>OV743433.1:13341392-14591392 GCA_928269145.1 Agriphila tristella
TCTGGGATAGAACTTTTTATTTTTATTTTACAATTTTGTTTTGCTTTGATATTAAATTTTGTAGGACTTCTGGGAATAAGTATCAACTTTTAACGAAACTTTTGGCATCGTAAAGTTTATAATTGACATGAAATTATTATTGTTTTGGTGTCGATTTTCACCTTTCAATGAAGGAAATTCATATCACTATGAAAAAGATAATTATAATTTAAAAGTTTCTTCCTCAGTCGATTCGATATTAAGTGTTTATCCAAGGCAGACGAACTAAACAGGTCAGCAAATGTCTGTAATGTTCTCCCATAAAATATTATGTCGTTCTACTTTTAGAGGGAAAAGATTTGAGTGTAAACGTCGATCTAATGTAGGCCAGAGGTATCACCGTCGTATTGCTGGCCTGTGTTATTACTCTGATGCTATTTTTGTGACATATACATATGTCTGCGGTTAAAAGTTTTATCACTCAACACAGGCTTGCGGTAGATTTTAAGAGGATCCAGAATAGCTTTCTTGAAAAACTGAATCGCGATAAAAGACCATTCTTAGGAATCATCGGTCAGAAAACACTGTTTATTTTTCAAAGATGGCAGGTAGGGCTTTGAGTTTAATATCAGAAAGAAGACAAAAGATTCATATTAAAAAGGTATCATATTGTATAATTTATCAATTGATTATCATCTTGTGATATCGATTGAAGGATTGAGTGAAATGTCAACATTTTTAGTTTTGCGCAACTTCTATGTGATAAAACCGTAGATGCATGTTAAAATTTTTATTCCGTAATATTTTAAAGAACAACGTATTTCGCCACAGTAGATGCTAAAACATGTTGTTTACTATTTGTACGCGACAACAACTAAGCGAGTACGCTAGCAGTCATGTTGTTTACGTCGTTCTGTGAATTTCCGCAGTTAGCGGGAATCGCTTTTCGTACATATTTAAGAAGCTCGCAACTACTCCGTGCAGTTATGGAAACGTCCGTTTGTAACAAAATGTGGTTTTATTTTATCAAATGTTAGCCGTAGAGAAAATTAGCTATTTCCCTTTAAATCAAGTTGGGGTTTACTTTGCTATTTATGAAGCATTAGGAATGTGTAAATTATGATCGTTCGGCGGGTAGGGCGGTATTACGCGAGTTTGATATATCCGCAGTAAAATAATACGGGACGTAGAAGTGTAAGATAATTTATAACAGGGCAGCGCAGGCACGCACCACGCTGCCTCAGGTTAGGCGCATCATTTATATTTTCCGATGTTTGTTTAGTTTTTTTATGGCCCTCTCTGTGGACGCCGCCGCTCGCGAGATTTAAACAAAGAACGATGAAAGACTAATGGTTGATGTCTGTTTCCGTTGCAACATCACTGTTTAATCAACTCATTTGCATGCCGGAGTGGAAATTCAAATTTATCACCTTCGATAATTGAGTTTGGACGTGATGATGGAAATAATAAACATTATGATTCGCTTGTAAAACTATAAAGAATATAATTTTTTACGACCGCCGATCGATAATCATTTTGGTATTCAAAAGAATAACTGTTATTTGATAGAGATTTTTTTAATAATAAATTAGTAGGAGCGCCTGGCGTTTATGGATTGGAATTTACTGCTTGTTGCTACCGATTCGCGTTAAATTGTAGCTTGGGGCTAGTTTTACCTAGAAGGTCTGCCGTTTTGCAGGCTTCCAATCATACGAGACAGGACTGCTCCTTAATTGGAGTGTCCGTTGCCTCTGGCTTGTAGCTTTGAAAAGGGAGCTCAAAGATATGGATTGCGTCGGGATGATTTTTCATCGCATTGTACGCAATTAAGCAAAGTGCAAGCGCAAACTGTGTGGAGTGGGTTGGTCCTAAAATATCGTGTCATATGCAAATTTAAAATGTAACTAAGTGAATAACAACATTTGGAGTATCTAATAAATAACATTAGTGTTTTATAGGTAAAGTAGAGCAAAATAATGTTTGGTAGAGTCACTATGGAGACATAGCCACTTTGTTTCGATCGACCGCTAATGGATAGAGAAAGAATAATATTATGAATATTTTAATCGGCATTCCGGTTGAGTTAATAAAAATACAGCCTAAGCGAGAGCTCTGAACACCCCGCTGCGTTTTTATGAACAAAGATATATTGACAGCATAAGTTGTACTTAAAAAGCTTCAATACTTAATCGATTGTCTGTGGTTTTGTCTTTATTATGGTTGTATTTTTTTGGAAACCTTATACCGAAGATGAGGCGAATGCTTCGTTAAGTTAGTTATAATATTTTGAGTTAGTTATGTCAGATTTATGTTTTGAACATTAAAAAAATATAAAATCCACCTCAGACCAAATAAAAAAAGTAAGACGGAGTCTTCCGAACGAAGCGGTAAGGCCTGAAAAACTACGCCTTGGCTGTGTCCATACACAGTTCACGCACACACGTGTAACGAAACTACGCCTTGGCTTTCCATATAAAACCCTGCCGGCCGGCCCCCGCCCGCCCCCTTGTACGCACACATGTGCCATCAAAAACCGGCCTCACGTCATTGTTCGCAATGCTCCATCTTTCTTTTTTATTTGATCTGAGAAATCCATGAGCATTTTTTTTATATAAATATTCTCATTATTTTAGAGAACAATGACAGATCCCATACATGATAAACTGTAAACTGTATTGTTTAGAAGAGTAGAGGTCATCTAAGATGATGATTTTTTGATAAGACCATTATTTTGTTTTGAATCCAGCTCGAAGTCATGTCATAATCAGTTAACGTAACATTGCAAAACTGCTGATTAAATATGTGAATATTGGTCAACATTTAGTTAATTAAAATTAACTACATATTATGTATAAATTAATAAGCAGCTTTGCGAAATAGAAAACAAATTTCCTCTAGAATATTTTATGAAAATTTTGTAATACAAAACGTAGGAACGTATTTTGTAAGATATTGGTTTTAATATTAGTCATTTTTGGATTATACTTAACTTCAGTGAAGGTTTAGTTTTCTTATTTAATGGCTTCTTTCGGACGATCGTCGTTAGAAAAATTTATGGAGTGAGGAGGGCAGTCAACTCAACCTGATTTATAGAGATCAGATAAATGGCGCAGTATCAAATTAGATAATTGATGAGGAATGCTCTCCTGTTTTATTAGGTTATATAAATGTGTGCTCATAAATTGTAAAGAGTAGCTTCCATTATTAAAATGTAGATTTTTGAACTAGTTAAGATTATTATCAGAAACCACATTATGCTTGTAATAGAACTTAAATTAAAAACTGCCTTTTCAACATTAACGTTATAGCTTAAATAATTACGAAAAATTATTACGATATTTTTAATTAAGTATTAAACAAATCCACTGGAAAATATTGTGTTTAATTAAAACAGGTTTTCATATCCCCGCTTGTTGACATTTTAAAATTAGGTAGAAGTACCTAGTACCACAGAATATTATAATAATAGGAGTACCTTAGGTATCACGGAGAAGATTAGTTTTGCTAACCTACAAGGTTACTTTTTTAACAACGTTTCAGTTTAAGTACTGATAAAACTAGTTTTGTTTTATTTATTAACGAATCAGTATTAACTTTGCATTGTTGATTATAATAGCTTACCTATAAAATAGGCGAGCATTGCCGCCAATATGACACAGAGGCAGATCATGGCAATAGCCAGACACTTCCACGTGCACCGGTGCTGACACCGTTTGTCTATGTGGAAGCGGGAAGGCGAGTAGACTGGCACGGGGCTGGGCTGGCTGGCGCGCAGCGGGAACACGGGCATCACCAGCGGCTGGTTGGCCAGCTGGCAGTGCCCGCTGCCGAGCGTGCCGCCCATGCCTGACGACATAGCCGCGCCACCCAATCTGAGAACAAAGGATAAGATAGGTGAATTATACGAAAGTTGATAGGTAGGTCATCCAAAAGGTTTTGTTTTCGAAGATTAAAAAAATTCAATATATTATAACTAAAGAAGACTAAAATAACGTGTATTTTTTTAAACCAATATACGCGCTGTAACCCGTATGCGCATACATACCTTTCGGTGATTCATTTTCCTTGACGGAAATAAGAAAAAAAATATTTTTTACATCTTTCCGTACAATTTTTTTGAAAATTTTCTTTCATAACATAGCAAAAAAGAATTATCTAATTTGGAGCAGTCGTTATAATGTTATGCGCTTATAACGGGTGGCGCAAAAGTAAAGACCCTATTTGGTTCAGCTATAACATTTTTTCTAAATTAGAAAACTAGATTTAGGTTTTTTTAAATGTATATTTGTGCCATTAAATTTCGTACCATTAGGATTTAAAGATGATGTCTTTTAAATGGTGACCTCCAGAGTTGATACACATTTGAGCCCTATTTATGACATTTTGCATAACTTGCCGTAACACTTCCTGCGATATGTTCGTTATTTCTTGACGAATGTTTTCTTTTAGAGCTGCGAGAGTCTGTGGCTTGTTCACATACACCCGAGATTTCAAAAAACCCCAAATAAAGAAGTCTGGACTGTGTCGAGGGAGGTTTCTCACGAAGTGCTATGCTCTATGGTACATTCGAATTTCAAGTTAGATTTGTTATGTCAATCTGCTTGGACATGTGCAGCACTCTGTAGTTTGACACACTTCTTGTGGATCCGTCGAGATGTATAGACATTAGGTCAGAAACTATATAAAGTACAAATTATGTTATAACAGTGCTGTAACTTGTGAACCGGCTCAATATATATATACACAAAAGTCTCCTGGTCTCATTAACATATGCCTTTAGGTTATGGGCCGAAAAAAATGCATATAGAGATCAGGAGTGAAGATAGAAGGAAAAGTTTTATTTTCAGGTATGTTGTGTTCATACTAGAGGCCTTAGCAACAAGAGAGTGTTGACAAAATAGTGTTGCTAAGGGGGATGAAAGATTAAATATAGAAATTATAAAACTTATAAAGATAAATAGTGATGATTAACTTAATGAGGGGAATAATTCAAATTATGGGAAGATAAATCCGATGAAAAATCTTTGCCAAAAAAATAAAATTTTGTTGGTGACAGTTATGGCCGAAAAAAACAAAAGAATGTGAAGAAAAAATTTATTTGACAAAATTGGAATTGGCTTTGAATTGAACTGAATTTAGTTTGAAACTGAACTTATTTGTTTTTGAACTACACTTTTGGCCATGGAAAATATCAACAAATTGAAGGACGTACAAAATTATAAAAACTGGCGTAAGATTACAAAATTATTTCTTGAATCAAAAGGGCTTATTGAAGGTGCAAAAGACTTCAACGACGCAAAGGCACGGTTCTTCGTTCTAAATACAATAGATGAAAAATTCCTACACTATGTGATTAACTGCACCTCAGTTACAGAAATTTTTGAGAAACTAGACTTAATATTTAACTTCGAGAGAAAGGAAGACAATCATGAGAAAATAATAAAATTCTACAGCTACATTCCCACTGCAAACATAGTTGACGATATTAGCCACCTCCAAAACCTGTGTTCAGAAATAAATATGATAGAACCGAACAGCATCACAGAGGAGATGTTAATGAACAAAGCTTTGACTATTCTGCCGGAGAACCTGAATTATTTTAAAACAGTTTGGGATATAACCCCTAAAGCGGAAAAAACAGTGTTCAATTTAATTATGAAAATTCAAAAACTCAATCCAAACATGCCCACGTCGTCAGGAACTAACAACCAAGCCTTTAAATCAGACGAAAGAAAATGCTACAACTGCGGGCAGCAAGGGCACATTGCCAGGGTCTGCAGAAAAGGCTGTTCCATCTGCCACAAAACAAGCCATAACACAAAAAATTGCTTTTTAGAAAAAATCTGCAGAACTTGTGGGGCGAAGGGCCACGTACAGAGGTTCCGCCGTAATAATAAGTCAAATAATCTGGTAAGCGAACAATTCCAAATCAAAATCAAAGCAATAGTTGACTCAGGTGCCTCTTCACATTTTTTCAGCAATAAAAATATTATACAAATTACAGAGAAAATAGATGTCTCTATCAGGTGTGCAAATTCTGACAACATCACAGCGCAGGGGACCGGCAAAATTGTAACAAACTTTGGAGAGCTGAAGGATGTACTGTTTGTCCCAGAAATATCAAGGAACCTGATTTCAGTAAGCGCCATTACTGACAATGGAGGCAATGTACACTTCGCTGGAGACAAGGTATTTATTAAATACAAAAATAAGATAATTTTAACGGGTTACAAAACTAAGACCGGGTTGTATGAAACAGAGTTCTTGGCTAACTATACTCGCGAAGCGCTACTCACTGAGAGTGTCAATATCTGGCATCGGAGACTAGGTCACGTATCCGATGTGCCTCGTCTGGCGAAATTGGTAAATGGTATCGAAATTGGGGGGGAACATTCGAACAAATTTTGCGAAATCTGCACAAAAGCTAAAATGACTCGAAAACCGTTTGGAAATAATAGAATTAAAGCTAAATTCCCTTTGGAAATTATTCACAGTGATATTTGCGGCCCAATTGAAGTGCCCACTTGGGACAATAAAAAATATTTTATCACGTTTTTAGACGACTTTACGCACTTCTGTGTCGTGTACTTGATCGCCTTCAAAAGTGAGTGCCTTGACAAAATTAAAGAATTTGTGTGTTTAGCTGAAAATCATTTCAATAGCAAAGTAAAGAAAATTAGGTGCGATAATGGGGGTGAATACTCGAGCAATAACCTACATGCGTGGTGCCAGGCAAAAGGGATCGTACTGGATGCAACCATTCCGTACACGCCTCAACTAAATGGAAAAGCTGAAAGACTAAACAGAACCCTGATGGAGAGAACAAGGGCGTTAATGTTCGATGGCAAGGTTCCAAACTATCTGTGGGGTGAAGCACTGTTAACAGCAAGTTTCCTGCTCAACAGAAGTCCAACAGAAGGCAGAAACAAAACACCAGCGGAAATGTGGTTCAAGATAAAACCCAACCTATCGAACATCAGAAGATTTGGATCTACAGCGTACTACAAAATAAACTTTGGCCTACGAAAACTGGACGAAAGATGCGGCAAAGGAATACTCATCGGTTACGTTAGAAACGGCTACAAAATTTGGGTGGATGAAAAGAAACAGATAATAAGAGCAAGGGATGTAAGAATAAACGAAGAAGAACAAGGAATATATTTAGATGATGAAGAAAATGTGGTGAAAATGAATGGACTGTGGAAGTTGGTTGAAGATGAACATACAGGAGAAGAAATAAATCAAAATTCAACAGTAAGCAATGAAGAATGTTGAGAAGGTGGAGAAAGAAGAAATAGAAGTATTAGAGAAACAAACGAAGGTAGAACAAACGACAGTCGAATAAATGAAGACAGAACAAGTGACGGTGAAACAAATGATGGTGAAATAAATGACGGAAGAACAAATGAAGAAGAAAGAAACGAAAATAGTATAAATAGTAGAAACAATTTTGAAAGTAATTTAAATTTTGATAGTATTATACAACCTGAAGAAAGTGGAGAACTTTTCGATAGTGAAGAGAGTGAAGAAAATCAGAGTCGAGTAGTAGAGATTGAGGCAGAAAATGGAGAGAGTAATGAAGAAACTGAGGGAAGTCGAGTGGTGGAAGATAGTAGAAGAAGAAACCAACCTGCGAGAGAACGTAGGTTACCAGAAAGATATAAAGATTATGTCATGGAGTTTGATACGGAAGCTTCCATGTTAACGTACGAGGAGGCGATAGAATCAAGCGAAAAAGATAAATGGAAGAAAGCAATAGAGGAAGAAATCAAGTCGTTAGAAGAAAACAATACGTGGACATTTGTAGATAAGAAAGAAGCGGAAGGAAGAAAGCTAGTAACAAGCAAATGGATCTTCACGGTGAAATCAGATGGAAGATACAAAGCAAGATTAGTCGCAAGAGGATTTCAACAGAAATATAAAATAGATTATGATGAAACATATAGTCCAGTTGTAAATACAAATTCTTTGAGAGTACTATTGTCAATTGTTGCAAATAAAAAATTGAAAATGAAACAGTTCGATATTAAAACAGCGTTTCTTCATGGAGATTTAAAAGAGTGTATTTATTTAAAAGTTCCAAAAGGTTACAGCAACAAAGAAGATAAAGTATGCAAATTAAATAAGAGTCTGTATGGGTTAAAACAAGCTCCATTAATGTGGAATATTAAATTTACAGAACATTTAATTAAAATGGGATTTAAGCAATTAAAGTTAGATCAATGTATTTTTGTAATGGAAGGTGAAAGAAGGATGATTCTTGCGATTTATGTTGATGATGGACTAGTAGTTGGTGAGAGAGAAGAAGATCTGGTGCATGTAGTGGAAACATTAAGAAAAGGTTTCGATCTAAGAATCTGCGAAGAAGTATCAAATTACATCGGGCTGGATATAACACAAGAAAAGGAAGGAGTGAAAATTTGTCAGAAAAATTACATCGAAAAAATTTTGAAGAAATTTAATTTGAATGAAGCAAGAGAATGTAAAACCCCAACCATTTTGATAGAACAACACCCAAAGTTGAAAATAGACACAGAGAGCCATGAACTCTATAGGGAAATGGTAGGATCTTTATTATATCTGGCGAATAAAACGAGGCCAGACATAAGCTTCCATGTAGGGTATTGCTCGCGTCAACAAAGTGCTCCAAATTTGAATGATTTAAATAATGCAAAAACTATTTTGAAATTTTTAAAAGGTTCGGAAAACAAAGGTATTCATTTTGGTGAAGGTGATAAAGTGCTTCGAGGGTACTGTGACTCAGATTTCGCGGGGGATCCAGACACTAGGCGTAGCACGTCGGGTTACGTGATTTGGCTAAACGGTGGACCAGTGGCATGGAGCTCAAGAAAGCAACCGATCGTAGCGCTGTCAAGTACGGAAGCAGAGTTTATAGCCGCAGCAGAATGCTGCAAAGAACTCCTGTTCATCAGAGACTTCATATTTGAAATGACCAATGAAAAATTAGAAATAGAAATGAAAGTGGACAACCAGTCAGCTATTTGGCTCATGAAGAAAGGAATTATGAATAAAAGAAGTAAACACATAGACGTGAGATACTACTATCTAAAAGATCAGATTGATGCAAACAGAATAACGGTCAAATACTGTCCAACGGGTTCGCAGATAGCAGATATACTTACAAAGTGTTTGCCACCTGTGAAGTTTGAAAGGTGTCAAAGAAAACTCGTATCAGAGTGAGTGTTTAGTGATAAGTGCGGGCAAAAGTGAACTAAATGCGTTTCGGTCAATATGTGGGGAATTAGTGTGTAAGTTTTATAGGGGTGTGTAATTTGTATAAGAAAGATGTAAAGGCGTGATGTAAACTTAAGAAGCCCATTCAATTCACAGTTTTAGTTAAAGAGTTAAGGGGGTGTATACGTACAATGCTTAAGGGGGTGCATAGGCATATAATGTAATGATTCATTTAAGGGGGTGTGGAAACATTTGGGGAATATTTGGAAAATAAATGAATCATCATCCAAAATAACAAAGCAAACGACGGTAAACAAGTAACTTGAAAGAAATTGTCATACGTTTATTATTTGGACATTATTATGGCTTTAAGTTTTTATCACACATTTACGTTTACTTTTATATAATTGAATGTATTTGATAATTGATTTGATTTTGTACTATGCTTGTATTTTGTATGTAATGATGGATAATTGAGTTTAAAGGTTGTTTTGTCTGTCTATATAAAAAACGTTAGGTTTTGTAATTTAGGGTCGAGTAGGAGTTTGAAAAAACGTTAGGTCTTGTAATGTAGGGTCGAGTAGGAGTTCAAGTATTTGAAAGGTGTAGTTAATTAAAATGTAGTAAGTAGCTCGAGAAGTGGTGTTACGGGTTATAGGAATCGAGAGGGAGATAGAAAGTTTTGATGTAATGGGTTATGTCAATTGTTATGTTAAGGGGTAGACATGAGTAATAATGTCAAATGTTATGTTAAGGGGTAGACATGGGTAATAATGGACAATTTAATAAAACTTCAATACTTTACTAAACACTTTAATATTATATAAACTTGAGATAGGTTTGTAACTGTTGGTAGGAAGCATCTAAGAGTGTATAAGTTTGATTAGGCAGTTAGTAGTGCTGGACAGGTAACTGTTTCAGCAAGTATGGTCAGCATGTGCAGCAGATTGAGGGGGTGTGTCGAGGGAGGTTTCTCACGAAGTGCTATGCTCTATGGTACATTCGAATTTCAAGTTAGATTTGTTATGTCAATCTGCTTGGACATGTGCAGCACTCTGTAGTTTGACACACTTCTTGTGGATCCGTCGAGATGTATAGACATTAGGTCAGAAACTATATAAAGTACAAATTATGTTATAACAGTGCTGTAACTTGTGAACCGGCTCAATATATATATACACAAAAGTCTCCTGGTCTCATTAACATATGCCTTTAGACTGGTCAGATCGGGTGATCTTGCAGGCCAAGGCAAATCGCCAAAACGAGAGATAACTCGGCCTGGAAAAGCGTCCCTCACTAAATCCATATTTATTCCACGTTCTTGGGGAGTAAAACGGTCCATGTTTATTTTCAGTGTATTTTATATTTGTTCACTACACAATTTTCAACAACAGAATGACAGAAAATGTCATATAAAAAAAATAAAAGTATTTTCTTTAGTGCCAGTACTTTTGCGCCACCCGTTACATACATTTCAGCAATTCATTTTTGTTTATATAGATTTAGTAGTTTAATATCAAACTTTTGATAAAATCAATTCATAAAACTTCACGTTCAAATTACAATTATACGATGAAGTAGTTTTTGTACAATTTTGAAGTAATGGTGCTGATTTCTAAAAATAAATAAAAATAAGTATAAAACTTTTACAGTCAATGATGTGTTTATTGGCAGTGTCGATCGTATCTCTCGCACAGTTTCAAAACAGTTTTACAACCAAGCGGTCGTATTATGCTATCGAGGGTCGGCTCGGATAGCCAAAATTTGTTTTCGGCTAAACCAACCACCCCAGGTAACAACAAAACAAGAAATATATCAAAAGTTTTTTAATTAGCGCAGTCACGACAACCGGCTGCCGACTTTTTGAATTGTTTGACTTTTTGGAACGTACACACATTTTAAAAGGTAACAATAAATTCGCAAATTGAAATAACAATTTCGAAGCTTATGGATACCTACTATGCTTTGTTTCAACGCTTAGTCATTCTAGCGGTCTGTGAATTGCACACAGTGTGCACGAAGAAATACCTTGCGAACTAAAATATTTCCATGAGAGATTTAGTTGCCTTTTGCTTAAGATAAATTTATTCGTAGCGATGCCAGCGAACTTCTCATTTACATGTGTTAGATAGAGAGTTACCTCAAATTGCAGCCTCATAAATGTTACATGGATATTTCTCTGAATAAAGATATTATTAATGGCGCAGATTAGAATAATGCGCAGGTACCTGCCGAAGTTAACGGCCGTACCAACTGTTGCGAGGCGAATCTGGGCCCGCGCCATATGGTAGTTTAACTATACGCTCCGTCGAGACAATCAAAACGTATCATTACAGGGATTTTAACAAAAAAAAGACGATCGTGGCGTTTAAACACGTCCGCCCGCGTGGCCATTAATCAATTATCTCAACTTCACTGTCACGACTAAATTTAAAGGCGCGCTGGGAACATATGGCGCATCGCCGAGCCGCTCACCAACTGACGCCGTAATGACCTCTAGTATAAAGAATACGCAAAAAAAGAGAGTCGAAATAATTGGACCAAGTTTAGCGAGAACGGAGCGTGACTCCTCCTAAAGGGTTTGTTTCGAGGAGGCTCTCAACTGTAATTCACTTTGAATAGCGGCCGAGGAACGTTCGAAGGAAGGACGAATTCATTAAAACGTGTACAGAAATCACAATTCCCCGGCACGCAGACTGTGCTTTAAATTGCTTTAAAGGAGCCCGCCCGCCGGCCGTCTGTAGTTACAGGCCTATCTATTATTTTAAATTATTGATTAACCAGCTCAAAGCACGTATTTGATACTGTATCATGAAAAGTATGGATTGCAGCATCATGGATGTTTATGTGGTTATCGCTGATTATTTTATCAATCATCCGTAACTGTATCTTCAAATTGTATTTTTAGTTGATTATCATTAGGTCCAATTTTATTGTTTGTAATCTCGCGTAGGTGCCATTACTGGTCATAGCATATCATTTCCGCACGTAATCGAAATATCTCTGGCGAGTTCATTTAGTTTTTGTAAAGGGAAATTTTGTGGTAAAGCAATGAAAACGTTGCGCAATAGCGTGGGCTTTTCAGTATCGGAACGGAAGCGAGCGGTCTATTTTACGAGCACAAAAGTCGAGCTCTCGAATAAAGGAGATCCGAAGAGGAGACGACTAAGACAATTAACGATGCCGACGACGGTGTTATTGTAGGACAATACTGCGATATTTCAAGCGTCGGACGAGCGTTCGGTGAGATTTTGACAGGCGCTCGTCGCGAGTGAGCTCTTAATGAAGCGGTAAATAATGAGGAGAGGTGTTGTTCGGTGCGAGAGCCGTGTCTAATTAACGCGAGAGCCCACAACCAGTTTACACACCCGATCCACATACTGTCCTTCAGCGACACGTTGAGTAACGAACCGGCAATTTATCGATGAATTGTCAGGATCGGAAAACATTGGCAGCCAACGTAAGTTTGGCTCGAAAAGTTTTTATTCTTACAACCGTATCATGCCATCCATACCATCGATCGCTTCTAAAAGCTTACGACAAAAAAAGAGGCCTTTCTCTTTGTCTAGCTCTAGATAATATTTCTTTAGTGTGTACTACTAAACTTACAATATATTTTTGGTAACGTTCCCTTATCTATTTGAAATATAACAATGTCCGTGATCATTATCAATTTTTACATCCCACCTATCTTATTACACGACTGCCCAAAGCAAAAAGAGTGTTATGTGTTCAGGGTTCATGTATGTTTGTGGGTATGTGAGTTTCTTTATTCCACCATAACTTCTAAATGCCTGAACTGATTTGGATAAATGGGGTATCGTTAGAATCCTTACAGCATTCCGAGTGACATTGGCTATATTTTTTTTAGAAAAAAATAATATGGCGACTGTACGACGTGTTGATGTGGCGACCATTTTCAAATGTGAACAAAAATTTTTTTTCTTCTATTATTACAATATGGGCATCAAATGAAAGGCCTTGATGAGCACATTCCAATACTATTTAATATGTCACTAAAATGTGTGAAATAAAATTAAATAAATTTAAAAAATATTAAAAACACGACTGCCCTGCCAAAAACGAACTAAAAAGTTAAACAACAAGTGTTATTGCAGTCGGGGGACCTCTTTGATCAAAAATTGTTCCATAATAAGGTCCCCCGACTGCAATAACACTTGTTGTTTAACTTTTTAGTTCGTTTTTGGCAGGGCAGTCGTGTTTTTAATATTTTTTTAATTTATTTTTACCTATTATAACTAGAGAGGAAAATGCTGCTCGATTTTGTCATTAACTAACTGCTACACTGAACACATTAGGTTTAAATATTCCGAGCGTCATCCGTAACTTAATCTTTGGAGATTGCTGGGCATGACCCACCTACCACATCATATCGAACAAACATGGTAAAGCGTGTTGTACACTGACCGCTAAGACTAGACATGCCAGTCGACCTCTAACTCGGAAACCAGATGAAACAAAAAGAAGGCAGGCACGGGCCGTGAGAACGCGTCTCTTCGCCGCCGTCCATTTATCTTGCACAGTCGTGCGGGAATGGCCGGACACCGATGTGCTTTTATTGCCTCGCCTCCCTAAATATAGCCTTGCGGAGGTAAGCAGCGATTCTCTTAGCCTTAAAAATGATTGGCTCAATATTGATTCCGACGAATGAAATGGAATGTGTTGTGCGTTATTGAAAATTGTTTGTCGGTTACAGGTAGAGCAAATGAGTGGTTGGTTAGAATTGGAGTACAGATTCTAGTTCAGCTATATTCCATTCCAAAATTGTTTCTCTTAAATTAGTAACAAAAAGAAAGGTAGGTACGTAATACTCGAAGGGAATACATTTTATACATTCGTTATTGATAATATTATTGATGGGTCATCGTCAACAAAAATCTCACTCATAAGACTCACTCTTTCCATAAGGAAAAGTTAAATAACGTAACGTTGATAAAAAGATGATTAATCAAGATGATACATGCACCAGATTTAAAGTAAGACTCTCAGAAATACAACTGTGAAAACCGCATCAAATTTTTTGCAGTAGTTTTAAATACAGACAGACAGACAAAAATTCTAAATATATTCGTTTTGGCTTCTAATAACCTTATAAAGTCCCTTCATTTAATGTTTCCATAAATATCGGCTACAATTTTTTTATGTATAGATGTTAAACATCGAGGTGCAAGATTATAAATTATACATAGAAGCAAAATAAAAGCTACCACACCCGTTACGAGAAGCTATGTTCAATGATCTCTCTACGTAGCAATCAGTTAGTCTCGTAGTATAGCGGATGTGTGTTGGTTTTATTGTTCTAATAGACTCAACTGCACTCAACATTATCCTGTGGAAGAACGGCATTCCTGACCCGTTTTACCGTTGGTGAATAAATAGTGCAGCCCCAGGATAATTTTACAAATAGATTGGATCGCTTTGTGCAGTCGTCGTTCTGATGAATAATTTATCGATGTCTTACGAAACTACGGTGTAACGATGACTGGAACGAATTGTTTTTAGATACTTTATATGCAGGAGTATAGTATTTAGTATAATCTCGTAGAGATATAAAAGTAAAACAACTTTCTCTATGAAATTAACTGTAAAGCTAGAGTTTCCTAGGATGACGGTGCCGTCATATTACGGCCGAAATTTAGCAGCGTAGAACGTTGTCTATGTAAACAATATGGCGCGGTTCTGACGTTATGGTGTCGCCATATTGTTTTCATAGACAACATTCAACGCCGCTATATTACGGCCGTAATATGACGGCACCGCTATCCTAGGAAACCCTAGCTTAAGGGGTCATCCATAAATTACGTCACACGTTAAGGGGGAGGGAGGGGGTCGACGAAGTGTGAATTAAAAAAAACACAAACAAAACAATTAGCTAGGTACTATTTTATCAAAAGTTAAAAAATGTTTATAAAAAGATTTCATGTTTTTAGCAATATTTGTTCAAAATATTGCTAAAAACATGAAATATCGCTAAAACATGAAAAACTTTCATATAAAACGCGAACAAAACAACTAGCCGTTTCATTTTTCAAGAGATTGAGTTGAGTTTACTCTGAAAAAGCTGATTTTTTATATCAATAGCATATACCTTGCGATTGTTTGGTCGTTAGCGTGTACGGTAATTTGCGTTTCTGGCACTATGCGTCGAAAGGTTTTATTTCTCTGTAATTAATTAAGAATTGCAAAATGTAGGTTGAAGTTGACGTTCAAGTATGCTTTTCTAACATCTTTTTGTAGTTTAAAATAGTTATGAAATTAGCTCTCCGGCAGGCCGGCAGGTATACAACGGCTGTCTGTTCTGCCAAGCTGATGAGTTGAAAGCGAACGTAATAAACAGAAGTTAATTAACAAACCAATTAAGCATGTTTTTAAGAAACTATTTTTTATACAATTTTTTTTAGTATTATCTAAAAAGTAACGGGCGTATCTCTTCCCTTTTTTAATCTAGGAGGTGCAGTTAAAAGTTTCAATATTTAGGTAATAATTAGTCAAGATATTGAGGTTTGTGTTCCAAAATTTTACTGATTTGTTAATTTAAAGCTCATTAAATAGACTTACATGCGCGTTATCAAAAGAGATTGCACGCATGTAAATATTATTGGTCGGATGTTTTGTTACCTCTTACTCTTTTTTCATATTATACTTACTTAGAAAAATATATTTAACTCTCTACTAAACGGTTGATATTTTTAACGGGCCTGTTTAAAAGAAGCTGTTTCTTTTCATTGTTTCTAAAAAAAGAAGGCGATTCATTATGCATTTTTGTATTCTTTTATAGATAATACTTTATACGCCCCTCACATTCAAGGCGGGGGTCGAAAGCGATGCCCGATCTTATCGCTTTTATTTAATACACAACATATAACATTCAGTAATAATGCTATCGAATTATAAGTTTATTTTGAAATATCGAAGAATTAATTGCTTTCTGGTTTGAATGGAACAAAGAGACAATCATGAAACAGCGAGCCTGCCCCGCGTGATTGTTCCAAACGATTCATATTGAACACAAATTAAGTATGTAATCGTTCGCATGCCTCACAATGGAGAACCTTTACAAGATTAATAAAGGCACTTATATTCAAATGTCAAAGAGGAAACCTTAAAGGAACGAATAAAAGCGACAAAGAAAGTTTAATAAGAGCGAACAAACATTTTAGTCGGATAAATCGATACAAACTTGTAACCCCGGCTTTGAAGACGGTCCCTCGCTGCCCTCCTGCAAGTCATGGGTGTAAATTCAAGAAAGCCCCCAATTTAAAACGAAATGTGTAACAATAGCGTTGCCTCGCTATGCCAATTTCCTCCCTCGATAAACGGTTCAGGACAAAGGAACGGAATAAAATTATCACTTCGGCCTGTGAGTGATAATTTGATTCCATCTCTTTATTCGAGTGCTGAAAGTTAAAAGAGAGATTTCCAAATAAAGACCGTCTGAGGATTTCGAGTAAACATAAACGGATTGAAACGAGTGGCTCTCGTGCGTCCGCCCGGCGCGGCCACGCCTGGAATCTGTCCACTTAAATGGCTGCTTCTCTCGACACCGATCACGCCCAAAGAATTAATTAAAAACATTCATCAAAATGGGCCTCTAAATGGGCATCCTCCTTCGTTTAGTTAATCTACTGCTTCATTAATTACATGTTACAGTAATAAAATAGGTAATCTCTGACAGTCGATTAAAGTTTACAATCGTTTTAGAATCAGTGGTTTTCATACGTGTTTTGTAGCGGCATGCTATTAATTTCCGCAACGGGGCAGCTTTAAAACTCATTAAACCGAGAGCAGAGGTAATCTGTGCCAATAAATCCGCATTTTGTGCAGTGCACCGAATGATGCCGCGATTTAAATACGCTAGCCAGGGATTCATTGAACTCGCCACTCTTATTAATAACCCACATAGCACGCTGTTTGTTTTGCTCGTCTCGTGGTGAGGTAACGCTGAAGTTGATTCATGAATGGGCCCGAGTTTCGTGCTTGGTGTAAGTACGCGCGCCCACTCGTATATATTTAGCGAGTATAATTTTCTTACGAATATGTCACACGACGGAAGTAGGAACTAGTATTTGCATTTAACTAGCGAATCTAGATTATACTGAAATAATTTATGAATACTGGAAGGCGATGCTACGTTCCAGTTAATTTTTTTTTAAAAATTGAATAAGGTACAAGTACCTAGTAAAAAACTGAAAGCAACGTTTTCGATTAAGAAGGTTGAAAATACACAGTGTTTAAGTTAGCGGTGTACATGTTTAATAGTTTCCAAGATGGTTAAGTATTTAAACAAGCAAGATAGCAACGAGATAGCTAATCTTATTATGCAGTGGCATCGAGTAGCTCGGTGCCGCGGGCGTCGCAGTTTATCGGCAGAATGAATGGAGGCGATAGCGCATGCGCGGCCAATTACCGGCCCAGCAGACCGCGGGGACCCGCACCTAAATAATCCTGCCTGCTCACGCGCACAAACCCGGTACTGATAAACAATTTTCCATTAGTCGAACGAACCCGCATAGGCGCGACCGTAGTAAATTTTCAATCTCCATAGCTAACGGGTGTACTCTCCTAGGATAGCCATTACAGCGTTTGTCGTTAAAAGATATTAATATGGTTATACTAAGGGTATGCAAATTTAGTACTGCAATAAACAGGGAAAGGAATTTGAACCGGATGAAAACTGCACGGTCTCCCCTGTTTTAGAATCGAATGGCTGTGTGTGACTGCATAATAAGATGTGCCTTAATCGCTTTCCGATTTAATAGAACTACTCCATAAGCGGACAACTTGGATGGGAATAGGCTTATAATTCTATTGACGACTATTTAAATGTGTATAAAATTTAATGTCACAGCGAAATAACTATCAATGCGACCCGATACTGAAACGTAGGACTTAAACTAAATGCTGGTATTATTCAGCGAGGTGGAAAAACGGTTTCGCAGAAGGCGCCCACCGCGGGCAGTCGTATTTCACGCAGAGTTCAATATTATTTCGACAGTATCCGCACAAAGAGGCGGAAGGCCCGTGCCACTGACTGCCGCGGGCGCCTCTCGCGTATCGCTCCACAATATTGTCCTCCCTGCTGACTCGGGTTACACTGTAAATATTTTTCGGTGGTTGGCTGATTGAAATTTTTTATCGCATTCCACCCCCCCACTTCTTCCGATAATGGATTGTGCTCGCTTTTAGGCGTACGTTGACATGGGTACTGTCTACCGATCCCCTCCGCATGGTTCGTGTACACAATCGTATGAGTCTCGGAACAGCTATTACAGCTAATCAAATTCAGCCTCTACATAAATGTACGCTACGAATAATGTGCCAGCAGTCAGAGTTCAAACAAGTTTTGGAATATGACTGTTGAAATTTGTTCCAGACTATGTTGTGCTTACTAGTTTAGTGAACAAGTGATTACGGAATGAGATGCTCACGAGAACTCTAACTCATCCTCCTTTTCATAAGCAACTTTCGAAATATGGATGCCCGGCCGACCGGTTCCGACTGGGAAACTTTTGACGAATTATGATATCATTTTGTCGGTGTACGTCAAATGCAATATACTTCTATGTTGCCACAAGCTTTTTACTTTGAATAAGTGAAACGAGAACTTGTAACATAAAATGTTTATGCGCTGAAGGAAACGTCCGACAACTGTGTACCTTCGGCTATCTACATCATAAACCAACACGGTCCGGGACAATATCTCTCTAATTATGTTTGTTTTGGGTGGCGGCAAGGAGCGAGGATTGTCGCTGTGCTCTGTTATTTATACAGTTGAAGATACAAATGAGGATCCATTACTGGATTTCCTCGATCTGGCCCTAATGAAAGACAAATAACTTCGAGTTCAAAGCGATCGATAAGGGCATTTGTGTTAATTTGATCAACGCGATAACTTCGCGTAACTGAGGGAATTTGTCTTGCTGACTGCCACGGCGCGGAGAGATTAGGAAAAGGTTTCAGTGGAAGGAAAATAACAAACTTAGTATAAATAACATTTTATGGCTGTGTACCCTGACATTAAAAACTTTAAGGGTATCATCATAAAAATGCAATAAAAGTAAAGAACCACCGCAAGTAGTAGCAAGCTATAAATATTAAGCGGTTGACAAAATGGCGTGCAGTGCCGGTATGTCAGTAACGGCGTATTTTGAACGGGGGAGTGAGGGCAGCTACTACTAAGCATGTTGCCTTTTTTGAGCAGCATTAATTTGAACCTTAAGTCTGGGGGTTTCAAAGCTTGACGGATTCAGAAAAATCTGTGAAAAGATTACAACATTAGCCCAGAAAACCACTGAGACGAGGGGCGCGAGTCCTCCGTCGCACTACATTACTCGCGTCCTACCGACTCCATAGGACCCCATTTTGTATTAAACCCGATTGACATTTTCACTCATCTGCATTTTTTGGCTATAACCAACTCTATGGTCCGTGAAATTTATTAAAGGACAATTCCATGTGTAATATTTTATCAATTACGCACGCTCAGTTTTGAATTCCGAATTATATCGCGCCATTTGAACAACCCGCAATTTATTACTCGCTACAATTTTGTAAATCAAACCGTTACAGCTTGCTTATAAGGGGTAGGTCTGGGTAGGTATTACAATTTGCATGTGGATAACCACGGTATGGCAAGTTTCCAAGTTCTTAATGTATTACTGGATATCACTGCTCTTAATCGGCCGACAAATGTCTGAGAGAATTATTACTAATATTACATTATCAAAAATACCAGCTATTTCTTATATTTTGGTTCGTGACGAATTTGAGTCATAATCCCTCTAGGTTGAAGTTGTTTTAATTTTATCATACGTGTTGTGATATTTAGTTAAATATGACATGTTTAATACCGTTAAGTTGATAACACGCGAACATTTTCCAGTGAAATGTGTGTACCGTGTAAAATTAACGGAGGTCAATCATTCCGCGCTTGACCAACCCCCTAACGATAAGGGTAATTCAACGTTCGGCCGCGCCGACCCATTGAATTGCTAAGCGCTCTGAATATTTACAAGTGCATCGACTGTAACATGCGCTAATGATCAACGTATCCTATGGCATTT
Organism: Agriphila tristella; assembly: GCA_928269145.1. Classification (NCBI taxonomy): domain Eukaryota; kingdom Metazoa; phylum Arthropoda; class Insecta; order Lepidoptera; family Crambidae; genus Agriphila; species Agriphila tristella. The sequence goes on from OV743433.1 coordinate 13,361,651, forward strand.
AGCTACTGTGAGAAGTCAAACAGGTTGTCATAGGACAAGATTAAATTGTGCTGGTTCATTGGAACTTTAGAATCGTAAGGCGTAATCACAAATACCGTTAAGTAATGATCCAAGTGTATCTTTGCTTGTATGAATATAACCACTGAATAATAATAGTAAATCTTTATTTATTTCTACAAAAATACTTAGTAGGTAAATAACAAGCAACAGTAAATCACTATATTTGTTGTAGATTACTAGTTGTGAAGACTAGTGCTCGAAATGGGTTGGGTTGCAATAAAATTGCAACCTGTAATACAATACAAGGTCCTCAGTTCCCGGATTGAGCTTTACGACTTACAAAGTTTATGTTGCTATATGTAATAAAAAAGGTAGGTACTATAGCGTATATGTATGTAACAAAGTGTTTCCAATTTTAGTTAAAATTAGAAATGAATTAATTACCTAACTGTAATATAACATTTAAAGCTAGCTTTAGGATATGAATATTAATAGTCCGAAGTTCATAATAAACTCATTAAATCTATCGAGGGTTACATAATTAAACTTAAGAAAACCAGCTTTATATCCTAATAATTTACTGTACGCATTTTATTAGACGACATTTTTATTACGGTTCGAATAAAGAACGTTAATGTTCTCAATGAGTCATTAAAGGTTAGTGAGATTTCTAGATTTATAACTTTTAATGTAAACTATTATTGTTTTCTACAGGGAGTTTAAAGGTAATAGTCGTTAGTAATTAAATTCAATCGTTTACCTTTTTTACATAGGTAATGACTAGTAAAATGTTTTTTTGTCTCTGTATTTTTAACAGATAAATACACACCTATTTCATATGGAATTGAGTGATACTGACGTTTGCAGATATTGCAATGAGGAGCAAGAAACGCCTAACCACCTCTTGTGGGATTGTGGACCCATAATCCACAAGCGTACACGTAATCGACCCGGCGGAAATAAAAACTCTTAAAGTCAGGAAGATACTAGACTTAGAGTTACTATAATAAGATGGCGAGTCACAATAGATCTTTTGGATCGCAGTGACTAACAGCTCTATAAGAGCTGCAGAGCCAACTCGAATAATAATAATAATAATCGATAAATATAATAAGAAGCAATAAAAAATACAGAGCTTACCTTTAAAACCAATCGTTATCTTGGGACTGACATGACGTCAAGTGTTTTTGGTATGTGGGTTTAAAATGTAACTCTGAAGTAAATTTACTAAATGAAATCAATTCATGTGAACTATGAGACAAGAAATTAGCATCATATTACCTTTAAACTGACTGGTGTCACTACCACACCTAATGGTAGTTCATAACATTGTTATTTTCGTTTTGTTGTGCGTCCAGGGAATACGCATCAAGTTGTTTCTCGGATATCTTCATTCGCATCGCCCACACTAACACGCCTCACCGTATTTGACCGTATGTCACTGACGTTATGTAGTGTTACGATTATTTTACAACAGCCCAACTTGTAAAAGTGTATCAGGATCCCATGGGTCGTAATAATGTTTGATGTACGCCTCGGAGCGTTAACCCTATCAAATCAAAGCGGATTAATGTGTTTCGAGAGTTGTGTGTGTTATTGGTGTCTCTAATTACGTTTATGGTTCGGTTAGAGTTATGGTAATGTTCGGCAGGCTTCGTAGATATCGGGCGACGATGTCGCCGTGTCACTGATACTTACGACTCTGAATTTAGGGTCTGTAGGGCGAGCCATTCGTTAGTCACGCCCGATGACGTGTACCTTGGACAAGACCAAAACTGTTATTAGAAAAGATTCGTCGATACTTTCTTTTTCTCTTTAGGTACTTGTCTTAAAAGGTTTTTTGTTGCGCCGAGTAATGGATGACGTTCCATAAATGATTGGCACCTGCTGTTACATAAGAATTCTTTAAGTAGATATGCACCTTTTATTTATTTAATACATACTTGAGCTATGGTCGGTAAGTTAAACGAAAAGGACATTCCTGTCGCAACGTTGTGTCTCTTCCCTTAGTTGCACATTGCGGCAAAATGCATGAGTTTCCGGACACAAACAAAGGCACTCGGCACGCAAAGGCTGTAGTACCGCGAAGCCCTAAAGGGTAAAAAGAAAAGGCATTTCGTGGTAAAAAATGAGTTAGGGCGAAGCTTTGTTTGTGTATGGCGCGAGTTAAGTGTTTAGATAAGTGCAGCTGAGAGCAGCGTGCACGTTTGTTATCTCTCAGAGAATACAGGACTCAGACAAATGGAGCCACCCTGTGTGGTCTACTGTTTGACCGGCTCTCACCAACTATGTGCTCTCGAATAAGAGTAAGACATTTTACTAATGTAGATACGGAGTTAGATGTTACTTTATTACGTATTACGTATGTTATTCTGGAAGCTCAATATAAGTATCTACTATTAAATGTTAAAAAGTGTTATCGCTGTTCACTTGTTAAAGTCCATAAAAGGAGTAGCATGTCCTCCTGAATTATAAAATATTCAAATAAGGAATGAAATAAATCTACACGAGGAAACGTCCGCATTACGTATATTACTGCGGGTATGTTAGCCGCCTATTCATTACAGTTATTTATAGGAGGTTGTGTCAAAGTGAGGTTTGTATTTATTCGAAAGGCACCGAGGTTTGTTTATTTTTAAACGGGTTCGGTTAAAACACCCCGTTTCGATAAACGTCCGGCGAAGCTCATATCTCACGTAAATAGTTTGTGTGCGCGCGCGTCGTTCGGCCAATGCCGTACGTATCACTGTCACACCAACCGTCACCGATCCAATATGCTGTCCCCGAAGATGATGGAATATTGAATTCTATTATTAGACTCTCGTCATTATCCAAAACAGCGTTCATTGAACTTTCGTCGTGCATACTCCTGAATGAAAATGGGTTATAATAGTACACGTTACGTAATCATAAATACAATAGACAATTTACAAAAATACCCTTTCGTTACCTAATTATAGCATGGCGATACCGGAAAACAATTTCTAACTCCTCCATCCATTGGTGGCATATAGACAAACTTAATCAATATTGAAAGGAGACAATAGACATCTCCTATTCAAAACGGAAACTATTACAGCTTCGCCATTGTATTCGGGCCTCACCTCGATGACTATATTATTCAAAAGAAAAGTGGTTTGTTTACAAACGTCGAGAGATAAGTATTAAAGGATGGTCGGCGACAGGAGATTATGGGAGCGCGACGATAACTCAGCCCATGCTGGGTGCCAATCGGCGTCAGCGTGAACGATTTATGTCGAGCTTCGTGACAGTGTTTCGATGTGGATGAACCTGGATAATCCTTTGTGTCCGATAAAATGTCATACATTATTGATGCGCTTTGTGGTCGCCCTGATGAATTCTCCAAATAAACTGACAGCTGAATTGATGATGGTTCCGTTAGACTTGTAAGTATTACACACGCTTTGATGGACAGATTTGAATTTAACGGTGAATTTATAAATGGCTAATTTGTTGTCAATATTCGATTAGGTTTCTGTTGAATATGCAATATTGTTTAACCGACCGATAAATTCTAAGCTGAACCGTAGAATCTCCTGCTGTTTAATGAACATAGCGAGCACAATGAGCAGACGTGCAATGTTGAACCACAGACGGATGACTTAGAGTAATTGGTTCGTTTGATCGAGCCAATTATAAACGATTGAAGAAGCAAGATTCAGTTAAATGAAATGATTGTGTCGACATTATGTATTAGAGTTAAAGGAAGATAATTGAACTTCCTGCGGTGGGTCACGATTGGTTTGAAGTGAGCGCCGATGCTGTGCAGTGCCCCTTTCATAGCCCACAAGAGCGTATATAGTGCCGGCTTGATAGAGCGTTTCCTCTAATTATATGCGCTATTTATAAAAGAAGAGTCTCAATAATTGATCGTGCTTGAAAATAGTTCACAGGAGAAGATATCGTTCATTGCATCAAGTAACTTAAGAATTTATGCCTGCTCGAACAACTGTGCCCCGTTCATTGATGCTCTTATTCATTTTAACTGCTGAAGTTATATTAAAAGACAGACAGATGAGTGCACTATTAGCTGAAATATTAATTATACGATATGACTGGTATAGCTTATGTGAATCAGTTGTCTAACAAAGCCAAGCTCGGAGGGAGAAGGTTTGCTTTGGGTACGATCGTCTAAACGCTATTAACAAAGTTGCCGGTTTGAGTTGGAGTTTGATGGGTGAACGGTGTTTGCGTTGTCCGGGACGTATGGAAATAATTTCTTGCTACGATGAACTTCTCGGCTCCGTATACGAGCAAATATTTGCTGTCAGTCTGATACCGTCGTTAGCAGTTTGACGATCGTGCTCTCATATTAATTTGCCGATTCAATTAGTCATTAGTTCAGATAATAAAATGTTGCGAAAAGAAGTTTACAGATTCTTATTTCAAAGAGTAGAGACATTGATGCAAATTATATTTTAGTAACATAGGTACTCTGAATTCCATTAGTTATATAAAAAAAGCTTAGTGAATAAAGACATTGTAATTAATTTTTCTTTTGAATGTTACGTTTTATATTTATGTATGAGTTTATAATTTGAGGACTCTTGTAGCAAATTATGGTTGTTATCAAGATTTAAGCTCAGACGTTCTGCGTTAATTCTTTGTTACCAAAGACGTGCCTTGTCATCAGTCGGTGATAATATCAATTTTTTATCGGTAGTGACATTGTCATGCAACAGTCTAGTGCGCAAGCGTAAAGTGTGTGCTTGGGGCTGTTACCTTTATAATGGCAGTTTCCTACTCGGAGCGTGTCGATGCGCACCTGAGCACCGAGGGGCGCCTTCGATGCTATCTATTCCCTATTGTTGCGTGCACTTAACCGACATATAGTTACCCTGTGTCCGAGCCTTGTTAACACATTGTATAGGAAATTACATTCCTTACTCACCGCTCAAATAGTGGTTCCGTTATAGATCACCGCTCTACCATATCGAATTGCTACTATTAGTCTCGTCAATGCTGATAGACAAGAAATTAATAGAACACATATTTCCATTAGAGTAGGCAACAAACAACTTAACGTTGAAGTTTTTTCAGCTAAGGTTAGGTCTAATGCAAGCGATTAAGAGCTAACCTTAGATGAAAAAACGAAAATACTATAACAGAGAAACAATCAATGCTAATATGTGAAATAGGGACTCTGCATAATGACGCATTTCCTTTCCACAATGGCTGGACCATTTTGTACCGATATTGCAATATTAATAGTTGGGATTCACTCTCGAATCTGTCGAAATTAAGTTGAGCGGCGATTGGGGTGGCGCAGATGGCAGTAACTGCGCCCCCGTTGCCCGGCGGCAGCGCTGTGAACGTGCGCCAAGTATAAAAATATGATTTATGGCAGAGCATATAGGACCGCGCATCCGTTCACCACTATCTAGTCCATGGGTCATTAGTATTACATTATAATATCTTCACCGCAAAACGTTACCTAGGTAACACTCATTCACTCGTGCGCGAGTCCGATCGCATCCCTGAGGACCCTGCCTCCCGAATAAGAGGCGCGGAATTAGTTCTGTACTTTAATAACGTTCTGTGGTCTTCGGAGGTTTGAAAGGGCTCTAAGCTTCAATGTTTATGTAGCCTGCAATATGAAATAGATGTTTTCTGGCTTCAGGCTCTTTGTTATTACTTTGAGAGTGGCTACATGAGGGGTGGGCGAACAGTTGGGGTCGGTAAGTAAACAAGTGCCGCCGACTGATTCAACTAGTCAATTGAATTGAGTATTTTCCTCTTATCTTCCAGATTCATTTTGTTATACTTCCGCCGTTATATTTTGGTGAACAAATAATAGTATTGATAAGTTCAATATTAGAAAATGTTTGATGTTGACATTCACCTTTGTTGATATTGCTAAAAATATGAGGTACGTACGTCCTAGAATGAATAGAAATGGTTGCAAACAATACATTAATACCTACAAAGCAGTAGAAAATCAAAGTAAAAGGCAACTAAAACAGATACATTTTTTCAAACATAAGCATTAATTGCTTATACTTGGAGAATAAAACCAAAGACTTTTTTTATTTTTTTGTTTTTATTAATTTTATTATTATTAAAGAGCTAGACAGTTAATTTATATGCCTATAAGAAAGCTTTGGACAGCGTTGTGGTCTTTGGCATATTTTCCGGGTGATTATAAACGCTTGTTTTGTGGTGAGCTTTCGATGTAGTCGGCTTTATCAAAAGCCCAATAATTTATGTGCGCCGTCGGCCCAACTGTTTGTGCTTTATCGGACGCTGCTGAATATGTTTTCTACTCGATAATGTCCATTATAATTAAATTTATATTTTGTTATTTGAATTCCCCTTCTAGATAAGATGTTGTCTTTGCTATCGGTGCACTTAGATTGCGGTTATGGATAGCTCACTAATGATCTTTTGAACTTTGACCGAGACCTTTCGCTCGTCTGGAGTCGACATCGGTGAGAAGAAATACTAATCTACTTCGGTATTCGGGTGGATTTGGAGAAGTTATTTATTTCTAACATTGTTAAAATTTCTTTTCCAACCACGTTTATCATGTTTATTTTTTCACTCGGACAAATAAATAGATTTAATAGATGAAACTAAACTAAAATTTAAACCAATAATGTTAGTAAGATTATATGACGATAATGTTACCATGCATTATTAATTAACATACCTGTGGAGTGTTAGAAGTGTTAGTCGAATCGCTGATCCGTGGAGGAGCGTTGAGACTTACCTAGGATCTACGAAGGGTTCCGCATAGATGTTTCTGACTGGCTGGCGGCGCGGCAGCGGCGGCGGGACCGGGCTGAAACCCTCCATCATCTCGTCCCGTTCGCTGTACTTCAGCGATTTCATCGTCATCCTGCAGTGATCCTCAGTACTACAGTCCACTTCACAAAACGGTCTTAGGACCGAACATCTCACTAATTCATTGTCAGCTTTTATCACTTACATCGTTACTAACACTGTTATCGTTCATTTCGGTAGTATCACACTTTTCTTTTGTTAGTTGATTGGTATTAACATATCTAGAGCACTGTGTTTTGTTTGTTTCTGTAATGGTAAAAAATTTCGTGTGAACGTGTCGGTCTGGAGTTTCGTGACACGGAGTAGCACGCTGCGTGCGTGTACGCGGTCGACTGACGACTGCTCGGCCCGCGCCCCGACTGCCCCCGACCCTCGGCCCGGGAACCTTACAAGCTTTGTCGTTTTTTGCGCCCGTGTAGAGGTGCCATCAAAGCTTGCTGAGTTATTAGACGAGCGAACAAAAAACCTGAACCATACGCAAGGACCGCGTAGTGCATGGCGACCCAACCGAACGTGAAGTTTGTACTTAGGAGCGACTAACTCATATTCGGATGGATGCGGTTAAATTTTCTATTGTGTTTTTATAAGGACAACTGGTGTGAAGTGTGAATAACAGTTTTTTCTGTTCTGTTAAGATCGTGGGGAGTCTTTTGTAACTTGCCGCGTTTTGCTAAACGTCTTTTTTTTGTTGCTCAACAGAATGATGGATTGATATTCGGCGAAAATTATATTAGATATTTAACATAAAGAAAACGATGGTTAAGCACGATGTAAATGATGGCATCACAAATGAAATAAACAATAGCCACAACCCTATATTAATTTCAAAAATATGAACCGTATTGCACAACTTTATTGGTGAAAGAAATACAACTAAAGAAAGAAATAATTGAAGTTCAGTCAAGAAAGGAGAAAGCATTTAATCGATACGATTATCGAAAGGATGAGGGTCGGGTCGGCCCGAGCACGGGGTTCCTTCGAATTACAATCGACGGTAAGTGCCGGTTCACGTGGGACTATTTTTCTTGCAAAGGAAATCTTTCTTGTACTAAGGATGTTAATGTTACTACGCACGTTTAAACCCGTCGCTTGAACAGAACAGTAAACTTCGCGTTGTATGCAAATAACGAGATCTGCATGGATTTATTATACAAAGCATTTCGTGTAGAGCTGTGATAGTTCAAAGACCGAGTCGTTCCCCGCCGAGCGAGCGGCTGGCTCATCTCTCTGTTTTGCATGTCAAACAATTACCCCAATATACATTGTTCACGACAAATACGAGAGGCGTACACACGGTAACCCTTTTTGTTGTTTAAAATATTTGCTTTCAAAACTCGTTACCCTTTGCTCAAATTTTATTTACGATCGTCGAAATTGTGTTACGCGCGTGATTTATTGAATTTTTACTAATTTAACTGCGCCCGCTCCTGTGTGACCGATAAAAGTACGCACGAAATTGTGCCGCGATGAATGCGCACCAATAGGGAGGGCCGCTGCAAAATTATGTAAAAACCTGTCCTATGGGCCTGAATTATCCCGCAAGGATAAGGAATAAGAATATAAAAGAGGCTTACAGTTTTCCATACGGCTTTTTGAAGAAGCAACGAACGCAAGATTTACATACATACATGCGGGTAAACACGCTCGTTGCCGAAGCGTCTCCGAGTACCTGTATAATAAATTGATTTAAGCGCCTCCTGACAGGTTTAAGTATGTTTTGACAAACATTAGGGAATTTAAAGCCCCTGTGACAAAACTTTGTTTTGTGTCTCTCGCGCGGCGTCTATCGAGGAGGCACGAAGTGAATTTTCGCCGAGTTAGGACGAAATTCGCTTTTGTCAACGAACTTCTTTCCAGGGACGAACTTAAACGCGGATCATTTGAATAAGTAATCGCTATACTTAAAGCGAGCAGACTTTGATGAAACAGTGGCCGGCTAACTTTTCTATTGATAGACTTGAATGATACAGCTCGGGAACCTACTTTGGTAAAATTAAATACAATCCTTTTCAAGGAGAGAAGCGTTTCTAATACATATTTAATACCAGCAACTTGGTAAACTGCAACAAGCACCGCAAATCGAACAATTTATTATATCGAGTTACAGAGGAGAGATCATTTATCTCCTTAATAAAATCGAATAGCGTTGTAAATAAGCATTACTATTGCACGGGCATTCTGCCTGTGCGAAAGTTTATTTATTACAAACAGATAGAGTACCTCCATCCATAGGATTTGCAATCGTAGAGTCAGCAGTTATTGTCAATATCATGGGACTAAGATATATAATATTCGGTAAAAACTAACTCTGTTTAAGTAGTTTCTAAAATATGGTCTTAAATGTTTTATATTTTTTAAGCAAATCGTTTGAATCTATTACTTATTTTATAAGAGATTTTTCATAGATGGTCTTTGACACGGCAATTACGATTAGTAGTTAAAAATAGTTATGAAAACACTAAACTCGCTTAGCAGTTTATCTTTCAGACTTTACCTAGAAATAATGTATATTTACTAAGCTCGTGTCATTTCTGTACGACGACATTAGCAAAATCCGTAACATCGCGCTGCGACGCCCACGTAATCACATTATATTTTAAGGCACATAAGCTATTTATGTTCGTAAGTCTCGCTGTGCGAATAAATTTGAAGGGATCACCGAGCAACTACAGTTGTTAGTAGTCTGGGCATATATGGCGAGTAGGAAGCGCATCTCGGATCGTTTTCCCATAGAGCAGACACTGAGTGATGTATTCCTGACCGTTCTGATGTATGAAGCCTTGTTCTTGTACTTGAACTTGAGTTCCTTGATTGTAACATACTAGCTGGTATGTAGCTTCATGCTCATAAGGCAAGTACCCGTGCGATCCCACACTAACGGTTTATTTAAGTAACTCAGATGTTGAGACAGCATTTAATGGGGCTTGCAGCATGAAATAGAACAATTACTCGGTGTTGTTTGAGTTTTATGAGCAGTGTGCCCTGTGTAGCAGTTTGAGTTGACTAATAAACACGTTTTAGTCGTATTTACACAAACATTAACAAGGCACCCGCTCGCTAGGAGTATTAATCTTCGCTCCTTGCTCAAATAAATTTCGACATCCGCCTGCCCGCTAGGCCGCTCCACAAAAAACGCTCAGTTATTTTAATTGGCGTAGCAGTTTGAAGTTTTTATGCTCAAAAATGTCATTCAATTGGTTCAGTTTGTAGACACGTGCAAGATAAACCTGTGGCTGATGTTTGGTTTTTAAGAAATTGAGGTAAATTTTTGTATATTTAGGGTTAATATTGTATTCTAAATTTTGGCTTTTATTATTATAACATCACTATTAGGTAATGTTTTTCCAGTATACCCAAAAATGTTTTTCTTATTATTAAACTTGTTTTATCGTTGTTGTTGTTGATTAATGCCAAAAATTGTCTAATGAAATCAAAACAGCTAGCAAAAATATTTGAAGGAACTTTTTGAATTAATTAGAAGTTTCTAGCCTTTTCCTTTTAGAAAAGCTATTAGATAATGGACATTCTATTAGTAAAATTGTGTAAAATCGTTTAATAACGGAACTTCAAGTTCAATATTCAATTAAAGATAACCATATTTGGAACGAGTTTTTAAAATGTTAATTACTTTCGAATTTATATAAAAAGAAATATAAAAGATTTCAACGAGATTCTGAATAATTTTTACCTAAAATAATGTATGATTTATTAGATTCAGTTTAATTCTTTCTAATTATCTTGAAAAAACGTGTAACGCCGTACATAAGATGCGTCTTAGTATCTCTTATAATAATTAGTAGATACATGCTAACTCTAATCAATACAAGGGTAAGTATTTGTAAGTATACTCAAGCAATTAATTAATAGACGAAAGCAGGAATTCATTAAATCTTCCGAGTTTTAGCACGCAAGAACAAACACGTGTAGGAGGTAAGAAATTTAGATTAATTATCGCATCTCGGCGTATTTGCTCATTGATTATCTACTAGCGGGCGTAGCGTAGTGCAGTGCGTGTATGTGGAGCACGTTTCATAAGATAAAAGACGATATTGATTCCGTGACGAGCCAACGGCGGGCTGTGGGAAACGATTCCTGCACGTTTAATGGATGCCCTGAGGAAACAGGCACATCAGCACTCTTTGTTCGAAGAAAAATCATTAAAAACGTTCCTTCGGGTACGGTTGGAAATTGTGGGGAATATTGTGGTTTGTAGTCGGAGTTCGAATGCGGAGTTGAATTTGTAACGTGTATATTAAGTTTGCGAGTGTAATTAACGAGTTGGGGTGGCGTGGCGAGCACTTTAGCCGTAGTTGAGCTGAGCGACGGCCGCGGGTCCGGCCGCATTCTCGCCGGGTAATTACGCGCGTCTCGTTCCCAGCCGCGGCTCTAACATTTTATGCATCATTTCGTAGCATATGATTTGCCGCAACAATATTTACTGTAATTATCGTGGGAGCAATCTCAGCCTCGCGTGCAAATCTAATACATTCATTGAACTTTGAATGACAACTGTTTATGTAGCAAAATAACATTATTCATTGCTTTACTCATGCTACTTAGAAAGAATTACCTCAGTATTTTAGCTGTAAACAGGCATTTTTGTTACAGCAACTTTTAACGCGTATTTGATAATCATTGAGCTTGTAAATTTTACGTAATATTCAACGATTTTATCACAAAAAATGAAATGATATTAATATTAGCGACTTCCCCTGGTTTCGTCGTGGAGAAAATTGAATTTTCGACGACGTAACCCAAAAAATCTTCGCGCACCGTCGGCGTTTGAGCCGGCTTCCTTATGTAAAATCGATGCGCACCTCGCTTCAATCGCAGATTATTTTTTACAACTTCCTTAACAAATACCTTTGATACTGATAAAAGCCGTAATAAAATCAGTGAAAATGTACAACCTTCTTTTGCTTTTTAACGTCGTTACAAAAAATATCGTTTGCTTTATCATGTTAATTACATACACAGACAGAAATATCTACGAATCAAAGGATATACGCATGAACTGAAAATCTATATTAATTATGATCTCTCTGAGCTTTCACGACTGTGAATTATTGAAATGTCCAAACAAAACTCGAAATATTAACGGCTGGGAACGGAAGAATGGAAATAGCAAACCGCGGTCGTCATCCCGCGGTGTGTGATACCGAGTTTATATTTTAAAGCAGACATCAAACGGCTTTGAGTTAGCGGCGATGATGAGAGCCGACGCGGCGAGTGCGAGTGGACTCGTCAAAACAAACGCTGTCTTCGCGAAACGCCCCGAGATAAAAGCGTCGACTCACAGCTTTTTATTCCCATGTTTTTTCCCTTGGCGCTGCCTTTCCACGAGTTTTTAACGGTTAATTTGTCATTAGCTGTGCATCTGTCAGCGCGCCGGGTTTGTCGCTCACAGTCACCGAGAAATTTAAAAGAAATGTAAACGTTTTCAAACGAGAGTTGTAGAAGAAATTTAATAACTGCGACTGATGTCATTCAATATTTTGAATAAATTTAGCATAGAACGATGCGTGACACTACGAAATCAATGACAACAGTAACGACGTCGGTATCATTAATGATTATAATGGTCAGGGAATTGTTTTTGTAGCGTAATGGCGGTAAGGTAGGGGCGAGTCCGGAAATTGTCCTCTTGTCGGGCCACCGGCGCATTAGTGGAGGACATTAGGCCGGCCAGCGGTGTGCGTATGCCGTGTCATTCAAGACACACGACTGTCACTCATTTTTACTCGAGACAAAATCTGATGTGTAACGTACAATGAGTCAACGAAATTATGATAGATAGCAGCGTGAGAACACAAACATGCACGGAGCGTCATGTGTCGGGGCGACTTAGACGAACCATTAACGATCGACGAATCTTGGAGCAATTTAGTTTGAGCACATAATTGCGCGAACAAGTCGAAGCTAATTGACGTGAGGACTGCGAGCCGAGCTCCGTTGATAGAAGTCGTGAGAGAGATGAGCTGACGATGTATAAGGCTGGTGATTTCACTGCATTGTCAGATATTTTTGTTGCCAAACCGTAACATTATTAAAACTTGACTGTAATTTAATAAAAATGTTCTAAAATAATTTAGCACTGACGTTGGTGGTGCCTGAATTTGGTGGGTGTTCGAAACTTTTATTTTTACAGCATAGACAGCACAGTGCATGAGATCGTACTTCTAAAAATCAATTAGACAGGTGATTTCAATATTTTGTAATTTAAGAAAATTGATTTACATAAAAATGGTGTTTCCTTAGAAAATATTAGAATCTTCTATTCTTCTCCATATTTAATTTGCTTCATTTCTACATCATAAATTCCAACCCACTGACATTAAGCATATAAAATTTGTAAGCAAAACTCTAATGAATTGTTTAATAATTGGAAAACATACTCAGTTTTAATGTTGTTTTCTCTAATCCCTTACTTGAACAAGAAGTTAATAAATACAGTTTCAAAGAGTAAAAGCCGGAATAATCTAAAATATCTAAAATAAGTACGTTCCCCTGTTACCAAGGAACGTACATTTTATTATTATTAAGTACTTATGTGTTAAGTAATTTCTGTAAGCCACTAAGAGTTCTCAAAACTGTTGAGCATAGTAGTTGTGCCTTGGGTCCGGAAGGAAAAAAGACTACCATTGCAAATAATGTATTTTTATACAGGCTGTTTGGTAATAGCCTTATAAAGCCAAAAATGGTAGATAGGATACCATGAATACAATCCCGGAAAATTATCATAAACCCTGTAAACAAACCACCACATGGCTGAGAAATTTTGTTTTTTTATTTGTATGGAAAAATGCAAAATGATAACCTTATGGGCAAATAGAATTGTATTCGATAATCAATCTCATTAATTGGCAGAAGCAAAATACAGTTTCGTTCTAGAGTTGCCACTATGCAGTTTATCATAAAAAGTTTTTTTTTTCAATAAGTGGTGGTTTTCAGTATTTATAATAAGTAATAATTTTTCGGGGTTGAATGCATTGTATATTGTATCCTATCTACCATATACGGCTTTTTAAGGCTATTACTAACCATGTAGACATAAACGATCCCATTACATATTTTAGGCGTTGCCTGATTTAGCCGATATGTTAATGATAAAGAAAACTTCAAATTTTGTGTGTAAATATCTGTAACATTTTAAAATACTGTTACTACTAAAGTGAAATTATAGATATTTCGCATATTAGCCATGTATACAAATGGCGACAAGCGAATAAAATTGTGAATGAAATCATGCTGATAAGATAAATATTGGAGGTTACTAAATTTATTAGTTTACTGCGACATACGTTGTTACCAAAAGGCATTTACTTGATTATACAACTGTAGAGCATTTGAAGCGAGTGAGTTTTAAAAACATGCTAAGTACCGATTCTTAAGCTTCTGTTTATTAGCTCGACACTAGTTTTACTTACAAGATTTACAAAAGCCCAAAATAGAAGTACTTATAAAACATTACATTTGTAACAGTCCATAAAAACTCACGTCGAATAACGCTGTTCATAACTCACAGCGTACACGGGCCAACCATGTAATTCGGGAAATTTTAATTCGCCGAAAACACATTTTACGAAAACAATAAACACCAAAAACAATAAAGAACAAATTAAATTTGGACACAGAATAAGCGGGTATATCGCGCCGCGGGAATATTGCGCGGTGTCACGCTACGGAGCGGGCTACCTGGTGGTGACACGGTGGTGGGGCACGGGCTAGGTCGCGGGCACGCGCGGGGCCGGGGCACGGGCCACTCAGTCGAGATGTACGTGCTCACGTTATCGGTCAGTGACCGCAATCAGCACCGATACCTCTCGCTGAAGGTGTTGTGCTAAGTCTGATCGCGCGGAGGACAGCGAAAACGCGCGCGGAACGAACGCCCTCCGAAGGCGATTTGATGCCCTCCGCGCGACGCCTCTGCGCGCGCATCCACGCCGGAATAATGCCGCCCTATCCTGTCGAGAATCGAGATATCGAGTTATCCACCGCGGGTGGCTATCACGTTTAACCCTGTCTGTTCTCTCAATAGACATATGAAAGCTCCAATTCAGTTTATGAACTCTATTTTTAAGATCACTTTTTTAACAACTATTCATTCGATTTATTAAAGCTTTTATCATTAACCTGGTAGTTCAGTTGTACCGATCGGTATTTGAGGTAATGATATATTTGCATGTGGAAAATATAAATCTTAATCGACAATAGACATCACTAAGCAGATTATAATTGGAGCATGCGTGGTACGAGGGTTGAGGGTTGGGAGGGAGGACGCGCGGGGCGGGGGCGGCGCGTGTCACCCGCGGCGGCGCGACGCTACACGACGTGATCTTGACTCCGCTTATGCACAGCCTGCACTATCACACACTTTGTATACTATACGTTTTTTAATCAGTCGTTCAAAATAAACAATTCATACACGACGTCTCTTTTAATGGACCCGCTGCCGGAGAAAGTAAACATGTGGCATCGAAAATACATCGCTCACCCGGCTTTTAGAAAAATATTTACTTATCCACGATCGGTAATGAGCGATCCGACTGATAGTCACTCGAGGAGTATTGCGATGTTAGAAATGTGAGCTGTTCGTCTGATTTACATTAGTCAGCTTTACTTCAACGAAGTCATGTAGTCGGAATTCTAATAGGATGCAAGTTAATGCAGTTAGTGTGGCATCTACGCGAGTTGGATATTTGTGAGCGCTTGTCATGTAGGCCGCAGAAGACTATATAATGCTTTTTACAGCGATGCGGGTAAGCGGACTTGCGGGGCGTGTGGATACGAAATCCTTGGCGCGTGACTTTCGTTCACGCTTCATCGGGTTTTAGGTATGCCCCATCTACCAGCGATCTCTGATATTGTAAGAACTTATAAACATTAACTTCTTTATGTGACGCGTAACTGATGACATGACATCGAAAATTGGAAGCTGTGGTTTTGTATGATATAAACTTGTTTTTTGTCAAGAAAATAGCTTATTGGACGAAGCAGAAGGTTGACTTTTTTACTTTTTTTCGTTTGATTGAATGTTGTACTTCAGAAGTTTAAGCGTAAACACAGGTGCAATGGATTGCGTTTATAAGTGCAAAGTGTTGCATATACAGGTTGTTTGGTAATAGCCTTATAGAGGCGAATATGGCAGATAGGGTACCATGCATACAACCCCGGAAAACTATTATAAACCCTGAAAACCGCCACTTGGCTGAACAAGATTTTTATTTCTATGAAAAAATGCAAAATGACAATCCTAGACGCAAATAGACTAATCAATACGTTAATTTGATGATGATGATGAGCAAGAGCAAATAATATCGAGGTATTCCTCGAAGCCTTCTAAGGCTTCGAGGAATACCTCGCTTCAATCCAAGTTGAATGCTCTAAGCTTGAAGCGCACCCATTTTCAAGCGCACCTAAATAGGTGCGCTATCAAAATAAATTACCTATTTAGGTGCGCTTCGAGGAATAGTTTAGGTGCTCTTGAAAATGGGTGCGCTTTGAGGAATACCTCATAATATCAGTCTTGGGTTGCCACTATGCAGTTTATAATATTTTTTTTTTAAGTGGTGCTTTACAGGGTTTACAATAATTTTTCGGGGTTGTAGGTATGCATGGTATTCTATCTACCATATTCGGATTTATAAGGCTATTATCTAACGCCCTGTATACATATAGTATAGAAATTGGAAAATCCTGTTCAAATAATTGGAAAAACCTAATAATAAGTACGTACGTCTATACAAAAAAAGTTGGCAGTTACAAGTCGTGATAAAGTTTGGCCACATGATGGAAACTGATCTGTAGGCTGTTCCTAACTAATATTGAGCTGGGCCAAATTGTCCTTACAAACCATTCCATACAGTGTTGCTTTTAGCTAATAGGTCAAATATGGTAGGTACCCTAGTTTTTTACATTCTCTTTGGTGGTACCTACCATTTTCGGATAAATCAATAATGTAGAATTCATTTCTGGTATAAAAAATGCAATTTATGAAGCAGTTTCTGAAAAATTACACAATTACCAAAATATTCAAAGATTTTTTTTATTTTAGGTTTTGGCACTTGTTTCAGTATTAAAAAAAAAAACTACATTAAAGAAGCGTTTTTCAGGTTAATTTGTTAAATACTTTTGTAATGCTAAATATATTTCATACAATCTAAGCCTAACCGAAATAGTTTAGGTCGATTGTTTGCGGAGACACGCTTTAGCTAGTCAAAAATAGGCTTTTTTCGCGAAATAAAAAAGTTATACGTTTCGTGTGGCAGCTTTTTTCAGGTTTTTTGTTCATATTTCTGTAAAGTAAATTAAATATTCTATAATTTGAGCCTAACCTGAGTAGTCTAGACCTATTGGTTGCGCAGACATAAGGTTTGTAAGGACAGTTTAGCCCAACTCAATATTAGTAAGGAAGGAACAGCCTACAGATCAGTTTCCATCATGCGGCCAACTTTATCACGACTTGTAACTCCCATCCCAACGTTTTTAACCGACTTCATCAAAAGGAGGAGGTTCTCAATTCGATAGTATGTTTTTTTTTTATCGTTGTTCGC
The DNA here is from genome assembly GCA_928269145.1 of Agriphila tristella. NCBI lineage: Eukaryota > Metazoa > Arthropoda > Insecta > Lepidoptera > Crambidae > Agriphila > Agriphila tristella. The sequence goes on from OV743433.1 coordinate 13,379,008, forward strand.
GCGTATCTTCGACATTTATGGACCGACTTTGATGATTCTTTTTTTGTTCGATTGAGTTTGCTTGCGAGATGGTCCCAATTAATTTTTTTTCAAATCGGTCAAGTAGTTTTCAAGTAATCCTGAAAATACTATCATTTTGCATCAACTACCTTGACGACTTTTTTATTTATGAACCGAATTAGATGATATTTTTTTGTTAGAAAAGGGATACCTTAGTGTAGTCTTTTTTAACCGACTTCAAAAAAAGGAGGTTCTCAGTTTGATCCGTATGTATGTATGTTTCTCCGCGATTATCTCACGTTTGGCTGAGTTGATTTTTTTACCTAAATAATATACCTAATGCAGAAGGTACTTACACTAAAAATAAAAAAATAAAAAATTGTTTAAAAAACAAAAAAACCGACTTCAAAAATCCTGCCTATAAAAAGCAAGAAATAATATTCAAATCATTAGATATCTATTGAAGCCGGGTGGGGCTTTAAGAATAAAAATATGTAAATAGTTGTACTCCAGCCCCACCCGACTTCAATAGATATCTAATGATTTGAATATTATTTCTTGCTTTTTATAGGCAGGTTTTTTGAAGTCGGTTTTTTTGTTTTTTAAACAATTTTTTTTTGTATAGACGTTCATACTTACTATAATGTTTTTATCAACCAACTAAGGCATTAAAAATAAGAAAAAACAATGTATCTAGAGTCGTATTCGTCGAAAAAACATATTTTATATAGTATGTGTAAATAAATAATAAAATTCGGAGACGCAATAAAGGCGCCTTTTTCTGTTTTTTTCCACGAATACTTGGAAATTTGATGTCCAGTAAATTGATCCTGATATTTTTTTCTCTTGATTAATGTCTTGATTAGAAAGATCGAAGATAGATTAGTAATTATGTGTTTCGTTGTTTTTATGTGTTTGAGATTACTAAGAAATTTCGAGGAAATTTCGAGAAAATTTCTTAGTTCGATCTAAACTGGAAGGTGGACGAGTAAAAGTGATGAGTCTGAAAGGTATATACAACTTTATAATAAGGTTCAACATTATTATCAAAATTCAATCAAAGTCGTGTAAATATTTTCTGCATAAATTAGAAGCAACAAACAATTTTACGACGGATAATTTATTTGTTTCTTGTTCCCTTTGGAGTGGAGCTCCGTAAGGTTTCTCGCAGCCGCGGCCGGGCTCGGTCGGTGAAGGGTTTTGTTTTCTTTATAAACAAGCGCGAAGGTGCTGCTAACGACCCCACGAACAAATACGAAATTCGATCTTCCATTACGCATACAAATGGCTCCCCTACAACGTGGCACCCGCGTACAATGCATTGTCTTACAATCTGATCCTTGCTTACTCGTTCTACTTCACAACTTCCCTAACTATTGTTTATGTTTATTAATCTATTCAAATAACACCTGCTTTTGACGCCCACCATCATAAATAGAATCCATTATATCTTCAATATTCTATCTGATATTCTTATCGTTTCATCCACATGAAAAGGAAATTAATGAAGAGTAGGTATTGGTTTCACAAAAAGTTGAAGAGGCGTTATCGCTTTGATCTCGGCTGGGTGCTGCCATCAATTTTTGCTGAAGACATTTAAATTCGACGCTTCGCGAGAGTTTTTGAAAGTGAGACGTCTAATGATTCTATTATTGATAATTACGCCGATAGCGGCATCTCATTTCGTGGAAATTCGATCGAGTTTTTCTGTTTCATGAATTCAAAGGCAGAATCAATCACATCGGCATGTTTTCTTAATAACTATTGAGAAAACATGTTGATGCGATTGGTTCATCACTTTTGGAAGGGAAAAACGATATAGACAAACGCTGGTCGAACGTAGATCGAAGTATTTCTATTGAGAAGCATGACGTCGCATAAACGTCGCACAAAATGTTGTTTGTCACAGCCGCTCGCGCGCCTCGATCGCGCGATAGTGCCACAAAACGGACGGACGGTCACTAGGTACGGCTAATACTGAATTATTGTCCATTCAATATTTTGTTTTATCGGGGATTACAAGCATTCCTATCTTGCCGAGAATGATTCAGATTTGATCTCGATAGCATTAGTATTGTCGAATGCTCTTTGATCCTTATTTGTTTTAGTTTAAAAAACAATACTTAATATTATTTTGGGCTTAAAGAATCGATCAGTCATTGGGTATTTACAGACTATTAGAAAAATTTGGTAGTTTATTATAATAACATTTTGAATAATGTCAGGTTTTATTGTTCCTTTCCAAAATTCCCAAATGCATTGTGTAGGATTTGTTTTCCTTAGAGAACAAAGTGTTAGAGCTATTTATTCTGAAGTCACGATTAAGAAAATAACCAAAAGAAAGTGAGTTAGACAAAAAAAATCCATTAGTTACGCTGTCCTTGCCGCGCCCGGGCATATTTGACACGATGTTATTCAATTGATTTGAATATGGCTCGTGTTGGATAGCGGGGGTCGTGATGTGTCCATCAATCTTTATCAGATACTACATTTCTATGTAAGAAATTGGAACCCAAATGTATAAAGCAATATGGATTACAACGTTAGTTAAACGTGGCCTAGTTTGTTTACTTTTTACTGAATTTACACAAAAATATTGTCTGAAAATTCTAAACGTAATGCATTTAACTCAATATAAAGAAAATGTTGTATGTGTAAGGTAAGTATTGTTGTATTCAGTTTTGTTATGACGATTACAAGGGAGTACTACAATTTACATAATTTTTACTGAACAGGATTTTCATATATTTAGGTGGTAATTAATTAGCGTTTTATAGCAGCAAAGTCGTCAACCTCCAAACTGCAACTGCTAGACAATACAAAACAGTGTATTTCTCTACATATTTTTTCCCAGTCGAAACCACAAACGGTTCCTCTAGTATAATAATGTACTCTATGACGTTTAGTCGCATAATGCCTAATTCGCAAAAGAGCAACCAAGTCTCAAGGGTACTCAAAAAGACTAATTCTCAAAATGGACAACTTTTACCAATGCATGACAGCACAAACAAAACATTTTATTATGTTTATGGATATTATTTTTATAAATGAAATGTAATAAATTGGCCATTTTGCGAATTAGTCCTTTTGAGAATTAGCCATTTTGCGAATTAGGCATTATGCGACTAAACGACGTGTGTCATGCAGTTTCAATACTTATTTTCCTTTTTTCAGCTATTCAGTTTTGACAATGTCTTCCCTAAACTCGATTTTATATGGAGAAACATGTATGATTCAAGCAAGCAACAACAAGCTCTATTAAAATGCCTAATCATATTTCTACTAATTACGAAATAAGGTGAATACCAAATATATTTACTTAAAATAAGATTACACGAAGTTATTACTGCGCGTGAAGCACGTGGGTGTTAATATAAACACTCTTTGAGTCGAATTCGATGGAGGATCCTGTATTAGGTAGAAGCGTGACGTTCAACAGCGTGACAACGTTCGCCCGAGTAATCGGGTTTCACGCAGATTTTTGTACAGATCTTGGAAAAATTCGTTCATTAGCCAAAAAGGGAAGAAGCGGAAATCTGACTCTTTAATATTACAAAAAAAAATTTTTTAAGTGACGCACACGTTAAGCGCTAAGTTAACTTTGCTGTAATATTAGCACAAACATGAGAGTTAAAAATAATAACATTTAAATCGTGGTAAAATCCAGATGTTCCAATATCTGGATTTTACCAAAGAAACAAACATAACTATTTGCCCGCAAGTTTGTAGTAGATAGATGTAATTGAGTATTTACATAATTTTGTTACAGGGTTTCAAAATACTTGCTAAATTAATAATACTTATACAGATTGAAGAAGAAAATCTTTACATTGCTTTAGTTGGTGTTTAAAACGATTGTTAAGTTTCAAAACACTGATACAAACCAACACGGTTAACTAACTTTTTACTCCAATAATGGGGAATGTCTGAAAAAAATCAAATTGGCTGAATATTTTTTTATAGGTAGGAATAAGCTCCCTTAGTAATAGAAAAAAGTTTGACAATTTTCCGTTGCGTAAAAAGATTGTAAAAAATTAAAACCTTTTCGACTTTACAAATGTGTAAAAGTAACAGCAGAATGGAGGTAATACCTTTGCCACCATTTGCCACAACAACAACACGAATAAAAAATAAAAAGTTTTGACATTTTGACATTTGTCATGTTTGAAACTTTTTTTTAATACCATCTTGTGGTTGTGGCAGGTGGTGGCAAAGGTATTATTTCCATTCTGCTGTTACTTTTGTATATTTGTGAAGTCGAAGAGACTTTAATTTTTTAAAACTTTTTCACGCAACCAAAAATTCTGAAACTTTTTTATATTACTAAGGGAGCGTATTCCTACCTATAGAAAAATATTCAGCCAATTTGATTTTTTTCGGACATTCCCCATTATTTTAAGAGATACTACCACATCTTACAAAAGTGTCGTTGACAGTTGACTAAAGTCTATGTTGCTATCACTTTTTGTTCATTAAACTAATATCGTTCTTGTGTAAGTTTTTGGCATAAGAAACAAAACTATGTGAGTAATTGAATTGACGTTGAAAATCGTGTGAAAATGCATCAGTAGAATTAAGTTTTTGCTTAAAATTTTTAGAAAAGTGCAAGAGTGTTCGCGTTCACTTCAAAAGCAAGAAGTTTGTTATACTTTTGTTTAGCTAAAGAATTATCATTTAAATTGACCAAGATTGGCATCCTAGGGTCGCTAGGCATAGCTTTCAGCAATTTTAATAAAACTAAAGAAAGTATTTTTCCGTAAACCAAACTGGTATTTAGCTTAGGTTTTGTCGTTGAAAATTAACCCGATTAGGCCCTAGGTCTAGCCAACGGACGAAATACGAAATTAACCCCCAATTGCCTTGTAACTCACAGTTCCATCTTAGGTGTAAAATTATATTATCCTTAGGCATTTCGACCTGTATAAGGTTCGTATAGGCGTTAATGTAAACAATGTTTGTCTGTAATAGAGGTGCACCCTCCATTAGGCGGTTGGCGCGCCTTATTCGATTAAGCTAAACTCAAAGAGCGCGGCACCATCGCTCGAGCCTTTAGCTATAGACACTTTTGGTTTCAACTGTACTTATAATGAAGTCTCAAATTTTCCATCTGAATCTTAGAAAGAGCTTTTTAAACTTTCAAAAATAAGGGCAACTTATAAAAGTGTAAAAAAATAAACTTCATTGTACTTGACAAAGGATCAAATTTTGCTCAAAGTTTTTGTTAATATTTTCTGTAAGTAAGTACATATTTTTTCTTTTAAATGAGGAGGATTTAACAGAAGTAGCTGATACCTTCAACAAAGAACTAATCTTTTTTTTGTCAAATATATGACAAGCCTGCCGCTGCGAGTGAATATAAATAGGTAACACAATCAAAGGCCCGTAATCTTTGTATATTCAGTAGCTATTGAGTTTTAACAGTATTAAATGTTACAAAGCGGTAAAAAAGCTCACAGAAAAAATACATAGGTGAATTGTACGAATTCAAGCAAAAAACTAGACAATGTAGAAAAAAGAATTAATCTTGTGTTGAATAGACTGTTTTACTTTTTACAGTAGCCTCGTGAATGAAAAAATACGAACATAGGAAATTAGTGATTCGTATAAAGAAATAAATGGACTGCCCCATCGCGATAATTTTGGACTAAGTATAAAACCAATGTTATTTCGGTTACAATTATTAAAGCATCTTTGGTAAGGCTTAGTATTTTAGTTAAAATTTGGTACCCTGGGTCTAAGATTCAACATTATGATAAAAACTATAAGTTTTCTATAAATTTAACCTGTAACGATTAAGTTGAAGATTTTTTGTTATAAATAAGCGGGATCAAGCACTTGTACTGAAATGACGAGCGCAGAGGAGGTGAACTGGATACAAGTGCGATTATTCGAGACATTTCGGGACATAATCGCGGTAATGACAATAATGAGTTGCTCTGTGCTGGAATTGCTGCATATTGTTCGCGAAATGAGAACGTTATAAGTTGCTGACTGCTGGTCCGGACCACCGATGCCATTTAGTGTCATATGCTATGTAATGAGAACTTTCAAGCAGTTTTATTAAACCTAGAGATATCTTGTTCGAGCAATAAAGATATTTTTATGGAAGAAGAGTGCCATACTAATATAATGGTGGCGACATGCAGTATAGCTTTAGATCTCAGTTTGAAAAGAAGGCTGGTCGCCATTCTTCAGCATTTAAGTTCTGGTAAGCAACTCAACTCAGAGGCAGAAATAAAATAATGACGAATATATACAGACAAACTATCACATAACGACTATTATTATCAACCAATGAAGTTTGAGGTAAATCGAGCTCCACTATAAAGGGGTGTGGAAGATTTTTCGGATAATAAATATTTTAATAAGTATGTACTATCCAACAGGGGTGGCCAACAAGTCGATCGCGATCAACCAGTCGAACTCTGGAGACAGTGCAGTCAATCGCGAGAGACATAACAAAAAGTGCTTTGCTTGTGGTAGCAAAGCAAGTAGCAATAGAACGGTACGGGGCGGGTGTGACGGTTTTGTAGTAAAAAATACCCCAAAAATGAAAATGCTTTAAGTTGATCTCAATAGACCCGGAAATTTTAAAGTAGATCACAGCCCTAGACAAGTTGGCCACCCCTGCTATACAACGTGTTAGTAAAATACCCCTAATGCCATGGGACCAACTCTGAAATCGTGAAAAAAAACAGCTGTTTCATATACCTATATTTTGATATTTTCGTTAAGTACCTACTAATTTTTGTATGAAACAGCTGACTTTTTTTCGCGATTTCAGATTTGGTCCCATAGTAAAAGTTGTTCAGTTTGATGGTCCCTTCCTAAGTATCTACCATATTTGGCTTTAGGGGTATTTTTGTAACATTTTGTTTATGTTTATTTCGGTGTTGATGGTTTTGTTTCGGGTGTCCAAAGTTCGGGTGGAATAAGAATACTTGGTTGTAAGATTTATATGGCATTGGGCTATTGTGCCAACACTGATTAGTCTTTATGGAGATTTGAGGCCAGCTCGGCGCGTCGCCCTGCACGCCCCGTTTGCGTACCAACGGGTTGTATGGGCGTAAAACTTTTATGCCCCCGCCGCGTTTTACAGCGGTCTTTTATTATTTAGTGAAAGGAGCGACGGTGACGTCATAAATCTCCGCTCCTGCGTGAACTTTCGCCTCTTATCTCGGCAAAGAAATTATGGAACTTTCTGGCTTCTTCTAGACAAAGTGTTTGGCTTTTCGGGATCTTAGGTTACTAAAAGCTTTTCGCGAATTAATGAATATTTTTCGTCAACAATTTTATTGAGGAACTTGCCGCTTTATTAACGAGTAAAACTTCAGGATGTTGCGACTGAAGTCTATATTTACGATGGCGTTGTGGCGGATTGCGTGGGAAATTAAATCTTTAAATGATCATAGCTTTATAATATTGTGTCAAAATGGTTTACAAGGAAAGTTTGTTAGAAAAACGAGAACAATTGATCCAGTTTTGTTATAATAGAATTGCTTTTGACAAGGCAATGCTCCGTTGCAATTATTTATACTTCGCACATTGCAGCGATTATCACAGAGTGGTTACGGTACTCAAGTTATGAAAACCGTCCGGTTGCGTTAATGGTGAAACAAAACACCGTATCTGTTGCGAGAGAACCATTAATCTTGAATTAAATAGATTCTGTGTGGGCTCAGCGACAAGCCCGTGGAGTAATTAAATTACGTTCAATGTCTGCGCGTCCACCTTTTAATCATATCAAGACGTGAAGTAAATAGCTCGAGGAAGTATTACACCTAGATAAATCGTAAGCAAATGCAATTTATCTGCCGGGTTGCAAGCTACTTGCTAGCTAGGATATAAGTTTGGTTTTATGATACCGTTCAAGAATTAAGTTATAGAAAATTTCTTTGTTAAAAAATCAGGCGTTACCTTCCGAAAGTCCATTATGGATGCAAAAACAATATTTATAGCTCCCACACAGTAAATTCAAATATGCAAGAAATCTGTGCAAATTGTTACTTATTAGTTTTTATTTGTGGGCGGGCGGTGCACAAATTTCTTACATATTTTATCATCTATTATGTGGAAGTTATTGCTATAAAATAATGTTATTATTATTATTATGTTATATGTTATTGCTTATAAATATTGTTTTTGCATCCATTCTTTGTAAACATTTTCATCTTGAGCGGAACGAAAAGGTTAAAGTTAATTAGTTTCCTTTCTATGTGTTGTTTTCCATTTTTTGTTTTATGTTTTAAAATTAAGGTATTTTATAATTTATTATAAATTAATTAGAAAACAATGTTTTATTGTCATTATTTTGAACAGATTTTTTAACTTATTAAGTTTGATATCCTTACTTCCTTACTAATATTATAAATGCGAAAGTCCGTTTGTTTGTTTGTTTGTTTGTTACGTCTTCACGTCTTAACTACTGAACCGATCATTATGAAATTTTGCATACACGTTGTCGGGGGTACAGAAAAGGACATAGGGTACCTTTCATCCAGAAAAAACGTACAGTTCCCGAGAGATAACAAAAAAACTGTCCACGCAGACGAAGTCGCGGGCGGCCGCTACTAATATTATAAATGCAAAAGTGCGTTTGTTTGTTTGTTACGCCTTCACGTCTTAACTACTGAACCGATCATCATGAAATTGTACAAACACGATGTCAGGGGTAAAGAGAAGGACACAGGGTATCTTTCATCCCGATAAAAAAGTATTGTACCCGAGGGATAGCAAAAAAACTTTCCACGCAGAAGAAGTCGCGGGCGGCCGCTAGTCGTATACAAAAGGTGTACACTTTCAGTGAAAGTAAACAAGTGTAGGTGTGCATATTTTACAGCCTATAATAAATAAACCAATATACTTATACTATTTAAAAAGAATTAAATAGTATTTGCCTTCATGCTACTCTATTAATATAGATCAAAATGAAAAAGTATTCCAGAAAATGTGAATTTAATTATGAAATCAAAATCAAGAAGCTCTCATATTCTGTTATTGTTCATTCAAGAGCCGAATAAAAACAAATGATTTTTAAAAAGTGAAAGCGTGGAAAATAAACACGGTACACACAAATTTCATTTTTTTCGGTAAACAAAATGAATGTGTTATTATTTGTAGCATTTTTTCCTTACAACAAACGAAGAAAATGTAAATCCTAAACACGTACTCGTAATTCGTACTCGTAATTTTACTTGTAATTCTAATACAATGATTTTTTACTCGTATGTTACTAATTTTTTGAAAGACTTCTTTAAAGCAAGACCAAGTTTAGTTATGGTATTGTAGAATGGTTATGGATTTAAAAACATTATAAATTGGGTAACGTTTTATACTATTTGACAATAAAAAAGGCAATAAAAACAAACGATGTTTTATAACAAAAGTTTGATTTGCTCCGAAACTAAAATGGCCATAGTCAGGAGTCATCATGCTATAACAGTTATACAAAATAACACTTCCCTGTTTATTACTTCTGTTCTAATCAACATTAGAGTAAATTTAATTGACGAATATTCGACATTGGCCGTAACCAGTAATAAGCCGCCGCCGCCGACACTAAAGACTCATACAATTAAACAGATAACATAAAATTAACGAAGTCAACTCGTAAATATGTTCACTTTATTATCTAATAAAAGTCACTTATTAATTAATTGTCAAATGATTAAGTGCTCTGCTCTCTAATGTGGACCGGTCGCCCTGACTTCCACATTTAGAAAATGATAACTATTGAGGCGTAACTCGGTTGTCAACGCGTCGATCAGAATAAATTAAAGTTCGATAGCTGAGCAATTAATGTTATACACTATCGCAGCAGTTTGGTAAAGCTTTTAAACAATTTAAAGATAAGTTATCGAATCGGTGCCTCTATATTCAGTTCGGAGTCCTGCTCGGAGTCTATTTATTATTTAGCGGCGTTGTAGCTTTGTAGCGTACTAAATCTCTGCTGCTGGCCGTGACGGCAGTTAATGCAGTCCACCTAGACTTCGGGAGATAAGCTAACAAGCCTCTTTAGCTAAACAAGAGGCGGCCGAACAATAAAGGAGAGTTAAGCGTCGTGAAATATGGCAGAGACGAGGTGCGATAACTCAGCACGGAGGCTCGGCGCTTCTTTTCCCCTAATTAGCCATTCAATTCCCGTAATCTTGTTTACTCGTCGGGCGCGCTGGCCAGGTGCGATAATGGCGCGCTATTTGCATGCCGCCATATTGTTTCCCCATGCTCGGATCGGTCCGTCGGATGCGACCCCCGGTGTTTTGGCCGGGCTTATTGGATCCGATCGCGATTACTTGTATTGATCCTGCCGTCCATTATCTACATTCGTTTATTTCGGTATCAGAGTAATGATGCCGGCTGGTGTCCGCAAATCCGATGAGCCCATTTGTAACTATTACACGTTAATTTTTCATGTGTTGACACATTTTACATATGTTTCGTTTTAAATATTTCAGAACTTTTGTCGTTATTTGTGAATGAACATTGAAACTTGGAACACGTACAATAACATAAAAATGTCCTCACACATGACCAGTATCATAGGTAGATTTATATTAAAATCATTACCTACCTTGCCTATTATATCTCTTTCAGCTGTTCTATGTTATTAAGACTTTTCAGGCACATGACTAGCCGTCGTCGTGTATGGTTTGAAGAAAGACTTTTCTGTAAGTCGACCAGACACCATTTTATTCGTACCGAACTTATTTGTTATTCATCATTAAGTATTATTCTTTAAAGTTTTATTTTATTTTATTGTTTGTAATTTCAAAAAAGTAAGAGCAGACTGAACAATACCATCAATTTAACACCGAAATATCTCTAAATTTGATTACCTATTCACTATATTTTTTCTCCGAAAAATAACTTTTGGATTCCATTTACTGAATCAGACAGGAAATCCCGAGGGTTCCGTAAAATAAACATCAAGTACCTATCCAATTGTGGCGAAGTTTACTATTTATAAGTAAGTACCTACATAGGTACCAATATACAAGGTGTTTGGTAAAAGCCTTATAAAGCCGAATATGGTAGATAGGGACCATCAAATTGAACAACTTTTACTATGGGACCAACTCCGAAATCGCGAAAAAAAAATCTGCTGTTCCATACATTTTGATATTTTCGTTATTATTTTTTGTATGAAACAGCTGATTTTTTTTTCGCGATTTCAGAGTTGGTCCCATAGTAAAAGTTGTTCAGTTTGATGGTCCCTATCTACCATATTCGGCTTTATAAGGCTTTTACCAAACACCTTGTATACAGTAAGTACTAGGAGGAGCACACAACTTCGTTTGTTTTCCTCGTTTCTTTTCGCTAGGGATTTCCCAAGAAATCTTAAGGGCCTTTATTACAAAGGTAGATATCAATATGTTTTAATAATTATGAAAAAACTGACCAAGTGCGTGTCGGGCCTCGCGCAGTACAGGTTTCCGCATTATACAATTACCTTAGGGCTATAAACTTATTTTTACTTTCTGTTTTACACAACTAACGTCTAATTGTCTAACGTTTATAACTAAGTATAGGTGATCCCTAACTATTCAGTGAAAGTTCTATAAAAAATGACTGTGTGTGAAAATGAAATGATGAATGAAAACGTTTCCAATATCATCTTTCAAAAAAATTTTTTTGTACTTCCCCTACATGTCATTACTTCCCCATACATGTTTTTATATGTAGGGGAAGTAGTAAAAAAAATGTTTTTCAAGATTTTATCCTATCATTTTTTAACGTAATTAATATACACATTCATGATAAATTACAGCTTCCTAGTACTTAGGGCCTCTGAGCTAAGCCGCGGATAGACAGAAAGACGAACAGACGGACATGGCGAAACTATAAGGGTTCCTTGTTGACTTGACTATAGAACCCTAAAAAGTATGTTCCATGGATTTTTGTAAACATGCGATGAAATTGACTTTGTTAGAATAATGTTTCCTCTGAAGCAGGGAAATGTCGGTATGTGACACGGTGCATGACTATTTATATGAAGGTAGGTAAATAGTTTTACTATATTAAATTCTTTATATTAAGATTCTTATGTGTTTCGTCGTTCCTTCTTCATGATTGCGTAGAATGCTTTGTCAAATTATTCTCTTTGTAATGTTCCTATACTTATATACACTTTTAAACTTTCGCGTTGCATTTTATTAGATTTGGAACACAGGTTTTAACGCGATTTTAACTAAAACATAGGTGTTGAGCACCTACCTTTTCCCGACGTTTCGACCGAGTTGCATCGGCCGTGGTCACGGGCTGACTGGAGCTGCGGTGTTACGCCTCCTCCTCTGCATCGGTGGAATCTTCATCCACCGTCGAACAGTTTTTCCAACTACCGCCACACACAATACTAACGGTGTCCCTATTCTGTATCATAGCCGTATTCTGATAGTTAGCCGACCGCGAACAAAGAGGTAGTGCGTTTGTAATGACTGGATTCCACACTGCAGATAATTTGTGTCCATCTTCCCGATTGAAGTTGTTAGGATGTTTTTTAATTTCAATCGCTTCACGTACGACTCGTGAATAAAAATGACGATCAGTGGAAAGAACCTGCGTGCGATGAAATTCAATCCAGTGGTTTGTGCCACTTTCCAGCAAATGTTCTGCAATCGCTGATTTATTAGTTTGGCGGTTTTTTACAGCTGTGATGTGTTCACGGACTCTTTCGGTGATAGTTCGTTTCGTCTGACCAATATAGCAACTACCACAGCTGCAGTCTATCTTGTACACGCCAGGTGTTTGTAATGGTATGACATCCTTCGGCGTACCCAATATGTTGTTGACCTTTATGCCAGGAGTGTAAACTGTCGGTACAGAGTATTCACGTAAAACGTGGCCGATCTTATCTGTTACTCCTTTGACATAAGGCATGTAGGCTGGTTGTCTACTAACCTCGGGATGCCTACACTTTTTCCTCGGCAGTTTATGTCGTCCGTGCACTTGATATCCGTTTTTCTTAAGTACCTCCTGAACATGGATCAGCTCATGCTCTAAATGTTCAGGGTCACATAGGTCATAGGCTCTATTCTTTAAGGAAGTGATAACAGATTGCAAATGACGGGGGTGGTGATGTGACATTGCGTGTAGGTATCTGTCCGTATGTGTGGGCTTGCGATAAACACAATGTGATATGGACCCGTTAGGCTTCACGGAGATCTTGACATCTAAGAAGGGCAGCGTCCTGTCAACCTCTAGCTCGTAAGTGAATCTCATATTAGGGTGAATAGAATTGAGATGCTGCAAAAGGTGGTTCACTTCCTGCTCACGGCCTTTTAAAATGCAGAATACGTCATCTACATACCTTTTCCAAAGTCGTATGTTGTTAGGTTCGATGTTTAGCGCACTTTTTTCGAAGTGTTCCATCCAAATATTGGCCAGTACCGGGGCCACTGGACTTCCCATGGCGACACCATCTATTTGGAGGTAGTACTGACCTTGAAAAATGAAGTAGTTTCCTTCTAAGCAGTTCTTAAGTAGGTCGACGTAGTTGAGCGGCATCTCTTTGTCTATCAGTATTTCCATCACCACATCAAGGCACTCTTTAATTGGAACATTGGTGAAGAGCGATTCTACATCAAAACTCACCATCATTTCTCCTGGTTCCAGTGTAAGGCCCTTTATGATTTCCACAAAGTGCCGCGAATCCTTAACAAAAGACGGTGTTTTTCCCACAAGTGGCTGCAATACTGACGCAACATGCTTTGCTAAGTCGTAAGTAGGAGACTCAATTTGACTTACTATTGGTCGCAACGGCACGTTGGACTTATGTATTTTTGGCAGGCCATACAATTTTGGTGGTTGGTGTGGCTTTGGTCTGTATAGATTCTCGTACTCGTCTTCTGTGAATAGGTCCTGGTTGTCCTCTATCAGAGTTCGTATTTTTCGAGTTACTCTGGCCGTAGGGTTATATGTGACCGGCTTGTACACCTTTTTGTCCTGTAACAACTCACCCATTTTTTGCTCATAATCAGATGTGTTCATCACTACAGTGGCGTTTCCCTTATCGGCCTTAAGCACTAAAATGTCCTTATTATCACGGATATTTTTTAATGCTTGACGCTCCTCCACAGTGATGTTAGATGATGGAAGCTTCGATTTCCGTAAAATTACCGCGACGTCCTGCCTTAAGGTATCCGCTTCACTTGGTGGAATTTTATTACGTACTATCGTTTCCTCAACACTGCCAATTACACTTTCAAACGGTATTCGTTTCGGAGTTGGAACGAAATTTAAGCCCTTGGCCAAGATAGTAACGGTAGTTTCATCTAAACTTGCACGAGATTTCTCGTGCAAGATGTCATACCATTACAAACACCTGGCGTGTACAAGATAGACTGCAGCTGTGGTAGTTGCTATATTGGTCAGACGAAACGAACTATCACCGAAAGAGTCCGTGAACACATCACAGCTGTAAAAAACCGCCAAACTAATAAATCAGCGATTGCAGAACATTTGCTGGAAAGTGGCACAAACCACTGGATTGAATTTCATCGCACGCAGGTTCTTTCCACTGATCGTCATTTTTATTCACGAGTCGTACGTGAAGCGATTGAAATTAAAAAACATCCTAACAACTTCAATCGGGAAGATGGACACAAATTATCTGCAGTGTGGAATCCAGTCATTACAAACGCACTACCTCTTTGTTCGCGGTCGGCTAACTATCAGAATACGGCTATGATACAGAATAGGGACACCGTTAGTATTGTGTGTGGCGGTAGTTGGAAAAACTGTTCGACGGTGGATGAAGATTCCACCGATGCAGAGGAGGAGGCGTAACACCGCAGCTCCAGTCAGCCCGTGACCACGGCCGATGCAACTCGGTCGAAACGTCGGGAAAAGGTAGGTGCTCAACACCTATGTTTTAGTTAAAATCGCGTTAAAACCTGTGTTCCTATACTTACTTAAATACAGGGTCATTTTTGAACCCCTTTTCAAATTTTGTCAGGTCATTCTATAACAGCAGTACAATCAATTTATGAATAAAAAAATAAAAAAAAATTCACATTTTCACCCCAAACTTTTCCCTACACAAATTGAAATTGTTGTCACTGTTTGTGCATCGTACGGTCGACCCGCGCGAGACCCCCTCCCGCCACCCGCCTTTCCCCGCTCACGCCCCGTGCGCGAGAGTGAGCGCGCGCGCCTAGATTTTTAGGATATAAACAGTGGCTGAAAACTGTGAATTTAAAAAGAAATAATTCAAAATTTTCTCACCAACTTTTTTTTTATTACTTCCTTGAACATATATTTGATTTTGTAAAGGGTTCGCAAAATTACCCTGTATTTTTTCTTTTTCTAGCAATATCAGAAAAGGGCATCAAAAATAGATTATCAGTTATTAAGTTACTAGCATGATTAATATAGTTTAATTATTATAATATTAATCTATTTTTGATTACGAAAGTTGCAAAGTTACATTCAGCTACAATCTGGAGTTGCCACGATAGGATTACTAATATAAGTGCTAACGTAATTTAAAAAAATATAAAATTTAATGTATTTACTCTCTTCGGTAGATAATGATGATGATAATGACAACAAACCATTATTAATTAAGTCATTTTAACCTCCCTTCTTTCACTAATTTCATCAAGGGTTATATTTTATAACGCAAGTTTTTTGTCAAAAGTTTTGTCATAGTTTTCACAGTAATTTGGAATTGACAAAATATTATTGCCATAATAAATTTTTACAAATATATTTTGTCCTAGAAATAATAGCCTAAATAGACAAGTGATTGTTTTGTTTGCGCCATTTGCCAAAAGCACGGAAAATACATAAAATCCGACCGGGTAACTTTATCTAGAGCTAATCGTTACTTTGATAAATTGAAGATCGCGTTACAATATTCTTTAAATACATTAAAGAACACGTTTTATTACTCAGCCATCCAATCCTATTAAGTGTCTGGTCGCAAACGGTGGCGCGCGAAGTTCAGATTTAGTACGGCCGTTTTTTTAAACAGTATTAGGGTTCGATAATGGCTTTAACACGGGGTGGGCTCCAACGTCTGTATTAGGCATTAGGCAGTGTTGCCAGCTCTAGTCAAAAGTTATCGGAAAAGTGATAAAAAACATTAATTACTTTCAATTTAAAAACCTGTCATTGTAAAGGTAGGTAAAACAAAATGGAGAGCGGAATATTTTACTAAAATCAAATACTACAATGCCAGATAGTTGTCAATAATCAAAATATATTTTTGCTGCCAGATGACCGAATAAAACGAATTCAAATGAGTAAGCGACTCAGATACTTACTCAGTTTTTAAATTGCTCGCAGAGATTTTTCCGACAGTTTACTGTCGGAAAAATAATACCAAACATCTTTAGCATTCAAGATGTTTGGTATTAAGTTGGGTAATTTTAAAAATCCTAAACAAGAAAAGTTCTACAAATACGAGCATTCACGTTTAAGTTATTAAATAATAATCATCAAAGCGTAAAGATCTGGAAGACTAACCAAAAAGTTATCTTCCATGTCAAGTCGACGAGGGTAAAAGTTAACTAAACGTTTTAAAAGTAACCTTCTGGCAAAGCTGGGGTAAGGTGATGGTCCGGATTTGGCGAGCTCAGGAGATATGCAAAGTGGCGGGTAGCTGACTCCGCGTCTGGCATCGGCGTCGTCGTCCGTACCACCGATCAGGCGATAATTTGACGACGCTGGAGATTTTCATCTCGACGCCGATATTGATTTATAATTTATCAGAATAACGTTTCACTTACATTAAAGAAATTTCATGCTAATTTTTGTTTTGCATTTGAAGGAATTTTAGAGGTTCATTCGTATTCCTTTGTTCTTTTTAACAAACTCTAAAAATACTTTAGTATTTTAGTCCTTAAGAGTATTTTCTTTCACAAGTGGTAGGTACTATTTTTTTAACTTTACCAAGGTTGAAACGTTGTGTCGTCAAAAATAGGTGGTTGATTATGTTTTTCAGTGAATTGATACCGCAATAACATTTTTAATAGTCTATTGAAGGATCGAAACATTTATAAACGATTTTCTGAGCTCCTCATAAATTTTAGTAAAGGGACAAAGAAACTATATGGGTAATTTAATTGCCTATTGTAAATTGTCATTTTCGCTGCATTACTGTAGAACAAAGTTGACAGTCACCATAAATTGCAAGAATAGGGTGGGCGTGATTTATAATACTTATAGAATAACTCGAAGAGCGGGGCAATTCGGATCAACCAAGCGCATTACTATAATTACCTCGCTTCGCGTAATATTTCGGACCTGTATAATTAGGGTGACAACACAATACTGTGACGCACAATACGTCTACAGTCTACACAAACCACATGTCAATTTAATTTGACCCCCAATCCAAGATGGCGGCGGCGTACCCTCGTATGGAGCTCACCGAATGCCTGCGGTTAAACCCGTGACTACTAATTGACGTGTTTTAGAGAAACACTGCACGGTTCGTGTCAGTGTGTCGTGGGCTTTTGTTTTGAATATTTTTGTAGTGAACCATTCCTCTCACACTACGTTGACGATATACGTTCTTTACAGTTACACTGCTTTGTGCGTATACAAATATTCAAAAGTATTGTAGCCCAGTAAATGAAAAGGTGTAGAGGGAAATGATTGGAACACAATTTTTGACTTCGTAACTTTGTTTGGACTAGTTAGGAGGAGAACATATCAAAAGTCCCCGCCCGTAGCCCCTATGCCGGGGGGGAGGGGGGGGTTTGTAGGTCCCATTTTTCGGTTTTTCAGATATATCTAGAAAACTATGCATTCCAGCGACATGAACTTTTTTACAAATAAAAGCTGATTAAATTTAAGACAAGGTTTATAATGGAAAATTTTTCGATATCTTGTATAGTTTTTGAGATATCCGCTCCTGAATATCTGTAATTTAGGAAAAATATTTATTTTTAATTGATGATGATTCGCTCCCCTTTCATCCCCATAATGGCTGAAATACTAACAATAACGATATACGTAGAGTTAGATTTGCATCCATATGCCAAAATTATAAATTTAGCTATTTTTACTTCGAAAATGAAGGATTTTCTATACACAACTTCATCCCCCTTTTCACCCCTTCGGGAGTAAAATTTTCAAAAACGCTGGGACACGTATATATTATTTTTTTATGGTCAGCCTAAACACAAAATTTGAATATCCTAGCTTCGAAACTGACGGTTTTTCATACAAACTTTGGACCCCCGTTTCACCCTTTAGGGGGTGAGTTTTGAAAAATCCTTTCTTAGTGCATCCCTAGACCTCATTAGGAACCTATGTGCCAAATTTGGAGTCTTTAGACTCAGCGGTTTGGGCTGTGCGTTGATATGTCAGTCACCAATCAGTTTCTTCTTTTAAATATTGAAGATAAAATTACAGACTTTTAATAGTGAATATCTCGAAAACTATACAAGATATCAAAAAAAATTACAGAATTAAACATGTGGCAAATTTAACCAGCTTTCATTTTGTGAAAAAACTCATGTCGCTGGAATGTATAGTTTTCGAGATATATGTGAAAAACCGAAAAATGGGACCTTCAAAGCTCCCTCTCCCCCCCGGCATAGGGGCTACGGGCGGGGACTTTTGATATGTTCACCTCCTAACAGGTCCAAACAAAGTTACGAAGTCAAAAATTGTGTTCCACGCCTTTCCCTCTATACCCTTTTTTGAGCGTTCATTTCCTGAACTATGGCAGTGAACACAGCAGTGTAGGTGAAAACAGACGATCGTTTCTCTATGTTGAGTTTGGACTTTTTATGGACTCCAAAGGCCTCTCATTAACATGTGTGAGCATCCGAATATCGTTTACATAGAACTTTGTGGTGATTATGGAGATAAGATTGGGGTATTTTTGTTTTTCATGAGATATTTCTGTTACTTGATCTGTCAGTTAAAAATGTGCAATAAGACCGCATTCTCAATGGCGTTGGTTTCCGTAACATTATTATTTGAACAAAAATTATCTTATTCACAAAGTGTATGTAGGTTTCAAATGTTTCAATGTCTCGTCACATTTACTTAGGTAGGTGTTTTTCTTTTTATATAATTTTGAGTTCGGAAAAACATGAGTTATAATTATAACTTTTCAAAACTAAAAAAAGCCACTAAAAATATAAAAGTGAACAGAGAACTTACTTAGAAACAATAATAGTATTTTAGTTCAAGTGTTAGGGAATAAGTTCACAATAACAAGGGAAAAAGATTAATAAAATTCTAGTATCAACGACTTCCAAACTTCGTCGTACTAACTAACAGATACCGAGTCCTCTCCTCGACCAAAAAACTCATAACTAATTAAAGAAAATAACAAGTTTACACAGCGATGTCTTATTATGAATAGCAGTTCAATAAATCGCAAGAAATAGTTTAACGGGCGAGTCTATCATTAAATATCTTCATTACGTCGCCTGCGCTTTTAACTGCGATATAAGTATGTCATCTGGGCTCCGGTTATGACTATTTAACGGCTATTTAAAATTTTCTCAGAAAGATGGTGAAGTGAAGTGTGACGGGACCGTGTCACAGATTGACGCCGGCAGATTCAAGAATAGGCCACAGTTAATGAAGATTACTGACGTGCAACTGTAAACTTAGACGGTTCTCGATATTTTAGCTTTTCGAGCGTTTATTACAAAGATGGCTACGTGTGGAGTGACGTTTTAAAGTCTTATGGGCTGAGCTTTAGCAGATTTAGAAACAACAAAGTAAAAAAAAATAATTAAAGAATATGCGGTTTTAGGTTTACAGAAATTAATTATGTTATAGAAGGTTGTCGGATTCTTAATGTCCTGAAATAGATATTAAATGAAGTAACTATAAGTAAGAAAACGTATTAAAATTACAAATAATCTAAATAGTGTTTTAGAAAAGAATAGATATAAGTACTACCGTACAGAAAGGAAACTCTCCGCCCCGCCCCACGATCAATTACCTCACCCCATCGCGCGAGTTCGTGTGCCGAATCGTGTGCTCATTTAATTAGCTCTAGACTTCACGTACACAGTTGCGCGTGTGCAAATACGTCACTGTGTAGCGTCTATGTAAAATAGGTAGTTGATACGCGACGCTTGTATGGAGTGCCCGGGGTGTGGTTTTAGTCTAAATTATTTTTAATGAAAATAAAATAAAATGTACTTCACGAAACTCCTTTATAGATTGGAGCCCACACTTTCGCGATGGCAATACAATGGCGTTTATTTTCAAATTGAGACTGCCGCCCGTGAATGGGCTTGAACGACATTAAATTGGTTAAATTGCTCGCCGAGTGTGCAACTCCTTTGGGACCGGTCAAAGTACTTACCCAGGATAGATTGATTGAGGTTCCATCTCAACTATTTTCCTTAGTCTATGTATGTGGCCGAAATGTGGAATTTGATTTGTTAATGTTTAGTTTGGTTTAATAAGATTGCTTTGTTGATGCAATTGACAAACTTTTGAATGTTTTGTGAAAATTTAATCTGTTAGGGTGCCCGCATAACAAAGCAGGTTACAGGTCTGTACCGATTGGTACAGGTAAAGTAGCCCCATACTTTTCTATAGGATACCGCATAAAGAAAACAGGCTGTCGGTACCGGTTTGCTCATACATCCGCGGCGCAAACCGGTACCGACATATCAGGACCGGAAAACCTGTATCCTTTATGTTTGCTCCTTTAAATTAAATACTAGAAAAAAAAACAGCTGTCAGATCACTTTACCATTCAAACGGTAAATGCTATGATTACTTAATTTAGGGAAAGTACATATTAGTGATGTTAGGAATAAGAGTATACCCCTAAAAATTCAATAGTTGGGTATTTTTTTTTGAAAAATTTCAGCAGGAGGATCATCTAGTAGTGCTACTATAATGAAGCCATTACCATACGCACACTGGTGTCACTTCTTTGATTTACCAGGTATTGGCTGATGAGCTATTCCGTTACACACAAACGTATAGGGTATCCACCCCACATGTTGTGCTTGTGGCGCTTCACTAATTCAGTGTGGATTTTAGTGGTGGCGTATCTATCTAGCTGTACACACTGGGCCGAAACCAATCAATCAGCCCGCCGGAGCGTCGCGCGATAATTGAACTCTTCCCCGAGCAATGCGATTTAATAGATAATTACAATCGCAAACCAAAAATTACACGCGGCATTTAATGCGGACCCCATTACGTCTCACAAAGCTGGGTGCTGGACGGCGTACGATCAACGATTTCTGCCGCACGAAGGATTAAGCCGAGTACAATAAGCGCCTCGAGAGGAGGACGGACGGGGAGGGATGTATTAATAATGGTCTCCGCAGTGAATGGAGCACTTACACGCTCCACCGGTAGCTGAATGTGTGACTATCGCGTTAGAGCAAATCGAATCGGCGCGGGCGGCCGGCCGCTCGCCGAATTTGCCGTTTGACCGGAAACCTGCAGGAAGAAAACCCGGAATAAACACGGCAAATTGTCTCGGGGACAAAGGCAGCTCCGACCTTTCACGCCATCTTTGCAGCGATATTGCAGTCTGTGTTTAGTTTGAGATTTCATTAAGATTGTATGACATTTTTACAGTTACAAATATAATTTTACTAAAAGCTGTAAGTACAAATGTTGCAACTATTTGATGATTTGCTGACAATGTATAATTTTCGAATCAGATTAGGTTACTTTTAATTTCCATTGAAGTTTTTCTTCCTCGATAGAAAGTTGTTTAAAAACTGCTTGAAAATGGCTAGCAATTTTAAATAAGTTAAAAAGGATTTCATCGTTTTAGGTAAGCTATAAGTACTTACTTAACACTAAAGTTGTGATTATGAAACTCTTAAACATATTAAAAGTAAGTATACCTAATTGGTTCTTTTAACGACCCATCACAATTTTCATAAAATTCAAATGAAAGATTTATCAGTAAGGTGTGCTTCAAAAATAAAATCAATTTTCTTTACTGTATGCATCACAAGACATTATGTAAATCGTTAAGTGAATTTAAATTACTTTGTAAAATGTTTACTGTATCCTAATAAACCTATCATCGGGAGATAATGGAAAAAGTTTGATACAGCCTCGATGGTACTGTCGCCCTCAGGAGTAGCTCAACACTTTAGTACTACCTATCTCACAACTTTTTTTTTCCACAACGGGATAGTGATTGGCTTTCACTTCACCTGATGTTTAGTGACGATAAGGCCGTAAGAGTAAGCGCTTTACACCCGGATTCCTCACCACTGAGGAACTGGCTATCTTACCTCTAACTGCCGGAACACAACAATTTTTAAATTGTTGTTATGGCGTCAGACTTAGGTAAGATGGTGATAGCTAGCCAGGCGGACTTGAAAGCCCTACCACAAACCTAACCGAATAAAAATGAACCAATCTCCTGGGAATCGAAGCCAGGACCCCTGCGTCTTACACGAGTGGGTGAACCACTAGACTACAGAGGCGGTAAAACTACAGCGAATTTTCTGTAGAATCCTTCCTACTATATGAGCACTGTTATTAGTGTGATATGTAGGTCCTTAACTGTTTAACTACATCTGATCCCCCTCCTCAGTTCAAATGGTTAACTTTCTAGCTAACTCAAAAGTTAAAACAAGCAATAAATATAAAATTACATGTCGTGAGCTTCTTGATTCCATACAAAACATACCGTTTCTTGTAAGTACGTTACATGTATGAAAAAATAAATAAATAAATATGTGGTTGACATTAGCTTGCGACTATAGGATTTTATTGAAGAGCTTGAAAAAATCGTAGTTTTTGGTTACAATAATAAGGATTGCAAATTTTATACTTATTGAGTTTATGCTACACAGGTTCCATGCATATGATAATATTGAATAAAATGTACAATAAAGTCTGTGATTTGTAAAAATATATGACTTTTTATACTAATTTTGACAAAACCTATGAAAACATTACTAGAAATAGAAGTAAAGTTTTGAATCACTCGTAAAAACATTATAAAAAAAATATTAATTGAAAGATTCTTTTTCTTCTTTAAGAAAGATCATTGGAAGAGAATAAAAGTTTGTGCTGTATAAGAAAAGCAATGTTTGTGTCCAATCAGCAGAAATACATTTGGTGCAGTGTAGCGACCAATCTATAAATAAAAAAACCAAAAAGTTGACCTATTTTTAACACGTTTTTATTAGGTTTTAAGCTATGAAGAGTTTATTCTTTAATAATGTGGTTAAAATAATCAGGTACGCATTAGCCTCACTGCAAATCCATTCAAATTTCATTCAATCTTTTGCATTTTGCTTGTTTGAGATTAGTTTTATGTCAGTTTAAATTCCCGTTTACCGAGTGAAGTTGATCTTATATTATACGAATAGTGGAAAACGGACCAAAATATTCATGCAGTCAGCGAGATAGTTATTCTCGCTGGCTCTGCATTACAAATGTATGATTCATTCAAGTTGACCGTATACGTGTTTGGATTCAAAACAGAAAGTTGTCTAGGGTCGAGTTCTATGGAAAGTCGATTTTACAAGTTGCTCTGACGCGGGCTTCAATGCAGGTGATTTTTATCCTAATGTAAATGATTTTCATCCCTATTCAGTATATTTTTAAATAACACGGATCAGATTGAACTTTCTAAACACTTGGATTTACAACTGTACGACTTAAAAATGTTACCTGAGAGAATCGAAGTCCAAATATAGGCAAGCACGCTTCAATACAGACAGTTTAATGATATCTTTGCAACTACTTTGTTTATTTATTTATTTGCTTGTAGGAGTAGGAGGGATTTACAGTCAAATATACTATAAACAATAGAATTACATAACATAGATTTTTCAATGCCAATTACAAATCCCCATATACCTATAGGAACATTATATTTGCAACACAATAATCCCCTTTCTTCATTTATAGTGACTTAAATCAACGCAACAAATTATCGCTTCTCTATTTTTTATGTTGTTTTCTTCAAGTCAACCTGCATAAAACATAGATTTTTATGTCACTTTTGTCGTTTCTGTATAACATTAGTCTGAAGTACTGGACACGAGTTCTTTGCATGCAGTCTCGGCACGTGGCGGTCCCGAGTACGACACACATTTGTTACAATACAATACGTTAAAGAATTGTCATTCTGGACATGTGCCCTTTTTACGGAAGGTTCTTGGGAACAACTAATAGGTTGGTCCTAGGAGCAATGACAATACATTTAATTTTACAAATGCGAAAACTTTCGTTTCGTTTTCAGCTAGTAACTATCTATGATTGTCTTTTGTTACATCATTACAAAATCTATTTCGAGTAAGCATAATATAAAGAGACTAATTTACAGGCTCCAGTGATAAATTATATTACCAAGGATAAAAATCATTGGAGGAATATCTTTAAGAATCGGTTGTCTGAAGTGCGTGTCTAAAATAAGTGCTCACGAAATTGGCTGAAGGTTATCTCTATGAGATAATATTATTACAAAAAATAAATATTATTGATGAGTCAAAAATATTACTAATAGATATAAAAAAGGGCTTAATGTAAGTATACTATATTTAATTTTGTCATAAAGCCAGTAAGATTTAATATAGCAGGCGTAATAGTGGTCACTATTATAACACTGGTTATAGGTAATCACAGGCACACAAAGAAAAAATTCACAGATTTTACAGTCCCCGCAAGAATCGGAGCATTGAAAATGAACACCAAAATTTACGAAAAACCAAAATCAAATCAAATGCAAAGTCCTATTATATGTTTAAAGTTACCTAGGTAGTACCTATTTATTTTTACGATTGTGACACTCGGCCGCTGACTGCCTCGACGCAGCCGAAATATTATGAACCTATTTTCAAAATTCCAACGAATGCACTTCTCGTCTGCTTCTGCATCTTTTAACACTGTTACCATGACGATCGGCCAATAATCATAAAAGCTACATCACTTTTTATGTACGGAAACACCCGTTTTTCAACAATTCCAAATCTAAAGGGACCACCCGGGTCACAATTATTAACCGATTTTCAAAATTATTTGGCCATTTGATAGCTAAACTAATACCCTAGGACCCTTTTTTTCATTTTTTCTTAAGTCGGTTTTTGTTTCGAAATATTTACAATTTAGCAAACAAACACCCCCCTAAAAACCCGGAATTTTTGGAATTTTGCAAAATTATAAAAAAAGTTACCAGTAGAATTTCAAAATTCAAACTTTCACACGTGTCTCGATAAATTCCTCAACTTATAGTACTATTTTCATCTCGATCCTCCCAAAATCTTCGGAAATATGGTCAAAAATACGTCTCAGGCGATTTGCATCTGATAACCATTTTCAATGGTAAAAATCTGTTCATATCAGGAATCTCAGCTTGTCGATACGGAATGAAAACAAAGTACTATCTATCGAGGTTGTGGTGCGTTCAGCGAAGTCATGAAGACGTATAGTAGTAACAGAAAATATCGCCGCCCCTCAGACACCGCTCGAACCGACCAAGTTTTCGTATTAAAACACAAAGTGAACACGAAAAACTACAAGTTGAATTGCATAGACTCCGATCTTTATACTTTATAAATAGGTAGGGGAGCTTTCTCCTCTACTTTGAGCCTTTCATCGAATGTTTGATAGAGGGTCGATAGATAGAGACATCTATTTATATTATATCATTATCGAGGTTTATATTGCTTACTTATTCTATTACCAATATCAATTCTATTTGAATGTCGGTGCAGCTATGGGTTAGTTTAGTAACTATTTCATTAAAGTTTATCCAAAAATTTCACGGGCAAACTCAAAACTTAACCTTTTTCATATACGTATGTGTAGATTCCATATGCTCAGAATACCAGGTAAATAAAAAAACAATCAATCTCAAAATCTATTTCAAGTTCTTTAAGACGAAGAGAAGAAACGCTACATGTTACTTTTCTTTGTTTTTTTTGTATGTGTACTACACTACTACGATTTTGGAGGCAGATTGGAATTTTAAAGCTTCCCAGAAAAAAAAAATGTAAATGATCAGTCTGTCTGTCTTAAATTTATAAATAAGCGAGCTCGTTAATTCACAAACTTCGAAGACAGCGTCAATTTTTCACAAATTATCTTTGAATCACAGAGAACTTGAAACTGTTGACTTTGAAAAGATTCAAAGATAAGCTAAATACTATTCTTCTTTTGAATGAAATCGAATTGAATTTAAAATTTTACGTAATTATTTGTTCACAAATTTGACCTTTTATTTAATTTGAGACCTTGTTACAGGCTACAGCGCTATTATAGTGTTATTGTGAAAGCTAAGTTTAAACCGACATGAACTGATTTATAATTTTATAGGTGCCATGATTGTTAAAAAAAAGGCACACAAAAACTAGTAAAAATCATTTTAAAAAACAATAACCTAATAAAAAAAATAGTATTTTATGGCCTAGTAACTTGTGTAACTTAAAATTGTTCATGTATACATACATAATTAATTAGATTTCCTGTCAATAGAAAGTATATGAAAAGAATAATACTTAATTACTCGTAGAATAGTTACTTATCTCATGTATCTTTTGTTATTGTTAATCTCGATTAAACATCAAAACTGCGTAAAAACTAATTAGCTTTTTCAAATAATAAATGATCAGCAAAGTAAAACAGAAAAAAAGCGATTGAGGAGCTCGGTGGCGCAGTGGTTTAGCGCATGGCCCAGCGATTGCGGAGGTTAAGCAACGTTCGCAAGGGTCGGTCATGGGATGGGTGACCAAAAATTATCATCTCGAGCTCCTCCGTGCTTCGGAAGGCACGTTAAGCCGTTGGTCCCGGCTGCATTTGCAGTCGTTAATACTCATCAATCCGCATTGGGCCCGCGTGGTGGGTTAATGGCCCGTCCTCCTTACCACCCATAAGGAAGGCCTATGCCCCAGCAGTGGGGACATTAAAAATGGCTGATGGACAAAGTAAAACATTTGACTCAGAACAATGGTCGTTTACTTCATTTAGTAAAACGTTTGGAATGTTTACTCTTTAAAATTATAAAAGGATTTTTTCTTCAGGTATGATTCTTATCTTTGGAGACATGAAAAATAGTATCTGCTAGTTTCTAGAATATGATCAACCACTTTATTTAGTTATCTTTTAAACGAAGGCAATTTAATATAATTACTTACAAGCTCTGAATTAATTTGGTCTGTATTTTATTGCCAAAAAATTGTCTCATTTGCGCATAATAAAAAAGGTTTCAGCTGATATTAAAGTTGTATTATATAGAATCCAATCCAATATTAGATTAACTTAAAACTCTACTTAATTAACTCAAAGTCAAAGTCAAAATAATCTTTAATGATTTTGAATTGTCAATATTTTCCTACCATCCATTCAATTTATTTTTAATAGGTAAGTAAACTATTTCAGTATTCCACTCAAAAATTCTATTAGTAGTTCCAAGAATGACTCAATAGGCATAACGACATTACTGTCATCCAAAGTAATAAAAAACCGGCCAAGTGCGAGTCGGACTCGCACACGAACGGTTCCGTACCAAAAAACGGCAACAAAATCACGTTTGTTGTATGGGAGCCACTTAAATATTTATTTTATTCTGTTTTTTTTTATTAGTTGTTATAGCGGCAACAGAAATACATCATCTGTGAAAATTTCAACTGTCTAGTTATCACGGTTCATGAGATACAGCCTGGTGACAGACAGACAGCAGACGAACAGCGGAGTCTTAGTAATAGGGTCCCGTTTATACCCTTTGGGTACGGAACCCTAAAAATCAATAAATCTTTCGAAGCCCATAAGGTGTTGACCACATTGTGACCACTTCTAAGGCTTGTAGGATAGTCGCCAGGTGTGACCCGTGTTCTTCCGGTTCCGTTGTAGACTGGTCATTAGACAGGTGGTCACCTAACATTGTTACAAAAAGATTAATTAATTGGGTCTTTATATAATGAGGTATTGAAGAAACGTTGCTTATGCATAGTCACAATAAAGACAGCAGTGGATAACTTACGTTGCTGGGTAACCGTACCGGATTTGATGATTAATGCAGTTTTTATGTACCTAATTATAACTTCCTTATACTTTTGTTAGAATTAAAATGATGTTTTGTCTACTTCCGTATATGAGTGGATGGTAAAGTCAGCGTCAAATAAATATGAGCGTCTAGAGTAGTCAAAATGATTTGAAAAACATAAAAGCAATTTGATATACGCAGTCCGAATCGTCAAATTGTTGTAAGCACACAAGCTGTTCAAAATTACAACTCATTGTTTCTTATTTATATGAGTAGTCAGGGTGTTAAAAACTATCTTAGCAAATAAAGTTATAGCTTTGTTTCGCTGAGTAAGGTAATAGCAATTTTGGGGATCTGGGTTTTCTTATCCAGATCCCGGACAGGCTGATGTAGAATAGCTTTTATTTCTCAAGTCTGTAGAACAATATTGGTCGATAATTTGTTATGCATTTTATATAATTATATATAAGCTAGAATATACAATATAGACATCATGTCTAGCAACAACTATGTGGAACTGACTTGGCAATTTTAAAATATGATTGTCTCATTCAGCATCAAAACAGTTGTAAAGTTGTATATGTGATTGTATCTCTTCTTAAATTTTATAAACTAAGAAGGACTTTCCTTTTACTTTCAAATAGTTAATAGAATATTACACATTCAGAAGTCAAGTAAACTTTATAAAGAAATCCCTTGGTAAAAAGTAATATAAGTAAAGCAATTTCCACAGCGGAGTATATAAAATTAAACATGTACCCCAATAAGGTGTTAGCGTGACACAAGTTACTTAACAACTAAACCAAGACTAGACACTGAAATAAAGCGTCTAGTTAAGGAAAGGAAATAAGAACAAAATAACTGTTCTCTAGTGCAGCCATTCCGTATGTGTATTGTTGCAATTTCAAAAATTCCCATTATAGTGGAGCGTGAAGAGGAGAAAATAAGGAGTGGCGGACGATAAGGCCCATAGTGGACACGACGCCAGTGCACATTCAGACGACTCAAAGGAGACAGGATTGGCTTCTTTATAATTGTGCACGCGATGCATGTATAGATAGAACAATAAATAAAACTATAAAAAATTGAACAGCTACGAAATAATAAAAAGAAAATAACGAACATGAGGAAAAACTTTTGTTGCATAAGATGCATTTTATAAAACAATACAATTTGTAGTAAGCTACAAATTTGCATCTACGTAAAAACACAGAATACATATAATATTAAAATACGGGTAAAAATAATGTACGTGGCAACGCATTGTTTGTGTTGCGAATCATCTAGAATAGTTTAGCCACTATCACACACGTATCTAGGTTTAGATAATATTGGCTATATTATGGAACATAAATCGATAAAGTCATATTTAAAGCGGCAATTTAACGGCCACGTGGTGCTAAAAGTATTATCAAAGTTAGTGCCAGGAGCTTCAAAGCTCTGACACTATTAAAATATTACTTGCAAGCAGATTTCTGCAATTTAAGACTTCCACACTCATGTGGGTCTCCCCTCTCAAGGGGGTCTAATCCGAGCAGAAAATCTCTGAATAGTTTATCGACAATAATATTTGGACCAAGTTAAGTGGAGCTTAATATTGTCATGTCACACATCGCTGGATTCATCGCTTCTCAATCACGCATGACTTCAGGATGTTCCATGGGCAACAGCGTCGCTTAACCACTCCTA
This sequence comes from Agriphila tristella, assembly GCA_928269145.1. Lineage (NCBI taxonomy): Eukaryota > Metazoa > Arthropoda > Insecta > Lepidoptera > Crambidae > Agriphila > Agriphila tristella. Next base: position 13,408,604 of record OV743433.1, read on the forward strand.
AGGTTAAAATCGCTTGCACGTACATACGTTTAGTTCGTACAGAGGCGATACGCGCGCACACGAATTTTGTTGTTGCCCATAGTACACGTTCGACACTGTCCCTGCTAATTTACTGTGACAATAATACGTGGCGTATATATAAAAGTAGCTATTTTGTGGACAATGGGCAACATAGGTGGAGGCGAGTGGTGAGCGGGCGTCTCCAAGCAACGCGTTCGCACCGATGCTTTAGACCAGACTCGGTTTGTATACGGGAGACGCTAGAAAGACGTCATAAGTATCGATGAAAATGACTATAGAGATAAAAATCTTTGACCGTGCCTTTAGTAGAAACATCCATACCAATGTTATAATAAACTTCTCTTTTTTTGAAGTCGGTTAAAAATAAGGGCAACTCTGTTTATTATGTTGTCATGCCAAAATCTTTAAAACATTTTTGATGAAATGTTTCAATGAAATTTGGCATAAAATTGTATGAAACCTTGAAAGAGAACACAAGACTATCATTCCCAAATTTCCCAAGGGAAACTAAATTCTGCAAAAACTAGTTGAGGATAAAATTGATTCAGTAAAACTTGAAAGGAAATGTTTTGTACAAAATTTTAGGTGATAGGCAGACTTTGGAGATAGTTTAACCACAGTCTACTGAGTTATGAAGACTCAGTAGGCTGTGGTTTAGTTAGTCATGTATAAGTAGGAATCACTGCTATTTTATTTACATAGGTAGTTCAAAAGATGTGTTGTTGCTTTTAACACTGAAAATATTTTAGTCTTGAATTCTGTATAAGGAGGCGATTTGATATAAGTTGAAGAAATTTTGAAGAAATTGGAACTAAAATATTGGCTTTGATTTAGAAAATTCATTGTTACTCGTGCGTCCAGTGTTTGTATCGGCTATTTTAATTTCAAAACATAAATTCTACTGATTCCAATATTAAACCCACGTATATGAGTCATTTATTTCTCAAACGTTATCTTGAAAATTAAAGTTTATTTCATAAAGTTTTACTGCTAGATGAGTTTCTTATGTACAATGTTTAAAACCAAAATAGTTACTACGACTACTGAGCAAAACACAATTTATAGCAGATTTATAGGGTTGCCTTGCCACTATGCAGTTTATCATAAAGATAAATTTATAGAAAAAATATCAAAGATGTTGAGGTTTTTAGAGTGTATAATAATTTTCCGGGGTTGCATGCATGGTTCCCTATCTACCAATATTGTTTTGAATAAGATGCATTAGTTAGACACAGATTTTCCCAAAAAAGTAAAGTTCAACGATCTTCTGAATTCCTTTAATCGACATATCTTGACTGTTGATAGCTATAAATTGGGCGTTTAAGCGCTTACGTTGATCGCGCCTTTCTTTTTGCCGCTTTCTGAATAACCACAAAGAGGCGGCCTATCGCCAAACTCGCTCGTAGGCTGGCAAAAAGGTTTCTTTCCTTTAAAGGAATCGTTGGGATCGATATATTCCGTTGCCTTTTAACATGATTCCAGTATGGAATAAGAAGTGAGATAATCAATTTAATTTCCAGATTTTCCCATTTTACCATTGAAAATGGTTATCAGATGCAAATCGCCTGAGACGTATTTTTGCCCATATCTCCAAGGATTTTGGGAGGATCGAGATGAAAATAATACCAAAAGTTGAGAAATTTATCGAGACATGTGTGAACGTTTGAATTTTGAAAATCTACCGGTAACTTTTTTGAAAATTTTGCAAATTTCCAAAAATTCCGGGTTTTTTGGGGGGTGTTTCCGTACATAAAAAGTGATGTAGCTTCTTTGATTATTGACCGATCGTCAGAATAATAGTGTTAAAAGATGCAGAAGCAGACGAAAAATGCATTCGTTGGAATTTTGAAAATCGGTTAATAATATTTCAGCTCGACGCAGCTGAAATAGCGCTTTTGTGACACGAGGCGGAGACGAGTGTCACAACACAATCGTAAAAATAAATAGGTACTACCAAGGTAACTTTAAAAATATAATAGGATTTTGCATTTAATTTGATTTTGGTTTTCCATAAATATTTGTATTCATTTTCAATGCTCCGATTCTTGCGGGGACTGCAAAATCTGTGAATTTTTTTTATGTGACAGAGTACTGTCTTGTTTTAATTTGGCATCTAACCACCCGTAATTATTGATCATACCTAGTCGTATTTATTTCAGTCTATGATATTGATTATAGACCGTTAATTGCAGATATGTTTATTGTTTTATTCGGAATAACAAAGTAAAATTATTGTTAACAATAGATTATTGATGTGCGTTGTTATTCTAGATACGAGTATCAAAACTGAAATATGTTATGAAGTTTATCTTGTAACCTTTTTGTCGATAAAGGCTACAATGCTACATGTAGGATTTATTACGTACAGGCGTCTGGAAGATAAACCAAAGGCGACAATGGTCTACACTACATGCCAGTGCTTTTAGCTAGGGATTTGAATTCGACAGTCGATAATCTTTACCTTACCAGCGATATGTCGCTTTTAGAACTTGCTACGTTTGACGAATTTGTTAAAGATAAGCTTGTCTTAACAGCTCGTTTAAGTTTTATTGAAAATAACAACCTTTCATTTTTCTTTATTTAACTACTAAACTTCATCGGTGGGCTTGGACGAAATTCGTCCAAGTCGGTGGGTCGTCGTGTTAAGAAAGTCTTAATCTATTTTAGACCAACTTCTACCGTTAACAGATAGGTAGGTATGGATTGATATTTATTTTTTTGCGTTGACTACTGACAGTGAAACAGTAAATAGAATTTTTGACACATTGATTTTCTTTGCAATACACTAAAATGTAGAGGTCCCTAGCACTTAAAAATATTATATCTCCACGTAAAGTAAAAAATTTATTGCTTACAGCAGCGAATAAAGCAAAGACAATGCTGGTTGGCTGCACCGACGACATCATCATGCTTTTAACTCGAAACATCGACAGCCAATTACCTGGTCTCTGTCTCCAGCATCATTCATCACCCACAAACGAGCTACTTTTTACAGGCGCCGAAAAACACGAGGCACGAGTAAATGATACTGAGGCGGCAATTAGCTTGCCGGTTACGTGGACGGATTTGGGAGGATTAAGCGAGGGATTATAAGATGGATGCCTGTTTTGTTGACAGTACTATCTTAGGACTAGATACGTATCTCCGTGGGAGTAGTCTGCAAAACAAGGGAATTTGTTGTGTCCTTTTTTTCTAGAAAATGTATTTGAATTGAAGTGATTTATGATATCGTTAATTGTTATTGTTGTACAAGCATCATTTGCAATAAAATAATTGTGTTTATAAAAACACTGTTGATCAACATGTACGCGAAGTGCTGTTATCGGTCTATAAGCGTGCCCGCAGACTACAGACCAAACTGTCGGCCGATAGTTGGTTTTGTATGAAGAATCGGCCGATACCAAATCGCTGTAGTGTGCGCACTTGCATACTTCTTCATACTGATTCCAACTATCGGCCGACAGTTTGGTCTGTAGTCTGAGGGCACGTTAAAACTTATCTTAACGTAATTTGATTACTTACTTAAAACAAGCATTAAAATGAATAGTAAAGCTTTATCTAGATGTGGCAATTTAACGCACCTAAGGATTCCTAAACGACGCTTAAACTTATCTCTCCTCTGTGATCACTGCGTGTCACTAATTACGCAATTTATATTAACAAAAACCTTAACAGTTGGCGGTTGTCGCCCGTTGTCACTAGGGTGCAAGTTAATTGTGTAAAGAATTTCATATAAAAGCTATAAAACTCGCATTGTGACATAAAAGGTGAGGTTGAAATAAAAATGGGGGCGGAATTGATGGAGGTGGCACCCTTAGGAGCAGAACGTCATTAAACTGCACGCGCCGCATAAGAACGAAATTTTGCGATTAGTTCAAGATTAATACAATGGTTTAGTGCAATCCCTCAACATTACATAATTATTCTGACAACAAAATATGATTTTCATCCTTAAAGATACGAACATCAATTAAGAAATTATTGAACACTCGAGAGAGAAAAGAAATTTTAGCATGCTAAAACTTAAAAAGTTTCAGCATGTTAAGTTTGTGCAATCCCTCAACATTACATAATTATGAAACACTTATCTGACAACAAAATATGATTTTCATCCTTAAAGATACGAACATCAATTAGGAAATCATGAAACGCTCGAGAGATAAAAAAAATTAACATGCTGAGAGAATATATTATAACCAACAACCATTTTGCTTTGACCATTATCTAAAATCGTTTTGGTCTCGCCAAAATAATTAACTTAAAAGTATCGAACTCATTTTGGGTTTTAGTCGTTTGTCGTGGACAAAATACTAATTTTGCTGAAATTGACAGACAAAAGGTCAAAGTCGAAGTTCAGACTTTAAATAACAAGTTATCAGACATTTTGTCTTTACGATGTCAAGCCTTTTTAGCTAGATTGCTTTAATGAGACCACTTTAAAGCTTTAGTGGTTACAAATAAAATTACATTATCTAAATATATTTCACCTTCAACCAATAATAAGGCGTTCATATTTCTCTTATTAAGTTTTTAGCGTGATCTTAGAAGATATATAAAATGTCTTTGGGCTTGTACTAACTAAAATTTAAAGGCGTGAAATATACTTAAATTAATCGACAAAACCCCATATATTGGGATTTGTGATGACACTTTACTTTTTATTTTAGATCGCATTGGTGCCAAAAATATTATGAGTATTCTTAAAGAATCTTTACCCAATCATTTACCAGTTTATCCTTGTGTTATAATAAAGCTCCGTTTAACCACTGCGGTTAGTGTTAATAAAAATTAATAAAATTATTCTTAATAGACAATAAGACACTATAATATAGACTCTTAATAAGTATTATAGTATTGAGATACTCAGGTAACCTATCATAGATTCGAAACTTTTCTGTTCAAACTTCAATTTTTCGAAAACGGTATGTCGTAGTTTTAAATACTAGAATGTTTGTTTTATATATTTCGTTAGAAAATAAACTTATTTTACTTGTTTCATTCTCCAGAAAAACGGTAACTCAAATATCAAAATCTCTCATTTTTTTTCTTTTGACAGATGTTATGCCAACAATAATTTTCTTTTCTAGAAATTATTGAAGATCGAAATAATTTTTGATAGATTTATCTTTAAGACAGATGTTATACTAAAACTATTCAACTTTCGGCACTTTTCTGTTCGAATTTCAATTGTTCGAAAACGGTATGTCGAATATTTTTTTAATATCAGATTGGTTGTTTTACATACTTTTGTGTGAACTTATGTTCTTACAAAAGTTATACTTATTTGTCGTGTTAAATTTTTCAGAAAAAAGTTATTGAACTCAAATATCAAAATCACTTTTTTCTATTGACAGATATTTTATTAACCATAATTTTCTTTATAGTTTGGGGGATACTTGGCAACTAATACCTTAAATATCTGATTTTTTATCCATTAAAAATGAACAAGGCAACAAAATAATAAGGCTTTTATGTTAGTAAAAATGCTTCTTTAATAAAATTCAGTTTTACTAAAACATTTTATCCTGTTTCTACCCCATATTTCCACTCATATTATAAAAGTAACATGTTTTGTCAAGTAACTCATTACCATTACCGTAACAAGCGTTCTTGTTAACTTGTTACCTGAGTAAAGTATTTCCACAAACAGCAAAAATATCCGAAATTCTTTCGCAATCCTACCTCAATAAATCTCTCGTTAACACAATTTTGTTGGACACGCTGTAAAAGATCCAGAAAACATTTACAGTAATTTACAACCAAAGTCGGTTAGTCAAGCGTGACTTTGCCAAGGAAGTTTTATAAGGGAATTATTCATGTCGTAGAACAGTCGTCGAGCATGTGCGGAGCCGCTGAACCGCGTCGCGGTTTCGTTGGGACCCATGTCAGATTTGACCTATATATTTGCGTTGCCTTCAAAGACAAAGAGTGTTCGAAACCTGAGACGCGTTCATGATTGTTCGCTTTTGATTTGTAGATTATATTTACAGTGAGAAATGAATAAGTCGTTGTGATATTTAGTTTCCTTTGTTGTAGCTAATTAAAGTTAGCAAAATTTTTCAACTGTTTTTAGACGAACGAAATACGAATACCAGGCATATATGAAACGATTTGAAACGAGATACAGGTTTAAATGGTATAAAAATAAAATGTAAATGCGTCGAAAAGCAATCAATTCCGTTTTGTAAAAAAATAATAGTCGTCGCGCAGGCATCCCCTGTGACGTGCGTCGGGCCGCGTCGTGTGTCACAATGCCGATAGACATCAGTTCCCGTCCGTACCTAATGCTAAAGTGATTTTTATTACATTCGATTCGGTTGCTTTGTTCATACTCGGGCCTTCTGCGACAATAACTCTTGCGCGGTATCGGGAACCTATTACGTGTTTCGGGTATCACAGGGAATTGGGATTTGTAGGATGTTAGGAGTTGAGGAATGCCTTGACAATAACAGAAATATTTTCCCTACAATGAAGTATTTTGGTAATGATTTACTCTGTGCGCATACGCGTTAGGCTTTGAATTTGAGTTTAAAAGATAAGACCAATTAAATCTTTTAGTGACAGCTTTTTATAAATTTTTCCGTCGTCTTTACATCCAACTTTCATAGAAATTTTGATGGTATAAAAGTATTTACCAATTTTTAAAAAAGATTCACTATTTTTTTAATGGAAGTATTTTTTTATAGAAGTAAATTTCTTAGCGGAAGTATCCTTATAAATATAAAGCTAAGCTTTAAGTTTATGACATACATTTTGCGTTGGCGGTTCATTATCCGATTTACATCATTGTTTGCTTGTCACACTCGGACTAAGCTTGTTTACATGATGGCTGGTCGCATTTAAATTTTAGATTTAGTTATTCATGTTAATGCATAGTCAGTAATAATTTTGAATATAAATGTAGATCGATGATGCGAATAATAAAACCGATTAATAAACGATTGTCAATTATTTGGTAGTTTGTACATATTTATTTAACACTTTGTCGAGTTCAGTTTAAATATTTGGAGTTTGGACATCCCATCAATGCAGGTATATTGTATGTAAACAGTTTGGAACTAGAACCTGAGTTGAGTTAATTAAACAAGTGAGCGAGACCGTTGTAAGCGTCAATCAGTTGGTCTCGTCGAATGGAGCAATCTGCACCGGAACAAAGTTGGTCAAAATCAATTTTCAAGCAATCTTGAGACTGTCATCGCGTACGTAGTTTGTGTTACTTCGTTGACCTGATTCGGGTTCTGATGGAAGTTTTGGCAAAATGTTGTAGTTATGCCAACTTCGACGCAATATACGTTTCACTTCGTATTTTACTTGGAATATGCTTTCGTAAATTATGAAACGATTGCTCTGCACTCACCGCTGTACCTTTAAGCAATAAATTAATGCTTTCTTTGTAGTCTAATCGTAACTTATAATGTTGAAGGTGTAAGTGAATTTTCTTCCAAGACAGTTGCTATACCGAATCATCGTAATATACGGATGTTTCATGCTTCGATGCTCATAAGGCTCTACCGGTGCATACGTAGAGTACACGTGTTAAGGCATAAGGCATATGCAGACTGCATTCGGTTCGATAAGGTTTCTGCTAATACCACGACACTGGCTGCCTCATGGCGCTTAGGCACGCGACCGCGCTTTATACGCCTCGATGCACATGACTTCGCCATATCACGGAATGCACCTGCTATAAACAGATGATTACTATGTGCTTTGTACGACCCGTTTGATTAAAAGACACAAACATAGTCTAAAACAACAACATTAAAATTTTATGTTTTACCCGGGAGTTTTTTAACTCCAATTAACATTATTCCGGAGTACAAAATTTGTCAAACACAGCAATGAATAGAGCTCTTATCAAAGGATTATAATTATAAGGTCTATTCTTGTGAGACTGCACCTTGGAAACTCATCTCATTCATTCGAATCCTATCGTCACGCAAGTAAATGTCTGGGGCATAGTTTAAATGGAGGCGTGTCTGAAAGTGGCAGCTGAACATAAAGGAATGGAGAACGGTGTGCCTCGAGATAGGCACTCTGTGCAGGCTTGTAATTTTAGATATCGAGCCTCCCTCCCCTTCCCGCCACCGAATCCCCCAGCTCATGCCGGCTCCATTGCGGATTAGAATGAAAATACAACGCTTTATTATCTTCCCTTTGACCGTATGTCTTACCTTCGCCGATCCACTGTTTCCCTCCTTCGTCTCCGACTCCGACAAAGGTGAATGAATTGTTGATTTTTTGTAATCTAGCTTCCTTTTGTATTCAATTATTTTCCCCCTGAAGACAGGTAAAAACGGAATTATCATGTTTATTATTTAGATGATAAAGATGTCCTGGTGAGTATTGCGAGATTTCTGCGACGACTTTAGAAATTGAAAATAGGTTCGTATATCGCTCGGGCGATGTCGTCAAGGATTTTTATTAGAAACACGTTTCCACAGACAGGATCGTGCTACCACCGACATTTATCTCTCGCGAGGGCGGGGTGTCTCTTTGTAAAGCGTTTGCGGATGAAAGATTTTCCTCCTTTTATTATTTCACACGTAATTTATGACACTTTTTTAGACTCACAGCTTCCTTCGGTGACGAGTCTTTTGACTCATAAGCGAACAATTTTATTTTTCACGTTTCTACTTTTGATACCATTGAAATAAAAATACAGTGCATTTTGTAATAGCTTCAAAGGTGAAACCGCATTTTTATTTCTCTCGTTGCGCTGTTTGGTATCTCCGCGATTTAATGTGAGCGAAGTGCGGAGATCAAAGGGCCTTATGCATTATATTAAAGTTTTATTCACCGCCCGACGCGCTCCGCCCAGACCAGCAATTTCCTTTTCAATTACGCCTACTTGAAATAAAAATACAATTTTTATTTGGGCCGTGGTAATTAAAAAGGGATTCTGTAATGAAAAGGTATACCGCCAGTTCCGAGCTCTCCTTTCAATTTCGTTTCCGTTTGTTTGTTCCAGGGGCCACGCCTTCGGGACTCGCAAAGGGTTGTTGGCGACTAGATACTGCTAAGATATGTTCTGGTGTTCCCTAACACTAGACATTTTTTTTTATTCTTACTAATCCTTACTATCCTTACTTCCTTACTCATTTTATAAATGCGAAAGTCCGTTTGTTTGTTTGTTACGCCTTCACGTCTTAACTACTAAACCGATTATCATGAAATTTTGCATACACGTTATCAGGGGTACAGAAAAGGACATAGGGTACCTTTCATCCCGAAAAAAAGTTTTGTTCCCGAGGGATAGCAAAAAACCTTTCCACGCAGACGAAGTCGCGGGCGGCCGCTAGTAATATTATAAATGCGACAGTCCGTTTGTTTGTTTGTTACGCCTTCACGTCTTAACTACTGCACCGATCATCGTAATGTTTAGCATACACGTTGTCAGGGCTACAGAGAAGGATATACGGTACCTTTCATCCCGTAAAAAGAAACTGTTCCTGAGGGATGAACAAAATACTATCTACGCAGACGAAGTCGTGGGCAATCGCCAGTTGTTAATACAAGCTTTTCTTCGTTATAGTAAACACCTATTTAATTCATTTGATGCGGCCGCGTAATTATTTGTACTTTTCGTGCTGAAAATGATTGTTTCCACAAACCATCAGTGTTTGCGAGATAGAGCGACATGCACAGGTATTCGTGATTTATCTATTGGTAGTGCAATACGGCTGGTAAGGGCTACACAATGGAGTAGCTACATATGGAAATTGGCTTAGCTTTGCCAGGAAGTGCGCCTGATTGCCGCCTCGCGCACTCAATGACGCTTCCTGTAGACTCGGCTTGTGTTACCTTCTACATTGCGTCGTAGTTGGTAACTTTTACTTCCTAGGGTTGATTAAGAAAACTAGTTATGTCCTTGGTGAAAACTTTGTTGTATTTTTGTCGATTTAATAATGCTTCAAAGATGAAACACCAATATAATCGTCCTTTAGGCGCATAATATCAGAAACGCAAAATAGCCGATTCGCAAAATATGAGATTCTTATAATAAAAGATTCTCAAAATAGCCAAAGTACAGTCGATGACAAAGAAACTAATAGGTCATTGTAAGCACTGTCTCACTCGCACTCAGTAGTTGAGAGGTCGGTTTGGCACCTATTTTTACTTCCTATCTATGATTAGATAATAAAACTATAGTGTTAACAGAAATTTTGATTAGAAATGAAAATAAAAATATAGCTACAAATTATACTTCTAAGAATTATTAAGAGCGCATCAAGCCTCCACTAGTGCCACAAAATATATAATAGTACTAACTAGTGCCGCCAAACAAGAACTATCTTCACAAATATATTCAAACCACTTTTACTTAATTTGCCCGGGACCGACCATGGTGCTGCAACTTGGCCGAAACTTCTGGAAAATAGGTTAGTGTTACTAGAACATAGGCGTTTAATTCCTGTTATTTTAATTAAGTAGGTACTAGTTACTATTTATCAGAATTTTATGAAACATAATTATTTCGTTGTACTAATGGACGCACGGCGCACCCTTAAAAATTCAACAAAATTAAACTAAGTAATTCAATTCATAATAATCATAATCAAAGTTCTACCATAGAACTCCTAAAAAGCTGGTTTGTTTAATTATTTTCATATAATATTATCAATCACAATCAGGATATAACAATCAGGAACCCTAAAAGAAAAAAACTATCAACACCTTCACCTGATAGAATTCAAACTTCCAATAGATTCAGTGGTCTGGAAATTGACACAACCCAAGAGCATACTGGACAACAGATGCCAAATACTAAACGGAGCAATAAACCACCACCAATCCTACTCTATGGCATTGAAGATATTAACAAACTTACTGAGCTCTTGGAAACCACCACGGAGAGGTCCGAGTTTACGTACAAAATCATTAATAAAAACCAGATAAAAATCATGACCTCTGATGTTGATGTATATAAAAATCTGATAACCCTGATCCGAGAAAATAGACTAATTGGCCACACCTTCAATCGTAAAGACAACAGAAGCTACAGAATAGTAATTCGGAATTTGCACCATACAACTCCTATTAGCGCTATTAAAGAAGCCATAGAGGAAACGGGAAATACTGTAACAGGCGAAATCATAAATGCCAAATTTGGCCCGAACAAAAAACCTACAACAACATTTTTTGTCAACCTGGTGGCAGGGCCCAATAACAAGGCAGCAAAGGATTTGAAATATATATATCACCAATCTGTAATTATAGAAGACCCCAAAAAGAGAAATACAGTAGTACAGTGTCAAAGATGTCAGCAATACGGGCACACAAAAAACTACTGTATGAAACCGTATCGCTGCGTTAAATGTGCTGAAGCACATAAAACATCTGACTGTAAGAAAACAGATCGACTCACACCAGCTACATGTGCATTGTGCCTAGGCCCTCACCCTGCAAATTACAGGGGGTGTGAAGTGTACAAGGAAATAATGACTAGGAAATTTCCTAAAGGACTACCTACTAACCACAAAAATATAAAGGACAAAGCAACAGCAGAAAACAACAATGGAAACAACAATACTATACCTACAAATCCTAAGCATATGGAAGATCTACACAAGACACAAAAGCCTAGAGAAACAAATAAATCATATGCAAGTGCTACAAAATCACACTCTACTCCACCAACTGAAGAGCAATCAGAACTCCCTGTAAGGCTTGAGCATATGTTCCTGAAGCAATCCGAAAAAATAGATGTTCTCTTACAACAAATGAGTACACTCCTGCAACTCATCACAACATTAGTGTCGAAGTTGGCAAAATGACTTCCCTAAAAATAGCCACTTGGAACACTAATGGTCTGGCCCCCAACAAAGATGAGGTAGAAGCTCTGCTCCACCTGCACAATATTGATATTATATTAATTTCTGAAACACACTTCACCAGCAGTAGTTCCATCAGAATAAGAGGCTACAGCATCTATAGCACAAATCATCCAGATGGAACGGCACACGGAGGATCAGCGGTTATCTTGAGATCGACTATTGATCATTATGAACTCCCTGAATTTCGTACGGAGCACATACAGGCAACTTCTGTTACTATAGCGGATAAAAATGGTGACTTCAATATCTCAGCTGTGTACTGCCCTCCGAAGCATAAAATAACCGAAGCACAATTCAGTGAATACTTTAAAAGCCTGGGCACCAGGTTCGTGGCTGGAGGAGACTGGAATTCAAAACATCCACAATGGTGCTCGAGACTAACAACAACAAGGGGCAGAGAGCTTAAGAAGAGTATAGATAATAACAACCTTAAAGCAATATCTACTCCAGAACCAACGCACTGGCCATCCGATCCAAACAAGTTACCAGACGTCTTGGATTTCTTTATAACAAGAGGAATGTCTAGATACTTCTACTCTATCTCTTCTTCACTGGACGGCTCCTCCAACCACATCCCAGTAATGCTGACAATTGGCCTAGAGGTGATTGCTCGTGAAAAACGTACTTCCCTGTATAATAAACGTACAGACTGGGAAGCATTTCGTGAATTGGTTGACAAGAATCTCAAATTGGACGTGGCTCTCAAAACAGAAACTGATATAGATGATGCTACTTATTTGTTCACTACTGTAATTCAATCCGCATGTTGGAAATGCACACCGGAGTCAACAAACCAGACACCAAGACAAAATAAAGTACCCACGGAAATCAAACAAAAAATTCTGGAAAAACGACGAATACGTAGAAGGTGGCACACTAGTAGGCACCCAGAAGACAAAGCTGCATTCAATAAGGCAATAAAAGATCTCTCAAATGCCATAAACGAAGCTAATAACGATTCAACAGAGACCTACTTAGAGTCACTAACCGCAACAAATGCAACAAATTACTCATTATGGCGAACATGCAAAAATCTGAACCATCCAATCGAGCATAGACCGCCAATAAAATTGAGAGACAATGAGTGGGCCAGATCCAAACAAGAGAAGGCGGACACATTCGGAGTCTACTTGCCTGATGTCTTCAAACCGAATGAAGCTGACCTAGATACGGATGAAGCAGAAATAGATAAGATCCTTAACCAAGACTTCCAGCTTGATCTGCCAATAACACCAACTAGTCCTAATGAAATTAAGAAGGTTATCAATCTAATGGAGGACAAAAAGGCACCTGGATTCGATCTTATTGATAAGAAAGTACTGACTGAACTCCCAAAAAAAGCTGTAGTATTTCTCTCTACCTTGTTTAATGGTATCATGAGAACTGGCCACTTCCCAGCCCTCTGGAAAGTATCTCAAGTCATTATGATACAAAAGCCAGGAAAGCCAATACATGAAGTGTCATCATACAGACCAATTAGCCTGTTGCCAGTGATCTCCAAAGTGTTTGAAAAGGTACTTCTACACAGACTGTCAAGAGAACTCTCAGAAAGATCCATAATACCTGATCACCAGTTTGGATTCCGACAGCAGCACGGCACTGTGGAACAAGTGCACAGGGTGTACAGAGACATTCGTGAAGCTCTTGAACGGAAAGAATATTGTTCTGCTGCGTTCCTTGACATACAACAGGCGTTCGATAGAGTCTGGCATAAGGGCCTACTGTGCAAAATAAAATTACTCCTACCTCACACATATTTTGGAATTATAAAATCCTATCTCTCCGACCGTATATTCCAAATCAAGGAAGATAACTGCACATCCTCATTTCACCCAATCTTAGCTGGAGTTCCTCAGGGCTCAGTGCTGGGTCCGATGTTGTATACTATTTATACATGTGATCTACCACAACGAGAAGATGTTGTAGTTGCTACCTTCGCAGACGACACTGCAATCCTCGCTAGAAGCACATGCCCCAACGAAGCTTCAATGAAGCTACAGAGTAGCCTTTGTGAAATAGATAGGTGGCTGACTAAGTGGAGAATAAAGGCTAGTGCCGCGAAATCAGTTCACGTAACCTTCACTCTTCGCAAGGGGAACTGTCCCCCAGTCTCACTACGCTGTAACCAACTCCCCCAAAGTGACTCTGCTAGATACTTGGGACTCTACTTGGACAGACGATTGACTTGGAAAAACCACGTGCAAGTCAAGCGGGACGAAATTAACATCCGATTCAGAAAACTTTCTTGGATGCTAGGAAGAAACTCTAAACTCTCATTGGACAATAAGTTGCTAATATATAAGTCAATCCTAAAGCCAATCTGGACATATGGCATACAGCTCTGGGGCACGGCGTGCGACTCAAGTATTGGTATAATACAAAGGGCTCAAAACTACATGCTGAAACAAATTTCCAACGCACCATGGTTCATAAGAGTTGCTGAACTCCATGAATTTCTTGAAGTCAACACAGTTAAGCAGGATATCATGTCCAGCTGCGCAAAATACAAAACAAGGCTCTCAAACCATCCAAATCAACTTGCAGTGCAGCTTACTATTCCTGAGGCTATGCGTAGACTAAAAAGACGGCAAGTCCTAGAACTGGACGAACCTTAAATTGATATGGAGAGGTCTTTCCATTGGGGAAGCCGCTTCTACTGCCAAATTCACCACTCAACTCATCTGTTCATAGTCTTTCGACTGATCGCATGATAAAACAAAAAAAAAAAAAAAATAATAATATTATTTTCATAAGTAGTTTTAAAAGTAACTTTGTCTCGTTATAGTTGACAGCCAACTCAGCTTATGTTATGTTTATAAGGAGACTCGTTAAGACTAAAAGCTTTAGTATAAGTATATTTTTTCCTAATCCGGCTGGCAAACAGGCTGACGTTTCACCTGCTAAGTGGACTACTGCCAAACGCCAAATATTATAAGTTGTTTCCAAAAAAGTAGAATAAGGCTACGATAAGATTTATTCTGACCTAGTTGTTCTTCTTGAGTCTTTTGAGGCAGAGCGAGAAATGCTTACATGAATGAAAATGAAATATTTTTACAGCAATCAAATATGTTTTAAGCCACAGATATTTAAGTTCTCAAGTCGGTGTCCAAATAGCAAAGAAAGAATCGGATTTCCAGAGAATTACTTCAGATTTGGACATTTTTTTTTGTTGAAAGTGAAGTTCCATTATTTTTTAAAAAGAGGGCCTTTTTTGTTTTTCGAAGAAGAGCCTTCTAAAAAATAAAGGAACTTCATGTTTCAATCTTTAAGAAAGCAACAGTTACACAAAAACTATTTATTTCAATGTATTTTCTTTGTCGAAGTGGATTCTTGAAATCATAGCCAAGATCTTTCATGAATCTTAATTACACGACTGCCCAAAAAACAGACAGTGTTATTTTATAGTTAATGTGAGCCTTTTTGCAATTTGGTAAAATTATACAAAAAAGAAGTGGAGCTAGTAAAAGCGGTTGATCTTACCTACCTTACCTACTCATCATTATTTTAAGCAAATGCTTTTTGGGTTAGAAAATGATAATAAATAATTTATTAACACTTACATTTAGCTTTTAAGTCAGAAATTCTGTTTGTGAAAAGAGACTTTTGGGTTCCCATTTTGTATTCGCGAGTTAATTTAGACTAACCACAAAGTGCTGCAATGAAAATGTGTAACAAGCGACGTGCGCAGATATAGAAGTCGTACATTGTGTTTTCGTATTTGACCCTCTCGGGTTGAATGACCTCTGGTATTCGCAAAAATATTCAGACAAACGAAATTCTAGCCGTCGAGTCTAGCAGCTCCCAGAATAAACTGCAAGTATATTTTTTATGAGATAAAAACAAAAGTGTTCATTCATACATAGAATCACTAATCTTGTACTACAGTACAAGATTAGTAGTAGTACAAGATTAGTACACTGTACACTGAAACTGCAAATATTGCTGTTACAACTTTTGCTTCTGAAGAATATGTTGCCAAGTTTACGAATGTAGGTCATGAAAGTCTGTGCATAGATTTTTTTTAACTTATTTAAAAATTAAATGGAAAATGATAATTCTGAGATAGTGCTCGTCATTGTCGACTTCACTTGATGTATCAAAGTTTAATTTGGGAATACAATAAAACACTCAGCGGATCTTGAATTTTATGAAGAGATAATGTCCTCCAAAAGGCAGCGACGACCCTCTTGAAATATTCTAAGAAATTTGTGATTCAAATGCGCAAAGCCGTTTAAAACGCCTAACAAATTAAAGGCGGACTCGTTAAGGCAATAATTACTGATTACATTATGAAATAATACCTGGCAGCTATCTTTCATATAGAGATAGCTTCTATTACCTATAGGTGGGTCTAATGAACAACTGCAGTATTTTCAAAAAGTTGAAGCGCAAAGGATTAAGTTGCAGGCGGAATATGAACGTAGAGTTCGTAGTGGGTCGGATCT
This sequence comes from Agriphila tristella, assembly GCA_928269145.1. Lineage (NCBI taxonomy): Eukaryota > Metazoa > Arthropoda > Insecta > Lepidoptera > Crambidae > Agriphila > Agriphila tristella. Next base: position 13,424,907 of record OV743433.1, read on the forward strand.
GCTAACAGGACGCTCATGTTTTAATATTTTACGGGAGCCGTGCACCGAATCGTCGAATGCGCAAACAAAGCAGCACCTTAATAACCGTGTCGTCGCGGCGCAACTGAACGCTGAAAGCTCTCATAATCCGACCTCCGCTGCTACGAGAGAGCGACTGAAGCTTTTTAAAAACTCATTCTGCGTTTAGATTAGCGTCGATAGAGATAAGTCGACTTGTCATCTCGAATATATTTTAGTGAGCGAGGTCCGTCGTGGGGAAAAATAAACAGGCGAAGGATTTAATCCGTGAACGTTTCTGTGACTATTTAAATAAGAGTCACGGGAGACGGGCGGCGTCTTATCGGCGGCCGCACCTATTTGCCGGGCCGCAGCCGGCGCCCGCACCGCCCGCCGCCGTAACTTCCCTTGTTTGCAAACTCGGATTGGATCTCGCGTTCTACTTTCTTCAGGACGTTCACAATCTAGTTTTATGACTTTAAAATGTTGGCGCCGCTGACCCCACCGTGTGATCAACTTTTAATTCCGATCTAGGTGCTCATTGAGACAAATGACCATAATTTAACCTAGTTTCAGATTTGAGATTCGATTCTGGAACACTTCTGCAATATTTTTTTAATGGAATGGTTCAATCTTTTCTTTGGAGAGGCCGGTGCGCGATTGGCGGGCAGGGCGGCTACAACACAGTTGGAGTCTGACATCACAATGGAATACAAAAGACATTTCCACATGCGATTCGGCTGACGACGTGACTTTGACCAATTGATTTTAACGCCGCTTTGTATGTGACAGAGAAAAAAATCGATGTCACACTATTGTCGTGTTTGCCTATTCGATTTAGCTCGATAGCAGTGTTAACAAACGTGTCAGGTGAATCAACTATAATTAAAATTTGGGATTTAATTGTACCTTTCTGTAATGAAAGTTGTTTAGCGGGAGACCCATAAATTATCCCATGTTAACCTTCACGTCCCTGGGAAGATTTATTCTTATGCCGAAGGGAATGTTGTAAACAGTGAAACATAAACAAACGCACTTGTACGCATATGTTCAGTACAAGTGCATGCGCAGCGGGGAGATCAGCGTGTATGGAGGGGGTCATGGGTCTTTGTTTAGAACATAAAATTATACGACTCTAATAAATTGTCTGTTTACTCGATAAATGAACGCGTCCATCCGTCTCCAAGATCGATCGCCCATCACAGTCTCCAACTAAGCTTATTAGATTCGCTCGAGGAAAATTATGCTCCGCTGAAACGATCTGTTTAATATTTATCCGGTGATCCTGACGCTGTTTAATGAAGTGTATTACAAGAGTGACATCATAATATTATATTTTATGAAGCTCCTAATTATTTAGGAGACAAGCATACTACAAAATTACGTAGATGAGAGGAATAATTCCAGCTACTTCTTTTGTAAAATGGAAGAAAATTTTATCTATGACGTTCTCAGCGGGTCTCGTTAGGACGTCTGATGGTAATCTTAATGAAGGACCGCTTTGTGAGTAAATCTCTTAAGTAAACAAGCATTGTCAAAATACTCGACTCCACAAAAGTTTAAAGAAGAAACGTCAACTCTTTCGGAGATAATACCCATTATCTGGTATACCTGAGGACAGGCGAGCCAACAATGGTGCCATCGGCAGATGTCTCTGCAAAACAAACTTCACAACAAATCTAAATCATCGCGAGGGTAAAAAAATTTTGGATTAATTATACCGCATAGAGTGTCGCGCCGCGGCGGTGAACAATAAATCGTCATCATTGACGTGAATTGCGGTACAAATGTTAATGCCGCGTATTATGTCGGACAACAATGACGTATTGTGCAAAGAATTTCGGGAACCGCATGACAAAACTTTCGAACGACGCGTCATGTTGTTTGCTTTTTTTTCTCGACGAGACACGCACATTGTGACATTTTAAAGTTTTGTGTCGTGGCTCCCTTCGAGATATTTGCACAATATAGATAGGGAGGTATATCTTGTTGTCACATCTTCTAAAACGATGTTTAGGAAAGGTTATAGTGCCGTAAAAGCAGCGATAGTCTCTCACATTTTTATTGTGAAATATGCAGCTGAGAATATAACATAAAAAAGTACCTATAAGGTACGTAAAGTAAGATTAAGTATGTAATCTTTCAGTTAATGGTTCCATAACATCTCAGAGCTTTCTTGACAAACGAGATATAACTGGACTATACCAAAGAACACTATACATAAGATAAATTGGTAAAATTAATGGATCTAGACTATAATAAAATTAACGATATATATGTATTCTTTCTAAATAATAATTATATTACTTTGTCAATAAAAATATTGACAATACTCAAACAGTAGAACACAACACTTTATCGTACTTACGTTCTTTATTTAAAAAAATAACAAATCAATCATCCTTTCAACAAAAATATTGTATGCAGGTGCAAGTACCTATATTTCACACAGTATTAAATGAAACTTTTGTTTTCAAGCTTATATTCAAATTGTAAAATTGCATCAAAACATTGTATTTATTAGTACATCGATAAGACGTGGTTCCCTTCCCTGGTTGCAGCTACCTGGCCCGATAGGTCGGGCGCTCCGAGCGGATTACGAATCGTCCTTCAGTCGTCTTTATCCTTTAAAGGAACCGATATTGTTGCTTATGCACGGCCGCCCGACGAGCCTAGCTTCTTTCTTAAGACGGATTCCGGAATATTTGATTAGGGAACCTCCTTATCTGGCTTTCACAGACTATTAACATTCTCTACGCTCGGAAGAAATACTTCTCAGAACAAAATTGTGACCACTCTTTGTAGCTGATATTTCCGCGTAACGTTACACTATTGTCGTTTGTTACACTTGTCGTTTGTATAATTTCAATTCCAAGATAGTTCTTACGCAACTGTATAATGCACCCCTATCTCGGGTTATTTACTTCCGCAACCGGTGCACTGTTCTTTCATTACAGGTTACTGGAAGTTATGTTCTTCTTATTAGTTGAACTTGAGTTCCCTCCCAGATGTCGCCATACTTCCAAAGGATAACAATTACTGCGCCGCCTCAGGGATACGTACAAAAACATACCATACCCAATAATATAATAACACAGCTGTGTCTGTGAGAGACATGCTCTCTACTTAGTTACTTACAAAAGGATTTGTCTCGTTAATTCATGTGTATTATTTACGATTCGATTCGCCTTTTTAGGGAGAGATAAGATCGAATCACGATACATCCAATAATGTCTCAAATTACGTACTATTGTTGTGAGCCTATTTGAGCTTTCGCGATTAACTATAATATACTTCAGTGAACATTTTCAAGGTCTGAAACTGAATTCTGCGTTCTGAATATTTATAACTCACTCAAATCAAATAAATTCCAACTTAATGGTCCAACTGTGGTCCCCGCAAATTGGAATGCAAACAACAGAAATTGTCTACAACTAACTGTTATTTGAAAGGTCGCTTAATCACTCAAGGGCACGGAGACAGTTCAAACACAAATATTAATTAATGCGGCGATTCCGGCTAACCTAATTCGAGAAGTTGCCCGTATCTGAATAAACAATTAAACTACCGAAGTGTCGAGTCTCTAAGGGCAGCCGAAATGCGTTTGGTTGGACCTTTCATAGATTACGTTTCACAATTCTGTCACATATTTCAGAGTCGTGAAATCTCAATACCTATTAGAAAAAGTTTCTTGGATCCTAACATTAAGAAACCATATACCTATTAAAATGACCATGGCCATCAGCCATTTTTTGACGTCCCCACTGCTAGGGCACAGGCCTTCCTTATGAGTGGATAAGGAGGATGGGCCATAAATCACCATGCGGGTCCAATGCGGATTGGTGGGTGTTAACGACTACAAATGCACCCGGGACCAACGGCTTAACGTGCCTTCCGAAGCACGGATAAGATCGAGATAATAAATTTTTGGTCACCCATCCTATGACCGACCCTTGCGAAACTTGTTTAACCTCCGCAATCGCTGGGCCAGGCGCTAAACCACAACGCCATCGAACTCCTCCTATTCAAATACTGTCGAGGAATCAGATATTCATTAAGATATTGCTTATTAGTGGAGTTTAGAAATTTCCATTTTTTTTTTATATGCAGAGAACTAACTAAAGTAGTGTCAAAAATATTAGAAAGACATTCTAAAGGTGTGATCTGTAAATATAAAATTCAGGCGTTCTAAAAAGATTGAAAGCCAGCCCTTTTTAGAAGTATCACACCTAAATCCAATTTATATTTCAGTGAAACGTCAAAAAGGGCCACGTACACACGAAGCGCATTTCAAATAGGGTCAAGCGTGTGTCTGACGAACCGTGCAAAATGATAATTAAGAGAAACTGCTCAGTCATCGTTAATGCGATAGCCGCCCATGTAAATTACATCGGTGTTTATAACAATGCCCGCAGTCGATGGATTTCATTAAACATTTAATACGAAAATGTACACCCTGATCGGTTTAATTGGATTTAAGGATTAGTAAATAACTCATTAGGTTTTTCGCTGTAGGTACATGAACAAGATGTGACTCTTGACTTATTAAATTGATTAAATTATACAAATATACAATAAGTCCAGAGTTCTGAGATAAGATTTATTATTTGATTAATAAAATTGTACACATAAATCGCCATTAAATCAAATTAAATCCTCGTAACTCATCTATGAACTTCCAATTACTAGATTCCTAATAACTTCATATTACTTAGCTGAGATAGAATTTGAACAGCTGAGCTTTAAAAAAAATATAATCTGCTACTTATATTTATAACCTATCGCTTATTTTTGAAGCTCAGGGTAGGAATAATAATAAAATTTTAAAAGTTCGTAAGTTTAGATAGCTAATAGGTATTATAGAAATTGTATTGATATGTCCTCACTTTTCACTTAACCTACGTATATAGATTTCAAAGATAAATAATTTAAGTAACTTTGGACTTCGGTCCTCGGTCGGAAATTCATCGTCTAGGTCTTCCACTATAAAACGCAAAATTTTCTTTTTTAGTCGTTCAGATAATGAGGAATCGAGTCAGTGCAATGCGGTGTGTTGATGACTGGCAGCGAGCACGCACCAGAGGGCGCTCCATTCAGCACGGAGGTAATGGACGACGCGGCTTACTCGCTAACCCACTCACTATTCAACACAAATTGCGCAGAATAATCGACCCCCTATTTATTTGCACTTTTGCTTAGACCCCGCTCATAGATAATCGTGATGGATATTTATATCTATTCACCATCAGTTACATTAACCCTTTTCGAAACAAACTCAGTATTTATGTGTCCTAGTTCTACCATTCGTAGCGTTTCAGCTCCCGTATCGTCGTATTCTTTATCGGATCGTGCGAGTAAAGTTTTCTGTTTTCTCGAGAGAAGTGCCGGGCGAATATGACACTCTAAGGTTGGGAGGGCGCCTAGTGGCTCTGGAGTGTCATTCCGTTAACACATTGTCTAGCGTCATTGTCTGCAGCGGCTGTGCTCTCGTTACACCGACGTTCAACTTTTTATTTACGCCCAAGTGCACTCTGGCTCTGTCATGACAAGGACTGAATTAAGGTTCTCGTCGTTGATATGGGATCATTCAACCCGAGAATATCGAATTACGCAGCGCGGTGGGCTCTTTGTCGGATTCTTGCACGTGAAATACCCTTTTGTGCAGGCGCAGCCGCGAACAGCGCTGATTTGTCTGTTCTCTAAAAAGTAGCGGAGACTGCGAAACGCATATCATTTTGAACACGTTGTTTTAATTATTTAATTCTCAAAACTACTTATTACATTACTACAAACTTTTAAGTCGTAATGGAGAATGTCACTGGGTCTGTTAAATCACTTGAAACTTTATAACCATGTAGCTAAATATCTAACAATACACATGTTTTAGTTTCATTGAAATTAAGCGAGTAGTTTCGAAGTTATAAGGGTTTGAAGGAAATGCCAAGCGCACTTAAATACTTATGTGCTTTATTACGCAAGATGTAAGGTTCACCTGTATGACCAATGACGTCATTCTACAACACAAAATAACAGTGTTCTAGCTAGGCCATATAAATTTTCTGTTTTAAGAGATATCCCGAAAATTTCTTCACAACTGTGCATGTGGTCCTATAAGATATTTGATAAGTCACTAAACAAAAATCGCTGTTATTCTTCATTATTAATGTCTATAAAATTTAATAACTTGTGCTCGTGGATAAAATATCATTAGAAATCTACAAAATATTTGGAATAACTGTTTGATATAGATTACCTTACCTGTAATTTACCATGCTCAAAGTCTGCATTACCTACAGCCCAGGCTTATGTTATACAGGAATGAAACGCATAATGAATTTCTTTTCAGGTTTTCAAAGCTCATGAATGTGAAATGAAGCTACAATACAGCTCATTTATAGCAAGACTTCAGAAAATATCAAACAGACAGAAACGGTTTATAAAGAAGTTAGAAGTAGGTATAGCTACAGACTTCTTCACTCACTTCTAATAAAAGTTAAAAGAATTTAATGTGTTACGCACATATTTGTAAGTACAAGTCAATTAGTTGATTTCAACATCTCATCAGTTTTTTTAAGTTATTAATAATAATATATAACTACTTATGTGAAACTAGCGGCCGCCCGCGGTTTCACCCGCGTGGTTTTAAAGTATCCTTTGTTTTAATCTAGACTACTACTATTTGTATGCCAAATATCAACCAAATCCGTTCAGTAGTTTTTGCGTAATTGAGGAACAAACATCCAAACCCACAAACTTTCACATTTATAATATTAGTAGGATACTAGGATATTTTATAAGGCTAGGAACTTCTTATAGTTTTAAGAATGCCATCAAATCAAATAAAAAATTCGTCATAACGAACACTTCAGTAGTACACAATAAAATTATGTTTTCTGCGTGGAAAGCTTGAATGTCGACTTATTAGGCGACCGGTAGCGGAAATTGAATCTGAAGCTACGCACTTTCCGGTCGGCGCACGGGCAGTTTCCGGTGCCCGCTCCATCGGGTTCCGTACTCTAATATTGTTTACCTTAAAATTTTGTTGCCAATTTTAAGTGCCGAGTTACGTAAACACTGACAGATAAACAGATCAAGTGTGCTGTTGTTTTATGTAATTTCAAAAGAAGGGCCTTTCAATTCTACTATCATCAAAAATTAAAAAGTTATGGTGATTTACACAACGCGGCTTAAAGTTACTAAAGTAAAACAAAATTATTCGACTAATTTTTGGAATGTTTGTTAAAAGGCCTACGAATTAAACGTGTCTAACTCACTCTTTGGCTTAATCTGTTAAACGAACTGTAAAACGTGTGGTTTTTCGTATTAGTATGCTAGCTCGTCGCCAATCCTGACCACATTCGCCAATCCCTTACAGCTGTAGTAATCCTGCTCAAATATTTCAACACCAAGTATCAAACAAAACTAAATATCACCGTTTCGGACCGTTTTTGAGGTCTTTTTGGCTGTTATATAACTCTTTGTTTTTAAAATCGAAAAGAACTTTACTTTAAAAATATGTTTCAAAATTATTATTGATTGATGGTGTATATAAGTATGTTATAGCTAGCTATATGTTATAGCAGGATTTATAAGTCATTTAATTAAATATCTATAGGTATTTTCTTTCCGTTCCTTCTCTTCTTGTCTCTCTCTTGTTTAAATTCGCTTCCATCTATTTAAGTGGTTAAGAAGATTATTTTCTGTTAATTCAGCCGAAAACAGCGTAACTTGCCTCTCTAATGCAAGGAAAAACTCGAATAATTAAATTGTTCATCCAAATGTCCAGCTTCGTAAAAAGTTACTAAACTTTGAAATTGCAGTCTGAAAACGCTATCCATTGCGCTATCGAGATTTTTTCAATACAATTCATAACAGTCAGCAGGCTCATAATTATTATTTTATAACATAAATATAATAATAATAATAAGCTCAAATTAGCCCAATAAACGATGTAGTATCACTTGCTTAATTGATTAGGTGCACGTAATTAATACAAATAATGTAGTTTTGCGCTGAATGCCACTCATTATTCCAAATTTATTGGCAGATGGAAAGCCAAAATGATCCTGTAAATGTGCGTCATTTCATAAATTGATATCGTACCGTACATCATTCAACGCATTCAATTTGAAATGAACAATGATTCAGAATATTTATCTCGCTGCCAAATTAAAAAAAATATTATCGTAATGGAGTGCAGTCGACGAAACCCGTAAGAAATATTATTTGGATTACGAATCGTTTGATGAAAAAGTGAACGCGTATAGGTAGAGATATACACATTAGTTTTTATGTTGCATAGCGATCAATAATGTTTGTGTGTAAACGGGATTTCAAAATTATTTGGAAATGTTTCTGAAGAAAATATTGTAGTCAAATTATATTAAACGTGATCATAACAATTTGAATTGATTACTACCTAGTAAATTTATTTATCACAATGAAGATTAATGTTTATCCTACTAATATTATAAATGAGAATGTTTGTGGGTTTGGATGTTTGGATGTTTGCTCAATCACGCAAAAACTACTGTTTAAAATTTAGCACACATATAGTAGATAGCCTAGATTAAAACATAGAATACTTTTTATTCCGATATTCCCACAGAAACGGGAACCACGCGGGTGAAACCGCGGGCGGCCGCTTGTTAAATTGTGTCTGCTAAATGTGACTTAGACCTGAAAATATATGTAATAATAACTGAAAAGTATCGATAACATTAGTCCGTATGATTGTCTCTCCACAAGTGCACCAGACGCCGATAAAGGTGAATATTTCTATACGAGCTTGCATCTGTATATTCTCCCGTTGCAGTCGGCCATTCCTCGCGGGGCCACCGTTCCCCGGCAATTTACCACTCATAAAATATTTCCGATGTCGGTTTGAAAACGTTACTGGAAATCGCCAATTTCTCGGAAGCAGAGGCAATGTGCTCCATCGCTATTCTGTACTATTTGGACGAGAAGCTTCCGAATGTTAGGGAAAGTGAGGTACTTGGAAGCGAGCCAGCGGCCTTCCGTCACTGCCACTGGATTTATTAATTCCAACTAATTTGAGAAAGATATCCAGAACGATAATTGCCTTTTTGTCATCGAAAGGATTAAAAGTAGACGAGCGGTTTTATTGCTTATTGAGGACGTCTGAAAATAAACTCATTCGTTTACGGTAATATTGTCATAACAAACAGATTGACAAACGTCACATTAGAGGGGGGAAAAAGGCTGATGTGTTTTAAATAATGTTGCGCTGAATGCGTTAGGGGAAATTTAAAAAGTAATTGAGTTCAAAAATTGTTGGACACGGATTTCGATTTAGCATGTGCTTTAATTTAAATTCAAAGCATACATCGACGTGTTGGTGTGTTTAAACGGCACATGTTTGTTTGTTGAGGGCGAGGCACGTCCAGCCGCGCGGCGCGCTCCAAATGTCAACACGATTCGCCAAACACGATACACTCCGCTCTCCATCTAACCATGCAGATTAAGCAACAAAACATAAACAACTTTCGTGGTCGACACAGTGGTGTCGGTGCGGTGGCACCGGAAAAAAGTTTGTCGTCATTACAGTTTGGCAAAAGTTTCAGCTTTCGATAAGCAACGTATAGAGGTCCTACTCAAATGGCCAACATTCTATTCGTTTGAACGCTACGCTTAGTATTAATGCTTTGAATTAAGCAGTAAAGTATAAAATTGCTTGTCGTAAGCTTGTCAATTCCATACTAGATCAAAGTCTGTGATTGATATAAGTTTTCGACATCGTCTATTGCTCATATTTAAGCTTTAGAAGTAGGTAAGCTTAGCGTTCAAACGAATAGAAAAGTGACCATTTGAGTAGGGGGGCAGATTTATAGTTTGAAATATACGATATTGAAACTCATTGTTCTGTAGGCATTACGGTACCCCAAACAATATGAAAATCACCACGATTTAAAAATGATAATTGTATTTAAATTATTTTATCAAAAGTATTAACCACCGGGTGATTTCAATATTATAATAATAACCTTGATTCAATTAAACCATAGTCATTTTAAATCATAATTTAATCACGAAAGTCCAAACGCTTAAATGAACAAAATTATGAAGCATGAGCAAAAAATTTTGAAGGGTAATAATTAGCTGTCAGTGGAGCGTTTGAAATCTATAACAAAGTTCAGTGATAAAACTTTCCAGACTGGATCGTCATGACGTCATTGGCGTCAGATGTACCTCTGAATGAATGCTGAATGATTTTATATTTTATTTTAACTGAGAAACCAACGAATTCCCAATCAGAGGCGTTGGCGCGAAAGAGATCCTAATAACATTCAAAACCCGTCCCGCGGGAAGCGATGTCTGTTTAATTACGGATTGGTGGTTGTAGGTTCGCCACATTGACCTGTTTTTTTTTCTATTTAACTGGACTGGCTGTCTGTATGATTTGACAGCAAAGTTCTTGTGCCTATTTGATTTTGACGTACAATGAAAATGGTTGCAACTCTCTGGTCTCTCCAGTCCTGCCAATGTCCATGCAGAAGTCAGTAAGGTGTCACGTGACTCCTGACTGACTGGCAATAAGAGATCATAATACGGTAATGCAAGGCAGTTCATTTTCAGGCTGGAACTAAGAGGTCATAATACGCCCCCAGACTCCAGACTTTAGTACCATGTCCCTCACGCTATGCTCACGCTACGTCCTACAGCGCCAAAATGGCGGAAATCAAATAGGCACACGAACAGTTTGACAGCAGCCAGTTCAGTGTAATAATAAAGCGGTCAATGGTTCGCCATGTTTATAAAAAAAATTGTTTGAATTTGGAATTCAGTAACACAAACACGATATTCAAATTTTTCGCTGCCAGTATCAAACGATTAGTTTAACAATGGCTTCATGTTTTTTTTTGTTTTTCGATTGTAAGATTTATGATAATACAGAATAATATGATTACATGATTCTATTGTTTACATTTCTCTATACCCACAGATGACGAAGACAAAAGGGAAGACAAAAATAAATGTTGTATGAGTATCTCTTTGTTGTTCTGTAACGTAAAATGTTTTTTTTTGTTAGAAAGTCCAGTGATCATACAAAGGTAACATTAGTAAAGATGAATTTATTTGAACTGATAAGTAGGTAGAAAACAAGGAATCCTATTCTACAGAATCTCATTCTAATGTTTATTCTATCCCTGAAATTATAATTCTTTAAAAAAGGAACGATGAATTCGTACCTACTTTGAAATGGAAATCTTTTTGAATAAGAGTAACTATAAAAAATATTTTATATGAATAAAATTATCCCAATCCCTAAATCTGTTTGTGGTAGGCTTTTTTAATTGGTATTAAGCAATTATGAAGTGCTAATTAACATGACTGATTCAGCACGTTTTGAAAGACTTTTTTCAATCAAACTCCTTGAATTGTTTTGGACACATTTTATGTTGTTATAAAAAATATATTTCTACAGTAGTCTTCTTATTTCTATGAATCCAATATTGAATGTATTGTTATTTACGTTTCAAATAAGAATACAATGCAAAATAACGTGAAAAGCTACCTTGTCAGGAGAAATATGCAATTATTTTATTAATTTTCCAGGAAATGCTTGTAATTTTGTTGAATGAGGATCAGTAACAGGTTTGAATCCCATAGTTTTATTGATATAATATAAACACATATTGAAATCTATGAAACCTAGTGAAAGAATTTTTGAAATCCGTTTGGAAATGGTTGAGTTAAAAAGGGTTTGAAGGAAATGCCGAGCTCAATGCAATATGTGCTTTACCACGTACGACATAAGGTTCGCGTCCGTCGCGATGACGTCATAAGGACCCCCAAAAAAATCAGTGTTTTACCTTTTATAACTTCTCAAGTTTAAGAGATATCGTAATTTTTTTTCACAGTTAATCATGTGGTGGCATTAGCTTTCTTATTAGCAACTAAAAAAAAATCGTTACTGATCCTCATTCTATTTTTGTGCAAAATCTGAAAGTGTGGTGTTCCCAGTCGGGTGCCAGAGACATGCCGTCGGTAGTCGCCGCTGGTATCACGATGGATTTATTTTTTCACTGGGACAAAGGCCGATTAAAAAAGTTTGTAATGAACCCCGTCCTCTAATAGCAAAGGGTGAAATTGCGTCGATCGATTATCTTCGTGTTAACTGGCTATAGGCAATCGAGAAATATCTGCAGCCACAGAACAAAGGAAATTGTTTATTTCTATGTTCTGTGTCTGGTCTGCAGCAGCGGTATTTTTTAAATAGATAATTTTCTTCTTTTTAAAATCAGTAAGGTTACTATCATACTAATTATATTAGTTGCTCTTCCTAATGTAACAAACTAAACCTTAAACACAAGTTTATAATTTTAAACTTAGATTTTTGCATTCACAATGCTATTTTTTATATTAAGATGAATAAATAATGAAAAATATTAGAAAAAATCAACTCACCCGTAGCAACTCAGACGGGATTGTGCATTGCAAGTGCATTGGGCCGGAATCACAAGTTTATAAGTTTACCCAGAATATACAGTATTTTTATAATTAAACAAATTTAGATTCGATGAAACTATAAATCTGTAACTCGGTAGCTAATTTATTAGAGCCAATAAACAATGTTTAATTGGAATTGGGTTAGAGTTCCATGTTTACATTTTTTAACAAACATTATACAAACGTAGTCAATGCCGTCTGAAATTCTACATACGAACGTTGTTACCAATTCAAATTTGCGTTCGTTAAAATCATACTGGTATGTTTTGCGATGGGAGCTTGTTAGTAACTTTTTGCATATTTCCAACAAACGGCCACCACAAGCATTAGGTACAGGTGACTCATATCTGCGTATTTATTTAGATGTGAGATGAATCAGATAGACTCTACCTTTCCACTTTGAGAACTCCCAGCTTTGAAAATAAATCCAACCGGACCGTACCTGTAACAAAAACAAAATTTCAATGGTGAGTTTAAAATTTAACGAGGTGGCTTATACTTTTGTGGGGCGATCATTAACATAATTTGAGCTTGTAGGCAAATGTAGAAGATAATGCTATTTGGAATGTCGGAAAATGAACGTGTGGGACAGTAACGCGACGGCCGCTATGAGCCGCTTCGTGCGACTCAGGAAGAGAGCGCGATAACCGGCGAGCACACCGGAGCGGAATTGATGCCGTTATTTGAAAAACGCCCTGATAAGTCCCCTCCGTCCGCCCCAAATGAAGGTCGACTTTTCTGGAAATAAAGATTCCAAAAATGTTCACCTCCATTCAAAGTTACGGTAAGCCTGGGCGTTGATTGGAATTCCTTTTCGTTCTTTCAGATATTTATGCAATGCCCTCTGCTGGAGACTTGATGATAAGTAGGAACATCGACTGATTTTTATTATGATTTCTTCGATAAGTAGATAGTCGTTTCTATTACTAAGTATTTGGTATTACTTTAATTCGAAAGCTACCATTCAAGTATTTTATTGAATTCTAATAACACATCAAGCAAATGGAATTTAATTGTCCAAACTGTTTAATTATACACTTCGATGATATTCAAATGAAATATTAATAACAGTCTGATGAAAATAACTATAGTGTGTCCATTTAATTCCACAAATATTAAACCGTTTATAAAATTGAATTTATTTGTTTCATTATAATATCAATGAAACCTTTCGACATCTGTTTGGAGTCGCATCGATACTGCCTATAAAATTGTCATATTCCCAACTTTAATTCTATTCTTATAAGAACTAAATAATTTGAAAGTTTATAATACTCTATGAATTTTACTATCATGCTTTTATGGTTAATAACTCTCGGCTGTGCGGACACTAAACATGATGATAAATACTGCCTTGTTAAGTGAATAGGCGAGGCCAGAGATACATATTCCTGAATGCAGTGTAGAGCAATGGTTGGTAATTTGGTGTCATTGTTGGATGCATTGTGTGGGCTCATTTGTGGCGCTGCAGTCACATTTCTGTATGAAATGGTCAACAGTCGGGCCGTAAACTTTCAATGGGCAATATGAAGATTATTTTGGATGTAAAATGACTTAAACTACCAATAACAGCGGGACGATCGTCAATGCTTTTGATTAAATTGAAGGAATTTGTATGAAAGTTGAACGTATTTATGTAGTTTTCTTACTTATAGTTAATATGAATGGAAGTTCGTAACGTTTATGGTGTGACCTTATGAACTACAGAATTTACCAATACTTTATGAAATACCAGCTTCCACCCGCGACTTCGTTCGCATGGACATTAGAGACAATCCTTAGGGGACCTTTAACCAGGATAAAATAATAATAATAATATGTTTATCTAGCGGGGCTCCCTAAAGGTTATCTAAGAATTTTCTCGAATGTCCTAGCGAACGAAGTCGCGGGCGGAAGCTAGTATTGAATACTTTTATCCTGGTTAAAGGTTCCCTACGGAGTTTCTCGAATGCCCATGCGAATGAAGTCGCGGGCGGAAGCTAGTAGAAAATAATATACCTACTTAATAGAAATGGGGCTTTGATTTTACTGCATGCCCGTGCATTTTGTTTCTGTGAAATTACAATAGACCCAAAACTCGACATGTTTTTGATTACTTTAGCCATTGACCATTATACTGTGATACACTGCTGGTCGGTCGTTGTAACAGTATCATTCGCCCGATGATATTATTACAACGAATTCATCGTAAACTTTAAATTCGTATATCTTTTGATTCAGTAAACCGATTGCGATGAAATAAAAATTTGATTATTTTGCAAAATACACAGTATATTTGTATGTAAACATCATTGCGATTGGGTTAGCGCTTTTTACGTTATTAGCGCACAAACACACAGATAAACAGACAAAAATTCCAAAAATGTAAGAAATGTGTTCTACTTGTTATTATTAAACACCCCAACCACTTTTTTTCAAAATCTTTCCATTGTACAGACAAAACTTTTCTACAGCTTTATTATATGTATAGATGTAAACATTTAGTTTACTCAGATGCATTTGCAAAATTGCAGTCATATACACATACACACAATTCGAGCATGATGTTAATTTGTGCGTTACCTACTCAACAATAAAATTAGCGCCAAGCTGTTATTTTACGTACAAATAAAAGGACCAATCAAAATATCGATGCTCAATTTCAAGTCGATGCGGAATACCTCTTTTGATGAAACAATAAAATGCAGTCAATTCAATAGAACGCTGACTTAATTTTATTACTGTAATAAAGATGTAGGTACGCCTTTATTGCTCATAGCGCTATTCGTTTGTTTTCTTTATGAATGTCTGCATAGAGAATGTTTAAGAAGCTGAGTATACGCCTAATTGGGTATATGATGCTTAAGCGCACAACGCAAGAGTGAATGCGCCGAGAAGGCATTGCGGTGTTGCGCAGAAACGCGTGGGCAACAGGCGCGCACGGCCCTTGCCTTTTTTACTTGCTAGATACGGCATACATAACGTTATCAAATATATCAAGACCTTGAAGTGGGAGTATTATTGTTTTATCGCTAGAAAAAAATCAGTGTAGACAGAAAATTTGATGTGAGACGGTCACTGTTAAAAATTATGTATAAGTACCTAACGTACCTTAATAAATTCTTATTTATTTTATAAGACTCTGATTTGTTGTATATGATTGCCTACAGCTAAGCAAAATAAGAATAATATTATTAGTTAATAGAAACAGATAAGCTCATTATTTTCATAAAATTGTGTGTAAAGCAAGCATGAAATCTTTTTAAGCTCTATAGAGCTTCCGTCCAAACAACCTTACAATACTTTTACTTTTACTAAAGAATTTTAATATCTCTAGATGATTTAATTTTGTAGCAAAAATTTAGTAATAATTACACTAGATTAGCTGTTCCCGAATTCTTTTGGCTACGCAACCCTTTTTGGTTCACTGTTTTTAGGCGGAACCGTAGCTCAAGTAAGAAGTAAATTAACTGTAACGTTGTTTGTTTACGTGAAACTACAAAACAAAACGATATTTACTTAACTCTTGAATTTTCGCGGTATATACCCCTGACAGCCACCTACGGAACTACACAGCTTTATATGTTATGTTTTTTGTCTTTTAGTGCAGCGCACCTTATACGCTGAAAACTACTAAGAATGTGTTTTTGCAGCAGGTTCCATAAAACAAATCAAAAATGTATTCCCAATCTAAGTTTATCAAGAGATCTCTGCTATGATTCAAGTATATGATAAGATTGGAGCGTGCTCAAAGAGCTCTCCTTAAGGTATGCACATTTTTACCCTATCGCTACTCAACATACGATCTTTATCGGTACTGTCAACTCTTGTCTGTCCGTCAACTTTACATTTTGCACACTGTTCTCAAGCAGCATCATTACGTTGATCATCTTTCTTTTGCTACTCGCTCTCTTCGAAATCACTTAGCCGCCCCCACAACATTATTTCAAACAAAATTCTCACATCGCTTTTTCTGTTTTTTGGGCCCATTCCTGTATAACAGACTACACCACAAACTTAACATTGTTTCACTTACGAAGTACTTCTGCAAAACTTGTGTAACTTCATTCCTTCATAACCTCAATTATGATGACACTGAGAATCTAATACTTCCTATTGAATAAGTCATCATAATTTTATATTTAGATGTTAAAAGTCTTGTTTTAATTTAAATTTAAGTTAATGTCTAAACTGAAGTGTAATAGCTAATCTCTCCATAGTATATAACCTTACAATTAAGACTTTGTAATGTATCTCATGGTCACATCACGAGGAGGAGGGTACTGGTGCACTGAGACACAAGCCTTGCTTAGTTCAGGTACCAGTTCTCTCGCAATCTTATATGTTAATATTTTTTAGATGTACACTTAGAATTTATGTTCAAATTGTAGATTGTTGGAGAAAAATAAATAAATATTATATTATATTATATATATTAACTTTATATCTGTAAAATCCAATATTGCATTCCAGCTTCCATCTACGGTGGATCCGAACGATACAAAAACAGACCTACGCAAACCAAATTACCTAAAAACGAGTTTATCTGCAATCTGCAATATATACTTAAAGTTGTCATTACCGCATCCAGTTATGGGTTTTTATATGAAGGTGCTCGCCCACACAGTCACGACCGAGTCGTTGTCGCGAGACGACAAATGACGAGCGCCTTCGTAGAACAAACTACTGGAGTTATCTGATACAGGCACGTCGTGACAGGCTTCCACTGAGCACTATTCACTTGAACCTGCGGTCGTGCCCTCGCTAAAATACTTGAGGACTCTACTGAGCAAAGAAGGTGGAGGCTTTAGACTTGAAGTACGCAAAACTTAAAGTAAGAATCGATAAATCAATTCGCGCTTGAATCCTTAACAATATTTTACCCAGTACGGATATTTGAAAGTGAAGGTAAAGTAAATGTAATGTTTGATAAAAGATGTATTATCGTATTATATTAATTGAAAAAATGATTTTAAAAGACGGCATTTACTTAATCCCGAAATTAACAAAATCAACAATACCCTTACTTAATATTATAAATGCAAAAGTCCTTTTGTTTGTTTGTTATGACTACACGTCTTAACTACTGAGCCGATCATTGTGAAACTTTGCAAAAAAAGTTCTCAGGGGTAGAACAGAGAAAAACATAGGGTAAAGCTCGTTCGTTTAGATAGTGTCGGTACACCCGCAAGCAAATGTGTTCAGAGACAGGCATACCGGCAAGTTTTTGGTAATGTTACTGATAACGGTAAACAATATCGTTATCGGTTTCGATAATTATTTAAGTTGTACCATTGTACCATAGTGTGCGGGTGGGGGGAGGGGGGGGCGAGCGTCGTGTTTTTTTTAAGATTACGGTGTCAGTCCCTACTTGCGTTTATTGAAATACGAATATTGCGAAAAAAAATACGAATACAAATAATACACACAAGCGAGGTGGAAAGAGAATTTTAATGAAAAATTAAATAAAAAAAATAAGACTACCTACTATTTTTCATCACTTGAAGTGTCGGAGTCATTATCAACTTCATCACGTTCCAAATCCATACCAAAATATCGATTTTCTTTTTTAATTACGTTATCTACACTTTTTTGTGTTTACATGTTTTACAAAACACCCGTCTTTTTTTTGTTGGTTCACTTGAAGTTTCATCTTGAGACAATTCACTGTCCTCCCAAGGATGAAAAACATTTTTAGTATACGTAGCAGAGTCAACAAACACAACTTTTCACTACGGCGCGGCGCTTCGATGTAAACTGCCAAAATCCAAATTGACTTGCGGGTGTACGCCGCACGCGGTATCCTTTGTTTATGCGGCGGCATCCTTTGACAAGAAGCGGCACGTGCAAAGGCGGCGCGATGAAAGGGCGACACTATCTAAGCGAATGCGCTTTACCTTGCATCGAGAAAAAAAGTATTGTCCCCCAGGGATGGCAAAAATATCTTTCCATGCAGACAAAGTCGTAGGCGGTCAACTATAGAAACAAGCAAAACTCCACTAAAGAATCCTTACTTATATATATATATTATATATAATATTATAAATGCGAAAGTCCGTTTGTTTGTTTGTTTGTTACGCCTTCACGTCTTAACTACTAAACCGATCATCATGAAATTTTGCATACACGTTGTCACGGGTACAGAACAGGATATAGGGTACATTTCATCCAGAAAAAACGTACAGTTCCCGAGGGATAGCAAAAACTGTCCACGCAGACGAAGTCGCGGGCGGTCGCTAGTACTAAATATAAGACTATTATAGTATTCTGTGAAGTAAGACATCTTAAAAAAATACTTCGTTCACTTGATTCAGCCAAACCGCGTCCTGCCTGGCACTCGCACATTACCTCCCTACTTTTTATAATTAATTCTTTCTATGGTTACTTGTTTCCTACAGGCCTTTCATGTTTCCAAAAAAATTTGGAATATTAAATGTGCACTTCACATGCCAAGCTTGGTCCTTCAGAAAACCCTTTGTTTGACACAAGAGTCTCTTTAACTTGTTAAAAGTCTTGAAAAGAATATTAGTGTCATGATCTTTATTATTTATTAGTGTTCTGATAACGCTTAACACAATATCTTGACAAACGTTCACAAGTGGCAGCATATTTTATAATTTGATTGCCCCTTTTTTCATTGGAACTAAAGTTATCGGCGAAATGTGTCAATGTTCAATCATTTAATTTTGTTTGTAATCTTGCTCATAGTGGTGAAATAAAATAAAGTTAAATATAAGTATTCTTAATATTTCTAACTGTGCTTAGTGAAATAAAGTTTGCTTGATTGAAAAAAAAGATTGAAATTTAAATCTTGACTTCACAATAGCTCAGCGTCTGCTCTTCCAACGAATCTCAAGATTATTTTTCAATATAAATAATAATAATCCATTATTTATCCTACTAATTAGAGATGGGCCGACTATGACTTTGGCCGACTAGCCGACTGGCCGACTAGTCGGCTGCAAAAAGGCCGACTAGTCGACCGACTAGTCGGCTAAGCCGATAATTGT
This sequence comes from Agriphila tristella, assembly GCA_928269145.1. Lineage (NCBI taxonomy): Eukaryota > Metazoa > Arthropoda > Insecta > Lepidoptera > Crambidae > Agriphila > Agriphila tristella. The sequence continues at coordinate 13,444,364 of OV743433.1, forward strand.
TTTCGGTAAATTTATCACTTGGTTTTTAGTTGAAAATTCTTACGCACAGCTGCGTCTTACTGATGGGCATCTCCCAAATCTTTATAAACAGATGTTTTACAACTTGAAAATCCTTGTGCAAACAATAATGTTTAACCTTGTTTATTCATTGATCAAATAAATTGTTAAATTAGCTTTAAAAATTTTACTTTCTAGGACCTATTGTCTTGTACACTTTTTATTTCCTTTTGTTGTTGTAAAGTTTTACTTTCAACATAAAAATATGGATAGAGTAAAAGGCCGACTAGTCGGTGCTTTTTGCCGACTAGTCACCGACTAGTCGCCGACTAGTCGGTACATCTCTACTACTAATATAATATAATATACTAATATTATAAATGTGAAAGGTTGTGGGTTTGGATATTTGTTCCTCAATCACGCAAAAACGGCGAAATGTGTACCTTATAAAACAGTAATCCTTATTAGTCGTACTAGGAGATATAAATGAATAATTTATTAATTAATAATTTGCATAATAATAAAGTTTGATCGATAAATATTTGTTCAAAACTTTATTTTCAATATAAAGGGCAAGGCGAGCGTTTAATCTAAATATCAACATTTCAATCGAAAACATGATTAAAATATACGCCATCTGGGATTCAGTCAGACGTGTAATTTAATCTAAGGCTAAACGCATATTTTACTTTGCGTAGACGAAAATCTCGTTTTCAACTGAACGAGAGCTTCAGTAATGAAATGGATTTCTTATATTTACATTCAGTAAGTACATTTATAGAATAAACTGGAACATTGTACGGAAAGTTGGGCTTATAACTGCTCGTAAAATTATATTTATAAAAGACTTTATCTATTGTAGCCGCCTAACAATCCGCCTAAAAATCATGCAATAAAAAATCTTTTAGTAATGAAACATCACGTTGCAAAAGGCATTTAGCTAAAGTATGAAAATGTGTTTATTTTAAATTGATAATAAGATTATCAATTTAAAAAGTGTTTATTTTAAATTGATAATAAGATTATCAATTTAAAAATTACATTTTCATATCTTCTTTTCCTTTGCCAGTTTAATCATGATCGAAGCCTTATAAGAATCAAAAGTGCTTCCAACTAAAAACAAAGTTGATTGCCGAGTCCGCTATGATCAATTTCTAGATTTTCGAGCACAAGCTAGCTAGCGTGTGCAAACGGATAATAGAGTTTCATAACCGAAGGCGTATCTCGGTCAGTGCCAAAAACTGCAGGTGCATTGAGCCGAACCTGGGCTAATCAACTAGTCGGAATGTGGAGAATACTGTGGAACAGATTCCAGGCGATTTTACGATTGGAAATTGGCTCATTGACATTCTTCCTTTGAACCGTTGGCGTTGTAGACTTTAGTGAGATTCCCAAACGCAACAGCATGTAAAGTTAGATGTTCTGATTCAGAAGTAATTATGGACTCCCTTTGATTCGGCTAATGCAAAACTGCATACAGTTTCCTGTATTTCTGTTGTGTTACCTATGGGCTATTTACATGAGTCGATTTTAGTCACCTGTGACTTTAATGCTCTAGCCTGTGACGGTTGACTTTAGTCACCTAGCAAGTCGCTTCCAAAATTGAATTGCAGGTGATGACGTCGCTGTCGTCTAGGTAGTTGATGTTGTGACCTAGGTAACAATATGTAATAAATAACGTAGTTAAAGTATTGGCCACCGGATTATATGATTTTGTTCAGTCACCTGCTGCGGCCTAGGCCGAATTGCCATTTACACGGTCGATTTTTGCCGTGCGGTGAAAGTTGTGCGGCGTTAGTCACCAATGTAAATACTACATTATGTAGTCATTTATGATAAGTTTCAAGTGTGTAGTATAAATATTAACGCTATCACCTGACAAACATTAATTTTCTATTGATCTATCTTAATCTTAATTAATCTTATTCACAGTACGTTTCGAAGTTAAAGCTTAACTGAAAGCCATATACAATAAAACTGGATCTGAAAAAAACATGTTTTATATCAATGAAAATGTAGAGATAAGTTATGGAAAAAACATTCGCCAGCATGAAATAGTTTCGAACGTAAAAATTCCATGGAAGCGTGAAAGCTGAAAAGTACAAAACGGCCAAACGAAGCTCCACAGTTCCATGGTGGCAAACAGGACTGGAAGGGTGCAATTTGACTGGTATTCAGAGCCGCGCCGCTGTAAAAGCGCGCCCTATCTAATTAGTGTCGTACTCGTTCGCGGGTAGGTGGCAACTCGTCCCATGAAACTGGACCCATGAGGATATGTTCCAAGAAAATTGTCCCATGTCTAAAGAAGTGTCCCACTATCCCAAACTAACATAAATATTTGTTTTTGCGAATGGCGAAGTTCTTACTTCTATGCTTCTATTGTCACAGTTTCAATAGTTTCATCCTAAAGTTAAGATTTTTTGTAATCGTATTGACCAAAGATGAGTAATGTAATCAAGGGCTGGACCGCTTACCGTTAAAGGGGTTTTGATTGGGTATTTCATAGACTTGTTTTCAAAAACCCTATCAATACGGCAAGCATATCGTCAACTAATCCTATCGATCCCTATCATTTGGTAAGCTTTATAATTGGGTTTCCCTATCAAATGGCTTTTTTTCGGTCCCTAACTGAACTAAATCACAGAATAGATATAAGTACTAGGTACCGTACAGAAAGGACACACCCCGCCCGGCCCTAGAATCAATTACCTCACACCACTCCGCGAGTTCGTGTGCCGAATCGTTTGCTCGTTTAGTCGTGTTTGTCAAAAGTCAACTTTTTTCGATATTCAAAGCGATGCGTCATAACTTTTTAGCCGTGTTTGTCAACTGTCAACTTAATTTTACATTAAAAACAATGCGTCGTAACTTTATAAGTAAAGTAAAACATAGAAGAAAAGTAAAAAGTGAAACCTAACCAAGTAACATTTAATCACACCCCGAACACACCATACAACCGCGTTATTTTTATAAACAAATGACGTCAGATGGCGTTTTTGTACACGGGCAACTGTGTGTAAGTCTAGGCCTACCGTGCAGTTTGTTCTGGAGTATGTGTGGCACTCAATTCATAATTCGAACTTTTGGGCTTACCCAATCGTGTGCTCGTTTAGTCGTGTTTGTCAAATGTCAACTTTTTGATATTCAAAGCGATGCGTCATAACTTTCTACCGTGTTTGTCAACTGTCAACTTATTTTTATATTCAAAGAAATGCGTCATAACTTGTAAAGTACTTTACTTTACTGACGGTGTGACTAAATGTTACTTGGTTAGGTTAGGCTAAACTTTTTTACGGTTACAGTTTTAGAACCATAAAAAAAGGAAAATAGAAGCAAGTTTCATTGGGATGACTATAACCACCTACCTACCCACCATCATCGGGTTGCAAATAATGCCGTCACAACAACTCGTCTCTATTAGCGGTCGTATTCGAACTAATTCGCAGTCATTTTGCCTTAATGAGCCGCGTAATAAATGGTTTTGCCAGAAATTCGTGAAATGGTAAATCTGAAATACCGTGATGACAGACTGTAGTTATTGACAGTTGCGGTAGTACAAGACTTGACATTATAATAATACAGTTATTGTACGTGTAACATAATAAAATAATATGAGAAGTAAAGTTATCGTTAGTCCCAAATTTAGACAGAAATAGTTCTACCTCTCTGGTACCTATTTAATGATCACATAACACAACAAAGGCAAAAGTTTTCAAGAAATGCCAATTGTATAAGTAAGGCTATTCGGGTAATACAATAAAATACCAGATGAAATAAAAATAGTTTTTGTTGTATTCCTTTATAAAGTGTTAAATAAATTGTGACTAGAGTAATTCTTAAGGAAAGTTCAAATGTATACATTGAGGTTTTATGTAAATTGGTAGAAATATGACGATAATTGTTGAACTAGTCGGCATAAATTAAGCCGACTGGGAGCTTGCATCGGAAACGCTGCATAAACCTTTTGAATTAAAACAAAAATAATGAATGTTGGAATTTTCCTGATGGCATATTATCTATCTTTTAAGAATAACTTACTACTAACATTTTGCAATTATGTAATCAATTATATATTTGTTTATAATCATTGAATAATTTTTATAATGTTTTATATTATTTCATAAAAATATGTTATTTAAAAATTATAAATACTTAATACATATTTTACAGATTTAATCAGCATTTTTGACAGTTTCATTTTTGCACGTGACATTAACACCAAATATGCTGGTGACTTGTACGAAAAAACTAATGTAAACCATATTTTTGCAAATAAATTGTATATAAATCTTCTGTTTTATTTTATTAGATATATTTAACTAGTAAAACATTAATTTAATCTCATTTTTTGCTAGATAAAGTACAAACAAGTGGAGCAGAACTGCCTTGTCGTTCTGTTTGAAATTATTAATAAAAGCTTTAAAAAGTTTTAAGGGTGCAATACATTGATTTAATATCAATACATTTAGCCCGGTAATCATATTTTTATGTACCCCACCCCCCGATCGACAGTTAGAGTGAGTGCAGTATTCATGGCTGTACATTTTTGCATATTTTATAGCATCAATTTAATACTGCCCTTCGTATTGATTTCGTTATGTTGTCAAATTGCTTTTGGAGATGCCTTTTAGTCCTATAGTTGGGACGGTTGGAGCTCAGCGCGGGAGTAACTGAATTACTGGTGACGTTTTTAAAGCTTTTTGCAGAGGCGCGCTCTCTGCTAATCAGGATAATACTGCGTGTCAGGGCGGGCCGTACTTTTGTAGAGCCACGGGTTGACCACACAGAACCGCCATATTGAATTAAAATGATAAAAGGACCTGTGGAAAGTGGATTGCAGAGGTGAGGCGAGGCAAAATGGTGACATTGGCGGCACTTTGTTGAAATTTTGCGATGCAATCAGCCGTGTTTTGTTTTTGAACTTGTATTATGTTTGAGGCTTGGAATGGTTACTATTAATTATAATAGATACACTATGATTGAGATCACTATTAGTTATAATAACAAACATTAGTAAGATAAACACTTTATTTTAATCTAAACTAACTATAAATACTTTTCAAATGCACTCTAAATAAGTGCACTTAAATTAAAACGTCTTAACTTTTTATCTCTCACCGATTTCAGAACGTTTTATTAAATAAGGTCCTTCTTAAATAGTGCACATTTTAAGGAGTCAATGTACTCATGCATACAAACAACTTTTATTATGGGACCAACATTGAAATCGAAAAAAAAAATCAGCTGTTCCATAGAAAATTTAAAATCGAATAGATCAAAATGTATGGAACAGCTGATTTTTTTTCTCGATTTCAATGTTGGTCTCATAGTAAAAGTTGTTGGTATGCATGAGTACATTGACCCCTTAAAATTTCGTGCACTATTTAAGAAGGACCCTGTATAGGTAACAGACAAGAATATGGCAGTGCCATATGTTATTATGAAAGAAAATATTACAAGATTATACCTCCGCCATTTGCCTTTTTCACACCGGTGTGCATCGAATTATTCGGATTCAATTATTTCCGATGAAATACTTTAGCCGCGGAGCGTTTCAATCAATCACTCTTCACCAATTCAGTGTGAGCGTCATTTGGCAAATTCGATTGCTTCCAGTAGCGGAGTTAGTCAGAATAAAACGCGGCTGCCACTGACGGTTCTGACAGAGCGCCCTGCGTACGTCCGTTTAATTAATCTCCTGAACTAAATTTAAATATGTGCTCTATTACTAAACTGCATACAGGGTTGCCAAGTTGTCAGACTGCAAAGGGATGCAAATAAATTTGATTTTTTTATTGGCCAATCTGTTTTAAATTGTTACTAACACTATCTATGGACTTCGTTCCGAAATAAATAAATTAATAATTAATAATAATAATAATAAAATAAAACATTATGACGTCATAATTCATTTATAATGTTCATAAATACCGAAATCGAATATTTTGATTCTTTTCTAAAGTTCCATTACCATTCAAAAGTTTACCTTTCTTACCACCTACCTGTCGATTATGTAACCAAACTCGCATCTCACTTCGAATCTCACTTCACTTCGCGTGAATTTGCTTAAAAAATATCTGAATATAAGCTACTTTACCGATTGCAAAAGGTTGTAGGTAGATGCCGTAGCTATCTAAAATCTTTTGTCATTAAAAAACAGCCTTTCACTATATGATTCAAAATTCTTGCGCAGTGAAGTGAGATTCGAAGTGAGGTTCGAGTTTGGTTACAGAATTGACAGTTTGAACTAACAACTACTGGCAGGATCATTTTGGCAAAATCAGCGTCAGTGAATTAAAACTGATATAAATAGCTTTCCAACCTGAAAATGTTAGATTATTTAGCTGTTCTTCTGTTTTTTTACCTTTTTGTTTCTAAATCACACCAGCACTATAGTGAATAAAACAAAAAAAAATCCAATCGGTCAAGCCACTTAGAGTTTTCAGACGACACCAATTCATTTTTATATATGAGAAGATATTAGGATTTCAATAGAAAGCAATTTCACATTTTATTAAAGAATATTTATTTCATTATTTATATAAGTAATTAGACTAGAGTATTAGAAATGGCAACCCTGCATGCACCTAACGTCGACACTCATCCGACTAAATTAAATAGAGCATTATTCATATTCAAGAACATAACGTAAAGGGCCCTCTCAGTGACGTGTGTCATAAGTCCTGTTCAAAATACACGCTCTAATTCTAAAGCTTTAGGCCCATTGAAGTGAAGAAACTTAATTAGGGAGGAAACGAAAACAGACTGTGATAGTTTGCCTGTCGCTTATCATAACTTGGATTCCTCATGTTGATTGTGTAAAAAATATGAAAACGAAACGAGGTTTGCATCTTCTTCCGTTTTGAAGATTTAAGGTTACCACAGAATATAGACCGGTAGTTTAAAATAAAGTTTTCAAGTTCAACGGCATTTTGTGAACCATTTTCGCAACATGACTTTTCCGAAGCATAAAAGCCCGCTGAATTCGGTTCTGAATGTTGCCAGGCCCAATTTTGGCTCCTTTGCCCAAAATTCAAGATGGCGGCCAAAACGGAGCCTTATCTTATTAGAACTCGATTCTTGTCGTGTGAGGTGTCCTGGCATAGGGTTTTGGGGTCGCTGAACTCAATTTTGATAACCGGAAGTCCGTCCGGGTACCGGTAGTATGAGATGTGGCTCGAGGAGAGAAAATTAAGCCACGCGACACATTTTTTTTAACACAGTTAGGCCCTTCTTACATGGCGCTACTCAAATTAAACTAGTTTCAAACTCTAATCACCAACTAGTTACTAAAACGTCACAGCACTAGTATTTCAATGGCGCTCCGTACACGACGCTACCAATCACAAACTGGTTTGGAACGCGTCAGTAACTAATCACCCAGCGACCGGTCATGCAGTCGCGCGTCGACTGATTACTAATGGAAACTGGAAAGTATGCTGCGGTTTAGTGAAAATTAATAACCATTAGTAAATATACAATTTATCCAAGAAGTGGAAAAGCATCCGTGTTTGTATAATTACACATTAAAAGAGTATTCGCGTTGGGATGTGACCGAGAAAGCTTGGATTGAAGTGGGATGTAGTCTGATGTAGTATAGAAGTAATAACTCCTCATCGCTCGAATCGCTAGCCATTTCAATAATATCCCGAAACAACACACACACCGCGTTTCGTGTAGGTTTCAAATAAATTTGGTAGTGCCGTGTACGAATCTTTGTCACAAACTAGTTTGTAACTATAATTACTAACTGGTTTCGTCAGGTTTCAGTAGCGCCGTGTAAGAAGGGGCTTACTAGACAAAAATTATAACACGCTTGAAAAAATAAAATAAAATTCGGCTTGGCAACATTCAGAATCGAATTCAGCAGCCTTTTTTAGGTCGGAAAAGTCATGTTGCCCAAATGGTTCACGAAATGCCGTTGAAACGGTAAAGGAAGCCGATATTTAGATATTTCGCCCAATCTAATATGGTAAATAGCCATCAGTTCGAGATTTGATTTTTGGTCCCATAGTAAAAGTTGTTCAGTTTGATGGTCCCTATCTACCATATTCTGGTTCAGCCATTAATTCTGTTACACTTTGTATATTAGTACTATATAAGTAGTAGGACGTATATAAATCGTCCAAGTCTTGTTTGAATTTGTTTAAGGTTGTTGAATTATCTCCTATCATAATAATTGGCTAACACCAATGATTAGGAAAGTTATGGCTATATCGCGTTTAGCCTTTAGGCTAAGAGTCGACAAAAAATTTCACCTTCGGCAGAAAACCTGTCCGCATACAAAAAGCTTCGAAACCTTTGTAACAGGATGTGTCGGGACGCCAAACGGAAATACATCCATTCACAAATTGAAAGTCTTGACCAAAAACATATTTGGGGTTTCCTAAAGTCTCTTGGTGTAGGCAAAGTCGCAGATTCCAGTCAGAGTTCCATCGTAGATCTCAATACTCTAAATAAGCATTTTTCAACTCCTCCTCTCATTTTAGATTCTGCCTCTAAATCAACTGCTCTCTCTTCTCTATCTCGACCGGTCCCCTCTAACTTTCCCTCTTTCTCATTCAGCGCAGTTTCTGAAAAAGACGTTGCGAAGAGCATCAAGGCTATCTCCACTAAGGCCATTGGTAGTGATGGACTTAGTTTGGAAATGATTCTTCCGGTGCTGGAGGACATTGTGCCAGTCATCACACACATTGTTAACTTCTCGCTGCAACACAATGTTTTTCCTTCATCGTGGAAGAAAGCCCATGTCATACCCCTCCCTAAAACTCCAAATCCATCCTCTTCGTCACAATATCGACCTATTTCTATTCTCCCAATCCTCTCTAAGGTTCTTGAATCGATCGTTCACAACCAACTATACTCCTTTCTCTCCTCCTATGATCTTTTGTGTCCTTACCAATCTGGCTTCCGCCCTTCCCACAGCACAGTTAGTGCACTGCTGAATATTACAGAGGACATACGCAATGCGATGGATAACACTAAGCTCACAGCAATGGTTTTGCTGGACTTCAGCAGTGCATTTAACTGTGTTGACTTTCATCTTCTCCTTGGTACTCTTCGTTCTCTTAACGTCTCCGCCCCTGTCATTGAATGGTTCCAATGTTATCTTTCTGACCGTTTCCAATGTGTAGTTTATGATGACACTTCATCCGATTGGTCGCGCTTATCAGCTGGTGTGCCGCAGGGCGGTGTTCTATCCCCTTTATTATTTTCTATATTTATTAACAACATCCCCTGTGCTATATCTTCCCCTTTCCACCTTTATGCTGATGACCTGCAAATTTACAGACATTTCCCCGTTGCCGAGGTCGCGGAAGCGATGGACTCTCTGAATAAGGATCTAGATTCTATCCGGGACTGGGCCACCTCGTTTGGTCTTATTGTTAACCCTAGCAAATGCCAGGCTATGGTTATCGGCAGTAGCCGGTTAAGGAGCAAAGTTGACTGGAAAGCTGTTCCAGCAATTGTCTATAATAACCTGATAATCCCATTCACAGACAAAGTAAAAAACCTTGGACTAATTATGGACTGCACTTTGTCTTGGTCTCCGCATATTGCTGAAATTAGTAAACGCATTCACTATTCTTCCCACTCTCTCAAGCGACTTCAATACTTCCTTCCTTTTAAAACTAAAATTATGCTGGCCCAATCGCTTCTCCTTCCACTTCTCGACTACGCTGATGTTTGCTTTCTGGATGTAACCGAGGAACAGCTGAACAAGCTGGAACGTCTACAAAATTTGGCCATACGTTTCATATTCGGTTTACGTAAATACGATCATGTATCACAATTTCGCTGTCAGCTTAAATGGCTTCCTATACGCCTTCGCCGTGATATGCACATCCTTTCTGCCCTCTTCAAAATCCTCAAAGATCCCAAATCACCTAAGTACCTCGTTTCCCGGTTCCAGATGCTTCCTCCTCCCTCTCGCCCTAGGCGGGCATGCACCGTCACTAAGATGCTGGAGCTACCTAGAAGCAACACCAGTTTCCTCCGTAACTCCTTCTCTGTTAGAGCTGTACAGCTTTGGAATAAACTCCCGTTGAACATCCAGGATTGCCCTAACGTCAAGACCTTTAAATCCAAAGTTAAATCGCACTTTCTAGCACAATCATACCCTGAGTCATAAATAGCATTATCTCATAATCACTTACATATTTATTTATATGTACGTATTGAGTATGTATTTAATGTATGTAGATATATTTTAATTTATTTATTTATGTATGTGTATTTTACATATTATGAATAAGTATAGATTTTGTATTATTATCTTATTATTTAATTATTATTTTTATATGTCTTGCACTTTATGTACCCGCTTACTTTAAATCTCTGACACCTCTTAGGTTGGCTGGAAGAGATCTCTTTAGAGATAAGTCCACCTTTGCTTACAATTTATCATAATGACTTTTGTAACTATTATTATTAGTGCAATAAAGAATATATATATGCTGATAGATTGAGGATTACATTCATATTAACTTAATTTGAATGTTTTATTTATCATTTTACATAAGAAAGAAATAGATAATCACCTTGAGTTGATTAACACACTCAGTTATGAAAGGTTTCGTAACAGTAAATATTACTTAAATCCGGATTTCAGTTTATTCCACATCTAGCTTCGAAGTCAGACAAATTTAAATATATTGCCGAGAACATAAAGCTACGTAAAATATCGTTCGCGAATTCCGTATTGTTCACCGTATTCACATTAGAGGTAGGCTGTAGTGTTGTGCGGTATGTTGAGCACTCCGAGACAAGATATCGAATGTAAAACAGTCTGACATTGATTCGTTTTTACGGTTGTTGACTTGTAACTTGGTGAGCGTTGGTAAAAAAGTGAGATATTTTAACGAATAAATACAGACGGACTATTTGTGTGTGTCTGTGTTGGAGTATTTATATCATTTACATTATACTTATTGAATAAATATTGTATTGTTATTATTTTGATACATGTGCATGTTGGTTGTATAGTAAGCGCAGCCAGACCCGTGTCCTAACAAAACCACAAAACTCACATGGATGGGTGAATGCTACGCACGGACGCGCAAGGTGCATTTATTGCCTACGTTTCATCAAGTGATACCGGAATATATAGACAATGTTTTGACGTCGCATCACTCACAGTAATTACTTATTGCTATGGAAAACTTTGACTAAGAATATTCAACATTATTTTTTGTATATACGAAAGCCGAAACACAGGTCACACATTTTTAATTTTCAGAATCAGTTTAAAAAAAATATAATGGAACTTTAAAAACTCACGAAGTTACAAGCTTCTAGTGTTGCGCGTGCGAGACATTTTTTAATAGGGCGTGCGTTAATTATGGTTTTGTAAATATTATTTGATTATAATTTACAACAAATAATATTATTTGATTAAAATATAACATGTCATAAAAAATATTGCAATCGATTCTATTACTGATTCTGAACAGTTTTCAGGTTTCGTATATACTAAAAATAACCTTGTAGAACTGTTCATTAAAGATCGGACGTTTTTAAATCTCCGCGTGTTTAGGTAACACCGGGCGTATTCTCATCCCTAAACCGAAGCCACGAAACTCACACGGATGGGTGGGCGCCACGCGCGAACGCCTTCTAGCGCGCTCATTACACGCGTCTCGATAGCGCGTATCGATCAACGATACCTCATTACTACGGATATTTATGGGGCTAAAATTTGAGATTTGTTGATAGTTAGATTTTTTGTTCTTTCTTTATGTGTCAATAATAATTCTTATTAAAATAAACTTATGTACCTATTAGGTATATAATTTAATATTTCAAGTGTCCTTTTAAACATTTAATATATTTATCCTTAATACTAATATTATAAAAGCGAAAGTCCGTTTGTTTGTTACGCCTTCACGTCTTAACTACTGAACCGATCATCATGAAATTTTACATACCTACACGTTGTTAGGAGCACAGAGAAGGACAAGGGGTACCTTTCATCCCGAAAAAAGTGTTGTTCCCGAGGGATAGAGAAAAAACTTTTAACGAAGACGAAGTCGCGGGCGGCCGCTAGTAGACTTATATATTGGGTACTACAATACATTACTTATATTGTATATTTTGAACATTATATGCAGTCGTGTCAAAACATAACACAACCCAGGTAGAACTTAGTAACTTATCTTCCGAATCATTGATTTTAACAGAATGTAAAATTGGGTGGGGCTCAGAAAAAATGTACCATCACACACGGGAAATTGTAACACACGATAACACACTGGAAATGCGTAACACATTGGAATTAATGTGAATTAATTAAGTCAGTATACACAGTGAAAAACTATACGTTTGACTTTATAAGTATTGAGCCTATGAATAGACATGATTTTATGAACTCTAACAATAGAAAAATTAGGTTTTAAGTAATACAAAGTATTTTTTGAGCATAAATTCACGTGTGTCACGTTACACAATGTCGTCACCCACGTAACAAACGTGAACAAACACACGTGGAAAAAGTAACTTCAAAGTCGTGTAGCAATTTCAAATGCTATGTAATTAAGTGGAAAAATGCATTATTCTATAGTATTTAGCATTTACTTTAAGTCTAAAGACTTCAAAAAAATCTATTTTATTACTTACCATGAAAAATTGCTTCCAAAAAGTCAATAAAATGCAATGACCAACTCGTAACACACACGTTAGCGTTTTTTTTTCATGTAAACTAAGATAGCTGTCAGATCACTGACATTATTATTTGATCGTTGAAATGTTGCCAACATAAAAAAATAATGTAAAGTGTTTCTATCCTCAATAACAAAAAACTACCATTGTAACAAACTGATTATAACACACGTGAAATAAAAGGAGGACACTTTTTGAATCCAACGTTTTTATTATTAAAACTGTAATAATTCCGGTTTATTGACGCATTAATTATAGATCAGTTCCAATACCTTACTCTATTAAATAAGATTGCCCTGTTGTACATACAGGCTACACGATGAAAAATTAATTTAATGATTTTTACAAGGGGCTGGGACATTTGTTTTTTCTATGGAACTAGAAATGACTCCTACTCATGGCCAATCATTTTTGTTGTTACTTGAAATGTTTTGATATGGCATTGGCCTGATATTCTTTCATGTGAATATATTGAAGCATGTACAGAAAACAGCAATCTTTTCCTGGAATTAAATAATGGTTTATAGCTTTTCAAAGTAAAAATGTACAATTTTTGTGAGCCCCACAAGTAGTAAAGTGAAGGATGATCTTTCACCTTATTGATTAAGTTATATAGTAATTTTATTTATTATACATACTATTACCATTAAAACTATGAGTAAGATATCAGATTTTTAGTAACTCCTTGAATGGCAGGAGCAATATAGTTGTATGTATCTTACTTAAGTTTTGCTTTTGAGAAAGATCAGGCGTTTTCCTCAAGAAACGTTACAAATATTCAATAAAAGTTCTTCAAAAATGTGCACATATTAACACACCCTTTCTCTTTTTTTGGTACTTTTAAATTTTATCATTTCATTGTTTTAATTTCTGAGATCTTACTAGCTTCAAACTAGTTAGATCTCGCACGTACATTGAATTATGCACCTATTATAATTTGGAATATCAACACATACCAAATAAATAAATAAAATATGTGGACCTTTTTTGCATGTGTCAAATTACAGTTAGGTAGAGCTAATTATGCTATCAATCTTGTGAGTATTTGATGTAGAGTCATCATTAGTAATTGATTGATCACTGACAACATAAAGGAGATGCAGAGTAGACTTAGCTTAACATAAGCTATCTACGTTAATAAACTTATTTAGACATACATTAGAATCTTAATTAAATCTGAGAACTAATTGCCTAATTCAAAACCTATCACGATTTCTATTTGACAATCTGTGTAAAGAGCTACATCCATCACTGGCTCACAAGGTCACAGTAGACTTGCAATATTTCAATCATAGAGTTAATACTTATTCAATGTATACTAACTTTATGACTGCAGTGCTGTTCATTCTTTCTTATCGAATGAAGATTATTGGTCACCTCTGGTGTAAGAGTTTATCAAGCCGCCTGTAAAGCCTCTGACTTAACGACTGTTTTCAGATGACAACAGCCGGGACCGACGGTTTAACGTGCCCTCCGAAGCACGGAAGCGCTCAGTTGTAATGCCACTTTAACGGTCACCCATCCAACACCTGACCAGACCGAGCGTTGCTTAACAAACGTGATCGAGTACGATCAGTCTGTCAAGTTCCTCCAAGAGCTCTTCAATGCAGTGCCCTATAGCCTAGCAAGTCAGATTAAACCATAGAAATGTGTGGCAAAATCTTATTTACCTTTGAAAAGTGTGATTACTTGGATTGTTTCTTTTTATCACATCACAATTATTTAGAGCACAAGACACCATGGCTCCACGATACCTATATTTGAAATTCTAAAAAGGATTAACAAATATTTTAAACAAACTGTGATTGCTCATTTGCAAGGCGGGACGCTAGGGGCTCTTACTGTAAAAAATGTTGGCACATTGTCACTTGATTCTTTGTCTCTTTTTTTCACAGACCGTGTCCGTATAATGTTAACTTCTCTTTTCCACGCTTTGTTGGTCTTCATGAGCACAGCGAAAATTTTCTATGTCTATGGATTAAACTAATTTTTAGTTAGAAAATTAGGCTTAAGTCCCGGTTAGGTTAGCTCTCCGGAATGCTAATTTCTTGCTTGACTTGACTTGCTTGCTCAGTAATCGTATTAAATTAACCACATTATTCATTAAGCCCTTCTTCCAGAATTGAAACTAGAATAATCATTTTCATGGCATAAATTCGGAAAATATTTGTTCACAATTAATAAACCTTCGCTCTGATTGATAGATGATTGATGATGATAGATCTAATTGATTAAATATCACTTTTAAAATATTTGATCCTCTGATCATCTTCACTATTCATGCAGACTAGACACCTCTAAGTATACCTGTCTTCGTCTAGGTTACCTGAATGAAAAATTGTGTAATTTTACTGGAGTTTATGTCACAGAATAGATATCTAACTTAACACATGTGTTTAAACAATGTTGTAAATAAAGTGAAAACATTTAAGATGATAACTTTAGATAAACATGATTGCATATGACCTATTTAGGTTTAGGTTTATAGAACTTTATTCTCATAAAGACATAACATCACTTACATGAGAACATTATAAATAAAAAGACTAAACAGTTCCTGGTCGCAAAAGCAAAACAGATAGTAGGTACTTACTAACAAAGCTGAGTAAAAGTCAATTAAATCACAGTAGAATCCAACAATTCAATGCACAGTCCCGTTTAACGCACTATTTTCATAATTATTGAGTACTGATTATATTATACTGAGCAAGTTTTTTCTTAAACACGTTAAATGAGTCTTCACTTTTTATAGGTGCGGGTATTTTATTATAAAGTTGTGCTCCTTCAAATGTAATCATAGTTTTGCCGTAATTCGTGCGATGTTTGGGTAGTACAAGAAAACTATTTCGAACATAGAACAAAATTTTCACTGTTAAGTTTCTAGAAATGTTTTGAATAAGGTCAGTGTGTTAAGGAAACAAATAAATAAACTTTTCATGAACAGTTTGTCGCAGCCAATCGTCTATTGGCTCATAGAATAGAGTCCGAAATAGGCCGGAAGCAATTTCAAGTTTCGCCAAATAAATGTGTACGCCAAGTTTAAATAACTGGCATAGTTAACAACGAAAATGTATTAAAGCAGGACTTTGAAACAGTTAGTAGAGAAGAAAAAAAATAGAATTATAGTCACGTTAAAATGATTTTAGTACGAGGTAATAGGTACTGTTATTCTGCGTAAAACTATGGTCTCCAGCGATAGTTTTATGAAAATATATAAAAAAAAACTGTTGCTGGAGTGAACAAAATCGAGTAATCAATGATTTTGGTTGAAGGTTTAAAAAAACTATATAAAAAGAGGAGGAAATTAAGTAAGTAATGGCTATTAACCTTTTTAAACTTATTATTGGTGAGTGGCGAATAAGCGATGACCAATCTTAATCATGTGACGACTCAATCCTTGTGGGGTAAGACCAGGTGTAATTATTTACGTTTCATCTTTTTTCCTATTAAAAGATACTAGTCTAAACTGCACACTGTAAATGTAATTTTAAAGGCGTATTTTTTTTAAACATCATCATTATCAATTTTGGGTTTATTGTTCTTGGCTGGAAATCAAATCAATATAACAAAAAGTACCTAATGAAAAAGATAGAAATGCTAGTAAAACCAAATTTTTTTTAACACACCAGAATATACATGAGTTAAAGTTTTATTTTAAATACATTTCCAGGAGAGGGACGAGAGGGCGTCGCTAAAATGCCCTTTGAACTCAGCGAAACCAGGGTCCTAACGAAATTGTTCCTTAATGTGAGTGTACTTTTACAGTTTTTTTTATAGCGTGAAAGTGACTCAAAGCGTGACAAAGACAGTCAAGCTTTTTCACAATAGAAGTGGCGTAATTGGAAAACAGCGGGGCTATTTTCGAAATTTCATTTTAGGTAGCATTTATTTTCCCTCCGAAATGTTGGAAGCCACTGTTTATATATTTTAAGTGCTTTCAAAGGTAACATTATTAGATTTGAAATGTACTTAACGTACCTATTGACTTTTTTTTGTTATAAAGTCAGTAAAAGAAATACAGCTCAAAGCTTTCTTAAATATGTAAAAAATGTGGTAGTATCATCAAAATAAAATGTTTAAATTAAGAAGGTAAAATTTCATCCTTCATCAGAAATTCATAATAGACAATCATAGCGAACCCTTTTGTTTTTCATCAACAAGGCACGAATTTATTCTTTAATTAACTAAAACATCACGTTTTTATCTCCCTAATTATAAAGTAGGGGTGCCGTACCAATTTTCCGGGAAAGTAATCCTGAAACATAAAGATTATGTATAAAACTAATTACCCTATCTCATAATTGGGTTGTTTTGACGTCTACCCTTTGAGAGGCCGTCGCTTATTTCCCGAGTCTTGTAAAGATATTAATAACCATCTAGTCGTCTGTCGCCTTCTAACCCGCAAGGTTTGCGCGTCGCCATTAGTGCGGTGACGATAATGATTGTTTCTCGATACGAAACTCTAATTTTCTTGACATTTTTCTTTCAAAAATGAAAAAAAAAAAAAAACAGAAGCACTAAAAGTACAAGCAGTACATCTAGTTAGTCGGCTTCTTACTGGCAAGGTATGTGCATCGCTAATAGTGCGGTGACAATAATGATCGTTTTTGATACGAAAGTTATTTTCCTGGCCTATCAAAAAAACACAATAATAATGAATGATATCAGAAGTACTAAGTCGTCTCTGTCTCCTTTTAATTCATTCAATTCAATAACAACCTATCATTTAAGGCTTAAATTGCAACCAGACTTTGAATTAAATTTTGTTTTAAAACGCCAATATCGCAAGTGTACCAGTCAGAAAAAATATGGACCAATAATTTTAATTAAGGTTATTGATGGTTCAAATTTTTTCTTTAAACACGTAATTTCTTCGGTAGTTAACTTAAATTATTACGAGAGTTTACGAAATCGTTGTTAAGTACAGCACTACTGGAATACTCCCCCTGTAGCCCCCAAGGCTGTGTTTTTCGCTAATACTCCTTCGAAAATGATAAGATGATGGCTTTACAAGCAAGCAGTAATTACGCCACTCCAATTACCGCCAGGAAAATGAGTCATTGCAGGCTTTTGTTTCCCTATAAGTAATATGTCAGTACGACTTTATGTAGTGGACTGGAATTAATAAGTTTCTTTTATATTTTACTGGTGAATGTTTTGTTATTTTGTTAATTCTGTTAGAGATAAATAAACGAATAACGTTGTATATTTCTCTCATTCCACAAAGAACTCAGCAGAATTTCTAAAACGTAACGAGAAGACAATTAGTGAAATAAAAGCCTTATACATGCTATGAGCTCACAAGACCTTTTTGAATATTACATTAATCTGGACTCGACACATGTTTCGTGTGTCGTCCACAGCTATATTTTATGTATTTTCACTTAGTCTCACCACAATAACTGGGCGCACTCAACCCACGTCGCCTCGCATTATCTGAGGAAAACTTGTTAATTACGGACATAAAACGTTTTCGCGTGCGGATTCCTAAAGTAAATTTTATAGCAGGAAATTAGCAATGTTTCTCTAATCTTTGAAGCTCTAGAATCAAAGAGCGTGATAAAGGAAACCATAATTAGAGCCGACATGGATGAAGTTTGCCGGTGAACACGGGGGCGGGAGAGAGCGGGCTGCAAGCATCTCAATTGACTGTCTCCCTGTAATTTTGCCGTGCAACACCCGTCGACTATTTTGTCATCCGAATATCAAATTACGCATGAAATGGCTGGTAACAGTACACTTGCGATATTGGCGTTTTAAAACAAAATTTAATTCGCCGTCTGGTCGCAATAGCGCACGTAATTGCCGTCCGCTCTGACAACTAATTGGTAAGTAAATCTAGCGGAATCGACCTATCGTTCCGTTAATCTGTATGAGTAATTTCGTATAATTGCTGCAGTATGTGTGGCTCTTAGGTGAATTTCATAGAAATAGGTACTGCGTGTGTTGGGGTGATTTCTATTTCTGATCTAAAAGTCAAATGTATTTTTAAAAACCTGAAGGTAAATCGTAATCAATAATTGTCCAGTTGCTGAAATAAAATGCTCATTTCGTTTTAATGAAGCGATGAAAGAATATACAATACAGTTTTGTCGCCAGAAAACTCTATAAGGGCGAAATATCGGTTATTGTTTTCTGTTTACGTAGAGAGGAAGTAACCGTAAGTAATATTTCCAGCATAATTTTCGTTCGCCCCACTATTGTGTGGGATGGTATTTGGACAAGCGAGGATCCATTACAGAGGGGAACTGTACAGATTTTACGGTGAGCTAAGTGAGCGCCATTTTGGGAGCACGTGCCTACGTCTTCCCGCAAGGGGCAGACTAAGGGCGTTTTCACATTACTCACGTTTTCCTTACATTTGTCGAATATTTATGGCGAAGTTTACTTGTGAACATTTTGGTACACTTTGACAACATAACTTGTGGTTTCTTTCATAAAATTCACACATTCGTCATCTATTCTATGTCAATTTTTTTATTTTATTTCATAGGAAAACATACAGTGACTTAATAGCTTTATAAGTAATCCGTGTAGGAGTCTATGCACCATTATAAGTTTTTGCATTTAACATGCTTGCTGATAAATATGAAAGAACATGCATTCACACACTAAATACTAAACAATAACAAAGCAAATAAGCAATAAAGGTCAGTTAAACATAAGTGCAGATACAACAAAAATTAAGAACAGAGTCAGAGAACCATCGAACCACTTCTGCCCCATAATATCTTCGCGAGCTAGAATACCTATAAGTTAAATACTTGATACTCTCAGCGTTGATTTTTTTTTAGAATACTTATATTATGAAAGCAGCATCATTACGTAGGTACGAAGTAGGCATTTATAATAAAGTCATGCAGACAAAACCTCTATGACTTATTTCATAAATAGTTCTTTTTAAAATCATCAAAATATGTGGCAACATAATCTCCGCCTTATGGGGTGGTATTCCGTTGCCAAGGAACTTGGGGCTTGGGTTTTTCCGCGTCACACAATGAAAAGGCATAAGACGTAACGACATCTAATTAATAACCTCTATCATATCTCTATTGGTGGGCTTATGAGTGAGGGAGAAAGCGGCTTAGGGTAAGAGGATATTTAATTGACGCATGATTTGTTCCAAGTCCTACGAAATTGGTGACGAGCAATTTTTCGCCATAGTAAAGCGGTAATTAGATTAGCGAGTGACGTCAATTTAATTCGGCGAAGCGTAAACGACAGATTCTTGATTGCAATTAAAATTATACTGACTCGGTTATTTTGGAATTTGCGTATTTGATCTTCCGAAAATCTTAAAGTTGCTGAACATTTCTTATTGATTAACTATCTTTATTAATTTACGTAATAAAAATCTTTTTATCGTAATAAAATTCTAGTGCGTTAGCAATGAGCGGTTTTCTGACTGATTTCTGAGTATAATTTTATGTCGATAGATGGCACTTCTTCAATAGATTTTTCAAAAATTATTCCCAATAAGGATCAGAGAAAAGTTCTTCGGATCACGCCAACGGACAACCAACGCACAACGCAACAAACCATACCTACACAACAAACGTATGTTAAAAAAGTAATTACGTTTCATCCTTTGTCATTTTCTTAAAATCCACCTACTTAGTTGTTCAACGACATTTAGTTCTGTTTTATGTACTTTTTTTTCTTAAACTGCCTTTTGAAAACCGCTGATTGTAAATTGCTATGTTTCAAAATCAAAACCAAATTTACATTTAAGTAGATAAGTCAGGCAATGAAAACTGTATTGTAGTAACATAATAGTTATAATATTTTAGTTCATAATAAATTTATTTCACTTACTACAACATTAAGAGGTCCCCTAGTCTCATATCTACTTCTTATACTAATGGAAGTGTATTTCATTTCTATATTTATGAGGACTGTATCTATTGCTTGTGCAATGTTAGTGTAAAGATGTTAGGGCGGCACAGAATGTGCACCACCATATTTATTTACAAAAGAGTACAAATAAAGTTATTTTTTGATATTTTAAAATAGGTGCTACAGAGAAAGATTGTGTAAAATAAATGCTTTAGGAGTTAATTTGGTTAGGACACTTTATACCACCGCCGATATACATAACTTTTTTTAGTTTGTAGTTTGTACACGTAAAATTGGCGATGTAGACAATGTGGTGAATATATTTACGAAAGCGGGTTCTTGATTTATTGCATTCGGTCTAGAATCTAGATCATTTATAATAGGTAGGTAGTGTCAAACTTGTGCAAATGAATAAACTACAAGAGAATAACAATAGCAAATGAAATCAACATGAAATCAAGGACACAAACGTCAATACCTTGCGTTTAAGAATTAAAAAGAATGTGATCAACTAGTGTCAGCTGGAAACAGAGTGTGCTCTATACGATGATAATTTCTTATGTACCTTTGGTAACAGACAATGCTGGTCTGCTACAAGATTAAGTAATGTACTTGTTCTTGGGGGGTCACTCGAGAAGTGTTACTCGAGGGTTACCTATTAGGATCGAGAACATCTAGATCGAGTCGGGATCGAGTAAACGTCAAAACGGTACTATGGAAACCATGGAAACCTGTCAATGTACCTAATGTACCCTAATAACAGATTTTTGACGTTTATTCGATCCTAATGTGAACTCGATTGTACGCCAATTCGAATGTTAAAAGCGACATTTTCTAACGATTAAGCGTCCATGTTAGCAGTCGATCATGATGCATGTGAAATACTCCCAAATTCATAACAACTGAGGACACTAGCACATAATTAGTGACAGAGGGCGCGCATCAATACGGCTCACGTGTTCATGATAATTGGATATGGTGGACAATAGCGGCATCCTCGCAGCTGCGATATTACGACATATTGTTCTCATTGAAACAATTCAACGACTTCATAATAGAGTTTGACTATATTTAACTTTTTTATCTGTGGTATGTTGTGTAGCATTTTTCTGCAGTCTAACATTAGTAGCTCATTGTTGGCTACCTTTGGCGGATTGGGATTTCTTGTTGCACTGACTAACTGGTACCTAAGTTAAGGCGGTTGTATGACCGAAAGTGGCGCCCTCGGAGGTTATTATTTAATAAGTTATTAATAGCAGTTTTGCTATCTACTTCTAGCAGTGACAATAAGGGAATGTAACGATAAAGCGTCTAAAAAT
Source organism: Agriphila tristella (assembly GCA_928269145.1). Lineage (NCBI taxonomy): Eukaryota > Metazoa > Arthropoda > Insecta > Lepidoptera > Crambidae > Agriphila > Agriphila tristella. Next base: position 13,466,173 of record OV743433.1, read on the forward strand.
ACTAGACTGTGGGCCCTAAAAATTCCACGTAAAACATTATTAAAATTGTGCATTAGAATAATAATTATAATATTTAATAAAATTCACCGCGGCGCCACTTTCGCTCTGGGTGCCACCTTAAGACGAAAACAAAAACTTGGAATATGTTAATTTATTAAAACTCAACTACCTTTAAAATTGTTTATATTTAGATTAGATGATCCACCATAGGTCCTCGTTCATCATCTATCTAACACCTACCTATTAAGACCTTTCCAATAAGCCCAAACATGTTATATCTGCTGAGAGTCACTGAGAGTTTCTGCACAGAAAAAAAGGATTTCTTAAAACAAGAAAAGATTCTTAAATCAAGATATTTTGTGTCTCATAATATAGGGAAATAAATATTTTCTTGGTTCAATGCAATTTACTTTCGATCAAAGCAATTTACTCTTAAAAGAAAGTAAAATTGCATTGAACCAATAATATATTTGTTTCCCTATATAAGAGACAAAATATCTTGTTTTAAGAAATCCTATTTATCCGTGTGAGGGGTTGGGAAAGCTGCAGCATCAGCTCAAGGTTACCATGTTATGGAAACACCACCGAAGTAACAGTACAGTCATTGCAAATCTATCGGTCCTGTGATAGTAATTGGTAAGACCCTTTTGTCTAGTAGGAAAAAACTGATGGTCTTCAAACGGCTGAACAGGTCGTCATAAAATTATGGCTAAGAACCAGCTTGATCACGTCAGCTTTCAAATAAACAAAACTGCATTAAAATCAGTCAATTAATTTGGGGGCTACGTTGCCTTAGACAGACACACTTCAAACTTATAACATACCTCTTTTTGCATCAGGGCTTAGAAAGAAATTTAAATTTCTTGCTTGTTGCTCTTGTATGCAGAAATGGAAAAGTGCCATGTAGATAGGTACTGAATTGCAATTTTACAAACTAGATTTCACCAGCGTAATATCCCTTTTACCTGAAAAATGTACTACAAAATAAATTTATTGCGTGATAAAATTTTCCATTTTACGTCTCCATACGACCACACGCATTTTCTGTCACTAAAAGCAAAATGCCCGCGATAAAAGCAATTAAAACTTTAACAACATCAACTCCCGGCGCTCTTTCCGATTTAGTAACGTAATAAAACTCACTTTTGCGTTCCATTTGCACAATAACAGATTAAATAATCACATTACTCACTCCGATGATAGAAGATTCCTCGAAACAGCATTTTTTTTCTCTGCGAAACAATTCGAGTTTTTTATAAAGTTTTCCATCTCGGTACAAATTTGTTTTTAGCTTTTATGACAGACAATTTGTCAGGGGTAGCTGTGCGCGAGTCAAAGATAATTTATCTGACTCAACCGCTTTATTTATTAGGTACGCGTTCGCATCTCGGCTGAGCCCTAAAGTTGTCGGTTAATGGGGCCTGTTAGGCGGAGCCGTCACTCAGTTCGACGTCGGCGGGTTGACCACGAGCGTAGTCGCCCGCCCATTCGGTCTCCACTTGTTTTTTGCCATCCTTTACACAGCGACGGGTTAATGGGAAACGAATGAACAGTTGGCTCATGTCTTGCCGAAATAAACTCCTTGTAGGGATAAAGAAAGACGTGGAACACATCGAATGAGTGGATCCTACAAAATAGACCTAATAATTGGAATCGAAAATAACGTATTGTCTATTCCTGGCATTAGGAATAGTTTTTTTATGGATTTAACTTACTAAAATATGCGTTTAAAGTTAAATTAACAAATAAATGCATATTATGGAAATTTGAATATTTTTTCGAAAAGAGATTAATTCCATAAAACTTACAGGGACACGTAAAAGCACATGTACTTTTTTGGAATATACCTTTTAGTAGGTACTGCTCTACTTTCTACATCAAACAGACTTCAGTGCAACTTTCTTAGAGAGAGAAATATATTTTCAGTATATGAGACTCATGAGATACATTAGTATTAAGTCCAACAGAAGTGGCTCTGGTCGTTTAAGCCAGGAAACGTACTTAGCTTATTTTTTATTTAAGATCTTGAGATTAACCTACTTCTGGCTACTGTAATATGATTACCTTATCACTGAGAAAAGGATTAGTTAATAGGCAAAACAAAGGGAAATTATATACATTTGTATAATTTCCCTTACCTATGGGTAATGTATAATGTTTGAAAAAGGTTAATAAGAACATTTAAAGTTAATTTAATTATAAAACGTAACTTTTGAAAGGTACGTTAATGCCTACTTATTTTGTTTACTTAGTTATTTTTAAACACGTTTTGTTTGCTGCATTTTCACGACACATTTAACCCTTCTAGAACTCTTCTAGAACTCTTCTTGAGTCTCCCCCTGCTGAAACTTTTAGGACACTACGACTTTTTGTTTTGGCAGTGTTTCCCTTTCTAAAGGAAAGTTTACTTTTCGTTTTTCTATTGGGTTATTGTAAACTCGTCCCTGAAGATAATTCGTCATCAGAAAATCGATAAAAAAATATATGTAAACTCGTCCCGGGTAGCATTTTAAAAATAAAATAGCTTTAAATTATTTTTATCTATTGTAAACTCGTCCCTGGTGATTTTGTAAGTAGTTTTCGTATGGACTGCAGAAAAATCAAACACTCAACATAATAAAATCATTATTTATTTATTTTTAAATCACATTTTGGATAACTGAATTAATATATACTTATACATGGTGTAACAATGTACTGATTAGCACATATATAACGAGCAATAAAACAAAAAATCTAATATTATGGTTTAGTCATATATAATTAAAAAAAATACAGTCTTTATTATAAAATTTGCAGAGGTGTAAGTAATGTAACAATGTGCTGATTGACTTAAATCTTAATGCCATGAAACAATCAAATGTTAATAAGTTATATTTATCTAATGACCACAGAAATAATTTTATATTTTATATTTGCGCAAGCGCATTTAAAAAGAGATAGATAATCGCGTGCAAGTCCGGCTGCCTAACGCAGAAGTCAAGTAACTCTGTAAAAAAAAAAACATTTTCTTTTTAAGCAAAGCAAATCACATTTACCATTTTTTTATTTTATTAAAATTTGTTTTAATTCGGGAAATATAGCCAATAATTTGTTTTAAGAATCTTTTTCCATTTGCAAAATCTACGCTGAAACAAAAAATATTTCCCGTTTCTAACTGAAAAACAAGCAAGTCTTATCAAGATACTTCTATTCAAAATAGATTAGCAGATACTTGATTTCTATGAATTTATTTTATTGTATTAAGGACTATATTCTATGGCTCTATGCAAAGCTGAAAACAAGCCTCTACTAAAAGTACAATAGAGAATATAAGTTACTTGTTTATAGCGTAGAATATTATTGGCAAATCAATACATATTTCTACGGAGAACACTATTTTCGTTCGTCAAAATGTGGGTAGGTATGAGAACTATTTTTTTTACAGAAATATGTTTTTACCTTAAATACCAATGATATTTTAACATTTTAGTGATCAGAATATCTATATTTTTCAATAAAAACACTATATAACGTGTTTAAACTCTCCTATAAAGTTTGTCTGTAATGAGATACTAGGATTTGGGCAGCCAAAGTGCATAACAGGTTTATGCGTAAAGGCTGGCTGGAAGAGGTAGGGGGGACGGAGTGTGCCACGCGGTACCTTATTACAGTATCTTATTATGATCTTTCAACGCTCCCCGCTCTCCACATCCCTCTCAGTAGATGCGTCCATCTATCATGGCGTGGCATTGATAAACTTTTACCTATTTTAAAAAAGTACCAGGGTTACATAAATCTAGAGAAGGGTAATTTTTATATCCCGAAGAAAAGGAAATGATAAAAAATAGTTTTAAATGTAATGTACAAGGGTGACATAAATCTGAGGATTTCATAGCAGTCAAAAGGCGAAAAAAAATTCACTGCTCCCCGCATTCCACGAATCCCCCTTCAGTAGATCTATCCATCTTGGCGTAGTCAAAATTATTACTTTGAAATATTTATTAGCGGCCAACTTGTTTGCTAACGGTACTTCTTGCAAATATGATATAAATCAATAATAGGGACGAGTTTACTATACCATGTATGTACTTGGGACGAATTTATATATACATTTTTTATGAGGGACGAATTTACTTTCAATGTATGGAACTTTTCAAATCGTGACGAGTTTACATACGGGACGAGTTTACTATAACCCTTTCTATTAGGTAAGTATTATCGAAAAGATAAGATATGTTTACAATCACCAAGTAAACATATCTTATCTTTTTGATAACCTGTTTTTATCAGAATAAACTATGTCGGGATTTACACCATGTACCTGTTTATTTTTGAGACTCCGATATTTCGGCGCAGTTGCATGCGCCATGATCACGGAAGAACGTGATCGTGGCGGATGCAACTGCGCCGAAATATCGGAGTCTCAAAAATAAACAGGTACATGGTGTAAATCCCGACATAGTTTATTCTATTAACGTCAATAACCATGGAAATTTAAAACAATATACTGTTTTTATCAGTTATAAAAATGATATTTTGTGCGCAAGCGGAGTATTTTTGGCACCAATAGGTCCCTGCATGGGAAAGCAGCTATGGTAATTGATACTTATAGGAATGACAACTATGTTTTTGCAAACCTTGGTTATGCTGACCGCTTTCTATCAGGGGCCCTATTTTTGGAATCATTCGGCTGGCATCAAGCGCTCTTTACTACTCATTTTCGACATAGCCAAAATCCGTATCTTTTAATCGCTTTTTGTCCTACAGTTGTCAGTGTAAGATACAATTCGAGTGTCATATTCTGACACTACGTCGCATGTAAGTAACTTAAGTCATATGAACGATTTCAAACGAATGATTTCTAAAATCGAGGCCCAGGCCATCACAGGATCGGTTGCAACTCGAAATAAATAGTAGCTCTCATTTCACATTATCCAACACGTAAGTACTTCACAGATGCACGTGCAAGGGTTAAAAAACAAAGTAAATTAAATTAGTAACAGTGGGATTCCATTTGGAGGCCTGGAGGTAAGGGGTATTATGATTGATGATAGGATATGATTCGATTCCACTTAACACATCGTAAAAGGGGTTATTTTATTGCCCTCTTGTTGTTAGGTCAATGACTAATGAACAACGTGACGGTGCAGTTTTAAAGTAGTTGTTTTATTAAAGAAGGGATCATAATGAAAATGATAAGCTAATTTATTGGACTACCGTTGCAGCCTGATAGATTTTAGCGGACAAATTAAATAGCCATATGGTGTCATTGACTATTTAATTAACTAAATAGAAATAAAGCGACCTACCAAAAATATTTTTAGCTACTCACTGAATTATTTGCGTAAGTAATCGATTTAGAGAATAGTAGTTGAAAATTGATGGTAGTAGAAGTGCCGAAGTCTGTTTAAGGATCGTGTACAATTTTAATGAAATGATCTATTTTAGTTATCTGTAGAATAATATACCTACAGGGTGGTCCAAATAGTGACGTACACAGTTTTTTTAGATTACTCGCACACCTGGGTGCATCCGAAAACACCACATGTATATTCTGCGAGTTTTCGTTGTTTAGAAGTTATGATTTTTTTTATGCGTTTTTGCGAATTTTCTACCGGACTGACTAAAAAAAATTCATATTACGAATTTTTTGGATATTTTTTTTTGCAACATAATCATCTTATCACTCTTTCATACGGAAAATAAAACAACATACAGACAAGTTCCTGAAAAAAGGGTCTGAAGTGAAAATTCTGCGTTTTACTGACGAAGTAACATTTTAACAATTCGTTTAAAAATTCAAAATGGATATTTCATCAGTTCAAACTAATTTTAACAACATAAGTGACTTCTTATCTTACCTTTTTAAATACTTAATATTTAACTCAAGCTGTACCAACTTAATCACAGTCAAGAAAAAGAGGGCGAAAATTGTTTGCGAACTACATTCACAAATCGAGGTTCACGGGTCGGTGATAAATTATTTAGGTTCAATTTAAAAGCTAACGCGTTCGGAAATGGTGGTCTTGTATCGTGAATAAGCAAAATTGTGCTCGGGTGGAGTCGTGTGGGGCAGTCCCAATTATATATTAATGAGCCCTTTTCGTCCTAGTGGGATCATGCGACCTCATTACGATAAACTATAGTTTTTAAATATCACACTTGACACTATGAATATGGATAAAACTGAAGTTGTCACATAATATTACACGTATTTGTGGAAAATAAAAGAATAATCTATCAAAGCAATGTGGAATTGCCCGATGTAGGAGAGCCCACAGTCACAATCTAGTTTGTAGACGCCTGCGGCTTGAAGGGGGATGTTACACTTGACAGGTCGTAAGAATTGGTTGATCTTCTTCGGCGGCTTGAAGTAAGTTTTGATTGACGCTCGCTTCAGAATGTTTCCAATCTTGTCAGTGACACCCTTCAAATAAGGTAGGATGGCAGGTTGACGTTCTACTGTGGCTGGTTTGTCGCGTTTTCTGTGACGAAGGCGTGGTCAACGCCAACGTCACAGAAAACGCGACAAACCAGCCACAGTATGCAGCCACAGTATACAAACAAAGAGAAGTATAGGGACCCGCGTTAAAAAGCATGTAGCTGACATGAAACATAGGCGCGATAACAAGTCTGCAGTGTGTGATCACGCCTTTGAGGGGCCCAACCATTACATTAGATTTGACAAACCCCAAATCCTTGCTAAGGAACGTAGATTTATTCCTAGAATGCTCCGCGAGGCTATCGAAATAAATAAATATCCTAATTTCAATAGAGATGATGGTTGGAAAATTCCACCAGCTTGGGACCCCATCATTCACAAGCTAAAGCCCCATACACACACTGCAAGATCTAATGATACGGTTAGTTCCTTTTGCAAATAAATTAATAAATATAAAAGACGGAGGTCGGCTTTCCTCTCCAAGTTTTATTTCGCCATTTCTTTCTTGGAGAGGCCTCCCAATTTTGTGAAATGGTGGTAGTTTCAGTAGATTCTCTCTCTTTAGCATTAATTAAATCACAAAATCAACTTAAACCAATTAAAAAGATAAAATTTTTTGTAAAATATTAATTTCTGAACGTCTCAAAAAAATTCATCGCTTGAGGGTAGGCTCACGAGTAGCTTCAGTCCCCCGTGACCACGGCAGCTGCAAAGGTGCCGAAACGTCGGGAAAATCAAACCAAATACAAACTAATTACCAAAGTACTTTCAATAAAACCGCGCTAGTATCCGTTAAAAGTCTTTTATTTCAAATCTTCGAGAGCTTAAAAATGTGTAAATTTTGACAAAGGTGTAGAGTTTTTTAAATTAAGGCTTGTAGAGTCAGAAGCTTGGCTCTACATGAGGTCTGATAACTTTTTGACAGTACGAGCCATATGGTACTCTTGGCAAAATTTACATGAAAATATTTTGGGGGGGTGGGGGGGGTTTACTTTTGCAGTTTTCCTTGAAATAAAACTTCGAGAACGCTAGAATGCGACAAGAAAAAAGCGAGTGTTCGATGTTATGCCTACTATAATCCTCAGAAAATGACAATGTATGCCAATGTTTACAAAAAATGTAAGCTTCAGGAGTAAAAGCCGCTAATTCAACATGCGTGAAAGTGTCAATTTGTGCAAAAAACACTGTTGTGGTTTTGGCGCCAAATATATTCGGTACAACATTTTTCATGTCCTTGCCGAGAATGGTGAAATGCCCGCCGCCTAAACAGCTTACATGGCTATACGAGTAACCAAGAACATAATGCACGGATTGTATGTATACAGAAGCCGGCTTCTGGCCAAATCAAGTCTGAAGTTCTGGCGTTTTTTAGATGACTGTCTATTTCATTGTTTTAATTCTAAATCTGTACGTTTATGTATGTAGCTAATATTTTTGACATTGAAAATGTCTTTTCGTTCGCTCCAGTATAGGCTTCGATTTCACGAAAAAGTGCGATCCCCTTACATCTCAGAGGGTAATAAAGATATGATATTTAATAAGGACTCAAAATACGCGTATTTACGAGAGCTGCAAAATGCAAAAAGAATTATTCTAGAAAATCAAAAACGAAAAAAAAATATGGCTGAAATAGTGGAAAAAAAAACTCATTTTCTTCCGATTTTTTGATTTTGGCGCTCGATATTTTGGAAACGAAGAATGATATCAAAATTTTGAGAAAAGTTCCTCTGAACAATTTAGTCAGCTACAATTTGAGCCTAAAAAAAGACGATCGGGTTAAGGGTTTGCCCTGTAGCTTAACCTTTAACATTGAAAATGTTTTTTCGATCACTCTAGTATAGCCCCCATTTTCGCTCAGAGTGCGACATAAGTGTCGTAAGTTTTAAGGCTACATGACGAATGCTTGAAACCTAAAATCAAAAGACGCGTTAAGTATCAACGAGGGCTACAATATGTAGCGTGTTGGCCTAATTTCGGCTCCTTAGATGCGCGTCGCAGCGCTAAAACAAATCTTAGTAACATAAAATATAAATGTTTATAACAATAAAATATTTTTATATGAATTTCATACACACGAATCACAGAAAAGTAAATTCAAAATTGTTCATGGCTTTGCTGTGATTTCAAAGTATTGTAAGTACTTATTCAAACAAAGGAATATATTTTTTATAAAATTCAATAAATTCATTTTCAATGTACCAGAAGATCGTGAAAGGCACGAGATCTGTCAATTTTTTGTATAAACAAATAAAATCTAATTTTGTATTTTTAAAATATGTAAAAAACAGTGTTAAAGTCATTGACGGACGAGCAGAAACACAGATTTGTTGTCAATACGCTTGAAAAAAATCCTTAGCCGAGATGCTGATGCCGACTCGATTTGGTGATGCTGCTAACTAGAACACTAACTATTTTCACTGTTCTGTGAATTCCGCGTAAGGACCCTAGGGAACCTTTGACCGTGATAAAAAGTAGCCTATATGTTAATCCAGGTCTTAATCTGTCTACCATTCAAATTCGTCCAGCTGTTAGGCGTGAAAAAGTGACGAATCAATTCGTCCAAGTCTTACTAGCATTTAATATGGGTACCTAAGTAGGATTTAGTTTTTTTAATTAAGAACCCATGTACCTAGTTTTTACTTATCTCAATACTTGTAAATTTTGACAAATTATGAAAAAATTAAGAACAGGATTTAAGATTTTGAATATTTACAACACCAGACGGCCTATTACAAAAAAGCTTCGCAATAAGCGTACGATGCTCGTCCCATTCCGTGACATAACTTAGGGTCAAAATCAAGGAAATCGATCGAACATCGTCCGACTATCATGATTCTTTTTGGTAATAGGCCCTCTGTATGACCGAAGCGCAAATGCCATCTCAAAGACTGCTCCATTGAAGGTCCATTATCAAGTCGGATCGACGAGTGATTAATAACAGCTTGCCTAAGCGCCGACATCCGAGCTACAAGAATTTCGGTGTTTTACTTAAATGTTGTGGATATTTTGCTGTGATTTATTTATGATCTTGATGATTAACTAGTGATGGTATATTGGACGCCTGTTTCGCTCAATGAGATATTAGAATCTATTTGATAAATTATAAGTTGAATAAAGAATATTTTTGTCTAATCCTACTAATATTATAAATGTGAAAGTTTGTGGGTTTGGATGTTTGTTCCTCAATCACGCAAAAACTACTGAACGGATTTGGTTGGAATTTGGCACACAGATAGTAGATAGCCTATATTAAAACATAGGGTACTTTTTATCCCGATATTCCCACGGAACGGGAACCACGCGGGTGAAACCGCGGGCGGCCGCTAGTTGAGTTATATTTAAATAGCTTCTGCCCGCGACTTCGTCCGCGTGGATCTTCGAAAAAATCCTAATAAATTGTATTCAATATTTAAATTTCATCAAATTCAGATCAGCCGTTCTTACTTGATTAAGTGAGTCCCCAGCAAGCGCGCTGCCCCTCTTTTCCTCTCCCCCTTACTTTCAAAATTGCCTCCCCCTCGAAATTGTAGGACTTTCATGCAAATTTTCATCCCCTATTTTAACTCCTTCAACCCTTATTTCACGATAAAAGGTAGCTATATCCTTTCTCAAGCTCTATTCTATCTATGTAGCAAATTTCATCTGAATCGGTTCAGTAGTTTAGGCGTAACAGACAGACAGACAGAGTTACTTTCGCATTTATATAATATGAACTATTAGTATATTAGTATAAGTAGTATGGATGACCGCTTAAAGCTGTTACTTTTATCATTGCACCTATCACGTACACACTAAAAGCATACAAGTGTCTTTCGGAAATCAGCTGCTGAAAATTCATTTAACTCACTTTGTTATTCCAGAGAACCCGGATTTTTATTGTTACAACGTAGGGATATAATCTCTGTTAGTTTAATTTGTGATATGCATTTATGAAGCTATTGCATTCTAATCGTTCGCCACCTTTAGATAGCTACTTCGCAGGTGAGAGCTAACGCATCAGCAAAGGAGTCAAGACACGTTTCTCACTAATGTATTCGAATACGGTCGGAGGCAGTGTGCGCCCCGCCCAGTTGGTAGTTACGTAGTTACGAAGTTAATTACTAGAATTGTGATGAGAGAGAGGCATGCAGGTACAGCTAGTTTATAGGTACATTAAAATCAATCACGACTTATTGACTGAGCGAGCGAAGCGTCTTCGAAATTGGCCAAAGAATGCTTTTGTCCGTATGTCTGTCCTCGGCTACAGGTCGCATTATTCAGCCAATTTTTGAAAATAGGCACACAAGTTTTTTGATTTATTTAATTTTTTTAGTCGATCGCAATTTTTAATTGGGGGGATAATATGGGGGGAAAAGGAGAAGTTTGCTGTAGCGTTATTTATTGACCGATTTCAATCAAAAAAATATCGATCGCATATTTATATAAATGGTGAACAGGGTCGTGGGTGGCATCATTACCTGTAAGCTTATATCCAGCAAGCTTGTTACAAGCTCTAAATGATATCACTCAAATTCGTACCACGACATCAAATAACAATCTTGTTTTGTGCTGGGAATGAACGAATGATATTGCTTGGAAAAAGCAAAGAAATTATGCTTTGTAAATAGTATACCATTTTATTAGAAATATATGTACCTAGAATAAAACTTTATGTATAACTAGTTTCCGCCCGCGACTTCGTCCGCGTGGATATTAGACAAAAACATTTGGGAACCTTCAACCAGGATCAGACCAGCCGTTTTTACGCGATTAGGCGGGTCCACACCAAGCGTACTGCCTCATGAGGCAAGACGTTAGCCGCGTTTGGCAGACCTCGCACGAAGCTACTCGCTTGGTATTAGTTATTCTGTGGCTTGGTGGGGTGCCTAACCACGTTAAAATGGCTGGTCGGGTCCTGGTTGAAAGTTCCCAAATGATTTTCTCTAATATCTACGCGGACGAAGTCGCGGGTGGAAGCTAGTTTATTACAATAAACAGAAATGGGTCGAGAGATATAAATATCCCTTTCCCGTTTCTTTACCCTTTCCCGTTCCCGTTTGGACCCGTCCCCGTTAGGTGCAGTGCAGTTCCCCTTTGTGCTCGTTCCCGTCCCCAATCCTGTTCAGAATTGAATCCACATTTATGTCTCCTCTCCCTCTCACTCTCAATCTCCCTCTCCCATCCCCCTTCCCGTCTATTTGGGTGACAATAAATTCCCATTTTGGGTATCAAAAATACTGAACATAGCGTACTGAAATACTAACTCTAAAATCCTTTGGCGATCAAGTTAGAAGTCATTTCCTTTCTTGTGATCGTAACTTATAATACATATCTCTTTTCTCTTTCTATCTATATACATTACCTGTCCTCTAATAAATTTGCACCCTTTCCCCTACTTCTATTTATTTATTTTCTCTCACCCAAGGTTGCCTGGAAGAGATTGCTATTTAGCAATAAGGCCGCCTTTTGTATGTTTTCTTTTGTCATTTTTGTTTCTTTCTGTTTTATGTTTTTGTCGTGTGCAATAAAGCTCTTATTATTATTATTATTATTATTAAGTGGGTGAAGGACCGAGGGCGACTACAGATATTGAAAATGGGTGACTTTAAAATACAAATTGGGTAACGGGCGACCAAATTACTATTTGGACGACAACCTAAGGGCACACAAAATATAAAAAAGGATCATGCCGGATTCTGGGCCATGATGCGCATTAACCATACATATCTCATTGACTTTGACTTTGAAATGTCATATAATAGGAAAATGTCAAACAATTATAACTGTAAACAGCTTCTTGAGATTGAGATTTCTCTTTTCTCCCGCATTATATTTTAATGACATTCTTCCCACGCAATCAGTATAAAATTACTATAGTATATTGGTAATTTCATCAAAGCGCATCATGGCCTAGCTTGTATAGAAAAATCGGCATAATCCTTTGGCATTTATTTTATTTAAAAAAGATGACTACTATCCTAACCGATATGATAAAAAACAAACAAACGTGAAAGCAGCCTAATAAAAACGTGTAAAAAATACCATGTTGGGCAGCTTAAATCAGTTATAATAGTTACCTACTTGGTATAATAGTTGCCCACTCAGTATTTTTGTCACCCATTTAGAGTTTTCTCTGCTAACTTAAATTATTTATCACCCATATGTAGTCGCCGATTTTGAGTATTTTTGTAAGTTAGTCGCCCGTTTAGTTATTTTGTCGCTCAAAAAATAAACTGCTGTCCAGTTTAGTATTTAAGTATCCCATTTACAGTCACCTTAAATTATTTCGAGTTACCCATTTAATTAATTCCCTTTTTCATGTCATCATATGCATATTTCTAGGCATATTAAGTGAACATTCTTTAAAATATGACTTATAAATAAGTTATCTTTTACAATTATTTTTAGATGACAAAAGAATGGTACGAAATCACGAAGATTTACTGTGAAGAAAAAGGAAACTACGCCCAGATTGTGAATTTTTTTAACTTGATGATTATTTGTTCATCGGGTGATTTCATTTGTAGCAGAACCAGCTTGTTCATAACCTGTGCGACAATTGGAGGCTTGTGATGAAAAATCTCAAATTCTACTGGTATTTTGTTCGTGAGTTTTCATTCTGTGAGTGAGCTTGTGCTCTTATAAATCTACACAACTTCCTTTTAAAATAAAACAGTACATGTATTGTATTATTGCCTTTTTATTAATCATCTTCTAATGGGAACATATTACTTAGACAAGTTGTCCCTACTAAATAAACAAAATCAACATTAATTACAGCACGCCCACCTATGGTAGTGCTAAGCTATGTTTAGGTAGGTACCCTAGATTTTTTTGTCGTAGAACATGCACAAAACCTAACTACAAATTTTACAAAACCAATTTATAGAAATAAAGTCACGGCCCTTTTGCTAAGCCTAGCTATAGCTAACGCAATGGTACACAATAAATAAGAGCAAAGAAAATGATTACTTTATTACTTGATATGGGTATTTATTTATGATATTCACTTTTCAAAATGAAACATCTTTTCTATAAGTATCTAATAAAATTGTCACAGTATTGTTGTACAAAATTATCCTTTTTAAGTCGAAAGCTTATGGCGTTTATGGGTTTATCACCGTATGATTCCCTGGCAAACCTGCAAATAACCAAAAATAATGTAAGTAGGTAGTTAGATACTCTAACATAATTCAATCAAGCGGTTACGAGCACTTCAGTATAAAACGACTTATTTACACTAGGTACTTGCTTTTAAGACCATAAAACAATAAATATAATACTCCAATTTACTTACATGAACTTAAAAGACGTTGTGACGATATTCAGCTCTTTGGAGTAGAATCCTATCATGTTTACTGCAAAAGTATTAAATTGTCCACTTTTAAGATATCATGTGTGTGGTTGATTTATCAATAAATTATTAATACGTGGTTATAAATTATATCAATCGAAGGATTATAGCTGTTTAGTGTTTAAGTAAATATTTTTTTGATCACGAGACGAGTGACACATTTACGCTACGCATGACATAAGTAGGTAGGTACCTCTTTGTTCATGGCTATTGTTGAAACCACAGAATAAATAATCACAACATAGCGTATTTTTTCCTATATCTAAGCAAGGTATAGACAAATTATTAGTAAAATTATTCGTTCTTTCCCAGTACTTTGCGGGAATAATATAAGGTTGTTATATTATCATAGTTTGTTTGACAGAAATGTCATGGTACGAATCTATGTAGAGCTCATATCAACATCGCTGGAAAAAAGATCGTTTTGAAAAAGGCTGGTTTAAACAAGCTGTTATTGCTTTGTCATTATAACACATTACATTTTGCATTAATAATTTTCATCATCAAGACTTCCTCATCACGAGCACAGGTAAGTCTTTGTTATACAAACGAACGGCCTCCACAGTGTGCGTCAAAAATCTTCTAAAATATTTTGTTGTTCAGTGTGAAAGTGTTGTATTTATAGTGTTCGTGTTCACTCTGATAATTTATTTAAAAATAATAATAAATTACGCTTTATTGCACACAAGTAGAAATATTACAGAAATGGGGACAAAAATACAAAGAAGAAAGTATAGAAGAGGCGGTCTTATTGCCAATCAGCAATCTCTTCCAGGCAACCATTGGGTGTAAAATAAATAGAAAAAATGAAATATAGGGGAGTGAGTGCAATGATAAAAAAAGGAAGAACAAGTGTGTTGTATGAATACAAACAATAGTTATACCTAAAGATAAATACAATTAAAATAAAGGAGAAAATAAATGAATGGTCAATCAGAAGAAGAGGAAAGGAAATGCCTCCTAACTCTATCTCTAAAGGACTTGGGAGTCTGAGATTTATGTTTACACGGACAGTTGCCATCAGTATATCATAGCAGACAAGGTGACCAAATACTTCTGATCAGTTTAAAATGTCAATAAGTTCCATGCACTACAAGTTACATTTACAAGTTCTGATGGTGACTGTGCGAACCAAATAAATATTCGTAAATGTTCGTGTTCATCATGCTCTTGTTCGTTCGTGTCTACACGCCTTAATAATTTTGATTCCATCCTGCCTGTCACTTTTATGATCGCCAAAGGATCGCTAGATTTGACGTATTAAAATGTATGCTTAGGGTTGCTAACAATAATCTACTATGTTATTTTTCTTTTTCATGGGTAGTTACAAAATAAGTATCGAAAACACTTTATACTTAGATAGACTTACTTAGACGTATTAACGCTTACGATTATGGGAAGAATGTTAATGTTAGGTATAAGAATGGGACGGATTTCTGTAAGCGTTAGAATGGCTGGTTGTCTGTATCGATTCACGTCAGCCTGGAGACCAAAAGTTGCTCCCTATTTGCTACCATTTACGATTTACCTACAGACAAATAATTGCTAAACTTTGAAACAAAATAAAGGGACTTCAAAATGACCAGCCATTCGGATATCAGGCATAAGAATAAATAAAACTTATTCTTATGTATCAGGATAGCCGGTCAAATCCCGGTTGTGTAAACTATTCAAATTCTGGGCACTCGTTGTCTACACCATTAACTCTAAAAGTTCATGTTATTATTTACTTGAGTAATTACTACCTGTATGCAGAACAAAGAAAATATGATTTGTGAGTAATTATTTAGTTTCTTCCAGAAAAAATGTCATAGAACTTGTAAAAAATAAGTAGTAACTTACTTAAACTTGCGCTAAGTTGGCAACCTTAGATATTTTTTGACAAAGAGTGAACAAGTTAAAGATGATCGCAACAAAATTGCTAAGAAATTTGAGGTAGAAACAACCTTCTTTATAGGACGTCGTGGTACGAAAAGTCAATGTAAGACCTAAAAGACATTGCTATAAGAGCTCGTTGTAGGGCCCCTGAGCTATTTTTTGTGTTTTCATATCGATCAAATAAGGAACAAGGATCACTAGAGTATATAATGTGAAATGTACTTACCTGCCCTGACCTCTTAGACGCTTCCTGAAAGCGACGCAAGACTGTGTTTTTATATACGCCTGTGACCTTCTCCACCCCCTGAATGTAATTACATGTCAATATGTAGTCGATTATTTTTTTGGAAAAAAGTCTCTATGTTTCTACCCTGGCCGCGCGCATGCTTCCTGAAAACTAACCAAGCCGATGTCTAACATGTTTATAATAATGCCACCTACCACCCTGTTCTGTTCACCATTTATATCAATATTCGATCGATTATTTTTGCGATTGGAGATCATTGTATGGGAGGCCCTATGTTCAGGGTGGCATATCTCCCAGAAGCTTCCTACTTCGCAACCTAGACGATGATATTTGATAACACCAAGCTAATGGCTATCTTGCAAATTTGGTCTGGTCCCAATATGCGATAGATTGAAAATGACCCTGGTTGGCCGAACAGTCCAGCAGGTTGCATACCTCGCTAGTATGCAACCTCTTTACCTAGACTGTTTGTTTGACGATGCTCTCATTTACATAGCTGCATTTGATTTGGCACTAAAATACAAGTAACACGTTTTTAAAAGTATTTAAAATTATTAACATATGCACACAACGTATTTTTTGAACTAAAATCTGCGGTTTTGTAGCATTGTGTGATCCGTCTTACAAAACAAGCGGTTGGTGAGACTATATGTACTAAAGTGTTGAGCTATTTCTGACGCCGACAGTACGTAGCAACGTACGTTAATTACGGGAATTGTGACGTCACGGGGGAGAGCCGTGCAGGTGCAGTTAACTGTGTGCACACTCGGAATTCATTGCTGTTTTGCTGGAACTAGATTATTGTACTGAATTTTGCTGGTACGGTGGTGGTCCAAGAAAATAGCTTTTCGCTTTTTTAAAAACGATCTAGTCTAAGAGCTATGGAATCATCGATTGTACTGAATTTTGCAGGTAGTACGGTGGCAGTGGTTAAAAAAATAATTTTTCACTTTTTTGAAACGATTGATTAGTCTAAAAGATAAGAAATCATCGCAACTTTTCAAATCTAGGGACATATAGGGGTGGGTATTGAAAAAGCGTTGCAAAATTTTACCTGACTGTTCCGGAAAAAGCTAGTTTATAAGAGGCACAAGTACACAATAAAAGTGAATAAAAACAATTAGCATTGCTGAAATTGTTCCAAAGTCCAGTGAAATCAGTCTAACATTTCCAGTTTTGATAAATTAATGTCCCCAATGCGGCATTGTGTATTGTATACTTTAGGTGCGAGCCAGGACCCTGGCGGTTTGATAATACACAGTTATATACATTTACATAGTTTGATAATATACAAACAAACCAGGAAAGTTTCAGAAACTTACTAACCCATGTTAGTGAAAGCACGTAACCACTTTAATGTATTCGGAAATGGTCAGAGGCAGTGTAAGCCGCCCGCCCAACTGCGTTTGGATGTTAATTACGCAAATTGTGACGTCACATGGGAGGATCGCTTGCCTCGCGCAGGTTAAGCGGATGTAGTTTCACAGAATTTACTACCAGTTGGTACCTAATTATTGCCACTTTTTGCAAAAGAATGCGCCCTAGTTGCAGCAATTACCTCAGCATTTTCCCACAAATGCCAGTTTATATGTGTCAGACTGGATCACAAACTTAATTTCGTGAAGTTTTAGTATAACAAAAGTTTGAAAACAGTTTTCAAACACGACTGTATCTTTACATAATACTTTCGTTTTATCTCCAAGAATAAATACTTGCTCGGCAATGAACGTTGAAATCTTCTTTAATACAACTTTCCGTACCGCTCGGTCTACAAATTGTGTTTCCCACCGTGAAGGCTATAAAAGCTTAAAGAACAAAGGCATTGAGCTCTTGTCCATCATGGCCTAAAGTATAAAAAGTCTGTAGTCTTTCAAATTCTATGTAAAATATTGGAAGAGATAATTTACGCTGAAATGGATTTACTGCGGGATCAGGCTAAAGTAGGTTAAATAAAAGGCGTTGTCAACGTATCTCTGTATCGTGTCGGGTGACTACGTGGAACGAGCAAAAAAGAATTTGGTCCTGGCTTCATCGAGCAGAAAACACGTTTCCATGCTCTTCGCTGAACAGTGCCTAATGCATTTACAATGTCCCCTAAGCCTCAGTAATGAGACGGTTAATTTGCAAGTTTTTGAAGTGTTTTAATTAGACTTTTAAGCGGGTATAGATTAAATGCGTTTGCAGATAAAACAGGCTCGCCTCTTATGGATTTTAACGTTTAAAAAGTACTTTAAAGATTATCACTTAAGGAGGATGAAGTAATTCACTTTTGTCTGGCTGAATTTTAATTTTGCCTAGCAACGTGTTTTGTAATTTTTGGTCGGAGTAATTACTTCCACTTATTGTCAGCGCTGTGATTAATTACGACCGCAATTTCTTACACTAGCGCAAGCGAGAATAATTAAAAACTTTCTAATGAAGATAACAAAAAGTGAGCAACTAATTCCTCTCCCCTGTGGCTAAATAAAACTAAGTACTAGGATTAAAAATGTAAATTAGTGTACATTCTCAATTCTAAAGTTTAAAGTATTTTCCTGTGGATAAGTTTAAATTAATGTGGACCGTCGCAGGACTTGCAGGCGCGGCGGCCGGGCGGACCGTCAATTTTTTATTAGCTTCGAGATTCCTTTTCGAAGAATCCAAGGGTTGGAGCCTTTATGTTTAATTACACATTAGAGAACTTTATTGAATTCGACACGTCAAAATTTGTCTCGCCGAGCCCGCTATTCAGTACGCCATCGGAATGCCAGGCATCCGCGATCCTTCTGCTGAGAGCTAAGATTAATTTCGGGGGGATTTAACAGCTCAAAGGAAGTTTTAGAATATAAGTGCATTAATAAAGGTTTCAGCCTCTCGGCAGGGCACTCTTTTATCGCAAAAATGTCTTTATTAAATTTGTGGGATTTTATGTGCATATTCGGCGGGTTTATTACGTGAAAGCTTGTGTTGCCTTTCGGTCACATTTTATAACCACGTTAATAAAAGTTCGGAAATTGGGTTTGGCATTCATAATAGAATCTATTAACGTATTTTATTTTGTATACTGTTGCTTTGAACTATCATAGAATGCAGTGAATTGTTCGAATTGGATTGGGAGAAATGTTTTCCATTTGCAATATACAACGACGTGAACTTTCACAGAGAGGAATTGCATCAATAAAATTTCGTCAGTAAAATATTTTGTAATATAAATATTTCCATTTCCCTCTTGAGCGATGATTTCAGTTACAAAACTTTAAAACGGACATTTCATTTGTTGAGGAATTTGAGGATATTTTTTTTTTAAGTTTCAATGTAATGATGATGATAATGACAATACTATTTTTGCAAGCTTAGATCGCAGTTAAAGCTTGTATTTGAGTGTTAAACGTGTTTAAACTGAAATATTTTCTCAAAAAAGCAACCGCAACACTTACTGAATAATAATAATACATTGAAGTTACACGATTGCAAACTATTCAATGCTATTACGTGAGTTCCCATTATAGTAGGTTTGCATGTATAGTTCTAGCGCAATTGGAGTGTGACATTGTAAGTTCTGTGTTCAGCCACTTCTGAGGCCGACTTTAAAGGCACTGCAGAATTTGTAATCGTGTAATAAAGCAGTTTTTCTATAGAAGTTACTTCTTCGACGCCAAATACACATTTTTATTTCACACAGTACTTCATTTATCGGTCCCAAAAAATAACCTACTCAGTTTTGTAATTGAAAAAAACATGATAGCTAAAACTTTTCTCTTTAGAAAAAATCGTAAAGTGACTCCCAAGTTTGTAGTTTTTCATTAATGTTCCAATCAATAATAACCCTATAATCTTGTAACTATAATAAAAACAAAACGTTAACTAGCTCTCTACTTTTGTGATTGTCAGCTTTCTAAAATAAGAAATAGTTTAGTAGTTTTTAATTAAAAACTAAAAAATTACAATAATTTCGATAATGTTTACTATAAATATTGCTTCCAGCGTTGTGCGCTAGAATTAACAAAAAAAACTAGTGTTTTTTTTGTTAAATAATAAAATCAAAAACACTTTTAATTTATTCAACAAACATACCTGTGATGACTGGAGCTGGAGTGGCCGGTGGTAGAGCTGGACATGGGTGATCTTGCTGGGTAAGTTCCTGCCCCTCCTTCTGCCATCACGAACTCTGCAACAACAACAAAAATTATGATGATGGTGATGATAATGAAGATTTGAACGCACCGCGATTTTTCCATCATGATCAGCCTAATTTAACTAAACTTGGAAACGCTGGACTTATACGCGACTTTTAAAAAGCATATGGCAAATCGACCAATTAGGTACTGTACAACTCACCTGATACATTTTTTTTACTTTATTATTATACTGATCTCAGGCTTAGCTTAAAGTTACCGAGTTATTTAATTCTGACAATATAATATAGTTAGGTAACTAAAAGAAATTGGTTGGGTTAGTAAGAGAGGCACACCGATAGCTTCGTGGGTATGCCACCCATCGAGCCCACTAGGGGCTGGGTAGAGGATGGGCTGAGCGGAGAGTGGTGCCGTCGATACCCCAAGCGACTACTTTCATGGTAAGCCCCACATACGCCCGGCAAGCAGGGATTGAAATACCGTTAAAAAAATATAACGATAAACTGTGACCCCCGCTCTGGGTCGTTTCTGGTGCAAAGGTTGTCCATTGCCATCCAACGCGGTAACGCGGCCAGCGTTATGGGCACGTTTGCGCCGGGAACTACTCGGGGCGGTCTATTTGACTAAGTAATATATAATATAAGTATATTGCTGTAAGTTTGATCTTATATCTAATGTACTATTTGATAACGATAAATAAAAAATAACGTTAAAAATACCGTTAAAACATTTTATCGGTAAATTTACCGGTAAAAATAACGTTAAAAATACCGTTAAAACATTTTATCGGTAAATTTACCGGTAAAAATAACGTTAAAAGTATTTTACCGGTAAAATTAGCGTTAAATCTAGCGTTAAACTTTACCGGTACATTATACCGGTAAAATTATCGCTAAAAAAATAACGTTATTAATTAGAATAACGTTAATTTTAAAGTTTAACGGTAAAAAAAGTAAGAAATAACGTTAAAAATAACGTTATTTACTGAAATAACGTTAATTTCAATGTAACGTTATCTAAATTATCGTTATTTATTGACATAAAGTTAATTTTAAAATTAACGCTAAAAAAAGTAAAAAATAACGTTATACTTAAAAATAACGTTATCATTCCCTGCCGGCAAGTGCGTACCGCATTTTCTAAAAAAGGCAGTTAGAACTAAAAAAGTGCGAGCTAGTTTTAATGGGACAAGTTTTCAGCTAAGCACGTAAGATCTAAAAATAGTCATCCCAGCATAATGTTAAGAGTGCTGTGCGTAATTTAAAGTATGGTTAGTCTAGAATATTTTAAAAGCCGACTGTGTATTTCGGAATGTGCAGTTAAGCTTTTGTACATTCATCAACATTTTAGATTTCAAAAAGTTTTGTTACTAACTACTTTTTTGTATACTTATGTCTTTTTTGGATCCATTTAACATTGCAAAATAATTGTATTATGACCGTTTGTTTCCTTAATAAATAATAAAAAAAACCTTGTTTTGTGGCACTAAAAATAAAATACTGTGTACTCGTATATTAAAATTGTATAATATTAATTCTATCTCCTTTTTTGGAATTGAACCCATTGTCTCAATCTGATTCTAAGATACTGAGATTAGAATTAATATGATAGATAATAGACAATGGATTCAATTCCTAATATTAATTCTAATCTCAGTACTTATCTTAGAATCAGATTGAGACAATGGATTCAATTCCAAAAAAGGAGATAGAATTAATATACAATTTTAATATACGAGTACACCGTATTTTATTTTTAGTGCCACAAAACAGCTAATTTTTTTTTATTATTTATTAAGGAAACAAACGGTCATAATACATTTATTTTGCAATGCTAAATGGATACTGAGATTAGAATTAATATACTTACCTGCCGAAGCTTTTGATTGCAACAAAGTGCAATATAGCTTTTTCTGATGTGTGGGTCTCCAGCTTCCTCATAGGCTATAGAGAAATTCTAAGCTTGCCATATTTTAAAGCATAATAGCAGCAATCAAACTTCCAGACAAAATAATAGCAGCCACCATAAGTTCGTTACCATGAGTTGTTTTATGTGTGTGAGCTGGCGACACGTGTCTGCAGCTTACACATCCCGTTAAGGCAAACCAGTGAGGTTACGGTTTTAGACTATAGTCTAAAAATTTAGAGCCTAATTGCAGCAATAAGATCCAAAAAAACTAACCATCACACTCAAATACTGTTGTAACTACGAGCATAAAACTGTGTGCGAGCTGGAGACACG
The DNA here is from genome assembly GCA_928269145.1 of Agriphila tristella. Lineage (NCBI taxonomy): Eukaryota > Metazoa > Arthropoda > Insecta > Lepidoptera > Crambidae > Agriphila > Agriphila tristella. The sequence goes on from OV743433.1 coordinate 13,488,411, forward strand.
TGTCACTGGCTTGCACATCTGTATTTTCGTAATTATTTAAGCTACAATTATGTTATATAACTCAAAATTCTCAGCCAAATTGGAGCATTAGGCTCCAAATTTATCAAAGCTTTAACTCGAAAAGTTTTTGAGCTACGAGCCGATATCTATGTGTAAGCTGGTGACACGTGTCTCTGGCTGACACATGGTGAATTGCTGTAACTGTATATGTTAGAGTTTCGTTTTAAAGATCAAATAATACGTTATAATTGCAGCACACACGAGGCATAATTTCAAATCTCTGGGCCTTTTAGTTTCAAAATTATAAGCCAAAAACCGTTTTCCCGCCAAAAAATTCAAAATAATGGCTCGGAAGCGCCTAATCGCGCCGTTGCCGTTCCGTGCGCTACACTATTGCAATCGAATTTGAACCTAAGAGCTAGTATTATTTTGGTTCATTTTAATTTACGCTCTCGATCGTTTTAATTTCTGTACTGAGAATTTTAGTCTAGGAGGTAGAAGCCGTCTGATATAACTGGTTACCTAATTTTAAAGAAAAACAAAGTCTATTTATTTAGGAATATTTATATCGCTATGCTTAGTTACTATACAAATTTTTTACACTAATCTCACTTACATTAAAACTTCGAACATTTGTTTGTCTATCTGTATGTTTGTTACTCTTGCACGCCGAAATTTGGCATACAGACAGATATAAATATGGCCTGGACTGGAATCGGGATTAACACAATCAAAAAATAAAAATAATCCTATAAACAGTTATAAACAAAATCACGCCATCTGTTCGCGCACCAAGGAATTATTATTATAGCCTTGTAAATATATCAGTGTGCGCGCGCTCTGCTTTATCATTAGCACTAGAGGTGGTTAATATAGCATCTAGCGCCATATTATAGCACGCTATGGCGCTATGAATATCGCGCGTGGCAACAAGTAGCATCGTTGGCCGGACGGGTGCGCGGGCATTCATCGCGTGCGCGCTGTTGCTACCGGACGCGTTACGCGCGTTTCTCTCGCAGCACGCTAGATATGAGTATAATATCGCGCGCGACCTTATATTGTGTTAGTTCGATTAGGACTTTTATGACACAACGAAGTCAATTAGTAAGTATTATGTAAAAGCTATTTAGCTAAGCAAAGTTAGTGAACGTGAGATATGGTAAAACAACCGTATTTCAAACGTCAATAAGGTCAAAATCTCTTGCACCTGTTTTTTTTTAACTAGAAAACCTTGTCTAGTGATCACAAGTTAGAAAAATGAGTGCAAGCGATTTTCGACCTTATTGACATTTATCAAAATCACGGTTTTTAATGAAAGATCAAAGTTGGTAAACGAGAATACGGCAAAAAAATCAACCAAATTTTAAACGTCAATAAGGTCGAAAATCGCTTGCACCTGTTTTTTCTTACTAGAAAACATTGTCTAGTGATCACAAGTTAGAAAAATGAGTGCAAGCGATTTTCGACCTTATTGACATTTATCAAAATCACGGTTTTTAATGAAAGATCAAAGTTAGTTAATGAGAATACGCCAAAAAACCAACCGAATTTCAAACGTCAATAAGGTCGAAAATCGCTTGCACCTGTTTTTTCTTACTAGAAAATATTGTCTAGTGATCACAAGTTAGAAAAATGAGTGCAAGCGATTTTCGACCTTATTCACATTTATCAAAATCACGGTTTTTAATGAAAGATCAAAGTTAGTTAATGAGAATACGCCAAAAAACCAACCGAATTTCAAATGTCAATAAGGTCGAAAATAGCTTGCACCTGTTTTTCTTAACGATAATTTAAAGACGTGAAATACACCAAATTTTATCGACAAAAACACCCACATGTTGGGGTCTATCCCCACTCCTGTTGGAATGGCCGCCATTTTAAATTTGACTTTTTAGTATGCCAAATTTCGGCGTGAAAGAGTAACAAACATACAGACAGACAGACAAAATTTGTATAATAACTAAGCATAGCGTAGCGATATAAACATTCCTAAATAAATAAATAGACTTTGATTTTCTTTAAAATTAGGTAACCAGTTATATCAGACGGCTTCTACCTCCTAGACTAAAATTCTCAGTACAGAAATTAAAACGATCGAGAGCGTAAATTAAAATGAACCAAAATAATACTAGCTCTTAGGTTCAAATTCGATTGTAATAGTGTAGCGCACGGAACGGCAACGGCGCGATTAGGCGCTTCCGAGCCATTATTTTGAATTTTTTGGCGGGAAAACGGTTTTTGGCTTATAATTTTGAAACTAAAAGGCCCAGAGATTTGAAATTATGCCTCGTGTGTGCTGCAATTATAACGTATTATTTGATCTTTAAAACGAAACTCTAACATATACAGTTACAGCAATTCACCATGTGTCAGCCAGAGACACGTGTCACCAGCTTACACATAGATATCGGCTCGTAGCTCAAAAACTTTTCGAGTTAAAGCTTTGATAAATTTGGAGCCTAATGCTCCAATTTGGCTGAGAATTTTGAGTTATATAACATAATTGTAGCTTAAATAATTACGAAAATACAGATGTGCAAGCCAGTGACACGTGTCTCCAGCTCGCACACAGTTTTATGCTCGTAGTTACAACAGTATTTGAGTGTGATGGTTAGTTTTTTTGGATCTTATTGCTGCAATTAGGCTCTAAATTTTTGACTATAGTCTAAAACCGTAACCTCGCTGGTTTGCCTTAACGGGATGTGTAAGCTGCAGACACGTGTCGCCAGCTCGCTCACACACATAAAACAACTCATGGTAACGAACTTATGGTGGCTGCTATTATTTTGTCTGGAAGTTTGATTGCTGCTATTATGCTTTAAAATATGGCAAGATTAGAATTTCTCTATAGCCTATGAGGAAGCTGGAGACCCACACATCTTTTTCTGTATCATAGGAAATATAGCTTTCCAATAAATATACCTTAAAACTAAGGCAAAATGATGAGAGCCTAAAAACTTAACCACTTGACTTAGTTTTTCATTGTGTTTCAGTTGAAATATCGGTTACAGTCAGTTTATTCGATATTACAACAGTTTTGCATAAATAAGACCCGGTAAAGTACTTTCAAACCATTTCAATTCAATTAAAAGTTGTGTTATAACTTTACCATACGATATACCAAGTTATAACTTTAAAAGGTTATTAAAGTTTACTAACATCGATTTACTGTTATCCGAATTTTCAAGAAAGCATCTGGAAAACGAATTTCCTCGTTACATACTTGATATTTTTTTGATTGAACTTTTAATATCGTATTCCTACCAGTCTTCTGCGAAAAGTCGATTTGCGAAGGATTAAAAAAAGTAGGAGTTTTTGTGACGGCGGCAATGAAAGTGAATGATACCTTTCATAAATGGCACTAAGACGTTGCCTTGAAGTAAGAGCAAATATTTCCTTATATTTTACCTTACTTGTCAAGTCAAAATAATCTTTATTAAAAAAGCACAAATATGGTCAATATTTTCCTACATTCAAGATTCTTTTTAACTGACAAGAAGATTATGTACACTTGGCATGTACTTACACCCTTTAATTTATATAGACTCATAGTCCGTGAGCCCGCGACAATATTGCCTATGTCATATGACATCACGATGAAATGCATGGCACACGGTTGGAAAAGTTGTGCTGAGCGAGGATCAGAAGATTATCGCAAATAAAATTGGCCGAAAGTTTAAGAAAATCCTTCATAATTTTAAAGTTATATTTATGTCATGTGACATCAGAATAAGAGACCCGTGTCATCATTTAGTTTTCAATCGTAGAGAGAGTAAACATAAGTCTATCAGTTCTGAAATGACAAAAAAACAAAAAAATAAGTTTAAGGTATTCCGGCCATTTCAGAACTGACAGACTTATGTTTACTCTCTTTACGATTGAAAACTAAATGATGAAACTCTCTTACTGATGTCACTCACATAAAATTGGCCGGAAGCTTGAGAAAATCTTCCACTTCCAGTGAAAATTTTAAGATTATATCTACCTCAATATAATCTTTAAATTTTGACCGGAAGTGGAAGATTTTCTCAAGCTTCCGGCCAATTTTATGTGCGAAAATCTTCTGATCCTCGCTCAGCACAACTTTTCCAACCGTGTGCCATGCATTTCATCGTGATGTCATATGTAGTAGGCAATACTGTCGCGGGCTTACGGACTATCATCAATACGTTGTACTTAAGCATGAACAATGCTATCATTTAGTCTGTTCAAAAAGAAGAAAAATACCCATAAAAGGTAAAAGTTCATTTGTAACAGTTCCGGCGCTATCTGCGCCGTATATTCCGGACTTTTTTCGCTCGACTATGGCCGGCCACCCTCCGCGAGACCAACTATCAATCCTTCTGTCAGCTATCGACAGCGCATTTGTTTGCTCTCACCATTTTTGTCTCAGCATTCCCGCTCCTTTGCCGCTATATTTGCGCTCTCCGGCGCCGCCGATTAATCTGCCCTAGCGAGTTGTTCTGAGCATGATGGATGGTACAAACACCTAGCCACCATGTCCAGACAACCGACCATATATTTCACCACCGGCTATTTTTACACAAACGGACGAGCTTTTATTCCGATGTCGTCATTGCGTAATGAATTATTTATTTCTATTTGCTACCGTCGTCGTCGGGTGATGTTTATTTGAAAAGCAGCAGACCCTTGAGATGCTTTGAGAATGTTTCCCGACTAATTTTGAGAGATTTGTCTTAGGAAATGCTTTGATATGGATTCGACATTCGTGAAAAGAAGTTTGGATAAGTAAAAAGTTCCTTCTTTTAACAGTAACTTCGTTATTTGGGTTGGTTTTATTGGAATATAAGTAAATTGTGAAGGTCTGGTTTTACATATCGAAAGCTACTAATAAATAGTTATTTCCGTTGATATGAATATAGTCAGTTTATTGTTGATGAGGAGCTCGATTGCGCCGTGGCTTAGCGCCTGGCCCAGCAAATGCGGAGGCTAAGCAACTTTCGCAAGGGTCAGTCATGGGATGGGTGACCAAAAATTTATTATCTCGAGCTTCTCCGTGCTTCGGAAGGCACGTTAAGCCGTTGGTCCCGGGTGCATTTGCAGTCGTTAACACTCACCAATCCGCATTGGGCCCGCGTGGTGGGTTATGGCCCATCCTCCTTATCTAATAAGGAAGGCCTGTACCCCAATAGGACATTAGAAATGGTTGATCGTCATACTTAGTTGACGGGAATAACCTAAACACTAATTTAAAATTCGAAAATACTTCTTTAAAAATCTCATACAGTTAAACTATTTAATAAAACACAAGTGAATGAATTAAACGAATCTAAAATGTGAGCTCAGATAACAATTTACGGTAAAAGCACCCGATAAGATTCTGTTGCCATTATATAGCGAGATTTTGTTTTAATTTTTGACAAATGTTCTCGAGGAGAGAGAGTGACACGGTGATACGGCGGCGCGGCGGCGGCGGCCGGCGGTGCGCCCCTCCCTCTGCCGGCGAAATTCCGTAAATTATAACTTTCCGTATTCCGTTTTGTTTATCATCTTGCAAATATATCACAGGTCTTCCGTTTGTGTAATATGTAAATACTGAGTCTGAAACGAAAACAAATCCGTCGTCTCTTGTTATTTATGTTTTGTTTGTTATTAACTTAACGTGTAAAATAATTGGAGTTTGGATCGCCTTGAGATCCTTAATACAAGTAGATGATAAGTCATGTTTTATTTCGGTAGATGTAATTTGATATCATGAATATGTGATTGCTTCTACAATAGTAATTACTTACAGTGGAACGTGTAACAGTAGGTTAACCAGTGTTTGATGAGATTTAAAGAAACTAATCAGTATTTATGCAGTCCCGATCGAGTGTAGAGTCGGAAATATTGCAAAGAATTCCACTTCACACTAGGATTTCTACACCGACGTCATATTAAATATCTGTGGGTCTACCGCCTAACTTAGGTACATTGCTATCGTAATCGCTTTAATTTGACAGATGGGTGTGACACGTTGCTACTTCTTTTTGGCACAAATAAAAACTTACCGAAGAAACGTAGCAATGTATCACCACCTATCTGTTAAATGAAAGCGATCACAATGTAATTTAGGCGGTAGAGTCCCTGTATGCTAAGTTTCAGCCAAATCTGTCGAGTGGTTTAAGCTGTGAGGTGATGAGTTTATCTACATACCTATTTATGTACCCTTTACACTATAATATAATATATTTTTTGTATACTTGATGACTAGTTGCTAACACAATGTGTTTTTTTTAATTTCATTTTTCAGACTAAAAGATAAAGCATAATAAGATGCGGGGTCAATACACAAGTGACTCTCAGTGCTCATTCAAGCGTTTATTTTAAAAAGCGAGCTAACACAACAATACCCTCTAGATCATTTCAACTTAACTTACTGACTTTCATGTTTTTTTATTTTTTTTATAAACCTTCAAAAGCTACGTGACCTTCATTAATGACTGATCTTCAAGTTAAACACAAGGACGTTGAATAATATTCTTCAATTCGAATAAATATAATTAACTATGACCTTGTTTGATATTAGGGATAACTACGTATAAAGCTTGTTAGAAAATTAAAAGTATTTCTTTATAACTGATGAAAAAGTCACTATAGGTACTTTAACGGACTAAAATAATTTCTGAGCCGTTTCACTCTTTCAAAGTTCGTTCGATAGTCGTTAAGAAATCCTATTACATTTCAATTACCATTTCAGTAAAACGAGAACATTAATCGCTTTTAAACTCACTAACAACGTAATTTCGTAATAGAGCGATTAAAACAAGAGAACTTTAGTAATACTAGCTCATCTCGGAAATTTTATAATCGACGGAAAATGAAAATTGATCACACCTAACTAAGATAAGTTTCCGAAGTTCCTGCAGCAATGGAAGTGCTTCGAAGTAACGACGAGGCGACGCCAAGCAAGTACTGATAACACCACATTAAGGAACTATGTTTTAAGGAATAGGTTGACATGTAAGACAGCATGTGTTTCAAACTATAACTTAACAAATGAAGTAGGTTAATTTTGTTGTACTATACGAGTACTTTATATAGAAATGAAAGAAATGGAATTCAATTCTAGATAAAGTACTCAAACTACACGTAGAAAGAGTTGAGGTACATTATACGAAATCGACAATCGTTTTTGATAAACTGAAATAAAAATGAAATCCTTCGACTTAAAATGTTGTACTTTTTAACGAATTTCAATTTACATGAACTGAAACTACGCAGTTACTCTCGGTGGCAATTTGACAGAGGGCAAGGAAATATACCAACAGAATACTAGCTATGACAGCTTACCCAAAACGTTCCTTCGTAAAGTGTCTTACGCGACGGGCCTTTATGCATACCATATGAGCCGACCGCTATTTTTACGCACAAAAATCGGCATGGAATCAAAGCCCACATACCCGCTGTGGGTTACCTTAATTTTCCTTCAGCTCACGCTCTGAATACCAAAGTGCGGACGGACATCAGCTATCCCGGAAAGTACCGCGGGATTTCCATACAAATTGTATAAAAAGCTCCCATTCTAATACCTCACATTTTTATTGAAATATTACACTTAATCATGTTACAATATTAAATTTAATTTGGGGAAGTACTTGGGCCAACAGATTTCCGTAACGTTGTTGAGAAGCCGACAATGCCGGAGTAATTTTGCTTATTTCGGCTTAAATTACTTGATCTCGTTTACGGACCTTTGAAGATTGTACCAAGTTTTTGCAAACTTTGTGTCTAATTTATTATTTAGCGTCACTTTCTTGTGTTTGTGTAACGTGAGTTAATTGTGGAAAACATTTTTGAGATGCTTTAAGTATAATTTGAGTATGGTTATAAAATTGCTCGTTATTTTAATAGATTGATATTGATAATGTTTCTTATTTAACTATAATATATTTTGTGTTGTTCTAGTGATTGTTTACCTACACTTTGCATTTTTTTGTCCTAAACTCTTTGTGCATGTAAAGAAAAAAATATTTCAAACAAAAAAAAACAGGTAAATGTGAGTTAAAAGGAGAATGGCAGAAACCCCTGTATTGTCAGAACCATATAAAGGCTTGGCGTGCCATGAAGTGAATATTAGAATTTTTATATCCTAATATAGCCTATTAATACATAGTAAATATTAATAGCCTATTAATACGGTAAGTAAGTTTTACTATTTGGCTGGGGATTAAAGTTGATTTTAAAGCGTAACCTCAAAACAACTCAAAGTTAACGAAATTGCAAATTATTACGCAAAATAATTATTCTACTATTGCAACACAGACTGAATAACATTGACAGTATTGTCATGAAATATCAAAATCAAACTGAAATTGACACTATTTTGACATTTAATTCGTTTTTTTTTCGTTCTATTTTCGTGATTGGTCCGATCGATAATTTTTCCCAGAGGGGTCAATATAATTAAACCACACGTTTGGTTTGGTTCCATTATAAGTGAGTAGGTACAGCGTTTTGCTTCATGATCAAAAGAATTTATACAATCATATTTTTCTAGTTATTAGCAACTTAGGAACATTTTAAATTGAAAACTAACTACCAATTAATGACCTTTACTCAAAAATGCTTGTAATATGGCCATTATTTTGAGAACCTTCTTTGAACAAAGTCGAGGTTGCCGTGCTCCTCCGATGGTGATGCAATAAAGTTGTATGGGATTTCATTATTGTCGAGTTTTAGCCATCAGCAATTTCCTTTGAGAATCCATTATTGTCGAGTTTTGTTTCAAACATAGTTCGTGAAAAAAGTACATTGTACAACCCGCGCAGTTAATGAATGGGATTACACTCGTTGTGGTAAGCGCCGTGAGCCACCATTTTCAATCTCATTCTTTATTTGCGCGGGTGTTGTATTGTTGTAGATGATGTTTTTGTATTTTTTTTTTTAATTTTTTACTATTTTTCCTTTTTGATATTTTTGACTTTCTTGCCTTTTTTATTTTTTTGTCATTTTGGACCAAGTCTTGTATAGTGCTTTACTAAAAAATGTCAAAAAAGTAAAAAAAGACATAATGTCAATAATGTCAAAAATGTCAAAAATGACAAAAATATCAAAAATATCAAAAATGTCAAAATATCAAAAAATTCAAAATGATCATTTTGGTAATTTTGGACATTTTTGACATTTTTACTTTTTTGACATTTTTGAGTAAAGCACTATACAAGACTTGGTCCACAATGACTGCACTGCTGGCCACGTTATGATGGCCTCAAGCTGAGCTTAACTACGCTCTCGGCCTTCAAGCTTGGTCATCATTGCAGCCCTTGCTGTCCGCGCTATAAAGGCCTCGACCTCCGGTCTCGGCCTTTATTCCAGCTTGGCCATCAAGGGCTACAATGCTGACCGCGCTGTGACGGCCTGGACCTGCGCTAAACTACGCTATCGGCCATCATCATCGCGCTGCCAGCAATGCAGTCATTATTGACCGCGTCAGTAATGTACTATTAAATCATCTCCTAAAGTCCTAAATGGAAATGTTCAGTATTTTGAAATATGAAGATGTTGTTTCCGGTTATTAGCATTTTTCTTTAGGTACATTTTAAAAGAATAACATTAAGTTCAAGTAAACAGCGACATAAACAGCAACAAAAACAAATAAAAGTCAACCCAAGATTGATGGAGTTCAATTACTGCGTGAGACCAAGAATTTAATCCGAAGTTAAATGAAGGTGATTCTCTTATAACTTTCCAACACAGTCGCTAATAACGAAACTTGCGGTTAATAGCGACGAGGAGGGGGCAGGGGGATGGGGTAAATTTGAGACGATTCAGAAGGAAAATCTGCCTTTGTGAAACTACCATTGTACGGATCTATATTATAAATAGAGGAGTGTAAGAAATAGTTTAGCCAAGTTGCGATCGACGACTACCGTTACGCAAAGCTTATTAGACGGAGACAGGCTTTGAAGTCGGCTTAGCAATATAGAACTTTCGGTATTTGTGTAGTAATTATGTTGGATCTGTTACCACCAGGATCGACTGTACCAAAAACTAATAACGGAGGCTCTACGTTCTAGCCAAATCGAATAGAGGTTAGGTTAACCATTACCTATTTATCACAGAGGTTTAGGTTTGTACTTGCATTTTCAGGAAAGCGTTTTTGAACATTTCTTAACCCTTTATTCGACGTTTACGTTTACTTTAAGATATTATAACGGAACTAGCGGCCGCCCGTTACTTCGTCTGCGTGGAAAGTTTTTTTGCTATCCCTCGGGAATATTAATATTTTTAGGGATGAAAAGTACATCCTACAAGTAAGTCCTTCTCTGTACTCCTGAGAACGTGTATACAAAATTTTATGATGATCGGTTCAGTAGTTAAGACGTGAAGGCGTAACAAACAAACAAACGGACTTTCGCATTTATAATATTAGTAAGGATACCTACTTAATTGATTTTCGATATTTATTTCCCTTCATGTAAACCCGCCATTTTCATTTTCTGTCCAATTTTCGAAGCACGGACGACGTTTCAGTGCACTGAACCTCCAATTTTATTTGTCACATGCCTCAGCTAGTGTCCTTCTCCCGCCCCATATCCAATGATTATAAAGTCCGATATCGTTATAAATATTTAACGAGGCTGTAATGCTGGAACCGATAGAGCCGGCAATAAATGGAACACTCCCAGATTTATAGATACATATAACGTACATTTCCAAGGGAAGGCTTTCAGCACACCGCACCGTGAACATATCGAATCTTTATGAGATCATTAAACATATTTTTATGAGGACACCGCGGTGCCCTATATTATTACGTAGGGCGAGTAAGCGAACATTTCATTGGCCAGTAATTCACGGAAGTGAACTTTGGAAATTGACAACGTTCAAGTAATAAAGCATTTATGGCTCTATTGCAATGAGCGTGAGCGCCGCGTGCGTTTATAATAAACAGAATTTTATACGCTATTATTTTTTCCATTATATAGACTACATTGTGTGAATGAATATGACTGCGCCGTAAATTAATTTATACGTGGCGACTCTATTTTGAGTAGAGAGCAAAAAACTCGATATTTACAAATATGTATATCGTTTCCAGACTTTATATTAACAAAGATTAACAAATAAATAACATTATTGAATTAGCTCATTTCTTAATGAGTTTCAAATTTCTTAATCAATTTACAGATTTTAAGCTAAATTCAAAGTTTGAACTTGCTATTCAGTCTAGGCTGTTACAATAAATAAAAATAAAAGAAAAACATACAATTCAATATGCATTAAGATAGGTAGTCAGAAGCAGACCCATTCCCACTGGCAGGACCAGTTCACGAACATGACGCATGAATCAGCCATCTCTTCGCTCAACCGAGTGAGTAAATCAATATTATCAACGGAACATACTTTCTAAATATTTAGTGTTGTTTCTATGTCTATTTCATTTATATTAGTTAGGTACCCTATAAATTATTATACTATCAAAAAAATATAATCACATTTCTCAGTTTAGAATTCATCAAACTTTGCTCACATATCACAATTTGACAATTCTCATGCACGTTTCGCCCAGAGGTTATGGAGGTCAAGCGTGCTGCTGTATTTAAGCAAATATAATGCAAGACGTTGTTGGACAGAACTATGTTCTATGTGGTAGTTAGCACCAACTTTGTAGAACTGAGAAACTGAATACATATATAACTAGGACTGACGTTTCTGAGATACTTATATGTATTGTTTAGTAGAAATCTATAATTATAATAAAACTAGAACAGATTCTATTCTGTACATTAAAAGATATAAAAAAAAATAGGTGATTCTTTATAATTACGAATAAGATTAGCATTTTATTTTATGTAAAATGAAACACCCTAGTTTTTCAGAATAGTACAGCGGTAGATAAGATTTAAGCTAAAACACTTCTAAACGTAGGTTTCCTAAATTAACACTTTCGAGACAAACTTTATTAAACAAATAACTAAATAACAAAGTAAATATAAAAACACATTTTGATAGGTTCATAAATACTTACATAAAAGCAAAATTGCGTGGACCGGTCATGGAAGCTAACGTTATAAAAATCTTTAAACAAATACTTACTCGAAAATAAACAAAATCACTCTTTTGATACCACTCAAACCAAAAATACTGTTTCGATACAAAAAAAAAGGTACTTCAGGCACTCCCAAAAAATTTCAGAAGTAAGCCTAATTGAGTTAGTTACTTTCTCAAACAGCCACAGGAATGACGTTGTCGGAAACGTCTCGCCACAAACTTTGAAAAATTACTTAGTCATTAACATAACTTGTGTTCTTTCGGCAAAGTTATTTCATTTTAAGACTTTATTAGAAACAATTTACATATTTTGTATCACTTTCCATAACAATGCCACCTAAAAATGTAGATAGGTGAAATTTTAACATGTTTTTTTTTACCTTTAAAGATATTACGGAACCATAAGCAACTTAGTAAGAATTCATTTCTAAAGCTGTTATATCAGCGTAATCTACCTTTTTTAATGCTAATAAAAGCACGTTCGTTATATTTGCATACAAAATACTAACGCTATTTTATTTACAGAAAAAAACAGAATACTTAGAATAAAGATATTACGGAACCACAAGCAACATAGTAAGAATTCATTTCTAAAAATATGTCAGCGTAATCTACTTTTTTCAATGATAATAAAAGCACGTTCGTTATGTTTGTTTACAAAATACTAACGCCATTTACAGAAAAAAAAAACAAAATAGAATAATCTCTATTAACTCCAAATATTTTCCTCGAAAACAAAAAAGCGTGGGGCTGAAATAAACGAATTCAGAGAAGAGTATAATTACAGTAAACAAATCACGCGGAGAAGCTGACAAAATGCCATGTCAATTCACCAAATTAGAGTGTAATTGAACCGAATTTCAGAGGGAAGCGCATGTAATGAAAGCTGATAAAGGAGAGTGCGAGACACTCATTCAATTCCGGAGTTCATCCTGCCAGGCTTAAGTAGATAGTTGAGATTTGCTTGGGAGTATTGGCGCTTATGAACCAGTATGGGTATTCGTAGTGTAGTGTGGGTTGTAAAGTTGCGGATTGTATGGAACCTGAAATGAGATTAAAACTTCATGGTAAAACAGTTTATGTACCGATTTGTGATAGCAATCTGTATGACATGATATCCCACTGAGCTGATAGCGTCGAAAGAGTAAGATAACTCCTTTATTTTCCTTTTGTATGGTTTGTATTTGATGAGATGATTATCTTAACCGCAAACGAGTCTCCCTCTTTGCCTCCAGATTGGTATAGAGTAGTAATACCTACAGAAAAGTGCATTTAACCCTACCGCAATCAAATTTAGTTTGTTACTAATTAAATCTTGGGTACCAAGGAATATCCCCTCAGTTGACACAGCGGGTTGCAGCCAGCACTAATGTGTACTCAGAAAGTAGTCGCGCCTTAAGTATTGGCCGCTTAAGTACCTACGAGGAAACTTACTGGCCATTAGTTACTTGCGAACACATTAGAGTTTAACTTTTGTTTCTCCTCCCGCTAACTTGTAGCTTAGTAACGGGGATTCTTGATAAACTTATATTTCTACCTAAAACAATCAGAGTTTAGTTGGCTGATGTGACGAGTAATGACGACCACATTTCTGATGAGTAATGTACAAATTTTATCTAATGCACTAATGATTCAAAACAAATCAAACTGTTTGTGGTCCTTGTACTACCAGTTCAAGCAATCACATCTCGTTGAAGTGGAGCACCAATAAGTTGTTGTGAATTCCATTCAATGTTATAAAAGTTGCGGTGACACAGTTCGACAGGGGCACGGGTGACCGATACAGGTGGCTGACAACCGAAACGTTTCAGCTAAATAACCAGGGGACTGACGCGCACTTACGCGATTGGTTTGCAGGTGACTCCTTGAGACCTCTTAGCCTTAGCCAATGAGTTAGGGCTATTTTTAAAGTGGTACGGTAATTTTGTTAGAGCTCTTACAGATAGCAAATCCTTCTGGAATCTGTAGATGAAAAATGTAATGTGTTTGGATTTATTAGATGGTATAAGGAGGAAAAAACGAAGAAGATGACGTCTTGTGCTTTTATATGGATGAATAATTATGCTACAACTATAACATATTTTATCTACACTCACAACGTAATGTTCCAAATATGAATTCAAAAAAGGTTATATAAATACGTACTTTATTTTCGTGGATAGGTAAAATTAAAAAATAAACTCATTACGATGCAGTCAACTGCATCATAAAATAACTTTTTTTCTCATTACGATACAGGGCAAATCCAAAAAGAAGGCAGTGCCGTAACATTAAAAAAAAGAACGATATTTTCCTTTTCCCACATATTTTTCATGATTAAAATGTACTCTATGCTTGTCGATGACTTTAGTGCGATTAGTTTGTTGAAATGCACTGATCAAATTTTTTTTTCTAATGGAATGCGCGCCAAGCTTTTCCGATAAAATTTGGTTTCAATTTTTACATTTTGTTATACTTACTGAAATTTGTAGGTTTTTTTATTCTTGCTCTAAAATGTGAAAAAAAAATTACTCTGCCCGATATTTTAGTTTAGATGCAGCTAAGGAATTGACTTATTACAAGGTAGGTAGGTACCTTGCTAATACAAACAAAGTCTCTCTCTCTTTTCTAACGTTGATCTTTTATTTAGTAGGTTCAATCCCAAATGTATGAGTGTAGATAAAGTAGTGTATGAAACTGCACATAACTAGGTATTAAAACACTCGTGTGATACTATTAAAAACCTCGCCTACGGCTCGGTTTTTAAACACACACTCGTGTTTTAATACCCCTCTTTATGTGTCAGTTTCATAAACTACTATTAACTTTAACATATTTTGGACTTTATGTTACGAAGTAAAAGATTGAAATATTACTGTCATTTTCTACTTTTCAGGGTAACTCCATATTCCTGCCTAAGTGGCGTTTGACCAAAACTAACAATTATGAAGTCGGTTAAAAACTAAGGCATAAGTTGGACGAAGTTTTTTATATACTTACCTACCATTTGTGTGCCCTTACGAATTTTCACATCATCATAAAGCAAGTACCTAACATAAAATGCTACTTCAATAACATTCTTGACAATTTTGTAGTAAAGATGTGTATGATAAAAAGTTATGGCTAAAAGTAACATAAAAATACTGCGCGCATAAGGAAACACACCCAATTTTAAAAGAAAGGGAGCGTCGCAGACACGCTCTCTTTAAGTTTATTTATGGTATGTACGCCCGCCATATTTTCCTAAGAATAAGAAACTGATCCTATGCATATCTGATTCGATCTTCATTCGTATGTTTGCGTAAAATCTCCTCTGTGAAAGAATCTACATAATCAGAGAGGATACGCTGCCGAAACACGAGGTCGTTGCTTATTTGAGAACATACTCTTTGTGTGATAATCGATCTCCCGAATTGTATGTTAGGAATTAAGGAAAAATGTTTGCAATCACAGCTAGATCGGAAATATTTGTTTAGGGCAAGGGTAACTTTTATGAGAAGATTATTTCGTTTATTTATATACTCTCTATATATTATTAGTTTTCTTCTTCTAGTATGTATGTAATTCAGGAAGTAGAAGAGCATTTCGCACAACGGAATATAGGACTAAATAAATCCTACTCATTTTATTTTATAAATGTGTAAGTTTGTGGGGTTTGGATGTTTGTTCCTCAATAACGCAAAAACTATTCAACGGATTTGGTTGAAATTTGGCACAAAGATAGGAGATAGCCTACATTAAAACATATAATACTTTTTATCCTGATATTCCTACGGGAACGGGAAGCATACGGGTGAAACTGCGGCCGTCCGCTAGAAAAATGCTTTCAACTTATATATTTGCAATTCATTTGGATGGCAAAAAATCTTTTTGAAAAGATTGATTTTAACATTAGAGTATCACTAGCAATACTGTAACGCAATAAAACGTATGAAAGTGTATTATTCGCATGATCAGATCCCCTAATAAGTTGGAGCCCGATACGTGCCCAATGTGGCGAGCATTAATGATAGCCGTTCACGTCCGTCAGTCCGGTTCGCGCTTCCCCGAACATAGTCTTCGTTTTATTATATTTCGTTTATCTGGAAGAATAGGTAGCGTCTAGATTTAAAAGTAAACGATATGGAATAAATCGATTTTATTGGATCTTGCGGAACAGGGAAATGGCGTTAAATATTTGTGACTTAGGGCCTGTTTCACAGGCCAGACAAAATGCAGATTTTTCTTGGTGGGTGAAGAATTGATCTTATTGAATTCCTTTTTTAGGGTTCCATACCCAAAGGGTAAAAACTGAACCCTATTTCTAAGACTCCGCTGTCCGTCTGCCTGTCTGTCACCAGGCTGTATCTCATGAACCGTGATTGCTAGATAGTTGATTTTTTTACAGATGATGTATTTCTGTTGCCGCTATAACAACAAATACTAAAAACAGGATAATATAAATATTTAAGTGGGGCTCCCATACAACAAACGTGATTTTCCGTCTGTCACCAGGCTGTATCTCATGAACCGTGATAGCTAGACAGCTAACATTTTCATATATGATGTATTTCTGTGGCCGCTCTATCAACAAATACGAAAAACAGAATAAAAAAATTAAGTGGGGCCCTCCCGAACAACAAGCATTTTATTACGAAACCCTTCGTGCGCGAGTCCGACTCGCTCTTGGCCGGTTTTTGCTGTTCATCTCGACAATAGTGTTATTAAATTATACTAAATACTATTCTAAACCTAATTAATACTAAGCTTAGAAAATAAACTGTTACTAATACCAGTTCGTTAGGGAATTAAACATTAATTCCATAATTTTAGTAATCCATTACAAAATAAAACAATTACTCGTGGTTTCGTTAATTATTTTGTGTGATGAATGTACAAAATATAACTCGATTTTTTTATTAATTTTAACAAGCATGAGCGGCCCACGTTGAACAAAATAAAAGAAAATCGGAGAGCGTTTAATTGTTTTTTTATTTTATATTTTTAGCTTTCGACTATAATGTCCACATGTTCGAACTTTTGCGAGGACAACCAATATTTCAAAATTTTACTTGCGCAAATGATTTTCATTGCTAACTGCGAATACATATTTATGCATACTTGCGTCATTTTTACTACGCAATTTTGATCACACGTGGAGGTCGATCTGATAACTGATCGTCTAATCTTCTCTTCAAAAACAAATAGCTTTATTTTTTAATAATTTATATACGGTATTTATTCAAATTAGCAACATGACGTCTAACAACGTCCAGTTTTGGTGGCGAGTGTCGGTGACTTTGACGGGCGCGGTCACTCCATGTTTGCTGTGGTTTCAATGTTTTGGACTGACTAATTACCTCGTTAAATTATCATTATGGTTGTTACGTCACACAAGTCTCGGTTAATGGATGAAATGCGATAATGTATAAGTTTGCACAATATTGGGTTTCCAATCCTTATAAAAGCATTTTGTTCCGTTTTTATAATTTAGTAAACTATGGTCAAAGCAATTGCCTTCGTATTTGAAAATAAAAGCATCAATATACGAGGGCTGCTATTTATGTATCCGGAAAATTAAAAAAATAACAAACATCTATCATCTATTTGGGTTTTATTGCTTTTAAATTTATTTGCCATGATGATCCATGCACTTCTGGATACAATCAAACCAATTCTCATAGCACTTTTTCCATTCTGATTGAGGTATCTCCAAAACATGCATTTTGAACGCATCAACGGGTTTCGACTCATCTTGGAACACCCACACCGTTAACTGTTGTTTAGTTTCGGGGTCCTACGCATAGATCCAGGATTCATCACCTGTATAGATGCTGTAAACAGCAGTAGCCGCACCACGATCGTATTTTTTTATATTTTTTTTGCACCAATCGACACGAGCCTGTGTTTGATCAATTTTAAAATTGTGCGGAATCCAACGCAAACAATTTTTTTTGCAACTAAATGTTTGTGTAATATCTAATGAATGCTCGTCATACTAATGCCCAGGGACGCCTCTATCTCATAATATGTAACATTACGATCTTGCATTATTAGTTCTCGCACAGCATCGCTGTTTTGTGGAACAACCACCGATTTAGGACGACCTTCTTTAGATTCATCCGTGAGCATAGACCGTCTTCGATTAAACTCACTGAACGATTGATTTACAGTGGTTATCGATGGTGCTTCGTCCCCAATAAGCAAAGTCAGTTGTTAGATGCACTGTTTTTGAGTTAGTCCATGCCGAAAATCATAATAAATCATCGCATGAAAATTTCCACGATGTAAATGCATGGTGATTAAGACAAGCAATTTTCAAAATGGCGCCACAATGGAAAAACAATTGACATTTACATGGAACAAACTATATTCTACCGATAAAGAGTTAAATTTTCAAATAAATATAATTACTTTTTAAATATTGTTTTGTAAGTGGCCAATTCCGGATACATAAGTAGCACCCCTCGTAACAAGAGGTGTGATTTAAAAAATTCGTTAATTTATTTTGTTTTACACATTCTGATTTTATAATATTTAGAAGCAACGTTTTCGACACCAAACGACATAGACAGTAAAAAAAACTCTCAATACAACAGTGACATCATAGCAAAAGTATTTATAAAGTAAAACTTGAACTGTCGCTTTCCGAATCCAATCAAAAATAGATCGTCACCTTTCGAATTGCTTTCAAAAGTAAAAAGGGAAGGGTACAGGACTTGAATAATTCACCGTTTCTTTTATTAATGATAGGACACTTAAAGCGTCTCCTTGTTTTTCCGGCTTGAATACAAAATGTTCGTTTCCGTCCACGCGATGTCCACATTAAGGGAGTTCGTCAAATGACTTCCATTGCAACCACTTATCGACAAGTAACTTTAGGGCACGCTACCCACTTTATAGAGCTACATTGTTACAATAATTGCTATCCCTCTCAAGAAATTGTTGATTCCCTTGTGTTTCCAAAAGAACGTAATTCAAGCCTCAGATTAAACTTTTCATTTAGCAGCTCTTGTGGAAAATGAAAAGAGAAAATCAATAAAATTATGGGTATTTGTTTATTTTTTACACTCTTCATAATATTTTTTTTATATCTTAGGTCCTTAGGACTATAATTATCAAAACAAAATTATAATACACAAATAACAAAGACCATAAAATTTCATTGGAAAAACTAGGCTTATTATAAAATCGAGGCACTCCTACAACTATTAATAGAGATAGTAACACGAATAGTAGGAGCTTACGTACGACACCACCTTGCAGTTGGGATCAACGCTTATCCGTTGTGGTAACAACTCTCAAATATCAATGAAGATACCACGGTTGCTGATAAGATCACCGTCACCATGGCAACATCTAATCGGCTATTGACCCCTGTATTGAAGTTTCATAGGGGTTGAATACCTCTAATAACTTCTATTATCAAAACTTACACTTTCTGATTTTGTATTAACAATACCGCGGTGCCAAATGAGACTGATATACCTACGCCAAACACCCAATAGTATAATTATTATTATAGGTACATACATCAGGTCACAACATTATATTATTAATATTCTATTTCTCGTCAACACTGAAAACCAGGGTGTGGCCGTTCCGTCCACAATTCAGGCTAATAACAGTTTTTGTGACACTAAACACGAAAAAAGCTTTCCCCATTTAACGGAGCGTAAATGTGTAGGTACTCCATGTTACCGCCGCCCTTAAGCAGACATTATTAGGGGGGTGTCGCAAGACGGACATAAAATTTTGTAGCGATTTTTTCCTTAATACCTTCGGGCTATATACGCTGTAGGTCACGTTGACAACGTAACGGCCACCGGTGATACCCTCCGCAATATTCCTTTCACCGGCGTCACATTAAACTTTAATTTTGAATTCATTTTTCCGCTATTTCCATAGTATCGATTGGGACTGTTATTCGTAGACCTTTCGGAGGAGATTCATTTAAAATATTGTTAGAAGTGCTTTAAGGCTCGGTTATGCGAAAAAAATTGTCTCTGTCTTTTTTTTTACGTGTAAAGAGTATAGAAAATAACCTCACTTTTTCACTTTTTCAATGTTTTTCGTCGTTTTTTCATCATTATCTTAAGCACAATTATCTTTCTTGAAAAAAAGTTATTGAAGCTACTTAACAGTACGTTAAAGTGTATTTAGATGTAGAATTAAATACGTTTCCGCTATTATTTACCCCAAAAATATGACCCTACGCAAGCGCTTTTGATGATATTTAGATTTTTTTACAATCATCTGTGAGGTTTATTCTCAATTTAATACTTGTAGCTACTAGAGAATCTCTTTAGCTTGTCTTATGTTTTATTGTGGCTACAAATTTACGTTTTCTATATAAAAATATAACCCCCGCAAACCATGATTTCCTATCATGGACCCTTAATTAGTATATTTTGAACAAAGGACGTTGTTAACAAGCAAATAAATACATAAGTCATGTTTACACAAATAAACATGAATGGTTTGTTAATAAAATTATGTCGTAACAATTAAAGAACTCGGGCCTCGAGCTGTAGCAATATTATAAAAACGTAATCGAATATCGATATCCATTACGCTGACTGTCAAACAAATTCAAATTAAGGTTGAAACGCCAATCAGCGGAATGGGGTCCCTCGAAAAAGTAACCTTTAAAATCCTTGCACGTTTAATAGCTCAACTCAACCGGACTGGCGGCAGTAGGTTCTTTTTAATCGTAATTAGCAATATTTTGCAAGGGGCACAAAGGAGTGTCGCCGGCTTTTGCAGGTCGGCTTTCGGACAAAGCGGCCGGTCGCACGCACTACAAAGGGCTTACGGTTTAGATGTCGCCGCCCTGAAAATTTGTTTCATTAAGCGGACCAACCCGAAATTTCTTTTCCTTGTTACACCAAAGTGAA
Source organism: Agriphila tristella (assembly GCA_928269145.1). Taxonomy (NCBI): domain Eukaryota; kingdom Metazoa; phylum Arthropoda; class Insecta; order Lepidoptera; family Crambidae; genus Agriphila; species Agriphila tristella. Next base: position 13,509,263 of record OV743433.1, read on the forward strand.
ATTCCGGTGAGCAAATTTTAATGTCAAATATTCCGCAGCTATCCGTTTACCGATTTTTTCTCCATAAACAACAAAGTGTAAAATTTTAGGGTGTCGAGTGAACGAGGCTTTATTTTTCTCAAAGGGTTTTGTTTTACGTTCCATGGCTGAGAAACAGTGGGATTAAAAGGGGGAGTCGATACCAGCGTAGGCTTTCTTTCGTTTCCATCGCATATAGCTCGCGGCGGAAAGTTTTGCAGCAGATTTCACGATCATTGTTTCGCAACTTTGCGTTCGATCTAGTCTAGTGCATATACGTACGCAACTTCGGCTGATCGGACGGGCGAGCTCTTTGATCCCGATGAAATTATTTTTTGTTCGCGCGGGAAAACTATTGTAACAAAGGCTGGATCGGACAATACCCACCTGTGCGCGCAGGATAAAAGGATGGGGATTAGCGCTCCGAAGAGCAAAGCACGAGCTGTTGTTCTTGATATAGCGCACAAATAAAATGCTGTTCTCCTCGAACAAAGAGGTACGTGAGGCAAATTATTTATGTATTGCCGCGGTCGTTCTAATTACGTGAGGCCTTTGTTCCAGTACCCGGCCCGGCCACTCGCTCCATACTCGCGCTTGCGGTGGGCGAAGGTTTTTGAGATAACAAAACGAGCCCGCTCGTAAGAATCTAACCACTTCGTTAACTTTTACAGTCATGTTTAAATGTTTTTCACTTTTACTGCCTGTGCGATGTTTCATTGTTTCCTTGCCTCATGTTTTGGTACTTACTGTTAGTTTACTTGCTTGGTTAAACTAGAGGTAGTTCAAAATATATGATGGCCAAGAGGAAGTGCGACGGCAAAACATTACGGTATGTTTACATGCCGCAAGAATGTTAGAATCAAATAGGGAAATTACACATTCATTCAGACTGATACCAGACTGATGCAGGGTTACCATTTGTACAATGTTTTCTTAGAATTTCATAGCTGTTTCTTTAAATGTTCGTGTAATATCCCTCTATCAGAGCTCATCATGATAACAACAATTACATGAGAATCAGAACTTATGAAAATTATACAGTGTTTAAAATAAAACAACTTTTTCACGCTATCACTTATAATTTTTTAAATATCATAATGATTCATGTCAATTCCATTTTTTACGTTTTTCTTTTAATCCAATAATAGTAAGCTTAGTAAGAACCACTTATGTTTGAGTATTGTTACATACATATTAAACTACAAAACTAGGTACAAGCAGTAATTTAAAAACGTAGGTGCAAAAGCACTAAACTTAAGAATCGCCGTCTTTTCTTATCTACAACTCGACCAAGATAACTAGGCGAATGACAGCTACATAACGGCTAAGTTTATGAAACCGTTATAATTTGGTCATGTTGTAGTAAAGAAAAGACTTAGGCGATCCTTAAGTTTAGTGCAATCGGGCGTTAGTGTACTAAATTTCAACCATCAAAAGTTAAGTAGGTAAGCCTACTTAACTTTTGATGGTTGAAATTTATCCATTTCATAAACTCATTAATGGTCTTATTGGATGATATGGATTTACACCATGTACCTGTTTATTTTTGAGACTCAAAAATAAACAGGTACATGGTGTAAATCCCGACATAGTTTATTCTATTAACGTCAATAACCATGGAAATTTAAAACAATATATCATTAATGGTCATAATGGGGCTGAATAAGAAAGAATTCAAATTCATATATTGATAAAAATAATCTTCACTGGCATTTGAGATATAATTGACACTTTGAATTGACTTATTAGTGTTAATTATGTTCTACGACTTTTCCAAAAAAAGACAAACGAAACTTGTTTTTATACAGAACTCAGTCAGCTGTTCGGACATTTGTATGGAAAGTCGATGTTATGTTTTTGTCTGTTTTCAGATAAGTAGTAGAACAAAATAATGTTATTGTAAATGATGTTAGTAATTACTCCTGCCAGGTTGTTGGTTTTTTACAAATAATCCTGTACTTATAGGGTAATAGGTTAATTATGCGACTTATAAATACTATAGAACAGTTTTGTCCAAGCGTAACTTCAAGAGTACATTTGTACAAGTACACATTTCTGATATTATACCACCTTTTTCTGGCACCCACTTCCAAAAACAACACAGTCAAAATTTATTTCTCGTCTATTTCAATCAACATCACAAAAGTTAGGGTGAAGCAGTAAAGGTGATCTGCAGTCAACAGCAAAAGTAACTCAAAAGAAACAGACAAGTTGCTCACTAAATAGACTTTTTCGATGTGCCCCGAGCTTTATCCGTGAACCAGCCCTCTTTACGATAAGAACCGAGGGGAGGAACTGAGCAATCAGAGCCGGGAAGAAGCGCCATATGATATTCACACGTAATAAATATTAGAGGAGGTCCAGTGATTGCGACTCCAGGTGCGAATGAGTGTAGCTAACCTTTATAATTTATTTCATTGGTCTACTTTTATAAGTAAAAAGTACATATGAAAGACAAAGATACTATATATCTTTAAAGGAGGAAAGTACATCGATAATAATCCTTACTAATATTATAAATGCGAAAGTCCGTTTGTTTGTTTGTTTATTTGTTTGTTTGTTTGTTACGCCTTCACGTCTAAACTACTCAACCGATCATCATGAAATTGTGCATACACGTTGTCAAGAGTACAGAAAAGGACATAGGGTACCTTTCATCTAGAAAAAAAGTACCGTTCCCGAGGGATAGAAAAAAACTTTCTACGCAGACGAAGTCGCGGGCGGTCGCTAGTTAATCATATTTGACAAAATGACGCATAAAACATGTGATTTAGTATGTGCAAACGCATCTCTTTCTATACGTAAAATAATTTATTTTTGTTATCACTTTACTTCATTAAAAAAACCTTTATACAGGGTCATTCTAAACTTACTATCCAAATTTCAAGGATGTGTCAGTAAGTAAAATAATTCATATTTTGTTATCACGTGACTTCATTTAAAAACCTTTATACATGGTCATTCTAAATTTACCATCCAAATTTCAAGGATGTGTTTAGTCCATGAAACTAAACAACTTTCTCCAAAAAACAAGATTCTCCATGAAACTATACAACTTTCTCCAAGCGTCGAATTTCGCCACAAAATTTTGGTTAAGTATCAAATACTAAACAGCCTACTTACTTATTGTCTAATTTTCAAAATCTATCGCAATCGCTTTCATTTGACAAATAGATGTGACACATTGCTGCATTTCTGTTAAGTTTTTATTTGTGCCAAAAAAAAGCATTAATGTATCAAATCCTGAAAGCGATTGCGACAGATTTTGAAATTAGACAATTAGCCCCAGATCACGTGAATCTTTGATTTGTATGGACAGATTGGACAGTATTTTTTTACATATTTAGCCCTGTGTTCCTTATTCAGACTGAACACATCGTCAAAATTTCGATGGTGGTTCACACAAAATTATTTTTCTATTCTCCTGAGATTATTTCCATAGAAACCATTCCATTTCATGATTCATTCCTAATGTTAAACCTCTATTTTTCTTAGTAAAAACCGGTCAAGAGCGAGTCGGACTCGCGCACTGAGGGTTCTGTACCATCATTATATAAATACACTGCGGTGTAAAATATTTCAATTTTATGTCAGCGCCATCTCTTGATCGATAGTGGAACTACCTCCTTTCAGTCCCTGTTACAAAATATAATTTTATTTCTCTCTTATTTTAAAAATTGTTGGGAAACGAGATTTTAAACTATTCCAAATTTCAAGTTGATGGCATTGGTAGTTCTTGGATATCCAGCTGTGACAGACAGACATACAGACAGAGAGACTGAATCGCACCATAAAGGTTCCTTTTTACCATTTTGGTACGGAACCCCTAAAAATAGGTCTACAGGACCGCTGAATGTCTTATGACCGGTGCACGCGCATTAGACAAGCGATGAGCGCCGATCGCTGAGCGATGGCCGAGCGTAGCGTGAGCGATGTCGCCAGAGTGATGTGCGTTGAGTAGAGATTCGCAGCGACGCGCGCGGGGCGCCCCCTCGCGATATCGATTGCCCCAGTTGAGAGCGGAGCGGAAGTAATGACAGAGAGGGATGCAACCACTGCCCGATCCGATGCCCAACTCCACATAGCCGTACTGCACTACACAAATATTATTGCAGATCATGTTTAATCTTCTCCTTCATCCATAAACCATTTATATTTTAGACCAAACTTTCCTTTGTCTGCAGATTAGACGCTTCAACATTTAATAACCCCCTATTATAAAAGTCCATTGAAAACTCCAAGGCGCTAGTATACAGTCTCTTCAGATAAATTAGGCGAAAGTTTGAACCATCAAAGTAAACAACTTCACAAAGTCGAGCGTGGAAGTGACATCCTGCTTATATCTATCTGAACGAATCCCGTAATAGCTTCCTCAATCTCGGCGTCAAAGTTCTCATAAGGCGGTTCTTAACTAAGGCGTTAAGGAAGATAGTTAGTGCGAGGCCCTTCGGTAGGGTCTTAAAACTTGGCCGAAACTTGCGTAACTCGATCTCCACGATCCGACGTCGGGCGTCAATGCTGCGATAACTCACAATACGTTATTAGCATAATAATTATAACGCTTGTAAACTATAGGACTTGAGGTCTTGCCAACAATGGAAATTATGTTCTCTAAACACTGAGAGGCGGATCTTCAATGTTCGATTGCGAACTTGATTGGTTTTGAATTAATTCCACTTTCAAATAAATTACTTACGACCATAGACATAGAAAAATTTACGTTTGCGTTGCGCTCAAGTTTATTTCTATGCTTACGACATTGTTAATAAGGGTGTGGGCACATTTGTCTGACGCCACGTGTTAACACGCCGTCAGATGACATCGGTTTTCATAGTAAATGTATTCACTAGAACCACACTTTAACACGTCCAAATACGACGTGCTAGTTAACACTTGGCGTCAGACAGATTAAATTTGTTTGTTTTACAGAATGTAATCGTAAACGTGTAATGAAAAGGTTGTCGACAAAAAACAATTTCAGTAGAGACCATTAAAAATAAAAGCGGCCAGTAAAAGGTGACCGGCAAACGATATCGCACATTGCCAGCGGAGATCATAAGCCATGATGTTTTGGTAGCCATCACCGGTCCTATTGATTTAACCATAAAATGCTGCGACGGGAAGATATTGCGGCGTGTTATATTGCGATTAGTGATGGACTCAGTTCAGTTTCGTTTCGTTTTAACATTTTTCAAATATTGAATTATGTTGTTGCATTGCAATATTTGAATTTTTTTACTATAAAAATAGGAATATATTTTTCATTTATTTTGAAACACAGTGCCAAAACTGTTTTAAATATAGTAAGGATTAATAAAGCTAGATCGTGTTTTTCTCTTATTACCAATCTGATAATTATTTTAACAATATAATAAGTAATAATAACTGTACAAAATATCAAAATGCTTTATTTCGTTAACAAACCAAGTGAATTACAAAATTAAGATGACATTCCTAGTACCTAAGTATAAAAATACCTGTATCAAGAAGCCATCGCTGTTCCATTTTCATTATCTATCATATATATAATTTTTGCATGCGTGCGTCCGTGTGTGGGGGTGTGTGTGTATATATGTGTGTGTGTGAGTGTGTGTGTGTGTGTATATGTGTGTTTGTTGAATGGTCTGTCTCTCAGATTTATTCATGGCAGTCATTATTAATTATGCTAATTAAATTAATTTACATATTTCTTTCATTTGTTAATATTTTTTCAGTATTTATGTAATCGAGTGATTTAAGCCAAGCTGTTACGGTTTTTTTTAACTATAAGAATTGACACTTAAGCATTAAACTTATATTTCGACAAATAAGTACTTTTAAACTTAAAAAATATTTAATATTATACGAAAATTAAAATCAGCACTTAATAATTAGAAAAATACACCTGTATAAATTTTCTAGATACGGTACGGTATCAAAGCGCATCTCGGCATCACTACGTGGAGGAATCTGAGCTGAGCAAAGCGCACCCAATGATAATAAAGTGTAAAAAGAGTCGCCGTTTTAACGTCCCCTTTATGGCCACTTCCTGGACTCCTATAGGTCCACGTTGAGCTCAGATATATGGCGCAAATAAACCAGCGACCGCGATTTTTCTTTGTCGTCAAGACTATCGACATGAGCTGTTGTATCTCACACTACTTAGTATTAAGAGAAGTTCTGGTAGATTGTTTAGATTTGTTACTATTTAAAATTTAAGTTTTTTTTATATTTTTTTAAGTACTAGCGACCCGTTCTTGCTTTGCTTCGGTGTAGTGTCAAATTTGACACCATGTATAATACATTTAAACCTTCCTCTTGAATCACTCTATCTATAAAAAAAACCGCATCAAAAGCATTACAAACACTAAGCATACATATGGACAGACAGCGGGAAGCGACTTTGCTTTATCCTAGTGATACAAGCTTTATACGCACCACGTGGTTCAAATACAAGTATTAAGTTAAAATCATTTCACGCGTTCATAATTTATGGTCAAGCAGAGTAGTTCTGTTCTATAGTATATAATATTTGTCCCAGTGTGCGGTTGATGGCACGTCATTGAGATTGAAAATTCCCTTGATATAACCTAAAAATTAAGTGCTTTTGAATTGTCTATAATTACCTACCACCCATTCGAGACTCTTAATGGTAATCATAGTGGTGCTCTCAAGGAAAGATACCTAGGCAAACACGGAAGATCAGCGTCGGAATGTCTGCGACACCCGACACATGCTGAGTAGGTTGCCTTTTTAGTGTCACATTCTGTACCTATTTTATTTAAGCATGTACCCATGTATTTTGTGCCGCTAAATAAATCAATTTCTATTCTATTCTATTCTAGTAGTATATAAGTTCACAAAGAATGGGCTGTACTTAGTACTAATAATAATTACGAGTTTTACTAAAATGGGCAACATTTTTTATACCAATCGCTTTATAATTATTATAATTTAAATAATAATATGCAAAGATATAACCACATCATAATTAATTACGGAAACGACTGTATTTATTGAAATGTAACATAATCGTGATAATAAAGCCATAGCTCAGTTAATTACTGATATACCATGTATACTGTTACGCTTTAAAGCGATAAACAGATCTAATGTCGTAAAATGGAGTATCCTATCCAAGAGAGATCACTCTATAAATAAACTCGAGAATCCAATTAAGAAATGAGCGTGCAACGGATTTATTTCAGATTCGTTTTTATTAGTACAAGACAATAAAGCTGGATGATTTGCAATTGCATTTTGTTAGTTTCTACTCGACTAGATACAAATTAGCATAAATTGACTTGTGATTCTGACTCAAGATTTCCAAATTATTTAGAGACATTTTCCGATTTGAAAGGTTTGTTTGGTTTTGAGATGTTCTCAACCTTATTTCGGTATGCAAGGTTATTTTTAGTTAATACAAAACCTCTCGTGGAGTTGATCAGACCATCAAACTGAACAACTTTCGTTATGGGATCAACCTCGAAATTATAAAAACAACAGCTGTTCCATACAAAAGTACAATCCTACTTCATCGAAATGTATGAAATAGCTGATTTTTTTCGTGATTTCAAGGTTGGTCCCATAATGAAAGTTGTTCAGTTCGATGGTCTGACAACCCCACGAGAGGTTTTGTATTAACTAAAATCGGTCGTGTGTCCCGATCATCGTATCGTTCGAACGTTGGTAGTACTTACCCACCAATGATATTTTAAATTAAAAATTAAAATATGTAGGGGAGGTCAGCTCAGCGCGGCCACCTTAACTTTGACTTTAAAAAAATGCTGTTAAAAAACAGAATTTGGAAAAGAATTTTATACCAATAGATAGGGAATTTATTAAACTTTTATAACGTGTAATCGCATTCCGTGAAAACTTTAATAGTTTCTTTTAATTTGTAAATTACGATAACTTGTCAAAAAACCGCTTTGCCCAAGTAAGCGCCTAAAGCGGCCATGGGGGTAAGGGCAAAGTGGTCATTCCAAAAGATTACAAGAAATTCATTTAAAGTTAAAAAACATCCTGCTTAAAATAACAAGAAGACCAAAAATAAATTAAAATAAAACTCTACTAATGAAAAAAAATGATCATAAGTTTCAAATGAGACATTTATTATTACAGTCTTAGAATCTTCGAATACTTCCTAAATTTATTTTTAATTATTATATTCATAATTATTTTAGTTATGTTATAGTCACGCAACAATTTTCTCATACTTATCTTCCAACAGTTCTTCTACTTAAATTAAAATATTCAACAGCTAGGCAAAGCACTTGGCCACTTTGCCCGGACCGCTTTGCCTTTTTCCACCGTTTTGTTTTAAAAATTAACTGTGCTCATAACATTTGTCTCATGTCGGAACCAATGTTACACAAACAAAGCCAAATTAGATAGCAATAATAGACGTAAAATAAAAACATTGAGTTTTATAGAGTTTTGATCAAAACAGATTGAGTTTACCCTGGAGTTTCTTAACAAAATGAACAAAAATCTTTCGCATGTTGCCGCGGCCACATGCTGGTTCCAACCACTACCAAACGGCTGCTCGGGGCGGGGCGGTAAGTTTGCTACATATCAGAACATAAAACATTGTACTATCTTTATAAGTTGCCGAGAAATGAGGCATGGCCGCTTTGCCTCCTATGGCCACATTGAGCTGACCTCCCCTATCATTGCATTGGTACCTACCTAGTCTTTCCCTATGCATTTGTCAGACCGACTTGTAATTTGTCGGTAGGTATATTTTATGGTTGTTTACTTAAATATTTCTCTTAGACAAAAATCGATCACCAAATTATTTGTCATATGGCACAACACACTTCAACATCGTGCCTAGTGATAATTTCCTCTGCGATCGTGCCGATTTCTTCAGAAATACTAAGTCACAATATTAACTCAGTAAATCAATGCTTGAATTTAATTGAACATAACAACAAAGCAGTTCGACAACGATTCAAATTAATTACAACATAAGCCCTATTTAGAAAACGGTTGTTAAATATGTCAATAACAAAGTTTTATGTTTACAAAAGATTCAGTGCCCACAATACACTAAGTACAAGTCGGTCATTTAAGGTTAGTGGAAAACACTTATTTTTATTGCTCGTAAAACATCAATAGAATTACGAAAAGTATTTACAGTGAAATATGCCACGTCCCTATATCCGAGGTGATCCCAGGGAGGCCTCCGTTCGCTCCTATAAGGTCGACATTTCCTGCGGCCATTAAAATTTTACGAGTGAACTGGCGAAATGAATGCCAGAATTAGGTTAAGGAGCAGCCTGGGTCGTGTTGCGTGACTGCTCCCTCCCTATTCATTGCTAATTTAATACTAAAAACAATTACAAATATTTTTTTATAGTAGCGAATAAACGGTTAACGCAACCAAGGTAAAAGACTGTTCGGAATGTTAAAGCTTTTGTTGGGTTTCCTCTATGCAATATGAAAGTTTTGTGCGCTACCAAAGTTTATGAAAAGGAAATCTTATCAGTGCCGTATACAGAATATAAAGGAGTGTGCGAAAAGGATAGAATATTACCTATATTTTCTGTTACCTACCTTAGGTTACATTGTTATGAAAAGTGGGGCAAATGTTGATTGGATGATTTTTACCACGGTCCTTGAAATGGTACTCTAATCATTGCCATTTGTATTGGAGTTTGGAGTCCACCTCTAAAATATTTTTTTATACTTTACCTGGATTTTGGTCGCCAAGACCCACATTTGGTGCAAGTATGTAATGTAAGGTAGTGCAAGGTGCTATAACTTTGTGACAGACGACGGGCATACAGATGGACACTTATGAGTGACAGCAATGGGCTCTGTTTGGCCCTTTTGGCTTCGGAACCATAAAAATGATAAACCACTTCTACTTCGTAATCAACTATTTAATTGACTCGCAACTTTTCTTGTCATGAGATTCTTATCAGAAATTCAGAAATAACATGATTTCATAAGATGTTTACTAAGACTTAAATAAGGATTGTTTTTGCAAAATTGTTGCTTTAAATAACAAAGTTTTATGTACTCGTATGTTGACATGTCATACTTTATCTTACTTAAAGAAAAACGAATCACAAAGTTTAAGTATTAAAGGTCCCTGGGAGGAGTTTACAGAGAATATATTGAAATCAAGTAAATGAAGTTGAGGAGACGTTGCTCCAAATTATTAGGTTTGTCAGTTCGACAAGCCCTGATTGCTTCTCTTGTGACTCCGAGGCCATTTAAATTTAACACCAAGCTGTAGGTAATATAGATTATCTGTTTGCTCTGCTGCTGAGTTAGATTTAGTAGAAATGTGGTTTATTTTCTAACAAGCTCAAAAATTTGCCACGAGTTTAGTTACGTTCAAACTCTTTTATTACAAATGATTAAGGGATTAGTTTTGGGCATTAATTTTATGTTTTCATAATGCGGTGTTCGTTAGTTATAATTATAACTTAAGCTAGGGTTTCCTAGGATGACGGTACCGTCATATTACGGCCGTAATTAAGGGGCGTAGTACGCTGTCTATATAAATAATACGGCGCGGTTTCTGACGTTACGGTGTCGCCGTATTGTTTAAATTGACAACATTCAAAGTCGCTATATTACGGCCGTAATATGACGGCACCGCTTTCCTAAGAAACCTTTAAGAATACACTGTGTAAAATACTTCTAAGTTTTGTTATTATTGCACAAAATCATTATTCGCACAATAACTTCAATTTAATTTCAGTTTTTGTAATAACTATACGCTTGAAAATCACGCTAATATAAACTGGAAACAAGAAACTATTCTTTTTTGTTTTCGTGTCATTACATGATTTAGGAAAATTATTGAATACATAATAATGCGGCAAACACATTATTGAGTTGGTCCCTTTCCGAGTCGATGGTCTCAAAACTGAAATTCTATTACAAAGTCCTAAAGGTGGTGTACTGGTCTCATTTTACCGTCACAATAGCATTCATGTCACGTCCCTTTTCTTTGTTTCCGCTTATAACGAGATATTGTGATTCCAGCCCATTACAGTACCGCATATACACAGATGATGCGAATATCAAACACCGTATTAGATACACGTTTTCTTATTAAGAAGAGATAGACGCTGAATAATAATCTTGCTATTGACTTACGCGGTGGCTGTTGCGGAGGTAAACAGATGTATTTATGGAATCTTTTCATGATACTTGTGTACCTACAAATTCAATGGGAAAGACATGTTTCTGAATATCTGATATCACATACGATATACGCCACATTTTCTGTAAGCAATATGGTTTGCTGGATGTGTGACCATTTTACCTTTATAGTATACTAATACTACATATCGCATGCATTACCTGAAACAAAAAATAGCAAGGTGTTAATAAAATTAAAGCCGTCTTACTTATTCTTCTTTTTAATCTATTTTGTACATAACAAAAATGAAATATACTTAACAAAAATATACAATACATTTAAAAGCAACGCAAGGGAAAAGGTAATTAAGTTCATACATGAAGTTCGAGCTCAGGGATCCGGTGTAGAGGAACGTTACGCCAGGTTACGCAACACCGCCAAACAAGCCAGATAAGCAAGGGTGAAATCCTATATTATTTGCACCCTCGGATTAAAATTAAATTTTATAATGCCTCAGCAAATCGCGCCGCGGCTGCTCCTCATTGTCTTAAACCTTAATTTAATTTTATGTGACTTCGTAAATATTGAGTTCGTTAAATATGTATATAGGTTGGTTTCAACCACTTTTCACAGACATCTGGTTCAGTTTGATCTTACCATGCACCATTTTGTATAAAGCTCGTTTGAACCGTACGATACTATGTTGAGCATAATGACATAAGATATTTGGATATTATATGCTGATAAGAAATGGACATCGTTTCTGCGTATAATCCATACCCCCTTTTAATGTCTAATTTTACTGTAGTAGTAGGTTATACAGATGGCGTAGCTTCTATGACATTCACAAGTGCTTGTAACAGCCTAGACTGAATAAATTATTTTTGAATTTTGAATTTGAATTTTGAATTTTTTGAATTTTATACAGGATGTTTGGAAATAGCCTTATACAGCCAAATATGATTGATAAGTAAAAGTTGTTCAAACTAAACAACTTTTACTATGGGACCAACTCTGAAATCGCAATTAAAAATCAGCTGTTACATACATTTTGTTATTTTCGTTTTTCTTTTTTGTATGAAACAGCTGTTTTTTTGCGATTCAGGCTTGGTCTATGGGAGTTGTTCTGTTTGATGGTACCTATCGACCATATTCGGCTTTTCTAAGGCCATTTCCGAAACACCTTGTTTATAAATCAAGGCGTAGATAGGTACTATTCTTAACTTTTCTGCGGCTTCAATCAATTGGGATGTTGACAACTTTTTTTATTTCATATTACATAAATTACCTCTCAAAAAAAGAAACATGGGTAAAATAATTATTTCGCTAGCTTGAAAACTGCCCGAGATATCACAGTGTTAAATGCACACAAATGGACTCTCCCAAGAACGCTCCATACTAACGGCTACTGAATTATGACGTCACGTCTCACTAGTTTGTATGCAACGCGTAGGAAATTTGTTCGGCAGCTTTATTAAATATTGTGTTTATCAAAATGGTTTCTTAGACAAATTTGCTATACATTTTACGAACTAATTAAAGGTATCATTTATTTTAATAAATTTTATACTTTTTAAATGGACTTGTCCACCCAACTTTGAAGGGTCATAAAACAAATAATGTGCAATATATAAAACCAAGAGGTATACAAGCTACTCTAAAAGTTTAATATGTTTACGATTTTTATTATTATTTCGTTATTTTATTCATTAGTCAACATCCCAATTCTCAATTCATCATCTTCAATGCAATGTTTACGCTCTGTACATAATTAAAACATTTATTTATTCATTTACACACTCAGCATATACTACTTTCTGTCTATTTTCATTTGCGTCATGCTTACCCTGTGTACAACACGGCAAAGAATCGACAGAGGACCGAAAAGCCTTATATCAATAGTGGAAATAACCTAGTTACCTTAAGTGTATTAGCATTGAAAGCAAAGTTAGCGTGCCTCTCACATTAGCAATTTACAAAGTTTAGCCCAACTACGAGACTCAGCCTAGACAAAGAGATTGCTTTGTTAACTCGTTCACCAAGTAAGTATTAAAAATAAATAATCAGAGTAGACCATATGATCTTAGATTAAGGTTTCTTGTACATTTAATTTAATACAAATTAAGTTTCGAATAGATTTTGCCTTTTTCGAATAGATTTTGGAGTTACATTATACCTATCATAGATAACATCATTAACGAAGGAAATTATACAAGACACTACATATTTTATGTTATATTAGTTTTGCACAATTCGGTTGCGAAAACAAAATAAACAGCCTCTTGTAGGTGCTATTTCTATATCTAATACTTATACGCATTCAAACATGGTAAAGTGAACAATAATCGTAAGGCAATACTGTTGCGATAAAAGGATCACTCAAACCACCCAAATCACGAGGATTTCCTTAACAATTGTCGTCAACAACGCATGGGTAGTCATCGCGCCGTCACACATCTCTCTACAATACGCGATATCTTTAATATCAGATTTTCATGCCAAGATATAAGTATGATATATTTCCTATGGAAAATTATCCGGCGCACATCCCATATCGGATGTTATACAATGTGATTGCCTTATTTCCCTCTTCTTTCGATCTTTACACGTTATTATCGCATCGACATCCGACTCACGAAGGATTTCCTCTCACGTGTTCCGAAGACGGTTATGCGATACTGCTGTTGAAATTACTCCTCTAATGATGTTTTGAGAGTCGTAAGCAAATATTGCTTTGTTACAGATCACGTTACAAGAGTTTATTGGCAATTAAATAAATGAAGAAAGAAGAATAACAAATCTTATGTTTATCCTTTTCCCCGTGTAACGGAATATTTTCATAAAAATAAAATTCACATTTCACTTTCCTGGATCGCATACTTCAAATGTGTAATTCACATAAATAATTTGTCAAAGGTCACCTCGATTCCTATGTATTTAAGCACTGTTATAGTCTCATTAACTTAGTTTCATTAACTAACACTCACAGACCATACAACAAATTTAATACTATACATAAATAAGTTTTTCAATTAAAAATTCAATTAAAAACAGAATCTGTGATCACCTAGAGGTTTCAAATAATAATTTATTGAACGGAATTGAAATTCACAGCTCCCGTAATACTTGAAAACATAAAGATTGCACATTCATATATAACAATGTAATGCACAACGACTAAGTATCACATATACTTTAGCTACCAGCAGGAACTAAATAGAATTTCCTCTCCCTCCTAGGAGACACTGAAAGTCTGTTTCCGTAGTGAACGTTACACGGAAATGTACTACGGGTGGCAAAAAAGTGAAAACTGCAACCAAACTGGTTTACCGAAGTAATGTGCAGAGAGTGTGCACTATCACGAGTTTACGCGACGCCGGCAGTGAAAACAGACCGCTGGAAAATCTATTAGGGCAAAAGATAACGAAAAAATATCGGTTTCATTTCATTTTACAGATTGAGTAATTGACTGGATTATTACCATTGCGTTTTGATGAGAATCAATGTTAGGTATGGAAATCCTCGTGATTTGATTTGTGGTTCCGTGGTTGAAATTATTACTTTTATTGCAACAGTATTGTTTATTGTTAAATTTACCATTAGTGTAGTCAAATTAGGTCGAATTTGCAAAAAGACCGGAAGTAATTCGTGTAGTTGTCATTTTTATGGAATCATTAGAAGCCATGAATATAAGTTTCCTCTGAGTTTGCACTATTCTTGTTATATACGGAACATCTTTAATATTTTTTTAAATATAATACCTACAAAATCAGTTTTTTTCATGTTTTGTTACAATTTTAATTACCTATCATTGCATACCTAGCTTTCTTAAATCAGATAAAACGTTATCGAGATAATAGACAAAATCTAAACCCAGGAGGCGCTACCTTTGTGACGCCGTAGGTACTTGTTCCACTACTTTAGCGAGTGACAATAGTTATTTGTTATACAAGTGACCAAAATCAAATTGTGCTGCGAGTGGCGACTTTAAATCACGAACTAGCGAAGTAGTCTAGAATTGAATCACGAGCGTAGCGAGTGATTCTAATATAGACTACTGAGCACAGTGAGTGATTTAAAGGCACGAGGCAGAACAACATTTTGGTCTCGTGTAAAACATACAACTTTTCACCTCGACCAGCGAGAAAATTTTCACGTGACTTTCCTGGTAAAAAAGCTTAATTCAGCATTAGAAATTTGTTCACTTAACTCTTTTGGAGTTAGACAACTATCTGCATCGTTGGACGCATTCATTTTTGTAATTTATCACAAAAATAATTCAATCAAACCTATGCTGAAAAATTTTATTCATAGAGTCAGTAAAGTAGATTCCCGTCCGTCGTTTTGATTACATTGCGTTGTGTTTTTCTCTTATTCATTGATATTCCGTCTTATTTATTTATTTATAATCATAAAACATATAATTTGTTAATTAATTTCATTAATTTTTCTTATTTCATATTTGTTTCATACATGTGACCTCATTACCTACATACTCTTTATTTCGAATTATCAACCTTCTTTTTTAACAATCCTTATTTAAAACTCCTTGGTATATCCGTGCATTTTATTTTTTTACTTTTTAATCCGTGTATGACACCATAAAGCACTCTATCTATCCTTTTCTCATATATCAATTTTACAAGTGTCATCCTTGTCACTTTATTTGTTTTTTCTTTATTATTTTAAAAGTTGGTGTTAGAAATTAAAAAAGCACTTTGTCTCACGCTTTGTTTTTACGCGCCAATAGCACCCTTTTCGTGCTGGAGAGGTGAAAAAATAATTTAATAATCAGTAACGTGCGCGCAATGCACAAAGTGGAACCAGTACCTACGACGTCACAAGGGTGGCACCTCTTAAGTTTAGATTTTGTCAATTATTTCGGTAACTTTTTGTCAGATTTACGCAAGCTAGGTATGCAACGATAAGTAATTAAAATTGTAACAAAATATGAAACAAAAACTGTTATTGTATTATATTTTTAAAAATATTGGGACCTTAATGTTAATACCTAACATTAAACGATGTTCCTTACATAACAGGACTGTGCAAACCCAGAGGAAACTTATATTCATGGTTTCTAATGATTCCATAAAAAATTACAACTACACGAATTACTCCAATCTTTTTGCTAATTTGACTGCACTACTTGTTTGACTAAGCAATATATATAGTAAGAAGTGTTCATTGAAATATCGATCATGGTATGTAAATGAAAGGATATCCATCCGGATGGAAAAAACTTGGTTTAAAGACCCAGGTATAAGATTTTTCATAAAACAACAACTCTTTAATGATAGTAAAACTATGTTTATTATTAAGTTTTGTTTCAATTATCTCAAAGAATTTAATTAATTTTACATTCTTCTTTATACTGTTCTCAAAATAATAGAGACCTATTAAAATAAGTCTACAAAAGCATACATTTAATATGATTAAAATGAACAATATATCTTTAATACTATAAGCTTTAAATTCCCATCCAATTTACTAAGTGAAGCCTAGGGCTATAATGTAATGTAATGTTAAAAGAAAAAAATTGTCGGCTTACAAAGGTCCAATTTAAAGTGGAATACTTACTAAAAGTTATTAATTTAAGATGAATTAATTGTAAGCGTCTCTAAACACTTTCAGAGGCGGTTCTTTAAAATAAAAATGTAGCTGCTTTATGAAAATTACTCGGCGCTGTTATCAAAGGGAATTTACAACAAAGAAATTTAAGTTGGGTATTCACTCGTTTCGTTTAAACGGTAAAACATTCGTTTTTTTTTATCCACAACTTGACTTGGCCTTCATCTCACTTGATGTTAAGTGACGATAAGGCCGAAGGTGGACGCGCACTACTCCCGGAATCTTCATCACTGAGGAACGGGCTATCTCACCTCTAACTGCCGGAACACAACAATTTTCAAATTGCTGTCATGGCGTCAGACTTAGGTAAGATGGTGGTAGCTAGCCAGGCGGACTTGAAACAAGCCCTACCAGTCCTACCATCAACCAAACCAAGTAAAAATTGTACCCCCTGGGAATCGAACCCGGGACCCCTGCGTCTTACACGGGTGGGCGAACCGCTAGACCACACAGGCGGTTTTTACGTCTATTATACAACCGCTGTGTAGTTATTACTGGTAGTTACTGGAAAAGGGGATAAAGTGGAGATCACGCGATTCATTTCTCTAATTGCGCCAGGCGTTGTATCCGCGGTTTCATCCGGGCTACATAAATGCTGCATCATTTGTATTATAGTTGTTGTGATTTAAGGGTGTAGCCAATATTTGACCGACATTATCGATCGACTATTACATTAAGATTTTATGCCTTTCACAATGCTACTATGGGTATTTACTCACATGATGAAATACTGCTGTCTTGCAGCGAAAAAGTAAAAAGTACTAGAAAATTTCGCTTATCCTACAGCGACTCGGGAGCATAATAAAATTGGATGTGCATTGGGCCGGAATCCCAAGGGTACGGGTTCGAGTCCCGTCTGAGGTGCTACGGATGAGTAAATGTTTTCTAGCAGTTGTTTATTATCCATCGATGTGGATCGACTGATATGGTTAGTAAACTAACCATATCAGTCGAGCTTATTCATAGATATTACAATAATTCGAACGATTATATTTAATAATTAAATTAGTCTACAGAGAAGGTATGTGTCAGATAAGAAGTCGAGTTCGATTACTTACAATTGAAGGGGTAAGTGGACAAAGGTGTTAACCAACAAAAAGTTCAAAATGAGTTATGAGTGTTTGAAAATTGTGTTAAAGCCTGAAATGTATGCATTTTTGTCAGGTAACACCTTTGCTAGGGTCTGTATTTTTGTTACGAATAAAAATTTGCGTGTTTTGAGCTCATCAGCAGATTTATCATCTCTTAAGCTCTATGTTCATGCAAAAATGACTAAGTATTTTGTCAGTTTTGTCAGATAACACCTTTGTCCACTCACCCCTTCAATTGTCTTCTTCTAATCTTTCGGCAGTGACAAGAAGTAGGTAATACCTTAATATTTTAATATAAAACATAGATGTAAAAAAAATGCGCGTAAACATTAGCTCATGATGAAACATTCTTTCCTTTATTTCCACAAACGTGTATAGGGTGTGTAACCTAATCAGAAACGCAAACTTCATTCACGATGAATCATTTGCGCTAATTAAGGATTGAGTAATTAGCTTCTATTACTATTTAGTGAGCCTCGTGGAATGATAAACCATTACCTCCGACGTTAAGCACCAATAACGTAATGGATGATCTAATTTCATGGATACATAAGGCTTTTGTTCAGAAGGAAGGGTGCCAAAACAAGTTTCAGAAAGCTCAGCCGGTCCTATAAGTGTCCATTAGTGAGTCGAGACTAATGTCATGTAACTCTATATGTTTGACATACAGCAAGGATTTGGAAGAAAATGGGGTGAAATACTCTTTTTTGCGCACGTTTAGGGGTTTAATATGAAAATTGTTGGGTGATTTACTGTGTAATTTTTATGTTTTGACTGTTTTGTATGCCTTTCAGGATGTTGTCTGGGCGTTTATACTATTGTTTGAATAAGCCAACCACACAATATATCTTTAGATGAATAAATCCGTGCTTATTCATATCTTGGACCAGTTTCGACTTGAAGTGAAAGCTAAGGAAATTTTCACCTTCGATCAAAATTCTTTCAACGGTCCAGGGTATTATTTATTAAAATTAAATTAGTTACTGCGTAATTCACAAATTATCGAAAAACCATTGACATGAAGAGACGATAAGTGTTTAGCGAAAAAATATTTACTAAGCGAGAAAAATGTCAGATGCTTATAATTGAAAACGGCCATCATAAATAATTCATAATATGATACAATCTTCTGCATTGTTAAGATAAAATATTTCAAAATATATTGAACAAGAATAAAAATGATGGATGAATTAGATGCAAAGTAAATTAAGATTTTCTAAAATTTAATCGTCTCTAGCTTTTTAGCAAATTAACACTAATGAATATTAAAGTGATTAAAATGTAATTGCTTTAAGTAATAAATGTATGAATACCTGAAGCCTACTCGAACAGGCTTAATGAATTTATCGAAATTGTATTATTCGCTTGTTCTTGTAAGTGCTATAATTGAATGAAAACACAATAATGTCCTTATTAATGCTCTGCCGCCGCGCGCCGTCTAGACGAAACAATATAAGTGACACAAATGTATCTTATAATAAACAATTTTATTTCATTTAGTAACTAGTTAGGTTTCACCCACTGTATAACGGAATGAAAACAAAAGTTGGAGTTAAACTTCTTTCTTTTTATTTTATTTTATTTTAATCATTAACCTCCTGTGGGGTTACTCCCGAAACACAAACGAGAATCTGAGATCGAATTGGTACCGAGTAAACGTCAAAACAGTACAATGGAAACCATGGCAACCGTTTTCAATGTACTAAAATAACAGATTTTTGACTTTTATTTGATACCAATGGGGAGGAAAAGCGCAATTTTATCCCGATAGGTGGCGTCTGTCTTTGGTACCGGGCCGCCTCAAAGAAAGTGTCAAAACATATGGGAATCTCTTGGAGTATTGCACTTTTTAATTTGATACTGAGAAAATGCCGCATTGTTATGCATGTAACTTGTAAAATATTGGAGTTCATCGATTTCCCAGTAACAAAAAAGATTGTGGGCAAAAAAATATCAAAAAAAATATGCTTTTCCCTCGATTTTCTCCTTTGCTGAGCCTGAGAAACATTATAAATCAAAAGGAATGTTTCATGAATTTGATGAAGCTTCGCCAAAATAAAACAACATTTGAATGGGGAGGAAAAGCGCAATTTTATCCCGATAGGTGGCGTCGGTCTTTGGTACACGGCCGCCTCAAAGAAAGTGTCAAAACATATGGGAATCTCTTGGAGTATTGCACTTTTTAATTTTATACTGAGAAAATGCCGCATTGTTATGCATGTAACTTGTAAAATATTGGAGTTCATCGATTTACCAGTAACAAAAAAAATTGTGGGCAAAAAAATATCAAAAAACATATGCTTTTTCCTCGATTTTCTCCTTTGCTGAGCCTGAGAAATATTATAAATCGAAAGGAATGTTTCATGAATTTGATGAAGCTTCGCCAAAATAAAACAACATTTGAATTATAACAGCTTTGTTCTTTAATATTTCAACCTCAGCAGTTTCTAACATATTTATAACTTGGATGAATTTGATAGGTATATCAAATATGGAATAAGCCCAATATTGGGGCCAAACAGAGAATTAATAGAATTTTATATGCCAGAGTCATTCAAGAAACTTAGAATAATAAAATAAATATGATAAAACGGTTCGTGTAATTTTGGATGGTACAGAAATTCCAGTACAGAAACCTGAAATTACTATTGCACAGAAGGCATCATCAGGCAACTATAAACACGGAAATTCACACTCAGTTGCTTTGTTAAAATTTAAATCATATGCTTCTAATCTGAAATAAAAAGATTACTTGTAAATCTTACACGAAATTTAAAGAAATGTAATGCTTGTTAGCAATTTTTTGAAAGTTGCTATAAACTTTCTTGCCTGTTGTTTTGGCTTTTCTTTTCCGTAATTCTTCTTTTATCTGAGCTAAAGTTAGCATAGAATACATTTTTTGTCCGCAAAACCGAAAAAAATACAATCTAAGAAAGTAAAATCACGTAATACACAGTCAAGACAATATAAGCTGAAACTGACAATTGTTCCAAAGACTGAGCGCCATCTGTAATTCACTTTGCCTTCGCCTCCCCATTATAACAGCTTTGTTCTTTAATATTTCAACCTCAGCAGTTTCTAACATATTTATAACTTGGATGAATTTGATAGGTATATCAAATATGGAATAAGCCCAATATTGGGCCAAACAGAGAATTAATAGAATTTTATATGCCAGAGTCATTCAAGAAACTTAGAATAATAAAATAAATATGATAAAACGGTTCGTGTAATTTTAGATGGTACAGAAATTCCAGTACAGAAACCTGAAATTACTATTGCACAGAAGGCATCATCAGGCAACTATAAACACGGAAATTCACACTCAGTTGCTTTGTTAAAATTTAAATCATATGCTCCTAATCTGAAATAAAAAGATTACTTGTAAATCTTACACGAAATTTAAAGAAATGTAATGCTTGTTAGCAATTTTTTGTAAGTTGCTATAAAATTTCTTGCCTGTTGTTTTGGCTTTTCTTTTCCGTAATTCTTCTTTTATATGAGCTAAAGTTAGCATAGAATACATTGTTTGTCCGCAAAACCGAAAAAATACAATCTAAGAAAGTAAAATCACGTAATACACAGTCAAGACAATATAAGCTCAAACTGACAATTGTTCCAAAGACTGAGCGCCATCTGTAATTCACTTTGCCTTCGCCTCCCCATTCGATCCCAGAACCTCGTCCGTGTTTCGAGAGTAACCCCCCAGTATGCAATACATTAATTTAATATTTATAGGGGGATTTAAGTTACACTAATTTTCTTAAGTAGCATCTTTGCCATTCAATATTTTTTATAAACTATTAACTACCTATTGAAGTTTAATGTAATATTATTATTGTAGGTCAAAAAACAATGTAGACAGAGAACTTTATCCACCTTTACATGGTGCCGGGTCTGACTGGTTGCTTCCATTGTAGAGCCTCAGAGGTAGCTGAATATTACAGTTCTTTGTCACACTAACTTCAAGGGTTATTCAGTAATCGCGACCTGACTTACTAACCCCCGGGTTTCTGAGGTATTTTATCGGAGGTTTTATTATCTGTTTTTCAGTAATAAAATTTAAATTAATCCAGATAATGTAGACTAAAGTAACCGACATCGCTCGAAGGATTGCTCAGCTGAAATGGCAATGGGCGGGACACATAGCGAGAAGAACCGATGGCCGTTGGGGCGGAAACGTTCTGGAATGGCGACCGCGCACTGGACGCCGCTCCGTGGGTAGGCCCCCGACAAGGTGGACCGACGATCTGGTGAAGGTCGCGGGAAGCCAGTGGATGCGGGCAGCGCAGGACCGATCGTCGTGGAGATCCTTAGGGGAGGCCTCTATACCCAGCAGTGGGTGTCGTGCGGCTGATATGATGAATGTAGACTCCTTCGATGACGTTAAACCTCCGATAACCTTCGCGATTAAGTACCTCAGTTGAGTTGCTGACATATAGAGTGTTGAGCTACTTCTAACAACATCGCTTCAGGGCAACGTTTGTGAAATCTTTTGATAAATATTATATTTTTACTGTGGTAAAAATTTCGACTGTCATCCTACTATGGTTAATGAATGTTACTAAACAAAAAGCTTGGCAGTAAAATAATAACGAAAAACGTAATAAGTGATAGGCCCTCTATCAAGTGGACGAGCGACAACACTAGATGGATGACCACACTCCGGAGAATTGAATGTTGTTTTTGTATCAATACTTAATTAGGTCTGTGACAAAAAATGCATTGATTGAATTGTTGATAATGATAATGAAACATCAAATAAAATATTTCTTTGCTTTGCTGTACCAATCTCAAATAATTATTTTTTATTGGTACAATATTTAGCATTCCAATTTTAATCAATGTAGGCCGTTATTTAAGTAGGTACTTTTGTTTTTAAGCGACAGTCAGTGGTAGCTTTAGTCAATTCTAAAAGTTAGTGTACAAAAAGATGTTTCTTTTAAAACATTTGCCATTCCTTTTTTAGGGTTCCGTAGCCTAAAAACGGAACTCTTATAGATTCGTCATGTCTGTCTGTCCGTCCGTCCGTATGTCACAGCCACTTTATTCCGAAACTTTTAGGATTACACAGTTGAAACTTGGTAGGTAGATGTATTCTGTAAACCGCTTTACAATGTTTATACAAAAATAAAAAAAATAAAAGATTAAGGGGGGCTTCCCATACATGGAACTGAAACTGAAAATATTTTTTTTCATCAAACTAATACAAGCGGGGTATCTATAGATATGTCGTTAAAAATAACATTGAGCTATTTAAGACAATTTTTCTCAAAGTCAACCGTTTGATAGATATACACTGCCAAAGTGGGGGACACTCATTTTACATGAGTGTCCCCCCCTTTCCCTCCTCTAACTTTTAAAATAAGAAAGTGAAAAATCTAAAAAAAATATGTGCTGTAGATCTTAATAAACACTTTCAAAGAAAATTGGTTTGAACCAAATATATTTAGTAGTTTTAGAGATGTAGTATATTTTCTAAAACCGCAAATATAACTTTGTTATTTATACAAACTCTATCAAAAACAAAGTTATTTTTGCAGATGAAAAATGATAGTGGTATAAATAAGGCATGGTGTATGGTAACTACGGAACCCTACTGTGCGTGGCCCGAAACACACTTGGCCGGGTTTTTTTAATAAACCGTATAAATGAAAGAAAAGAATGCGATCTCAGCTACAATTGCATGACTCTACTGATTATGCAAGTGTTATCTAGCTCAGTAGGTACGTCTATAAACTGAATTAGGAAAATAACGCAAATTTCCCACAAGTGATTGTACAGTTATCTCTGTACATTGTAGCGAATAGTCACGCCAAAGCCGCCGCTAAAGATAGGAGAACAGAAATAAAAGCAGTAAAGTTGAACACACGGGGCATGTCGCAGGCCCGTGCACCGACACCCACCATTAGTTTACATACAAATGGGACTCGTTTTACATAATCCATCGTGCACCCCGGTAATTTGTTGCAAACCGTCTGGATAAGCAAATTGATCGCAGCTGTATAATGCATATCCGATGGCGGATCCGTTGCTGGTGAAGTTTGACGCCAGTAACGTTTGCCGCTTTATTATAGAGTTTTACAGGACCGTAAAATGAACCTATAATGTAGTTGGTTCTGATAATGTAATTTTATAATTTAGGAAAATTCAATGTTGGCCAGAAAATTGAGACTTTAATGAGATGAATATTGTTAACAAAGAAAAGCAGCAAAGGAAGGTACTTCTTTTCGCTTTACTAAAACAAACATTTATTAATTTATATTACCTAATACTCTTTACCCACGACGGAACGGAGAAAGTATATGCGTTTAGAAAGACGTGTTTATTTGTCGCCTCTTATCTCAGGAATCGTTGGGCCGATTTGGAAACGGTTTATTAGATCTATCTATATAAATGTTTAAAAGTGGAAACGAAGCCACTGATTCTACCTTCCTACCACAAATAAGAAGGTCCTTTAGAATTGAATTGGTGAAGGCAACAATACTGGAAGGTGGCTTTCTCTCGCCGGTTCTTCTAGGAAGGTTTTTATTAATTTACAAGTTACAGGATTTCCTGTTTTTCTCAATTTTTTAATGTCGTTTGCCTACAATAAAAATCGCCAGTTGCCATAAGCGAAATATAAAGTAAAAATCCTGCACATATTCTTTCAGTCAAATTTCATTTTTCTATTCATCACATCGAACTGGATTTGGATTTTTTGTTAGCTTCGATCTCCATTAATATTCGGGTACAGGGAAGCATTGAAATGTAAATATTGCGAGCGGAGCCGGGAACAAGCGGCTAACGAACACGAAGCGGGGTAGATGCTGCGATTTGTCTGCCGTCGCTGAAATTGCGATGGATCCAAGAAAAACAGCAGACTAGGTATAGCACATTTTTTTTTGTTCTGTGTTTAGGTAAAGTACTGTTAAAAGCGGTAGGTAAAGTAAATAATTATTATGCGAGTTCTCTTCTGAAGTTCAAATAATTACCTAATATATTTTTCCTGTGACTTTTCCTAATGGAATTTTGGGAATTACAGGAATTATAGGTACTGTAGCAGCCTACGAACTTCTTAAAGTTTTAATTTGTATAATAAAAAAAAAAATTACTTAAATTGCGTTCAATAATAATTGGGAAGAAGTTATTGACCGAGCAAGCACGAAGCGTCTTCAGCTTGGGCAAAAATTCTTTCGTTTGTCCTTCCGCCTGTCCATCTGTTCTCCTCTACTGGTCGCATTTCTCAAACGAT
This sequence comes from Agriphila tristella, assembly GCA_928269145.1. Taxonomy (NCBI): domain Eukaryota; kingdom Metazoa; phylum Arthropoda; class Insecta; order Lepidoptera; family Crambidae; genus Agriphila; species Agriphila tristella. The sequence goes on from OV743433.1 coordinate 13,534,323, forward strand.
GCTCATGAAATTTTGTGAGTAAATATAGTTTTTTTTGTAGGGACAGCATTTTCAAAATTCATATATTAACGAAAAAAAATCACCAATTCCGAAAAATTATCAAAATTAGAAGCGTCATCTACTAATTATATCAAATAATATACTGTACTGCTTTGAAAACCTAGTGGCGATATTTATTAAATTTATTTTTAAGCAACATACAATTTGAGCTTCTTTAACGCACAAACGCGAGATCTACCAACTCACGGAGCTACTAGTATAGACTGTGATGATATTTTGGTCCCCGTATCCAGTTCCAGCGTTCCAGCCTCTGACAATTTGACAACTTTGTATTGGTAGGATAAAATAAGAGGAATGTTAATAAATTTTTAAAAAACCCTATATTTTAAAATATTATAGTCTCATATGTTGTCATTAGTAGCTCGATGGCATGTACCAGATTCGCGTCGCGTTGGCTGAAAGTGGCGATATTTCAGTGCGCCTAGCGTTCGTTTGTGAAAACTTTCGCGTCAAAATGCTGTCTGTCAACTATCTACCGCAGACGTCGCTCCACAGCATGTATGGTTTAGAAATCATTAAGCAATAAATAGTAATAAAATTTCTTTTCTCTCTTTGGTCCATTATAGCACAATTATAGCTAGCGTTAGTTTACTTGAAATTATCGTAATAGTAGTAGTTGAAAACCCCTTGGTAAAGATTTTTTGAATGTTAAGATTCGACATCGTACTTTGAGTATTTTCAAACAGCAAGCGCTACAACATCTATGAATAAAGAAAGGCTTCTTTGTCTATTTGGTTATGGAATCGAGGCTTTGGGGTAAAAGCTGCCAAATTGAAGTAGGGTCGGAAGTGGCGTAGACGGGACATATTGCGCGAATGCATTTGGGAAGGTGGGCCAAGAACACTCACGCAATGAATACATAATATGCATATGCTCCTACTGCAAGCCTATAAATTCTAATTTTATTGTAACTACGGAATGTAGATAAACTCCAGATACAGATAAGTTTCAAGACCAAATCTATAACGTACCCACAGGATTAATATTATATGATAAATCTATGATTTTGAAGGATACTTTAGCAGTCATACTACATCTATTCTGAATGATAGAGTAATCAAACAGCTGAAAACGCAGTGTAATTCAAATTTTGCACTTCAGCCTCGATACCCAAAACCAACAGCTGATAATAATCAATATTGCTATGACCACATGACTATTGAAATAATCTAAGTTAAATACCTAAGGTGATGTAATAATAAAGTGAGAAAATTCCGCGATAATGTTAGTACCTATGTACGTGCCTATACCTACCCTAATTGCTATCACTTCGACACGCGATTCAAATCAAGTTCATAGCTTTTCAGAACGCATTTCCTGCATGTTCCTTTGAATCCATGTGAATGTTATTGAGTAAGTACTTTTGAGATGCTCGCTTTCTAATTTTGCCATAAGATGTAAGAGAAATATCCATGTAGGTATGTCCTCTGCTTACTCTCATAACCAGATAAATCGGAGAGCTTCGCTTTTCCAGTATAAGATTGCAGGAACCGTTTGAAATATTGTTGTCAAAGCCGTCTCAGATGCAAATATTGATTCGCCTCAGTTGAAAATTCATAGGTAGAGGGTATTATCGAGCTCTGGCACGCGCGCCGAGCGACGCACCCGCACGCCTGGCTGCCTCTGTACCTACGCTTCACTATTTTACATATAAATGGACGTCGCTCCATAATCCGTCTAACACAATGGCTTTAATTTGTTCCGTGGCTGTGTGCGTACGCAAATGAAACCTGAAATTGGTGAGACCGACGCTTGCAACGAATTTGGGGGTAACCACTTACGACGTGAGAATGGATCTGGGGTGAATATTCAGACTTAATTTAGCCATTCATTTCTGAAGTGTCCCTGAAGGCGCTGTCAGACTCAAAGTTACTGAAAAGTACGATTTTTGTGTCTTTCGTCTAATACTGGCAAATCAACGTTATTATGAACAAGGAAGTGAATATAAATAGGATTCGTGAGATTATTAGATAGATAGATAGATAGATGAACACTTTATTGCACACACACATTATAAAAATCAATCACAAACTAAAACTTAAATCTATGGTGGGCAAAGGCGGTCTTATCGCTGGAAGCGATCTCTTCCAGACAACCTTTGATTTAGGATAGGTAGCTGAGAAGAGATTTGGAGGGCAGTGCTAGATATAAATGAAAATTAGATACCTACTTAATCTAAGTTATCAAGTCAATAAACTTACATACTATCATACAGAGCAAATTACAAAAAAAAAAAAACTACATAAACCTAAATAGTTAACATATAAATATGTGTTGCAAACTAGGATTTTGCTAAAAGGTAAGCGCGCAATTTAGTTTTGAATACGGCAAGGGATTGTGAGTGTCGAAGCTCAGGTGGGAGGTTATTCCATAGGCTAGTCGCCGTAACCGTAAACGACTCTTTGTAATAACCAGAGCCAGGCAGAGGATTTCTAAGGATATTGTCGGTTTTGCTCCGAAGTTCCCGGTTATGATCCACGCCGAGAGGCTGGAAACGCTCTTTAAGATAGGGAGGGGATCTAGGATCATAAGGGATTTTAAAGAGTAGTGTAAGAACATGCTCCTCTCGACGCAACCTAATGGAAAGCCACCCAAGTTCCTTTCTGCAGGCCGACACATGATCGAACTTTCGCAATCCGAAAATGAATCTTATGCACAGATTCTGTAGACGCTGCAGTTTGTCCAAAAGGTCTTCATTGAGGTCAACGGTAGAAACATCTGCGTAGTCAAGAATTGACAAGAGGAGCGATTGTGAAAGTTCGATCTTGGTCTTCACAGGAAGTAAGTTTTTCCACTTACGCAAAGAGCCAGCTGCAGCGTACACCTTCCTGCTCACCTCAGCAATGTGAGGTGACCATGAAAGAGTACTGTCAAAGAGGACACCTAGGTTTTTGACAACATTGCTGAAGGGCAGGGGAGCAGAGTCGAAGAGAAGAGGTGGGACATTGACATGTTGCAGTTTGGCGATCTGCTTTGAACCTCCAATAATAATGGCTTGTGATTTGTGGGGATTGACCGTAAGGCCATAGGACAGGCTCCACTCATGGATGGTGGCAAGGTCAGCATTAAGGCTAGATATAAGAAACGTCGGGAAAAGGTAGGTGCTCAACACCTATGTTTTAGTTAAAATCGCGTTAAAACCTGTGTTCCAAATCTAATAGATATAAGATGGTTTAAATCAATGATGGAAGATTGAGAGTAGATTTGGAAGTCGTCAGCATAGAGGTGATACTGGCAAGAAAGAAGAGGTGTAAGGAAATTAATAAAAATAGAAAAAAGGAGAGGGGAGAGGACGCCACCCTGGGGGTACACCCGCCATAACGTCACAGGGAACAGACATTTTGTCATCAACCCGAACACATTGCAGACGATCAACGAGATAGCAACGAAACCACTCGACCACAACATCCGAAATGAGGACAGTTTTAAGCATTGCCAAGAGTATGTCAAAATCAACAGTGTTAAAAGCGTTGCTGAAATCTAATAGAACTAAAGTTGTAATCTGTTGTTTAGACATACCCTCTCGAATGTCATCAGTTACCTTGGTCAGAGCAGTGACTGTGCCATGCCCAGGGCGGAAACCAGATTGAAAAGGACTGAGAAGATTTACGGAGTTGATAAATGCGTTGATCTGATGAAGCACAAGACGCTCGAGGACTTTCGAAAGAAATGGGAGAATAGAGATAGGCCTGAAATGAGAATGAAGAGAAGGATAAGAGGTTTTAGGGATAGGAATTACTACGGCTTGGCGCCAGCAACTAGGAAAAGTGCCGGTGTCAAGTGAGAAGTTAAATATAAAGCAGAGAACGGGAACAATGACAGAACCACACTGCAGAATCATTTTCCGACTTATTCTGTCCGCGCCCTCCGCGCGGACCTATATTACTACAGTGGCTAGAGCCAGCAAGCTCAACGATTGACGTTTACATTTTTAGTGATGTAAATAAAATAGTACATTTGCACGTGAGGATAAGAAAGCGTCCATAGTCATGGGATATTTATACAAAAGTAAATAACAAGCCGAGCTAAAATTACTGAGAGACATTGATATTTACATTATAAAAGTAGAACAGTAGGTACTAAGTAGACTATGAATAGTGTGTGTTGCCAGTGATGTCTTACGGCAGTGAAACGTGGTCGCTAACTATGGGTCTCATAAGGAGGCTCAAGGTCACCCAGCGTGCAATGGAGAGAGCCATGCTCGGTGTTTCCCTGCGTGATCGAATCAGCCCTTTATTCTCATAAGGACAGATTCTCAAAAGGACAGAAGTACAGGTGAGCAAAAAAAGAGAAAAGAACGTTTAACTTCTTTATCCGCAGGAGAACTAAAGTAACCAACATCGTTCGAAGGATTGCTCAGCTGAAGTGGCAATGGGCGGGACACATAGCGAGACCGATGGCCGTTGGGGCGGGAAGGTTCTGGAATGGCGACCGCGCACCGGACGACGCTCCGTGGGTAGGCCCCCGACAAGGTAGACCGACGATCTGGTGAAGGTTGTAGGAAGCCACTGGATGCGGGCAGCGCAGGACCGATCGTCGTGGAGATCCTTAGAGGAGGCCTATACACAGCAGTGGGTGTCGTGCGGGTGATATGATGACGATGATGAGGTACTAGACAATGCATCTTATAATGAAGCATTAATAATCCGGTATCGATTTAAGTATTTGATTAAGCTAAAAGGGAAGTTAAATTAGCCCGAGTATTCGGAAGCCAATCCCGGGCGGTGTGTCACCTGCACCGACAGTTGCGTAATAGTCTACAACCGCCAAAATTAATATACAAAACTCCTGACCTGTCTCCGACTAAATAGTTTTTGATGCCGGTAGTTCTCGAAGCGAAAAGTTAGCCTTGACGCGTTAGTTTAGAAACACATTAAAGTGAAAATTAAGGAATAATATCAATAAACGGTTAGAAGGTTTCAATTAGAATTGTTAGCTTAGTTTGTGACTTATATGTTACACAGAAAATAAAAAAAAAATAACTGAAGAGTAAGTAGTTATCGACCTGTCTTAAAATGTAAACGGAAAATCTAAAAAGGAGAGCCAGAAAGTACCTGCTTTTAATATTTCTTAAAATGTGTTTTTCCTTCTACAACAACATTTCTACAACAACTTTTATGAAATGCGAACTGCACAAAAAGACATGTTAAAAAATAATATCAAGTTTCCCTCTCTGAGCTTTTGATCCAATTTGATAGCTACTGCTGGTGACACGAGGTGACGCCCGCACCACACCACGTCTCATTTGACTTTTTTGAAAACTTACCAAAGTGTTTTCAAATTTATTTATACGAAGTTTGTAGGTATAGAAACATTTTCCGTTATTATAAAAAAAACCGGCCAAGTGCGAGTCGGACTCGCGCACGAAGGGTTCCGTACCAAAAAATCAGCAAAAAATCACGTTTAATGTATGGGAGCCCCCCCCTTAAATATTTATTCTGTTTTTAGCATATGTTGTTATAGCAGCAATAGAAATACACGATCTGTGAAAATTTCAACTGTCTACCTGTAGTCGTTATTAATATGGAGCAACAAAACGGCAAAAAAATCACGTTTGTTGTATGGGAGCCCCCTTAAATATTTACTTTATTCTGTTTTTAGTATTTGTTGTTATAGCGGCAACAGAAATACATCATTTGTGAAAATTTCAACTGTCTAGCTATCACAGTTTATGAGATACAACCTGGTGACAGACAGACAGACGGACAGCGGAGGCTTTGTAATAGGGTCCCGTTTTTAACCTTTGGGTACGGAACCCTAAAAATACAACACGATGCAACATTTTCTGTTTCGATAATTTAACCGATGATGATCATTCTCTCATTTGAGTAAAGTTATCCGAAACTCATATAACAAGGCTTCGAAATTAATCAGAATATTTGTCGAATTTCCTTTTTCAACAAAAGCTAAAATTAACTTTAAGGAAGCTGTCCGTTTCAAAGAGTTTCGACTCTTTTGAATTTAAGGTGGCCTTAACTTTAGATATTTGTTTGAGTATTTGGCTGATTAGTGGCGTCAGCAGGGTGAAAAATACGGCGTTTTGTGAACCAGAGATTTCCTTTGGTAGGATTGGTCCTTAGGACCCTAGGATGGATATAAGAAGTGGAGCCACCACGATTTTTGTAGTAAATTTTTTGAAGTTTTGGCTTTTAGCCCAATCTCGATAGACGTATTAGTTAAGCTGCTATGCCCAGTTTGATATCATATTCGTATGAATTTAGGGTGTCGAATTCATTTTTGGATTCATATTTGTACGATTCAATTGTTAAACTATTTAAAAAAAATTAAAACAAAAATAAAATACTCGCTTGATTAAAGAAAAAAATTGCCATTAAATACACAAATTGGAATATTAGAAAAAGAAAAATACCTCGTAGGAGCTCTTATATCCTTTTATTTTTAAAATAATAATAAAAGAAAATATTCTTGTTATGGCCAATTAAAAAAATAACTTCTTTACCGTTGTAAGGATTTAAAATATCAATTTTAAATATCAATTCGAAACTTGTTTGTGATAGGCTCAAATTGTAGCAAATTTAGTTAGCTTTATAAAAGTATAGTGTAGAGATACCTGAAAAACGTTTCCTTAAGGTAGTTTTTTCGAAAATACTGAAACAAGTTTTTCCAGCAGTACAGGGTTTCCAAGCGTTAAAACTTGGGTAGAACTACTCTCAAGGTACCTAACAACATCTGAAAAAAATCGTAGTTACATGCGCGCTTGTGATATTTGCCTTTTTTGTCGATATTGACTGCTATTTTTTGTTTTTCTAATAATTTACTGATATTTTTTAATGCTGCATTATACTTTTTAAGTTTATTTCAAAACAGTTAAATAAAAGTGTTATAATGTCTATATATTTGGAATTGGCTATTTATTACCTTTCATTTGATACTCCTATTGTTATAATAAAAAAAAAAAAAATTTCCTTAGGTGTAAGTTGAAAATATTGGTTATTGTGTAATGTTTAGGAAACTTCTTAATAAATTGCATTTTTTATACCAAAAATGAATTCTATGTCATTGATTTATCCGAAAATGATAACAAACTTGGCTTAGTATCTAAACTTAGGCAGTTATTAACCTCGGACTTCGTTAAGGCAGAATTACCCCCTCCCCCCCCACCTGTTTGAAAAATCCAGGTGGCTCCACTTCGTAAACCCATTTTAGGAACCCAAGGATCAATCCTACCGAAGGAAATCTTTGGTTCATGGATAGCCGTATTCTTCGTTTTTTTGCCTCCTACGACTGGGGCTAGATGTAATTGAGCTTATTTTTAAAATTATATTAAGTTTCAGTTACAAAATAACACAAAAACTGTTATGGTTATCTAGCGCAGCGGTTAGTAAGAAGCCGAAAGTAAGAAGTAAACTACTAGGGTTGCCACCTTGCGCGAGCCGGGAAACATTGTTGGGTCTATTTTCTAAATGTAGGTACGTTGAAATCATTAAAACTGGCATGGCAGTAAAACTACTATAGAGTCTGGGAAATGAAGGACTGTAAATAAAATGGGTTTGTAATTAAAATAATCAAAATCTATGGCAACAAACGGGCGTGTCAGCAAAGTAAGAGTAAAATAAAAAAAGGAAAATTACCTAGCTGAAGGGAAAAAAGAGACATTTGATTTAATGTTTTAAGTATTTTTATTTTGACTATGTTTCGATAGATATTTTGTGTTGCTACGGGCCTCTCATTAATTCCGCGTCATTTTTATATTTACTTACGAATTCCAAACAAGACATGTCTTTTGCAATTTTGCTTCCAACAGAGCAACGATTTCTGATATTAGAACATTTAAGCGTTAAATGGGAAAAACCTCGCTCAACATAAGCATTTGAAGGCTGTATGCTTAAAGCGCTCAACTAACTGTAAATTTTTGTGAAATCACACCATACTGAGACTTTTTGGCTTGGTGTTCACTTCTTGTAAGTTATTTTGACTTAAAAAGAAATTTTAAGATTCAAAATATTTAGTTAGAACAAAAAGATAAGTATATTTTGAATTTATAAACTCTTGAATTTTCTCGGAACCCCTGAGAGCCTCTCACGGAACCCCAGGGTTCCGCGGAATCCCATTCGGGAACCGCTTATCTAGCGCACCTAAAATCTGTATAGGTATAATACAGCAGCATTTCTGATCGAATTACAATTTAGATTAACATAATGTGATATGTGGTAGTGACGACTTGTTGAAAAACAATAACCATATTCATGACCTAATTACCATATCTCAGATTATATCAGGTCAGGAGGCATATATGAATACATCTAATCACATTCAATTGTTCAGCTTTTATCCTATGAACATTCGAATTAATTCTTGGCCACACAGTGCTTCCTTATGATTTTTAAAGTTAACATTATCGCATTCAAAAGTGAACTTATACCTAGTAACTTCGCGTTTTATTTTTAAATCTTTCCTCTTACATCATTCGCAATATTTCGCTCTCTCAGTAACTCACCCAACGTTATATTTATTTCTGAACCGCAGCTCCGCAATTTAAATTTAATATGTATATGCAGATATAAACGAGCGACTAAGTTAGAAACTGGCCCGGCCACAGATGGGGATGACATCTCTTTGAAGATAAAGATGGGAGATAATTTTGCAATTTTCGTACTGAGGTTAGATACGTACCTGTCATGTAGCTCAAATTAACTTCTGATAGCTAAGCAACTCGTCTTCTTGTTTGCGGTGAAATTTTCTTCCTTTTGCAACGATATTTGAGAGGGAAATTCCAATTACGGACTTTGATGACGGTTCGATTATCAGATATTGATAGATTTGCCGTTTTCTGAGCGACAGACAGACTTTATATTTGTATGTCATGATAATTTTAATGAGCTCAAAGATTTACGAATCATATATTGTTAATGCAAAAGTTACAATATTTTAAGTTGTATTTTCCGTCTAAGATACTAATTACCTATGTATTATTATTGGGTAGCGTAGGAACCCACATATATAAAAAACAAAAGTTTTTTTGGAAATAAACGATCATGATCGTGCTCACTCACAAAAAATTACGATTTTAAATGTGAAGTAAGTAACTTTAAAAATGTCTCCTGACTATGGATTAATTAATTTGCTTCCTAAAGTCGTCAGAAATAAAATAATTATGCAACAATTTCATCCTGTTTACTGTGAAAAATCACGCAACCCCATTTTTGTAAACGCCACTTTTATTTTGTGTTTCTTTACAAAGTTCGCCAGCCGAATGTCATGGCGATGAATGGCGCGTTTGTGCTAATCTCTGGCGACCCCACCAGGGGTGCGGCGGTTCTGTTCAATGAACTAAGTCCGCACACTTAACCCACTTCAAATATTTTTAACGGCACAATATTTGGCCATCTGTCCCTGTTTATTTTGTATATTTTTTTAATAATTATAACAATAACTGTATTTTCGCTCGCAGTTCATTTTGTATCATGGATGTGTAAATGGAAAGTAGTTCAACTTGGCCAGGTGAATAATATTTAAAATAACAATTTTATGGCGCTGATTTCAGGACCCTCAAGTTAGGAATGTAAATCTAACGTTTAATATCGAAATAGACCCGTGCACACCATAACTCAGTCTTATAAACATAAATACGTATCTGTCAAGGAAAGCTATTACCGCACCGCATGCACGAGAGCAACCGCGTACATTGAAGTGTCAAATGTGACAACCCTAAAGATAAATTTGTCACTATGATTATGTCAAACACAAAAATAATCCCGTCATCTATTTGGCGTGTGCCGCACCCCTGTTCGAGACTTGCAAATTTGGGGGACCGAGACGGGTGAAGTGAAACTACAAACGACAGATTACAGGCTGCTCCATAGGTGATCAGACGTCGTGTCAACCGGGTGATGTTTGGAAAAAGTTGTAAAAGACGAGGGATGGTTGCCATGGTTAATAATACCCTCGCAACTTAATACGCGCACAACATGTTGGCGTCGCAAAGAATTTCCTCGACGTATCTCGTCGTTTTAGCAACAGGTCCCCTGTTTATAGAAAAGCTTTTTATATGATTTCGTATCATAGAATATTCGTATTGAAATAAGTTTGTTTACCCTACAAAAATAAATATACTACTTATATTTTTCACTCAGTTACACTGATGAAGAGAGAAAAGTTTCCTAGCGTAGAAATACGTATTTTGATGCTTCATTACATGACCATCAGCCATTTTTGATGTCCCCACTGCTGGAACACAGGCCTTCCTTATGGGTGGACAAGGAGGATGAGCCATGACCCACCATGCGGGCCCAATACGGATTGGTGGGTGTTAACGACTGAAAATGCACCCGGGACCAACGGCTTAACGTGCCTTCCGAAGCATGGAGAAGCTCGAAATAGTAAATTTTGGTCACCCATCCCACGACCGACCCTTGCGAAACTTGCGCAACCTCAGAAATCACTGGGCCAGATGCTAAACAACTGTGCCATCAAGCTCCTTATTTCATAAATATACATAAAACATTACTAGGATGTTGATTCTAAACAATATTGCTAGCTCAGCGATCTTTAATGAAAGTTCTTAGCAGACAATCCCTGTGCACCGACCATGGCGCCATATAATAAAGGCGCACATGCATAACGGAGCAAAAGTAATTAAAAGCGACGTCAGACTCCAACAAACAGTATAAAACCTTTTGAGTGAAAGAGGGCGCGATACGAAGTTGCGTTTTAATCAAACAGTGACCACGCCTATGGGGCAGCGTCGTTGTGTCGCCTGTTTATGAGCTGGTAAGGAAACAGACACACCAGACGCAGCATGATTACAAAAACTTCTGTCTGATTCTTTTACAATGCAAGCTCTGGAATAGTCTCCCTGAACCTCTCAGAAGTTCTCCCAGCAAAGTCTCCTGTAAAAACATAACCCTCTTGCAGGCGGGTAAAAAAAGAAAGTTTATGCCTTACTCTTAGAAAGCTCATAGGTTATGTGAAATCATCGATATTTCTATCTCCTTCTTATATAATTTGTTGAAAATTGTATGATTTTATATGTATTAAATTAAAGGTTATGTTGTATCTATTTTACCTTATGTACCGCCTTCATTGATATCTGTTTCCTAAACGTTGACTGGGAGAGAATGCTTTTAGCATTGAGTTTGCCTTTTGTAACATTTTGTTTGAAATGTACAATAAAGCTTGTTAAAATAAAATAAAATAAAAAACTAGATGAAAGTTTACATTACTAAAGATGTGTGTGTAAGCACTTTTTATCGAGAAACTTACTTTTTTTTTTTACTTAAAGGTACATGTTAGAATAAGTAGCTAAAGCGCTTCTAACAACGCCCAGTAACATAGATATTGTCTAATAATACCTAATGGATATAAGCTTCAATGTACGAAACTGCATACAATTATTTCAGGACGATTTATTATCAAAACAATGTGCCGGCGTCAACAACGATTATACTATGACGAACAAACACATTTGCGAATTCACTCTCCTTGTGTTTAAGGCCTAATACAGGCAGTCCTTTCGCCGCTGTATGCTAATGGCGTGGATGTGACGCTCCCTGACATGTGTCAGGCAGAAAATGAAGTCCTGCCGCGTAGGGACGTTTACGAATAGAGCAAACTATGTAGGTCTATATTCCGAATTCGTCAAAACGAGAGACGTCGTCGTCGTCGAAGTGACGTTGGGTGCGTCCTTAGAACACACTCAGGTGATCTGAGGGTGCGTCCAAATGGAAGTATAATCAACGACGATGTCCCATAATCGTAGGATTAATCTAAATAAATCTGGACGTATATAGGTACTTCCATGTTATTCGTGTCGGTGGAACCAGAGAAACAGCTTGACCTCTACGTAGTACTAGCTTTATACACTAAGGAGGTCCTTATTGGTCACCATATTTTTCTACTGTCCACGCGGACGAAGAAGAAGAAGGGCGGAGGCTAGTTCTTAAAAATACTTTTGGTTTGTTTGTGTCAGTTCTGTGTTCAGTATACATTTTAATATTAACTTTATAAGAATCTGAATAGCTCTGTAGAATTAATGACTTGGTTGCTTGTTTAGATAAAACATTGTTATATGACTGCGATGTTTGAACTAGAACGTGTTTCACGAATTTAACAACAATCATAGTTTATGGACAAATCAACAACATATTTCACACTTAACAGCTGGTTTGGCTGCAGCTTTGGCAGAAAGCCTCAAACGGCTTAAATGTTCAAGTAATACCAAAATTTATCGCACTGAGCTAAAACAACACTATCAAAATTTCCAGGACACAGATATAATATAGGTACCATACACAAAATCATTGGCGGAGGGAGTGTAAGTTTCTTGATTTATTTTAATTTGTCGTGATTTTCGCTTCCCTGTAGAGTTACGACATACTCGTAAATGCTCGTAGGCATGTGCTTTTCTAAAAGCCAGAAAAATTAAAAAAAAAAACTACATAAGTCATAATATAATATACCTACCTATCCTACATTAATATAATCATAGGTAAAATCAGTGATACTAAACAAAAATTTGAAACGTCTTCTGCTGGCATCTATTCTCTATTGATCAAAGCTATGACACGTCCGCAGTATGTCACTCAAGTCTAAATGAAAGAAGGTATTTGCATCTTTCCGTCCTCACGTTTGCCAACTGCCCATTTTATTTGCAATAGAGGCAATTCCCCAGCGCGCCACATTATTATGGTCCTAATATGACATAATACGACTCTGTTACGTGTCACAAGGAATAGGATTAATTCTGAAAGGAAACGTGTTTACTTGTAAATAGTCGTATTTTATTTCAATATTTTCGGAATAGTTATGTTATTATTAATAGTTTTGATCTAAAGGAAAGCATATATTTTTCATCTTTGTATAAAATAAAAAGCGTATTTTAAAGGGAATTTTATCACTCACAAGTGCTTCGTTCCAATTCATCTAACACTCTTCCCTTCATTCCTTGAACGTTCAGAATCGTCTGAGAATCCATTTCGTGATTTATGCGTAAAGAAAGGTAATAGCGCGGCTCATCGCCTTTTCACTTGGTTACTCAAATGTAGATGGATGAGTCCATCGCCGTTACAGCTACAAAACCGTCAGCCATCGCTCAGTGTCCTCGCTAATTGAAAATTCCCGTCAGCCCCATTTAAATCTCTATCGGTGAAAGGAGACGAGGCTCAAAATCAGCCCAAACTATAATTGCATTGTCCTACGCCTCTGTCATATTCACATTAAAAGTTTTAACATGTCTTGCGTGACCAATTTAGTAAGTTGCCTTAAACTTTGAAGTAGCCAAATTGATACGTAAAACATAAAAGTCTTACTATAATAAATTCGCGGCGCCAATTAAAGGGCCTTTATACCTAAATACCCCTTAAAGTGGATTCGCGAAAGGAAGAGGGCGCGAGCGGAAGAAATCCTCGATAACAGGGAGCAAAGAGTGGAAAATTATAAAACGTTAGAGAACTCAGACAGAGTGTAAAGTGGGTTTTAAATTATAATCGTCCAATTTTGAAACAATGTACTTACTTCCGAAGATATAAATTGAAATAACTTTGAAGAGATGATCATAATTTCGTATAACGAGAATCATTATTGTTATAGATCCGCTTACTCAACGAAATAAGGATAATGAAGCGTGTGGGAGTTTCATAGCCCATACACGAGTCACGTTTGGAAATAACAATGTTGTTAGGTTTTTGTAACACTGTTGGCGTTGGCTGGTACAAAATGGACTAAGTTAACATGGCCGTCAGCGCTTTTAGATACCTCTCAGATGTGTTTAGGAAAACGCTCCCCTTCCAAATTTTTATTCATTCCGTAGCGAAATCAACATTAGTAGAAAGCGTAGGTGTGGGTGAGGACGACCCGAATTAAAATATTTTAAGCAGGCTATGAATATGCAAAGACACGACGCTCGGCGGCGGTGGTTAACGATTTGCACGTTTTTGGACCACTCGCTAATTGCGAATGTGAACGAACACTTATGGCAAATGTAATTGCTTTCACTGATACGAGATACGTCATGTTTGCACTTTGATTTTACTTGGTAATAGGTTTTGGAAGCTGCATCAGGTAAAGTAATTCGGTTTTGATGGATCGCTTTTCACCTGTGCTTTTTGCTACTCTTTTGTGGATTGTGACTTTTTATTATTTTTATGAATGTTTCAGGAAACAACTGCTTTGCGATTTCATAGTAATAGTGAAGGTCTTCTAATTATTTCATATTTGACTCTTATGAATTCAATAAATCTTTTTTTCTTCTATTGGAATATATTTTGTTGGTTGCAATACAATGAAACAACACAGGATAAAAAAATACTTTTTAAAAACTTATATTTCATTGTTTTTAAAGAAAATATAAGTTACTTTGGCTCGTACCTGTGGTGTTGGTAATGATAATCAAACTAGGTCTTAAAACAATACATTATTCGATAAAAAACATAAGAGGTAATTAAGTATGATATTAAATATAAGATCATCTGATTTATAGATCTTTTAAAAAGTTCTTGAAACAAATTCTACTAAGCAATAACTTAAAAGATCGATGGTATAAAATTACTTTAACTAAGACTTTGGAGTTAACAAGGTCTAAGTAAAGTGCTATACGGTGTACTATTAGCTCAGGGGTATATCCTTGGCCTTTTCAAGTGTGATTAAGGCTAGATTGAGACGAGCAGCGAACCTATCTATTCAATTAATACTCAGGTTGGTCCGACTCTTGATTTATATTGCAACTGTAATTGCCTCTATTTATACTGGCCATTGAAGGCTGAGGATGGAACTACAAATGAGGTTGCATTGATGGCGTCTTTAGATTGAAGACAGCTTGTGATGTATGTTATGAGTAGTAAGTTGATTGATGTCTATCTATCGCGAGTTATGTACTACAGGGTTTAAGGAATCCGGGAGATACAGTCACTTTACACTATAACGTAAAGCTAGGCTACCAGAGATTCACAGTTACAAAAGTGTACTTAGTTACAAATTTTCCAAAAAACTCTATAATTTGTTTCATCTATGAATCATGACTATCTATGAATTATGTCTACATAATACTAAATTCGATTTTTTTATGTTTAAGATACACAATTCTTTCTCATTTTGCGGTAGAAAAATTTATACAATGCAAAAGCAAATCTGTAAGTTTATTTGAATAAATAATTTTTGATTTGATTAATCACAAAACTTTTATATGCTTGATCTTGTGATGGTTCCAAAAATAATTCAGATCAGATACCTTAGGTATGTAATTAAATCATATAAAAGTCGTGTGTTATGTCGGCAGGTTCTTATAGATAGAAAGCAATTTTAAAATATGAAAGTTATAATCTATGATTTTAATGACGTCATCATGTATTTTAAAATTCTCTCAGATTAACGACTTTTCAAGACGTCGATTGCAAATATATATATTGTTTTTTTTTTCAACCACATATTACACTCAAAATGTGTTAGATTCTAGATTTTCTCCATATCGGAACATCAGAAGATGGTCTATCAGGTCAAAGTTCAAAGGTACGGTATACCGGCCACTAATTGTTTACCAGAAGGTACGGTAACGAAGATTATTGGGTTATGGGGCTCTGCGGAAGGATTCACTAAGGTGTAATAACTGACTTGGTTAGTGTTACTGAGCGTTTCCACAAGTCAATGAGGATCAGTAACAGGTCTGAAGCCTATAGTTTTATTGGTATAATATAAAAACATATTCAAAGTTATGAAACTTAGTGAAAGATTTTTTGAAATCCGTTTAGAAATGGTTGAGTTATAAGGGTGAAAGAAATGCCAAGCTCAGTGCAATATGTGCTTTATCACGTACAACATAAAGTTCGCGTACGTCTCGATGACGTCATAAGGACCCCCCAAAATAACAGTGTTTTAGCACGCCTTAGCTCGTATAATTTTTCAGGTTTAAGAGATATCATAAAAATTTCTTCACAGTTAATCATGTGGTGGCATAAGCTTTCTGATAAGCCACTAAACAAAAATCGATACTGATCCTCGTTAACAATGTTTTAAACATTGTTTAGAAACCGAGTGTGCCATAGTGAAAACACTACTCTGACAAAATTTTAACAAAACGCAGGGTTAGAAGTAGATAAATAAATATAAGTTTATGGACATCTCAATTTTAACTAAAATTTAATTCTTAATAAAAAAGTATAAATATTTTTGAATATTAAATATATTGAAAAACAAACAACTAAAATTCGCCATTAGCAGGATAGTAGACTTTTGCTAAGATATCCATTGTATCAAAAATAAAGTGTTTTCATTTTTAACCGACTTCAAAAAAAGGAGGAGGTTCTCAAGTCGACGGTATTTTTTTTTTTATTTTTTTTTTTTTTATGTATGTTTTAACATAGCTTCGTCAGTTGTTACCCGATTTGTACAATTCTTTTTTTAACTCAAAGAACATAGTTCGTGTGTGGTCCCATAATTTTTTTACAGAGATCTGGCCAGTAGTTTTTTCATAATCCTGAAAAATATCAATTATTTAGCTCGCCATCGCACGAGTTTTTATGGAATTTCGGACATAACTTCTTTGTTTATGAACCGATTTAGATGATTCTTTTTTTATTTGAAAGGGTATACTTCAAGAGTGGTCACAATTTAATTTCATTGTTATTGGACTTCGAACTTCGAAGATACATAAAGGAACTCTTCAAAATCAAATAGTATAAGTAAAGTGATTTAGGTTTTGGTAAGTTTATGGCAATCCAAAACAAACCAAATCATGGTTTGCGATGCAACGTTCTGGACTAGACTTGGACTACGATGGCACAACGGAACTCCTCAAAAACAAACAGCGTAAATTTGGAAATTGAGTTCTGGGCATTTTACCATTGAAAATATTATAATATAAAGTTAAAAAATATTTACACGCTGCGCTTACATACCTACCACTAAAAAGTTGAAAATAAAAAAGCTTTTAAAAAAAAAGAAAAACCGCCTTCAAAAAACTGAAAACAAAAACAGCTTAAAAATTAAATACCTCTAAAAAGCAAGAAATAATATTCGAATCATTCGTTACACATATCAATATTAATAAAACACGTCTAATGAAGTCGGGTGGGGCTTTAAGAAAAAAATTAAGTTGTCCTCCAGCCCCACCCGACTTCAATAGACGTGTTTTATTAATATTGATATGTGTAACGAATGATTCGAATATTATTTCTTGCTTTTTAGAGGTATTTAATTTTTAAGCTGTTTTTGTTTTCAGTTTTTTGAAGGCGGTTTTGTTAAAATATAATAGCAGTAATACAGTCCGAAAAGTATTTGAATTGAGTATCTCTGTGTTACAAAGTAAGATAATAAGATCGTAATAATATTGTCAGTACCTAATTAAAATAAATTGAGGAGCGTCTATTCAAAAGATTATATTTACATTTCAGAATATTTTTTGTTTTTGATTATTTACATAAAAATGTATCAACTTATACAAGAAATCTTGTCCAAAACGCTATGTTTGTCCATAACAAACGATTTTAAAAATCATGATCCTGATTAAAAAGTTGTATTTGTATCAGTAAATGTACTCAATTTTGTTATTACACTATATTATTCTTTATAATATTTTCAGCGAGAGAAGTAGCAGTACTTTTTCTAATAACTGTCCATCCATTTAACTTTCAAAAGTCACTCATACATCATTGTCTAAATTTTTTTCGTATAAGTTTACTCGTGGAGCCATTAAAAGCCTTTACCTGTGAAATGTCATCGTAAAAAGTGATGAAGCTAAGGTACACACACTGGCTTTTAGACTGAAAAACTTTTTTAAGAACATTTCTGTATGTATTTTTTATTTTTAGATACTATTGATTTTTACGACTGCTTTTTACGACAAGACTACTACTTAGTAACAAACTTTATCTGGCGGCTCCGTTTGTTGACCGTTACTTTTGCTACCACTCGGAAAGTTCGAGCTTAATTTGACTGAAAAATATTTTATGACCAGCATAAGTTTTCTTGCTATCTCCATACTAAATTTCATAAAATTCGTTGAACTGTTTAGCTTTGGAAGCGAAGCGGACGAACAAACGTACTAAGTTACATTTATGTTTAAAGTTTCTTCAGAAAAATGTTGTTGTACATGCTTTTTAGGGTTCCGTACCAAAATGGTAAAAAAGGAACCCTTATGGTGTGACTCAGTCTGTCTGTCTGTCACAGCTGGATATCTCGAGAACTACTAATGGTATCAACTTGAAATTTGGAATAGTTTAAGTTGACATTTGCCCAACTATTTTGCAAATAAGAAATAAATAAAAATAAAAATATCTTTTTTACAACAGGGGCTGAAAAGGGGTCTTAAAAATTTGAAGTGGGGCAACTAGGACATGTGGGGTATCATATGAAAGAGCGTCGTTTGCACGTTTTCAACCATTTTTTCTTTTTTTTTTAGGCCGCATAGTTTTTGACTTATAATGAAAATTGTAAAAAAAAATACCGTTCCCCCCCTCTTATCTCCGAAGTTTGCAAAGAGAAAAATCTGAAATAATTCTATGTGATAGCAATTTATATAAAGATTACAGGAAAAATAAAACGATGTCACAATATAGCACACTTTTTTAGAAATGATTAAATTTCTAAAAAAGTTAACATTAGTTCCACTATCGGTCAAGAGATGGCGCTGACCTAAAACTGTAATACTAATTTATTATTCTACTCTGCAGTGTGGTTTGATGGTAGTTAGGTCAGTAGTGGCACTCATGTATGGCGAGGTCAAAATTTGTCATTAGATGAATTCACTTGGCACATATGTAGCTTAGGTAAAACTGACCGATTATTTATTTATCAGTTGAAAAAAGAATTCTTATGTGTGTTGAGTTGTATAATATAATAAGTGACTAGCAGCTGCCCGCGACTTCGTCCCCGTGTATTGTTTCTTTCTCCCCAAGGCGTGAAATTTCAAAGACATCAATGCGCATACACACTTTCATTATTTAAAAAAAACCGTCTGCCAAATTTCATGCTCCTATTTTCAATAGTTTAGGCTGACCGCCGATATCAGACAGTGAGTTTCTCCGTATATATAAAGATTTCAAATAATGAATTTATAAACAAGCTCTCAATGTTAAAAAACACTACAGGTCATTATAAATTCACCATCCATTTTTTAAGGATGTGTTCAGTCCATGAAACTGACCAACTTTCTCTAAGGTACATAGGGTCAAATATGTAAAAAAACGACTATTATCTAGACAAATCAAAGATATCACGTGATTAGTTTAGTATCGGATGACCAAAGTTTTGTGGCTAAATTTGACACATGTTTCTTGGAGAAAGTTGTTTAGTTTCATGACCTAAACACATCAACAACAAAACATTTGATGAATATAGAACGGCCTTGTATACATATTTTTTTTGAACAGCGATCAAATTTTGTGGTATGGCTTAGACCATCAAACTGAATAACTCTGTCTATGGCACCAAAATTTATGGAACATCTGGGGGCCTACTCAAATGGCAAACGTTATAAGCGTTTCTATATTCTACATGTTTCTTCGACTCGGCGAAAGCGATATTATTTTGGTACCCAACCCGTCTCTGCATTCAATCTTCAAACGCTTGTATCACAGAGTAACTAGAGAGAGAGTAACTCAAAGAGTCCACTAGCGCCTTTGGAAATCGATGCGGAACTACTGACATGAAATTTTAATAGCTGAAAATGTAATTTTTTGTTTCTTATTATATATTTATTTTACTTTTTTGTAATATCTTTATTTATAACAAAATAGAAAATATTAATGAAAAAGAACAAATCAAAACAAAAAAATACAAAACAACTATGATTTGGCTCGGTATTCGTACAACGGTATAAATGTTGTAGCACGGTAAATATCTATTAATATTGTAACTAGGGTTGCCACCTTTTTTGAACTAATAAAGTATATTGATTGCTAAAGCTAGTAAAAAGTACGTTGTATGTTGTATGGAAATAAAGTAATATTTATTTTTACCTTTAAAACATACTTTTTATTACTTTTGGCAATATTTAAGCAAATCTTGTGAAATAAAGTATTTTCACGTACCTACTTTATTTTCCTCATAAAGTAGAGAGTACAATAACCCCGAAATAAAGTACAGGTGGCAACCTTAAATTGAGACCTTTTTGTCGCACGATACACCCGGCTACAGTATTTTAATTTCAGCTAAGTACTTACTTTCGTATCTTTCTAGTTTTGTAATTGCGTATAACCTGCGTAATATTTTAGAATCCATAATATTATAGCGAAAATGAAATAGGTAGGTAGGTACCTAGGTTAACAAAACTAACAGTAAAAACAAAAAACTGAAAAAGCTAAATACCTATATATTAAAGAGAGAAACAAATTATTTTCAAATCCTTCGAGCCGTACTTAGTAGGCAATACCTATAGTAAAAAAAAATATTTTAATAAAAGTATACTAAATCTTATTTTTTGGACTCCGGGTATTTAAACATGACATCTCTGCCTGTCTAGCATGACCGATTTATATCGCGTGATGTAGCGTTTTATCACGTTGAACTGTCAAAAAGACAAAGAAATTTGACAGTTGAGTGTCGATAAAATGCTATATCACGCGATATAAATCGGTCATGCTAGGCAGGCTGGAGTAATAAAATAATAAATATAATACAAACAGCACAATCTGCAATTTACCATAGTAAGTAAGTACTTGTATTTCAATCAATAATTAGTTCGTAGGTATATTACGTTCGTCACTGCGGCGCATTCGCGACTGTTCGTGTACCGAGTATTGTTGAAATTGGAATACTGATAGATACAGTCAGTGGCACGAATCATGAAATTGAGTGGGGATTGCGGGGAACGCGTATTCTGGGTATGCGTTGCGGTGAGAGGGGCGCAGGCGGCGGGAGAGGGGCACGCACTATTGGTCGCTCACAAGAGCACATGCGCAAACTTATCCCCACTCCGTCGAAAAATATTCATGATTCGTGCCACTGACTGTACCATTACCTTGGTAGTAATGTCATGTAAATAAACAGAGGTGGTGGTAATCCGCTACGCTACTGGACTGGGTCATTAATTCGGGTGTCGAATTTTATCATTATTATTGTAATTCGCACCATGACCAAACTCAAAAACGATTTTCATTTTCATATTTTTAATATAATTTTGTTTTTAATTACTTTATAACCAGTTGAAGTTTTTTGGCAAACTTGAAGACTTTGTTGTGAAAGTTGATGCTTAAGATTCAGAGATGACGCTACTTTTGTTTCGACCGTTTACGTTGTTCCAAGTGTGCCCCTCTTGTATTATACTGTATGATCTGTGTTTAACGTTACGCTAGCTCCGACAGAAAGAAATGGTACTCAAATGGCTATTTTGACATGTAGATTTGCCGACGATAGCCAGCAATCGTACTAAATCGAAGCGAACGCCCATACCCTGTAGAAAGAAACAAATAGTCGTACGACACGTGTCTTATTTTCAATTTTGAAAAGGGTTTTTGTGTTTCCTGTGATTCCTGCCAATAAAACTAATGTAGAAGATAAATCATAATAGTGATCTGTGTAAGAAGCACTGAAGCAGGCCACTTAAGGCGTGGGGCCTCGGAATTAAAATCCCTAATCATCAGTAAGTACTTAGAATTAATTGATAAATTATGCAGTAGGTATTTTGAAGAGTATTCTTCTTTACAAAAGCCTGAAGGCATTGGTGTATCTAAAGATTATTTCCAGTGGGGCAGGGCCTCTAGTTCTGGGGCAAAGCCTAGGGTCACAGAATATATAATAGTACTAACGTCTAGGGTGCTTGACTAGAGCCGTGTTGGAGTTTTGAAAGGCAATAGAAAAGTATTATAGCTGGTATTTTTCTGGGGTGGGTATCAGGCTGGTCTGGGGTGGGCACGGCCCACCCCCTTCCTGCCAATGCCTGAAGGTTGTCATTTCGTAAGTATAAATTAGTTCCAGTTACTCGTAGGTACAATACCTAATTATGTAAAATCTTTTTTCATTAGTTTCCCTTTCTTTAGTCGGTAATCACAATAAAATATGATTCCCTTATAATTAACATTTATCTTTCATGTAGCATGGAAATGAAGTATTAGTTGAGCTATGTAATGATTTCAAATTTTCAATTAAGTACTTTTTATTGTTTCAGGTCGTGATAATTTCTTCTTGAATTTTCGTTCAAAATAAAATTTGCACTACCTATATTATAAGAAGATAAAGAAGAAGTGTAAAGTGAAATTATAGTGATGATTTCTGAAACTGTGGCAAGCTAATGGGCTGTGTAATAAGTGAGCGAAGCTTTGTACTAATGTATTTTATCACAAACACAACACAGAGAAAGCATTGATAATTTGATACAATGGCAAACAAAATAGTGTACATAAAACATAAGAAAAATATGTCATAAGTCAAAGACTTCTATATTGTACCTATACTTATTACACATGTATAAAAAAGGAACAACAATTAAAAAATAATAAATTAAAAGTAAAAGCTATAAAGCATGTATCAAAAAAGAGGTCAGCTCGGCAGCTGGCCGAGTGATGGTAAGTGTTAAACTTGATATTATACATAACATATAGTTAACTTCACCACCATAGACTATAGCCTGACATGCTATAATTCAGTGCGGGTTGGCTTGGGTTGAGTAGTGGTCCCCCGACACATATTTGGAAGTTAAATGCAGACAAACAGACATAAGGCTTCAATAACACATAATCTTTATGTTTAAGTTGCATCGGGGCTATGGTTTCCAGATCTAATAATGAGATTTCCTGACTTTTTCCCTGACTTTTCAGGAAATTTCTTGTAAATCTACATCTACATTCTTAATTAAGTTGACATTTAATAATCTTTTCACACCAAGTGATTTACAAATTATGTGTTTTCATTAAGTTTTTACTGCTACAGTTATCAGTACATCTAAAAGTCAGTAATTAATATTCGCTAATTCTAATTCACTAATAATAATCACATAGTCATAAATTTACCTCTTTAATGAGTGAAAAAATAAAAATAGAATAAAAATAGTAGGTAATTGTTTTAATATAATGTTAACTTAAATAAATAAATACCTACTTTTTTTACAGGTGACACTTAGAAGAAGGCCTGTTTGTAAGATATACTAGTTACAATAAGCCAAGCAAGACTGATTCAACTACTGATACAAGATGGTATCTAACAAAATCATGGGCCTCAGTACTTTGTCTGCGTGAAAAGCTTTTTTTGCTATCCCTTGGGAACTTTGTTAAGGATGAAAGGACCCTATGTCCTTCTCTGTACCCCTGACAACATGTACCTATGTAAAATTTCATGATGATTGTAACAATTGTTTGTTACACCTCTAAACAAACAAACGGACTTTCTCATTTATAATATTATTAGTAAGGATGTGAATGCTTTGTTATTATTATTTTTTTACTTTTAAGTTCAAAAAGTAAATGTTTTCTTTGATTTAAATTTAAATTTGTTTTAATCTAACACCTTATAACTACCCTATTATTTTGATAATGCAAAACAACAACATATTGTTGAATTTTTTTTGATAGTACACAAAATGAAAGGTTAGAGGTAGGTAGTCAATATTTTATTTTATAATTATATCTAAACCAATACAATTAGGTATATGATTTTAAAGCACAAAGTACAGTACAGCCAGAACTTTTCCATCATGCTCCTTTTTATTTTATTATTACAGTACCTAAAGTTTCATAATCTTGTTTGTCGCTTGGAGCAAAATATTCATTAGGTACTATAATTTTGTTCAATAGCTTCAGCGTTTGTTCCTGTGCACCATCGGGCACGTTCGGTGTCCAAGGGTTAGTTTTTCCAACATCTTTTCTAGCCAATTTAAAAGGTACTTGTGTATTATATTCTGCAATGTCAATATACCTATTGAATTGTATGTATCTGAAATTCAATAAGATTGGGTTAATAACAATTTAGGTAAATAAAAGACTTATTAAAAACCATAGCAGTATTTTGATCTAATAAGTAGTCAGTATATAATGTTACGGCTAATACCCGAAGTACCCGAATAGCTGGCTAAAACTATGTGTAGTTTGGGGTATGAAGAAAGTTATTTGTATTATCTGTTAAAAAAAATCATCATCATCATATCAGCCGCACGACACCCACTGCTGGGTATAGATAGGCCTATCGGCTACACCTAGTTTTAGCCGCACTTCGGGTATTAGCTGTAACATTATAATTATATACTTATTATTTACCAGCATTCTTGATCACTTTTTTGTTTGTTTCATCCTTTGGTCAGAAAAGAGAGTCATGTTTTCTTGCCAATTATATTCCGTAAGTATTGTAGGTATCTTGAACTGAAATAAATGTAAGTTATGATTGATAAGTCCATACGATAAGTCTTAAGTGTGGTATTTTGATGTAAGTAATATAAAGTTCTTACTTACTTACTAAGTAAATATATCTTATTTATTATTATAGGTATCCATGGCATATGATTGCTGATTATTATAAAGAAAATTAGGTAGGTACTATACTATTCTAATTAATTAGTTTAGTAATAAACACATTAAAATTTTTACACAACACAGAGGAAATAATCACCACGTAGTAAGCAAACAATTGACATTAGGTGCATTCCAACAGAATAATCGCTGAGTCATTGATCCATCGAGATAAATATACAAGAGAAGCAAACCTCACTTCCACGCGCCACAAAAAGCGTGTAACTTTTTAACAGTGTACGACGGAGCTTTGAAACCACTAAACATTTTTAAGTAAACATATATCTGACTCACTCACACACGTCCCAAAAACAATACCGTCGCCAAGATTAGACAAATACCACAACAAAATTAGACAAAGACCGCGATATCAACATGCATTTTTTTTTTAGAAAATTGTGTTGCCTCCTATGTGAAATTTTACCCCAAAATAATCAATGAAAACAAGAAAAATTTGGCTGTAGAATGAAAGTATTTTATAACAAAAGCTATAGACGGCCAACTTTTTGTTTGTGGTCCGATTTCGATGAAACTCGGTTCTTAGTACTATTTTGACATGAAAACAGTAAAGCTATGTTGAAAATATAAAAATTTCAAGATGCCAACTTTTTTTGTTTGAGGGCCGATTAAGGTAAAATTCGGTATTTGTTACTATCTTAACACGAAAATGTTGAAATATTAAAAAATCCAAGATAGCGGCTAACTTTCATGTTTGGGGGCCGATTTCAATGAAACTCGGTTTTTGGGTACTATTTTGACACGAAAATAACAACGCAATGTTGAAAATATTAAAATATCCAAGATGACGGCTAACTTTTATGTTTGAGGGCCGATTTCAGATTTAGAGGGGTAAATTGGGGGGGAGGGGAAAAACTACCATCCAGTGGCGCTCCCACTCCGCGGAAGTACAAAGTTATACAGATATATGCATTTGAAATTTCAACTAACAACTTCAATCGTGATTATCTCGGAAACTATGAACTTCCACTGGGGAGGAGTTAGACAGGGGAGGTCACTTTCAACCCCCCTTCCTCCCCCCCAGACCACAACCCTAAATTCCATGGCCCATATTCTAAAGTTTACCCTGTCTTCTTTTTAATCAGTAAAATAATATATTAGTTTTGAACGAATTAATGATTATGAGGGATAGGGGGGGTAAGGTGGGGGGATAAGCTACCCTCCAGTGGCACTCCCTCTCCGTGGAAGTGTGTGTACTGTGGTAAGCTTTAATGAAATTTCAAATGCGTATATCCAATAACTATGCATTTCCGCAGAGTGAGAGTGCCACTGGAGGGTATCTTTTTCCCCCCTTACCCGCTATCCCCACATATCCTTAAATTCATGTAAAGCTATTTCTAAAATGTTAACTGATCAAAATAAGAAGGTTAACTTTGGAATATGAGCCATGGAATTTGGGGTTGTGGTTTGGGGGGTAGGAAGGGGGGATGAAAGAAACCTCCTCTGTCCAACTCCTTCCCAGTGGAAGTTCATAGTTTCCGTGATATTTACGATTGAAGTTGTTAGTTGATATTCCAAATGCATATATCTCTATAACTATGTACTTTCGCAGAGTGGGAACGCCACTGGAGGGTAGTTTCCCCCCCCCCCACTTTACCCCTCTACCCCCATAATCATTAATTCATGCAAAACTAATATATTTTTACAGATCAAAAGAAGACAGAGTAAACTTTAGAATATGGGCCATGGAATTTCGGGTTGTGGTTTGGGGGAAGGGGGGATGAAAGTGACCTCCCCTGTCCAACTCCTCCCCAGCGGAAGTTTATAGTTTCCGAGATAATCACGACTGAACTTGTTAGTTGAAATTTCAAATGCATAATATAAATCTCTATAACTATGTACTTCCGCGGAGTGGGAGCGCCACTGAAGCATAGTTTCTCCCTCCCACTTTACCCCCCTACCCCCCATAATCATTAATTCATGCAAAACTAATATATTTTTTTACTGATCAAAATAAGACAGGGTAAACTTTAGAATTTGACCCATGAAATTTGGGGTTGTCGTATGAAATAGGCCCCTGACACAGAATAATGATACTACCAGTATTCTAACTTAGTACTAACGGCCGAAATGCGAGCCACACCTATGCGCCTCGAGTTCGGGCTGCTCTCGGGCTGGTACAGTCGCGAATGCGCCGCAGTGACGAACGAACGGTGGTTTCGTATTTTGTGATCACGATGGCGAATTGCAACTATGGAGTATATTGTGCTGTTTAAAATAAACCATAAGAGTTTAAATAAACCAAACGGTAAAAAGAATGATAATGTGTTACATTATTAACGTCAGACGAGTATCTATAGCATCTGCGTCATCATAATTAAATCTAGTTCAAAGTCAATGATGCACAATGATTTACAATTATAGTTTGTTTGTTTGTTACGTCTTCACGTCTTAACTACTGAGCCGATCATCATGAAATTTTGCATACACGTTGTCAAGGGTACAGAAAAGAATATAGGGTACTTTTCATCCCGAAAAAAGAGTTGTTCCCGAGGGATAGCAAAAAAACTAACCACGCAGACGAAGTCGCGGGCGGCCGCTAGTCCTTACTAATATAATAAATGCCAAAGTCCGCTTGTTTGTTTGTTACGCCTTCACGTCTTAACTACTGAACCGATCATCATGAAATTTTGCATTACATGTTGTCAGGGGTCCAGAGAAGGACATAGGGTACATCATTTCATCCCGAAAAAAAGTACTTTTCCCGAGGTAAAGCAAAAAAACTTTCCACGCAGACGAAGTCGCGGGCAGCCGCTAGTGTTTTATACAATTCATGAATTAAAAACTAAAAATAAATTAACAATAAGAAAAACGTTTCTAGAAAATTTCAGATTTCATATACCTACAATATCAAAAAAGGTTAGAACTTTCTTTGGGGGAAAATAAAATTATAAAACAATTTTTAAGCGTAAGTCACCGGTGATCTACGCGGCGGCTTAAGTGTTAATAATTACAGATCACTTTTTGTATTTGCTTATTACCAAAATATCAAACCATATTATAAATTGTATATGACAAAATATAATTTAAAAGCAAAATGATAACCTTTTGAATTATTAGGCAACCTAACACGCTATCATCTTTATTTCTAAAATATAACATACAATCACGAAATTAGAGACAAATTCAAGTAGGTGAAGATAGGTACTGTTAACTTTATTTCATCTACCTACTTGAGTTTGTTTCTAGTTTTGTACATAGATGCAGGCAGCCCTATCGTATGTTGACGTACCGCGCGGCTCAAGTTACGTATTTCAAGGACAGGCTCGAGTTAGAATACTGGTAGTATCATTATTCTGTGCCCCTGATTAAATACTGATGGATCACCCAGTGCTCTGTGGCACAAAGAATTTGTGTCTGTGGGACACAATACCAAGCAACGCGCGGCAAAAAGGTTCCTTTGCTTTCAATTTGACTTAAATTCTAGTTTAAAATGCCGGGTATTTTTTTTCTATGATTTAAAAAGTTATTGTAAAAATAGCACAAATGTGATTATAAACGAAAACATAATTTACCAAAACATTTCTTTTATGATATAACAGAAGTGTATGTAACATCAGAGGTAGCGGAGTACACCTATCCATTAATCACTAATTCTCCCCAAAAATGGGAAAACTAAAACGATGTTTTTAGCGGTAGCACTGAACCTAAATTATGGTATGATTTATTTTATTTCTTTTTTTGCGTTTTTAACGTTAATAGTAATACAAAAATAATAAATTATCGCGTAAAAAGTAATTCTCTTTGATGTGATAAGTTTTTTTGACCTCGAAGCGCACTCTTTCACTACGCATTTTGACCATTTTGAAGAGCTGTTTCTCTGTAGGCCTCCCACTGAGGACTGGCTTGACATAATCTTTACATATGTCAGCTGACATATCCGAAGTGTCCTCAACTTGGCGCGGTAAGTGCTTCTCTTGTATATTTATCTCAATGCATTGATCACCATAAAGTACATTTTAACCATGGAAAGAAATGGCAGTATAATATGATCGTCATCTCGTATGTGCAGTACATTAATGCGTGCTGAAAAAATCAGGGGCTGAAAATAACTAGGACGAATTTTATTTTTTCCATGCTAGTCGATTCTGAAAAATGATCGATGACTCAGCGAATAGTCTGTTAGAATGCACCCAAAGTAATGAGACGAGACTATCGGTGTTTTAGTTCTATGTATTCTGTGTTTGTAGAATGGAACAAGCGTTTGTGATGTTAATGTACTTTTGAGTACCAAATTAGTGTCGATATCGTTTAAGCGTAGGATTTTGTATAGAGAAACGCTTAGAAATATTTTTATGCAATATGATTTGACTTGATTTTGGATTACTTATGGTTTTAAATTAACAATAATGCAATGTTATGTGTGTAAAACAGTCACAGGCATCCGATGGACGACTATTTGTTTAATTTAAGGTAAGATTATAGTTTTATTTGATCAAATAGAAACATTGTACATTTGAGTACGAATCAACAAATTCGTTACGCTTGATCACGTGACATATGTCAATCCCATACATTGTCTTTCTATTCTACTAGCGTTAATTGTAGTAAGTGGCCATTTGAGTAGGCCCCCTGATTATTTTTTTTGCTCTGATAACGTTGGTCTCATAGACAAAGTTGTTCAGTTTGATGGTCTAAGCCACACCACAAAATTGAACACTGTTAAAAAAACACACTGTATTAAAATGTAGGCAAAAGCATAAAAGAGTAGAGCCAGCAATCTCGGCAAATGGGCAGCGCTTAGCAGGCCATTTCGCCATTCGGATGCATTTCCTCGGAAATTACTATCATTTGTTGGGAGAGGGACGAACACCACTGAACCGGTCATGGGTTGTTCATTAATAAAATATAAGTGCTTTCGCTGAATATTCATGTAAGATCTGTCGTACAGTACGGCTCTATCTGGAAATATTTTGGAAGATGAGAGTAGGATATAAATAAGTAATTTCGAACAATTACGAAAATCCTTTTATTCCAAAACAAAGAAAATGTAAGATGATGATGTAAAATACATAATTGCAGGATGAAATTGAAGTAATTCTGCAATCTTTTAAAGTTAAGCATATAACCACGATATTGATAACTATTCAATGTGAAATAATCAAAAGATCAAAATTCAAGGTGAAATAACCAAAAAAAAAATACACGAAGTCATGAGTAAAAATATGCTAAAAACATAAAAGTAAAGATTTTTAACCGACTTCAAAAAAAGAGGAGGTTATCAAGTCGACGGTATGTTTTTTATTTATGTTTTACATAACTTCATCAGTTGTTAATCGAATTAAATAATTCATTTTTTATCTGAAAAACATAGTTTAGGTGTGGTTCCATAATAGAGATCTGGCTAGTAGTTTTTTCATAATCCTGAAAAATATCAATTATTTAGCTTACCATCGCACGAGTTTTTCAGGCATAACTTCTTTGTTTATGAACCGATGTTTTTATTTAAAAGCTAATAAAATAAAATAACACGCCTACTGCCAAGAATGCCCGGAGGGTATTAAAGATCGTCGCGAAAGTGTAAACAAACAACGTCCACACTAATTCCTAAATTAAATGTAAGATGTAAAAGTTGTCAACATCGTGGTCAGAAGATTAACGCTAACGCTAGAAACCGGATCGGATTTTTGCAGGATACGGTTTAGTCATAATATAATTTATATGTATGAGTTCACACGTGCATTCGGTTTTAAGATCCGGTTTTATATGGAGACATACTGTATTCACCCCGTATGACTCGTAAACAAATGATTTGTAGTTTTCTGTAGTCGAGGAACCTCATTATTCAATAAAATAAAAATAAAAACCGCAGTAGTTCAGCCTAAAATAAAACGCACTGAGCGACTGCTTTTCAAAAAACGCAACGAGTCAAGATGGTGGATCCATTCAATGTCAGCACAAAATGTGAAAAGTAATTTCGAAGTTAATTTTCATAGTAATGTAGGAAATAGTCGTGGTTATATCCAAACAAACAGAAAAGTTACACCAAAAGCGAACCAACCGCAACCCCATCAAAATATTTATATTCCTACCGAATTTGCTAACCACAAACATACATATAAAGAGTTGTAACAAAACCTGTTTTATTCATATCGTTTAGGAGACGTCTGCGATTGTATAAAATTTCGCCGAGCAGCGAATCTCGTCGGGAATGTCTATAAATCTGACCATAAAATAAATCCCAGCAATCAAATAGCGAACAGCGAAAAAAGTACGGTTGTTTGTTGCTATCTCAGGGAGCACACATGAAAATGGCTGAGGAACTATTTCGCAGCCGGATAAAAAGGTCCTTAGACTATGAATATAAATATGTACGGGTCCCAATGTCGTTTAACTGCAGGGTTGTCAACTAATCGCTTTAAGCCTTCTTCGAACTCACATTTTTATCTCCCATTTCTCGGGGATATATCAGACTTTACAGTATTACACTTATCGAAGGTTTTACATGTACAATTGTAAGCAGCTTTTAAGGATTTTCCTCATACATACAACCTGATAATTCTAAAGGTTTTTTTCAATAGCGTTCAATTTGTTAGCTACATTTTTTTTATACATACCGTACTATTCTGAGGGATAGGGGTGATTTGGAGATTGTGTTTATAGAAAAAGCACGTTTACGATTTGGTGATAAGGTCGAAATCTTCAACCACTGAGAGACTCGCTATCTTACCGAATAATGAGTATAAAAATTAATTAATATTATTACTAGTGGCTAAGTGAGCTGTATACTTCGCGTTAAATGTAGCTCAAATTGTATAATATAATAATAATAATAATAATATAATATATAATAATTAATAATATAATTGATGTCACCACGAGATTTCCAAAGCACATAGTAGGTGCTGTTTGATATAAATTATTTGGTATATTTTCGAAATGGATGATATTTTTGATAAATTTTGAAAAACTGGCTCGACTAAAAAATATATATAATTATCGAACCTACTCACAAAATTTCACGAGAAATACAACCTGTAGAGGAGAACAGATGGACATCCGGACAGCGGGAAGGACATACGAAAGAATTTTTGCCCAAGCTGAAGCCGCTCGGTCAATGATTTATTTTCTCTGACCGACCCGTGGTCACACGCTTTACCACACCAGTGTTCATAGACCATCGAATACCAATAAAATAAAAAATACGCATATAAAAAGCGCTTTGCAACCCTAGACTAAAAAGTTTACAAAGGCAACGACAGGGTATAAGGTTATAAAAATTCAAGAAGCCGGAAATGAACACTCGTACTGAAAACCGTGTGTGCCTCGGAGTTGTTCACTGATGAAAAGATTATAAGGAAATCAATTTAGGAAACTACATTATGAAGTGTTCTAGTGAGTTACCTATTTCAACAGAAAATATCTACATATTTTCCCCTAGACTTTTGTTTTAATATGGAAATGGAACATCTGCCTTGTGGGAATTATATAAAATATCACAGCCAGTATCTATCACTTTAAGTTAGTTTAAAGCGATTGAAGTGCAGTTAGTTTTTGAAAGTTTAATTTTGATAAATGGGATTATTTTCCAGTTTCTTTTACTTACATATTTTACCTTCGTTGAAAAGCTAATGACTGTAGCCAGCACTGAAAAACTGAAGTTACGTTTTATGTACTTTTTTTATTTAATTTTCATTTAAGAATAAGTTTGCAATAACATCTCCAATTCTATGAAAATTGAATTTCCATTGAATGAAAGTGTTCAAGTAAAAAAACTACAATTTGGTCCTAATTATTCCAATGAAGTAGCTATTCAGTAACAACTAAGACATACACAATATGGCTTTGTTAGGCTATCACGTATCTGTCGCCCGTGTCTCGTACTAAAAGGCTATTTAAATGAGTCGATTTTAGTCACCTGTGACGATCGACTTTAGTCACCTAGCAAGTCGTTTTCAAAATTGTATCCCAGGTGATGGCGTTGCGTTGTCGTCTATGTAGTTGGTAGTGTAACCTAGGTAACAATATGTAATAACGTAGTTCCAGTTTTGGCCACCGGATCAGATAATTTTGTACGCGTGTGTGTCGCGGGAAGCCAGTGGATGCAGGCAGCGCAGGACCGATCGTCGTGGAGATCCTTAGGGGAGGCCTATACCCAGCAGTGGGTGTCGTGCGGCTGATATGATGATGATGACGATGACCTGCGGCCTAGGCCGAATTGCCATTTTCTCAGTGTGGCGAAAGTTGTGCGGCTTTAGTCACCCCATGTGACTAGCCCATAAAGTCGGACGACAAACTACTTGTAGTTACGTCAAGTCAAGCGTAATTTTTGATATAACAATCCCGATGGCCGACGATGCAGAAAGAGGTGTTTGCCAGATTTATTACCTCCCATTTCGATTTGTTTACCCGGTTGTTCAGATCCAATTACTTGGCACTGTTTCTGTACTTAATTAAAGGGACGCTTGATTACTCGCCCGCTGTGGGGCTTTGTATAATTGCTATTGTTTAGCAAATGAAGACAAATGAAACTTTAATTTAATGACAGTGTCTCATTCAAACGCACGGGAGAAGAAGTCTTGCTGAACAACCTCAATTTAAGTTTAAATTAGGTAGCGTGATACAGGAACACTTCGGAAACCGTTTTTGTTGATGTATGGTATTGTATGTTTTATGGTAGATAGTAAAAGTTCTTTTACAGTAGAAGTATATAAAAAATTTAACATTTAATTGCTTAAACGTAACATTTCAGCGTGATTATCTTTGTTTGGAGCTATATTGATTGATACATTGCTATATTCTCGTATTTCGATTTGTAAACATAACAATTCAGCGTGATAATCTTTGTTCGGAGCTAGGTACCTATATTAATTATTACATTGCTATCTTTGTTTTAACAATTTTTTATTTCTTGTCTTTGGATTTGTAAGCGCTTTAATCACAAATCATTCTATTATTATTTTTCAAGCTGAAACTTCAAACCTAAATTGTTAAAACAAATTGACCGGTGTAGGCTCTGCAGATTTATACCTTGCTCTTTTTGCAAGCCTCCACACATAAATGCCTATAAGTACCTTAGTAATTTTAACTAGTACCAACATTAAGATGAATAAATAATGAAAAAATATTAGAAAAAATCGACTCACCCGTAGCAACTCAGACGGGATGCTATGATCCCGTCTGAGTTGCTACGGGTGAGTCGTTTTTTTCTAATATTTTTCATTATTTATTCATCTTAATATAAAAATAGCATTGTGAATGCAAAAATCTAAAAGTTTAAAATAGTACCAACATATTAAAAATATATATAAATTTATGAAGACAATGAACTAAAATCTGCTTCGTCATGGAAAAATAATACACCAGTCAATACGAAATTTTAAATCTGATAGTTATGATAAGGAAACTGAATGATTTTGGGTTTCATCAAATAAGGTTCAAGTCATCAAAATCTAAAAGGGGTAACGCAGAGAAGCCCGACCTTCCCACATGTCACTCTGACAACGGAAAATTGTTGATAAGAGAGTTATAATTATTCCTGATTTGTTTGGGCTTTTCAAGGTTCAGTCCCAGTGGAGGTAACTCAATTCCTCCCGCCGCCGGTAAAAAATTTAAATCCGATATTTATGATAAGGGAACTTCGAATGATTTTGGGTTTCATCAATAAGGTTCAAGTTACCAAAATCTAAAAGGGTTAACGCAGAGAAGTCCGACCTTCCCACATGTCAGTCAGACACCGGAAAATTGTTGATATAAGAGAGTTAATTATGCAGCATTCTTGATTTGTTTGGGCTTCTCAAGGTTTAGTCCTAGTGGAGGTAACTCAATTCCTCCCGCCGGTAAGAGTGGCACACTTTTAATTGGCCCTAACTGCGTTTGCCTGCAAGCGCTATTGAATTACGAACGAGCAGCGCTCCTGTTGTGGAGCTATAAAAGTGCTTGCTACTTTTACGTATAACTATAGTCCGAGGGAAATAAAATCTCTTTTAACTTTGTTTATACTTGGACGTAGGTAATGAAATATTTCTGCCTGAAACGATTTTGTTGTAAGGGTTTTGAAGTTTCGTTAACACACGACAACAATTATGAGACGAACCTTTTCGTTTCAGAATAATTAATTTAGGCATAGACTTATTATATTACTAGAATTTAGGTCGTTTATCTGTTTAACTGAACGTTATTTTTCATATATGTTTTTCCGCTAGTGGAAAATCTTCATCTTAAGGCCACCAGATTAAGTGGCATAGCCTTGGTATAGCAAAATAAAAGTAAGAGAATGAACATTTTTACCAGAGTTAAATAAATATATTATGTTATTTGATATACTTAGTCAAAATGGTAGACATTAACGAAAAACTTATTTTTTCTTCATTCGTTCTAAAACGTTAGACATAACATTACGTCAGATCACCCACGTACTTATGTGGGACACTTCACGTGAAGTTGCTCTAAAATGTTTTAGATAACACAAAGTCGTCTGCAAAGTTCATAGTTAAGTGAGTTATCCACGCTCCTTACGGCCGCGACACACGAGCCGGCACGTGCATGCCGAACGCTATTTTTTGAGTCGAGATAAACCGGTTAGTCTAACTAGATGCTGACATGGACGACGTAGTTTGTAGCTCCTGGACTGGCGCGTGACTAATAGCTTCGTAACGGATATCCGTATCCGGAAAATGGGCGCGCAGTTTGGTTTATTTTAGATGCTTTATCAAAATAGCTGGGACGTGTATCTTGAGAAAGTTTTTCACAACATTATGGGTTAAAACTTTTACTTGAACGGATTTGGAAGTGTAACCGTCCGGCTAAACACCAAAGGAACTAGATGATCACGGCCTATGAAAGAGACTAAAACCTAAGTGGAAACCTAATAACCTACAGGACAAGAGTACAATCAAAATCCGCTTACTACTTACCGTTGATTATAACTAAACTATTGGAACCTAATTTTACTGGATTAAATAACCTCCAAAATGCAATTTACTAAGTTTACTTTGTTCAACCTTAACTAACCTACAAAGAACCTTACTAACAAGCTTTATGTGATCTGAGAGGACCTGTGAATGTCTAATGGAGGAACCCTGGTTGTGATAATTAGTGAACCCAAATTCTTTTAAAAGTGTGATTAGTATTGATTTTCGTTTTCCAATAGAAGTATTCGCTTTTATTACTAGATTTTAATTATTCCTGCTATTACATTTATTTCTAAATGAAAATACCACTAAAAGTAAGTTATTGCTCTATTGATACAACCAGAGAAATAGAAATTAAGTCTGTGTTTTTCCTAAGTGAGCCTACTTTAATTTCATATTAATTCTTAATATTTGTCATACTGCCAAGGGAAACCCCATAGCTCTTTAGTGTCAAAAATGGGAATACTATAAATAGAGAGGAAAGCGTTCCCAACTACGTTCCGTTGATGAAGTAAGTATGAGTGAAATAAACCTACGTTGATAGGAAATGATCAAAGTGAATTTATGAGTTAAATGGAGTATTGTTATAAGGTAAAAGAGGGTATGTTCAACCATAATAGACTGTAAGGTAAAAATAGGTAAGTCGGGTTATAGAGAAAAGTTAAATTTGGATAATTCTCTTTCGCTGCCAAGTGTCAAATTATAGGTCATGTATGACGTTATTCTAAATAATGTAAATTATCTACTGTCAACTTAATTCATTAAGATAAGAGAGATTATTTCAGGTAAGTTAAGGAGTTTTAGTCGCCTGAGATCAAAGTATAATAAAATCTTCAGCGCTATTAAATAAGAATTCTTTTACTTTCTTAAGTTATTGTACAAGTAGTGAGTATGCAATTGTGTTTTTGCCAGCTAAGGTACAAGCACCGCCCCGCTTTATACAATGGATCTCGACACCGTAATTGGGCAATCCTCTTCTGGCCAGCCATATTTTTTTCATGATAAATTTACTTAGTAAGTTTATTATATTAAGGTATTTGGTCTTTGTCAGTCTGTTTCAACAAAAGAGGACGGAGCAAAATGCTCCCAAGCGAACTATCAGTTTTCACAATGAAGAATTCTCCTTCAATTGTGATGGCTGAATTACAATTTTTTTTTCTTTAATAAATAATTCTAGTATGATTGTTTAACATTATAACAGATGGACACAACATTACTATCCATTTACTTGGGACACTGATAGTTCTCATATTCTGAAGGAAAGACAATTCTAAACAAGGTAATAAAGTTCTATGACGGATTCTTCATACTTTAATCTCGGCTAAATTATAAATATACAACCATAAACCGAATTGGCTTCAGTTCATTTCATTTAAAGTTAAAGGCGATATTTCAATTAAATGTTGAGTAGACTAGGCAATATTTGATATCAATAAAATTCTATTTCTTTCATCCTCAAATTGAGTTGGCTGAACCTAGTTGAAATATTTGAACTCAGACAATATGTTGAAGTTATTATTTGTGAATTTCATGTATTCACTAAATAATATAATATTTTCATAGTAGGTAGATACTTTTCAAAGTATTATCTCACTGTTAGTCATAACCTTCATTCTGTTAATTTGAAAGGTTTACTCAAACTATGATCTAGTGTTCCATAAACTGTGATTCAACATTAGTCTAATGGTAACACGGGCTTATTCCATACACCCAGATCTTGTTTCAGTATTCCTCCCACAATCACCAAAACAGATTATCTCAACTATAATCGACCATTTGAGAACAGGCTCATTTTAACCAATCCAAATCAAGGATGAATAATTATTCTTTATTTATGATTCAACTTTCACTATTAAATCATTATCCAATGTTAACAGAAGAATTTGTCTAGCTCTAATTAATAGTAAATCAAACTGTAGGTACTACTGAAGCTTGCAAAGTCTACTCAATTGAGCAGATTATAATGATTATTCACAACACTGAGTCAAAGCATTAATAGATCTTTGTTAAGGCGCCTACCATAGAAGATTGATACTTTCAGATCGGTCAACTTGTGGGTACTTACTGAAGCTTGCGAAGTCTACTCAATTGAGCACATCGCGGTAATTATTCACAACACTGAGTCATAGCATTAATAGATCTCTGTTAAGGCGCCTACTATAGAAGATTGATACTTTTCCTTCGGATCCTACCCAGTAGTTTCACATAACCTTTCGTTCACTATATTTAACACTTCTGCGCTTCCTAGATTCCGTTCCTAAATCATCCTACCTCATCACACCCTAGTCAAGTTCCTATGTACCACTGAATGACCTGCGGCAGCCATCTTGTTGGTACCATTCTCGACACCACCTGCCTATGTCTCACTTCGACAGCCATTTTGTCGTACACCAACCTATTTGCGGCCTACCTAAATCTGATACACTGCGAATTGACCTACCTCTCCTTCGCCTATATAAGAGTTCCTAGCTTATCTAACGTTACTGCTGTTACCTTGCTGACAGCTCGACCTTCTTGAGAACGTCCAATCTTTTACCAGCATCCAAATTTCCCTCCCGTCTCAAGATGCAAACCTAACCTACTGTTCCTACGCACCTAACAATGAATTTATAAACCTAATGAGTTTACCTGCCTACCAGCGACTAAATTTAGATTTCCTATGCAATATTTGTGATGCTTACCCCATCACCGAAGCCCTGAATCTGTAGAGCGTGAGCAAGCATGACTCGCCTAATTCTCTCCTAACAGCTTGGACGTGCTCAGCGCTGGTGGGACGGGACAGCGCTGAGTCCTGACAGAAGAGGATTAACACCACCAAGTCATATCCTCCACGATTGGGCGAGGAACACTCCTGCACGCCGTTCGGTTCGTTGGCTCCCAAGCGAGTTGGCTAACTTGGTGATATTAAGTGACTGAACTAGGTGTCTTTTAACAGAACCCGCATTGCACGCCACAGAGCAATGCTACATTACCTACCCCTTTGAGGATTGACCGAACGCCCCTTAGAGACACAAAACTAATGATATTTATTCAAAATCCAACCCCCTTTATCGTTCCCCAATTGCTTATATAAATTTCAAACAAATTTGATTCGGAAACTTCTTTGATTTATTGGGAAATTTACTTTACTTTATGAAAATTCGCAAACAAAATCTACCTACTTTAATTTCAAGCTTACTTATACCATATAAGCCCTAATTAAAGCGTATATGCAAAAGACTCGCACCCGGTTGCGGACCTATACGTCAAAACCTCAAATAAACACTTTCTTCCTGACTTCTTGCTGTTTTCTTGCGTTATAAAAATACTACTTGTTCGAAGCTATCTTACAAAGGGGGTATTGACGGCTTCTACCGAGGTTCCACTTGATGCTACGTTGACGACGAGGAAAGTAAAGAGAGCGATTTCCCTCGAGCCACGTCTTTTATAACCCCCCAAAATCATTCACTCACTCCAGGAACCTCACCCCACACGACCTACGCATCTTTTTTACCTACCTTCATTTCCCCACTTTACATAAATTATTCCTAAAATTTTCCCTTCTCCTTCAAAAATGGGGAGAATTCAGTTTTGTCTTACTCAACTTGTAAATATAATATTTAAATTGCTAATCTTACAAAATGAACCCCTATACTAATCAATAATTTCAACGTACAATTCAACTAACTAATAACCTCCTATCTTCAAGATTCTCTATACTCAAGCGCACAATGCCACTCAATTTGTGACCAAATTAAAATTAATCTATTACCTAAATATTTCTCTATACTGACATTTCATCTACATTTGATTTAAGCAATTCATACAATTGTATGAAACACGTTTCAATCATAAATAAATCAACAAGTTTTCCCCCTTACATTATTTCTAACAAAATTAACAACTTTGAATAATATTCAGCGTATTTATCCAGAATCATATGAAATTATTGTACTATAATCATAGAACTCTGATCAATACGAATCTTATATTCACAACAAATTGAACCTCCCATATGCTATAATTAGAATCCAACTTTTCAATCTTTTTATCTCGCCTTCCCCAAAATATCATAACCTCTAGAATCAATTTGCTAAAATACGTATTACAACATTTTCCATTAAGTATTCGGTCCAATTAAACCTAAAATTTCCGCTCAATTTAACATCACAATGTTGGTACTTTAAAAACCCTAACTGGCAACACTCATCCGACTACTTTTACATTTTCTAAATGCCTACCCTCATTTTAATTATAAACCTGCAGCATAAAATCCCGCTTTCGAAGAAACTTCATATCAATCTTTCTTCGTACAACACCCAACGACAAGACAAACTTTATTAGGCTCCATCCACATTTTCCCATGAAATACTTTCTTATTACACCTTCAATAACTATTGTTTATGTTTTTTAATAATATTTCTAGATTTATCCTTACAATATTTCTATTAATTAATTATCTCCCTTTTATTTCACAATTCGAGTTTTCAATTTACCACTAAACTGTCAACTAAACTCCGCCCAGAATAAAACATAGTTTCATTTCTTTTCTTTCTCTCTGTATTATCTCTGAACATCAAACCATATTATAAAATCAAATTAAACTTCCATTTTAATTTAAAATCTCCAATTTAACTGTGTCATGAAGCAAAGGCATGGTATAACAAAATACCCTAATTTAAACAAATACCGCCTACGATTAACGAAATGTACTAGATCCGCTACAAAATTCTCCAAGCCAACTAAACTTGCATTTATCCCCCAAATCTAACTAATGTCTAATATTTCCTAAAACAAAATTTAAATTTACAACTATGATTAGGCAAAGGATATGGGACTTGCCTTGCGACCCTCAGTTACCATTTGGCAATCGATTTCTCATCGATTGATCCACTGGAATGACCTACTATATTTAATTTCGTTCTTTAGCTAAAACACATCACGTGGTGTGACACTACTGACAACTTACAGAAATAATTAACACCGAATTCAATCCTTTTTTAAGTAATCTTCTAAAATAAACTATTATAATGATATTCGAGAGGCTCTAATAAAATTTGATAAATAAACAATAATAAATATAAATAAATTTTAAGCCTATTAGCGTCGTTACCTACGCAGAGACTAATATTTGAATTTTAGCGCCGTGAAAGATTAAAAGAACTTCCGACATTATTGCTAACTCAAAACCTGAACTACTCTTTATTATAATAACTTGTTCGATAGTTAAATAATATTATGCTCAATACGAAACAAAATTCGAAAAATATTTGAGACAAAATAGCATGTTCAGTTTTGAACCGTTACAGCTCGACCCCAAAATCCTGCACAGGTGACAAGACTACGTATTGGATCCGGAGTAGGATTTTCCTTCACAATTCTCAAATATTTATTCCGTCTCTACTCTTATTCCTCAATTTTTTCTCATACATCCCTTTTGTATAAAAAAAACCCATCCCCTTAATAACCCTAACCATTATTATTTCTCCAAGATCAAAGAATTGTTGGGTGAACTCTAATGTAAATGAGATTTAGATTGCAGAGTGTATTTAAACCAAGACAATATTGAAAAGTTATCAAGCGAGTTTTAAGTTTTATGTTACTTTTGCCAATTCCGTCTTATGCATATTCAACACCAGAGTCGTACAAAATCACGGTAAGGTGTGGGTTGTGAATCCACAGCTCCTAGTAAGCCTACATGGACAAATAAGTCTTTTTCTAACCTTATGAAAAAGTCTGCGTATGACGCTACATATTTGTGCATTGTACCCTTCCACAATCAAGTATTACTCCTTTCTTGCCAACAGGGCCTACTCCGTCGGTTCGAAGTGAGCCTATACAATGACCCTATATTTCCAAAAGCTTACTTAAGACTCTAGAACAACCCTAATATCGCCTTGGAGAGTGTGCAGTTGTCGAGTTCAATTCATAGCTCTTAGCTTCTTGTGTAGTACGAATTTCGGTCAGTTGTTCACACCAGGACAAACACAAACATCAACAGTGTTCGTTTTTCTCATTTTTTTTCCTCTATCCTAACACCAAAAGTCCTACTGTACAAAATTCAAGTTGTCAACTCTAGAACGCCAGTCCGGCCGCAAGCACAAACGAAGCGCTAAAGCAGTGTGATGGTCTTATCTCTTGAATCAATAATAAAGCTTGCATTCAGGTTTCACATATGTTATAATCCAAAGCCCTCCATATAGAATCTAAATTTAGCATCTACTCTTAATTCACACTAACTCTCATTCTAATCAACCTTTAAAATTAATATTCCAATCATACTCATAACCTATATTAGATTCTCATTCTATTCATCTGTTCTTATTACGCTGCATTCACTGTCTTCATTCACTAGCCTACATTCACGCCACTTAAGATTATATCATAACTACACCCTAAATGCAAATATAAATAACTAAATTGTATAGAGATTAATTATACCGTGTTAGACTCAATACGCTGACTGTCACCCGATGAAATTATATGTAGACTTTGCAATAAAGTATTATCTCAAACACATTACGAAAGGGAAAAAAAAAAAAATCTTATATCACGCACTTCATACACTACGCTTTACACTCCTCCCACATTATACAAAGTGTTTTTTTTTCTTTCGCGATCAGCTCTATCAAAACGCATTTCAAACTTACGTTAACGTAAAACTTTAAACTACCCCTTTATATATGAACTTATTTCATGTAACTGACTCATTATCAATTTTAATTATGGTGTATTTAACTGTATATGCCTTTTCCTCTTCATAACCCTGCCTAAACACAGTCGAACCTCCTGCCAACTACCTAGATCTCTATCATCTTAACGACTGCCTAGACCTATATTTAATCAAAAAAATTCCCCCCCGGAAAAGAAAATGTGTGTTGGTGGCTTTTCTTTTTTAAACTATAACCTATACCTAAAGTCTTAAACTATTCTACTCTTAAACTATACCAAAAGTCTTCCAAACTACTTTCTATACCACTACTTAAAACTAGCAAAACTCCGAAACACATGTTAAATCACTACCTGTATCTAGTTAAGTTACAAGACTTCCAACAAACCGCACACGACATTCAACATAGTCTCAACTCAAAAACTTATTTTTGAAATATAGTGTTTCAAAGATTTAGAAAATCTTAGTTACTGACTGTGAAATATTTATAGCCTGATCGTATATTGTTAAAAGCTACATTATTCTATTTTGTATAATTTAAAAATAAAGTCTTAGGGTTAATATATAAGGATATTCAAGCTACTTTCTAAAACCACCTAGAGTGCAAAAAGTATTAACTAAAGAAAAGTACTAAATTAAAAATAAACAAGCAAAACAGTAATCATCATCATCATATCTGCCGCACGACACCCACTGCTGTGTATAGGCCAAACAGTAATAACTCAAAATAACAATTGATTTTATATTAAATTTGACAAGCAAAACGGTATCAAGTTACAATTAAAACGCTCACATTTATAAATAACTAGAGGCCGCCCGCGATTTCGTCTGCGTGGACAATTTTTTTGCTATCCCTCGGGAACTGTACGTTTTTTTTTTGGATGAAAGCTACCCTATGTCCTTTTCTGTACCCCTAACAACGCCCATGCAAAATTTTATGATGATCGGTTCAGTAGTCAAGACGTGAAGACGTAACAAACAAACAAACAAATAAACAAACAAACGGACCCTCGCATTTATAATATTAGTAAGGATTAGTAAGGATTTTATAATTTGGTGTGTTAATTCGAGATGTAACACTAACTTATGTTTTAATTGCCTCGGTACCAAACAACACCATCTCAAAATGCAATCCAAACGACTTAAGGCTACGACAATTTTACTAGATTTTACAGAAAAACTGCTGATTCCGAATATATAAATAACTCAAAATTCAATTCCTTCCAGTCAACACCATGCCGAATATTATGTGCGAAATATTTAAACTAACAATACCGACCTAAATACCCGCGTATCAATCCCACTTGTAGTCTCCTCACCAAAAATTGCACTTACATAAATGTTAGTATCAACCAAACCTTACCCCATTCCTAACCTTAACATCTCCACCACTAGTCTAGGATTGAATCGAACTAAAACCTCTGGCTAACTATACCCTAACCCTACCTTTACTTCTCAAATGATTCATAACACTTGAGTGCGCGACGAACCTGAGTCTGAACTATAGCTGGTTTACCCTAATGAAACTAAATTTCTACAATAGCTATTGAAACTCATCTTTTTTTTTTTTTAGGTTAGATCTTTTAACTACCTTTACTTCATCCAATCAAATGATTAATAACAAGTACTCGAGTGCACAACGAACTCGAGTCCGAACTTTACCCGGTTTACCCTAAAGAAACTTAATTTCTACGATAGCTCTTGCAACTCCTCTTGTCTTTCTGGTTGCAAGATCAGATCTTCAAATAAATTAAAATATAGTACCCGTGCTAAGTTGGTTTTATAATATCCACCGCTTAGGATTCCACAAAACCACGCTCCCTAATAATCGACTTATGTAAATGTTGAAACTAATCATTTCGAATTAAATATCTAATTCTCAGAAAAACGTCAATCACATTCTTTGCTACCATTACTATTCTACATGATTTAAATATTTTAAACTTTCCTTTTATCATTAAATCCCAACACATTATACCTCCCTAGCCAACTTCCTCAACATTGTTTCCACAATTAAAACGTCTTAGTAACTAGTTCTACAACGACCCCCAGTTAGATAATTTTCGAAAGTCACGACGATTAGTTTCAAAATTAATTCACCTCGGATAAATATTTCAAAATGATAATCTATAAATGACTAACTCAAATCTTAAATGATCACAATCCCTTCAATAGTACAATCTCAAAGGTAGGTTACTAAGTTAAACTAAAATTTAATCACCACATACTAAGTTTTCTAGTTTCAATTTTAAAAGTTTATTAAAATATTTCACGACCCCATCATTTTATGCTACTAATATCCCTCTAGCTTCACTATTACTATTCAGAAGTTAGCGATAACACCCAGACTCTAAAACTATTTATTACATTATACGCTAATATTATTATTTTTTGTAACTTTGTAAGTTGAATCTAGAATTATCTTACAACACTCACTAACCCTAAATTCATCCACGACTTCAGTATTACTAAACGTTACTGCCGTTCCTATTATCTAATGCATCAATCGTATAATATTAAATTAACCACGAACGTGATAACGGCAACGACAGATTTCATCTCTCAAACTGCCAATGACAAAACGTCAATCCTTCTTAATTGCTTATTAACTCTAAGCATGCTGGTTATCGTATACCTATAAAGTAATTATGGACAGAACCTTCTGCATGTCTACTTCCATAGTTACTTTTCCACTGGCATATGCCACCATTACCCTGATGTCCTTTTATTGTACAGTTATTAATAAAGTCACAGTCACTGAACCCTAATCTCTTATCAAGCTTGCCATTATCAATTTCCCATCACACAATCAAATTGTAAACACGCAATTGAATCTTTCTCTTTGCAATGGTATTTACATGTTATTCTAGTTAACTAAAATGACTGAAACTGAAATTTTACTCACCGAAT
Organism: Agriphila tristella; assembly: GCA_928269145.1. Lineage (NCBI taxonomy): Eukaryota > Metazoa > Arthropoda > Insecta > Lepidoptera > Crambidae > Agriphila > Agriphila tristella. The sequence goes on from OV743433.1 coordinate 13,579,196, forward strand.
AAAGAGCTAACAACCATTGACCTCAACTCGAGAACACAATTATGTACCTCTTCATTTGTTCAATGTAAAACTTCCAATGCACTTTGCCACTCAAACTACAATCTGAATCGCTAGTATGAAATTATTCAACAATAGCAAAGTATTTTTTTGTTAAAAAAAAAACCACCGAATAACGAAACTACACAAACAAAGGATTACTCGTTTTCTCATCGCTCCCCTTTAACACCCTTCTTATCATTTTCACTGTTAATTAACGCTGAAATCTTACAAAATATAATTTAACCTTATTGGCATAAACAAAAACTCATTATATATGTCATTAAAATCAAGGAGTAGGAATCTGTCAAAGGCTGCACTCCGAATCACACCAAAATCGATGACAGCATACTAGAATGCGTTCCGAGTCGGTGATTTTGTATGGGTTTGACAGATAACGTGAGCGCTGACATCGATCTTTTCGCGATCCGGAATATACCCAAGTTGACGTTTCGTTCGGAAATCGATAACATGTAATTTCTTTGGCCGCGTTCCTGACCTTATTCACATTCAGCCATTTACGTAACAACACATTATTACTAAAAGTTACACAGACAATGTTACGCACACGTGCGTATACATTTACTAAAATTACTACAAATCCCGTGTCCTATCAACCACGCTTTCGAGCAATTTATTCGATTTTACGAGTGACAATAAATAAATAAAAGTGTGCACACGTGTGACCATACATTTTTTTTTTTTTTTTTAGAATCATAGCTTTGACACAACAAAGCACCTATGATTTCGCTATAACCGTAAATTCAACTGACAGTCCACCTATCACCGTCATCCTACTTCGCAATCATCAAATTAACAAGACTAGAATTTTATAATCGAACATATCCTATGAACTGCTTTATTTCCTAGGTATAGACAAAAGAAGAACAAAAGTTTTATTTTTATTTATTTTTTATAACGTGTCTTTAAAAATAACGTTGTAGTTTCTTACTTCACTTTCCCTCAAGGTCAATAGTTTGGAAGTATTGATCCCCAAAGTGATTTATGCTATTATTTTGTCAATCATCTTTGACACCTCATGACAATATTGATGCGTATTGACATATGATTGATAAGAAACCGCCAAGCTCTCGTTGTCCTTAGTTATACATTTAAAATCGTATATGTGGTAATCTATAAAAAAGTCCCTTTTTTTTTCTAACTTAATCATATCAGTGAATAAAATCCGAGTCAAAATTCAATTTTTAAATCGGTCTCGGTCCATGGCCGAAAAGTGGATTCGGTCGGACCTTGATGCGGACCTTTGAACAGAGTAAAATAAATTTGACTTGAATAGATAAACCGGAACTGGGAAAATAATTATATCGATTATCGATAGTGTATATCAATAAAAACTATCGCGATACGATTTGCTTAACTACGCAATTTACCTTAAACGAGACTATACTGTATGAACAAGTAATAATTTAGCTGCATAATTGTATCATTGTAACCAAACGTAGTGTGTAAGGTGACTATAGAACCAAATGCAATACAGTTAACCTAAGTGTCGATAGTTTACGTAAATATCGATAAGGTATCAGAGGCGTCGATAGTTTTGGCAGCACTATAATGACAATGAAAACATTATATGTATCGAAAATATTTTAAAAAAATTGTCCTAAAACAGTGGTTATTTGTGTATTTGTTTTCAGAGATATTTAACTAAGATCTTACAAATGATCCGCAAAACGAAAGTTTCAAGGACCTGCCAAAGTGACAAATTAAACGCCATAGCTCGTACCAGCACAATATCTTAACAACCATTGGAAAAGAAAATCAGTGTTTTAACATATCAAACCTTTATACCCACTTCACCGCAACAAAATGTGACTGTCACAATCTCACTTGTTAACAGTCACTCACTCCCAAACCACACAAAACCTGAAGATTCGCAATAATAATATGAAATCCTGGTCACGTATCCACGAAAATGTAACCGTCCGGCTAAACACCAAAGGAACTAGATGATCACGGCCTATGAAAGAGACTAAAACCTAAGTGGAAACCTAATAACCTACAGGACAAGAGTACAATCAAAATCCGCTTACTACTTACCGTTGATTATAACTAAACTATTGGAACCTAATTTTACTGGATTAAATAACCTCCAAAATGCAATTTACTAAGTTTACTTTGTTCAACCTTAACTAACCTACAAAGAACCTTACTAACAAGCTTTATGTGATCTGAGAGGACCTGTGAATGTCTAATGGAGGAACCCTGGTTGTGATAATTAGTGAACCCAAATTCTTTTAAAAGTGTGATTAGTATTGATTTTCATTTTCCAATAGAAGTATTCGCTTTTATTACTAGATTTTAATTATTCCTGCTATTACATTTATTTCTAAATGAAAATACCACTAAAAGTAAGTTATTGCTCTATTGATACAACCAGAGAAATAGAAATTAAGTCTGTGTTTTTCCTAAGTGAGCCTACTTTAATTTCATATTAATTCTTAATATTTGTCATACTGCCAAGGGAAACCCCATAGCTCTTTAGTGTCAAAAATGGGAATACTATAAATAGAGAGGAAAGCGTTCCCAACTACGTTCCGTTGATGAAGTAAGTATGAGTGAAATAAACCTACGTTGATAGGAAATGATCAAAGTGAATTTATGAGTTAAATGGAGTATTGTTATAAGGTAAAAGAGGGTATGTTCAACCATAATAGACTGTAAGGTAAAAATAGGTAAGTCGGGTTATAGAGAAAAGTTAAATTTGGATAATTCTCTTCCGCTGCCAAGTGTCAAATTATAGGTCATGTATGACGTTATTCTAAATAATGTAAATTATCTACTGTCAACTTAATTCATTAAGATAAGAGAGATTATTTCAGGTAAGTTAAGGAGTTTTAGTCGCCTGAGATCAAAGTATAATAAAATCTTCAGCGCTATTAAATAAGAATTCTTTTACTTTCTTAAGTTATTGTACAAGTAGTGAGTATGCAATTGTGTTTTTGCCAGCTAAGGTACAAGCACCGCCCCGCTTTATACAATGGATCTCGACACCGGAATTGGGCAATCCTCTTCTGGCCAGCCATATTTTTTTCATGATAAATTTACTTAGTAAGTTTATTATATTAAGGTATTTGGTCTTTGTCAGTCTGTTTCAACAAAAGAGGACGGAGCAAAATGCTCCCAAGCGAACTATCAGTTTTCACAATGAAGAATTCTCCTTCAATTGTGATGGCTGAATTACAATTTTTTTTTCTTTAATAAATAATTCTAGTATGATTGTTTAACATTATAACAGATGGACACAACATTACTATCCATTTACTTGGGACACTGATAGTTCTCATATTCTGAAGGAAAGACAATTCTAAACAAGGTAATAAAGTTCTATGACGGATTCTTCATACTTTAATCTCGGCTAAATTATAAATATACAACCATAAACCGAATTGGCTTCAGTTCATTTCATTTAAAGTTAAAGGCGATATTTCAATTAAATGTTGAGTAGACTAGGCAATATTTGATATCAATAAAATTCTATTTCTTTCATCCTCAAATTGAGTTGGCTGAACCTAGTTGAAATATTTGAACTCAGACAATATGTTGAAGTTATTATTTGTGAATTTAATGTATTCACTAAATAATATAATATTTTCATAGTAGGTAGATACTTTTCAAAGTATTATCTCACTGTTAGTCATAACCTTCATTCTGTTAATTTGAAAGGTTTACTCAAACTATGATCTAGTGTTCCATAAACTGTGATTCAACATTAGTCTAATGGTAACACGGGCTTATTCCATACACCCAGATCTTGTTTCAGTATTCCTCCCACAATCACCAAAACAGATTATCTCAACTATAATCGACCATTTGAGAACAGGCTCATTTTAACCAATCCAAATCAAGGATGAATAATTATTCTTTATTTATGATTCAACTTTCACTATTAAATCATTATCCAATGTTAACAGAAGAATTTGTCTAGCTCTAATTAATAGTAAATCAAACTGTAGGTACTACTGAAGCTTGCAAAGTCTACTCAATTGAGCAGATTATAATGATTATTCACAACACTGAGTCAAAGCATTAATAGATCTTTGTTAAGGCGCCTACCATAGAAGATTGATACTTTCAGATCGGTCAACTTGTGGGTACTTACTGAAGCTTGCGAAGTCTACTCAATTGAGCACATCGCGGTAATTATTCACAACACTGAGTCATAGCATTAATAGATCTCTGTTAAGGCGCCTACTATAGAAGATTGATACTTTTCCTTCGGATCCTACCCAGTAGTTTCACATAACCTTTCGTTCACTATATTTAACACTTCTGCGCTTCCTAGATTCCGTTCCTAAATCATCCTACCTCATCACACCCTAGTCAAGTTCCTATGTACCACTGAATGACCTGCGGCAGCCATCTTGTTGGTACCATTCTCGACACCACCTGCCTATGTCTCACTTCGACAGCCATTTTGTCGTACACCAACCTATTTGCGGCCTACCTAAATCTGATACACTGCGAATTGACCTACCTCTCCTTCGCCTATATAAGAGTTCCTAGCTTATCTAACGTTACTGCTGTTACCTTGCTGACAGCTCGACCTTCTTGAGAACGTCCAATCTTTTACCAGCATCCAAATTTCCCTCCCGTCTCAAGATGCAAACCTAACCTACTGTTCCTACGCACCTAACAATGAATTTATAAACCTAATGAGTTTACCTGCCTACCAGCGACTAAATTTAGATTTCCTATGCAATATTTGTGATGCTTACCCCATCACCGAAGCCCTGAATCTGTAGAGCGTGAGCAAGCATGACTCGCCTAATTCTCTCCTAACAGCTTGGACGTGCTCAGCGCTGGTGGGACGGGACAGCGCTGAGTCCTGACAGAAGAGGATTAACACCACCAAGTCATATCCTCCACGATTGGGCGAGGAACACTCCTGCACGCCGTTCGGTTCGTTGGCTCCCAAGCGAGTTGGCTAACTTGGTGATATTAAGTGACTGAACTAGGTGTCTTTTAACAGAACCCGCATTGCACGCCACAGAGCAATGCTACATTACCTACCCCTTTGAGGATTGACCGAACGCCCCTTAGAGACACAAAACTAATGATATTTATTCAAAATCCAACCCCCTTTATCGTTCCCCAATTGCTTATATAAATTTCAAACAAATTTGATTCGGAAACTTCTTTGATTTATTGGGAAATTTACTTTACTTTATGAAAATTCGCAAACAAAATCTACCTACTTTAATTTCAAGCTTACTTATACCATATAAGCCCTAATTAAAGCGTATATGCAAAAGTCTCGCACCCGGTTGCGGACCTATACGTCAAAACCTCAAATAAACACTTTCTTCCTGACTTCTTGCTGTTTTCTTGCGTTATAAAAATACTACTTGTTCGAAGCTATCTTACAAAGGGGGTATTGACGGCTTCTACCGAGGTTCCACTTGATGCTACGTTGACGACGAGGAAAGTAAAGAGAGCGATTTCCCTCGAGCCACGTCTTTTATAACCCCCCAAAATCATTCACTCACTCCAGGAACCTCACCCCACACGACCTACGCATCTTTTTTACCTACCTTCATTTCCCCACTTTACATAAATTATTCCTAAAATTTTCCCTTCTCCTTCAAAAATGGGGAGAATTCAGTTTTGTCTTACTCAACTTGTAAATATAATATTTAAATTGCTAATCTTACAAAATGAACCCCTATACTAATCAATAATTTCAACGTACAATTCAACTAACTAATAACCTCCTATCTTCAAGATTCTCTATACTCAAGCGCACAATGCCACTCAATTTGTGACCAAATTAAAATTAATCTATTACCTAAATATTTCTCTATACTGACATTTCATCTACATTTGATTTAAGCAATTCATACAATTGTATGAAACACGTTTCAATCATAAATAAATCAACAAGTTTTCCCCCTTACATTATTTCTAACAAAATTAACAACTTTGAATAATATTCAGCGTATTTATCCAGAATCATATGAAATTATTGTACTATAATCATAGAACTCTGATCAATACGAATCTTATATTCACAACAAATTGAACCTCCCATATGCTATAATTAGAATCCAACTTTTCAATCTTTTTATCTCGCCTTCCCCAAAATATCATAACCTCTAGAATCAATTTGCTAAAATACGTATTACAACATTTTCCATTAAGTATTCGGTCCAATTAAACCTAAAATTTCCGATCAATTTAACATCACAATGTTGGTACTTTAAAAACCCTAACTGGCAACACTCATCCGACTACTTTTACATTTTCTAAATGCCTACCCTCATTTTAATTATAAACCTGCAGCATAAAATCCCGCTTTCGAAGAAACTTCATATCAATCTTTCTTCGTACAACACCCAACGACAAGACAAACTTTATTAGGCTCCATCCACATTTTCCCATGAAATACTTTCTTATTACACCTTCAATAACTATTGTTTATGTTTTTTAATAATATTTCTAGATTTATCCTTACAATATTTCTATTAATTAATTATCTCCCTTTTATTTCACAATTCGAGTTTTCAATTTACCACTAAACTGTCAACTAAACTCCGCCCAGAATAAAACATAGTTTCATTTCTTTTCTTTCTCTCTGTATTATCTCTGAACATCAAACCATATTATAAAATCAAATTAAACTTCCATTTTAATTTAAAATCTCCAATTTAACTGTGTCATGAAGCAAAGGCATGGTATAACAAAATACCCTAATTTAAACAAATACCGCCTACGATTAACGAAATGTACTAGATCCGCTACAAAATTCTCCAAGCCAACTAAACTTGCATTTATCCCCCAAATCTAACTAATGTCTAATATTTCCTAAAACAAAATTTAAATTTACAACTATGATTAGGCAAAGGATATGGGACTTGCCTTGCGACCCTCAGTTACCATTTGGCAATCGATTTCTCATCGATTGATCCACTGGAATGACCTACTATATTTAATTTCGTTCTTTAGCTAAAACACATCACGTGGTGTGACACTACTGACAACTTACAGAAATAATTAACACCGAATTCAATCCTTTTTTAAGTAATCTTCTAAAATAAACTATTATAATGATATTCGAGAGGCTCTAATAAAATTTGATAAATAAACAATAATAAATATAAATAAATTTTAAGCCTATTAGCGTCGTTACCTACGCAGAGACTAATATTTGAATTTTAGCGCCGTGAAAGATTAAAAGAACTTCCGACATTATTGCTAACTCAAAACCTGAACTACTCTTTATTATAATAACTTGTTCGATAGTTAAATAATATTATGCTCAATACGAAACAAAATTCGAAAAATATTTGAGACAAAATAGCATGTTCAGTTTTGAACCGTTACAGAAGAAGTTTTTTTTATTGCTTCATTACAAGTATGAACCTAAATACTGTCTTGCAAAAGGTTACTAAGTTTAGGTACCAAAAACGAAACCAAAAAGTTAAAACAACTTTGTCACTTTTGGGTAAGAGAGCCAGAAAAAGACAAGAAATAAATTGATAAATTGTTCTTATCTTATCAAGCTTGTGGCAAAGAATACTAACTATTACTATGTACTTGTTGAAGCAACAATTACGACAGCTATTAACACGACAAAATCTAAATGCTACTCCTAATATAAATTTTCAAGTCTCGGCGAACAGACGTAGGTGATGATTAAGCAAGATGAAGACAAAGGTGCTTATTTACAATATCACCGTGATTACCAAATTAACGTTTACATCAAAATATATCTAACAAAAACAGTAAAAAAAAACTTATATTGCTCATAATATGCCTGCAATGAAAAACCTTTTTCTTGTACTGTTTACATAATATTACCAAAATCATACAATAAATAATAAAAACTAGAATTAATTAAGAATATGAAATATTTTTCAGCACCGACACTATTCAGTAGCAGATTAAAAAGGCTTCGGACACTGAAAGGCCAGCATTCATTAGAGATTTGAAAGGCTGTACCAATTTTATAACAATATTGAATAAACAAAATAGCTGGGAGTGTCCTTGGGCCTTGTAAGGTCCACTATAAATATTAATGGCTGATATTGTATTCAGGTTTCAGGCGTTATCCTTGGTTCTAATTTATGATATATACAGGGTGTTTGGTAATAGCCTTATAAAGTTGAATATGGTAGATGGGGGCCATCAAAATGAACAACTTTTACTATGGGAGCAACTTTGAAATCGCGAAGAAAAATACAACTGTTTCATACAAAAATTAATAACGAAAATATGAAAATGTATGACACAGCCGATTTTTTTCGCAATTTCTGAGTTGGTCCCATAGTAAAAGTTGTTCAGTTTGATGGTCCCTATCTACCATATTCGGCTTTATAAGGCTACTAGCGGCCGTCCGCGACTTTGTCTGCGTGGATTTTTTTTTTGCTATCCCTCGGGACCTATACCTTTTTTTTCGGGATGAAAGGTACCTTATGTCCTTCTCTGTACCCCTGACAACGTGTATGTAAAATTTCATGATGATCGGTCCATTAGTTAAAATGTGAAGACGTAACAAACAAACAAACAAACGGACTTTCGCATTTATAATATTGGTAAGGAAGGACGTAAGGATTACCAAACACCCTGTATTTTAAGGTTGTTAAGCATGAACGGTTTATTATTTTTAATGAAATAAGTATGTTCTGTGTTTTCGTATCTCGTATGGTACATGCACTTATTTATTATATTTCCTACTACTACTGTATAATTATGTGCTCTTTGTAAAATAATATATTCCAATAGTTCGTATTTCTTAATTTAAAAGCTGTATTTCGGTATGGAGTTCATTCATTATAGTTTTTAGGGTTCCGTACCCAAAGAATAAAAACGTGAGCCAAGTAATAACTAATAATTAGTAATAACTAAGACTCCGCTGTCCGTTTGTCTGTCTGTCTGTCTGTCACCAAGCTGTATCTCATGAACTGTGATAGCTAGACAGGCGAAATTTCCATAGATGATGTATTTCTGTTGCCACCGTATAACAACAAATACTAAAAACAGAATAAAATTAATATTTAAGGGGGTCTCCCATACAACAAACGTTTTACGTTTTTTTGCCGTTTTTTGGTACGGAACCCTTCGTGCGCGAGTCTGACTCGCACTTGGCCGGGTTTTTTATGTCATAAGAGCATCAACCGAGTGCTTGCGCTACAAGAGGAGGGCAAATGGATTTTTGCTACAAATCAATCAAACAAATATTTCATGCAGTTGCCTTTTTGACTCTCTTGACACCACGGCGACTAAGTTTGAAGTGCATTATGTTTCGATAAATCGAATATGGACTCGTGTTTTTAGTAAAAACGCGATGAGGCCCCGCGTCTTGATACAAGTTATAACGCATCTATTGAGCTGATTGAAATTTCTATTTTATCTATGTCTATTGATTTCTATTTAACATTTTTTTAATAAAACCAGCAACCCGCCCTGGCTTCGTATCGGTGTAGTGTGGAATTTGACACCATGTATTATACATTATAAACCTTCCTCTTGAATCACTATATCTATAAAAAAACCCGCATCAAAATCCGTTGCGTAGTTTTAAAGATGCATACATAATACATATGGATATAGGGACAGAGATAGCGACTGTTTTATATTGATGTAGTGAAGTGATAGGTTCTGATGGTAGCTTTTATATTTTTTTAATTTATTTTATTTTATTTGAAAACCAACAGCGTTACAATTTATTTTTACTACTAATTCTAACCATTAGCAAGGCCAAATACAGGTTTTCCATAAAATTACCTTACTTAGTAAATTCCTTTAAATGAATAAAAATTATTAAATGTTTGCTTCTGAAACACTGCTTAAATAAATTACAATCAATAAATCTGATTTACCAATCAACCTTCCCACTAAAATGTATTATTAGGTACCTAATACTTCGCACGTGTACGCTAAATATGGAGTTGGCCATTGTGTAATTTTTGAGATCCGATCTCAGAACAGATTATTCTCAAATGAGGGTGATTCAAGTATTGGTGACCACTCAACGAGAAAGTATTAACTGCTTCTCTGTTGAGGGAGCGTCTGCTATCTCCCTCGGTTCGCTTCGCACGTAATCAATGCTGGTGATTCCATACTGGACCTAACTATGCAACTAAATTGTACCCTCGTAGCATGCCGTACATACTCTGCGAGAGACACGCTGTAGCGATACGTTTATTAAGTTTGGTGTGGTTTTAATCATTGACTTCTATATATTCCACTAGACTCGCTGCTGTCAAACTGTTCTTGTGCCTATTTGATTTCCGCCATTTTGGCGCTGTAGGACGTAGCGTGAGCATAGCGTGAGGGACATGGTACTAAAGTCTGGTGTCATCATGGCAACCATTTTCAATTGTAGTTACGTCAGATAGTTCCTTAGACAGACGCTAGAGGCGTTTCAAATAGGCACAAAACTTTGCTGTCAAATCATACAGACAGCCAGTCCAGTTAAATAGAAAAAAAATTCATGTCAGTGGGTTTAATAGTCATATACCTGCTATTAAAAATCTAATTAGATTTTTATTAAATTTCATTACTTCAACATGTTTTAGTTCAAATCCTTGTTTAAAAAGGGGTGACCGAGTCTCTTGAAAATAATTTTATGGAGAGGCACTCTTTAATAAGTTCGTGAAGTAAGCGCTAGAGACAGTAGATTTATAAAATAAAAATAAAATAATAAAATAAAAATAAAAATAAAAATCATTTATTTCAGGCTTCGCACCCATAAATCAGTTTAAGATAGACACATTTAACAACAATTATAAAATTTAAATCACAAATAAGGAGACATTTAAAATCAATTCATTAAATAAATAAAATTAAAATTAAATAAAATTATCAATTGGATTCAAATTAAATTAGAATAAAAATTTAAAATTAACTATAAAAAAAACAACTAATAAATTATAATTTATAAATGTCAATTACCCACCGCCTTAAACGTAGAGATGCTTATTACAGCAGTGACGGATGTAGGGGCAATCGAGCCTCTCGGCTATCATGGCTAGGACGGCATTGGGGCTGGCCCGCACTCTGCGCACCAGTGAAGTGCATCTCTTGCGCATAGTCGCATAAAAACAGTCAGTGCGTGCCGCTGCAAACATACCAGAGGCGCTGCAAAAACGGGGCAACCCCAATATCGCCCTAAAAGCATTATTAAATTGTACTCTGAGAGCGTTGTAAGTTCTTTGCAAACAGTTGGCCCACAGGGCGCAGGTGTACAGGGAAGTGCAGTACGCACGAAACAGCGTGACCTTTACATCAACTGAACACCGCGTAAACCTGCGAGCCAACATGTTTGCTCTCCTCGACAGCGCCCTCCGCTCGCGTTCAATGTCAATATCGTCTCTGAGATCCGCGGTAACTATGTGTCCTAAATATTTGAATTGGTACACTCTATCTAGAGGTATACCGTTAAGATGTAAAGGCGGTACTTCATTTGGACATTTAGCACCGCCGGCCTCAAAGACCATGAATTGACTTTTGATGGCATTGTACTTTAAGCCATGTTCATCGGCATATCGCTCACAAATCCGTAACAGCTGTCTAAGGCCACAAACGGACGCACTCAGCAGAGCCATGTCGTCGGCATAACTAATATTATTGACACATACGTCATCAACGTGACAGCCTACATGGCAACTGCTGAGCTCAGCGATCAACGCGTTAATATAAATGTTAAACAATGTGGGTGATGTCAGACCACCCTGTCTCACACCACATTGCATTCTATACGACTCTGACACCGCTCCAGCCCATCGTACGTTATTTGTCTGGTGCGCATACCAGTACTTAAAGATGTTAATAAGTTCCCGTGGTAGCCCAGTGTTGCTCAGTTTTTTCCACAGCAGATCATATGTTACCAAGTCGAAGGCCTTAGACAAGTCGAGGAAACATGCGTAAACTGGAGTTCTACGATCCGTGTAATATCTAACGGTATGCTTAAGACACAGTATTGCACTTTCAGTGGATAGTTTGGGTCTAAAACCAAATTGATTGTCGTGCAGGTTTATGTGTTTTTCTAACTGTGTATTAAGCACACCGTCAAATACTTTGGCGACGATTGTTGCCAGGGAAATGGGCCTATAATTACACTTATCGGCAAGATCGCCCGTTTTATTTTTCACTATAGGCACCACTACCGTTTTCATGAGATCCAGCGGCAAGTAAGAGTGGCTCACACACAACGAATAAAACATGGAGAGAACCCTAGATATATGTGGGCCAGCGTGCTCCAAGTGCTCGATGCTGAGGCCGTCGTGGCCTGGAGACTTGCCCCTTGTCATGCTCTTAATAACTTTAGTTACTTCTCGAGCTGAGATCATTGATCCTATTGAGCCGCATAACCTATCAGCATCGAGCACCTGAGCCGCCTCACCCAATGGAGACTGTACAGTGAAATGGCTCCTGAATATGTCTGCTATTTGCTTGTGATCACATACACCGTCGACACTCACAGGGCGGCTAGGTTTTAAATTATCTTTCTTTAGAGTTTTCCAGAAACTTCGAAAATCGCCTTTAGCATGTTTTTCAGCAAGGATATCCATCTTTATCTGGTCTTGATGGTTTTGGCACCATTTTAATCGCGATTTAAATACCCTTCTGCTTTCACACATTTCGTTATACACGGATCCGGAACGCGGTCTACCACACAATACCCATTCAGTAAACCCTACTCGAGCCGCCCTGTGAGCACCGGCGACATGCTTGTTCCAGCCAGTCACATGTGAACCACGCCTTACAGTTTTGATGTTCCCTCGACTCGCAGAAGACGCATCACTAAGGGCAGTCACGATGTCAGAGTAAAGTTTATCAATAACACATCTATGGCTCTGGTCATAACAGTAACATTTTGCGCAATTCATAAATTCATTTGGAAAGTCTATTAATCTAAGTCTTTTATGACACTCTTCAGAATATTTGGCCACCTGCTCTTTATTCCTCACTCCCCATAAGATGTGTTTATTATCACTATCAGTGTTTGAGGGTATTGTTTGTGTTAATAAATTTAGGTCACACTTAATTATCAACGGAAAGTGGTCAGACCAAAGAGTGTCATAACTGACATAAATATCTGTAACAGCTTGTTTCGCGGCTTCAGTCACTAAGCAGTGGTCTAACCAGCTACAGGAACCATGCACATCACTAATAAATGTATATGTGCCGGAATCAACTCCTAATAACTCAACATCAAAACAAGACCAGTTCTGTTCATTACAAAAATTACAAAGTTCGTTAAAAAACAACTCATTAATATCAGCATTATAATCACCCAACATGAAAACTGACTCAATGCCGTATTCATCAACAATAGCGCTTACCGTACTCAAACAGTCAGTAAAGTCTGGCAGATTTTCCACAGAGTTTGTAGGCATATATACACTCATCACTATCAATGGACGATCATTTGTGATAATTTTAATAGCACATATCCGAGCACTTTCACAACGCAAAACTGTCACTTCTTGAAATACACTGCACCTCCAAAGCAGAGCGACGCCGCCGTACGGTCTCCCACGAAGAACGCCTAAGGATGTGTCCACAGCAGATGTCCCCGTGTACCCGAAGCCACTGTCGATAGTACTTAGATACGGTATTTCATCCGGCAACAACCAGGTTTCTTGCAAAGCTATCAAGTCACAGGAATGACACAGCTCCCGAACACTATCTATTGAGCGTTTAACACTTTTACAGTTGAAGCTCGCAAAACTATAATAGTTTTTATCCATTACTGTGTGCAGTCGGGCCGTCAACAGATAAAGGTCTGTCCGACATTCTACGTTTGTAGTTAATAAAACGCCTAAATACTATACCACGGGGCCACAGATTTTCATCTAGGTACAGTGACAGCTTGGATTCCGAAACAAAGAATTTAAAGGCTTTGTGATTTTTCTCCTGTTTCATATTAATTTTCTCCAAATACACCCTTTCATTAGTTTTATTTGAGATATAGCTGGTTATGTCGTCATCGGTGGTGTCCTTATGAATATTCGTAATAAAAACAGGAACTTTTTTCTCCGCCGCTTTAAAGTTGCACGTTATGTCTTTCGCCACACCTAACTTGCCCGAAAAACGATCTTTAGGACGTTTATTATGGTATGTCACTTTCCTCCACTCTCCATGTCGGCTATCGTAATTTTTACTAGGCACCGGCACCGGTTTATCTTCGCCCAATACATTTTGCCGCTCCATTACGGCGGCTGCGTTGTTTACAATTTCTGACACGGTCTCACTACTTGCTGTTTGTTCGGGCGCGCGCCTATGCGCTGAGGCTGGTAACGAACCGGTTTTGCCGTCACCTGACTCACGATGCGACTCGACTCCACAGCTGATCGTCGACGGCGGCGGCGCCACCGCTGCCAACCGTTGCTGCGAGCGTGATTCATTGGTATTCAAATCCACCCGCTCCACATCTTTGTTTTGCGGTGTTTTTATGTTTTTCTCAACTTCAGTAGCATAATCGTAGTTATTATTCGATTCATTTAGTGACGAAAATTGCATTGGAGAAAGTCCCATCGGGCCACTGTCCAATAAACAGGCACCTCGCTTTTTGTTTACCTTAAAAGAAGGCGATGGCAAATTATTTTTAAGGAGTTGCGCCTTTAGTTCTTCCAAATGATTTAACGTAGCGTAACTCGACTTCATGTCGTCAATAGTAACTTGCATTCGTAAAAGATCCTTTAGAAGTTTCGTGCAATCCAAATGATCAAACGTTATGGGAGGCAACTTCTCTAATTGTCGTGCCACAAACACTGGTATTGCATCGGGTTCAGCGGATTTGAACAAGTTGATAATATCCGCCAAATCGCGTTCCTCCTTTCCTTTGTTTTTTCGCACAATTTTTCGCAGATCCGTAGGTATTGAATCGAAGAGAAGTGACTTAGATTTTTTGATTTCATCACCTCGAAACGATGATTTGCAAATTCGCACCAGAGTCTCTTCATCCACCACTGACACTTTATTTTGAATAAAGGATAACATTTCATCGATAACGATATTACACGTATTACATTTTATAACGTCCGTCATTTTTAATAAATAACCGCACGCATCGACACTACGCATCCGACGCGGGGGGATGCGCGCGCGCGACTGATGACTTTATATTCATACAAATAGTTTCAAAGTTAATAAACGCACTTTAATAAATACTAGCAACCAGCCCTTTCTTCTCTTTGGTTCCTTCCTTTTATTTGCCAATTGGCAAAATTGATGTTGTGATCTCTGTGGTGATCGGTGACTTAGTGATTGGTCTGCTAGAATGCGCCTATTGAATGTGCGCGACTGCGCGCTTGCCGCCACCCTTTTTCAATGGAACCCCTGTCCTTTCTTTACTCATGTGCCCCTGTCGAGCGGCACGCACGACGCTACCGACATGTTGCGGAAACAAGTAGAGCCAAATTTATTCCTTTTTAATTATTTTAAGAAGTAATTAACTATTAATAGTTAAAAGAATCTGATAAAATAATTATAATAAATATTGTTATTTAAAAAATCATTATTGGCGCGATTAACACAAAAATAGTGATTACCGCCAAGGCAGATATTAAAGACCTACACATAATATTATAGACTCATGAATGATCAACATACTTTTTAATAGGGTTCCGTACCCAAAGGGTAAAAACGGGACCCTATTACTAAGCCTCCGCTGTCCGTCTGTCTGTCTGTCTGTCTGTCTGTCACCAGGCTGTATCTCATGAACCGTGGTAACTAGACAGTTGAAATTTTCACAGATGATGTATTTCTATTGCTGCTATAACAGCAAATACTAAAAATAGAATAAAATAAATATTTAAGGGGGGCTCCCATACAACAAACGTGATTTTTTGCTGTTTTTGGTACGGAACCCTTCATGCGCGAGTCCGACTCGCACTTGGCCGGTTTTTTATAATAACGTTATATTTCTACCAATTTACACAAAACCTTGACAAATTATATTCCTAAACCTTTCTCAAGAATCACTCTATTTATTGGTGAAAACTGCATGATAATCAGTGCAGTTGTTTTTGAGTTTATTGCGAACAGACAGACAGACGCGGCGGAGGACTTTGTTTTATATTATGTAGTGTTTAGCTTGTAATAAATTAAATATTCATGTTTTTACCAGTTAGTAAAACAGTCGAATAAGTTTTTATTTTAAATAGGTAGGTACTAATCATTCCCGCCGGCCGCTTCTGTTTGGAACCCTCATGATTATAATGCCAGGTACATACCATAGGGGTTGGCGAATATGTTGTCCGTTTTAATTAAGCATTGTAAGAATAATTGGCTCCGAGTGATGGCCAGTTGGGGACTTGCACAATGAAGACACCCAGTCCAGTGCTTTAAATATAAAAGTTAAAGCATTGAACAGAGTTGTAGTTTATGATGAAAATACTGATTACTTAGGTTCATCCTTTATTATATTTCTGTATGATATTCAATACTGTGGAATTATACTTAGTCGAAATAGTGAAAATGAAAGTGAAAAATAAACTTACATAATAAGCATTTTAAATCGTCGATTATTTTTTTAGAGCATTAAAATTCTTTTACTCTACCACCCATCATGATGTCTTTTAGCTGACAAGAAAATTGGGTGCAATAAACTTATCAGATGTAACGATATTTACAAATATATATATCGTTTCCAGACATTATGTTTACATAGATTTACAAACAAATAACATTATTTAATTAGCTCATTTCTTAATGTACTTTTCAATTACAGGGTTCAAGCTAAATTAAAAAATTAAAGTCATTTTTAATGATTAAACGAACTTACCTGTAAGTGAAGTTCTATCATAATTATACGAAGGATTCATCCGAAGATATTAGTATATTTACAAATGTAGTATCGCTTGCATGTATCACCACTTAGCACGTTATTTTAAAGCAATAACCTAAAAAACCTAAAAAGAGAAGGTTTTTGACTTAAAATTGACAGATATTTTGACATTTCCGGTCCGAGCTCTCCTCGTCACTACTAGACGCCAATCACTTCATTTAGTTTAAAGTCCAAATCGTATGATATTTCCTCATTTTCTTCAGTGGGTAGATAGTTATTGTAATTTACAATAATGAGAAGGGAGGGTGGGATTCTATACTAATATCTTCGGATGAATCCTTCGTATAATTATGATAGAACTTCACTTACAGGTAAGTTCGTTTAATCATTAATTATACTTCAGATTCATCCGAAGATATTAGTATATTTACAAATGTAGATGTTTAAAGCATTATAATAAGAAAATGAAATATCATTTCTTGCGTATTAGTCTTTTAAAAAAGAAAAGAAAGTCATTTAACATAATTCAACGTTTGACATGATTACTACTAAAAACGGTACCTACAGATGGTTGGTACAAAAAAAAAAATATGCAAGGTTGGTTTGGAAAACTCAGTTTGATTTATCGATGATAATATATTTTAAGTGCAAGGTTGGTTTGGAAATTTCAGTTTGATTATTGATGATATTATGTTTTAATATTTTGCTATTATAGTGGAGTAATTAACCATCCCGCCGTGTTACCTGGAACATCTATAATATCGTTTTTTGTTAGGGCTATAAAGGTATTGGCGTACGTCGAGTGTTAAAACTGGTTGGACACGAGTCTACTCCACTATCATTAAATGTTTTATTTCAGCAATTTATTATTTATAATACATATAGGAATTTAATTTATTTCTAAATAAGAAGTGATTATGAACTGTTTATTATACTTAATATAAATGTGTATACTAATTTAATCTTGCTTTTTTTTTTTGTCTTGTTTGCATTCTTTTTGCAATAGGCAAGGTAATCAAAGTTAAATTTTTAAGATAAAAAAGTTGAAAAAAAAAGAACAAAAGTGGAAAATATTTAAAGTTTTCCAATTTGAAAAAATATTTAAATAAAGTTTTAAGTAATATAATATATCCATTGTATTTGAATAATGGAGTCTACGCAAAGGCGTAGGTAGTTAAATTATTTACCAAACTTGAGATTAGTTAAATTTTGTCTATTCAATAATGAACGCAATATTATCTAATACTGATATTTAAATTGTATATACAATTCTGTAAAGGAAAATGTGTTTATTCTGTCTATATTATTATTTGTTAAATAATCGAACCGTTACCAAACTCTGTTCTTCCTGATAGTATTAGTAGACAGCAGCTTCAATAATAACATAAATAATATACCTGTAAAATCATACCACCTTGATAATGTTGTGAAAACCAATTCATTTGTGCGTTTAATTTCCGTCCCTGAAATTGAAAGTTATAGGATGTGAATACTTTATATTAGAATAAAAGATACGAAGAAGTACCTTACATGTAAATAAGAGGTACCAAACTAAGGCTCAAAATTGTGACGATCAGGATGGCACAATCGTTATCACCTCTAGTTTAAGAAACTGGTGGAACAGAATTAAAATAGTAGGTAGCTTAGTGTCATAATAGTCTTTCTACAATACTAAACCAAAATAGCATTGTGAATGCTAAAATCGCAAATTATAAAATAAAATGTTTTTGGGCTAAAAATGCTAGAAATAGAAAAAAGTCTACTTCATTTGATTTCTACTGCCTAATTCGACTTGCATTCGAATTTACTCACTCTCGATCTGAAAAAAAAAAAAAACAAAACAAAACTGGTGATTAGTTTTTGATATTTTAATGAATTGAATAATTTCTGTTTAGCATCAGAATAATAACCTCTAGAATACTTAACACCCCGCACTGAATGCAATTAGAAAAATGGCAATGAAAATATCATAAGCTGTCTGTTCTAGATAATTGATATGCAATTATTATTTTACAATTTGTGATTCCTGATATGATCACTAGTGTCCCCTAGTCTACCCCATTGTTTAAAGGCACAAAAGAAACGTCTCTAATTCGGTGTAAGTATCGATGATATTCAACTAAGTAAAAATAATATGATGACATACCGGTATCTACCAGTTTAATCAATTCATAAAAAAAAGGTAATAAAATAAGTGTTTGTTGCAGTTATGTGAACGTTTGTCTTGTGAAGACCATAATTGCCATTACATTTGTAATAGAATGGAAAGTTGCGACGGTAGCTGTATATATCAAAAAAAAAAATTTTATATAAAAAGGATGAACTTCAATAAAAATATATATATATATATATAGGTTTTGAGACCCTTATAGTAAATATCGTCCAATAACAGTTGTTTAAAAAACATCATAGCCAGGCAGCGGCGGTAGTTTTGTAATAAAAATGTGGGCACTACAATGCCCAAAGGTTACGATTTTAAATTCGTGTATTTCTATCACTTTCCTTATCAAAATTAAAACCTTATAGGTGATGGGATCTCTAGACTGTGTTTTTTTTTTTTTTAAAACAATAAGCGTTTTTTAATTGTGATATTATTATTTTTAGGTGCTTATAGTTTTACTTAAGTGCGAATTTTTTTCTAAAAGCTAAGTTAACTTTTAAACAGTTATTAACTAAATCTGATATGAAAACCTGTTTTTTTTTTTTTTTTTTTTGAACAGAGATCACTTTCTATTGAACCTTCAACAAAATGTAACAAAACTATTATTCATATGTAATATAATATAACTGTTATGCATTCTGCCCGAATTTAAGTTATATTAATGGTAAACTATAATATATCTCTGGAGACGTTACAAAAGTGAATCATTAAAGAGATAACACTCATATAGTCTGCCAAAGAAAAAAAAATGAAATAATAATCTAGGTGCCCTGCTAGCCGGCTAAATGGTACTTCCATACATAGAAGATTACCGGCGCCAGCGATTGAGTGGACCTTTGCACCTGTAGTTGGCGACCACTGCCTGTATTCGCTGAATACAGACAAATGCCACACCAGCATGCACCCTCATGAATACATTATCCTAATGAGTGTCCTTACCCCACGTACGATGATCGAAGGCAAACATCGATGAATGCATCATCGGCAACCATTTGGATGGGCCGTAACGCCCGTCTGCGAGTCTGCTATGTGTAAATCGGCCTTCCTGACGAAACAAATCGCTGATGTGGCACACCTACCTACGTCTTTTGTTTGTCGTTTTTAAGGCAAATAAATATATAAATCAATTTTAAAAATGTTTTATTGAGTACTGCATCCGATTTACTTACAGTTTTTTCCATCGTTCACATCAGGCCTGTGGCCAATGGACCATTCATATTCGACTGAACTGTCGGTGGTCTTTTAAGCAAACAGCCTTAGCTACACTATAGTTGACCGTGTACAGTATAACCGAACGTCGTAATGCCCCACATAATGTAAAAAATGTGAAATACTGTCACACAAAAGGTGTATATAGTTTTGTATTGGAAAGCTGCCTTAAACCACAGATTACATTATACTATACATAAAACATAACTGGTACTTGTAGCTTGTAAATTGTAACTTGTATATTTTTTCACATCAGAAACATTATTTTGTACAAATTCACACAAATTAAATTTGAAAAGTAATAGAGATAATTTTGTACAAGGGCATAGCTAGTAGAACCATACTAAATAGTTAGTGATTAACAAGTTTCTCAACATGTTAGGTCTACCCGCCTGAAATACAAGGTTTCCTAGTTTAGACAAATGTTTTTTTTTTTTTTACTATGTAATATAATATAATAATATAATGACCAACAAACATTATGGATGAATATGAATAAAATGTATGGATTCTGTTATTCCATTTTTCATTGAAATTTCTATCAGCATGCCAGCAGCTAGCTATTTCAGCGGCTAAGCTATTTCACATAAAAGGTTTGAAGTATCAGGTATTAGCTAGTTGCTGTATAACTCAATATTTGGTTCCATTAAGTTCTTAAGTTTTAGCATTTATAGCTAGTTCTGTCAGTTTTAAACTATCTTAGTACCGATGGTATTCTATTACACCGTTGGTGTTAACTCAACTCAACACTAAGAATATCATGATAACATGATATCAAAACTCATACCTGATGAGCAACGCTATTGTCAGGGCTGCTGTTGCAGCTCCAGCACGGCGGTCGCCTGCCTGGAAGGTGGATGGCGGTGGATCCAGCGGACGGCGGAGTCACCCGATCGGTGCTCGGCAGCGGTTTCAACGTGGCAACCTTTGAGGGTAGTCTGCTTTTTACAATGTCGCGTCGTCAGCGGCACTTTGAGTTGGTGTAGTTAGTGCAGTTGCGTTGTCTGACCTATCTATGCGGTGAAATAGTCCAGTATGACTATCTCAAGTGCAATAGATACTTATTTGATGTCTTTTGAGACACAATACCTTGACAGAAAGTACCCAGTATGGTAAATTCGCATCAAACAAATAAATAAACTGACAGAAAGTACCCAGTATGGTAAATTCGCATCAGACAAATACATAAACTGACAGAAAGTACCCAGTATGGTAAGTTCGCATCAGATAAATAAATAAATTGACAGAAAATACCCAGTATGGTAAGTTCGCATCAAACAAAAATTAAAATAAGGTAAAAGACCAGTGTGGCAGTTACGCCATCATAAAGGTTAGCAGACAATTATGCTGTTTAACCAAATGAACGGCATTTAAGGCCAGTATACTTGAGCGTCGTAGGCATTTAGCGCTACCTCCCTCCCCGCGGAGCGAGCCGCGCGAACGCATTTTCAAATGAACTCTCTGTGTTCTCTGACCCCGCAGACCAAGCCACAGAATATAGATATTTACTACGTGCAGAAAGGACACTCCCCGCCCGCGATTTCATGTGCCGAATCTAGTTCTCTGTCAACTCTCATGCACTGCGTGAATGCGCGATATTTATTTTGATAATTCGAACTAAATAATTATGTTTTTTATGTTTATGTATTGTTATCAATAATGTTGTAAATCAATAAATAAGTATGATGGGTATGGGTACTTACTAGGTAAAAAATACATTTAACACACACAATAAAATTATAGGTAGCTAGGTAGTTAATTCGAAGTAAATAATTATTTTTGTTTATTCGAATATTATAGTTCGAATAGGTACTTGTTGTATGGTCTCTGAGTTTGAATTAACTACTTGAATGTGAATAAACAATGAATTCATTGAGTAAATTCGTTAGTGGAGTGTCAACTCAACTGCCAATATAATTATCTACAAATAAGTACCTAAACATATTTGAGCACTCACAACAAGCTTTTTTTGTGTAACCGATATTTTATTTTAACTTTTTTTTTAATAATTTGCCGATGAAAAGGGACCTCCAAAAACGAGTAATCAAATATTAGGGTCAATTCATGCTGCAACCGAATCGAAGCGCATCGAATTGTTTGATGCAAAGCAAATTCACTCTTATTGTGTTATACTTCCCAGCAACACCACCATGGCGTAGAGATTTTTAGATAACCTCAAATGAAAGACCATAAAATGTACCTAATTGTACCCTAACTCAAAAAATTGTACCTCTGATAGTTTCAGAGAAAAAATCACTTGATTGTGGCGTTTCCAGGAAGTATACTTCCTGGCAACGTGACACTGTACCAGATTCCAATTGATCTTATAGTAATGGCCAGAAATTGTACTTCATTTGTACCCCATTCAATAAATGAAACATGCAGAGTTTCGATAAAAAACATTTTTAAATCTACTCTTATTTGACCTGCAATACATGCAACGGACGTTGGGAAGTATACTTCTTGGCGACGCCACGCTGTACCAGATTCCAATTGAGCTCATAGTAATGGCCAGAAATTGTACTTAATTTGTACCTCATTCAATTATTAAAACAGGCAGTTTCGAAAAAAAAATAAAAAAATACTCTTACATGATTTGATCTGCAATACATGCAATGCACGTTGTTATTGATATAAATTGATGTTTGGCTAAGGAATTATTATGCATTATGCAGTAGTAAGACCATAGAGGCAACCGCCTCTGTAGTCTAGTGGTTTGCCCACCCGTGTAAGACGCAGGGGTCTCGGGTTCGATTCTCAGGGAGGTACAATTTGTACTCGGTTTGGTTGGTGGTAGGGCTTAAGTCAAGGCCGCCTGAATAGCTACCACCATCTTACCTACAATTACTTACAATTAATTTGGTACAAATTAGTGACATTCATTTGGTACTATTAAGTACAATTTATTCGGTACCATATAGTACAATTTTATAGGTACAATTTGTACAATTTATTTGGAAATTAGTAGTACATTTTAGGTACTATTTGGTGCCATTCATTTGATACTAATAAGTATAATTAATTTTGTACCATATAATACAATTTATTAGGTACTATATAGTACAATTTATTTTGTACAATATCGTACAATTAGTAGGTACTATTTAGTACAATTAATTTTTTATTAGGTACTATTTATTACTATTAATTTGGTATTGATAAGTACAATTTATTTGGTACCATATAGTACAATTTATTAGGTACTATTTATCTATTCATAATTTTTTTTGTAACGCAAAAATAATCTAAATATAAATCATCTAAATAATAATATAAAATAATCTAAATAATAATATAAATCTAACGCAACGTATATCGTTACTGTTAGTATTTCAATACTTATGGGGATGAAATGGGTGTGAAATGGGGCAAATAAACCTAAAAATCGATATGGATGTCGTTATTGGGGTTTCCTAGGATGACGATTGTGAAAATAACATTTATTTTGAAGTTCAACACGGTGGACATGATGTAACCTCTAAAGGGGTGAAAATGGGGTTCAAATTTTGTATGGAAAATAGAATATAAAATTAAAACTTTAACTCTAAACTTCGCAGAAGCACGTCTAAAAATAAATAGGCACACACATGTTTTGTGATTTTGATAATCAACCCCTTAGAGGACAAATAGGGTAAGTAAACCTAAAAATCGATATGGATGTCGTTCTTGAGGTTTGATGGGATGGTGATTGCGAAAATGACATTTATTTTGAAGTCCAACACGGTGGACATGATGAAAAAGAAAATAAAATCGAAATTACAACAGCATAAAAATTCGTCGGAGCACGTCTAAAAATAAAATCAAACACATAATTTGTTATTTTGAAAATCATCCCATAGGGGGTAAATGGGGTAAGTAAACATTAAAATCGTTATGGATGTCGTTCTTGGGCTTTTATGGGATGGTGATTGCGAAAATGACATTTATTTTGAAGACCAACACACACGGTGGACTTGCTTCAGCCCCTAAAGAGGTGAAATAGGGGATCAAACTTTTGTTAAGGGGTCGGGGACGGAAAGGAGTATGGGAGAGGGAGAGGAAGAGGGAGAGGGGCAGAGAGAGGGAGAGGGTAAAGAAACGGGAACGGGATACTAATATTCTAGACCCAATTCTGATTATTGCAATAAACTAGCTTCCGCCCGCGACTTCGTCGCGTGCATATTAGAGAAAATCCTTAGGGAACTTTCAACCAGGATCCAACCAGCCGTTTTTACGCGATTAGGCGGGTCCTCACCAAGCGAGCAGCCTCGTGCGAGGCCCGCCACACGCGGCAAACGTCTTGCCTTGCGAGGCAGCGCGCTTGGCAGGGACCCGCCTAATCACCTCAACATGTGGGTGTTTTTGTCAATAAAATTAGATGTATTTCACGCTTTTAAATTATCGCTAGTTTAAGACCAATGGCACTGTATAGAGTAAAATTTACTGAGAAAAGTATTTTTTTTAAACACGTTTTTAAAACGGACTAAATTATTCCAAAAATCGGACTAATAATATTAAAACGGACAAGTAAAAACAAACTAAAAAGTAAAAAATAAATTCTTCTGTAAATATTTATAACCCTAATAACTTATACCTACAGAAATTTTTAACCAAAAAACGTGGGGCGCATGCTATAGACAGTATAGATGAGAAACTTTACAAAACGCACCCCACGTTTTTTGGTTTAAAATTTCTGTAGGTATAAGTTATTAGGGTTATAAATATTTACAGAAGAATTTATTTTTTACTTTTTAGTTTGTTTTTACTTGTCCGTTTTAATATTTTTAGTCCGATTTTTTGGAATTATTTAGTCCGTATAAAAAAGGTGTTTTAAAAAAATACTTTTTTTCAGTAAATTATTATTTTATGCTTTTTAGTTAACGAGCTAAGACTAAAAATATACCATCTCCTATCGGAGCACTCGTCAAAACGATTCAAACGAGCCCAAACTCGATGGGGTTGCATGGTTTTATTATTCATGGTCATTTGACCGGCAGCGGCGTCTGGCGTCTAAATTGTCGGCGGCGGCGGCGTCATCGGCGTAATCGGTGTGGATGGTCAAAATAAGTAGAATAAAAGACCTTTAGAAGCTTTTCAATTCCGTCATCGTTGAGGGCAGAACGCCGAAGACATGGAACATAAGTGAGGTCATTCTGTTCTTTAAAAAGGGTGACAAGGCCCTCTTGAAGAATACGAATCTTACGAATCGTTGCGCTCGCAAATTCGACGACTTCCAATCTCCCGAACTAGCCGCGTTCTGAAAAGGCTTTGGCACCATATACCACATCCATACGCTGCGGCAGGTTATACAGAAGACCGAGGTGTATAAACTGCCACTTTGCTTGGCGTTCGTGGACTATGAGAAAGTTTTTGATTTGATTGAGACCTGGGCAGTGCTGCAGTCTGGTGCACCAATAGGACCAAGAGGAGGAAGGAAAGGAAGGAAGAGGTGTTGAGGCACTTATAGGAAAATGTCACCATTTCGGCTCGAGTACAGAATCAGAGCACAGATCCCATCCAACTACAGCGAGGTGTGAGACAGAGACAGAAGTTATTTCTCCGAAACTGTTCACAGCTGTGATGGAGGATGTCTTGAAGCTCTTGGACTGGAAAAGACTCGGTATCAACATTAATGGCCAGTACCTAACTAACACACCTTCGTTTTGCCGATGATATAGTTTTTATTCATGGAAGACTTGAACACAATCCTCGAAGTTATCCGCAGTGCCTCCCAGAAAGTGGCTCTTAGAATGAAGATGGATAAGACGAAAATCATGTCGAGTGCTCATGTTGTACCCACTCTAGCTCATGTTGGGAACACTACACACGAAGTTGTTGACCATTACGTATCCCTAGGACAGACAGTCCAGTTAGGTAAGTTCAACTTCGAAAAGAGATCTCTCGTCGAATCCAGCTCGGTTGGCCAGTATTCGACAAATCTTCGAGTCCAACTTACCTCGGTGTCTTATCTCAAGACTAAAGTCTAAGTTGTGTGTGTGTGTGTTGCCATTGTTGACTTATCGCAGTAAAACGTGGTCGCTAACTACAGGTCTCATAAGAAGGCTCTCACTCAGTGTGCAATGGAGAGCCATGGTCGTCATTTCCCTGCGTGATCGAACCAGAAATGAGTATATGCGTAGGAGAACTAAAGTAACCGATATCGCTCGAAAGATTGTTTAGCTGAAGTGGCAGTGGGCGGGACAAATTAGCGAGACGAACCAAAGGCAGTTGGGGCGGAAAGATTGGAATAGCGACCGCGTACCGGACGACGCTCCGAGGGTAGGCCCCCGACAAGGTGGACCGACGATCTGGTGAAGGTCGCGGTGCGCCGCTGGATGCGGGCCAAGCAGGACCGATCGTTATGAAGACCCATGAGGGAGGCCTATACCCAGCAGTGGGTGTGGTGCAACTGATATGATAATGATGACTAAATACTATTATAAAATCATAATAAGAAAAACCTCTATAGCAACAATCAAACTAATACAAAAAGAGAGGAAAAAAATAAAATTTTATGAGATTTCAACGGGGAAGTACCAATCGCTCCTAACTGAGACTTTTTTGAGAAATTAACTTCCTTTAGGTGTTGAATTCAAAGGCATCATTGTTAGGACTAGGAGATATTGGCACTTCGCCGTCGATATGTAGATGCAAGTTAGTTTAGCTTTTGTACTTGTTTCTTACAATTGTACTCTATGGTACAAAATTAATAGTACTAAATAGTATCTAATTAATTGTACTAAATGGTATCTACTAATTGTACTATATGGTACCAAATAAATTGTAATAAATAGTACCTAATAAACTGTACTGTATAGTACCAAATGAATGGCACTAAGTAGTACTAAATTAATTGTATTATTATGGTACCAAATAAATTGTACTGTATAGTACATAATTAATTTTATTAAATAGTACCTAATAAATTGTACTAAATAATACTAAATTGATTGTACTAATTAGTTTGTAATTAGTACTTTATTAATTGTACTATAATATGTTACCAGATAATATGTACCAAATGAATGCTTTTATATAGTACCTATAAAATTGTACTATACGGTACCAAATAAAATGTGCCTAATAGTACCTAATAAATTGTACTATATGGTGCCAAATTTATTGTACAAAGTAGTACCTAATAAATTTTACTCTATGGTACAAAATTTATTGTACTAAATAGTACCTAAACTACCTTCTAATTGTACTATATGATACCAAATAAATTGTACTACATAGTACCTAATAAATTGTACTATATGGTACATAATTAATTGTACTTAATAGTACCAAATGAATGGCACCAAATTAAGCCCTACCATCAACCAAACCGAGTACAAATTGTACCCTCCTGAGAATTGAACCCGGGACGTCTGCATCTTACACGGGTGGGCGAACCACTAGAGCACAGAGGCGGTTGCCTC
Source organism: Agriphila tristella (assembly GCA_928269145.1). NCBI lineage: Eukaryota > Metazoa > Arthropoda > Insecta > Lepidoptera > Crambidae > Agriphila > Agriphila tristella. The sequence goes on from OV743433.1 coordinate 13,606,761, forward strand.
TGTGGTCCTACTCTGCATAATGCATAATAAACATCAGTTTATATCAATAACAACGTGCATTGCATGTATTGCAAATCAAGTAAGAGTTTTTTTATATCGAAACTGCATATTTTAATTATTGAATGAGGTACAAATGAAGTACAATTTTTGGCCATTACTATGAGATCAATTGGAATCTGGTACAGCGTCGCGTTGCCAGGAAGTATACTTCCTGGCAATGCCACAATCAAGTGCGTTTTTCTCTGAAACTATCAGAGGTACAATTTTTTGAGTTAAGGTACAATTAGGTACATTTTATGGTCTTTCATTTGAGGGTATTTAGAAATCTCTACTCCATGGTGGCGTTGCTGGGAAGTATCACACCGTCGACTCGTAGGTAAAGTCGTGATTGGTTGACACTTGATTTTGAGCCGTGCATCCTCACCGGCCAACGTACATAATTATTTTTCTCCCTTCAGCAGACAGATTCACCCAGGTGATTTATGTGTACCCTTAAGTAGATTAATGCACCCAGGCTAAAAGCAACCTCATTATCACCAGCCTATTCATGTTTCAACTGCTGGGGCATATTAGGCAATAGCCAGAAGAACAAATAATGTCGGGGAAAAGTGAAGTTCGCTAAAATTTGTAGTGATTACTAGTAAAAAAAAAACAGGTGCAAGTGATTTTCGACCATATTGACATTTATCAAAATAACTGTTTTTAATGAAACAACAAAGTTTGTGAACAAAAATATGGGAAAAAAAACAACCGAATTTCAAAGTAAATAAGACGACTAACGCTTGCGCCGATCTCGGCAGCAAGCAGCAGTGCGCTCCAAGTTGAACCGTAATGTTATGACCAAAAGGCTCAATTTGAAGTGAACGGAAAATTGTCGCGACCGCATAGCTGTGCGGAAGCATACTTTTAGGCTGCGTTCAAACGATAACACACGACCCGACCTCAACCCGAACTCAACTCAAACTCACCTCAACCACAGCCCACCATGAAATACATCGCTTACAATTTTGAGTCTTATAACACTTTAATAAGGTCCTGTGTAATGTCCAGGTGAGTTTGAAGTGAGTTCTGTTTGAGTTCGGTTTGAGTTTGATTTGAGTTTGGGTTGTGTACGGGTTGAGTTTGAGTTGAGTTCGGGTTGAGCGCGGGGAGGGTGCAGTTGCATCGACAAAATAAAAAAAGAGCTTATTAATGTGTCATAAGATTCAAAATTGTAAGTGATGTATTTCAAGGAGTAGGCTGCGGGTGAGTTGAGTTTGAGTTGAGTTTGAGCTGAGTTTGGGCTGAGTTTGGGTTGAGGTTGGGTCGTGCGTTATCGTCTGAACGCAGCCTTACGGTACAGTCAACGGCATGCTGGGCTTCCACAATGTGTCAAATTACTTCAATCATTTTTAAACTTTAAGTCGAACAGTTTAAGGTTCAAAATTCATTATAGATTTTTGACAGTTTTGTACTTATAGCTTGATATGCTGCTGACTGTACTTAGTTTTCTTCTTCATCTTCCGATATAAGTAAAATCATTGCAAAGTCAACCATTTTATAAATTATACGATAGGTATATTTTTTATTTTATATTTTATTTATAGATAGTATTTATTTCTTAAAAGTCATCAAAATTAATTACGCGTTAGCTTGTACTTGGTTGCTGTATCCAAATACCTACCTACCTACTCTATGCATTTACAAATTAAACTAAATTGGTAATTTACACTAAATAAAATTTTACACTTAGATTACCTACTGCGTTTCCAAGTCTTATACTACTCTTCGAGTATCTAAAAGATTCTCAATCGACTAGACGCGAGAGGGGGAACACAGCGCGGCAGCAAAAACGACACAGGTCCTACGCCGACGACGCCTCGCAGGCTACTAAACCAAGCTTCGTCGTGCGTTTTATTATATATTAATTTTTAAATAAACATAAAGTCACTTTTTGAAAAAGTAACCGTAAAATATTCTGCTATATGTCATTACCTTTTTTTTTATATATTATTTGTGCGTAAGAGATTTATAATCTTTAAGTATTATTCAAAAAACAATGAAAATATTCATTGTCTTTGCACATTTTTATAGTCGAGTGAAAATACGAAAATCGTGTTTTTAACCGTAAAATAATCAAGTTCGATTATGAAACTACAACATATATTTTTATCTGCTCAAAATAAATAATGCTTGATTGTTTAAAACTGAATCAAAAATAAGTTAATTTGCAATATACTGCCCTTAATAGTGTACCTTCGTCTCGACTTCTTCTTCTTGTCCTCTTCCGTCTTGAAAACTTTTTCCTTTTTTCACGAAGCATTTTAAGTATAGTTTAATTTTCACTGTAAAAATATAATTTTAAAGAAGTCTCACTTTGAGACTGTATACGTGCGTCCGTGGCGAAGCACGAAAAACGAATGAAGTGATTGGCGTCTAGTAGTGACGAGGAGAGCTCGGACCGGAAATGTCAAAATATCTGTCAATTTTAAGTCAAAAACCTTCTCTTTTTAGGTTTTTGCTTTAAAATAACGTGCTAAGTGGTGATACATGCAAGCGATACTACATTTGTAAATATACTAATATCTTCGGATGAATCTGAAGTATAATTCAGTCTAGCCTGTTACAAAAAAAAAACATGATACAAAAAGAAATCAATCATACAACTCAATATACCTTTGATGTGCCCACTGCTGGGGCACAGGCCTTCCTTATGGGTGGATAAGGAGGATGGACCACAACCCTCCACGCGGGCTCAATATGCCTTAAGATAGGTAGATTATTATGTACCTCCTTTCCGTCTTTTACGATACTTCCAGCACAAAATAATGAATCTGTGTCTTCCAGTGTGAAGGTTTGATGCTATTCTACCACGGCTTAGCAGTGTTTAGGCAACATACATTAAAAATATTATGGAAGGACTATTTTTATTGAGGCCATTTTACTTAAACCGAAACTTTTTACGGGAAATAATATTAATAAAGTCTTTTGATAAAAAAAAACTTTCCGTCTTATAAAAGTTAATAAACACATTATTAACTGTTGAGTAATGACAGTGACACCGTAGTTATGGGTCTATACGAAAGATATTCTCCGGTATAATGGACAAGGAGGAACTTTGCTCATCGAAGTTTGCGCCGCGCGGCTAATAGCACTTGAAAATGATCCCACCATTATATGTGACGTCAGAGCAGACACATAAATTTGCTGTACACAACTTGTGAGACATATTAAAATTACTTGACGTTAAACGAGGATCGTGATTGTCTGCCTGCTTGGAAAACTTGTCAAGGTGAAGAAGAGAAGATCTGTAGTTGGCAAACATACCATTTGACAACTATAAGCCTCATGTATTTGCTGCATACAACTAGAGAGACATACCTACAGGGTTATTTTTTAGTCACCAACCTAATTTTAAGGATGTGTTCAGTCCATAAAACTAAACAACTTTGTCCAAGAAACATGTGTCTAGGGACTAAACTATGATCATGATCTGATCACATGATTTCTTTGATTTGTATGGATAGTCAATTTTTTACATTTTGGCCCTATCCTATGGAACATGGCCCAAATATGTAAAATTAGGCCATTATAGAAAGTTGTTCATGGAGTGCTGTGCACACATCTTTAAAATTTTGATGGTGACTAAAAAATAATCTTGTAAGTATAAAAAGTTAAAAATATTCATTATAATATATGTTGCTTAATGAGGACCCTTATAGTCTCTTAAAATTTTAATGAATTATCATATCTCATTCTGTAATTAAAATTGAATCTCATAAATATTTTTATTTTATTAAACAATGCTAATCTACGCTTAATGACGAAACATGATTAGGTAACATTTATTTTGTGCTTATTAAATTTTAAACAGCTTCATATTTTAGTAAAAGTTATGGAGCTAAAATAATATGTTGTAGCTAGATTAATTCCCAAAGGTTCGAAATTTCTTTGACTCGTTGGCTAACTCATCCCACAAACCTTCGGCCCATTTTGAACGAGTTTATATCTTAATACTTCTTTCAGCTTAGAAATTAATATTTCTTTCAGCTAAGAACTTAATAATATAGTTGTGGATACCCAAGTTTTAAGCTCTTACCAGATATAAAAAATATTAAAAACACGACTGCCCTGCCAAAAACGAACAAAAAAGTTAAATAAACAACAAGTGTCATTGCAGTCGGGGACCTAATTATGGAACAATTTTTGATCAAAGAGGTCCCCCGACTGCAATGACACTTGTTGTTTATTTAACTTTTTTGTTCGTTTTTGGCAGGGCAGTCGTGTTTTTAATATTTTTTAAATTTATTTAATTTTATTTCACACATTTTAGCGACATATATAGTTTTGGAATGTGCTCATCAAGGCCTTTCATTTGATGCCCATATTGTGATAATAGAAGAAAAAAATTTTTTTTTGACATTTGGAAATGGCGTCGTACAGTCGCCATATTATTTTTTTCTAAAAAAAATATAGCCAGTGTCACTCGGAATGCTGTAAGGATTCTAACGATACCCCATTTATCAAAATCAGTTCAGGCATTTAGAAGTTATGGTGGAATAAAGAAACTCACATACCCTCAAACATACATGAACCCTGAACACTCTTTTTGCTTTGGGCAGTCGTGTAATTAGCATAAAATAAATTATTATTACTCGCACTGTTCATTATGAATAATGATTCAAGATTATTTAGGTAAAAAACAAAATCTACTAACTTTTAATAATTTCCATTCTTGAAGTATTATTTGACCGGACTTATAATATTGCAATCAAATATAAAATACAAAGGTCGAGTTAAGATGAGCAACAGGGGTAAAAGGTCAGCTGTGTTAAATTAATAATCTAATTAAGGTAAAAACATGGTCGTAAAGAGAACAACAAAGAGTAATAAAATAGGTTTAAAAGGTTCAGAAACTTTAAACCACAATACGTCAATCTATACCTACTTTTTATAACTTTAGATATGAAAACTTAAATACAAAACAAAAAACAATCAGATTATCTTAAATATTTTTTCTTCTTCTTCTCAAAGTGCCGCTTCATTAATGAAGGTTGGCCGTCAGCTCCTTGAATTTGACTTTGTCCATGGCGAGTCTGAACAACTGTCTTAACGCCGGTCCACTGGCGGATGTTACAAAGCCATGACATTTTGCGTCCTCCTACTCTGCGCTTTCCGGCAATCTTCCCCATCATGATGGTCTGGAGAAGACGATATTGCGGATTTCTCAGGATGTGACCAAGATATGCGACTTTTCTTATTTTAATCGTCCGAACCAACTCCACCGTTTTGGCCATGCGCTTAAGGACCTCGACGTTGGTAATATCATACCTAGCAGAATCAAATGTAAAATGGTCCGTCCAACTTATGCGTAGCATTCTGCAGTATGTCCATATCTCAAACGTTTCCAGTTTCTTTCGGAGGTCTTCCTTCAAGGTCCACGCTTCACAACTGTAGAGTACAAGAGGCCAGACATGGCGTTGGAGAATCCTTGTGCTCAGCTCGATGGAGAGTTCTCTACTGTCGTCTCTCGAACGCTAAATATTTTTTGCATAATCTGAAGCGTTTCAACCCTATACCCTTCTTGGTGTCGGAGAATCGTATTGATTCATTTGGTTAATTTATATTCGCGTCACACAGTTTAATATTTTAGGGTTGAGGTATAATTGGATGCGCAACGGGTGCATCTGAATGCATTGCCTTGGTCTTGGCACCACGCCACGACTTTGCATAATTTAATGTTCTTCTAATAGATATATTGGAGTGCCATATCTCTTTTTGCAGTAAACCTACGGAGTGGACATGGATAAGATCAAAATCCTAATAATACAATATGTTTGGTTAGTGATATAAATGCGATGGTTTGTTTTTTTGTGTATGTTACCTCTTCACGACTAAATGCCTAGACGGATTTGGATGAAAGGTTGGTAGACAGATTAGGACCTGGATTTAGATGAGAATAACCTAGATAACGCATCAGTGCGCAAAAATGGCACCTCGAATAGCGTCCCACTTACAAACATGGCGCTTATTTTGTTCAAAATCATCTCTTATTTTGTACAAACTCACATTTTATATCAGTTATTTTATTCAAAAACACATATTTTATCACTTACTTAGTGCAAAATAAGCGCCCAGTTTGTGAGACGCTATTTGAGGTGCCATTTTTGAGACTCTGACCGGACATCTAGGGTATTCTTGATCGAAGCACACAAAGGTTCTCTCGGGTTCTGCGGACAAAATCGCAGGCGGCCGCTAGTTATTGATAAACAAGAACATTCACTTGGAGACGCAATTTGTCAGTTTTAGTAAAAACACAACAAACAAGCAATTAATAGCTCCTTCAAATAACATTGCTTATGAAAATTATAATATATTTTCATCTAACAACTTCAATATTTCGTTTATATTTAAGTTATTAATATAGAAACCATTAAGGTTCTTCCTATCAGACATAAAAGAGTAGGTATTAAATAAATCACACCAAGTGTTCAATTTGCGAGGTGAGTATTTAAGTCGAGTGCGATATTAATTACCTGTCTGATGTACCGGTCATGAATTGCGGGTTTGTTCGGGACAAACCAGCGATTCAGTCCCAAACTGCTTCAACGACAAGAATGTTACGGTTTAGAAAAACCGTAAAATGTTTCAGAGAAACGAATGAAATTTTAATTAATACTGTGTGTGGCGTGAATTTTCCACTTCCATAGTTAGAAGCTTAATTGAAAATCGCCGGTTCATCGCAACGATAGCTTGCTGAGTAATTGATATTTTAATTGTTTATGCAAATTGTTAAATCTACATCGACCCACGAGACCTGTTTGCAGAGATTCACACCTAAAATAAATTCTTATTCCTGTCACAACCGATCATAATTCCATTTGGAAAAGATGACTTCTTATAACAGAAGTAACACAAACTGAATTGAGTTCAATATTCTCTCTACACTTCGCCTTAGATATTTTTCGTCCCTGTTCTACATTTTACATAAACTAATTTCCTTGGCAATATTGGTCTTGCGACAGTTCCGTAGGCACAGCCGCCTCCCTCAAAAAGAAACTCGTCGAATGGGGCCTGCGACGACCAAATCAAATCACTCGGCCTTATCGATCTCTTCGAGAAAACTTACTGCTAAATTTGTTTGCGTATCTGCTATTAGGTGTAGTGGGTTCGCGTTAGGGCCCTTCACATTGAATTTTTTAGTCTGCAAACTACCTCTATATTGGACATGATATGAGTTTAATCCAATAGCGCTGCTGATTTAACGCAATTGCTGAGGTTGCATCCCCCGCGTCGCGCCGCAGGGCCAGGCGCCCTTCGCTGAAGGGGAAACGTTAATATGAGGATATGAGAATTTACTGTTTAATCCAGCTGCAGGCCAATTTGTTAATATTTTCATTCAATCCACTTAAAACACTTGCCCATACGTTAATATCACGTTGAACACAATTTACTGTCATCATAAGCACGGATTTATACTCTAACTAAACAAATTGAAAACTATATTCAGTGATTCAAGTAATAAAATGGATGCGTAGTATTAATATTTAAAAACATTTACCACTTTGCTATGGGTTTGCACTGACATAGCTTTTCATACGTTTCGTTTAATGTTACGCTCGTTGAGCAAAATAAATGATTGTGGTTAATTAATGAAATTGAATGCGGGCTGGAAATAAATCCACACTACTTTGAATAATACTATGTATCTAATTGAAGTGTTTTGGTTCGTTGTTATGTAGCGTGCTTCATAAAGATTGCTTTCTTACTTATTACAAAGTCATTATTATCACAACTTAGTATGTACATTACTTTTTATTCATATTGATCTAAGTTCAATTAAGGCTTTGTTATGCGGAAACATTTGTCTCTATCTTACGTGTAAAGAGTATGATAAATAACCTCACTTTTGCACTTTTTCGATGTTTTGTCGTTGTTTTTTCATCATTATCTGTAGCACAATTATCTTTCTTCAATAAAAGTTATTGGAGCTACTTCACAGTAAGTTAAAGTGTATTTTGAATTCTATTCAATACGTTTCAGCTATTATTTACGCTAAAAATATGAACCTACGCAGCGCTTTTGATGATATTCTGATTTTTTTTACAATCATCTGTGAGGTTTATACACAATTTAATACTTGTAGCTACTAGAGAATCTCTTTAGCTTGTCGTAAGTTTGTTTTGTGGCTACAACTTTACGTTTTCTATTTAAAAATATGACCCTCGCAAACAATATTTCTTATCATGGACTCTTAAGTATATAAGTCTTTTTATAGAACATTTAAATTATTGTTTCAAATTCAACTAATTATAATATTGTCTTATTCAAGTAAAATCAAATTGTAATGTTTTTATTCTTTTGTGGATTAAAAGTAAAAAAAATACTTATCTGATGTATAAGTATTAATAAAAGTTACATAAAATCAATAAGGTTCTATCTTGACTCGCAGCTGAAGTAAAAAATACGCAAGCTTTGACCGCTGCGCTTGTTGTGACTGCGCAGGCCAGCGCGCCCTTTATCAATTACCGGCTAAACAAGAAAAATGACCGTCGCTAAGCTTACACGAGCCTAATTAAAGCAAGTAGGTAAATTTCCGAAAAAGCCACACCGGTGTCCCTTACCCCCAACCCCCTACTACTAATTCATCCCCACGAAACAGGTGGTTAAACTTTTACGTAATTTCATTAGGATCGGCAGTATATTTTGATCAACAGCAAATTCCTACTTTTTTGACGGTCTCGTGTTCTCCATTAATTTTCTGATTAATTAGTTTATGGTGTGTGACTCTATGGATTTGGGGGCTTAAGAAAGTGCTGATTTGATAACATTATAATTTCCGTTTTATACAGGGTGTTTGGTAAAAGCTTTATAAAGCCGAATACTGTAAATAGGGACCATCAAACTGACTAACTTCTAATATTGGACCAACTATGAAATCAGCTGCAAAAAAAAACAGCTGTTTCATACATTTTGATATTTTCGTCATTATTTTTTGTATGAAACTTTCTGTGGCCGTCATGATAATAATCCAAAAAACCGGCCAAGTGCGAGTCGGACTCGCGCAAGAAGGGTTCCCTACCAAATAACGGCAAAAAATTACGTTTGTTGTATGGGAGCCCCCCTTAAAAAAATATTTTATTTTGTTTTTAGTATTTGTTGTTAAAGCAACAACAGAAATACATCATCTGTGAAAATTTTAACAGTCTACCTGTTGTCGTTATTAATATTGAGCAAAAAACGGCAAAAAAAAACCTGTTTGTTGTATGGGAGCCCCCCTTAAATATTTATTTTATTCTATTTTTAGTATTTGTTGTTATAGCGGCAACAGAAATACATCATCTGTGAAAATTTCAACTGCCTAGCTATCACGGTTCATGAGATACAGCCTGGTGACAGACAGACAGACAGACAGACGGACAGCGGAGTCTTAGCAATAGGGTCCCGTTTTTACCCTTTGGGTACGGAACCCTAAAAATAACAAGCACCTAAAGCATTTTATCATAAAAGATATGAGGGTCTCTATGTGTAAGAAAAAATCTTAAATTTTATACTTAAACCTAATTATTACCCGTTATTTCCCAATACCTGTCTAAAGGGGTAGGCATAAAAATGTTTAATTTTAAGAAGGTTTTTCATATCAGAAAATGTATTTATAAAATGTCACCAGCTGCCCTCCCCAAAGTTATTGAAGCAAACGTCAAAGATGAATCATTAAATAATTCAGAATGCGTAATCTTTTAGCTTTCAGTATTTGAAAACATCAATAAATCATTCACGCCAGATTAAATACTAGTTGACCTCACCCTCCTGGGTAAACACCATTACTTGTCCAAGGGTGTTCGCGGGGAAGCATTTTGCACTTATCGATTGAGGACAATTTTACACGGGAAACTATAGCTAAACGAACTAAATACGAATTGCATTTTATAATAGAGTTGAATTCGATTATATTTAAATTGTAAGAAATAAATTAGGAGTTTCATTTTGTATTTTATGGAGGAACTAGTGACCTCACGCGACTTCGTCTGCATGGAAAGTTTTTTTACTATCCCGCGGAAACAATACATTTTTCTGGATAAAAGGTACCCTATGTCCTTTTCTGTAAAGAGCGTAGAGATGTAGTATCCCTCTCAATTGAACGAACCGTTGAGTTATCGTGCGTGGAACTTGATCAAATAATTATAGTATGCGTATATAGACCCCCCAAAGCGAATTACTCTGAGTTTGAGTCCACTATGGAGGAAGTTTTAAAAATAACTTGTAGGAAGAATAAAAAAGTCGCAATTTGCGGAGATTTTAATGTCGACATCTTAGACCCTAAAATAGCCAAACTGTCAAGTAGGTTCATAAACCTATTTAAATCATTTAATTTGCTATATATTTTTAATGAACCAACGCGTATCACACCCACATCGGCAACCTGCTTAGATAATATTTTCTGTAACTGTAATGTCATTGAAAAATCAATTTTAAATTGTATTAAATCCGACCATAGTGGACAATTAGCCTCCATTGAGCACCATCATGTTCCGCCTAAACGGGAAATAATGTGTAGGCCAGTAAAAAAACACTGTATTGAAAAATTCAGAACCAATGTCACAAGTAAAATTGAAACATTACCAGAACCAAATTTTGAAGCCAATAACCTATATAATCATTTATTTAGCATAGTTCAAACTGAATTTAGTAAAACTTTTAAACAAAAAGTCATCAAATGTAATGATAGTACGAAATTTAGTGACTGGGCCACACCCGGCATATATAAGAGCAGAAGGAAATTATACGAACTTTATGCAGAGAAAGCTACTTCTAGTGATCCTAACTTCATTGAATTTGTCAAGAAGTATTCACAAACATTCAGAGAAGTCTGTATCTTAGCAAAGTCCAAGTACTTTGCAAATAAAATTAAATTAGCAGACAATAAAATTAAGGCTACTTGGAATATTATTAACAAAGAAACGGGCAAATCAAAATCCAATATAAATTCCTTCTGTTTAAAAACTGGTGATCAAACTTTTGAATCTGACAATGAGGTCGCTAAAGTTTTTGAAGATTTCTTTGCTAGAATACCTGTAGAAACTACCAGTACTCTTAGTGCTTGTCCCAACATCGCTGTCTCCCTTCTGGAGTCAAGTGTTGATAAGTGCAATGAAAGTTTTTCCTTTAAATATATAAATAGTGCAGATATCATTAAAGCTTTTAAAACAATTAATGTTAAAAAAACAGAAGATCTTTGGGGCATGTCAACAAGCATAATTAAATCAATTATTGATATACTAGCCCCTTATTTGGCTTTTATTTTTAACAAATGTATTGACGAAGGGGTCTTTCCTGATCTAATGAAAAATAGTAAATTGATTCCTCTTTTTAAATCTGGGGATAAAAGTGACCCAGCTAACTTTAGGCCAATATCTATACTACCAGCACTTAGTAAAATATTTGAAAAAATTATATATTCCCAATTATTAGATTACTTCACATACAATAATATACTTCATAAAAATCAGTTTGGTTTTTCCAAGGGTAAAAGTACTACTGATGCTGGAATTGCACTTCTCAAACATATTCTTGATGCTTGGGAAGAAAAGCAAGATGTAATTGGCATTTTCTGTGACCTTTCTAAGGCATTCGATTGCGTTGATCATCAAACACTATTAAAGAAGCTAGAACATTATGGTGTCTCTGATAAATCAGTTAGTCTTATGAAATCGTATTTGTACAATAGAACTCAGAAAGTAGTGATTAATAGAACTGAATCTACTGGAGCCCCCATCAATATGGGTGTGCCACAGGGATCAATATTGGGCCCATTGCTGTTTCTAATTTATATAAATGACCTTCCCAACTACGCGAATAATTTATGTGAAACAGTGCTATTTGCGGATGATACTTCTTTAGTTTTTAAAGTAAACAGAGGTAATAACTGTTCGGACGAAGTAAATAGTGCCCTCTCTAAAGTTTCATACTGGTTTAATAGTAATAATTTAGCACTTAACCCCAAAAAAACTAAATGTGTTAAATTCTCATTACCTAATGTTGAGCAGACAAAATTAAATATTAATTTGAATGACGATGAAGTCGAGTTTATCGAGAGCACAAAATTTCTAGGTATCACACTAGATTCTCGACTGCAATGGGATCCACATATTGAAGCCTTGTCAAGTAGACTTAGTTCAGCGGCATTCGCTGTTAAGAAAATAAGGCTTTTAACTGATATTGAAACGGCAAGGTTAGTATACTTTAGTTATTTTCATAGCGTAATGTCGTATGGACTGCTATTGTGGGGCTCAGCTGCCAGTATTGAAAATATTTTTGTACTCCAAAAAAGAGCTGTTCGCGCCATATACAATCTACGGCGGAGAGATACTTTGAGAGAAATGTTCAAAGAAATAAATATTTTAACTTTGGCAGGCCAATATATTTATGATAATTTAGTTTATGTAAGGAAACACTATGATTCATTTGCTAAGAACAGCAATATTCACCAGTTCAATACAAGAAATAAAGATAAACTTGCCGTTCCAAGATTTAGGCTTGCAAAAACTAGAGGTTCATTTATGGGGAAAGGCATAGCCTTTATTAATAAAGTTCCACAACAAGTGATTGATCTTCCTTTGCATGAATTTAAAAACCATGTTAAAAAAACGCTCATGGGTAAAGGTTATTATAAAGTAGATGATTATCTTAAAGATCTAAATGCGTGGAAATGATGTAACACATAACTTGCTAATAAGTACTTTGTTGAAGTAATATAATGAGTCTATGTTGTTGCCAATAATCCTGTCACCCTGTTGTAATTTTCTGGTAACGATATATTAAAGTTTGTAAATATCGTTACTTATGGCTGTAACAGCTGATAAGTTTCTTGCGCCCGTTCTTCTTGTCAGCTAAAAAAGTCTGAAACGGGTGGTAGGAAAATATAGACGATTCAAAAGTACTTAATAATTAAGTTTATTTGAATAAAGCTTATTTGACATTTGACATTTGACATTTGTACCCCTGACAATGTGTTTGTAAAATTACATGATGATCGGTTCAGTTGTTAAGATGTGAAGGCGTAACAAACAAACGGACTATCGCATTTAAAATATTACGTAAGGATTTAGGATGAATATGAAAATTACACGTTTTATAAGATTTATTTGGATAATGTTGGGTTTATTACCACTTGAGCACTATATTTCCCCACCTCAATGACGATATTTGTCTGACAACTATTCATCTATTCATCAACAGGATTTGAAGGAATCAGCTCTAAAAAAGCTACGTAACGTAATCAAAGATGGAAGAGCGATGCCTACACGTGAAACTGTGTACAGCTACTTTGCATTATAATGGAGTTTCCACAAAGTAAAACAAAATCTCTACGCCGCATTAATATTCAGCGATAGGGCTCAACGCATCGTTGACGGATTGACGTTTAACATGCAAATTGCAATATGAAAATCTGCGACAAAACTGTGTGTGCCACTAAATATTTTCGACATTATTAATTCAGGGCGCAGTTGTTGGAATCGGTGGCTAGAATATAATTTAAATGTTAAACGAATTTGTGCCACTAGCATTGAATTAGACCGGCACAACCCGGTGGAAATTTAATTGGGCAGGTAAATCTTCCTGGAGCATGCATTTATTCATTTCATCGTCTCTATGTAACGTACACTTCAGTGAAACTAAATGGATATTCGCGTGCCAAAAATTCCAGTCCAATTTATAATATTTTTATGTACTTATTTAGAAGACACCTAGTATTTTACGTTTACCTGGTGTGATGTATAAAATAGAGTCAGTTTCTTCAGATACAATCAGTTTTCTTAATTCTTTCAAAAGAGATTCCTTCTGCATAAAACTCTTTTATAACTTGTCCAATCTTGCTCATAGCTTCGTATAAATTTACAAGGTGTTTGGAAATAGCCTGTTATGTCTTTTTCTCTCTCTTATTGCCTTTTGGCTTAAGAAACAGTAAGTAATAAATAAACTCATGCGAATGACTCACCTTAATGACAACTCAAGGGGAAATAAATAAACACTTAACGTACAGTCTACAGCAAACTACAGTTTTATTGAAATACGGTTGATTCTATACAATACTAAACATCAAACGTTGTAATCGCAGATCTGCCAATTTACTCGGTGATTGGACACGAAGAAAAACGAAGCTATGAATCTAATCTTTTTCCCAAGGGGTTATTTTAAAAGGTTAAACTTAAAACTACTCGCAGAGCGTTATGTGGGTAAGAATTGCCTGCCCTCGAATATCAGAAATGTGGTAATTAATCTAACATAAATCTAGCTCGTAGGTTGGTACTCGAAGTACGGATAGCTGGATTCTTATACTTCGGTTAGTTTAAGGGTTAAAAAGATTTGAGAGTTAACTGGTACCTATTAGAATATCTCGCAGCGAGTCTGTTTAGTAGAGAAACGCTTCGATGGCTGCTTTCTATTAATTATGCCTCGGAGCCGTGGGTGAGAAACCAAAGTCCGGTTTATTTCAACTTTTTCCGCTTAACTGGGTTTGAATGGACGACAGAGCAGTGGTTGTCTCGTGGCTGGATACGTACGCCACTCTTCACCTGGAATGGTGTGCACAAAAACCATAATTTAACAACGTCGGCCTTAAATGGACTACAACTATTCCATGACGGGGGGGACCCTGCAGCGAATAGCAGAACTGAGGGAAATCTATTCTTGTATGTTCATTCTGACAATAAATATTACTGATCTCTGACTTTTCTGTTAAACTATCCCCTTCACAGCAGACTAATCTACTCGAATCGAATTGAGACATAGAAACATACCGTAGCTCTCAACTTACAAAGTCTCTTTTCACATGAAAAGAACTGAAATTGAAAGTAATAAATAGATAGAGACCCCTTGCAGTAAATACTAGATAATGGATAGCAATAAATTTTGATATACCTGCGGCTCCTTGATAACAATATATTTTATATGGTTTAGAATCCGGTCAATCAGTATTCCTCCTTCGATCGGATATCACGACACGAATTAGAACTCTTCTCGGCGGCTTTTATTAGCCAAAACCCTCTGTAAATAACGAATATGATGATAAAAATAAATTTCAAATTCTCACACTGCCAACAGCTGAATGTCTAGGAATTCACAAATAGGTACCTTGGCGAAATTCTATTGTGCCGACGAAAATTACAATGAATAGCTGCAAGATATTATTTAAATCAGGAACAATTACGAATCCAATAACTTTAACAGCGTTATAAAATCAAATTCCTTCCAACCGAAAAATTTTGTATCATATGAATGAATCACAGCTGATATTCGCTGCGTTCCAAGTCTCGCGCCATCACGACGCATTCCGACTTCCTACACTTGATCACTCGTCGATGCGCGTGGACTGGACTGACATCGCGCCGCCGAAAGCGACTTCAATCGGATCGGACTTCCCGCAAACACGGTCAAACAACCTACGACATTACGGACAAAAAAAAATACCATTTCAGTTCAAACGCAGGCCTTAAACACGACTGCTTAAGGCCTGCTTTCACACTAACCTTTGGGATCTAGTATGAAAGGTAAACAATTGAATAAAAATCCTTGCGATAAGGGCTCATCGCAAAGGCCCCTGAAGTGGGCGAAGGACGACCATAAGAAATACGATCTTAATCTTTCTTTTTTTTTTTTTTTTTTTTTTATAAGTCGATGCCGCGAATTTTGAACGGACTTTTTACGGAAATAAGGAAAAGGACATGAGGCATACTGCCAAAAAATAAATTTTATCATTAATGGAAACAAACTACCAACAAAACTTCCCCTTTAAGGGAAATCGACAAAACAGCAAAAAAACCACGCTACAAGCCTTATAAAGCCGAATATGGTAAATAGGGACCATCAAACTGAATAACTTTTACTATGGGACCAACTATGAAATCGCGAAAAAAAACAGCTGTTTTATACAAAAATTAATAACGAAAATATCAAAATGTATGAAACAGTTGATATTTTTTTCGCGTTTTGAGATTTGATTCTATAGTAAAAGTTGTTCAGATTGATGGTACCTCTCTACCATATCCGGCTTTATAAGGCTATTTCCAAACACTTTGTATTATTTATCCCATTTCAACACAATCTATATACAATAAAGCACTTCGATAGCTGTTAGCTGGTTCAAATATTATTGTTTAATCCTTGGAAATTAAATTATCCAGTACAAATATTTTGCACAACAGTTTTCAGTGACAACCATGACGATAGTCAATTGTTTTATATTTGTGTCACATTTATATTTCAAGAGTGCCATGTTTTTATTTGCTTGGAATCTTGCGATAGTAAGGCACAACTAATCTCTGTTAAGTCCGAATGCTTTTTGCCCTCTGTCAGCTTAGAGCTGAGCTATGGTACTACCTGTATGTACCGCCAGCATAAGTATTTGAAAGAATTCAGTATTTTCCATAGCCATAGCCGCAAAATAATATTCTCTTTTGAAGTCGACACTAATAATTTTAAAATGAACAGACATTAAGTTACCTTTTCTGTTGACAGTAGGTACTGCTCCGGCTGAGTCTGCATGGATTATTTTTCCTCAACTTGCTTAAACCTCCTTCCGACAAATTTACCTTGGTAGTGACATTTGAGTTTCCAAGTTTTCATAACTCTTGTACGTACACAACTAACAATTTCAAAATATTTATTCTTACCTCATTCTATATCGAATTAACTTAACCATTAATAATTATACTGAAGTGATTACATTTGATTGCATTTGCGTAATGCGCGTTTGAAGAAGTAGCGACTTTACAGCATGCGATGTTCTCAAAATATATTGCCAAGAGCAATAGGCATGATGACAATTTTTTTATTTTATGTTACATAAATTACATCTCAAAAAAAATAGTAAATAAAAAAGTTAAAAGTTTATGAATAAGTATAATATAATAAGCATAAGTATATATATTTTTTTTATATTTGACAACATAACATACATTGCTCCAATCCCAAAGTAAGTAGCTATAGCACTTGTGTTATGGAAATCAGAAACAACGGTGGTATGACACACACCCAGACCTGAGACAATATTGAAAAGTTCATTTTCTACATTGACCCAGCCGGGGATCGAACCCGGGACCTCAAGAGATGGTGATGCCTTGAAAACCGGCGTGCAAACCACTCGACCACGGAGGTCGTCTATACAGGGTGTCCCAAAACTTTGCCACATGGAGGGAAAGTACCTTAAATATTGAAGATAGGAAATTTTGCTAAAAGAAGACTTCAATATATTTTTAAAAATAATTGGAACTGCCTTCAAAGATTTTTGAAAAATCGCCTGCCTTAACCCACCAAAAACGATATTTTTTTTATTTAGTTTTACAGTACCAATCGAAACGGTTACTAATAAGGATTATTTTTTCTTTAGTAGCACAGCATCTTAAACAAAAGGAAGACCATAAAATTTAACGTTTACATTTTAATTATTACAAATTGTATCAATTTGTATCGAATCCTATGCGATTTTTTCAAAAATCTTTGAATGCAGTTCCGTTTCTTTTTAAAAACAAAATGAAGTCTTCTTTCAGTAAAATTTGCTATCTTCAATATTTAAGGTACTTTCCCTCCGTGTGGCAAAGTTTTGGGACATCCTGTATATTATAATAAGTATAAGAATTTAGATGAAAAGTAATAATTAACTTTTTTAGTAAGACTTACATGTACCTACTGGTATTTTTTATTTGATATTGAAGATATTTGAAATTGATATAATAATAATAATGTTGTTGTGTCTTCATAATAAAGTCTGTGGTTTGCTAATCTGAAATAGCTGTATGGCACTTGTTACTCATAAAACTTTGATTTTAAGCTTAATTTTCTGAACCCGTCTAGATTAATAATCGTAGATTAGATCTACGAAGTTTTTTTAATATATAAAGGCCACTATGACAGGATGTTTAATTGTCCTCTACAAAAGTGCAGAACGACGGGAGGGGAGACAAGACGTCTCACAGTGAGGCCGCCTGATGGATCCTCCACATAAATCAGGCCACCGTTCAGGCTGGATGACCAGCTGTACGCCACCCTTGTAATGTATTGGAGGTCATTCGGTTCTTTCAACTAACCACTGGCTGCGGGGACGCGATAACCAGTCAAAATCATTTACTTACCCCATAGGCTTTCTCACCCAACATTAATAATACGTGGATCTCGCACGATTAATACATCACACCGAATTACGCTTCGTTTTGAGCCCTAACAGCGTGACGTTTTGCTGATAATCCTCGCATTTTAAGTAGATTAATCCAGGGTTCGTTATCTTGTTTGCGTCTCTGTTTTTACATAAATCACTCTGCAGTAATTTTATTAGAAGAAATTTAGTATTCCATTCATTCAAATGAATCTAACTATTGTTTATTTGTTATTGCATAAACAATCCTGTTCATTATTTACGATCATTTTTGTTCAACTACTGGTAATAGAAAGCTATTTTTATTAGAAAAACAATTATAAAAGCTATTACCATATTGTTACGATAAAGTTTCTGCTTGTATTTTACCTTAACAACCGTTTGCGATTTCTCGGTCGTTATACAGTGAAAAAGAATCAGAAATGGTATTCGAATTTATAATTTTGTCCGAAAACAAATCGCATTTATCCATTAGTATAATTAATTTTTTGAAAACGATTTGAAATCAATCGGTCATCAAATCAAATAATAATACACCAAACAACATTTCACCACAAAACATACACGAAAATATTAACGCTATTAAAGACGTCACGTTTCCCTCAATACATACATAAGGGTTGCAAATTGCAATACCAAGACTTCCGAGTGCAAATTCGCTGTAATAGAATACAAACTGTAATAACTGTCGGCAATTAACGAATGTGTTTTATTAATATCATTAATCTGCATGTCTCCGGCGGGTTAAGGAAATACCCTTCGGGTACCCGGGAGTACCCGAGAGTTAATTTAGTAAACCAAAACAGAGAGTTCCCCGCGCGGTGAATAATAAGACATATCCCCAATGACGGGATCACCGATGGGGCTCAAGATTTGAGGTCTGTTACCGAGTGCAATAATCTTTAATGGAACTTAGTCTAGTTAATAAAGTCTATTCAAAAATTTAAGTCCCTTTTGTCAGCTAACTTACAGGAATATTAGAGTTCTTACCGTTTGTCGAATATAATAATAATTTATTTATTACCAAAAAATTACATTATTTGGTGTATCATTTACAAAGTCTTCCATGCCTGTCCTGTGGAAGTCTTTATAACAATATTAACATAAAACGAATTGCGGTACCAAAATATAATAAAAAACTGTAAAAATTATGTAATTCAATGATCCTGTTCGTTTGAGGTTTCTTCCATGAACACATAGTATACTTCTTAATGTTGTAACAGGAGCTTGACGACTAAAAGTAACAACTCAGAAGTTTTCATTTAGTTAGTTGTAAATAGAAAATGATTGTAATAAAATAGTCTAGTATTTTAGAAGGTAACATGCTCTGGTAGTCATTCATAGAATTAGATAACAAATGTGTCAAAAACGGCCACTTTTAGCAGTTTTGCTATCTGATGAGGGAATGTAATGATAATTAAAAAAAATTAGGCTATGGTTTCTAAAAGTTCCACGTAAAGTTTTATTAAAATTATGTATTATAATTACAACCGCGGCGCCACTTTCGGTCTGGGTACCGTCTGGGCAAAACAAAAAATGTCTGACGGGAACAAACCGAACCCGAGTTTATTCCACAATATAATATCGATATGACAGATACAGTAACCTCGCATAGTCTGGGGAGATCTTGATAACGGAACAAAGACGTCATTCTATCGTAACAATAGAGATTTGGGCCGAGCACTATCAAATATCATTTTATCCTTCAACATATAGTGCCGAACAAAAGGTATACAATACAGTTTCCTTTTTAAATGTTGTTTGGGTAACTCCGTATCGCAAAGCTTTTGGTTTAATATTATTTGGGTACCGATGTGAATGTAGGAAATATTGAACTTAGGCTAAAATTACATGATATAACCCGGTCGAGTTAACTCGGAACCTGAAGCGCGATAGACCACTCTCGTTTTCTCCTTGCCTCATGCCACTGTCGTAATGCCAATAGCGTAAGTACCATAGGCAACAGCGTCGCTTAACCACTCCTAAGGTTAAAATCGCTTGCACGCCGCGCCTCACAAGTTCACAACCTACGTTTAGTTCGTGCAGGAGCGATACGCACGCACACGAATTTTGTCGCTAACTGGTTAAGCGACGCTGTTGTCCTTAGTACATTCGTTAGCGATAATTTATCGATAATCTAATGAAAACTTTCAAAAAATTTACGACAGTGGCGTGAGGAAAGGAGAAAACGAGAGGGGTCTATCGTGCTTCAGGTCCCGAGTTAACTCGACCGGGTTGTATTTTGTTGACATTAAAAACAGCAAATATTTTATTTGATAAAGTAGTTTTCTTTGCTACGTTAAATACTTTTCGCTCTAAAATATGACAACATAAAACATTTAAACTTTTTCAAATGTCAGTGTTTGGCAATCTAATGATTATTGCGATTACATTCTAAACTGCTAGATGATTGTACCTTTTATTCTTAGATTATAGTGTCCAGCTTACAAATCTCTTACCATTTTAACTTCCAATTACAACTTCACCTTCAACGGTACTTCAAAAAGTTATTAAAAAAGTTGATTCGCAGCGAAAAACATTACAAATATGATGCCACAACGAGTTTCACAAATATAAGCGGGAAATGATTAATTCCGAATTTCGACATATGCTCGAATAGAAAGGTCGGCTGCGAGTGACGTATTTTTAATTACCTTCGCCGGAATCGGGGATCGGCCAGCGCCACATATTGAATCTGTAGTGGTAGTATAAGCGAACCTCTCTCGACTTGAAATGCTAAGTTGCAATTATATAACAAACAGCAATAATGTTTGCGGGAAACGAAACTGATTTTAATCTGAAATTGAAACCACTTTCAGATTTAAACCAGTTTCGTTTCCCGAATTTTTTCAGAAATGTGGAACGACTGATAAATGTAGACATAGACGACATAGACATAAATGTAGACGAGATCAAATTTAACATAGGGTTAGAACTTAAAGTGGATACTGACGACCTTTTCTGCAAGTTCTACAAAGCTTAAACAAAACTGTGATATAGAACATATCCTTATATGAGTCGTAGTAATTTGGTTATAAATGTATCCATATTATGACGAATTTGTAATAGTAAATATTATGGTACGAGTATTACGGATAGCGAAAGAGACTGCAAAATAGCAATCTCTAAGACAAAATAAACCAATTGCGTTGATTCAGTTTTTTCCGGCAGATTCGAAGAGTCGGATTACCCGGTTCTAGATAGCAATGTTCAAAATGAACTAGCAAATAACTAGATTTGGAAAAAAGACGGGTATTTTAATTACCCCAATCTTGATCGAATCTCCGTGCGGGCTTGATTGAATTTCCGGGCGAGGCTATCTCCCGTATTTGTAGAGTGTTGCCACCCTTCCCGGCTCACTGGCCTGTGACGTCACACCGCGTCGATTACTTTTTTTATTATCAGCTTCGGTAAACAGCCGCTGTAAAATCCACACCACACTTCCCTTTTTTGTTGCAGCGTTGCGCCATGAAATAAAAATAGAACCATCACAAATAAAGTGGCTATCTCAATATTTTACCGCAGGTTTAATATTATCCCCATTTATTGATTGCTCCAATTGTCACTTGCCAAAATTGCTTTCCATCAAAACGCCATTCGTCAGTCGCTAAAATAAATCACCTCAACAAAAATGTATAGGCGCGATTGAGATGCTTCAAGCTGGGTAATCGTGCACTAGAACCCCAAAGGTTGTATGATTGATGTGACGCGTAATAAGGCCCACAAGTATTGCAATTTGTTTACCCTCATCGCTTTAATGTACCTACGGACGGCATAAAGACAGGTTTTCGTATCGTATTTTATACCGATCAACAATACCGGCCCCGACGTTCGACGATAATTGGAGAAAAAGTCCCCAAGGAACCAATTTTGCTGACGATGCCGGCTGCTCGGAAGGTACCTATGAGTACATAAATAAATTATAACCGATCCATCACTCTCCGTTTTCCGAGTTATAATATTACACAGTTTGGTAAAGGGACTGTTAGCACCACTTGTGGGTTCTAAAAGAATTTTAAGTCGACCCTCACACCGTTTACGCCAATGTGTCGAGTTTACCTAATGCAACCAAAAATTACATTAATAAAAAATTACGAGATTGTGCATAATAGTTGTTAGCTAACTGTAGTATATAACATTTCATACTACGCCTCATATTAAAATTTGTTCGTGTTGATGACTAAAACACAAATAATAAAAACCCATAGGTATTATAGTCAACGTAGTTGTAAAACTCCATTGCTTGTTTATACAAATGTAGGTATTACTACAGCATGTCTGCGCTCAATGTTTTTTATCGTTGCAATTTTAGAGAGCATTGCCCCGTCGTAGTACTCAATGAAGTGTGCAAAAGTGTCAATTAGGATCTTTTCTGCTATAAAAGTGGTATAAAGGCTACACAGCCTTAGCCCCTTAACAGGTACGTTAAGGCGGTCGATGTGAATATCTAGAGATGGGGCTTTACCGCTCAATCGACAACTTTATCCCGTTAGCTTATCACTTTGTAAATTTACATTTTAGGCAGCTAAAAGTAAACTTTGCAATCCTAGTGATAAATTATTTAATAATATCATCGAAATAATTTTGTCACTAGAACTAAACAACATTGCACTCAGCGTAATAATGACACGTCATGTAAAACTGATATTAATACTATAGTCTGTTATCACTATTGGGATACTAGTATCATTACGTACATAATTACTAGTAGCTTTACGTAGTTTAAAATGTAGTTTCAAATGAAAATATGTTTAACATCTGATCTAGGTAGTGAGCGCCTAATCTTGTTTCACGTAACAACACCGATGTGGCCGGGCTGTCTAATTTACATTAATTATTATTTAGTTTAAAACATCCTTAACAATTAACTGTCTCTAAACTTCATTTAAAAGATTTCAGAGGCAGATTAGGCAAGTATAAAATTAGTATTCTAGCATACACTACAGGCCATTTCAATTTGTTTGATTCCAAGTTTTTGCAGTGGTCGTCAAAAGTCGTGTGCACTTATTTCAGACACGTGGACATTTTGATAGTGCTAAAAAAAAAAACGATGCCAAATTCTGGCATCAGCGGCACGACACGTGGCAGCAATAAACCCGATTTTACTGTTGCCAACCCCGCCCATGGTGACCGAGCGTACTAAAAAGTAGCCACCTAAAACCACCCCCCAGTTTTATCAGGGCAATAGCAAATAAACACGTTTTATTACCCAACACTACTTTGGACATGTTTATTTTAAGATTTAGACTAGTCAAAGAGTCTGTATTAACCCAATTTTGGTGCTCAAACGACTGTGAAGGACGTTTTACAGGGAACCAACTTGTTTTAATTAATTAAATTTTACAACCAACAACTCTCAAGTTTGGCATGTGTAAGAGAGAATTTACTGAAAATGATTGACCACTAAACCGCCAACATTTAGGATTTTAAGTTCAGTTTCAGCAGCTTACTTTAACAATGACAAGCTTGTTAAAGTACCGGTTAAGCACAAGTTAGTAAATAAAAGAGGTTGCCAGCCATGATGTCCTTTGACAAGTTTGACGTGACAAATAGGTAGCATTTTCATTTGACGATAACTTTAACTTTGACAGCGTTTTGGTGCAACTCACCCTAAGAGCCAATTTCACCATTGATTTTAAACGCGCTTTGTCAAAAAACAAGTTTAAGGCTGTCACTGTCATAACAACAAAGTAAAATTTGTTACAAAAATGTACAATTATGTTATAAACAATGCCTTGTTAAATCTTGATTCAATTATTTAATGACCTGGTGAATTTGATTTTTGGAATAAACGGGGAACGGGGTATCAAACTCGACACTTAAAACTACATTACGTAAAACGTGATCTTAATCGCGCTTAAAATCAATGGTGAATTTGGCTCTTAGAGCCAATTTCACCATTGATTTTAAACGCGCTTTGTCAAAAAACAAGTTTAAGGCTGTCAGTGTCATAATTACAAAGTAAAATTTGTTACAAAAATGTACAATTATGTTATAAACAATGCCTTGTTAAATCTTGATTCAATTTTTTTAATGACCTGGTGAGATTGATTTTTGGAATAAACGAGGAACGGGGTATCAAACTCGACACTTAAACTACATTACGTAAAACGTGATCTTAATCGCGTTTAAAATCAATGGTGAATTTGGCTCTTAGTGTTTTAAAATAAATTGGCAAGCTTTAACAAATTTTTATGTATTACGTAATTCAGGTACATTTTTGATAGTTATTATCCATCTTAGAAGACAGACTTCGCCATGAAATAATATACTTATAGTTAGTAATTTTGATAATTTTATACAGGAATAATCCAAACTAGTAACCAACGTTCCCTTCATATTAGTATGATAGAATTTGCACGTCTGAATCGAAATATAACATAACTCAGCTATGATAACATAATATTAAACGTAAACCGCCTCGTAAGATAACATTGAGGTACCAAGAATTTTCATCGCCCTCGTCTAGCAGCCGCTTCTGTAATATAACCGTGACATCCTTAAGAAAGAGACAACACTGCTTGATTCTTATCCCCTGACCTTGGTTAGAAAGAAACAGCAGAGACTTTCCGTGTGCGTCTTTAATTTCTAAAGGTTTTATTGCATTCTCCGCAAGCTCAGACGCTTAAACTTTATTGCTCTAGGATTAAAGTAATATTTGCAGCGGCTAAATGACGTCGAGGCAATTTTGTGATATTTAAAGCTGTCTATGCGGAGTCGGAGGCTCAGGTCAATAGTTTGGTGTTCGCTGGTAGTTCGCGTGGCACATACAATCGTGAGACGAAGTTTATATCGTTGGCATTCTTGGGCATCGACGTGCGATAACATCGCGTTCCTTTAAACTATTCGCAGTATCTGGATAGTTTGGCGCGTCGAGTGGTTTCATTCACAATTTAGAAAATCGTTAACTTTAGCTCCTAAAAAACATTTGTTATTTAGTATAAGCAAGTTATGAAATAAAAAAAACGTAATTCTTTAGTGTGAACGGAAAATAAATATACGCAGAACAGCAATCAAGTAAATGCATAACCCTTGAAGGCACTCGATCTATATTTGCATTTGCACGAGTGACAAGATATCAAGTGTATCCAAGAAAGTTCACAGTTGAATGACTTAGCAACATTTCAGCGACGCGATAGATAGCTGAAAGCCCTACGACGACTCTGAAAAGGGATCGGAGTGCGCGACTGAAATGCATGCTTTCGGTCGCGACTACGAATGTACACATATGTTTTTCAATAGCGACAAAATACACGTATCTATTTTATTCGAAAGCATTCAGTGTTGACGTTCAAGATATACCTGCACTGACTCTGTCACTTCAAAGTTTTCTGCACACAGATTTTCAGGTGAACGCGTCGTAAAAAAAATCAACATGAAAAAACTGTTGCTATTTCCTAATGTATTTATAGCTAAGTCATGAGCACTTCTGCTTGTTGTTGTTTTTAGGGACCCAAAGGGTAAAAACGGGACCCTATTACTAAGCCTCCGCTGTCCGTCTGTCTGTCTGTCTGTCCCCAGGCTGTATCTCATGAACCGTGATAGCTAGAGAGTTGAAATTTTCACAGATGATGTATTTCTGTTGCCGCTATAACAACAAATACTAAAAACTGAATAAAATAAATATATAAGGGGGGCTCCCATACAACAAACATAATTATTTTGACGTTTTTTGCTCGATATTGATAACGACTACAGGTAGACAGTTGAAATTTTCACAGATCGTGTATTTCTATTGCTGCTATAACAACATATGCTAAAAACAAAATAAAATAAATATTTAAGGGGGCTCCTATACAACAAACGTGATTTTTTGCCGTTTTTTTGGTACGGAACCCTTCGTGCGTGAGTCCGACTCGCACTTGGTTGGTTTTTTTTATAAATACAATCTTTACTAATATTATAAATGTGAAAGTCTGTTTGATTGTTACGCCTTCATGTCTCAACTACTGAACCGATCATCATGAAATTTTGCATACACATTGCCAGGGGTATAGAAAAGGACATAGGGTACCTTTCATCTAGAAAAAACGTACAGTTCCCGAGGGATAGCAAAAAGCAGTTTACGCAGACGAATACGCGGGCGGCCGCTAGTTGTTTATTAAATAAGTAGCTACAGTAATGAAATTGAAGAAAAGAACAAACTAACCCATCACATTTCAAGAGTAATGATTGCGGGCTGTGTTAGATGTGCGGAAGGGTACTCTATCGATCCGCTCACACCCTCCAGATATGATTAGCAGCTAATTGAATCCGGGGTGAGATCCGCACAGTTTAGTTTTCTAATTTACGACTTTCCTTTGCTCGCCAGAGTAAAGGGTTGAATTTAATTATCTTAACGTAGACCCCAGATAACGCTCGCAAAAAAATTAAAATTGCATCTCAATCGAAGAGAGAGCTTTGTTAACCTTTAGGCACTCATTATTTTAACCGTGCAATGTACGCTGCAAGCCACTGCACTTTTTGCAGAGGTTTCCACTCATTATTGCAAATTGTTATTTGATACGGCGAAATAAACAGCGCGCTTTTTGTCGTCGTAAATATTGCCGCACAGATTCTTGATATTTTTCTTGTTGAAATAATGTTATTATTTTACTGCCAGAAAGTTTGTATTGATATTAGTTAATCTGTGTGCTAACGTTAAGTGCTTACTGAAGATCGACTCAAAATACGTAATAATAAGAAAGTATAAACGTTTTTCTCTGTAAATACGATGAGCACATTTATTGAAACAATCTTTCTTCCAACGAGATCAAAACCACTTCTCAAGCTTACGCGCTCACTAGACATGAAGTAAAACACTTTTTAACTTTTTGCCGTGTCCACGACAGCTGCAAAGGTGCTTTGGCACCTTCGGCCACGTCGGGAAAATCAAAAATCAAACCTAATACCAACTAATTACCAAAGTACTTTCAATAAAACCGCGCTAGTATCCGTTAAAAAGTGTTTTATTTCATGAGATAAAAACTTATCACATTTAAAATGGGGCATATGTTCTCACAGAACTATTGTTTGCCGGACATTCGTAACGTCTTATTTGTAAGTCAAATTGCGTCACGTCAGGGCTCCAGACAGGACGCACGAAAAAAGTTCATCCGGCGTTCCCGGAAAACGATCAGAGAAAAATTCGAAGTTCGCCTCAAATTTTTCTTCGACGGCTTCGAAAAATTCCAAGGAAACTAATTTTGTTGTTGATAAAAACAAGCTAAATAACTTTTTAAAAGTTGAGATGCCAGTACTAAGTCCAGTACTTTTCTTTTATTAAAATAATATTATTAATGAAAAGGGAGTTTGTGGTTATTTCCCATTTTTTATTGACTACCGCGTGCCGTCGCAAGAAAGCTAGGTAAGATAAAGCTTTTTTGACAGCATTTTATTATTTGTAGCAATATTTTTCGACTAAGAAAAAACAAATTAATGAAAAGACAATTCGTAAATTGAGCAATATTGTTTTCTTTAATAAAGTTGTTGTAATTATTTTTTGGTATTCTTCTGCTCCATAGTTTTCAGTAGCCGGCCACTCGTAGTTTTATTGCTCAGTTAATCTGATGGCATTTTTGCATGGAATTTGCAGATAATCACTTTCAACTTCAACTTTGTATTCCGGCGGCACTCCGTTCTCCCCTGTGTTGCGAATTTGATAATGAAAGGCCCCCACTTGTGTGTTGCAGAGATAATGTAAATAAGTATGCAAATTATACACCAAGTTCCATTCAAATGAACCTTTGCGGCTCTTTAAAGTTTTACTCAAAGCCAGCGCAATGTGTGATATGCGAAAGATTCCAACCCTCCGTTTGTGATATGAAACGAAATTTGAATATTCTAAAATAAGTAAATGATGCACAAACAAAATGCGAATTCATGTCGGCAAACTTTGGATCAAACTTTGATTATGACGTTACGCAACCCTGCGAGCGGAAGTGGGGGTCACAACATCCGAAGAAGCCGCACCTATTGGGGAAAAGCGTCAAAAGAGTGGGGTTGAAACCACGTATACTTTAGGGATTTTGTTAGGTCATTTGCTCCCATAACGGCAAGAAATGTGCAAAATATTTCCAGTGTAAGTAAAAGTCTGGCATGACGACGCCGCGTGACGTCACACAACCATCAATCATTTATCTGCGAGTCGCTCGCGACGATACCGAGAAAAGCTCTAAAGCAATGCCACTTTGATAATGTATCACGTTTAAAACCGACTTTTAAAAGACTCCCCTTCGCCTTTATTGTCGGGCGAAAAGAAGCGTACAAACAAAATAAATTGAAACCGGGTCGTGATAAGCGTATATTGAGTTTTATTTTTGTAAATACCGCCGATGCCGAGGAGACGTTTAATAAAATGCGTGAGATTCTGGAGGCGACTCACTTTAGATTACGGCGTGGGATGGTTTCAGTCTCACTTCGATCGACGTAATCAAATTGATGGCACCGATATCAGTCGCAGGTCTGAATTTCATGAAGGCAATTTATTTATTTCTTTTTGTGCATGCACATAATCTAACATTTGGTGAAGATCACTAATATCTTTTGGCTGGAGCGTTTTGCCAGCTAAGCTCACTTACACTTTCATATGCATCGAAAGTGAAGTGTTGAAAGTGTAAGCGATTTATACGTATCACTGCTGCTGTACCTGGTTCTCGATTAGCTGTTAATATTATAAGTATTCCCAACTTCGACTCAATGCTTGTTAAAATAATACTCGTAACAAAAACAAATACCTATGTTACATAATGTTATACGTCAAACGTGCCAAAGTTATGATAAGCTCAAATATGTCACGAACAACAACTCTAGTAGGTACATTTTCTAAAAATAATGCAACAGCATTGTTAGTCGCCAGCCCAATTGTCGGATATTTTCCCAGTAAGTGCCATCCAATTTGCGCTGCTTCGAAATCACATTGGACCTTGCCTCGAAGGCTTCGATAGGTCTTATCTCGACGACATTATGATTGATTATCGCAGAGGTCTGGAAAAACCGATGTCCTATTCGTTATACATAAATTGATAGCGAGGATATTATATTAACAAGGATTCGCATCGTTCGTGTGTATTGTATACCCAAAAATTGGGTTATCAATCAATGTTCTTTTGTTTGCTTCAATTTATGTATTATGATGGCATAGTAACACCTTCTACTCTACAGATAACTCCCATTAAATACTCACATACTGATGTTGACAAAGTATTTTTATTAAGCATTATTCCTAACTGTAATCACGAGCCTAATTGAATTTGAATATAAAATTATTCTTGCTTAACTTCATTAATATCTTTTTTTTGTTTCAAAGTTTGAATAATATTGTTGTAAAAGCTTCCAAACATTTTATTCTCCCTGCTAACAAATATTGGATTCGGAATTCGTGCAAGAAAAGCACAGATAACCTTTGCCACTTAGGGTTGTGCCTACAAACCGGCAATATGGTCGGTCTGTTGGCATAGTTGACAGAAACACAGTATGGAACTAGTCAAATGTAACATTTTCAATTCCAATATTTCTGAACAACTAGAATTTAATATAGTAGACATTATATTATGATTAATTTAAGTTGCGCAGCTCTGTACATTTATTAGAAAGAAAAATTGAGAATAAGCACTTTTCTAGGTCCAATTTAAAAAATTAAAAGTTTTCATAAGCTCCGATAAATGGCTCTAGTATATATTATTTGTCAAAATTTGAATTGACATTTGTTTGTCTGTAAGTTTTTGTTGACTGTAAACAAACAAAGTTTTAAAACTTTTTTAATGACATTGACAGTTGATCTTTGCTTTGCCATCTATCGCCAATAAAGAAAACTCATGTTTTTTTTCACAAATGTCATTTTCAAAATGCCTCATTAACGTTATTACTTTATTGCTATAATACTCTTGAGACTGAAAACTTCCAAAGTTTTTTTGAGAACAAACATTCTTTTGTTTAACTATTTTTGTAGAAATACAAAAATACTAATTACTGTTCTGCAGGCCTATTTTGTAACTCAACTGTTTAAATGACTCAAATCAACTCAGCTTAAATGATCATCACTGATCTAAGTTGTAAGTAGGTACATTGCTGCTACAGTAAAAATCAATGTTATGACTCTCTACAAAAACCCAGCATGTACTTACAACTTAGATCAGTGATGATCATTTTAAGCTGTCAGTTGAGTTACAAAATATGCCTGCTGGTTAAAAAAGATCTTTTTAGATACCTGGTCCAAGTTTATTTTTTCGCAATAACCCAAAAGTACACACCGTTCCATTGTTTACTAACGTAAAGGTGTACTACCCTCCGGCTCTCCTTACAATCTCGGCAAGTAGACGGGACAGCCTCCTAATGGACCAATATATCAAATAGGATTAAGTATAAATGAGAAAAGCACAACCGCTTTATACCTCGTTGTACGACATGACTCGAATGGATACTGCGCAATTGAATTTTTATTAGCTGTGAACCGTTTGATAGCGACGATAATTAAAATAATTTCATACGTGATTGGAAAGTTTTATTCTTTTGAGAGAATAGGTAGAAAATTTAATGTCAGATGGAATAGATGTTTTTAAAAATAATAATACTTTGAAAAATCATGGAATGTGTATTGCCACTATTAGGTTTGGCAACGTTGCGCGTGAACCTATAGGTTGTTGATTTAAGATGGTCAAAAAAGCACCATGACTTCTAGTAAACGGCGTCTTTTTAATTTGTCGTAGTTGCTATTTGTGTCATGTGATTTGTGTCAAATCGGTTCACGCATAGTACCGAAATGCAACGTTGCCAAACCTAATAGCATGGCTTGTCTCAGGACAATAGAGAAGGCTGTGGTATTGCATTATATTATTGAAGTTGAGATAATAATATAAATATTTGGGTATAGTATAGTGCTTTTATTTGTCTTGAATTAAAATTGTATCTAAGATACAAAGACACAATACAAATTCCATAATTATACAGGGTTCTTTGTAAAACACCAACAGCCTCGCAAGAGTAGATTACTAACATCGTAAATAACAACATTTGTTCTACGACTTTTCCCAAAACAGACAAAAAAACGACTTACCATACAAATGTCCCTAGATATGCCACTAACTATGCTCGCAATAGTATATTGGTTCGCCTTCCCCATGCTTACAACAAGGAATATGGTAAGCTTGACTTATTTTCTCTTTCTAAGACAGCCTTTAAAATCACCATTAAAAACAATTTCTTGAATAAAACTGAATTAGAAATGTAGTGAATGATATAGTATAAATATAACAAGTGTTTTTTTTAAGTTAATTTGTACTTAGTTTCTAAATTTCATAAAATATTTTATCTACACTCACAACGTAATGTTCCAAATATGAATTCAAAAAAGGTAATATAAATACGTACTTTATTTTCGTGGATAGGTAAAATTAAAAAATAAACTCATTACGATGCAGTCAACTGCATCATAAAATAACTTTTTTTCTCATTACGATACAGGGCAAGAAGCTTATACCTCCCTCCAATGGAGATTGCAGGGCCATATGTCATAGTGAAGATTGAAAAAAGCTCCTTTAGTGACGTGACGGCTTATTGCAACCTCTTTCTTTAGTGTTACAATACGTGTTCGTTGTTCGTTCGTTCGTGAGAAACGAAAACGTATTGTAAAACGAAAAGAAAGAGATAGCAATACGCCGTGACGTCACTAAAGAGTCTTTTTCAATCTTCAGTATGACACTAGGCGTGCAACCTCCATTGTGGATTTAAGCTTCTTGATACAGGGCAAATCCAAAAAGAAGGCAGTGCCGTAACATAAAAAAAAAACAATGATATTTTCCCACATATTTTCATTGATTTAAATGCACTCTACGGTAATCGATGACTTAGTGCGATTAAATTGTTGGAATGCACTGATCTCTTTTTTTTCTAATGGAATGCGCGCCATTTCTAAAGCATTTCAAATAAAGTTTTTATTTCAATTTTTGCATTTTGTTATACTTACTGAAATTTGTAGGTTTTTTTATTCTTGCTTTAAAATGTGAAAAAAAATGGACTCTGCCCGATATTTTAGATGCAGCTAAGGAAATGACTTATTACAAGTTAGGTACCTAGCTAATACAAACAAAGTCTCTCTCTCTCTCTCTTTTCTAACGTTGATCTTTTATTTAGTAGGTTCAATCCCAAATGTATGAGTGTAGATAAAGTAGTGTATGAAACTGCACATAACTAGGTATTAAAACACTCGTGTGTTACTATCCCTCTTTATGTGTCAGTTTCATAAACTACTATTATGTGAAGAGTGTTGACTAATAACTTTGCGACTGATTTCTTATCATTGCATTATTGTATAAATTTTTTGTTAAAATTAGTAGTAAAAATAAATTGTAACGCAGTTAGTTTTCAAATAAAATAAATAAAAAAATTAAATAAAAATAAAAAAAATGTCCCGAACAGCTGATCAAGTTTTGTATGAAAAGTAGATTTTTTTGTCCGTTTTCGGAAAAAAAATTAGAAATAACTTTGTTGTTATGATGTTTAATCTCCCCCTACGAGGTTATTGGTATTTTATAAATAACCCTGTATATAAAAGTAAGTTTAAGTAGTCCAGTGTTGATTATAATTTAATGTCATAAAAATATTATTTACCCTTTAGTTACTCAAAAATCTGATGATGATCTTCATTATAAGTATCCCGTACATCATTGCAGACACACTCATGCAAATAGCGTCTCTGAACGAATTATTCTGTCGTACACAAAACAAAACAAAACTACAGTAAATAGAGTCTCGGCAGTGGCCTGATGAAATCGCACTGGGTGAGTGTAGACAGTGCGCAAAAGTTTGATTATTCCAGGCGAGCGAAGGCGCGCGTTGTGAAAACGATTTGCGCACAAAGATATTGTACCTATGTTGACAGAACCTTGTCAGTTTTGGACGATAAATAAAAGGATAATAAGTTAGTAACAAAGAAATGTACGTACTAATCGCAGCAAATAAAAGATTTTTATTTATTTATTATTTTAATATAGACGCATATTAGGCTAGCCCCTTTATCTTGCCAAAGAATAGATATTGCTCTTGCTTCAACACATTGTCATAATTTATGCACATAAACTTAATATTCCACTATATAAATTTTATAGAATAAATGGTCGATATAAAACGGTTTTTATAAAAAAAAACATGTGATTTGAAAGAACACTCAAATAAAATAGCTTGCCGCTTTGTTAGGTGTTCATAAGTATTGTATTACAGAGTACTACAAAGATTAATTATTCCAGATATCTAGGCAAGTGCAATCTCTACTTTTAATTACGCTTCAACAACTTTAACGCTAAGTAGGTATATTGGAAAAGAATAGAATAGCATAAAATGTTATTATTTATTTGAAGAATGATGAGCGAAGTGAGTTACTGACTAGTTTTGCTTTACAATTGTATACAATCAGCAAATAAAATAAAAAAAAGATTTTACTAAAAGTTTGTTTATTACTAAAAGTTAAAAACCTACTTGACCTAAATGTATTAACAGTTTTTCTACTTTGAAAGTTATTTATAGTTAAGAGTACTAACGCTGGCTTTCAATCTGATGCTCTTTCCACTACCAGCTTGTATTTGTACAAGTTTGCCAACACACTTGAGTATCCAAGAAAATAAATACCCACTTTTGTCTGTTTTTTTTATTTAAATGTAAAATACAATAATTGCGATAAAATTAAGCAGATTGGTCCAAAATTACACGACACTTAATTCCGAAATTGTTATGTCAACATTGAATACAATTATCTTGATTGGTGGTCTATTAGTGCCAACTAATTGGCCATCATGGTAATTACAAATAATAGTTCCTTTAGCGTCTCTAATCTATATTACTCTATATACGACAAAATGCCTTGTTAAATTTTTTTTGTAAATAAACACAAATATAAAGAGCTTTTACGCTTCTTGCAGTCGGGTAAAATGCCGAAGATAGTGACAAAATAATCAACACGCCGTACGTTGAAAAGGCAGTTTTCATTTCTACGATATAAATAATCAGGCTGAACTGGAATCATAAAATACAACTCTCTGATACTCACAGTCAATGACCCTGGCCTGGG
Organism: Agriphila tristella; assembly: GCA_928269145.1. Classification (NCBI taxonomy): domain Eukaryota; kingdom Metazoa; phylum Arthropoda; class Insecta; order Lepidoptera; family Crambidae; genus Agriphila; species Agriphila tristella. The sequence continues at coordinate 13,640,930 of OV743433.1, forward strand.
CATAAATAATTCAATGCACCACGGTCCATAAGTTTCCATTTTTAATTAGAGTTCAAGTAGCTCGCTCTAACTAATTTCAGCTGCTCCATATGCTTTGAAAAGGTTCTTTACTTCATCTAATTTTCATAATTTGGCTATGACCTAGGTCCAACATCATTCTCTGATAGAATACATTCATAAATTTCATAATAATAATACTCGTACATTATCAGTCTTAAACGATTAAGCAGACAACTTAGAAATTTCATAGCTTTTGAATGTTTCGGCCAATAACTCAACACGTAGGCTGTATCGATTGGTACGTATTAGCAACTACAGTATCTTAGCAAAAGTAAGTAGTAGTTTATAATCAAAATGATTTAACTTCCATCATCACAACACGCTATTCCTTAGCACAGGTTAGTATGGATTTGACGAATTAAAAATCGATGGTTTATGATAACATATTTATGACAATCCTTAGGTAGCGAAGCGACAGCGAAGATTTGCAACTCTGAAATATGTTATAGGCTCAGATAAAAAAAAGAGAGGCAACGATATTACTGAAAAAACAAAGTGTCTTAATGAGCTTTTTTATTTCCATAAAGTACATAGAATGGATCAATCTAGCGACGTCGTGGACATTTCACAGGCGTCTTAGCCGTCTTCTCTCTTGATTAAAACTCCGAATAATAAACGGCGAAACAATTTTGCTCTCTCGCGCTTCGCCTACTCTCCCTAGGCCGGCAAATATTGGAGTCTGCGAAGATTTCTCTTACAATGCGGTTTAATTAGCTTAGGCTTCTCGTATACAATAAAACATGCTATTTGATATTTAAGATGTAATATTTTGCCACGCATCTACGGTGCGGCTTATCGTTTATATCATGGGGACGTTGTGTCTTAGATTTCATTCCCTAGGCCATAGACATGAAAACTTATCGATATTCTGACCTTTTCAAACTATATCGGGACTGTCTCTAAATCTCTATCAAAAACAAATCCTAGGTATCAGAGGGAGGCTTCTTCGCAAGAATTTAGATGCTAAAAAAGACCAAAAATGGCATTAACAGTTTGTTCAAATCTAACAGATAGAAGGTGTAATATGTGTTCAATATAAAGTTGCTACAGAAATACAAAAACCTTGTTCGGTCTCTAAACAACATTCAAATATACTAACAAAAGCAAAAAACATGTTTCGTGAATACTTTGTGAAAATGGATAAACAGATGGACGGATATCATCCTGAAACTAAATTTCCGTAAGGGTAAACTGGGTAAAACAAAATGCCAAAGATCACCATCAACAACGTTCGACCTTCTATTTTGGAAAACTCCCCATCATTGATATTCAACTCAAATATGATTGTCATGAGTCGATTTTTTTGCCAAGGGAGAAAGTTTCAAATAATCCTGATCCATCGTTACATAAAACTTGTAAGTTGTTCGCGTCTCAACGGATAATCGAGTTTATACTTGGAGGTCCTCCATCAATCATTTATCCCGCTCTCTCGCCGTGGATCCGCTCGGTGCTACGCGGAAAAACTTTTAACTGTTCCAACTGAGTTACTGTGACGTATCGCGCACTCGCTCGCTCCGCTTGCCGTGTCATGAATAAAATTTCAACACTATACTAATTCGTGTAAGTAAGCTAGCTCGCTGGCTGCAGCTCGTGATGATACAAATTATTAATTGTCTGTGCCGCTGTAAAGTTCCAAATGAATAAAACTTAAGACAAAAAGGTAGGCATGACGAAAATTTTTTTTTATTTTATGTTAAACTTTTAGATTTTTGCATTCATAATGCTATTTTTATTTTAAGATGAATAAATAATGAAAAATATTAGAAAAAATCGGCTCACCCGTAGCAACTTAGACGGGATTCGAACCCGCACCCTTAGGATTCCGGCCCAATGCACTTTATGTTACATAAATTACCTCTCAAAAAAAGAAACATTGGTAAAATAATTATTTCGCTAGCGTGAAAACTGCCCGAGATATCACAGTTTAAAATGCACACAAATTGGACTCACCCGAAAACGCTCTATACTAAACGGCTACCCTAGTTATGACGTCACGCCTAGGTGTTTGTATGCAACGCGTAGGAAATTTGTTCGGCAGCTATATTAAATATTGTGTTTATCAAAATGGTTTCTTTGACAAATTTGCTATAAATTATACGAATTAATTAAAGGTATTATTTATTTTAATACATTTTATACTTTTTAAATGGACTTGTCCGCCCAACTTTGAAGGCTTATAAAACAAATAATACGCAATATATACAACCAAGAGGTATACAATACAAGCTACTCTAAAAGTTCAATATGTTTACAATTTTTATTAGTATTTTGTTATTTTATTCATTAGTCGTCATCCCTATTAAAATGTTAGTAATTGATTCTGTTACTGGATTTCCAAAGTGACCAAAATGCTCTACAGAATCAAGCCAGTTTTCGTGTTCACATTCACATCACGTAAATAAAACGAGACATCTTCAATTACTAACAACCAAGGTCCATTTTTATAAACAGAATAGGTACCCCATTACGCTTGGAATACATCAGCTCCATAAGCACATTTGAAATCTATTGTCAACCCAATAAACCTACGAAGCAGGATCGCAAACACAAAAGAAGAAGAATCGAATCTGTATGGGTTTGTATGAGTGTTTTATGAGCACTCGAGCGCTTCCGAACGGGGATGTTTAAAACTCTACGTACGATGTACAAGCACAATCATACGTATCTATTCTAATATAACCCTTATGCCCAAGGATCAAGGTCTTATTGAAGTCACTAACAGGAGTTTGCAACTGTAAGTAGCGAACAGAAATCGAATTCCACTCCAAACATGACAATGTACGATTTGATCGGTCATAAGGACTCTCGGGAATGGTTAACTTTGTAAACGCCCTGCGTTATTTAAGTAATTTGATTTCCTTAAAGTAAAAATTACATATTCGTAGTTAAAATGCACGCCACAGCATTTAAATAATGTAAAGATAATGATGGTCCGTACTGTTCAAAAATGTATTTTCACTTAAAAACAATATTAAATTAGAGAATGACTAAGATAATTATAAAAGGTTTCCAAATAGTCCTTTAACGTTTTCCCAAGCTATGGTTTCTTCATAAAAATGTGTATTATGGGAGAAAATGTTGTTAAAAGTCCTTAAAATGAAACGGAGGAGTGCCGACAAAGAATGCTCAGAGTTATATCAATTTTACCGCGATGTTAAACGAAGTAATAACATTTTTATTTCGCCATCAGGCGGAAAGTAAACGTATCTATAGCTGGCACGCTCTGGTGGTTTAATAATAAAGTACTTTCCAACATACAATATTAAAATACTTTAACGTCCTTATGCTGAGACTGTGGTGTGGATGTACTATGTAAAACGAAATGAACTTAAATCAAAGTCTGATTAATTAACATTTTAGAAAAGCCCTCATATTTTAATTCATGATGAACGCTTAACGTTTCCCTCTACCGGACCATGCAATATTCAAATATCTAAATAAATGTCATAAATGGATTCAAATGAAACAAAAAAAAGTCAGTTACAGTCTCAAAACAGTCAGTTACAGTCCCCGCAAGAATCGGAGCATTGAAAATGAACACAAAAATTTACGAAAAACCAAAATCAAATCAAATGTAAAGTCCTATTATATTTTTAAAGTTACCTAGGTATTAGTATTTTTTTAAAAGCGCCCGCTGACTGCCTCGACGCAGCCGAAATATTATTAACCGATTTTCAAAATTCCAACGAATGCACTTCTCGTCTGCTTCTGCATCTTTTAACACTATTACCATGACGATCGGTCAATAATCATAGAAGCTACATCACTTTTTATGTACGGAAACAGCCGTTTTTCTACAATTCCAAATCTAAAGGGACCACCTACAGGTCACAATTATAAACCGATTTTCAAAATTATTTCGCTATTTGATAGCTAAACTAATACCCTAGGACCCTTTTTTAAATTTTTTCTTAAGTCTGTTTTTTTTTCGATATATTTACAATTTAGTAATCAAACATCCCCCAAAAAACCCGGAATTTTGGGAATTTCGCAAAACTCCAAAAAAAGTTACTAGTAGATTTTCAAAATTCAAACGTTTACACGTGTCTCGATAAACACCTCAACTTTTGGTACTATTTTCATTTCGATCCTCTTAAAATCCTCGGAGATATGGCCAAAAATACGTTTCAGGCGATTTGCATCTGATAACCATTTTCAATGGTAAAAGTAATAAGATAAGCAAACACTAAACAGAGGGCCTACTCAGAAAACCAAAACGATCGGACGACGTTCGTTCCATTTCGTCACATTATTAGGTCAAGAATAAGTTCCAAAGTTAAGTAAATCGAACAGCATATTAGTATATAGGTAAATTGTGACAAACTTTTTTATTTATAAATCTCAATTAGGCACTATAGGTACATTAATTTTGCAATTACCGATTACTTTTAAAGTGCAGTTAGTTTTAGTAAAGTTTTTAAACACGGTGCTTCAAGAAGATCGTTTTGAGTTTTAACTGTGGAAGCACTAACAATACGGCATCGTAAAAATTAAATTACGGTGTGTATCCCTAGAGAGGTTTCCATTTTCAAGCAAAGATGCCGGGACTTGAGACGGCGGGTTCCGCCGCTAAATAATATTGCGACGACGTCGGCTCCTCCGTCGTCCAGTTATTATTTTGCATCTTAATTTTTTTATATTTATTTGGTAGCTAACAAGAGATTCAAGTTTAAAATACGATACCTATACTATCTGTATATATAAAAGGGCTAAGAGACTGATTGATCTATCAACGTACAGCTCAAACTACTGAACCGATTTAACTAAATTTTGGCACACCAATAGTCTTTAGAAATTCTACCCCTAAGGGGATAAAATAGGCATGAAAGTTTGTATGAAAGTCCGTCAGTTTCGAAGTAAGGATCTTCAAATTCTGTATTTACGCTGACGATTGAAAACTAATATTTATTTATCTCAGCGCTTTTGATAATTTCACCACCGAAGGATTAAAAATGGGATGAAGTTGTAAATGAAAAGTTATTCATTTTCAAGTAAATTTCACCTAAATTTAATAAGGCTTATTATTGGAAACTAAAGACAGATAATTACACTTTTTTCACGAGGCTGATCGCTTGGTAGGGACCCGCCTAATCACGTAAAAAACGGCTGATCAGATTTTGTTCGATTTAAAACATAGAATACTATATACCCTGGTAATGGTTCCCATGGAGTTTCTCGAATATCCACGCGAACGAAGTCGCGGGCGAAAGCTAGTGAAATATAATAAGTTAATGATTAACTTTTGAGTGCGCAACTATTGTGATCGTTAGTTTTTTCTTTGCAACTAATAACGAGTTTTTAGATTTTATTATAATTTTTCGTTGTTTATTGTTCACTAATCAAAAGAGTATTACCTAAAATTAGAAGACTGATTTATAGGAATATTTGTTTTAGCAAACAGCCTGTCGAAAGTAAAACAACTTGACTTCTACTTTGACCTAAGCGTTTTGCGAATGGAAACTTTCGATAAAAAAAGGGGCCATTCTTTAGAATTTCATTTATACGAGTTTTGTTTAAGAAAACATAACTTTTATCTCATAAACAAGTTCAGTTCTTAGAATAATTTTGTTTCAACAGCTATTACTAAGAATAAATTGATAGAAGTAACATAATTTAAGATGCTACGAGAAATACGCGCGTTTATTCAAGCTTTCAACAAAAATTGGTTAATTTTTTGTTGTGTTAATAAGCATGCATTAAATTATGCTTATACTTTAATAAGCAAACATCGTTTTAAGTACTGTAAAAACGGTGCCGCAATATAAATCCTCACCCGGATAAATTAGAAGGAATGGAATATGGGTAACCGATCACTTGTCCGAAATTTACTTGTCCTAATTTCATTTGACCGAAAACTGTTGACCGACGTCTTAGTTGCTATATGTTTTGTTTGTCATATTTTTAAACTAGCTTCTGCCCGCGACTTCGTCCGCGTGGATATTAGACGAAATCCTTTTAAGGAACCTTCAACCAGGGTCCGGCCAGCCATTTTTACGCGATTAGGCGAGTCCCCATCAAGCGCGCTGCCTCGCGAGGCAAGACATTTGCCGCGTGTGGTGGGCCTCGCACAAGGCTTCCAGCTCCCGTTCCCGTTCCCGCTCCTGCTCCCGCTCCCGCTCCCGCTCCCGCTCCCGCTCCCGCTCCCGCTCCCGCTCCCGCTCCCGCTCCCGCTTCCGCTCCCGCTCCCGCTCCCGTTCCCCGTTCCCGTTCCGTTCCCGTCCCGTTTGCGTTCCCGTCCCGTAAACGTCCCGTAACCGTCCCGTACCCCTTCCGTTTCCGTTCCCGTTCCCGTCCCGTTCCTGTCCCGTTCCCATCCTGTTCTCGTTCCCGTTCCGGTCCCGTTATATTCCCGTTCCATTCCCGTTCTATTCACGTTTCGTGCCCGTTCCCATTCCCGTTCCGGTCCCGCTGCGTTCCCGTCCCGTAAACGTCCCCTAACCGTCCCGTACGCCTTACGTTCCCGTTCTTGTTCCCGTTCCGTTCCCGTCCGGTTCTTATTCCCAATCCCGTTCCCATCCTATTCTATTCCCGTTCTGTTCCCGTTTCATTCCAGTTTCATTCCTGTTTCGTTCCCGTTCCGTTCCCGTTACGTTCCTGTTTCATTCCCGTTTCGTTCCGTTCCCGTCCGATCCCGTCCCGTACTCGTCCCGTACCCCTTCCGTTCCCGATCCCGTACCCCTCCCGTTCCGTTCCGTTCCGTTCCGTTCCGTTCCGTTCCGTTCCGTTCCGTTCCGTTCCGTTCCGTTCCGTTTCGTTCCGTTCCGTTCCGTTCCGTTCTGTTCCGTTCCGTTCCGTTCCGTTCCGTTCCGTTCCGTTCCGTTCCCTGGATGTGCATGACCAGGTCCAGGTCCATATGTGTCATATCCACCGCGTTGGACTTCAAAATAAATCTCATTTTCGCAATCACCATCCCATAAAACCTCAAGAACGACATCCATATCGATTTTTATGTTACTCACCCCACTTACCCTCTAAGGGGTTGATTTTCAAAATCCCTAAATATATATTTAGACGTGCTCCTACGAATTTTATAGTTGTAATTTCGATTTTGTATTCTTTTTCCATACAAAATTTGAACCCCATTTTTACCCCTTTAGGGGTTAAATCACGTCCACCGTGTTGGCCTTCAAAATAAATGTCATTTTTGCAATCGTCATCCCAGAAAACCCCAATAATGACATCTATATCGATTTTTATGTTTACTCACTCCATTTACCCCCTAAGGGGTTGATTTTCAAAATAACAAAATACCTATATATTTGCCTATTTATTTTTAGATGTGCTCCTACGAAGTTTAAAGTTGTAATGTCTATTTTATATTATTTTTCCATACAAAATTTGGACCCCATTTTCACCCCTTTAGGGGTTAAATCATGTCCACCATGTTGGACTTCAAAATAAATGTCATTTTTGCAATCGTCATCCCACAAAACCCTTTTCACCCCCATTTCATCCCCTTTGGAGTTGAAATCCTAACAAAGACAATATACGTTGCTTTAGATTTCTATCCATAAGCCTAAATTATAAATTTAGCGATTTTTACTTTGTAAATGAAGGATTTTCTTTAATACACAACTTCATCCCCCTTTTGACCCCTTCGGGGGTAGAATTTTGAAAAACGCTGAGACCCGTATTTATTAATTTTCAATCGTCAGCCTAAACACAAAATTTGAAGATTCTAGCTTCAAAACTGAGGGACTTTCATACAAACTTTCATCCCTTATTTCATCCCCTTAGGGATGGAATTTTCAAAAATCCTTCCTTAGTGGATGTCTACACTGTATAAAGTATCCGTGTGCAAAATTTCAAGTCTCTAGGTCCCGCGTGGATATTAGACGAAATCCTTTTAAGGAACCTTCAACCAGGATCCGGCCAGCCATTTTACGCGATTAGGCGAGTCCCCATCAAGCGCGCTGCCTCGCGAGGCAAGACATTTGCCGCGTGTGGCGGGCCTCGCACAAGGCTTCCAGTTCCCGATCCCGCTCCCGCTCCCGTTCCCGTATCGTAAACGTCCCGAAACCGTCCCGTACCCCTTCCGTTTCCGTTCCCATCCCGTTCCTGTCCCGTTCCCATCCTGTTCTCGTTCCCGTTCCCGTCCCGTTATATTCCCGTTCCGTTCCCGTTTCGTTCCCGTTCCCATTCCCGTTCCGTTCCCGCTGCGTTCCCGTCCCGTAAACGTCCCCTAACCGTCCCGTACGCCTTACGTTCCCGTTCTTGTTCCCGTTCCATTCCCGTCCGGTTATTGTTCCCGTTCCCGTTCCCATCCTGTTCTATTCCCGTTCCGTTCCCGTTTCATTCCAGTTTTGTTCCTGTTTCGTTCCCGTTCCGTTCCCGTTACGTTCCTGTTTCATTCCCGTTTGGTTCCGTTCCCGTTCCGTTCCCGTCCGATCCCGTCCCGTACTCGTCCCGTACCCCTTCCGTTCCCGTTCCCGTACCCGTCCCGTTCTAGTTCCCGTTACCGTCTCGTTCTCGTTCCCGTTCCGTTCCGCTCCGTTCCGTTCCGCTCCGTTCCGTTCCGTTCCGTTCCGTTCCGTTCCGTTCCGTTCCGTTCCGTTCCGTTCCGTTCCGTTCCGTTCCGTTCCGTTCCGTTCCGTTCCGTTCCGTTCCGTTCCGTTCCGTTCCGTTCCGTTCCGTTCCGTTCCGTTCCGTTCCGTTCCGTTCCGTTCCGTTCCGTTCCGGTCCGGTCCGATCCGGTCCGGTCCGGTCCGTTCCGTTCCGTTCCGTTCCGTTCCGTTCCGTTCCGTTCCCTGGATGTGCATGTCCAGGTCCAGGTCCATATGTGTCATGTCCACCGTGTTGGACTTCAAAATAAATGTCATTTTTGCAATCGTCATCCCAGAAAACCCCAATAACGACATCTATATCGATTTTTATGTTTTCTCACCCCATTTACTCCCTAAGGGGTTGATTTTCAAAATAACAAAATATATATTTGCCTATTTATTTTTAGATGTGCTCCTACGAAGTTTAAAGTTGTAATGTCTATTTTATATTGTTTTTCCATACAAAATTTGGACCCCATTTTCACCCCTTTAGGGGTTACATCATGTCCACCGTGTTGAACTTCAAAATAAATGTCATTTTTGCAATCGTCATCCCAGAAAACCCCAATAACGACATCTATATCGATTTTTATGTTTACTCACCCCATTTACCCCCTAAGGGGTTTATTTTCAAAATAACAAAATATATATTTGCCTATTTATTTTTAGATGTGCTCCTACGAAGTTTAAAGTTGTAATGTCTATTTTATATTATTTTCCATACAAAATTTGGACCCCATTTTCACCCCTTTAGGGGTTAAATCATGTCCACCGTGGTTGGACTTCAAAATAAATGTCATTTTTGCAATCGTCATCCCACAAAACCCCGATAACGACATCCATAACTATTTTTAGGTTTTTTTAACCCTCTCACCCCCATTTCATCCCCTTTGGAGTTGAAATCCTAACAAAAACAATATACGTTGCTTTAGATTTCTATCCATAAGCCTAAATTATAAATTTAGCGATTTTTACTTCGAAAATGAAGGATTTTCTTCAATACACAACTTCATCCCCCTTTTGACCCCTTCGGGGGTAGAATTTTGAAAAACGCTAAGACCCGTATTTATTAATTTTCAATCGTCAGCCTAAACACAAAATTTGAAGATTCTAGCTTCAAAACTGAGGGACTTTCATACAAACTTTCATCCCTTATTTCATCCCCTTAGGGTAGGGATGGAATTTTCAAAAATCCTTCCTTAGTGGATGCCTACACTGTATAAAGTATCTGTGTGCAAAATTTCAAGTCTCTAGGTCCAGCGGTTTGGGCTGAGCGTTGATAGATCAGTCAATCAGTCAGTCAGTCAGTCAGTCAGTCAGTCATTCAGTTTACGATTTTATATATTAAGAAGATCATCGAAATATCATTTGGCATATGTCTCATTTTACCGAACTACGTTTTACTGATTTTCAAAATAACTTTTTACTATTAGCCGAAGTCTCTTTTGACTTTTTTTCATTTGCCAGATAACTTATTTGCCATACTTTCACTTCACCAGAACAACATCTTACCGAATATCATTTGGCCGCAAGTTTATTTAAATATTATAATATTTTTAACTTTGACTTTACCTTTGACTTTGACAACTAATAACATTAGAATACTAAATACAAGTAATTTTGCGACCTCTTTACAAAATCAAATACAAGTTCAAGGAAGTAATAAAAAAAATTTGGTGAGATAATAATTAATTATTTCTTTTTAAATTCACAGTTTATGTCCAAAAAATTTAGGCGCGCACTCTCACCCTCGCGCAAGTGACGCGAGCGGGGGAAGGTGGGTGGCGGGATGGGGGCTCGCGCGGGTCAACCGTGTGATGCGCTCGGGGGGGTCGGGGGGCCTGAGGCCCCCCGCTATAATGAAAAACTTTTAATGCACCTACCAGTAGGTTAGGTTAGGTTAGTGTTTTGACCACTGGCAGCGGAGTGAGCGAAGCGAGCGGAGCTCCAAAATGCTTGCATGCATGCTGCATGCTTGCTTGCATGCTTGCTTGCATGCTGCATGCTTGCTTGCATGCTGCATGCTTGCTTGCATGCTGCATGCTTGCTTGCATGCTGCATGCTTGCCTTCATGCTGCATGCTGCATGCTTGCTTGCATGATGCATGCTTGCTTGCATGCTGCATTCTTGCTTGCATGCTGCATGCCTGCTTGCATGCCTGCTTGCATGATGCATGCCTGCTTGCATGCTGCATGCCTGCTTGCATGCTGCATGCCTCCTTCATGTTGCATGCCTGCTTGCATGCTGCATGCCTGCTTGCATGTTGAGTCAAACAGAAAATAATTTAAATTAATAAATAATTTATTTTCTGAACATCGCTATTTATCCGATTCCAGTTTAAAACGATTTTGGAAATCAACTAATAACATTAGAATACTAAATACAGGGTAATTCTGCGACCTCTTTACAAAATCAAATACAAGTTCAAGGAAGTAATAAAAAAGATTTGATGAGATAATAATTAATTATTTCTTTTTAAATTCACAGTTTATGTCCAAAAAATTTAGGCGTGCACTCTCACCCTCGCGCAAGCGACGCGAGCGGGGGAAGGCGGGTGGCGGGAAGGGGGCTCGCGGGGGTCGACCGTGCGATGCGCAAACAATGACAACAATTTCAATTTGTGTAGGGAAAAGTTTGGGACAAAAATGTAAAAAAAAAAATGTTTAGCTTCACAAATTGATTGTACTGCTTTTATAGAATGACCTGACAAAATTTGAAAAGGGATCCAAAAATGACCCTGTATTATACTAGAAAAAATACGACGAAGATTAGGAATCGGAAATAGTGTGCTACAAGTTTTTAAAGCGTTTGGTGAACTGAAATTATGGCAAATAAATCAATGGTGTAATGAATGTTCGGGAATATAATACTTCGATGAAACGTTCTTTCGACCGAGCATTACCTCGGTAAAAAGTTTTTCGGCCAAATGAGACGTCGGAGTAACGAAAAAAAATCGAATTAATATTAGGTCAACTGATAAAGTGAGAAACGTGATTTCGACGAAGTAAAAAAACGTGAAACGAAAATAGTCGAAAAGTTGTCGGTAAAATGAAATTCGACCAACACAAAATTCGATCTTAAGATAGGTAACCTGGAATATGTTGTTTCTTAGTAATTACAACTGATTGTTATGCTCATTTTGATAATCAGACATCTTACTTAAATAAGTACCAAAAACCTTCCTGCTATTTACCAGCAGGCTACAGGAAAATTAGATGGAATGGAATATAGTTTACTTTAAGTTAAAGTTATTACGGTCCTCTAGAAACAAGCACTCGGAGGCTGCCGAGCGCGGGTCAAGTGCCCAATTTGTCACCCGCGCAAACTTCCCACTACTCGGCCCTGTTCGATTCCATTAAATTTTTCAAGACCTTTCCGAGTTAATTCTTGTTTACAACCGAGATTTGCTTAACACCTTAATTGGCACTATTTTTACTAAAGAAGTTTCTATCTCATTGCAGAAGAAAATGAATAAGTACTTTTTACCATTGAAAATGGTTATCAGATGCAAATCACCTCAGACGTGTTTTTGGCCATATCTCCGAGGATTTACTAGTAACTTTTTTTGGAATCCAAAAATTCCGGGTTTTTTGGGGGATGTTTGTTTACTAAATTGTAAATATTTCGGAAAAAAAACCGACTTAAGAAAAAAATAAAAAAAAAGTCCTAGGGTATTAGGTTAGCTATCAAATGGCTAAATAATTTTGAAAATCGGTTTATAACTGTGACCTGTAGGTGGTCCCTTTAGATTTGGAATTGTAGAAAAACGGCTGTTTCTACAATTCCAGCTTCTATGATTATTGACCGATCGTCATGGTAATAGTGTTAAATGATGCAGAAGTGGACGAAAAGTGCATTCGTTGGAATTTTGAAAATTGGTTAATATTATTTCGGCCGTGTCGAGGCAGTCAGCGGGCGGGACACGAGGCGGAGCCGAGTGTCACAATCGTAAAAATAAATAGGTAGGTACTAACCTAGGTAACTTTAAAAATATAATAGGACTTTGCATTTGATTTGATTTTGGTTTATCGTAAATTTTTGTGTTTCATTTTCAATGCTCCGATTCTTGCGGGGACTGTAAAATCTGTGACTTTTTCACATTTGTTGAGCGTCGACTTTCAAAGTTTTAAATTTCGAAGATTACTTTGCGTCTAACGGACTTTAACACCTTAGTAAATGGTGCTTTTCAAACTCAGGTTAACAAAAATATTTTCACTAGCTACGTATTCGTCCCCAAAAATATATAGGTAATTTTAAAATACAAAAAGGAAAAATGTCTGTCCACACACACATATCTTCGTCTTGCACAAAAACTCTTTTAAACGTCAAATAAAAAAGGCTTCTGTGGTAGAAAAAATCCCGAACAGTACCCACTCTCTCCGGGACACTTACAATGCGCTATCATAAAAATTAAATTACGCTAAGAGTTCTTCTGTAAGTGCGCGCCGTTTCAGCGGGCGGACGTAGGGTTGTTCGCCACATCAAAGCAACGCGGCCTGCGTACAGCTCTTGCCCAAATTAAATTTACCAGCTTTCTTCTTTCGTTAAATTCTTGAAACGCTTCCGAACGATCTAATGCGTCCTCCAAATCCCACCAATTTTGTCTCTTTATTTTTGAGCGAATTTAATTTTAAATTATAAAACCAAAAACAATACACGATCTTTTGTATGTTAAAATAAAGAAGTAACCCACTTTGAATACGACGTTGTTCTTTCAAAATTGACAGGGAGTATTTAAATTCAGTATAAACAAGAAAAAAGTTGAAAAGACAAAAAGAATTTAACTTTGGAGTTTTTTTACGTACACGCGCCGCAGGCATCGAGATCAAGTGGCTAATTTGTCAACGGGAACAAACTTGCTACGGACTACGGACCAAGTCTACGGGCTACGGCGCTACGGTGCTACGATTCGATTAAACTTCGACCAAAGTAGGTACGCAGGCAGGGCCTACTTAACGCAACTCAGTGGTACATTTACTGCGGAAATTTAATTAGCTAACTCGTCACGAGAACGTTCGTGTGGGGAGAATGCCCCTCCAATCTCGCTCACTATTGGGAACAATGGTTAGTGTGAATAGATTAACTACGCAGTGATAGCTGCAAAGAAAACAATATTATATATTCGGTGTATGTGTTAGTACAAAGAGGTTCTTAGATTTTAAATAATCGTTTACAAAAAATAAATAATTAAAATTGTGTTTTTACATACTCTTGCGAATTAATTGAAAAAAAAGTGAAAGCATAATACGAGTATACAGGGGATACGAAAGCTTATCTTGATTTTAAATAAAATATTCACAATATGATTAAATCATTCAGAAAAAGGGTATTTTATTATACTCTTGCGGATTTTTTAAAATAAAAAAGCGAAAGAATAACTTTTACATTAGATGGTAGTATCATTCGACATTATTCAAATAAGTTATACATTAGCACTAAAATTAATGTTTAAAAAAATGGCGTCATATTATCCCAAGTGCTGAGTCCCCGCTTAATAACCGTCTGCCCTTCTGTCACCTTTATTTACAAATGAGTTCAAATGCAATGTAAAACACATCAAATGTTACACTGATTCAAATTTAGATTTCGATTTAATTTTGGAAAAATAGTCCACGCTCACGCAATAAGTGTTTTTCGAGATCAAAGTGTAAACCGCGAAATTGTTTAATTCTAGTTTTCCACTACCTACATTTTAACATGACATTTTAGTATTTTTGTGTTGTATGTATTTCGTTCTTTGTGATTCAACTTTTTTTGAAACCTCATTCGACAATAACAATTGATTTCTCATTTTATGATCCGATGCCATTTTAATATTTCAATCACAATAATAAATTTTCTACCTTACGCCCACGTGAATGTAGAAAAATTGCTAAGCAACATATTTTGACAAAGGTGGCGAATTTGCGAAGTTAGTACTATTAGAGTTAGGGCGTATTGAGTTAGAAGCTTGGTACATGAGGTCTGATAATTTTTTGACAATCTCTTTGGTCTCATCTTGGCAACATCTTAATATATAAAATCGTAAACTGAATGACTGACTGACTGACTGACTGACTGACTGACTGATCTATCAACGCACAGCCCAAACCGCTGGACCTAGAAACTTGAAATTTTGCACATAGATACTTTATACAGTGTAGGCATCCACTAAGGAAGGATTTTTGAAAATTCCATCCCTAAGGGGATGAAATAAGTGATGAAAGTTTGTATGAAAGTCCCTCAGTTTTGAAGCTAGAATCTTCAAACTTTGTGTTTAGGCTAAGAGTTGAAAATAAATAGATACCGGTTTCAGCGTTTTTCAAAATTGTACCCCCGAAGGGCTCAAAAGGGGGATGAAGTTGCGTATTGAAGAAAATCCTTTATTTTCGAAGTGAAAATCGCCAAATTTATAATTTAGGATTATGAATGAAAATCTAACGCAACGTATATTGTTTTTGTTATTATTTCAACCCCTATAGGGATGAAATGGGGGTGAAAAGGGATAAAAAAACCTAAAAATAGATATGGATATCGTTATCGGGGTTTTCTGGGATGACGATTGCAAAAATGTCATTTATTTTGAAGTCTAACACGGTGGGCATGATTTAAACCCTAAAGGGCTGAAAATGGGGGTAAAATTTTATGAAAAAATAATATAAAATAGACATTACAACTTTCAACTTCGTAGGATCACGTCTAAAACTAAATAGGCAAACATATTATATATTATATATATACATTTGTGATTTTGAAAATCAACCCCTTAGGGGCTAAATGGGGTGAGTAAACTTAAAAATCGATATGGATGTCGTTTTTGAGGTTTTATGGGATGGTTGTTGCGAAAATGAGATTTATTTTGAAGTCCAACACGGTGGACATGATTTAACCCCTAAAAAGGTGAAAATGAGGTTCAAATTTTGTATGGAAAAATAAATAGACTAACAACTTTAAACTTCGTAGGTGTACATATAAAAATAAACAGGCAAACAAATATTTTGTAATTTTGAAAATCAACACCTTAGGGGGTAAATGGGGTGAGTAAACATAAAAATCCATATGGATATCGTTCTTGAGGTTTTATGGGGTGGTGATTGCAAAAATGAGTTTTATTTTGAAGTTCAACACGGTGGACATGATTTAACCCCTAAAAGGGTGAAAATGGGGTTCAAATTTTGTATGAAAAAAGAATATAAAATAGATATTACAACACAACGTTAAAATTCGTAGGAGCATGTCTAAAAATAAAAAGGCAAACACATATTTTGTTATTTTGAAAATCATCCCTTAGGGATGGGGTAAGTAAAGATGAAAATCGATGTGGATGTCGTTCTTGAGGTCTCATGGGATGGTGATTGCGAAAACGACATTTATTTTGAAGTCTTCGTCCAAGGGACGGGGACAGGGACGGGTATGGGAACGGGAACGGGAACGGGAACGGGGAGGGGACGGGTACGGGACCGGGACCGGGACCGGGACCTGGACCGGGAACGGGAACGGATTGGGAACGGAACGGTAATGGAACGGGAACGGAACGAGAACGGAACGGGAACGGAGCGGGAACGGAACGGGAACGGAATGGAAACGGACCGGGAACGGAACGGAACGGGAATGGAACGGGAACGGGACTGGAACGGAACGGTAACGGAACAGTAATGGAACGCGAACGGAACGAGATCGGGGACGGAACGGGAAAGGGGGGGGGAAAGAACGGGAACGGAACGGAAACGTGAACGGTTACGGGAACGGGAACGGGAACGGGGACGGGGACGGGGACGGGGACGGGGACGGGGACGGGGACGGGGACGGGGACGGGGACGGGGACGGGGACGGGGACGGGGACGGGGACGGGGACGGGGACGGGGACGGGGACGGGGACGGGGACGGGGACGGGGACGGGGACGGGGACGGGGACGGGAACGGGAACTGGAACTGGAACGGGAACGGGAACGGGAAGCATAAAAATGACTGGTCGGATCCTGGTTGAAGATTTTCTAAGAATTTTCTCTAACATCCACGCGGACGAAGTCGCGGGCAGAAGCTAGTTTTACATAATAATGTTTGTGATGGGATAAAACTTACTATTGATATAAGTACTAAATCGTACTTACATCAATAGTCACAAATATTGTCATAATATCATTATTGAAAAGATAACAGCTTATTTTGTAAAAAAAATAATAATAATATAATAATAAAATAATCTTTATTTCTCTCTCCAACAGTTACAAAAAACATATTACCCGTAAAGTTAATTCAACAGGAACTTCCAAAAATTGTCGCACCACCGCCATTGCATCTCATTAAGAAGTTAGTAAAAATTAATGTGGATGTAAACAAAGGTACGATAATTCTTGCAGAAAAAGTCAGAGAATGTAGATAACACATGCAGAAAAAGTTAAACGCGAGAAAAAAACTTCGACAAACTTGCTCGAAATTAGCGTTGTTATTGTTATAGAATAAGCCTGCCGTTCTCGATAGGTTGCTCGCTCACGTGACAGAGGCATCACTCGACCTGACACGAGCACTCTCAGGCTATTTTCGCATGTAATTTCGTCAATAGATTTTCACTTAGGATATATCTATTTCCGTTGGGCGAATCAATCATTCTAAAACTGTTTGATTCATATACACATATGTTTATTGTGTATCCTAAATAATTTGTCCTTACATAAATGAATAAAGAAGAAGATGATGATGCCATTCCGCCATACCTGTCTTCTATCGATGACGATGACGATCACATCTACAAAGTGGTTTTGCGTCATTATTTTCGCTGCCGGCGGAGGAGTGCCAACGGTCGGACGGAATCGCACGTGAAAGTTAAATCTATGCGTTAGAACAGGCTGTTTCGCATGTTTCACTTGATATACAAATGACAATTCATGGCGGAACCTACTGCGGTTTCGCTGGTATTGTTTCGCAGCGGAAGTGTGCTACAAAGGTAAATGATACAGACAGACTCACTATCTCGGAGCCGAGGGTCTCATTTCAATCCATTAATATATAAGGCTACAAACAGCACATACCTTCAGACAAGTAGAGTCGTTCGGGTTCCGCCGGCTGGTCGCACGGCGCCGGCCGATGCCGTAACGTGACGTGCAGCGACGGCCCGCGTGGCGGCACCTCGGGCGGAGCGGGCTCCGGCGGCGATTCGCACTCGCGCTCACTTGTCTGACCGCCGTTGTTCACTGTACCTTTTAAAAATGGAATTTGGGAAAATATACACTTTTTGATTCAACCTGGCATTGTTTGTCCTTATAGCTGTTATTCTATCTCACGAACCGTTTTGCTATGAATGTTGTTATGCGTGCAGATGCACATTATTTTAATGTGTGTACTGTGTATACGAGATTGTGCAGATGCACACTAGAACAATGTACATGTACACGCCTAACACATTCATAGCAAAACAGTCTTCGTGAGGTAGAAGCACTTTTTCCTATACCTTTTAAAATGGAAGTTGGTAAAACAAATCGGTACTTTTTGGTGTAACCTTTTTTGTCACCAAAATCCTTCCAAAAACAGTGAAATTTTATCTTCGCGCAGGTTTTTTCACTGTGTTTGTTGTTTGAATACTAATCGTCAGCGTAAACAGTTCGAAAAGAGAAAGAACTATGCGAGCCAAATAAGAATAGTACTGTCAAATGGCATTCTTGATCTTTTTTTTCTTGCACATCCTATACCCTGAAGTGGAAGCGAAACGCAAACAAATATGGCCGTTTTGACAGTACTATTCTTATTTGGCCCGCATAGATATCGGAATATCTAGTTCGACCGGAAAAACGGAGAGACTTCGGCAAGGAATCTCTCCATGTGGTCAGTCATGTAAACATAATACTTTATTTTCTTTAGTGTTAAAGAACAAGGAACAAGAAAGTTATTAAACAACCACACAACGCTTTCTTACACACAATACGAAGAACTATGTTCTCTACCTTACGAAGACACCTTAGCATTCGTAATAAACATAATTCCGCGCGTCTATACGTGCCTGAGCCACGTGCTCCGGAAGCTATGCGAAGCATCCTTATCAAAGGTATGCACCCATCACAGGGCACGATAGATATACAGAATGTGTAGCTACAATAACTAAACTGGAATCTGACAGCGAATGTGTGCAATGCCCCTTACATTTCTGGGTGACGTAATTACAATACCTGGATGAGATAATTGTACTGTCGTAATTAACGGAATGGCTTCTGAATAACTCAGGGTATGGGTTTGTTTACTTTATTCTGTCAATTGGTATATTAAAATATCTCACTTGGAACAAAGTATTTTTGTGTTAATGATATTAAATGAAGTTGCTCTTTGTGTTTAGATTTCTTATTCCTGAATATTAACTTCAATGCATTGAATGTGGTTTTCATAGAAATACCACAAAGCGAAATTCGATCCGTGGTCTACATACCAAACGACCACAATGCGTTGTGAAAATTAAGAAAAGCCATGACGCGTTCTGAGCATTAGTTGGTGTAATCATAACACGACGGACAGGTCGTAATTGTTGGAACGCGTACAACGATGCACTAAAACGTCGGTAAACCAGTTTATTCATTTACTGACAATTTTGAAGAGTTCAGTATATTATAAAAATTCTTTGAGTTCCCAATTATTTTAAGAAAGTAAGTTATAGTTTCTAATGACTAATAGTTTGTGTTCAATAATTAGTAGCCTTATTATGTAAATTTGAATAATCTATTGTTATAAAAAACTTAAATTTCTAATGACTAATAAAATTTTATTTAATTATAAGTGGAATTTTTAAAATAAAGTGTTTGTCGTAATGGCCAGTCGCGCGACCTGGCCGCAAGGTGCGCGACCAAACACGCGTCCAAAACCGTCGCTTTGATCTCGTTGGCCGCTGCGGCTAGGCCGCAAGTGCGATACTGCTCTAAGTCAAAAATTTCCTTTTATACAACAAATTGTGTTCTTTTATTAACATGACACGATTTTTAAATTTTCCGTCTACCTATCTAGTACTTAATAAAATACAAAAATATTTCTTAAGGATATCTATCAAAAGTTTGAGACTTGCAGGACCCACGAACAGTTATTACAAATCAGTGTGAGTCGTATTATACCTTTATCATAGTTTCGTAGTACGCGTCATGGCTTTTCTAGTTCCGTACGCGTCATGGCTTTTCTTCATTTCCACAACGCGTTGTGGCCATTTGGTATGTAGACCACGACGCGAATTTCGCTTTGTGCTATTTCTGTGATTACCACAACTCGTTTTGGGCGCTTTTATAACTATGTCTAGGCGGTGACCAGAACGCGTTGTAAGCGTTTTATACGCGTAGGTACTCTGAGGTTTTATGAATCTTATTTATGGCCCACTTATGTGTACTTACTACTTATGTACCATAGACAACAGCGTCGCTTAACCACTCCTAAGGTTAAAATTGCTTGCACGCCGCGTCGTCACAACATACATTTAGTTCGTGCAGGCGC
The DNA here is from genome assembly GCA_928269145.1 of Agriphila tristella. Taxonomy (NCBI): domain Eukaryota; kingdom Metazoa; phylum Arthropoda; class Insecta; order Lepidoptera; family Crambidae; genus Agriphila; species Agriphila tristella. The sequence continues at coordinate 13,660,969 of OV743433.1, forward strand.
GATACGCGCGCACACGAATTTTGTTGCTAACTGGTTAAGCGACACTGTTGCCCATAGTACATTACACATACAGAATAAACTAAAAACAAATTAATATAGGTACCATTGTTGAGACAGTGGCGCGCATTCCTGGCGTTGTTTTCCACCGTGAAATCGTCGGCGCGTCGTCGACGTGACAAGGTGCCGCCCGCTACGTCGCCATTGAATAATTCTTCACCTGAACAGAAAAATGTCAGCAAGAGGTTTTTTCATAGAATTAAATGTGTTAATAATAAAATAATACGAACTGTTACTTGGTGTATCTTGGTGTATTTGGTACTTGGTACGTATACTAAAGCAAAACCCTAGTTTATCAATTAACAACCCAACAATTCGGGCTTAGTTAAAATTTAAAATAGAAAAGTAATTAAACCCACTACCTTCACAAGATAGACAAATACTCAGACTGACTCATTTTTTTAAGAAAATCGTAACGAATCTTTTAACGTCTCGGTAGCTCAGCGTCAATAAAAGCATTGTTTAATTAAGCTAAAATATAAATGTTTTTGATGGATTAACTAAAATCTGACTTCTCTAACCTCCTAACCTCTGACGGATTATGCAGAGGACATCAACATCATTAACAGTTTTTTGTGAAAATGAATAATGTATTTTACTTTTTGAAAATCAATGTACTTTCACAGTTTAAATGTTTTTCTCGTCATTTATGTACCTATACTTTTCATTGAATTTGGAATCAATAAATGCTTACCTCCAGGGGTTAGGAGGCTGAGCGACATTGTACTCTTAGGATACGTAATGTTTTTATGCATCCTCGTTACAAAAATATTTATTTTGGACATTCCTAATAACAATAGCAAAACAAGTATTTATTCAGAAAAAGACTCCGAGTCAAATAATATTTTTACAAATATTTCTTACCTATTGAATATACCTGTAAGCGTATCTGCTGACGGGCGCTTTTTTGTAGCTGCGTTAATCGCGGCGATAGTCGCTCGCGAAATGACACGACAAAGGTTTTGCTTTGCCAGCGACAAAAAAGCGCCACGATTATCGCCGCGTTTATCGCAGCTACAAAAAGTAGCTCGTGGGCGTTTACGTATTCAACTCTGTGTGTTCTATTCTCAGCGACAAAAAATCGCTCAGCGATTAATCGCCCGTCAGCGGGAACGCAACTCCTTGAACTTGTTTTATGTGTATAGTCCATAGAAATAGAATGTCAAAGAACAACAATGTCAATAAACAGGTGATCCGAAAAACGTTTCATACATTTTATATGAGATACGTAAAATATGACTTAGATTCATTCATTCATGACTATAATATGGCAATGGAAATTAATAAACTATGTTCCATACTGTTTTCTTCGTCGATAAACGAATAAATGTAGCGAAATTTGGTTTTAAAGAAATGTGTGGCAATATCTTATTTACCTGTGAGAAGTGTGATTACTTGGATTGTTTCTTTTTGTCACATCACAAATACTTAGAGCACAAGACACCATGGCTCCACGATACCTTTATTTTAAATTCTAATTAAGATTAACAAACATTTTAAACAAACTGTGATTGCTCATTTGCTAGGCGGGACGCTAGGGGCTCTTACTGTAAAAAATGTTGGCACATGTCTCTTGATCCTTTGTCTCTTTTTTACATAGACTATGTCCGTATGATGTTAACTTCTCTTTTCCACGCTTTGTTGGTCTTCTTGAGCACAGCGAAATTCATGTCACTTGATCCTTTGTCTCTTTTTTACATAGACCATGTCCGTATGATGTTAACTTCTCTTTTCCACGCTTTGTTGGTCTTCTTGAGCACAGCGAAATTTTTGCTACACAGCTAAATTTTTTCTATGTCTATGGTATTGTCAAATTATTGACACAACATTTTCACAAACAAAAAAAGGAGTTTAACGGTACAACTCGGTCAACAACAATGAATAGTCAATTATCATTCTCACCAAAGTAAACACGATAATGATTGGACCTACACTACACCGAAACTGGTCAATTGTTTATGATAAAGCTAATTCAAATGGACGTTGCCATCACAGGGCACTATAGTATATGTAGAGTATATAATTGTATAGTTAGCAAAGGGGGCTCACAATTGTGTGCACTTAATTAACTAACTATCCAACTAAATCGGTGCTGTATTGACAAGAGACGTCCCTATGGAGATATCTAATCAATTCAGTAGCTGGAGCTTAATTATCTTCACGCAGTGCTGGTTATAGGGTACTCCAAGAAATCTCACTGTTATTTGGCATCTATTTCTTGTAATAAGATAATAATTATTTATCTAGTCGTAAATGTCTGTTTGTGTCGTATTAATTTTGCGCTTGTTTTGTATTAGTGGGAATACCAAAATACGAGATAACGACTAGGTATTTCCAAAAACTCTAGATTTTTAAACTTTTAGATTTTTGCATTCACAATGCTATTTTTATATTAAGATGAATAAATAATGAAAAATATTAATTATAAATTCTAATATTTTTCATTATTTATTCATCTTAACTCTAGATTTTTACTATTTATTAATGGCATTTTTTTATTTTTAGTTCATACCATTAATTTATTAATTATATTCACTGTTTTATATTGTCCAAAAAAGATAATACACTTTTTCATAGGTATCTGAATGATTCATTTTATTCTGTGAAGATTACTAAATTTTACTTAATTCATATAGCACATTAGAAATCGATCGAACGCTGAATCCTACTAAATTTGAAAATGATAAAAGGAAACTTAGCGGCTTATAAAAGTATATAAACTGCAGACCATTAAACAAAATTATTTCAAGCGGGAACGTATAAAATTTCACCTCGGGAGGAATTTTTCCATAAAACTGAATGGAGTGACATAAATGTTCGTTGTACGAAATTTGCACCAAGCTCAATTTCAGAGTTACAAAGAAAGCACGGTTGTCAGAGCACAGTGTACCTTGGAAATGTTTCCGTTTTGCAAAATATAGACTTCTTCTGCCGCATTCACTTACTTGATGGAGATCGAGTTAGCAAGTTAGTTGGTCTACGATTGCGGAAGTTAAACGACTTTCGCAAAGGCCGGTCGTCAGATGGGTGGCCAAATGTATATTTTCCTAGCTTTCTTATTCGCTTTTTATTCCCGATATAAAAAATACTAACAATAATACTAATTTGGTAGAGTGTAAGTAAAAACATCATTTATAACATATTTGCTCGTAAAGGGTCTCTTATTACGCCAATTTCAATATCGTATTGTATTTCATTACGAACTTGTGCGGTAATGTAAAGTAAAACGCACAGTTTATCAAGATGCTTCGTCTAACACGAACGGTACTTTTTAAAATCTTTGTCACAAAAATTTAATTTGTCACTAAAATAAAAAATAAAAAAAAATCTTTTTTTCACTTTATTGTTGTTTAATTTCCTCACAATCGAAGTGAAAGGCAGAAAAATCGACCGATAGATACTTACAAGTGTATCAAAATTTCATCAATATGGAAAACAAGCAAAGATGCAAAGTCCGAGTTTTATTTATTTCCTCGCAAATATGTTATAAAACGTCGTATGACATACGTGCGCTTTGATAATTACGCACTTATATCATAATGTACTATTATAAGCAAGCTCCATTTAATAAAATATACAAAAGAAGCGACAACTTCATTTAAAAGAACATGAAAATATTCAATAACAAGCAGTACTGTAATACGACCACGCACATACAACCTTATACGAGATTATTATGATTGTATTGCCCGAACAGAAGTGCTCAACATTTTGCGGAGACACCTGTTCGGTAATTACGTTTATAACATGTCATTACCGTGCTAACATTACCTTTTGAGTCCCTATTTCGGCGGTAGAATCGCCTGTTGGTGCTCTCGTGTGGAAATGGCGAAGATTGTCGCTGAGGGCTGCTCACGTATCGAGGCGACTCTCCGGTGCCTTGTGACCCGTAGATACGTCGCTGTTCATCTGGTGATGAGAAAATGGTATTAAACAAAGCATCTTTTGATTTTTGTAGTACTACCACTTCTCCGGACTTACAACCTTCATATTCTTTGTAATAGAAGCAAAATGTAAAATTAATAAAAAGACTTTGTTGAATTCAGAAACTTTTTCGAAAGTACATGTAGCCAACAATGTTGTTATCAATACATCAATACAAAACTAAGTTTAGAAACTGGTATTTAATATTTAATTGAATATTAACTTATCAGGTATTTTTAATAACATTGCTTGAAAACACCTCGAACTTCAATCATAAATTGTAACGAAAAACAAAAGTGACTTATTGGAAGGTCCGAAATTTCGCTTTTCCCAAACAGGTTCGAATAAAAGTTAAGGAAAAGTTAAGGATTTATGAGACGGTTTGTTTGTATAGGTAATTCTAAACAATAACGAAATGTGTGGACCAAGAGACCTTTAGGTTTGTGAATTCGAGAGCCGGGGGCGCCCTCACCCGTCTACGCTTGCAAACAAACTCTACAACTAGAGTACTTTGACTAGAACAATACTTAAGGCACGTTTGCACGGTTGCCAAACGTAAATACAACGCGGCTATTATAACATGAGGAGTGAAAAAGTATTTGTGGCGACCCTTCTGCCATTACGTTCCGCTGGCGGCTGTCGCATGTAATAGATTAGTGATAATAAAACTATGGAAAATAATGTAATGTCATAGTTAGAATGATTGATGTAAACCTTATTATTTGTTTGTAAGTTTATGTACTACTTAAATCATTATTTGTTGCTAAGTTTATTAAAATGATTTGATTTGATTACTTGATCCATGACGATCTGCTACCGTTTCCTGTTATTCGATTATTTTTGCCTAATTGTTATCAAAAGGAATTGATTTGATGTTGGTCTGCTACCGTTTCCTTTTATTCAATTGTCATTTTAAAATAGGTATAAAATAGATATCTTTATTATTAATTCAATGATAAATAATGTTAATTATATTATATTTTAATTGTCACAGGGTATTTATTTAATTAATGGTTATTTGTATAAAAGTATTGATTTGATCGTTTGGCGCCATTGTGGCAGACTTGTTTTCTGTAATGCTTAATCCTGATTGGTTGTTAAAATATTGGCGGGATATATCTTACTCCTGCGGAGCGTAGCTTATTTTTAGTCACATTCTACTGTAGCGAGTCAAGTGAAAAGGTTGTGGAACAGAAAGTTAAGTATTATTCTAACATGTTTTATTTCTACTGTTCACATTATTCCATTCAATTATCCATTATTTTCTGTGTTTAATGCTTGTGTTATTTATTTAATCTGGTCGATAGTTGTTGCATAATGAACGAATTGTTGCTTATTGAACGTTCATTTTTTGTTAAATGTGTTACATATCTAAGTTAATTTGGTTGATAGAATTATTGCTTAATGAACGTTCCGATTATGTTAATTATTTAAGATAATAAATTATTTGAACAATTGTTGAAGGACTTCTCACGTTTTATTAATAGTATTTCCCCTTAGTTTTCCTATATTCAGTTAGTCTATATTCAGTTAAATAGTCTACATTCAGTTCAATAGTCTACATTTAATTCAATAGCTTACATTAATTGCACTTTAAACTAAAGAGATATAATAGACAATAGCTTAGTTTTTGATTATATATTGCTCCATCCTTACAAAAGCTATCATCAGAAGTGGGATTGTCTCTGTCCATTTCAAAATATTAACACCGTTTCCTAATAATTTTCAGGGTGGATGCTGATGTGATCGGCCAGATGACTCCGCTCCGCTGCCGTTGTGAGGTCTTGATCCCGAAACCTGCATCGGCGGAGCTACAAGCTGCTGTCGCAACAATTTCGAGTTCCTTGCGTCGAAAGGAAAAAAAAACATCCGGACTCGTTCCCTGGTGCAAAGGCCGGTAAGGCCCTCGGTGGCTGTGTTTTTTTTACGATAACTGTGATTTATACACACAACCTGCTAGTCAGTTAATTTAGTTTAGCGAATTATTGTCGTAAAATTAGTAGAAGATAAGTAATTGAAATAAAGTAAAGATATTTATTGAAAAAAGTAATATGTGATGGTATTTGTGGTACACATTTGTGGTTTCATTAGTAGCATATAGTAGGATAATGCATTTAAATGAGGTTAACAAAATATTTGTTTATTTAAAATAGGTTCACAAGTAGGTGAGCAGATTTTACTAAGTATGTACAAAGGTTTTATGTATTATGTCCAAACTTTTTCAAGTGCATAGAAATTGGTGACCGTTTGGGTTTAGCAAAAATTAATTAAATACGACACTAGTACTATTATAAGTCTACACTACGAAATAACTTAATAATTTAATATTATTTGTGTATTTTGTTTAGTCATATTTCCATATTTTATGCATTATGGACGTTTTGGTTATCCTTCTCAAGTAGTAATAAAATCATTTGACGAAAGCAGTCTTTTAACCTTTATCAAAGCATTAGTATCAAAGGTATTTAGCATTTTCATTGTTTTTTTTTTAATTAAATTATCTATTTGAAAGTGTGTGAAAATAAAATCGGTCTAATAAGCCATTTTCTTTATACTCTTCGAGTATTTTAATGAGAGTAAGCATATTAAAGACAATAATCTGAGCTTGCTCCTTGTTCAAAATTTGTTTTTGTTCTGATTCAAAAATAAGCTCAACCAAGTAAATTTGGGTTCGCTCGCCCAATGGTCGGAATTATAACGTTATTATTACTGAGAATTCAAATTTTATTTTTTTATTATTGCTGGTTACTAAACTATTACTACCTATTTAGGCATTATACCTCTAATCATACTTATGAAAGGTTAGATTTATTGTCCTCGTTACAAGGTCTCCCGCTTAGGGTTTGCGAACCGATGACCTAGCTTCTATGAAATTGACGTGGTTGTAACAGCCTAGACTAAATTAATCATTTTGAGTTGAGTTGAGTAGAGTTGAGTTGTTGTCTTTTTCCAGTTTAAGACCACGCAGTTCACGAAATCTACTCTTTTGCTATCTCTGTACAATATGGTAGATTTGCATGTGGATTTGCACTATAGCTTTATTTTGCCAGAAATTTGTCAAAATTTATTACATTTTAATTGATTCCTGAAATACTGGACCATAAAAAAAAGATACCCGGTATAGCAAAAAGTTATCCTTTTTGTATAAAACATCATTATCATTGTCGTTGAAAATTACAAAATCTGACAAATGGAACTTTATTTCCTATGATGATATTTACGATTTATTTTAGAATTACCGAGCCATTTTTCAATATTCTGTTCGTTTATTGTTTTTTAGATTCTTTTTTTTAGTAGACAGTATTTTTTTTGTGTAGTGGAATTCTAAATAATGTCCTCACACTGAAAACTAAAATATATAAATTTTCGTCATATCGTAAACTCGCCTAGCCTTACTTGCTATTGTGCTACTACTATACATAGGTACAGACAGATAGTAGTAGGTACTACTATCTATTATCTATCAACTACTATAATTACTTCTACTTCTACTATTTATAAACTATCCCAATAAGTTTATATCTAGGTATCAACTGATTAGACTTTTTTTATTTTAATATTTACGTTTTAGTGAGTCTTACAGAAGGCTTAATATTTTCAGTCAAATGTTTTGGAGTTATTTAGTTTCCGTTTTTCTTGAGATCTATATTATTATAGTTTTAATTGTTCACTTTCGAACTAGTCTACAAGAGACGTATTAAGATACTTTTGGTGACTGTTACCACTTGAAAGAAGAACGGCGTGATACTTAGAGCAACGCCGGCTTCGTCCCGTGTTGCTCGATAGAGCAACATCGGCTTCGTCCCGAACACTATTTTTATTAAAACACAAGGCAGTTGTACTATTATCTATTCTGTGACAAGGCTGATATAATGTATATTCAATTAGGTATTAGTATTATTACCTATGCTATGTTACATTTTCATGTTATTGAATAATGTAAAAAGTTATCGAGTACAAATTTCTTTGACAACTTTCTTTGCGGTTGTGTAAAAAGCTGTGGTCATAACCAAGAATCTTAAATATTCATATTCTATGGTCATATCTACCGAAGATTTTTACTGGTCGAGTATTCTATTGGTCTGATAACTATGTTGTTAGATAAACTAAAAGCTTAGTTTCTATATGTGTATATTACGATACGAGATTCTGATAGAATTTATACTTTTGGAATTCTTAAATATGTTGTAGGTATTAAATATACTTCACGGATGCCTTGACTTCAAATCCTTTTTGGAATCCTTTTTGGTATTGATGTAGGCATTGATGTTGCTATTGATGTTGGTATTGATGTTGGTATTGATGTTGGTATTGATGTTGGTATTGATGTTGGTATTGATGTTGGTATTGATGTTGGTATTGATGTTGGTATTGATGTTGGTATTGATGTTGGTATTGATGTTGGTATTGGTGTTGGTATTGATGTTGGTATTGATGTTGGTATTGATGTTGGTATTGATGTTGGTATTGATGTTGGTATTGATGTTGGTATTGATGTTGGTATTGATGTTGGTATTGATGTTGGTATTGATGTTGGTGTTGATGTTAGTATTGATGTTGGTATTGTTGTTGGTATTGATGTAGGTATTGATGCTGGTATTGATGCTGGTATTGATGCTGGTATTGATGCTAGTATTGATGCTGGTATTGATGCTGGTATTGATGCTGGTATTGATGCTGGTATTGATGCTGGTATTGATGCTGATATTGATGCTGGTATCGATGCTGGTATCGATGCTGGTATTGATTCTGGTATTGATGCTGGTATTGAAGCTGGTATTGATGATAATGCTAATGATTCATGATTATGATAATGATAATGCTTATTTATTTGCAAACTGATGAAGCCACATGATATCCAACCACATATTTGTTTAATAGTATTCTTTTTAATCATACATTGATTGATTTTAATTGTAGACATTAGTAATAAGTATAGTGGTTTAGTGCTTTGACTGTTTTTGGGCTACTATTTTTGCCCAGTTCAAGGTTTGACCATATGAATAAATTTATTTATTATTTGACTTTGTTGTTGTGGCTGATGGCCATCAATAGGCAGTGGTTTTGAAAATAATATAGTTATATAACTGTTTCAAGTCAGATTGGCCGAACGGTTTGTGTAAAGTGCAAAAAACCACTGTTCAAAAATCCACTGAATTTAATACCTTTGTGATTGCTGATAGCAATAGAACCAAATTATACCCTTACTTGTATTCAAGTCTGACGTGAACTCCACTTTTTAATAATAATTTAAAACGCTGCTAAGCCACATGCTTGGTATCGAATCATCTCACTGGCAGCGGGTGAATGTGATCGGTATGTCTATGTATGATTTGGCAGTTGTGTTTATTCCATTTAGTATAAATAAATAAAAATAAAATAAAAATAAAAATAATTTATTTTCAGACCAAAGATCCATAGTTTGTTAGTAACAATTATATTTGAAACGCTGTTAAGCCACATTCTTGGTACCAGAATCATCTCACTGGCAGCGGGTGAATGTGATCGGTATGTCTATGTATGATTTGGCGATGAATGTTATAGGTATACCAGGTACACGATATTCGCTGGTCGGCCTTATGCTTGGTACTGGTTGATCTCACTGGCAGCGAGTGAATGTGATCAGTATGTCTATGTATTTGGCAATCGTGGCCTCGGTATATGGTATTCGCTGGTCGGTCAGATGCTTGATGTCAGTTACTCTCACCAGCAGCGGGTGAATGTTATTGGCATGTCTAGGTGTCTGGCAATACCTACCTATAAGTTATTTTCATATTAAGAAATTGGTATTCGCTGGTCGGTCAGATGCTTGGTGTCAGTTATTCTCACCAGCAGCGGGTGAATGTTATTGGCATATCTAGGTGTCTGGCAATACCTACTAAAAAGTTGTTGTTATAAAAATGGAATAAAAAGTTTATTAATTAATAAAAAAAGAAAAGTGGAGTAAACGTATTATTATATTAATAAAGAAAGTGTCTCACGGATTCCGGTTAAGTTCCTGTTAAGTTTGTTGACAACTAATTTCATTTCTTTAATTTCCTTAATTCTTAGATTCAAAGTGTTGAAAATATTATTAACCGAAAGTGGCGGAAACTCGTGAGATTTATCAAAGTACTAAATTACTCATTTTGAAACAATGTTCAAAATATACTTAAAAATGGGTATGTATTGCAATAATGTTATGAAGAATAAAATAAACATTGTATTTTTTTTCTTTTCTATATTCTTATGTACACACGACAGCACGTCAGGTTATACAATTAAGCTGCGAAAACAGCTTTTATTATAGGGCATAAAAGCGGCCTCAAGGTCAACATGTATAGTCTGAGGTGCCGTTGTGTGTACTTCGAGGACGAAGTACTGTCAGTATGGCCGTAATAGATTAGTGATAATAAAACTATGGAAAATAATGTAATGTCATAGTTAGAATGATTGATGTAAACCTTATTATTTGTTTGTAAGTTTATGTACTACTTAAATCATTATTTGTTGCTAAGTTTATTAAAATGATTTGATTTGATTACTTGATCCATGACGATCTGCTACCGTTTCCTGTTATTCGATTATTTTTGCCTAATTGTTATCAAAAGGAATTGATTTGATGTTGGTCTGCTACCGTTTCCTTTTATTCAATTGTCATTTTAAAATAGGTATAAAATAGATATCTTTATTATTAATTCAATGATAAATAATGTTAATTATATTATATTTTAATTGTCACAGGGTATTTATTTAATTAATGGTTATTTGTATAAAAGTATTGATTTGATCGTTTGGCGCCATTGTGGCAGACTTGTTTTCTGTAATGCTTAATCCTGATTGGTTGTTAAAATATTGGCGGGATATATCTTACTCCTGCGGAGCGTAGCTTATTTTTAGTCACATTCTACTGTAGCGAGTCAAGTGAAAAGGTTGTGGAACAGAAAGTTAAGTATTATTCTAACATGTTTTATTTCTACTGTTCACATTATTCCATTCAATTATCCATTATTTTCTGTGTTTAATGCTTGTGTTATTTATTTAATCTGGTCGATAGTTGTTGCATAATGAACGAATTGTTGCTTATTGAACGTTCATTTTTTGTTAAATGTGTTACATATCTAAGTTAATTTGGTTGATAGAATTATTGCTTAATGAACGTTCCGATTATGTTAATTATTTAAGATAATAAATTATTTGAACAATTGTTGAAGGACTTCTCACGTTTTATTAATAGTATTTCCCCTTAGTTTTCCTATATTCAGTTAGTCTATATTCAGTTAAATAGTCTACATTCAGTTCAATAGTCTACATTTAATTCAATAGCTTACATTAATTGCACTTTAAACTAAAGAGATATAATAGACAATAGCTTAGTTTTTGATTATATATTGCTCCATCCTTACAAAAGCTATCACATGTGTGTGCAGCAGACCTTAGTAACACATTTACGAGAGTAATTCCGAGCAATTTTTGAATTCATTACATTACTCTTGGAGGTCTAGGAAAGTAACGACAACAGTCCAGAGTTGATTAAGACTAATGAGTCTGCATTTGATACGGGAAAGTTTAAAATGAAAACTTAGTTTGTTTTAATCTTATCTTAGTGAAATATCGTTGTTACTTCACAGTTAACGTTTTCGTGACCGTATCTCATCTTTACTTCGAATTCTGAATACTATATTTACAATAGTCATGATTTGATGTCCAAATTGCAATTGTCGTTCGATATTTTCCTTTATTAAGAGATAATACAAAATATACATAAAACCAACAAAAACTTACAGTACCCTAAAACTGCAATAGAAAAATCACGATAAATTATTTTTCATAGAAATTCTTATAAACAGCTCGTTACGTCAAACAGCTCAAAAAAAGACTATTTTTTAGCTGAAGTATAAGAATTTAATTCAGACTTTCAGATTAAGCTTAATTCGACAAAATACATAAACAATTCAGTCCAAACTTCCCAACTGAAATAATATTGTGCGGTTTAAATGTACAATAATGAAAGTTAAGTCGCCGCGCTGTGGTGTGTAGCCAACGGCTATACGAAACTAAACACCTTGTTTCAGTTTACTTAACTATTTACAAACTTAATTAGTATTACAACCTCAGAAAGGCACTTTACGCGAAATGACATAAAGTAAACACAGAATATGGACAGCGCTAAAAGCCCCTTAACCGCATATAATTTTATTATTAAGTGACAGAGGGCCGCCCTTTGGCAGCGCTTGCGACTTTCTTTATTGCCGGGTTCCCTTCGTCATAAAAGACGCTCTCGCCTACGCATTAGATGCTTTAGTGACATTAAAAGGCTATATAACCTTAACTAAGATATACTAGCACAACAGTCTAGCAATTCATTTAACTTAACAATTTTTTATTAACATGTTATGTTTGAAATAAAAGACTTTTTAACGGATACTAGCGCGGTTTTATTGAAAGTACTTTGGTAATTAGTTGGTATTTGGTTTGATTTTTGATTTTTCCGACGTTTCGGCACCTTTGCAGCTGCCGTGGTCACGGGGGACTGAAGCTACTCGTGAGCCTACCCTCAAGCGATGAATTTTTTTTTAAGACGTTCAGAAATTAATATTTTACAATTTTATTTATCTTTTTAATTGGTTTAAGTTGATTTTGTGATTTAATTAATGCTAAAGAGAGAGAATCTACTGAAACTACCACCATTTCACAAAATTGGGAGGCCCCTCCAAGAAAGAAATGGCGAAATAAAACTTGGAGAGGAAAGCCGACCTCCGTCTTTTATATATATATATATAGGAAAGCCGACCTCCGTCTTTTATATATATATATATATAAAAGACGGAGGTCGGCTTTCCTCTCCAAGTTTTATTTCGCCATTTCTTTCTTGGAGGGGCCTCCCAATTTTGTGAAATGGTGGTAGTTTCAGTAGATTCTCTCTCTTTAGCATTAATTAAATCACAAAATCAACTTAAACCAATTAAAAAGATAAATAAAATTGTAAAATATTAATTTCTGAACGTCTTAAAAAAAAATTCATCGCTTGAGGGTAGGCTCACGAGTAGCTTCAGTCCCCCGTGACCACGGCAGCTGCAAAGGTGCCGAAACGTCGGAAAAATCAAAAATCAAACCAAATACCAACTAATTACCAAAGTACTTTCAATAAAACCGCGCTAGTATCCGTTAAAAAGTCTTTTATTTCATGTCTAGTGAGCGCGTAAGCTTGAGAAGTGAATATGTTATGTTTGTTATTATATATTCAAAATTCAAAATCATTCATGCAGTCTAGGCTGGTATAAGCACTTGTGAATGTCATAGAAGCTACGCAATCGTTTCGCAAACCCTAAGCAGGAGACCTTGTAACGAGAAGAACCGGCAAGAAACTCGTCAAGGGCTGCTATTTTTAACCGACTTCAAAAAAAGGAGGAGGTTCTCAAGTCGACGGTATTTTTTTTTTATTTTTTTTTTATGTATGTTTTAACATAGCTTCGTCAGTTATTACCCGATTTGTACAATTCTATTTTTAACTCAAAGAACATAGTTTGTGTGTGGTCCCATAATTTTTTTACAGAGATCTGGCCAGTAGTTTTTTCATAATCCTGAAAAATATCAATTATTTAGCTCGCCATCGCACGAGTTTTTATGGAATTTCGGACATAACTTCTTTGTTTATGAACCGATTTAGATTATTCTTTTTTTATTTGAAAGGGTATACTTCAAGAGTGGTCACAATTTAATTTCATTGTTATTGGACTTCGAACTTCGAAGACACATAAAGGAACTCTTCAAAATCAAATAGTATAAGTAAAGTGATTTAGGTTTTGGTAAGTTTATGGCAATCCAAAACAAACCAAATCATGGTTTGCGATGCAACGTTCTGGACTAGACTTGGACTACGATGACACAACGGAACTCCTCAAAAACAAACAGCGTAAATTTGGAAATTGAGTTCTGGGCATTTTACCATTGAAAATATTATAATATAAAGTAAAAAAATATTTACACGCTGCGCTTACATACCTATCACTGAAAAGTTGAAAATAAAAAAGCTTTTAAAAAAAAAGAAAAACCGCTTTCAAAAAACTGAAAACAAAAACAGCTTAAAAATTAAATACCTCTAAAAAGCAAGAAATAATATTCGAATCATTCGTTACACGTAATCAATATTAATAAAACACGTCTAATGAAGTCGGGTGGGGCTTTTAGAAAAAAATGAAGTTATCCTCCAGCCCCACCCGACTTCAATAGACGTGTTTTATTAATATTGATTACGTGTAACGAATGATTCGAATATTATTTCTTGCTTTTTAGAGGTATTTAATTTTTAAGCTGTTTTTGTTTTCAGTTTTTTGAAAGCGGTTTTTCTCCCTGTATATTTCATACAGAGTCGTCAACATTGAAAAATGACCTCCACATTTAAAGTGAGGTAATTTTCCATCACAATAATTAACAAAAGTATACACGCAATGGATAGGTTGAAATCGATTACCTTACATATAGGTAATTTGAGAGTAAATAACTTTCAACTAGTTGAGAAATCACTCTGTAATATGCTTTGTTGAGTCTATTGTGACTGAACTATCATCCCACACTAACATTCCTCCACCAACTAATGAGCAAGTAAAAAATAAATTGATCAGAGCTACCAACAAATGATTACCAAAAAAGAGCAACGCTTAAATTTGGCCCCATTTTCTCGTAACATTTTACCAGCCAGTCGATTTGCGGATATTACACAAACAATGAAACTTCATTCGGAGGCAGCATTAAGGTGAATTGTTTCAAGATCCTTCGTCAATTTATTACGGTCTCTGTAACAGTGGCGTTTATGAAATACAATTTGCAGGCAGGTATTTATTTATCCAGGTGCGGTGCGGGAGCTGTCAGGCAATAAATATGAGCAAATGAAGACCAACTGGTGGGCCTTGTTAGATCATTAGATATGCTACTGGTTTATAGACGCTCCGGTTCCTTAGTTAAAGGGTGTTTCCGTATTCTATGATGGATTTCTTGCTTATTTACCATGTCGAGTTATCAATGTATTGTTATTCCGAAAACTTTATACAGAGTGTTTGGTAATAGCCTTAAAAAGCCGAATGTGGTAGATGGGGACCATCAAACTGAACAACTTTTACTATAAGACCATCTCTGAAATCTGGAAAAAAAATGCAGTTTCATACAAAAATTAATAACGAAAATATCAAGATGTATGAAACAGCTGATTTGTATTTCGCGATTTCAGATTTGGTCCCAAAGTAAAAGTTGTTCAGTTTGATGGTCCCTATCTACCATATTCGGCTTTATAAGACTATTACCAAACACATATTTATAAAATAAGATATCTACACACATAATAATATGTATGTGGTAGGTAACCCTATTTACACGGGGTGACTTAGCAGGTGATAATTAGTCAATTTGCGCTTTTTGTCGACAATGAATTGTAAAATCTAATGGCAAACCGAATTTTAATGAGGTGATGGCGATTCGATTATACAAGCAATTGTCGATTAAAAGCACTAGTTGACTAAAATCGACCACAGCAAGTCATCTGTCAAGTCACCTGTGTCACACCCCGGACATTCCATTCAAGCGCCCCATTATAAACAGATGACGTCAGATGACGTTTGTACACGCGCAACTATGTGTGTAACTCTGGCTACCAAGCAGTTTGTACTGTGTGAGCGGCGTTCAATTCATAATTCGAACTTTTTGGTTTAAAGTTATAAAGTTACGACGCATTGCTTTGAATATCAAAATTTGTTGACAGTTAACAAACACGACTAAAAAGTTACGACGCATTGCTTTGAATAACAAAATAAGTTGACAGTTGACAAACACGACTAAACGAGCATACGATTCGGCATACGAACTCGCGGGGTGGGGTGAGGTAAGTGATTCTAGGGCGGGCTATGGAGTGTCCTTTCTGTACGTAGTACTTATATCTATTCTTTGTCTGTGTAAATACTACACTTGCACATCAGCTATTTATAATGTCCTTACTTTTCGAGCACAAGCCTTCCTTATGAAAAGGATGGGCCATAACATAAGCTACCACGCAGACCCAATGCAGATTGATGTGTATAAATTACTGCAAATGCAGCCGGGACCAACGGCTTAACGTGCCTTCCGAACCGCGGAAGAACTTAAAATAATACATTTTTGGTCACCCATCACATGACTTAAACCACTGCACCACCGAGCTCCTCATACTGAATAACAATAACATAAACTCTACACAGTAATTCGACTTCAAGAGTACCAAAATATAACTGTTCAAACAGATCAATACGGGACAATAAATCAAACTCTTTCTCCTTCATTCATAATTAAATACTCGACGATTTTTTACAATCAATGTCTTGGTACGTACAGTTTTTATCTTCATCATAGATAACTTTCATATTTATTTCTTATTCAGTATCAAGTTTTATTATATTAGACTCTAACACTGAGACTTTAGGTCTAAAATACTCTAGAGCTTGAGCCAGTCCAGCGTCGAGATGCCTCCCTTCAGTAAACAACTCAAGATTGAATATGAAAATTTAATCGACTAATTTAATCGAAGAGAGATACCACGCAGCCGTCGGCAGAGTTACTACGAGCATATTTTGAAGGTAAATAGGAATAACCAAACATCTTGTTATTTATTGAAGAGGCACTTCAGTTTGTCGATAACAGTACCAATTTATACGTTCACTAAGCACCTAGGGAGCATCATTAATGTCATAAAATGGGTTCTAATACTTGGACTATGAATACTTATTGATTGATTACTTACCTATAGGTGGTACACAAAAATTATGTAGGTATGAATGTTGAAAATGTTTACACTAAACTTAAGAATCACCTAGTCTTTTCATAACTAGTACCTGGGTGAACCGAGCAAGCTCGGTTATTAGTATTTATTGTAATATGGTGGTGTTTAGGTGATAAAAAAAGTGCTTTAGCCATTGAAATGTATGTAAACTAGAATGGACAGATCTACGGCACAAATTGCCGTAGCGATTGCAAAGATGGCGGCTACGCATGGACAGTGCGAGCGTGAGTTGTCAAAGAAAAAGTAGCATGCACACAGATGCGACACATTCTTCATAATGATTAGGATATACCTACTTGTTTAATAATATTACATAAAATTATAGTAAGAACGCAATTTAATTAGGTAATAGGTACATGTTAATACTTACTCGAAAAATTAAAAAAAGGAGGATGGGCATTGAGTATCCGCACTCATAACAATCATTTGGTGTCGTCGAATAGATTTTTTATTAGGAAAATATTAGGTACTATATGGAAGGAAACATGGAAAAATATTTTTCCATGTATCCATAGTAATGATAATAATGATTAGGATATACCTACTTGTTTAATAAAATTGCATAAAATTATAGTAAGAACGCAATTTAATTAGGTGATTGGTACATGTGAATACTGACTCGAAAAAGGAGGATGGGCATTTAGTACCCGTATTTGATGTCGTCGAAAAGATTTTTTTATTAGGAAAAATATGTCTATGGCAACATGGAAGAATATTTACTAACCCAGATCCTTGTCCGGAAACCGCGGAAAGCTCACAAAGTGCTAGTTCTAGTTGATATCATAATAATTGCATATACGATATTATTATAAAAAAAAATGCAAATACGATTTTACATATACTCTGCTTTATCTGCTGCTTATAATAATTACTCTGTCATAGCATTAAAGAAATAAACGAATTGAAATAAAAATCTATAATTGAAATTAAAAAGGGAAGATAAGGCACTAGCTAGTGTCTAGAAAATGCGCCCTCAAAATTAAAACGTTGAATAAACGTACTAACGAATTCTCTAATCCAAAAACACATTGAAACGTACTGGGGATCGAACCGGCCGGCACAGCGCCTATCCAAACGGTAGTCAACGGCATTAGTAAAGTAAAGTAAGCATTTATTTGGCGTTTTCAATACAATACAGATCTTAAAAATTAGAATTAGACGAGGCTCAGCTTGTGTTGTGGAGTCTAATCCACAACGCTGGTTTTCAGCTAGACCCATAAATATATTAAAAATATAAAATATATTTTAAGAGAAAACACTATACCATCGACGATACCAAAACTGTAGGTATAATACAGTCTAAAATAGTCAAAACAAAAAATGTAACAAAAACATATTGTGCTGTTTTTTTTTCTCTAAACTACCGAGTCAGATTTTGATGCCGCTTTGCATAAGGGTGTAGTTGAGGTATCCCTACATAAATACAACAACAGTGTCGCTATTGGTTCATGGACCACATCTTATACAAATTTTCCCACTCTCCTTTCTCATAGACAATTACAGCTCGACCATAAAGAGTTGACAAAAATTGAGGGCGCCACTTTCTATGTAAACACGTCAAAATCACGAATAAATTGGCAACACTTACTTAATTTTGTACTGAAAAATTTTAGTTCCATTTTATTTAATTTCAACTCTTTATGGTCAAACTGAACTCTATTGAGCACTTTTACGCGCGTTTTTTTTTAAGATAGATATTCGTGCTAGGGATCATGTAGGTACACATTCGAACTCACTATTTGCCTTGCCACTCGAGCGGGATGAGTAATTGCGGCAATGGAGCACAGTTGTTCTGTGCACGGATGTGCCTCGACAACAAAATACAGTAGGGATTTAAGATTAATAATCACTTTTAATTAATTTTTCTTTTTTGACAAGCCCCTGGACATATTTTTCGCCTGACAGCGTAAGTTAAGTACCTACACTGTGGCGGCGCGCGGCGGAGTTGTCCTACATCATAGGCAGTTCTTAACGGAATATAATAATATACTTATATTGTAAAACTGTGCTATTAGTTCACCTATCCTACTTTAGTACCTACGTATACAATCTGTATAGTTCACTTTTCATAATCTATGATTTTCATACAAAATGTCGGCTCAGTAGAAATAATGTATAAAAATTAGTTTTGGTTGGTTTATGTTGATGTTTTGTTTACTTACCGATGATAAGTCACTCCACTATTTTTTTGCTTCGTAGTGCACGATTTTTGCACGTCTTCAACACACAGGTCGGCATTTTTGTCGGCACAATTACACCGTGCGTTCGCGGTGAGCGTTGGCGAGTGACCAAATGAGTTGAGGTCAATTGACCTCAACGCGTGGAGCAAAAATCGGGGCCGCGAGGTCAATTCTATACATACATTTCAATGGCTTTAGCTACTTACTTTGGGATCAGAGCAATGTATGTGATGATTTTTCGATATTCGTAATCTCAACCTTACATTACTTGTCTTGTCACAGTGTAACGCCATCTATTGTCGATTTCTCTTATTACATAGCTATGGAATAAGATGTAGTTAATACATAATAATTCCGCGAGGCGTAGTAGTTAGTTTTTATGGCATTATCCGAGAGATGGCGTCACAAAACGTACCCGAAAAACTGTTTAAAATTTGTACAGTTACTTAAATTTGTATAGTTACCTAAAAACGAAAATTTACATTTTCGTTTTGCACTATTGCTTCATAAGTCTCAATAAAATAAAAACTCGAAAGCAATATTAACTACATTTTTTAAACTTGTCTAAAAAAAATAAAAAATATATATGTAAACTAGAACATAAAAAAAGTAAGTCTCCGAGCGGGATTCGAACTCTGAACACTCGTTTCTTGTGGTCCACGTCCTAACCCGCTGAACCAAACGGAGATTGGCCGGCCGCGGACGAAATTAGCGACCATATTCTGCGTCGAAAGAAAAACGCATGAAAACGCGAAAACGTGCATTTTCCCAAACGTAAGACCAGTATAGATCGTTTATCCCCGAAAACCCCCATATACCAAATTTCAACGAAATCGTTACAGCCGTTTCCGAGATCACAGAAATAAATTTATATTATATATACAAGAATTGCTCGTTTAAAGATATAAGATAACTAGACCAAATTAAAACGGTGTCATGAAATTTTGCTGTCATGCGCCTAATCTTGGTCGAGTAGGAAAAGACAGACGATGCATAATATTCGGTATTAGAATTCTTAAATGTTTAGCAAAAAGAATTTGTAATATCCATTCAGGATAAAAAATATCGGATAAATCATTTTAAAGCAGAGTAAATCTAAAAGAAAAATCATTTTAAGGCAGAGTAAATCCAAAAGAAAAATATCTCCTTAAAACTCTAGATGCGGTTAGTAAATTCTCGAATGAATCAAGCTGAGACCTAGCATTCATTTGCAAAGCGCCAAACTTTGACAAGTTAGGTTGCATTTAAATGGCAGCCGCCAGCGGCGCGAGCGCGCGCCCGTCACCGTCCGCGCTCCGCCACCAAATTTGCATTTTTCAAAGTCTTTTGTGCCTCAACGTTGAACCAGGCTGCATTTCCGCACCCATACATATAAAGGTACTCGACTTCACCGACTGAATATTTTTACGGCACAATAGAGAAAATATGCACAGAGGTAATCAGACTTTAAAACTTTCGCCCCTCGCGCATAATAACGTAAAACATCAACTGAAAGCATAAAGATTGGTCCAGCAAAGTTGTCTCGCCTTTTCCTATAAGCCGCAACTCCGATCCTCCAAGGGTTCGTATTTAAAAAATATTTGTTGAATAATGACTTTCTTTGGGGAAAAATAATAGGTACCGCCGGCCCGGCGATGAAAATGACCCGAATTAAATTTTCACATTCAATCGCCGGCTGTTTACCCCTGAGAGCGATCGCTACCCGCGGCCACCTCGCCTGCCTTCCTCATCATATCTATTTTTGTTTTACGAAATAATCATACACGAACCACGTTCATTAAGAATGGAAAAGTCTCGGATAACTCACCACACATTTTGATGTATGTTATTGATTATGCAAGATAAGTTAATAGGGGATTTGTGGATGTTAACGACTGCAAATATTAGGTACATTTAAAAAAAATGTGTTCGTTGTCATCAACCAATCCCCTATTTAGTTAATTCATCATCATCATCATCATCAGCCTATCATCGTCCACTGCTGAACATAGGCCTCTCCGAGTGCACGCCACTGAGCACGATCCGCGGCTATACTCATCCAGTTTATGCCAGCCACCTTGCAAAGATCGTCGCTCCACCTTGTCTAAGGGCGTCCCACACTACGTTTGCCCATACTTAATTCAGTTGATCTAGTAAGTTTTTAGCCAAAATAATACATTAAGAAAAAAAAATAAGGATAATATTAAAGTAAAATATTTGTTTAAAATAACAAACAATTGAAAAAGCGATAAAACTCACGAATGGTTGTACTAATTTGTCCGGAATATCATTAAGGCATGCCAGATAATACATCGCACAGAAACCACTTAGAGCTATTTCCCGGGATTACGTGATAGCAACACTTAATTTACAAGCTCCATTTAATTCGAACTATTTTGAGGTTCAGCCCGGAATTTAAATATCTAAAGATAAGGATTTC
Source organism: Agriphila tristella (assembly GCA_928269145.1). Classification (NCBI taxonomy): domain Eukaryota; kingdom Metazoa; phylum Arthropoda; class Insecta; order Lepidoptera; family Crambidae; genus Agriphila; species Agriphila tristella. The sequence continues at coordinate 13,682,333 of OV743433.1, forward strand.
ACGCGAGTGGGGTTACCAACTTAGAAGGTAAAATTTGGATAACAAATCTAATTATGTACATACTAGCTATATTGCAGCACAATAATAAAAAAATGTTCTTATTTTCACTAGAAATTCACACATTTATATAAAAAAAAAACAAAACTTCTTTGTACTAAGTAGGTAATCTAAATAAAAATTGCTTAGGACAAATAATCTCGTTGAAATTATGGTAGACTCACATATTTAATCCTAAAACGTTTGGATCATTACTATTATTACATCTACGGGATTATTTTTAATGAACTAACAACCTCGTAGGAGTAGATTACTAACATCATAAACAACAACGTTTATTCTATGACTTTCCCGAAACCATAAAAAATCTATCTATATAATGTCTGTATAGATTTTGTGGAGAGAGCCATGCTCGGCGTTTCCCTGCGTGATCGAATCTGAAACGAGAAGATCCGCAGGAGAACTAAAGTAACCGACATCGCTCGAAGGATTGCTCAGCTGAAGTGGCAATGGGCGGGACACATAGCGAGAAGAACCGATGGCGGTTGGGGCGGAAAGGTTCTGGAATGACAACCGCGCACCGGACGACGCTCCGTGGGTAGGCTCCCGACAAGGTGGACTGACGATCTGGTGAAGATTGCCGGAAGCCACTGGATGCGGGCAGCGCTGGACTGATCGTGTGGAGATCCTTAGGGAAGGCTTATACCCAGCAGTGGGTGTCATGGGGCTGATATGATGATGATGATGATAGATTTTATATGAAAAGTTTTTTTTTCGGGAAGTCGTAGAACAAACGTTGTTGTTTTTTATGTTAGTAATCTACTTCCGCGAGTTTTTACAAATAACCCTGTATACAATTGCAATCTTCGCTACATGAATTTAAAACAATAACTTAATATTGATTAATACTTGTCAACGGAGTTGCCTAATAAAAGGAGGTGCGAATTATAACTTAATATCTTGATATTGTTTTTCTATTTGAGAACTTTTATGTTCATTGTCAATTTCAAAACTGAGTAGTTTCACTTGATTTTTATCCCCGACGATTTTCACTAAAGATTCTACTAACGAGTAATATTGAGGGATTCATACATTTAAAGTACTTTCAACGACACACACTTTGGTCACCCTACACGCGTACAGTTTGCAGCGCAGAAGGCTCTAACTAAATTACGCTTTTAATGACAAAAGAATAAGACTATATTATTATCTCTGGTTTTCTTAGTCAGTTATAAGTTTTTACTTAAAAGTTTATTTGAATATATTAAAATTACTATTTTTGTAAACTTATTACATTTAAAAAAAACGCCAGGTGCCAATCAGACTCGCGCACGAAGGGTTCCGTACCAAAAAACGCCAAAAAGTCACATTTATTGTATGGGAGCTTATTTTATTGTGTTTTTACTATTTGTTGTTACTTATAGCGTCAACAGAAATACATCATCTGTGAAAATTTCAACTGTCAGCTATCACGGTTCATAAGATACAGCCTAGTGACAGACAAACAGACGAACAGTGGATTCTTAGTAACATAGTCCCGTTTTTACCATGCGGTGCCGTACCCAAAGGGTAAAAACGGGACTATGTTAGTCCCGTTTTTACCCTTTAGGTACGGCACCCTAAATAGTACTTATTTAATGGCAGGATAATTTTGCTGATTCACAAATCGTCCACCAGTCGGCGCACTACCAATAACTTGGCGCTAGTGTAGATATAGACCTGTCATTTGTTGTTTTCTATGGAATGTGGTGATGGTGGTGGTGGTGGTGGTTGTGGAATTTAGTTTATTTAGTTTTCTATTTGGATGTTGGAAGCGATTTTTCGTAAATATCAATTTTTTCCAACTCATTTTGGTTTTCTACAATCTTTAATTCGTTTACTTTCTGACTTCCATAATAATTATTAATTAGAATCAACCATTTATAGGGATAATTAAAAAAAAAAATGGGAAAATCGGGGGTAAAGTCCCGTACAAAGGTCTTCAGCAGTTAGCGCCACCAAGCGGGATAAATTTTGTGACATCCCGCTCCCGCCATTAAATTGATATACACGGTTCTTTTTAAAGTATATCTAAAAATGAAAAGGGGTGTTCAGACCACGTTAATTAACAACTTTTACTATGGGGCCAACCACGAAATCGCGAAAAAAAATCAGCTGTTCCCTAGAAAAGTACAACATCGACTCGACTATAATGTATGGAACAGCTGATTTTTTTTTGCGCGATTTCGTGATTGGCCCCATAGTAAAAGTTGTTCATTAACGTGGTCTGAACACCCCTTTACATTTTAGATATACTTTAAAAATAACCGTGTATTATTTGAATATGAAGCCTTTAAAGGCCAGTCTTACAACCAACTCCTACAAAAACTTAGCTAAAACTAAACAAACAACGATAAGTGTTCGATAACACTTCGCCTCCATTCAAACGCTTCTGCATAGTCGCGACCAACGACTGTTTATTTAGATATACAAATTTTTGCGAGTGTCCGTCCGTTTGCAGAGCTCAGAGCAGAAGTGCAGAGATTAGACAGGGCCCATCAGCCCCATCAATTACGGGTAATCCGGGGCGTGCGTCTACACGCGGCCTACGGGGATTATTAAAATTTTCTGTGTGCTCGCTATTCTGAGTGGGTTTGAAGATTGGTGATGCTCTGTGTGATCTGATCGTGATATGACGAAAGTATAAAAAGCAAAAAAAAATTGGCACACAGTTAAAAAGGAAAGGTTAGGAGCTGTAACCTGTAACTTTAAACATCGCAACTTAGAGCAATCGGGACGAAGCTAGCGTTGCACTGAGCATCGCAAGATCAGCCAGGCCTTCGCATGTATAAACGAAGAGATTATCTTCGTTTATCCATGTGTGTTTAAATCGAATAAGTTTGAAAATATTATACCTATAACTGTTAATATTATTATGCATAAACTTGGAAGAGGCTCTATCACTATGTCTGTGTAATGAATGAAAGCATTTGCTCCCGAGTCATGAATGTGTAAATGTAATTTATTCATATTTATGCTTTCTATCTATTAATCATTCACCATATTGTTTTATTGGATGATTGATCAAATTTTAATCGGTAATTGTATTTATATTTAGAAATACATGAGATCTAATTTTCCGACTTCATTTCCATTTCCTTTCTACCTATAAAAACATCTCTATTCCATTTTATTTACGAGTATAGCATTTACCAATTAAAATGCTTACCTTCCTACGTTTTCTATATAGTAGGAAATTTACATACACAGTTCGGCGAACCTCTATCATAGATTATTATTATACCCACGATTCAGGGATTCGTAACCGACCTGAAGAACTTAATTAAAACCATCCAACTGAAAACATAGCTCGAATGAAATTTGCGTCCAATGTTATATTTTACCTTCGTCATAACTCATAGTGTTGGGAACCTCAATATCATGTGAGTGATAATTAAATATGGATGGCCAGCGGCTCGTTGATTGCGTACTTGAATTTTGGACTTTGTTCTTTACGACTTAAGGGTTTTGTCTATTTTGTTGAGGTGTTGTAATACGTACTAAATCCTAATACAGTTGGCCACGCGATCTTGTGAAATATTCAATTAGGTCCGCTGGGCAGCTAAGCAGAATAATCAATTAGGCCCGTGGACGATATTCATTATCAACTCAAGCACACGTGTAAACGGTCAAGGATAATCAATTACAGTTTGACATATAGACACCGGCATATAAATTGGCAAGAGAATGTAAAGACAGAAGATGCGCGGAGTTAAGTGTTTGTAGCTACTGCGCGTCTTTTGTCTTAACTTTCTCTTGCCAATTTATTTGCCGGTATCTGTACCAAGCTTTTTTTGGCAAAATATTAATATAAAATGTACGTCTAAACCTTCGATCATCTATACTTGAGGATGTAACATGTCATACAATAACAAAGCTGAAAAGTGGCACATGCTGTTTGGCAAATCACGCGACACTAAATGTCAAGTTGTATGACAAGTCTTGGGGGACTTTCATAGTGGGCTGCGTTTTGGGGGAGTTAAAAGTGTCCCACAAATGCTTCGATACCATATGCAATAAAATCAACGTTTTGTCCGGTCAGGCATGGACGTCCTTCTTTCGGATTTACCACTAAACATTTAAAACAACAAAGTAGAATATATTTTTAAATAATTTTTAGAGCTTCATAATAATAAATATAGCCTCAATAGTTCATCTCAGTCCTTTGTCCAAAGTCTATCTGTATTAAAAATGTGTGTTACAAAAATACATTATTTTATTAATGTTACGAAATGTCCAATGAATAATCGGCCTACGTATAACATTCAACTTCGTCCAAAATGTGATTAACATTCCAAATTCTATGTAATTACTTAACTTAATTAAAATACTTAGAAGTCTCATTAATTGTATTAACATAGGGTTTTGCGAATAAAGCAAAACGCAACGTTAATGACCCGTTAAAGTTACCTGCTGGCGCTGTTGTGGTTAAAGAGTCACCGGGCCTGGTGAGGAGGGTTAAGGAGAATGTCCGTGGCGCCCTCTCCTGGCCACCTAGCGAACAAAACGACAAAGCGTTTGGCTACATTTATAGAGAAAACGGCCTCCGGCCAACCGCGCCGGCCCGCCCTTTGTTTTCTTACTACGCCGCCCGCCCGCTGCGCCACCGTCGACACAAAACTTGCTCAACCTTAAGATAATAGATCTGCGCGACCAATTTACATTCCGTTCTTTGTTGTAATTTCAATGTGAATTGCTAAATATGTTTATCAAACTTAACTTCTAGGTAGAGGTTCGGATTGTAAACCTTTTGAATAGTTTCCGGCGTATTTTCAGTTCTGGTTTTGTTTATTAGTGATTTCATATTCATGTAAATACAGATTAAGTTTAAAGAGAATTTATTTATTTGTCGATTCGTATATTAGAATAGCGCTACAAAAGCCTTACCCCAAAATTAAGTCGAAGGAGTAAAAAATAAGAAAGTCTCCCACTGTGTAATAATACACTGAAAAAAACGTTCATAATTCCTCAGATGTGATTTAGTGGCAGTGTAAATGGCAGCCCTGCGCCTGTGCGACGAAACGCACACCGCAGGAATTTCTAAATCTTCATAAGATAATGGATCGGCCCGCGAAAGAAAAGGACCTCTCGGGCTCGGAACTTTGTTGAATTCCTGACTCGTAATTAATAAAATTACTTTTTGGGAGCTTTCCTCGACTTCAAAGAATTTTAGCATAAAAGAAAAAAGTTAAGTGGATGAATTATTTTTGAATGATAAAGGGAATAATTCTTGATATTTATACAGTTTGCGTTCAGTTACGGGAATGCAGGGTTTTTGCTACTTATAATAACAATTGAAAAATACGATTTTATTTTTAATGTCATATTGTTTCTCTTCCTCGATTGTTTTTTGTGGATCGAAACTAATTGTTGCTCTGTCTGGAATGATACATTATTAACTAATCCTCTGAAGGGAATTCCTTTACTTTTATAACTTCACCGAAGCGTATTTTCTTGCAATTATATCAGCTATTGTAGAAGAGGTTTGGAGTTCGGCACTTCTGTAAATTGCATTTAACGTGAACTATCAAGACAGTATTTGCCGTGCAATTGAACTCTACGAGATTTATAGGATTCCGGCCAAGACGCATATTCTCAGGAACTCTTTCTTTTAATCTTTATTCTTTCAATATTTGCTTTAAATACCTATAACAGATTTTAATATAATTAAAAAAAAATACTTGAAATGACTCTTTAAATGTTTATCTAGCTAATTACATTTGTAAACTTAACAGTGATAAATGTTTCTATAGAATTTGAGAAAACCAATCTTTCTCTGCACAACTCTATCTTTGAAATGAAACTATAATCAATATTATTTTCAATCGCTAATTTATGTAGGATCCAATGTAATTCTTTATGATAAAATGAGAAACAAAACTTTTTTTTTTTGAAAATCGATGTTTAATTAATTTCTTCATATATGTTATTTTCAGTATTAATATTCAGTATGAGTTAAAGGGATTTCAGATTCATATCAGACTCATAGTTCGAAAGTTATCTTACATGTCTGTTGTCCCTCATGAATCCAAACAAAAGGTCATTTTCATTTGACAAAGGATCATACTAGAAAACTTCACATCCGCTGAAAGGTCTGTTATCACGACATTCGATAACAACCCGCATGTAGCGTCCACACATGGACGATGACAACTACTGATTAATTTGCAAACCATACCGCTATCAGTAGCAGACCAAACTGACTTGAGGAAGGAGAATGTTATGCTTATCTTTCATTTCGAAGGAAATTAATAACGAATAAATTGTAATAAAGGTTCTTGAAGCGTGAATACTTTGTCTTTTTAATATAACTGTGTTTTTTTATTATTAATTTATACCGACAAAGAAAAATGATTGGTTCTTTGTTCACTATTCGGTTATACACTATAATATCAAATCTATAAAAACATTAATAGAATAAACTAAACCTGTTTATTTTTGAGACTCCGATAATATCGGAGTCTCAAAAATAAACAGGTACATGGTGTAAATCCCGACATAGTTTATTCTATTAACGTCAATAACCATGGAAATTTAAAACTATAAAAACATGTTTCCGCGAAAGCAACAACAAAAACATTTACATCAATCCAATTCCGAGTTTACAACATTGATTGAAATTCTATGGCTGTTCGAGCGCACCTTTTCCCGTGTCGTGACCTGGGGAAAAATGTTTTTTAAATAATAATTAATCGACCGTCAAGGTATCGTATTACGAAGGAGTTCCGCGCATGAGTCAATAACATGTCAATAAAGTCTGAAAGGCACGTCTCACCTGCCGGAGGCACAATACCGTCTGTCGCGTGAATAATATTTATCATAATTCTTCGTTCAGCTCCCGTCAAATCGAATTTAGGTGTACATATTCGTGTTTTTACAGTAATGCACGTGGTGCGGAGTCAAACTTTTTCCGACGTCGTCGATTATGCAGACATCATATTACTTACAATGGGTCCGATTTCTACTACTTGATTTAGCTCTCAGACTATAGCACAATAGAATATACCCTTTTTTTCTTTGTTCTGTGGATACCCTCAAGCACAAAAATTTAATACTCACAACCTTAGAGCATTCAACCAACGCTCTAAGCTCACAACAGAGTATTTTTTTAAATAAGAGAGTAGGTAATTTATCACTCTCAAGCCAGTCATTTTAGTTCTGATTAACATCTCTTCTTTATCAATTGTTCAAAAACGATAAAAAACGCAATAACGTTGCAATACACCAATTCTTTCCAAGCGAATAAATGCACAAACGGATCACATTTCCCCGCACTTTTGCACAGAAAAGCCTTCGCAGAACTTAATTGAATAAAGCTAACTGCTTGTGATTCAGGAGAGGCAATATCAGGTGCCCGCTTTTGAAAAACAATAACGGGGAACGCAGAGTGGGAATCTTTATACAAAAGAATCGGCCAATGAAGTTGCACGCCACAGAATCTCCATGCAATAACGCCGTGCTCCGCGGATTCTTGCGGAGCGCCGCAGATATTGCGTACTTACTGGCTCGCGTCTAATAACAGCCGATACCGTTTGTGTAAGGAGAAAAATACGAAATGAAATGGATACTACGGCCTTATGGTTTCCAATCTCGGCTAACATTACGAGCTTATTCTTTGCTTTAATATTCGTCTTTGTGGACTAGCGGAGACAACAAAGGCGTTGTCTATAATAATTTACAATAGTAAATGAGTTGGTTTTACAAAGACAAAGGGTAGGTACCTGTTTAGTTTAGTTTAGTTTTAGTTCTTTCATCTACAATATCGCTATTACTTTATTTAGTACTAGCGGCCGCCCGCGACTTCCTCTGCGTGGAAAGGTTTTTTGCTATCCCTCGGGAACGATACTTTTTTCGGGATAAAAGGTACCCTATGTCCCTCTCTGTACCCCTGACAACGTATATGCAAAATTTCATGATGATCGGTTCAGTAGTTAAGATGTGAAGGCGTTACAAACAAACAAACAAACGGACTTTCGCATTTATAATATTAGTAAGGATCATATTTCTAACACAACTCCTGTAACTCTGCTGGTTTGGTTGTTTTGAATAAAATAAAACTGTTGATTATATAGATTTAACCAATCAAAATAAGCTTATAGTATCTACGAATCGCCAAAACTCTATTTATTGATGAAAATAAAGAACTCTGAACCACAGCAGTTATGATATAACTAAAGTTGTACATTATATTGAACACAGTTTACCACTTGCGCATCAAATCACCGAGCGCTACTCAATTCAATCACGTCCAGAAGCATCGATCATGGCCGCTGTAACTGGTTTACAGTCCGGCGAATTAAAAGCAGTGCACCCTCGTACTGGTAGACATATGTGTATATATAATAGGTATATATCAACATATGTTATATCACGAAAATAAACCTAAAAAATATACAAAATCAATAGGGTGAACAGAGTTCCCACCGTACATAGACCAGTCGACATGCCATGGTGATCCACAGCCATTTTAATGTCCCCACTGCTGGGGACCAGGCCTTCCTTATGGGTGGATAAGAAAGATGGGCCATAACCCACCACGCGGGCCCAAGGTGGATTGGTGGGTATTAACGACTGCAAATGCACCGGGGACCAACCGATTAACGTGCCTCCCGAAGCACGTACTCGAGGTAATACATTTTTGGTCACCCATCCCATGACCGACCCTTGCGAAAGTTACTTAACCTCCGCAATCACTGGGCCAGGCGCTGAACCACAGCGCCATCGAGCTCCTCATGCCATGGTTATATTGCTCAATAACTTGAAAATTATTAAAAAAAAAGTGAAATTTCTGGTAAGGACTATTTGAGACTCATATGACCTGCTATAAGAAATATACTAGAAAAATATGAAAGGGTTTATTCTTGTCCAATGAAATTGCAAGTAGGTTAGGTACTACTAATCTGAGTCTATAAACTTAACTTTCTAGATAAACTTTGCTTTCTAGTACTGGATGAGTCTTCGCCTCTCAGGTGAAGTGTGGGAGCTTTTTTAACGGTATTTAATATTTTTTTTTATTAAGTTTCTGTTTTGCTAATAAATGTGAGTTGTAACACAAATAAGTTGCACTGTATGAATAAGTATGAAATGTAGAAACCAAATGTTTCATAATTAGTTATGTTATACTTTTCAGCATAGTTTAAAGTGAACCCACTGTAGTCAAAGTTTTGTGGTATTAAAAAAACATTTAAAACAAAAAGAAAAACCACCTTCAAAAAACCTGAAAACAAAAACAGCTTAAAAATTAAATACCTCTAAAAAGCAAGAAATAATATTCGAATCATTCGTTACACATATCAATATTAATAAAACACGTCTATTGAAGTCAGGTGGGGCTGGAGGACAACTTCATTTTTTTCTAAAAGCCCCACCCGACTTCATTAGACGTGTTTTATTAATATTGATATGTGTAACGAATGATTCGAATATTATTTCTTGCTTTTTAGAGGTATTTAATTTTTAAGCTGTTTTTGTTTTCAGGTTTTTTGAAGGCGGTTTTTCTTTTTTTTAAAAAAGCTTTTTTATTTTCAACTTTTTAGTGGTAGGTATGTAAGCGCAGCGTGTAAATATTTTTTAACTTTATATTATAACATTTTCAATGGTAAAATGCCCAGAACTGAATTTCCAAATTCACGCTGTTTGTTTTTGAGGAGTTCCGTTGTGTTTTCGTAGTCCAAATCTAGTCCAGAACGTTGCATCGCAAACCATGATTTGGTTTGTTTTGGATTGCCATAAACTTACCAAAACCTAAATCACTTTACATATACTATTTGACTTTGAGGAGTTCCCTTGTGTATCTTCGAAGTTCGAAGTCCAATAACAATGAAATTAAATTGTTGAAAAAAAACTCTTGAAGTATACCCTTTTAAATAAAAAAGTATCATCTAAATCGGTTCATAAACAAAGATGTTATGTCCGAAATTCCATAAAAACTCGTACGATGGCGAGCTAAATAATTGATATTTTTCAGGATTATGAGAAAACTACTGGCCAGATCTCTGAAAAAAATTTATGGGACCACACACGAACTATGTTCTTTGAGATAAAAAAAGAATTGTACAAATCGGGTAACAACTGACGAAGCTATGTTAAAACATACATAAAAAAAAATAAAAAAAAAATACCGTCGACTTGAGAACCTCCTCCTTTTTTTGAAGTCTGTTAAAAAACCAACAATATTCCTTTTTCTCCTTTCTCTAACAACCAAAAGTTCTACAAAACGGAAAATAACTAACCTAGGATTCATATTATTCCATCTCTCTTACTAAAGTAATCATCTTGCCACTCAAAGTCCTTGATCAGGTAGATAAGTTAAGTGCGTTCACAGTTCGTCAGTTAAAAGCGCAGCAAATGCTTTAACGCAGTAATCACATTAGTTCCATAGCAAAGGTAATGCCTGCAACAAGACCGAAAAGCCGCCATTTGCTGGACCGAAGCACCAACGTAGGAGCCCTAATAAATTATTCAATGGTATCCGAATATCACGAGAGTAATGAATATCGGAATGTGGGTTTATTAATGCATTAGCTGCGATAGTGCACCCGGAAATTAGGTATTAGAGAGTTCCAACTGATACCGAAATTATAATTTTAATACATTATTAAAACTTTTCTCTAATATTAATTAATCGATACCATTGTTTGAATTTAAATAAAGACATATAATATATAATATTCATATTATATATTAATTATTTTTGTTACTTCACAAAAATAAAATTTTAACGTTAATAACAAGACCACCATTAATATTTTCAGGAAGACTTAAGATTGTTTTATAAACTAAGAATAATTACACCTATAACGATAATTCTCTACAAGCGCGCTGTCAAAAGTGAGGCAACTAAAACAGCCAAAATGGCGCCGTTTTCAGATTTATATTGTCCATTACTACATAATCATACTTAATAAGAACAAAACAGTTTCAATTTCCCTACCTTAATGAGATTAGTTATTATATTACTGGATTTTAGTTAGGATTAGGTAACGTATGAAGGATATAAATCTGAATACTGAGCCATTTTGGCTCAGTATTAGTTGCCTCACTTTGCATGCAAGGACACGGCTTCTGAGTGTAATTATTCTAAGTTAATAAATAAATAAAATACAACAAATTATCTCCTGCAAGCCCAGTATTTCTGGAACAATTTACTTTTCGAATCGGATACTCAATTTACTAAAAGGTTACATCACTTCAAAACAAGGCAATTGAAACTAAGGCTTCAAGTGGAGCAGTCAACAAACAAACAAGTTGAAGCATACGTATACGAACTATGTAGGAACATCTAAATTTGCCGTCAGTTTCCACGTCGATATGAATAACACCGAACAACAAGCACTTACATTTAGCAAAACATACAAATGAACGGCTCGTATGAACAGTGGCTCGTATGGCCGATCGAGCGCACACCACTCGAAATGTTACTACTACTGAAACTCACACACCTAGTTTATGATTCATCGAAACTTTGATGTAACTGATCGTTGTTCTTACAAAAAAACAAAATTACAAAATAAAAAACAAAAATACTAATCTTAGACACAAGTTCAGCTTATGAAAACGTTTCATCCATTCAAACTAGGATATTTCTGGATTTCTAATTTTGAAAGCAGCTGCTAGTAATTTTGCAAAAAAAATTTAAAATCGTTATTGACCGAGCGAGCGCGAAGGGCGAGCGAAGCGTCTCTGCTTCAGCTTAGGCAAAAATTCTTACGTATATCCTTCCGGCGCGACGGCTTTCCGTTTGTTCTCCTCTTTCTCAACTGATTCTCGTGAAATTTTGTAGGCAAGTTCGAAAATTATACTTATAGAATTTTTTGTCGACTCAGTTTTTCGATGATACATTAAATAATTTCTCTAAAATAGTGTTTCCAACAAATGAATGAAAATTCTACCTAAAATGGTTTTCTAGTTCATTATTACAGAAGTCATCTTTTGTAAAATTTTCATTCAAAGAAAACTCTTTCACTTTTGTTGTAATGAAACAAATGTTCACACTCTAACTGGTAGATTCCAATAGTAACGCAACAAATTTTGTATCCACTCCATACAAGCGGTAACTGTATGGAGTTTTACGACATTTTATGGCATCAGTCAATTAGTATGTTAACGCACAGCAAATAAAAGCCACCCTCTATCCATACCAGAAAGAACAGATAATGTTCGTCTCTTTCAGTATATTTATTCAGAGCACTTAAATAACAATGAACTAACCTCAAAATATGAAAAAAAAATGAGACAAACTTGTGAATAAACTTCTTGTAGTAACGTTTATTCTTCTTAATCGGTTCAGACGTCTTCTAGTAATCGGTGCTGTACCTACATACTAAATCATTTATTTATTTGCTTGTAGGAGGATTTACAGTCAGTCAAATATAACAAAAGAATAACATATAGATTTTCCAATGCCATTATTTACAAATCCCTACAGATACACAAAACAATATACGTGAGGTATTCATAACCAACGACTTTTTTTGAAGTCGTATAAAAATACATCTTGGCTCTGTGGAGTAGTGGATTTCGACTGGACAAAACTATAACTTTATCGATACGATACTCGTTACCGATAGCTACTTACTTGATTAAATGTCAGTATGAAAATTAATATGTAGCATCAAGCTGTCAGTTACTGTCTTTGACTACTTACAACAATAATAAATTCGCTTACTAGCAAGAGTTGTAACGTTGTAAACGTACATGCTAATTTTATTCAAGTTTATGAGACTTATTTCTTATAAACTAATAATAAAGAAAACCATTTATTTTATTTTATTACAACTTCACAATACAATTTATAATTTTTCTTAACACAAACTTAACCTGTCGAAACATTAATAACATTAAATATAAATACTTTAACAAATCAAAGGAATATTTTCATTTTAGCGCCCATTTTGTTTGCCGTCGCGTTTACGTTTTGTCTCTAGAACCGATGATCTGTTATTGATCCGCGGCGCAAGCGTTCCATTCAATCATTCTACGGACCGTTCGTTCGACTCACTGACACTCACTCGCATTCATTCCTTGGTAGACACAGTCGTAGCTGCAATTTGCCTTTTAATTTAAATACAAAAGAAAATAATATATCGGCATTCTTAAATTAGTGCAAAATCTTAATATATTCCGTGCCTATTCGGCCAATATAGTGAATTCGTGTTTTTGAAAACCCCAGATTGGGTAAGTGGTACTTGTATTTCGTAACAATTATAGTAGCAATTAGTTCGCTGGAAAAGTGTAATTTCTATTTAGTCACCTTTCTTTATTTTATTCTATTAGTGTTTGTTAGTTATAAAACGTTTAACCATTTGTATCCATTGCAGTAATGTAAATTTGCTTAGTAACATCATATCGTATGAAACTACCCACCTTATATAAAAAAAATGTTTTACGTTAATTTAAATTTATTTTTGATTGTAATCTCCGTATCCGATTGCGAACACCACGGCACAACAGCTCATAAAGGTACTATCCTAGTAGTTGCTGCCGTTGGTGATCGCACGGTATCTGGATGTGGGAATAACGCCTTTTGATGGCGCGTTCCAGGGTCCGAGGCACAGATTGTCCGAGGCACAGATTGTCCGAGGCACAGATTGTCCGAGGCACAGATTGTCCGAGGCACAGATTGTCCGAGGCACAGATTGTCCGAGGTCATCGCAACTTCGTCCGACGTACACCTTGGGCTGCGCTCCTGTTGTGCCCAGACACCGCTTACCTGCTTTCTATCTGCGCCCCGACATCGCCTAGCTGCGCCCCCCTGTGAACCCGTTTTTTTCACCGAGGCGTCCGACACGGGAAGTACCTAACCGACTAACAGAGAAAAGCCAAGCCCCCTTTTTAATTCTTTGGGCTTCACCCACGACCGCTCTGTACCGGACTTTTAATCTCAATATAATATTATTTAATTTTTGTTCGCGTTTTCCTTCTTGTCCCATTTCCGGTACATTTAAGGTGAAAGGAGGTAAGAACGTGACATTGGCGCCTAACGTGGTTGAATTGTTTTTAAGCTTGGCTCTTTCCTGTCTTTTAGTCGAAACGTAGCTAGTTTTGTGTTGTGGTTGTTTTTTTTTGGGAAGCGTGTTTTTTTGTGTTTTTTTCGTGTTGCTGAAGTGCACTACATTTAAAATAAGTAACGGTTTATAAACGACACACCTTTATGTCTCGTTACCTGCAAGTTTGTTTTGTATAATTTAATATTTCATTAAAATTGTTAGCTCAGCCCTAAAATGGCGCTTTATTTAATTAATTAATTTTATTTTTATATTTATTTATTATTGGTCAGTATTCTTGACGTTTTGTAAGGTGCATTTCAGTAGCTCGGATAATTGATTTACTTTTTGTTTTTTGTTGCAATTTTAGTTTTTTTTTTTATTTTAGTTGACTTTGTGTTTAAAAAAAATACGTTTTTTAATTGATTTTGTAACGGTGCGGAGATTGCGCTTTTATTATTTTAGATTATTTTGTTTCATAAATACCACTTACTCCATCGGGCGTTAATATTTTATTTATATTTCGTTTTTTTTTACAATGTTGCCAATCAAATACCTATCTCTGCAAAAATCGGAGCTGGAGTACGAGGTGGGCATTAGAGGAGCCACTCATGCAGCCTCTGTTGATGAATTGCGTAAACAAATAGTCAAATTGGCTCTAACATTTCCTTCAGAGCACATTTTGGAGTTGCCTTTAGAAACAAAACAGGATCTTGCTGGTTGTATGGACGTGGTGTCAAAAATTAAATTAAATCTTGACATTGCTGATCCTAGTATTCCAGTACTCTTGAGAACGCAAAATTTATTAAACCATTTACATAATAGAATAGCTAGAATAACTTGCACCGACGCTATTAAAAAGGAATACGACAGCGTTGTTATGAGCCATAAGCTTCTGCTTCAAAAATTTACTGCTCTTTCAGTTAACAGACCTTTACCTGGTGGTGTTTCGTCGGTAAACCCTAGCACTAGCAGTGAGAGTAGACCTATTGTACCCGATGTGTCTAATGTGATATCGGTAACGTGCGATCGAAGATCGGCTGACTTGTCCAAGTTGAAGTTTAATGGAAAGGCTTGCGTCAATACGTTCATACAGCGTGTCGATGAATTTGTTGAGGCTCGAAATATTCCTTTGACAAAGATTTCTAGTTTTGCCTCCGAAATTTTTCAAGACGATGCCTTGCATTGGTATCGCTCGATAAAGAGCAAAGTTAACTCCTGGCCCGAGCTAGTAGTAAAGCTAAAGGAAACATTTGGATCGCGGGACTTTGATTATAATTTTATTCCTGAAATACGTGCTCGCACCCAAGGTGATTGTGAGACCATTACTATATATCTTTCAATAATGAGCGGAATGTTTTCTCGTTTGAACGAGCCCCTCTCTGAAAAGGAACAGCTAAAAGTACTGCTTCACAATGTCAGACCCTGTTATGCCAGCATTTTAGCGTCTGCTGGTGAAGTGACATCTATAGATATGTTACATTCATTATGTCGTAATTATGAAGTAGTACAGGATCGTTTTTCCAAATTTCAAGAACCACCTAAAGTAACTTCAGATACTCTTGCTCCCGATTACGCATACAAGAGAGAAACTAATAGGAATACATTTAAACAAAATAGCGGTTACAATAATAATAATTTTAATTATCAACATGGACCATTTCCTCACAATAATTCTCTCAACAATCCTCATAATCAAAATAGAACTTACTCTAATATTAATAATAATAACAATTTCAAAGGAAATTATTCTAAACATCAAGACTATAGTACAAACCGTAATCGTGGACCATCATCGTCAAATTATTTACATTCAATTAATACTACCCAATATCAACCTTACTGCCCCAGATGTCGCAGCAACTCTCATCATATACGGCAATGTCAAGCTAGTCGTGATGTGTTTTGTTTTAAATGTGGTACGAAGGATGTGAAGACGCCTGATTGCCCCGTGTGCACTAAGAATAACTTACCCAATTCAAAAAACAAGTAAAGCAGAATTGTAGCAATTTTGATAAGGAAGATTGGGATAACTGGCTTGCATTTTTAAGAAAATTTTCTGCCACTTATAAAGTTTCTACAATTCTGAATTCTAAACCAGCTGATGATTCTAGACCTTATGTTAATATTAAAATAAATAATAAAGAAGCTACTGCTTTGTTGGATTCTGGCGCTGCGCTTAGTATTTTAGGCAATAACTCTCATCTTAATTTAGAAGATGAATGTTTATTGCACTATGACAATCACACTAATATGATTGCCGCTGGTGGCCAGTCTTTGCAAAGTATTGGCTATATGTTTTTACCAATTTCGTTTGAAGGCCAGTTTCATATAATTAAAGCTTTTGTTGTGCCTGAGGTCGAAACCTCCATCATATTAGGTGTAGATTTTTGGCGAATTTTTAATTTATGTCCTAAGTATTTGGGTAGCATCACATTATCCGATGTCCAGATAGCCGAGGTAAAGGATAATTCTAGCGAAACTTTTATTCATTCTTATGATAATTTATCCGACTCGCAAAAGTTATTAGCTGATAATGTCATTTCACAATTTAAAACTATATCCACTGAAGTTAAGGGCTTAGGTAGAACGCATCTTATTACACATCGTATCGACACGGGTGACGCTCAACCCATCAGGCAGCGTTATTACAGAATGTCTCCAGAAAAACAGAAAATTTTAATTGAACAGGTAGATGAAATGTTGTCTTTGGCTGTAGTGGAGCCTTGCGAGAGCGCCTGGTCCTCCCCCGTGCTCATCGTAAACAAGAAGAATGGTCAGCCCAGGTTTTGTTTGGACAGTCGTAAGCTAAACGCAGTTACGAAGAAGGATGCCTACAACTTACCGTACATTTCAGAAATCCTCGATAATCTTCGTGATGCTAAGTATTTGACCAGCATTGATTTGTCGAAATCATTTTGGCAGATCCCTCTTGCTCCTGAGGACAGAGACAAGACGGCTTTCTATGTCCCAGGCCGAGGAACATTCCGTTTTAAGACTACTGCCTTTGGTCTGACCAATGCTCCGGCTACACAGCAGCGATTGGTCGATTTCCTCTTTGCTGACATGGACTCTAGAGTTTTTGCGTACCTTGATGATATTATAATTGTTAGTTCCTCGTTTCAGGAGCATGTTTCAGCTCTATTACGCGTTTTACATAAGCTGCAGAATGCCAATCTCACAGTGAATTTTGAAAAGTGTAATTTTTTCCGTAGCCAACTCAAATATCTCGGATATTTGGTTGATGCTAGAGGCTTGCGTACGGACCCTGAAAAGGTGGAGGCTATTCTCAACTTTCCGACTCCCACAAATAAAAAGGAGTTGAAGCGTTTTCTTGGAACTGCTACGTGGTACAGGCGTTTTGTTCCCAATTTCAGTACCGTGGCAGCACCACTCAATAGACTGACATCTAATGGCAAGCGTTCGCCTTCTTTCGAATGGACGCCTGAAGCTGATAGATCCTTCAATGCCCTTAAAGAATGCTTAGTATCTGCGCCTGTTCTCGCTTGTCCGGATTATTCATTACCTTTTGAGGTCCACACGGACGCGAGCAATTATGGCATTGGTGCGATGCTAACGCAAAATATAGATGGTAAGGAGCATCCCATAGCGTATATGAGTAGATCTCTTAGTAAGCCCGAACAGAACTACGGCATCACCGAAAGGGAGGCTCTAGCCGTGTTGACAGCACTCGAACATTGGCGTTGCTATGTGGAAAACGGGCAGACGATCACCATTTACACCGATCACGCTGCGTTGAAATGGTTCATGTCGTTGGAAAATCCTACAGGTAGATTAGCTCGTTGGGGTGTAAGATTGTCCGCTTTTAATTTCGAAATCAAGCATAGGAAAGGCGTAGACAATGTAATTCCTGATGCTCTCTCTCGTGCCTTGCCTCTCGCTGCCTTATCGCTTTCGAATTCTGTGCTCAACACTGAAGACTCGTGGTATAAAAAGATTTATAATGGTTGTTTGAACTCGCCAATTATGTTTCCTAATTTCATTATTAAAAATAATTCATTGTATCGCTTATCTAAAAACAAATGTCAATTAACTTCTGAGTTTGCGTGGAAAGAAGTTGTTCCCGAGGAGTTCCGCGAGAAGGTAATAATGGAAAATCATTCGGAACCAACAGCAGGACATCTTGGTATTTTTAAAACTTATAGGCGCTTATCTTTAAGCTATTACTGGCCTGGCATGAACCATGATGAAGTGAAGGCTGTGGGATCTTGTTCCACCTGCTTATCATATAAAGCTCAAAATCACACTACATTGGGTCAGATGGGACGTCCAAAGCACTGTTCGCGCCCCTATCAAATAATTTCAATCGATTTTGTAGGTCCGCTCCCTGTTACCCGGAAACAAAATAGTTTTATGCTCGTCGTCACTTGTTGTTTTTCAAAGTATTGTATGATTTTCCCGCTACGTCGTGCTACTTCAGAATCGGTCGTTAAAATTTTGGAAGACTCAGTGTTTTTGGTTCATGGTGTACCCCAAACAATCTTCTTGGATAATGGTACTCAATTTATTAGTTCCGTAACTAATACCTTATTTGAGAAATACAAAATCCCTAACATCTATTTTACTCCGAGGTATACGCCTCAAATTAATACGGTGGAGCGTTATAACAAAACTATAGTGACTTGTTTGGCCACTTTTGTAGAAAAAGACCATCGCACTTGGGACACTTTTATTCCTAAGGTGCAGTTCGCCATAAATAATTCGGTGAATGAAGCCACTGGTTTTACACCTTCATTTTTGGTCTATGGTAGGGAATTGGTCCGATGTGGATCTCATTATACAGATACAGATTTGGGCGACGAAGTCTTGTTCCTTCCGCGCGATATTTACGCTGAGAACTTGGGTTGCCTTTCGGCTGTTTTCGATGAAGTGCAGACATCCTTATGGCAGGCTCATGTTAAAAATACTAGTCATTATAATTTGCGTAGAAAACACTCAGAATTTAACGTCGGTGACTTGATCTATAAACGTACCTTTATGTTGAGTGACAAGGATAAATACTTCACAAAAAAGTTAGCACCAAAGTTTATTAAGTGCCGTATTATTGAAAAACGTTCTCCTCTGGTCTATGTACTGGAAGACATGTCTGGTAAGAACATAGGAGCTTGGCACATTAAAGATTTTAAAACAGTAGGTTATAAAAATAATTAGGTAAAATGCATGGATAGTTGCATCTCGCTTAAAAAAAATATCTTATCGTTAGCATAAGTAATCAATGTGTCATTGTTGGTAACTTTTTATGTAAGAGAGCGCTAACAGCGTATAGAGTCGCTGTTTTTGTTTTTTATGGTTGAGATGATTCTGATTGGTTGTATGGAAGATGATGATTGTTTGAACTAGTTTATATGTGCAATGTTAACGATAGTCCGGAAGTAAGAGACGGTTTTAAATTAGGTTTAAAACCTTTCCGTGAAGCGGGGGGTAATGTAACGTTGTAAACGTACATGCTAATTTTATTCAAGTTTATGAGACTTATTTCTTATAAACTAATAATAAAGAAAACCATTTATTTTATTTTATTACAACTTCACAATACAATTTATAATTTTTCTTAACACAAACTTAACCTGTCGAAACATTAATAACATTAAATATAAATACTTTAACAAATCAAAGGAATATTTTCATTTTAGCGCCCATTTTGTTTGCCGTCGCGTTTACGTTTTGTCTCTAGAACCGATGATCTGTTATTGATCCGCGGCGCAAGCGTTCCATTCAATCATTCTACGGACCGTTCGTTCGACTCACTGACACTCACTCGCATTCATTCCTTGGTCGACACAGTCGTAGCTGCAATTTGCCTTTTAATTTAAATACAAAAGAAAATAATATATCGGCATTCTTAAATTAGTGCAAAATCTTAATATATTCCGTGCCTATTCGGCCAATATAGTGAATTCGTGTTTTTGAAAACCCCAGATTGGGTAAGTGGTACTTGTATTTCGTAACAATTATAGTAGCAATTAGTTCGCTGGAAAAGTGTAATTTCTATTTAGTCACCTTTCTTTATTTTATTCTATTAGTGTTTGTTAGTTATAAAACGTTTAACCATTTGTATCCATTGCAGTAATGTAAATTTGCTTAGTAACATCATATCGTATGAAACTACCCACCTTATATAAAAAAAATGTTTTACGTTAATTTAAATTTATTTTTGATTGTAATCTCCGTATCCGATTGCGAACACCACGGCACAACAGCTCATAAAGGTACTATCCTAGTAGTTGCTGCCGTTGGTGATCGCACGGTATCTGGATGTGGGAATAACGCCTTTTGATGGCGCGTTCCAGGGTCCGAGGCACAGATTGTCCGAGGCACAGATTGTCCGAGGCACAGATTGTCCGAGGCACAGATTGTCCGAGGCACAGATTGTCCGAGGTCATCGCAACTTCGTCCGACGTACACCTTGGGCTGCGCTCCTGTTGTGCCCAGACACCGCTTACCTGCTTTCTATCTGCGCCCCGACATCGCCTAGCTGCGCCCCCCTGTGAACCCGTTTTTTTCACCGAGGCGTCCGACACGGGAAGTACCTAACCGACTAACAGAGAAAAGCCAAGCCCCCTTTTTAATTCTTTGGGCTTCACCCACGACCGCTCTGTACCGGACTTTTAATCTCAATATAATATTATTTAATTTTTGTTCGCGTTTTCCTTCTTGTCCCATTTCCGGTACATTTAAGGTGAAAGGAGGTAAGAACGTGACAGAGTTGACTCTTGCGAATAAAAGTAGATGCACGTTAACTACATCATCATCATCCCCCTACCCTTATCCCAATTTATTTGGGGTTGGTGCATTGCGTCTGTTTCTTCCATTCCTTCCTGTCACTCGTCATCCCCTCATCCACTCCCTTCGCATTCATATCATTCCGCACACAATCCATTCATCTTTTCTGCGGTCTTCTTCTTACTTTCCAGCCCTCAACATCCATATTATCCATTACTCTTCTAGTAACATGCCTTTCATCCCTTCTCATAACATGCCCAAACCAAGCCAGACGGTTCCCTTTCAGCTTCTCTGTTACTGGTGCTACTTTCAGACTTCCTCTAACATACTCATTCCTTATTTTATCCATTCGCGTCACACCACACATCCAGCTCAATATTTTCATCTCTGCTACATGTAATTTCCTTTCATCCATCTTCTTCATAGCATCATAGTAATTCTGTATTGTTGAGTAGTCAGGTAGTATCACAGGGGGCATGACCCCCCCCCCCCCCCACAAATCGTACATGTCATATAGAAAAAAGCATAAAAAATTACCCCAAAATTTCAGACTGCGACCGCGCCTGGTTAGATATACCACATAAGCTCACGAACTCACAATATTCCCAGAGGATATTAAAAGCATATCATTGTGCATTCATTTGGTAAATCATATTATCCGTAATGTAATAATGGTGTAATCCAACACACCAATAATCTTATACGAAATCAAATGACATTCCTAGTCCAATAAAGCATTTATACCGTCGTATCGGGAATTTAATAAAATCTTTTATTTAATAATGGGTGATGCGTCGCCTACTTGAGCAGTGAGAATTATTTATTGATTAGGTAATACTACGTTATTTTCCCGACCGTACTTGCAAATTTTCTCTTCTCTAATAAGAATATCAGTACCTGGGCGACCGAGCTATGCTCAGTTATAATTATTGTAATATGGTGGTATTTAGGTGATAATCTACATTGTTATCGCAAACGTTAACTTCATTTTTTAAAACTTGTCTAAAAACAATAAACATAATATATAAACTTGAAAATATAAAAAAAAAACAAAAGTAAGTCACCGAGCGGATTCAAACCTGTTACACTCGTTTCTTGCCGTCCGCATCTTAATCCACTGGACCAGACGGACAGTGGCCGGCAGGACGAAATTAGCGACCATATTCTGCGTCGAAAGAAAAAGGCATGAAAACTCGAAAAGTCGCGTTTTCCAAAAGATAAGATTTATCTAGATCGATCGATCGATTTAACCCCCATATACCAAATTTCAGCGAAATCGTTGGAGCCATTTCCGAGATTGCTCGTTGAAAGGTAAATAAAAATACCAGATGAAAAACAAAAAAAACAATATATGGTGAAGGTATTGTTCTGTGTCCTAGGAAGTAATTCCATAAATCTTTTGATTAGTGGCTTTCTCACGTGTTGTATTTTTTCGTGTCTATAGTTATTTTTGCAAATAATTTAACACTCAAATCGATAAAAAGGACCTTACATAAAATACCTTATTTAAATCAAATAAATATTATTTACACATAATTTTATTAATACTTAAGTTCGTATTTTTTTCCAAATAGATTAATGCTCTATTCTATACAGACAGACAAGACAGACTAGCCCTTACCTCTCTGATTTGAAATGAATAAGTAATAAAATCGTTCGCTCCTTAAGAATCTTCATCTCATCAAATTTCGAATATCATTCAGCGGGAATAATAAATACCTTCTTTATATTAAGCACTTACAAGTACCAATAAATCTTCGATTGTAGATTTATTGAGGATAAAATATATTGTTGTTACGAAAAAAATATTACAATCGACAATGTACAGTATTTTTACATATTATGCCAGCTTTTGAGATTTTGAGGATTATAGACTTTGTGTTTTTTTATTGTTTGGAACTAAAAGCATACTTAGTCAGATTGTGCGATAATAACCGATTATTATCAGTCTAGTGACTTGCAACTTCAAGTGTGTATATTGCAAGTAGGCGATATTTTTTATTGAACGAACGAGCCCGAAATGCGAGCGAAGCGTCTCTGCTTCAGCTTGGGCAAAAAATATTTCGTATGTTCTTCCGGCTGTCCGTCGATTCTCCTCAGGTCGCATTTCTCAACCATTTCTCGTGAAATTTTGTGAGCAGATTTGATAATTTTATAGAATTTTTCAGTCGAGCCTTTTATATTTTGGCAGTTTCGAAAATGATCAAAAATGTAACAACACTTTTTTGTTAGCAGTGCAAATTTTTAGAAGACTCAAAAGTTTTGTGGACATCAAAACATTTGTGGACAATATTCAAAAGGTTGTAAGCACAGTTACTAATTCTTCTTATTTGGATGTATCAGTGGATAATGAACTAGGGGCGTTGTGAGCTGTAGATCTCGTGTTTGTCTTTTATGAAAGATTTCGAAAAACTGAGACAAAAATCCATGTAATTTATCAAACCTGATCACAAAATTTCACGAGAATCGGTTGAGTAATGCGGCCTGTAATCCTAAAACAACCGACCATCAATCAGAGCATATGAAAGATTTTTGTCACAAGCAGAAACTGCTGAAACGGAGACGCTTCGCGCTCGCTCCCCTCTGACCACGTGGTCCGACTGCCTTTGTTCTGCCAATCGGATCACATGAACTTTTTCATGCTAGCTCAGTATGGAGATTCAATGTAAGCATTATCAAAATTTCAGTAAACAAACCCAATAGTTACGATATTATACTCGTATTTTATGCTTTACTAGCGGCCGCCCGTGGTTTCACCCGCGTGGTTCCCGTTCCCGTGGGAATATCGGGATAAAAAGTATTCTATGTTTTAATCTAGACTATCTTCTATCTGTGTGCCAAATTCCAACTCAATCCGTTAAGTAGTTTTTGCGTGATTGAGGAACAAACATCCAAACATCCAAACTCACAAACTTTCACATTTATAATATTAGTAGGATTAGTAGGATAGGATTATCAAGTTTTATGTTTTTTATGAAAAAAATGTAAGATAGTTATATTTCAATCCCTCGGGAACAGTTATTTTTTTCTGGATGAAGGGTACCCTATGTCCTTCTCTTTACCCCTGACGACGTATATGTACAATTTTTATCGATTCAGTAGTTAAGACGTGAAGGCGTAACAAACAAACAAACAAACGGACTTTCGCATTACTACTATTAGTAAAGACAAAAAAACAATTTTTTTTCAGGGGTGAATACCAGCAAGCAACCAACAATCTGTCCAGTACTCATTTATACACCTTCAGTAACATCAGAATTCAAATTCAAATTAACCCACAGTTTGAACGCCCGCTTGTCCTCGTTACGGACGATTTTCATCATAAGCCTCGAGTAAGCTCTGAACTCTGAACTGAAATACAATCTGAAATGTACTGTATTTCTGATTCTACAGGAATTATCATACTGTACCTAACGGTACTAGTACTAGATTCAGGTAGGCTTTATTATCATTGTACTGTCACAAACGTAACTTATCATTATTAGCACAAAGGTCTTTTTTTACTCAAACATTATTCAATTAATTAATGACACATACTTTTTTACCATTATTGGCAAATATATTCGCATAACAGCACTCAGCTCGCCTAATTTACAAGCACATACATACGAGTACTACATAGGCAAGTATATAATTATGTAGGTGTACTAAGGTGTTACCCGACAAACCTTCTGTTCCCTTCATTACAATGTTATTTTCGTGATAGTCGGATAAAAACTTGCCTACTACATAACGGGTGTAACAAGACCCTCCACGAAGCCGAAGTCCACGCATTCCGCCCATCATCTGGATCATTTTCGTCTTTTAGACTATACCTGGGAAACCAATACCTACGAAGTTATTGAAGGTCAAAGTAAATTTTTATTTTTTCTTATTTTTATGAAATCTTATTTTATTCGTTATTTCCTAATTTTTGTCTAAAGAAACATTATCAAAATTTTATGTATTTCGTAACAAACAATGGCTTCACAACGTTATCACTTATCACTCAATGTGTATTTCATGAGCACACACATAAACGTTGCCTTCCAACTCGGCCGCACGCAGCTGTGTAGCATACACTCGCAGGCGCAGTCTTTTGTACGCGTTACATTGCTTGGTAATTAATGCAATGCTTTTTAACACCAAAAATGAAAATCGTTTCCCAGCAATAATTTTGAACAGAAATGGTCCTGATGATGGACAGAATACGTAGACCTCGGCTTCGTTGAGGGTACGGAACAAGTATTTATTTAATAGACAGGCTGATATCACATACCAAAAAAATAGGTAATATGCCTATACCGGGTGTAACAAGACTCTTGTTACACCCGGTATAGGCATATTACCTATTTTTTTGGTATGTGATATCAGCCTGTCTATTAAATAAATACTTGTTCCTACAAACATTATCTAGTTCCAGTGTTTGGTTAGCATCACTAATCGTAGGTACATTATGTCAAGAAAATTTTCACTGAGTAATACTCGTATTATCTAAGTTGTTAATAGCAATCAGAGTGAGTTATTTAAAAAATAAAACCTTTTGACAGTTTTCTTCAAGCTTTTACAATGCCACTTAAAACTTTGTTTGTGTTGACCATTAATTTTTCTTTTTCAAATCCCTCTTTTTAGACATCGCATTTTTATATGCGATTCTATGACTTCATCAAGAGCTCACTAGCATGACAGAATGGGAGAGGTTTTGTGGGTTTTCGTGTAAAGTTTTCCTCATAAGCTCACCGCAGGCAGGGCGCTCCCCTATCAATTGCCGTGATCCCCTCCCCCCGGAGCCCTCACTAATGATCCCACTTGTTAGGACCCAGGGCGGGCGGACCTTCGGCCGTGTCGCTGAATGAATAACAAATTCCAAGTTGATCCCGCCAAGCCTCACCGCAACACAACAGCTCGTTCGTCAAATATGAAACTAATGTGGCTGACATATTGCGATTCTGTATCCACTTTGTGTGATGTAGCCGGTGCGTGCGTGGTTAAATAAAAGAATTCTACTCGTCATTTCGTAGTTCTACGAAAAAACATTATTTAGTATGATGAATTGATTCTTGTTACTTTTAAATGACTTAAATGATAAATTACTGGCAGCAAATACTGAAGTAGAAACTAATTAATCCTACGTACACAAGGTTCTCGCAACCTGAGTCAGATTATCGTTCTATAGAATTTCTTGTTTCTAGAACCGAAGGTAAGAAACGATGTTACTTTTACTTCGTTTACTGAACCTTCGTGCCTACGTAGGGTATAAATAATTTGAATTTTTTACACTTATCTGAAAAAAATGCAAATTACAGTTGTATTTGACAAACCTTGTTTAATTTTGACTGATCGTGTAATTATGATAATACCGGGTTATTTTGCATTCACCATCCAAATTTTGAGGATGTGTTCGGTCCATGAAACTGAAAAACTTTCTCTAAGGAACACATGGCCAAATATGTAAAAAAAATACTACCCATACAAATCAAAGAGATCACGTGATCAATTTAGTATGGGATAACCAAAATTTTGTGGCGTAATTCGACACATGTTTCTTAGAGAAAGTTATTCAGTTTCATCCTCGAAATTTTGATGGTTCAAAATGACCCGCACCCTGATTATCTAAAAAGAAACTATTTAGCGACCGGTTGCATTTGACATCCATTGCTACTTTTCTTTGGTATGTTTTTTTTACCCCAAAGAAAAGTAGCAATGTATTACGTTCATCTGTGAACTGCGACCGGTCGCTAGGCGGTTTCTAATTAGATAATCAGCCCGCCGATATGTATTAATAAACATCCCATAATTTTAACATATATAGAGGAAAATATTTTTTTTACCATAAATGTATATACTATAGGTACTTATGTATTACTTACCATCGAATTGTTGCGTGGCTTGAGCGAGCAGCGATGCGAACACGCGGTCCGCTAGCGGCGGCGGTTGCGGCGGGCGGTCATCGTCACTGCTGCTGTAGCGGTCGCCGCCCCACTCGAGCGAGCGCTGCCGTCGCACGCTCGCCGCGCCGCTCGTCGCGTTGCCCGACAAACCGCTCAGTGAGCCCGCCTTCACGCGACGACCCGCCCTTTCCATTCTCGATGTGCTCATGACATTTTGTCAGTTCATCTGAAAACAAAAACAAGTGAATTTAAAAATGTTGCAAATTAATTTTTCTAAACTGACGGTCTATCTTTTTTCAGCGTATCTCTACAAAAAACCCTTTGTTTTTTTAAATAACGCTACACACTGACAAATCCTAGTCGCAACCTACGTTGAGTTTTGTATTTCATACCAAAATCTAATCCAAACTGCTAAACCGCAAAATAAAGCATGAATAAATTAACGCCGTTTCAATGTAAATAAAATTGAATTTACATTTTCAATGGAAATCACACGATGAAAACGGCGCAGCTCACCATAAATATTCAGTTTCCTGCAAACGGAAATGTTTATATTCTTAATTCTGAATCAACTACCGCCCGAGCGAAACTTAAGCCCCCGCTCGAAACAAAGAATCGACACGATATTTTATCGAAACGGTAACGACGTCGTGAGCGGAAAAGAACAACTGTAATAAAGAGCCTACAAGTTGTTTGGTTTGAACCCAACATAAATAGGAAGTTGGCGCGGGCGCGCGTGTTGGACGCCTAATCCAGAGGATTGTGCGGTGCGCCCGCCCGCGGACTGCTGACGATCCTTGTCTGTTGCTATTTTTCCTATTGACTCGGTAACTTATGTTTCTTCGTCCATTATACCGATGTTCTTTTGTTTTCTAAGCTGGACTGTCTTTTAAGAAAAAAACGAAAACCAAATTGTAAGAAAATAATGACAGTTGCAATTGCAATTCCACATATTATCACTTCACGCCATTAAGGCGCTTTCCTGTCCTAAAGTGGCACTCCGCCGCCCCCGTGGTGAATTTTATTTAATATAGTAATTCTAATAAGTGTATTAGAATTACAATATTAAATAAAATTCTAAAAATTCCACGAGAAGTGTATCGTGGAATTTTTAGGGTCCATAAGTCTAGAATTTTTAGACGGTATCATTACATTCCCTTGTGTAGGCACTGCTAGAATAGAAGTAGATTGCAAAACTGCTAAAAGTGACCGTTTTTGACACATTTGCTATCTGCTACTACGAATAACTGCAAGGGAATGTAGAAGCAATACCTTCTAAAAATACTAGACTATGAGCCCTAAAAACTCCACGATAAGTTTTATTAAAATCCTTTTCTATTAACAACTTATTAAATAAAAACCTCTGATAGCGCCGCGCCACTTTCGGTCAGGGAATCACCTTAAATAAAGGAATTTTTTTCGCAGTTTCAGCCATATATGTTTAATCAAACATGTATGGCTACATATATATGGCTAGCTACCACATAGATGGCTACGTTTAGGATCAGAGCGATGATAATTAAATTACCTACCCAGTAAAATCTCATTTGAAGAATTCTCTCATAGCACTTACGAATGATTAGCCTTGCAATAATTAACGTTACAATATGAAGTATAAATCTCGGCGCGTATAACAATCGCTTGGGTTTGCTGCACTCATTTCTCATTTCGTATCGGCAGAATAAACAGAAGCGGTTTCATTAGAGATTCGCCGACAATCCACAGACATACAAATCGTAGACATTTTAAAGATAAATATTATTTAACGGTGTAAATTATTTTTTATTTAAATACTGTTCTTATTAAGTAATTTCTGCTGGTTTTGAATGAGACCTATCTTTAAGGTATCTATTTTATTTTGTGATATACGCGTTAAAGTCTAAAATGCATTAACTATATTTAAAACCGACTGTGTTTATCATTCTAACATTCGAAGTTTTCAGGTCATTTCTCATTATTTGATTTTAGTTTTCACTAAACCTTTTACGCAAAATCTATTGAAATTTACAACAAAGAAACCAAAAACTATTGTTGTTTAGGAACTTTTAACTTTATATCCAGAAAAATATACCACTCACTATAGTTAAATTAATGATGATTATAAAAGCGTCCAGTCTAAATGTCTAGAATTCCAAGTGTCGACAGTGGAGGCGGCTAATAGCGCGTCTGATGGTCCGCCCGTTTTAATATAAAGTAGACACGCTGTTTGCCGACTGTCGCAGCGTTAATAAATACGCTTCCTTGGCTCATCCAAACAGGACGAGGTGGCTTGGAAGCGGTAGCGACGCAAAAACAAGAGTCTGTTTAAATAAGTGTAAATATCAAGTTTGAAAAACAAAATTGGTAAGCTTTAAACTACTCACGATAGACATAAGAATAAGACCTGCTGTTTGCCGACTGTCACAGCGTTAATAAATACGCTTCCTTGACTCAGCCAAACAGGACATGGTGGCTTGGAGGCGGTAGAGATGAAAAAACAAGAGTCTGTTTAAACAAGTGTAAATATCAAGTTTGAAAAACAACATTGGTAAGCTTAAAACTACTCGCGAAGTCATGATAGACATAAGAATAAGATACGTTGTTTGTCGACATATCGCAGCGTTTAATAAAGACTTCCTAGGCTCAGCCAGTCATAGGATGCGGCTTGGGAACAGTAGTGACGCCAAAACATAAAAAAATCAAGTATTGACGTCGCTGATGCTTAAGATAAACGTCAATCTCCAGTTTTGAAAAACTGTCCTTACTTAGTCCAAAACTAAGATCGATGGATACATTGATCGGGCATAAGCAAGAATATGATACGCTGTTTGCCTACTGTCACAGCATTAATAAATATGCTTCCTTCAGGCTCAGCTACGGGACGGACACAGAATATTTGTCAGTGGAAATCACAATTTACTTATTTTGAAAAAAGAAATATATTTAGCTTTCCGCAAACAATATATGCAATATGCACCGCCCGGCACCCGTCCGCCCGCAAAAATATGCACATGCACACCACAAAATATCAGTGCACAATACCTGCATTTAGCAAGATAGCAACACACCTTGCACCTTCACCAATTAGGCTACTCTACACGTCTTTCGCCCCAACCCGGAGCATCCTCAGGAGTTAGATCGTGCGTTAACGGCGGTAGATCGGGCGGGCGGGCGGCGCATCTTGCATAATATTGTTTGCGGAAGTAAGCTACATAGGTATATTTCTTTTTTCAAAATGGTTTGGGACTTCCGCCAAGTGACGCCTGATTCAATCAAATACTTACAATTTACTTAAACATAACATGTTAAGAAAGTGTAAAATATCGAGTTTTGAAAAAACTGTACCAATAGGCAATCCCAAAACTACGCACTATGGAAATAGACGTCTGCGGACTGACGTTTCGTTAATAAATACAATCGGTCTAGTCGAAGGCTAATTAATGCCCCTAAGAAGATATACAACATGCTAATCAAATGCATGTAACAATGCCATTTACAACTAAGTTCTACTTGATTCCAAGTATAATGCAATTAACCACAAAAACGTAATAGCAGAACCCGTACAGTCGCATTTCAATTCTAGGAAAAATACTGATCGAAATTTGTTTCCAGTTGCGCTCAAAATTACTTACTACTAGCGGTCAGCAGGGTTGCCAGCTATCATGTTATATATTACTATTGTTTTACAAGTTAATAATAATTGTTTTTTTTCTGGAATCATTTCGCTTTAAACACTAATATTAGACTTTGTTGTTAAAGCTGAAGAAAAGTTTAAAAGACAATGTAAACTCAATTACTTGGAAGATTACAAAAGTTTAATTCAAAACTAAAAAAAAAAAAAAAACACGTATAAAATTCCAACTAGAACCAAAGTAATATAATAAGTCTATGACTAGAACATACCTATAAATAACGGATTAATAAAAAGTATAAAATAATTTCTTCCGTAAAGATTGTGGACAAACAAACAAATAAATTTCAACTTTCAAGTCCATGACATTAGACCTATTTAGGCGATAGTTATTTTTGGAAACCCTGTTTGTATAGTCTCCTGCAAAAATCAGCGATCGCAGCGGCTTGCAGCAGACTCGGCGACTATCCCAAACGTGATGAGATTGCCAGATTACTGCCAATCTATATCCTGATTCAAGACCACGTTTTGATTACGTTAGCTAATATATCGAAGTGAACAATTTCTTCAACTTCAAATATAAAAATAATTAGAACTAAGTAGGTATGTATTTCATTTCCTTAATAAAGACTTAATTATTTTTTATCTTTATCTGTTTATAGAGCATTTTACTTTCACGAATATTGTTTTCAGCTGTTGGTGAATTACATAGCAAACGAAAACTACCAGCTTCATGAAATTGTTATGGCAATTTTAACAGAATATTATTATAGCTGAATAATAGTTACTAAATGCAACTTTGGAATATTTCAGCCTGTAATCTGTTATCTTCCTCATCCACCATTAACAAAAACTAAAATATTCGTTTTAGCATACTTCACTAACATAATGAGCGAATTATTTCATCAAACTTCGTAACTATGATACACACCAAAACATACTTCCCTTGAATTTTAAATAAATAGTACCATTTATAGAACAAAATCTAAAAGCAATGAATGTGGCAGCGGTCAGTCGGCGGGGTCGGGCGTCAGGCCCCATACGTGATGAGATTCCTAATACAGGCTACTAGGCTATCTCATATATTTTCTTTTAGAAAACTGATTCGGAAACTTTGTAACGTAATTTTGTTAAAAAAAATGGTGACAGTTAATATTGTTTAGCCTTTTCGAAACGACTAAAACTATTTTTAATTTTGTTAGGGTTAAACAGTAACTACAACAAAAAAAAATGAATGATGTAGATTTTGTACCTTCTTTTTAGTTTGAACGTCTACGTTTACCGAAATGACCTTCGTCCAATACAGTTCTACAAAAGTCTTTAAGTAGGCAGGTACTTTGTTCAGATATTAATGTATATTTTTGGGAACTTGTCAATACAGTTTATACTTTCGGCGTCACAAAACTTTAAATTAATATGCGAAGTCGACGCTCATGAGTCAGAAATGCAGTTTTAATACAGCGACGGCGTGCGAGCCGTTTCTCATACATACGCGCCGGGCTTTTTCTCTGTAGCCAAAGCTGCTACGGGGGTGCTACGGCGTAGCACAAACATCCATCGAGAAAAAAAAACGCGCGTAAATAAATTCGAAAGAGTAATTTTGCTAGATGAAAGTTTGCGTACAGAAACCAAACCAGTTATAAATTGAAAAATTCAATCCCACTTTTCAATTTTATGTACCGACCGGCAGAAAAAAGTTCTTTCACAATATATGTGTGATTATATTATTATGTTTATTGTTATTATACTTTTGTTAATAAAACAGAAGTTTTTACTTTCAGCATAGTGAAAATGTGTGGTACAAGCAAAATAATGATAAAAAATTAAACATGTCCTGCAACAATGCGATAATGCGACCCCACTGCATAGCAGATACATTTATGTACATACCTAGCCCTATTTCGTTTGTGTACGCCACATGTCAAATGTCCGAACAAAATGCCCAATGACCTTTGTACAGCGCCATCTACCGTCGAAAAGCAAAATGCAATTTCTCATAGACTCTCGATCGAGTACTTTTTGGCGCCTTTATTTTCTCGATAGATATTCGTGCTACACACACTGTTGGCTTATTTCAGACGTGACGGGAACCCTAATAATTCTACCAGCCTATTATACGACCAGTCAAACTGATGAAATACTTACTTTATCAAAAAAGATTTCAATAAAAAAAAATAAGTAAAATAAGTAATATGATTGGAAAGACAGCAAGCTTCAGCTCGATTTTATTTAGATTTTAAATTCATCAGAAAATAGCCAGTTTGCTAGCTTTTTTACTAATACTGTTAATACGTTGGTTGGCCTTTATTTATATACATTTTGACAAAAATGAAATCTTGAAAAGCCCATCGTTAATTTCAATTAACAAAGGGCATCTCAAGATTTTTTTATTTAAACATAACACTTATGGAATAGTAGCATACACAAATGATATAGCATATACAAATGAACCCCAAAATAATTCGAACACCTTATAATTTGAGTATTTGCAGTTGAGATGTATCCCATCCCGTATATCAACTGAATGAAAGGAAAACAAGTTCCAGTTTGAATTTTTTTTTTTACCTATACAAAGCGATACCTACATGGAAAGAAGTATTTGGAATTCTTAAAATAATATTCGAGTAGGTAATAAAGGTAACCTAAGCTATGTAAATCTGAAATTTATGCGATAAACCCAGAATTTGTGTCACGACTATTTTAGCAAAAGTACTTAATAAGTTAATAACATTGGAATAATTAGCTTGCTTGACAGACACTAATACCTACGTAGACCTTAATACGGTTATGACGAGACCTAATTAGATAACTTAGTTGGTGTAATAAGCTGTCTATTTATGAATACCTATCTAGCAATGTCTCTCGGTACTTAGATATAGATTTAGATGATGTATTTTGTGTCAGAAAATTCGACGAATAATTTACTTTATTCAACTACATTGTTACAGTAATATTATTGTTTGTCAATTTACTATCAATCGATTCCTTGCAAATTAAAAAAGCTATGATTATTTTGATTTCATATTATTATCTCTATGAGAATACAATCAAGCATTGTATTTATAAATACTTGAAACTCATCATATAACTACACAGTTATTTGTAAAATACCAACATCCTTACAGAGGTAGATTATTAGCATCACAACGATAAGGTTTTTTCTACGACTTTTCTGAAAAGAGTAAAAAAATATTAGACTATTCATACAGATAATCGAGATTTGTATGTAAAATTCGATTATTTCGTCTTTTTCGAAATGTCGTAGAACAAAAGTTGTTTTTTATTATGTTAGCAATCTACTCTTGCGAGGTTGCTGGGGTTTTACAAATAACCTTGAAAATTTATGATTTTTTTACGAAATATAGCTTCATGACCTTCGTTCATCTGCAATACGTGTCTAGACTTCTAGGGTAATCATTCCAAACTCTGAATTAAAACAATAACAATAATAAAATAGTTTTATTGCAATAAACGTGTGCACACGACAAAAACGGAAAGAAATAAAGATGGCAAAAAGAACACATACAAAAGGCGGCTTTATTGCTAAATAGCAATCTCTTCCAGGCAACCTTGCGTGAGAGAAACTAAATAAGTAGGGAAAGAGGTGCTGAAATTAAAAGACAGAGGTAATGTTTATAGATAGAATGAAAAAAAAATATAGGTATTATAAGTTACGATCACAAGAAAGGAAATTATTATATTGCAATAAAATTAACTTTTCTCTATTCTCTCGGTATTGTTAGTAGTGTGCAGTTGTTACTCTATCTCATTTTCCCAATAGACCAATGAACAATTAATGATGTTACCGAATACCCGCACAAAGATTTTTAACCAAGACCAAACGTTATCAAAATAGTCGCAAGAAATAAGTTACAAATAAGAGAAGCGTAGCGATGCAATAAGTGTCGCACAAGAATCCGTTTTTCATATAAATGACCAAACGTTAGATATCATAATAGTCGCATGAAGTAAGTTACAAATAAGAGAAGCGTAGCGATGCAATAAGTGTCGCACACGAGCCCGGGAGTCATATTGGATTAATCGTTGAATATTCTAACTAGTTGTCACTGCGCTTTAGCGTCGATATGATGCGCCCGCTGCCGCTGCACGAATCACAACGTTTCGCTACACACTGACACTTTGCTGCATATATTTCGTCTTCATTCTTCATTAAACACTTTGGTCAACAAACTTATTAAGGGCCCTATAATAGCCCTCAAAATGACGCCTTCATCTTAATTTAAATTTGTTGCTCGCTAAGTCCATACGATGCTATGCATAAAAAAATGCATAGCTTCAATGGGAAGATATGGGTCAATAGTTTATTTACAAACAATAACCTTAGTAAAATATAGTTCGTTGTAGCAGTAGTAGACAAAAAGGCAAAAAATGGCCACTTTTATTTTATAGGTGCATTAATATTAATAATATGGAGCTACCTACTCATTGATGTTTAGAACAATAACTAGAGCGAGAGGGTCAAGAATTAAGATCCCACTATACCACAAAAAAGTGGTAAATACCTAAGTCTTCCGCTGTGCAGGCTTAGAATGGCTGATGCAATCATAACCAATGGTATTACTTGTCTTCTTAAGTACTGAATTAAGAACGAAATACAGATTAGAAAAAAATAATAAGTTCAATTATTTTAATATTGAGATGATCAAAATTAAAAAAAAATAACTTTCACATGTCATGGCTATATCGTAATTGTATGTTGACGAACCTAATCTGCATGACTATTGAATATCACGGCGGCCATAATTGGATAGATACAGCGATAGTGGCGCCTAGCATACCACCAGTCCACTAATGTAATCCGGCTAGGAGCTAATCTGATATCGAGACGAGCCAGGCACGGACTCGCCGCCGCTTAATTGGGTTGCGCTTAATCCCCACAATGCAACTTTAGACTCATTTCTGCTGTCCAATAAAGCTACTCGTAGTTTATATCAACTGAAATGATTGGTGTTTGAGATTATAACAAAGTGTGCAGTTCATTAAAAGTCATACGCAATACCTTCTATAAGTCGCATCTTTTGAATCATCATCAAATAATTCAAGGAAATCTAGTTATAAGTGTTCTTATTACCTTACTCCGTTTCTAGGTACCCTCTGATTAACTCTGAAGTAAATAAGCGGATAATTAGTGAAATGCTATTAACTCTCAGCTTAACATAATAATATACATTCCTTCAGTATATACCTATATAATTAGTAGGTACTTAAAGATATTATTTTCTGCGAATAGAAACTTATCTTTATTTACAGACTAGCGGCCGCCCGCGACTTCGTATACGTGGACAGTTTTTTTGCTATCCCTTGGGAACTGACCGTTTTTTCGGGATGAAAGGTACCCATGTCCTTTTCTGCACCCCTGACAACGTGTATGCAAAATTTCATGATGATCGGTTCAGTAGTTACGACGTGAAGGCGTAACAAACAAACAAACAAACAAACGGACTTTCGCATTTATAATATTACTAGCGGCCGCCCGCGACTTCGTCTGCGTGGAAAGTTTTTTTGTTATCCCTCGGGAACAATATTGATTTTCGGAATGAAAAGTACCCTATGTCCTTCTCTGTATCCCTGAAAACGAGTATGCAAAATTTCATCATGATCGGTTCAGTAGTTAAGACGTGAAGGCGTAACAGACAAACAAAGAGACTTTCGCATTTATAATATTAGTAAGGATTAGTAAGGATCTTCCATCAAATTTCTTTCTGCCGACTCTTTAGGAACTGGCAACTCATGGTAGCTGAAACTCTTAGTGTGGCGACTATTAAAGTGAACGCAGCAGCTACCTATCGAAACAAGGCAACTGAACAAGATATTTTTCGATTCCCGTATTTAGCAATTTCACGCTGAGTAAATGCAATAATCTACGCCACACCAGATAATTCAATTCCCGCGTAAATACATGGCCCGTTACCGAATTTCCTTTGAGAGGCGGAGCGTGCAGTGAGCTGCGATCCGGCACGTCTGCCTGAACTTTGGAATTCCAATTTTGAAAAGTTTCCCGTCGAGGGCCGATATTGACAGCCAGTGTCGCTAGTGGGTCAACTCCCATCTCGACAACTTTCGCTGACACGAAACGCACAATACGTTAAAAAGTCGACCCAAAATTCGAATTTTGGTGCCGCCTGCGTGCGTACCATGACCAAAACAGCTGCTGTTTAGCAAACAGCAGAGGAACATCAAAATCCTTTTAAAAAAAACTTTAGCAAGGAATTTAGGAAAGTAATAGATAAAGTTTGTTACTGTAACTGAAGCTGTAACCACAAAATAAATTGCCATAAAGTTCCACTGTCCTCGTTATTTCAAAATGTGCCCTAAAATCATAGTTTTTCAATAAACAATCAGTAGTAACTTGCTTTCTGGGAATAATTTGGTTTACAACATGTTACCAAAAATACCCCTAATGCCGAATATGGTAGATAGGGACCATCAAACTGAACAACTTTTACTGTGGGGGGCAAACTCCGAAATCGCGAAAAAAACAGCTCTTTTCAAAATTTATGAAATGAAATAGCTGTTTTTTCGCGTTTTGAGACTTGGTCCCACAGTAAAATTTGCTCCGTTTGATGGTCCCTATCTATCGTCATATTCGGCATTAGGGGTTTTTCATAACACGTTTTATAATTAATAAATATATAATTTGCTATAAATTACAGATTTTATAGCATTTTTAAGTGATGCGCTTCATTTAAGTTGGTTGTTTTCACATCAATCAGTTTTTAACCACCTTACGGTACGTTTAGCTATTATTTATTCTGTGCCTTTACTTTAAAAATGGACGGAAATTGTGTACTTCCCGAAATAAAAAGCTCTGGCTTAATAAATTGACGAAAAACGAATAAACTGACTAGCTAGCTGTATCCGCGGACATCTTAGAGCGCACAAACATTGTGCCCCAAATTCTTATAAGGCTAAACATCTCCGAGAAAAGAGCAGCGGTTACACAATAATAGGGATGTTGACTAATGAATAAAATAACGAAATACTAATAAAAATCGTAAACATATCAAACTTTTGGAGTAGCTTGTATACCTCTTCATTCAACGTCATAACTTGGTAGCCGTTAGTATGGAGCGTTTTCGGGTGAGTCCAATTTTGTGCATTTCAAACTGTGATATCTCGGGCAGTTTTCATGCTAGCGAAATAATTCTTATACAAATGTTTCTTTTATTTGAGGGGTAATTTATGTAACATAAAATTAAAAAATTGTCAACATGCCTATTGAGTATCAGCCAGAACATGAAATATTTTGGTATGTTACCAAAATACTGGATTACGTCCTGAAATAGGCTTAAATTCATAATTGAGTTTTAAGAAAAGATTTAAAATGAAATAAATTAATTTGTTTCGACTACACACGACACCAAAAATATTGCAGGATTTACATTTATGCTTCATCATATCAGCCGCACGACACCCACTGCTGGGTATAGGCTTCCCCCAAGAATCTCCACGACGATCGGTCCTGCGCTGCCCGCATCCAGCAGCTTACCGCGACCTTCACCAGATCGTCGGTCCACCTTGTCGGGGGCCTACCCACGGAGCGTCGTCAGCGTCGTCCGGTGTGCGGTCGCCATTTAAGAACTTTTCCGTCCTAACGGCCATCGGTTCTTCTCGCTATGTGTCCAGCCCATTGCCACTTCAGCTGAGCAATCCTTCGAGCGATGTCGGTTACTTTAGTTCTCCTGCGGATCTCCTCATTTGATTCGATCACGCAGGGAAACGCCGAGCATGGTTCTCTCCATTGCACGCTGGGTGACCTTGAGCCTCCTTATAAAACCCATAGTTAGCGACCACGTTTCACTGCTGTAAATCATCACTGGCAACACACACTGGTCATAGACTTTCGTCTTGAGACAAGGTAAATCAGACACGAAGATTTTTGGAAGCTTCCCGAATGCTTAGGTAATTTTTAAAATACAATCTTTGCCAGGTTGAGAGACCTCAAATAGTTAATTTTATTTCGTGCTTATTTCGATTTATATTTTCCAAAGACATAATTTGCAACAAACCGCGAAACCGCCACTTATATCCGCAGCCTTACAGCTAAAGTGGATAAACGACTTTTCGACGAAAAAATAAAGAAGAAAATGGCGGACAAAAAAGTGTCTTGTAATGAAGAAGGAGGCTTCGTGATTGTGTGCCAAGTGCGGGATAACTACGCCCATGATTCATTACTGGCTGGCACCAAACGAAGGGGAAACCGACGGCTCAGATTAACTTTTTTAAATTAAAGAACCTCCCGAGACAATTGCAGGGTACACACGAACGGAGCCAACTGTACCGTTTGCTTTATCCAAGGTAATAAGGAACGAATTAGAAGGAAATTTCTAATAAAATTTAGAATTTAGCTTGTTTTTCAAGGGAGTTAGGGGTGTAGCGAGGTGGTCACCTAGCGCCATTAATCTTGGATTAGACATGATGGATGTTTAGGCAACCTCCGTATCGTAAATTTTAAAATTATTATTTTTTATTTACCTATAATAACTGCCTGACATTATTACTACCCCTTTTCCGTTAATAAGACACCGTTTTAGAAAATAAAATTATCATAATTAAATATATTGTAAAATGAAGGGATTTATTATTTAATAACAATAATGACATTGAACAACAACATGTGTTCGTAAATAGAAATTGTGCCAAACACAGACCTATAAAATGTTTATAAATTACTTAAGGATCTAATTTATAAAATTGATGACTATCACACAGTCATAAAAATTAAAACGAACTACCTAGCTAGGCAATAGGTAAGAAAAACACAAGATAAATAAAGTTAAAATTAATTACTAAGTAATAAAATATAATATTTCTTAGCATTAGCAGTCGAAGTGCAATACCACTGCAATTGTGCCACAAACACAGACTTATTAAGTTATAAAATGTAATAAATTTTCTTAAGTAGCCATTTTATAAAATTGACGACATGTTACACATAAAAATTAAAACGAACTAGATCATAATTATGTAAAAAAAATAAGATAAATAAAGTAAAAATTACTAATAAATTATAATATTTATTAGCATTAGCAGTCGAAGTGCAGTTTCTTAGTACAAGCACAAAAAAAAAACCGCCTTCAAAAAACTGAAAACAAAAACAGCTTAAAAATTAAATACCTCTAAAAAGCAAGAAATAATATTCGAATCATTCGTTACACATATCAATATTAATAAAACACGTCTAATGAAGTCGGGTGGGGCTGGAGGATAACTTCATTTTTTTCTAAAAGCCCCACCCGACTTCATTAGACGTGTTTTATTAATATTGATATGTGTAACGAATGATTCGAATATTATTTCTTGCTTTTTAGAGGTATTTAATTTTTAAGCTGTTTTTGTTTTCAGTTTTTTGAAGGCGGTTTTTCTTTTTTTTTAAAAAGCTTTTTTATTTTCAACTTTTTAGTGGTAGGTATGTAAGCGCAGCGTCTAAATATTTTTTTTACTATACCTATATTATAATATTTTCAATGGTAAAATGCCCAGAACTCAATTTCCAAATTTACGCTGTTTGTTTTTGAGGAGTTCCGTTGTGTCATCGTAGTCCAAGTCTAGTCCAGAACGTTGCATCGCAAACCATGATTTGGTTTGTTTTGGATTGCCATAAACTTACCAAAACCTAAATCACTTTACTTATACTATTTGATTTTGAAGAGTTCCTTTATGTATCTTCGAAGTTCGAAGTCTAATAACAATGAAATTAAATTGTGACCACTCTTGAAGTATACCCTTTCAAATAAAAAAAGAATCATCTAAATCGGTTCATAAACAAAGAAGTTGTGTCCGAAATTCCATAAAAACTCGTGCGATGGCGAGCTAAATAATTGATATTTTTCAGGATTATGAAAAAACTACTGGCCAGATCTCTGTAAAAAAAATATGGGACCACACACGAACTATGTTCTTTGAGTTAAAAAAAGAATTGTACAAATCGGGTAACAACTGACGAAGCTATGTTAAAACATACATAAAAAAAAAATAAAAAAAAAAAAACCGTCGACTTGAGAACCTCCTCCTTTTTTTGAAGTCGGTTAATAAAAGAGACATTATTTTGTGACCAAAGTAGGCTTTTGGATGTTCCTTAAAAAGGAAAGGGGGTTTTAATTTTACTGCTGGAAAGCGCCCTCTGCGCTTTTATATCGGTACTCCGTGGGAAATCTGCTTCGCAAAGCGCCATCTTTCGTGGAACGGGTAAACTACAGCGCCACCTAAACAGCAAACAAGTATGAAGCAAAAGGACCGCCAAAAACTTTCCCTGCTTTTGCCGCCCAAAACTTCCAGTTCCGGTTCGCGCCAAAGAATTTTCCGCTGGATTTGGAAAATAACACAGAACCACGTTAGAGTTTATATTCTGTGACAGAACATAGAAGTAGTTAGAAGTAGTATGAGCTCATTTTAGACTTGTACTAATGCGTTTAGTTTTTGTAAAATAAAACTTTTAGTCTCTTACAAATGAAAGACGTTTGCTGAGGTTATTCAAAATTTATATAAGACTAGCGGCCGCCCGCGACTTCGTCTGCGTGGACAGTTATTTTGCTATCCCTCGGGAACTGTACGTTTTTTCTGGATGAAAGGTACCCTATGTCCTTTCCTGCACCCCTGACAACGTGTATGCAAAATTTCATGATGATCGGTTCTTTCAGACGACTGAGTTTCTTTGTTCTGTGGAAAATAATAATAGTAGAACTAGACATCAATAGTTTGGTCCTTTGTTTAAACCAAGGTAAGTACACTAAAAAAGTAAAAAGCTCGAAAAACACAATAATACATACAATACAACGTTTATAATGCAACTCTGTTTGCAGAGTCCGATACGATTAAAAAGTCCGACAATAGAGGCATTCACTAAATAAATATTAATTTTGCATTGTTTCACGTTCGCTCTACCTCTTTAGTTAGAGCTTTTTATTTTTTAAAGAGGATTCCTTTTATTACAAAGCAGCACTAAGTAAGTTTATTAGGCTTGTACTAATGTGTTTAGTTTTTGTAAAATAAAACTTTTATTCTCTTACAAATGAAAGACGTTTGCTGAGGTTATTCAGAATTTTTATAACATATTAACTTTATCCCTATACAAGGTTATTTTTAGTAATACAAAACCTCTCGTGGGGTTGATCAGACCATCAAACCGAACAACTTTCACTATGGGACCAACCTCGAAATCACGAAAAAAAATCAGCTATTCCATACAAAAGTACAATCCTACTCCATCGAAAATGTCGAAATGTATGAAACAGCTGATTTTTTTTCGCAATTTCATGGTTGGTCCCATAATGAAAGTTGTTCAGTTTGATGGTCTGATCAACCCCACGAGAGGTTTTGTATTAACTACAAATAACTTTGTATATTGTACCTACTAAACAACGTGTTACAAAATAACCCTTATGCTGAATATGGTAGATTGGGACCATCAAACTAAACAACTTTTACTATGGGACCAATAGACAATTTGACAAGATTGAAAATATACTACAATCGGTCATCCTAACAGATAATGGCGTAAAAAAACATATTCAACTATTAAATGGACTAAATTAAGTCTATTAATTGATTAATTTCACCTAGAAAAATGCAATATTTTTTGAATTTATTTCTGTATCGAGAACGCTCTAAGATGACCGATGACGTCACATGCCTGTAAATAAATATGGCTTCAGGCGTTTGACACGACCACAGACTAGGATCCGCGATTGATGGCTGTCAAATGGCTATTGATATTACAATGTTTACAGGCATGTGACGTCAACAAGTCACGTGTCCAGCGCCATAGCGTTATTGGCGCGGTTTTAAAATTTTAAACTTCAACATTGATTTTTTTATGAAATACATTGATTTTTCCTGAAATATCAATGTGGTGCGCTTATTACGTAACTAGCTTCCGCCCGCGACTTCGTCCGCGTGGATATTAGAGAAAATCCTTAGGGAACCTTCAACCAGGATCCGACCAACCGTTTTATACGCGATTAGGCGGGTCCCCACCAAGCGCGCTGCCTCGCGAGGCAAAACATTTGCGACGTGTGACAGGCCTCGCACGAGGCTGCGCGCTTGGTGGGGACCCGCGTAATCGCGTATAAAACGGTTGGTCGGATCCTGGTTGAAGGTTCCCTAAGGATTTTCTCTAATATCCACGCGGACGATGTCGCGGGCGGAAGCTAGTTTATTACAATAATCAGAATTAGGTCCAGAGATATTAAGAGTATCACGTTCCCGTTTCTTTACTCTTTCCCGTTTCCGTCCCCGCCCCCGTTCCCGTTCCTGTTCCCGTGTCCGTCCCCGTCCCCTTGGGCTGAATCATGTCCACCGTGTTGGACTTCAAAACAAATGTCATTTTCGCATTCCTCATCCCATAAAACCTCAAGAACGACATCCACATCGGCTTTCATGTTTACTTACCCCATTTACCCCCTAACGGATGATTTTCAAAATAAGAAAATATGTGTTTGCCTATTTATTTTTAGACATGCTCCTACGAATTTTTAAGCTGTAAACTATGTAATGTCTATTTTATATTATTTTTCCATATATAATTTGTACCCCATTTTCACCCTTTTAGCGGTTAAATTGGACTTCAAAATTAATGTCATTTTCGCAATCACCATCCCATAAAACCTCAAGAACGACATCCATATCGATTTCTACGTTTACTTAGCCCATTTACCCCCTAAGGGGTTGATTTTCAAAACCACAAAATATATGTTTGCCTATTTATTTTAAGACATGCTCCTACGAAGTTTTAAGTTGTAATGTCTATTTTATATTGTTTTCAATACCAAATTTAAATCCAATTTTCACCCCTTTAGGGGTTAAATCATGTCGACCGTGTTGGACTTCAAAATAAATGTCATTTTCGCAATCTTCATCCCAGAAAACCCCAATAACGACATCCATATCGATTTTTAGGTTTATTTACCCCATTGCACCCCCATTTCATCACCATGGGGGTTGAAATTATACCAATACAATATGCGTTGCGTTAGATTTCCATCCATAAGCCTAAATTACAAATCTAGCGATTTCTACTTCAAAAATGAAGGATTATCTTCTAAACACAACTTCATCCCCCTTTTCACCCCTTTGGGGGTAGAATTTTGAAAAACGCTGAGACACGTATTTATTTATTTTCAATCATCAGCCTAAACACAAAATTTGAAGATCCTAGCTTCAAAACTGAGGGACTTTCATACAAACTTTCATCCCTTATTTCATCCCCTTAGGGATGGAATTTTCAAAAATCCTTCCTTAGTGGATGCCTACACTGTATAAAGTATCTGTGTGCAAAATTTCAAGTCTCTAGGTTCAGCGGTTTGGGCTGTGCGTTGATATCTCACTCAGTCAGGACTTTGAATTTTATATATATAGATAAGGAATAATTTAAAATGGTTTTCCAAAATTAGTCAAATAGTCTATTCTGAAATCGCGAAAAATAAAATTAGCTATTCCATACAAAAGATTTTAATAAAAATATATCAAAATGTATGAAACAGCTGATTTTTTTTTTCACAATTTCAGAGTTGGTCCCACAGTAAAAATTGTTTAGTTTGATGGTCCCTATCTACCATATTCGGCGTTAGGGGTTATTTTGTAACACGTTGCATGATAATACGTGTTTAACGGGAAATTAAATTCACAATAATTTATCGCATTTATTTTCTAGTGATCGGTTCGTATAATAGACCAATCCAACCATATAGAAATCAATGCAAAGTTTTACAGTCACCATGAACCTGTTGTTTGATCAGTTTATTGATGCATCGTGTAGATTTATTTGTATTTGATTTAAAGAAAATATTATTATATTCCAAACATAATTTGTAGCTGGGACGATTGTGAGCATAGACATAGAAAAATTTTCGCTGCGCTCGAGAAGACTATGAAAAAAAGAGAAAGGATCAAGTGACAATGTGCCAACATTTTTACAGTAGCGTCCCGCCTCGCAAAAGAGTAATCACAATTTCTTTAAAATATTTGGTAATCTTGATTAGAATTTTCAATAAGGGTATCGTGGAGCCATGTGCCTTGTTCTGTTAGTGATTGTCATGTGACAAAAATAAACAATCCAAGTAATCACACTTTTCACAGGTAAATAAGATAATGCCACACATTTCTCTAAAACCAAATTTCGCTACATGTATTCGTTTATCGACAAAAAAAC
Organism: Agriphila tristella; assembly: GCA_928269145.1. NCBI lineage: Eukaryota > Metazoa > Arthropoda > Insecta > Lepidoptera > Crambidae > Agriphila > Agriphila tristella. The sequence goes on from OV743433.1 coordinate 13,726,748, forward strand.
AGTATGGAACACAGTTTATTAATTTTTACGTATCTCATATAAGTATAATGTACCTATACATTCGTTTTTCGGATCACCTGTTTATTGACATTGTTGTTCTTTGGCATTCTATGATTGTGAGCGTTTGATTTTGTGCAATAAAAAGCGTCGATGTAATAATATTGAACATTCTCACCCATAAATTATGGAGAAGCAACTGAACAAAAAAATAATATTCCATCATTTTCATTCACCGTAAGATTATTACCATAAAATAGTTATCAAATTCAATTTGCTTCATACAAGACCAAAAGCCGTTCAGTAGAAATAGATGTTTCAAAGTGATTGGCCAAAAAGCTGTTAAATCAAACGTGAAGGCCGTAATAAAGACCGGCGGCCGCTCGCGATTAATTAAGATAGAGCCATCGCTGCGTCCGGAACGACGGAACGCTCCGGACACGCCTATTGCTTCGTTTGCTAGACGTTTTTGATTATGCGGGGAGCGCTTCATAAATTATCATCGATACTTTGGTCACATTTTGCTTCAAAATATGAAATCAAACACTGTAAGAAAGGTAAATTATTTTAACATAGAGCCATTGTTGCGTTCAAAACGCTCCAATATTGCTTTTTCTGATATACGTTTTTGATATTGCGGGGAAACGTCTCATAAATTGTTATCGAAACTTCAGCCACGTTTTGCACTAAAAATACGGAACCAAGCGCTAAGAAAGATAAATTGAAGATAAAGTCATCGCTGCATCCGAAGCCACGGAATGGACAACGTATTTTTACAAGATATTAACTAGGTAAGATTCACATTACCGAAATAACACTTCAAGAACAGCAATATCCATTTAAAAGAAACAAAACCATTTATCGATTAAATTAAATTGATATCTATTTCACATAGGTACTTATCCGTACTATTGATAGCTTTTTAAACATCAATCGATTATGTATTTCATGACAATTAAATAAATGTGTATTTTAACTAATGGAACTTTACTTATCGGTTATATATCGATTTTTTTATAATATTCCTCGACACTAAAGAATATTGATTTAGTTTTTCGTTTTTAGTCCAGAAATTAAATGATAAAAGAAACGTTTTTTCGTCGAGTTTCTGAGCGACGAATTCAAGGTTGGCAAGCTTTAGAATACTAGGGTACTAATATGTATTCTGTCATACTTATTTAATTTATCCATAAAAAATCATTTTTAAGAAATGTGTAGTACAATTTTTCTGTCATGGTCAAATGAAAGGTAAAGGGGAAGTTATACCATTTCAATTTTAAATGCTGGGAGTTCAAATTTTATTTTCCCGTTAAATTATATCAAAGCTAAATATCACACCTTGTTGATCACGCCTCTTGAATCCTTGTACAAAATAGTCAGGGTCAATCATATAATTTTCCAAAAATACACCATGATTTGTGTCCGGGACACGGACTGATGGACGCCTACTTTATTTGCCCGACACGTCTACGTGTATCGCCGCTGCCGCCGGCGCGGTCAAATAAGTTATCTAATATTTCCTTGTTTTTCTTTTCCGTTACGTGGGAAAAACATGTGTGAGCTCGAGAGCTTTTAGCTGATTTTGTTTTGGATGTATCTCCGGTGAAAGTTCTAAGGATTTTATACTTGGTAAACAAATATCGTATTTGTTTTTTCATTTCCATTTTATTGGGTTTGAAACATTGTCCCTTAATTTGGAGATCTACGCAATTAGCTTGTGAAGTTTTAATTTACTGTGTAATGGATCACGGTTCTGATAAAGATGAGATCGACATTAAACGATCAAAACAATAATATGTGATGGAAATGATTAAAATTCCCTCAAATACAAACCGTATAAGTAATCACAATTTCACAGCGTATATTCAGCCTCACATTACATACTCATTTTATTGAAATATTTATAGCAAACGTAAAATTTTTGTTAATAATGCAGCGATATTAATTTTGTAGTTTGATATTGGCAGTTATTTCAATAGGAAAAATAATTTAACATTTGTGCACACTTTGTTTTATTTGTCAGGTAATCAACGCATACTGCCTATTTTCTTTTGCAAACGAAGAGTGACTGGCATGAAATTAGATATCACGTGCCTTACAATATTTTGTCCAATGGAATAAAACACAATAAGAGAGTCTTATTTTGCAAACCTACTACAAATCAACTCACTATAGAAACAAGAAATATTAAGAAGCTATTGGTCTCTTTTATTTATTAATCTATCCAAGTGTAACACTTTCTTAACTTTCAATTGTTACAAAATAATATTGATGTCTATCATTATGATTCTCATGACGCCATCATCTTTTTTTTAACAAATAAGACCCTAACATTATTTGGTTTTGGACAACTCAAACTTAAACTATCTACCGCGGCCAAATTATACATTAATTTAAAGTTTTTATTTTCTTTATACAAACATTTTAAACAGCATTAAAACCTGAGCCGCCCATAGTTACATACGTGGACTGAAGATAATAAAAGTTTTATATGACACTAGACAACATAACTTTTACAATTTTATGAAGACATCGTGTAAACTGGCCAACAACGTTGGAGTTCAAACGCCTTTATAGTTGTACTACATCTTAAAGCATACTTCTGAATGTCTCAGAGTGCAGTGTGTTCAGTCCGGGAAGAATGAACTGAAACTTGATAAAAGAACTCTTGAAAGTATACAAATAAATTCTAGCAGACATCCCAACGCGTCACTTAAAATCACGGCACACATTGCGTGCTAAAAGAGTGCTAAAGACTTTCCATCCCGCGGAAGATTTAGGCGAGAGGAGCTTATTTTCGGTAGGGCTGACAGCGCGATAGTGTAAGGCCCATTAGAGCCAAATTATGGCCGCCATTATAGTCCGCGTGTCCCGGCTCGCGTCTGAGTTACGCCTCGGGTCAATGGGTTTTATATAAGAAATCCTTTCCGAAACACATCGACGCCAGTACTTTGTTCTTAAAGCGGTTAGATAAGGGTTGCCGTGTTTTCAGGTGTTTATAGGGTTAAGTGCCGTTTGCTTTCTTAATTCATAATGTCGTTCCACTAATACGAAAGTTATAGCACCGATTAGTCACGATTACTCCTTATAGCTACGTTTTGGTAAATTTGACCTTCTGGAACAAATACCTGAATGAATTATGAGAATAATTTACCTACGAATTTTTGTGAACGACTCACGTACAAATCTCAACATTTACCGACGGTTGTAAGAACATATTACTTTTGCAAACTTCGGGCACGGCGATAAGATTACGGGCGTAATGAGGACTTTACGGCTGCGACATAAAACATATGTATATGCCAACAAATAAATGACGAGTAATCCGGTGACGGTAGCAACTTATTAACGAGGTCTCAGCTAGGGACCAACTTCGGTGAAGTTCACCCATTAACACGGTCACTAAATCATACGCGTCAGTGATATTTCGCCACTCGTCCTGCTGAATTATTTTAATTACACTATCAAGTTTATTATTATGTATTACTATCGCATTCAGCTAACTTGACTTGTGAATAATAAACTGTTGTTAACATAATTTGCAATGAACACACTATTTGTTTCCAGCGAACTAAAATCTATGGAAGTGTAATTGCAAACAAATTTTGCTTAATGGCACCACGGGGCCGAAAAAGTACAACCCGCTCAGCTTTAGTCGGGCCAGCCACGCACCCGGTGACTGACGTTAGTGTTCTTTTCAATAAATTGCAGTTTGTATTGTAGAGAAAAGATAGAAAGAGGGAGTTTATTAGAAATGACGTCCTTTATAGTCAAAAGGTATACAAGACTTAAAGAAGGCAGTAAAAAGATGCAGAAAAAGCGTATTTTATTTTTTCGTTTAAGTATAAAAAGTATCTATGAATATACAAATCATGGTCGCTAATAAGCAACCAGTGTTCAGACGCTTTGTGCTGCACAATTAAATGCCAGCATTTTTAGCTCTTTCCACTTAGTTGTACTTTTCGTGTGGTGTCATTTTTTGAGCAGAATGCTTATTCCATAGATTTTAGTTCGCTGTTTGTTTCGTTGGCCATTTTTAATTTACATTAGACATCGTCATCGACATTACACATAGCCGGCACGTAATTCATAGAAATTACGTAAAATAAAACTATTTACTATAGCCTGCCATAGCTAAAGGATGCAAGCCAGGGAGCACAAGAAAACATATGCTTAATTTTAAAAATAAGATGTGAATTTTACAAAATGATAGTAAATTATATCACAAGTAAAAGCAACTATGTAAACGAATCAAGCAAAGTTGGATGTTCACTTGACAAGACGTTTTAAATTCATAGTACCTACCTGGGCGACCGAGCTCTGCTCGGTTATTATTATTTATTGTAATATGGTGGTGTTTAGGTGATAATCTACATTGTTATCTCAAACATTAACTACATTTTTAAACTTGTTTAAAAACAATAAAAAAAAAATATATACTTGAACATATAAAAAACAAAAGTAAGTCACCGAGCGGGATTTGAACCCGTAACACTCTTTTCTTGCCGTTCGCGTCTCGAAATTAGGGACCATATTCTGCGTCGAAAGAAAAATGTATGAAAACTCGAAAACACACGTTTTCCTAAACATAAGACTAATCTAGATCGATTGTTTACCCCCGAAAACCCCCATATACCAAATTTCAGCGAAATCGTTAGTCTATTTGCGTGACTAAGTGCCAGATATAAACCTTTTACATTTAACCTGCACTTTTATTTAAGCATCATAAAAACGCACAGACTCATTTAAAGCAAACATTTAGATACCGTCCCGCACCGATTAGGATAACAAAACGGCAGTAATTACCACTTGATTTAGATAGTTGTCCACTGATGCGCAAAATAGAGCCAGCTTAAAATCGGACTTGGATCCCAAGGCGGCTACAAAGCGGCATGCGGCCGATTAGGGTCAAATTATTGCTATCATTATGGCCTGAGCGGGCCGACACGAGGTAATCACACCCACAATCCTGCAAGTTATTTGCCTCCTGAGTAAGAGCTACTGCGGTAATCATTACAGCCTGGTGGCTACTTTGCTAAGGTTGCTTTCCTTATGAGAAACTGTCAACTTAACACTTTAGCTGTGATAATTATGAATAAAGATTTTTCAAAATCTATTCTAGCCTGGCTTGTGTTATAAATTACTCAAACTCAGTTCATGATTTCGATGTTTTAAAGTAAGGTTTTAAAAGTATATACAATTTTGCTTGTGACTACAACAGCCAAGTGTTTCAAGGTTTTATTGCGTCCGAATACTTTAGAATTATTTAAAACATAATACCTTCTGCACAAAACTTAGGAATAATTTGACTGTATCACAAAACTTACTGAATGTTTTAAATCGAAAACCCTTTTTGGGGTTCCGTACCCAAAGGGTAAAAACGGGACCCTATTACCACTATTACTAAGGCTCCGCTGTCCGTCTGTCTGTCTGTCTGTCTGACTGTCTGTCACCAGGCTGTATCTAGCTATATAGATAGCTAGAAAGTTGAAATTTTCACAGATGATGTATTTCTGTTGCCGCTATAACAACAAAGATATACTAAAAACAGAATAAAATAAATATTTAAGGTGGGCTCCCATACAACAAACGTGTTTTGTTGCAGTTTTTTGGTACGGAACCCTTCGTGCGCGAGTCCGACTCGCACTTGGCCGGTTTTTTGGGTTTTATTTTACTATTTTTTATTGATAACAAGACAATGTCTATAGCAAAAAAACTGTTACTCAATATTAGTCCTCGACATTCAAATGAAAGACAGATAGTGAATCGTCAATGTGAAATGACAGTGGTCTAGACACCTATGCCGAACAGATGATGATAGATGAAGGTTGAAGGCAAAAATATTTTTATTCGAGATACTCTACGAAGTGATCGAATAGCATAAAAGGCTGATCTAGAAAAGGAATACTCCGATCATATCGAGTAGAAATATGTCAACATGAGTGGAATCACTTATATGCCGAAACGAACTTAATAAATACGGCTATTATTTTTTATTTATTTTATTATCTTTATTGATTCACATTCAAACAAGAACTAGCTTAACTTATAATATATCTAGGCGCAACAAACACTTATAGGTAAATACAGCTTGTTGCGATGCGATGTTATACAATTATGTTTTATCACATCGCATTTTGTAAAAAGAAAGTCACAGAAAATTTAAATGAAAGTAAATCAAATATTTGTTTCTAGGAAAGACGAATTTCCGCTTTTAACAAAGAACGCTCTTTTACATTAAAATTTTATTAAACTAAGGGCTGATTTTTCAATGTCTAGATAGCGCTTTATCACAGCCTTCTCTATTAGAGAAGGCTGTGGCTTTATCTGTTTGATAGTGTTTACTGCCAAATTAAAAATGCTTGTCTTTCATTCGTCTGTCAAATTTTTTAATGACTTTTATTAGATTTGGTTGATAATTAAACTGACTGATATTATTTGTTATCTGAGGATTGAAATATCAGCCGTTACTTGTATACTTTGGCACTTGTATGTAATTTTAATGGCTCACTGCTCCTTGAGTGAATTGCCTCAGACTCATCCTAAAACACGGGCAACGTGACACAATTTGTCAAAATCGTTCCAATAACATGTAACAATGGGTCATTCGGTAAGACAGAACTTATTAGTGGAAGAAAGGTGAGGTGTTTGAAATCGGCTCGGTCAGCAGGAGAAATGCTGCTCGTTTCGGTAACGAGGCTCCTTGATTGACGTCCTCGCCTTGATTAAACTGATCAGTTTTTGCCTCTTATGAAAAGAACTCTATCAACTTAACTGGCGGAACATGATTTAGGCGCCTATATAAAGATTTTATGATCGATTCCCGGAATTGAGTGCTGGGCCTCTTGTAGCTCGTCCGAGAATTGCGTCATAAAATAGTATTTAATCTTTTTTTAGTCTACTCTGCAATTCGAAGAGCTTTGATGCTCTAACGCTTTAAAGATTTAAAGTCATATTTTAAATGTAAGTTATTTAGATGAAAATGTTGTTTGGTGTGAAGTAATGAAAAATATGAACATTGATATACTTTTTATGCGAATCAAATCCAATGATATTCAGCGTTGGTAACATCACCTTTTTACTATACTATTTTTTTATTAATTCTTATAAACAGATACGGCAGTATAACGTAATTTTCTGAATAAAGTACGTCATCCAAGTGGAAATACTTCAAGGAAACTTTTTTACTTTCATTGAGAGAATGCAAAAACAAGAATTCTTGCCACATCTCTATTGGTGGGACAAAACGAGTTTTTTCAGGTGCTCGTAAACGGGCGGGTCGCGAGAAACTGTGGCCACAGAATATAATAATATTATAACATTTGTGCCACGAGCCTCTGTTGTTGTGTTTATATCTCAGACATGCAATTACTTTTGTGCACTTACATAATATTTTATTGCATTCATTTAATAAAGCTGCCGCTTGTCGTCACGGATTTTTCTAAGGACAAGTAGCTACTTACTAATATCAATCCCCATGCTATATTGTTATAGCTTTTCTTTTGAAAACTCGAGTAGTTTTAGTATCAAGCTTCGAACTAGAAGTCAAGAATCACAATAACCATACATATCTAATAAAACTCACAATGTTCACAATCAGAACTTTTCAATTGTTGTCTTGTAAAAGTGTTATTATATTAATGTAGAAATAAATCTTCAATAATACTTTAAGAGATAAAGGTAGTATGTATTTGACAGATTTTAGACTGAAAATCGTACAAAAGAAACCAGATAAATGGCTGAAACAATGGTACGGTACGCAGACAGTGTGTTTCTAATGGGCGGGAGCAGTTCGATAGTATAACGTAATTGGATACGTCAGCGGCAAACAGGCAAGCAGGTAATTACTAGCTGCCACTGACGAAATAACAGGGCTCCGGAGACAGGACGCCTTCGCCGCGAAGTTTCTGTGCCAACTTATTTACCTCTGTGGCATCATTACTCATTAATTTCTTTGTTTGCAAACAGTTTTTTATTTGGGAAATAGCATGTCTTTATCGTTGTGACATAATGTGATTCATTGAAGTTCTGATAAAAAGTGCCGTTCATCGTGTATAAGATTTTTTGCATTTATGTATTAGATTATTATTTTATTTTCATTTGGTGGAAGTTCATAAGGAAGGCTTGTGCCCCAGTATTAGTGAATAGGGACATCAAAATTTTCATCATCAAAATTTATAAACGGATATTTTGTTTGTTTTGTTCTCGTACTAATTTAATATGAACACCTGTTCTATTGTTAAATTAAACCAGAAGTAGTATTGTGCCTAATCAAAGATTTTCAAATAGTTTTTACCTACCTAATTTATACTTAGATCTTAATTTGTTGATAAGAGGATGAATCCCAGTGCTTGGTAAAACCTAAATAGGTTTATGTAGCACTGTTAAATGTAAAAAAAAACATTGTAATCTGTATTTTAATAATAATAAATAAAAATAAAAACAGACTGGTGATTATGATAATGACATCAGTTAAAAGGCATTAGCGATTTTCAGCATCATTCACCTATTATTTAATTTTTAGGAATAAAATAAAACCTAGAAATCCATGAAATAAAAAACTCTTAGCAAGGTTCGAATGAAAGGAAAAATTACTGAAATATTCATTATTAGTGAGATTATTAGAACATAAGACTAATAACTAAGTAAAATAATATATTTCACAGATATTTTTTTAAATAACTTATTTAGAGTGTAACAAATTCGGGATCAGACTTAAAACACGTGATCCCCTCGGGATTAGAGGGTATCCTTAATTAGTATGCTTTTGTTCCGATCTAATGCCAGAGCTTTAATACACCCAGTTAAAAACCTGTGACTTTTGCGGCACAACAAAGTATTAAGGGATCAACATTTTAATAAACCTGCGAAATTGAAATTAAAACTTTTAAATTTACGTTTACGTTTTTAATTTACTAACTCGTGGTTTTGTTTTTATATATTAAGATATTTCAAGTAGATGTTCCTACTTCATCAATGCCCGCACGGCCGCATGCGGCCGGACAACAATAGAAAATCTATAGTGTCTCATTTTCCGGGCCTTGAAGTGGTATTTTAATAAGGTTTATTCGGACTTGGACTGCAAGTTACACATACAGGCTGACTTTATCATTATTTCCACAAATAGATTAATAAAAAAAAGTCTATCAGCTGAAAGCTACAATAAAACGACGACCTCCGTGGTCGAGTGGTTCGCACGCCGGTTTTCAAGGCGTCACCATCTCTTGAGGTCCCGGGTTCGATCCCCGGCTGGGTCAATGTAGAAAATGAACTTTTCAATATTGTCTCAGGTCTGGGTGTGTGTCATACCACCGTTGTTTCTGATTTCCATAACACAAGTGCTATAGCTACTTACTTTGGGATTGGAGCAATGTATGTGATGTTGTCAAATATTTATTATTATTATTTATTATTATTATAAACGCCCATTTTATATAGTGAATGTAAAAGCAGCCATAATTCACCAAAAAAAATCAATTGAACGTAGTGAAGTGATGTGGAAAACAACAAAATCTTTCCAGTAAATTCCAACTATATTCTTGCACTTCAAAAAACTTGTATTTTTGAGATCGAGTATCGTAAAAGACTCTTATGGCCGATTGCACTAAACTTAAGAATCGCCTAAGTCTTTTCTTATCTACAACTCGACCAAGTTAACTAGGCAAATGACAGCTACATGACGGCTAAGTTTATGACACTGTTTTAATTTGGTCGTGTTGTAGTTAGGAAAAGACTTAGGCGATTCTTAAGTTTAGTGCAATCGGCCATTAGTTAACTGTAAAAATAAGATTACGTAATAGTATATTACGATACAAGTGAGCCTAAGATTGCTCACAGCTCATAGCACACGAGGCTCCCAAGCCGTAGGCGAAACTCAGCCGAGTGAGCAATGAGCAGAGCTCAAGAGTTTTATATGACGTTTTTCAACACATTTGCATGGAAAAAACAAAATAATTTACCACACGACAAATACGATAAAAACAAAATATGAAAATAATGGGAAAAGGCGCACAGGTTTTTTTTTTCACGCGCTCAATGCAAGAATATTTTGCGAACAAAGGGGTGAGTTAGCATACAGCCTACTTCAAAATTATAATTTTAATTGATAAAATGCAAATATTTTAATATTTTATAACGAAATATTGCAAATTATGAATAATTTGATATAAATAAATATTTGTTTGGCTTAATTAAGGACGTACACATTTATTTACTCCAAAAATGTTTATGGATATTCAGCGGCATAAAACTTCTTTGTTGTTACTAAAACAATAACTGTATAACCCGGTTAAATTGGGAATGCTCTGTTTACTCGCTTATAACTTGCAATATGATACTTATTTTATTTAGCTTTCTGGGGATGATTCTATTACTTACACACTAGTCTAAAATATTATTATGCATGGTGTGTGTTATAGCTCGGTTTATGGCCCTAAAAGAAATGTATTAAGGCTCACTTTACAAGCAAGTGTGTTGAAATAGTACATTATGATATAAGTGCGGTAATTATCAAAGCGCACGTATGTCATACGACGTTTTATAACATATTTGCGAGGAAATAAATAAAACTCGGACTTTGCATTTTTGCTTGTTTTCCATAATGATGAAATTTTGATACACTTGTAAGTATTTATCGGTCGATTTTTCTGCCTTTCACTTCGATTGTGAGGAAATCAAACAACAATAAAGTAAAAAAAACAAAAATTGAAAACAAATCATTTTTCTTAAATTTAGTGACAAATTATATCATTTTGGAATGTGCTCATCAAGGCAAAAAAATCGAAAAAAAAAAATTTCTTTACATTTTAGTGACAAATTATATAATTTTGGAATGTGCTCATCAAGGCCTTTCATTTGATACCCATATTCAAAAATCGAAAAAAAAATTTTTAATTCTTAAATTTTAGTCACAAATTATATTATTTTGGAATGTGCTCATCAAGGCCTTTCATTTGATACCCATATTCAAAAATCGAAAAAAAAAAATTTTTCTTAAATTTTAGTCACAAATTATATTATTTTGGAATGTGCTCATCAAGGCCTTTCATTTGATACCCATATTCAAAAAAAAATTTATTGAAAAAAAAAATCATATAAAGTAAATTTTATTCATAAAATGTTGACCTCTTTTCTGATATCAAAACTCTTTGCTAAGATTTTAAAAAGTACCGTTCGTTTTAGACGAAGCATCTTGATAAACCGTGCGTTTTACTTTACATTACCGCACAAGTTCGTAATGAGATACAATACGATATTGAAATTGGCGTAATAAGAGACCCTTTACGAGCAAATATGTTATAATAGTACATTATGATATAAGTGCGGTAAGTTGAAAATTACAGCTGAGGCGATATTGCTAGCCCGACCCGTAGGCGAGGGCTACAAGAAAGCAGAGGCTGTAATAGGGATGTTGACTTATGAATAAAATAACGAAATACTAATAAAAATCGTAAAAATATCAAACTTTTGGAATAGCTTGTATACCTCTTGTTTTTATATATTGCGTATTATTTGTTTTATGACCCTTCAAAGTTGGGTGGACAAGTCCATTTAAAAAGTATAATTTTTTTAAAAATAAATAATACATTTAGTTAGTCCGTAAAATTTATAGCAAATTTGTCAAAGAAACCATTTTGATAAACACAATATTTAAAATAGCTGCCGAACAAATTTCCTACGCGTTGCATACAACGTAGGAAGGCGTGACGTCATAACTTGGTAGCCATTAGTATGGAGCGTTTTCGGGTGAGTCCAATTTTGTGCATTTCAAACTGTGATATCTCGGGCAGTTTTCATGCTAGCGAAATAATTCTTATACAAATGTTTCTTTTTTTTTTGAGGGGTAATTTATGTAACATAAAATAAAAAATAGTCAACATGCCTATTATCAAAGCGCACGTATGTCATACGACGTTTTATAACATATTTGCGAGGAAATAAATAAAACTCTGACTTTGCATTTTTGCTTGTTTTCCATAATGATGAAATTTTGATACACTTGTACTATCGATCGGTCGATTTTTCTGCCTTTCACTTCGATTGTGAGGAAATCAAACAACAATAAAGTAAAAAACAAAAATTGAAAAAAAAAATTTTTTTTCTTAAATTTAGTGACAAATTATATTATTTTGGAATGTGCTCATCAAGGCCTTTCATTTGATACCCATATTCAAAAATCGAAAAAAAAAAATTTTTTTCTTAAATTTTAGTGACAAATTAATTATGTAATTTTGGAATGTGCTAATCAAGGCCTTACATTTGATACCCATATTCAAAAATCGAAAAAAAAATTGTTTTTCTTTAATTTTAGTGACACATTATATTATTTTGGAATGTGCTCATCAAGGCCTTTCATTTGATACCCATATTCAAAAATCGAAAAAAAAATTTTTTTTTTTTTCGTAAATTTAGTGACAAATTATATTATTTTTGAATGTGCTCATCAAGGCCTTTCATTTGATACCCATATTCAAAAATAGAAAAAAAATTTTTTTTCTTAAATTTTAGTGACAAATTATGTAATTTTGGAATGTGCTCATCAAGGCCTATCATTTGATACCCATATTCAAAAATTAAAAAAAAAAATTTTTTCTTAAATTTTAGTGAAAAATTATGTAATTTTGGAATGTGCTAATCAAGGCCTTTCATTTGATACCCATACTCAAAAATTAAAAAAAAATTTTTTTCTTAAATTTAGTGACAAATTATGTAATTTTGGAATGTGCTCATCAAGGCCGTTCATTTGATACCCATATTCAAAAATCGAAAAAAATATTATTTTTTTTAATTTTTAGTCACAAATTATATAATTTTGGAATGTGCTCATCAAGGCCTTTCATTTGATACCCATATTCAAAAATTGAAAAAAAAAATTTTTATTGAAAAAATAAATTATATAAAGTAAATTTTATTCATAAAATGTTGGTCAATCGCACATGACGCATCAGAAAAGATTCTGATATAAAAACTCTTTGCTAAGATTTAAAAAAGTACCGTTCGGTTTAGACGAAGCATCTTGATAAACCGTGCGGTTTACTTTACATTACCGCACAAGTTCGTAATGAGATACAATACGATATTGAAATTGGCGTAATAAGAGACCCTTTACGAGCAAATATGTTATAAAATTTTACTTGTAAGTTTTATTACTGTAAGAGATCAAATCTCAATGTTAATCGAAGATTATTCGGTATAATCCCCTTGTCGCCAGCACGGAGATCTGTCAAGAAGCAAAGCAACGCGCGATCGCTATAATCCGCGTAGATTATGGATGGTTATTGTCGTCGCACAATGAACAGTGCACTACGCTGCACAGATAGCTCCGTCCCGGACCATGTTCCGACCGAATTGTTCACGGGAGACGCCGTGTACCATGTACACAGATTAGTAATAAACTTGTCGCATTCAATCAAACACGTGTATCGTTGCGTCAACGCGAATGGGACCATCTGGTTTGTACAAAACGAGCGATCGTTGAAGACATTGTATTGTTGCAAATATATTGTAGTAGAAAGGAATTGCAACAAAAAGTGGTTGTAGGTATATCGCGTCAGCACTTTTGACTGTACCAACCAATCCAACTGTGCATTAAAAGTGAAACAATAAATACCTAGTAACACTTTTAAACTTATCATCAGCCGCAAGCACCCATTGCAACCCAAAGGATCTCAACAAGGATCGGTACTGCGCTGCCCACATCCAGCGGCTTTTCAAATTTATTTATTTTTTAATTATTTGAATAACAAAAACACTGCAATTAGTATGTTCGAGCAATGAGCAAAATCTTCACTGTTATGAATTTGAAACCAATCATCAAAGTCGCCTATAATGGTACTTTCAACAGCATGCAGCTTTGAAATTCACTTTACTGATCTTTTGGCAAAAGTCAAAGAAATAAATTAAAAATTAAACGTAAAACTTATAAACAATTCTGGTACTACATTACTGCGGGAGATAAAACTTTTAATTGCTTCGGTGTTAATTCGTGTTACAGAATCGAGAGTATTTAAAGGCGCTTTCTCGTTCGCCGACTCTTTGTAAATAATTAGGCAAATATACAAACCTACTCTGTGCGATTGGGTTTCGTGATTTAATTGGTATACTGCGAAATTTACACCGTACTAGTAATAAATTGGAAAGTTACGAGTTTGTTTGTAAATCTGAGAACTCTTGTTCAATGCTGGTAATCATTCTCGGAAACGTAACGAATTAATTGATACTTGATACTTTTTGAACAACAGAATGTAACGTTAACCGATTGCATTTTATTTTTATTTTATGTAGCCAGCCAGCTTACAGCATAATTTACAATTCTGAAAAAAAAAATACAACACTTATACAAATATAATAGAGAATAGCATCGGATACCAATGGGAACTACGACATGCTAAACCCACCAATAAAAGACGCTTTCGTTTCTTTACCTATTCGTATAAATAAAACATGAATGGTATTTTGCCATAACTTTATCTCTTTCAATTGTGTTGTTTAAAATGCTCATAATCCATTCCATAATGCAAAACTAAGCGTATCAATGTTTTTTTATTTCGTCTTTTATTTTATTCACGAGAATAAATAGCTTGCACTTCTCTTCTTCTGAAATAACACTGTGAATAAATCAGATTTTCAAATAATTCCATTCCATTCTGAAAGCTGGCGCTTATTCAGCAGGATCCTAGGGCACTATTCAAATTGACAGCGAAATGTAACATGTAGCTAAATGTTTTTCATCATATTATTATATTATTTCCGATTGAAAATACGACATTAAACATAAGTCCTGTTTGTATTCGCTTTTGTAATTAGATTTTAAAACAATTGATTCTTCTTGAAAATCTTGATAAAATATGTATAACTGAATATCACACCTAATACGACAGACTTCAGAAAGTTTGAACAAATCTTGCTAAATCGGACTCGTATATGCTGTGGATTAGACAATAGTTAAACGCACGAAGAAGAATTATATAGGTAAGTACGAATATTTAAAGTAAGTTGAGTATACGTGCAGGGGTAGTTAAAAAAACAGGCCAAGTGCGTGTCGGACTCACGCACGAAGAGTTCCGTACCAAAAAACGGCAAAAAATCAAGTTTGTTGTATGGGAGCCCCCCTTAAGTACTAATTTTATTCTAATTTTAGTATTTTTTGTTATAGCGCCAATAGAAATACATCATCTGTGGAAATTTCAACTGTCTACCTGTTGTTGTTATCAATATCGAGCAAAAAACGGCAAAAAAATCACCTTTGTTGTATGGGAGCTCACCTTAAATATTAATTTTATTCTGTTTTTAGTATTTTTTGTTATAGAGGCAATAGAAATACATCATCTGAAATTTCAACTGTCTAGCTATCACGGTTCATGAGATACTATCTGGTGACAGATAGACAGACAGACAGACGGACAGAGGAGTTTTAGTATTGGGTCCCGTTTTTACCCTTTGGGTACGGAACCCTAAAAATTGTGAAAACTGCAGTGGTGTATAATGTAACAACAGCTGTATACATCAAAGCTATGAAACATGACTATCTGTGGATATAATTACATAATTTAAAGTACCTATTACTATTAAAATGCAAAGAACTACATAAGTATTTCAAATATAACTTGGTAATCAAATACACTTACGAGCAAAAAAGATAAAAACTAGAAAAATAGCTTCATGGAACAAAAAATATACTAAAGATACATAGTTTTTTTTTTACACATTTAATTTTCTTATTTCTTTAATGCGGTTTCACCCGCGTGGTTCCCGTTCCCGTAGGAATCCTTACTAATATTATAAATGCGAAAGTCCGTTTGTTTGTTTGTTTGTTACGCCTTCACGTCCTTACTACTGAACCGATCATCATGAAATTTTGCATTCATCCCGAAAAAAGTATAGTTCTCGAAGGATAGCAAAAAACTTTCCACGCAGACGAAGTCGTGGGCGGTAGCTAGTATCGGAATAAAAAGTAGGCTTTGTTTTAATCTAGGCTATTTACTATCTGTGTGCCAAATTTCAACCAAATCTGATCAGTAGTTTTTGCGTGATTGAGGAACAAACATCCAAACCCACAAACTTTCACATTTATAATATTAGTGGGATCGTCGTATGACTAGTGTTATTTTTTGCTCGTAAGTGTATTTACAACTAAGTAATTTCGTCATTTAAAAACAACGAAAACGTTATTTTAAAAAACAAAAGAGTTACGAACTGCATACATAAGTTTACCTGACAAAGGGTTACCTACATTGCCCACACGTGACAAAATGTAATTAAATCCGACCGAAAAAATGTTTTTTTCCGTACAAAAATGCGTAATGAATACGTAATACAAATGCCTTTAAACCAAGCAGAAGTACCTATGATATTCAATTCACAATTGAAATGGGTTTTTTTATACTATCCTTTTAAAATATTCACAAGACGTGTATAAAATAGGCTAATGAAAAATATCATTATAATATTTTTATAAAGTGCTTCGTTAAATATGATACAGTACGAAGGTCGTCTTTATTTAAATATTAAATTATCCATTTGTATCTTACTCGTGTCGTGTTATGATTAATTATTGATAGCATTTCATACTATTTGTCATTCAGCTTGTATCCAAAATTATATGAATACCGAGTCAATGTTAGTACAAACTGATTAGTTTGAAACTTTATCTATTTTAAGTTGTAACACAGAATAGATATAACTACTTTTGCACCAAATTAAAGCAAATAAATCGAAGCGAATTATTTTATTATACTACTTGTAGTCTACTTAGGTCAGATTTCGTTGACTTGTCCAGCCAAAGTCTAAATTGCTACGGACGAGTCGATTTTTCCTAGTATTTTATCTACTAAAATAATTATCTTAATATAAAAATAGCATTGTGAATGCCTAAAATATAAAAACTCAATTACGAAAACTCACTTAAGAAATGGTACTGTCACAGAAATAAAAGTACAAAACAGTCAAGTGAGAATAACGCGTCATAATATTTTCGTTATCCCAGATGATAGAACATCGACAGCACATCGGCTGGGCCGCCTGTAAATCACTGAACAAAACACAAAGAGGAAAGTGTTTACCATAAAATCGCATACGCGCCCTAAATCATAACACAATAAAATTTATAGCAGGCGGAAGGTCCGGCCTCAAGTGCTGATAAATCAAACACATTTTCTTCGCGACGGAAATCATTCCGGCAAATAAAGCTCCTGTACAGACACGGCCTACTCGGAAATGTACGAAATCTTTCTTATATTTAACTACAAAAAGACTTTTATATTTCTAGCAGTTTTAAAAGATTTCGTTATACTTACTTAAACAGAATATCAGGGATTTTGTTCCTTATAATTTATTACGTTTGCATTAATATTTTAATTAATTTTTTTATACATAGTCAAACATTTATGAATACTGGCATTTTGTTATAATATAATAACCTACATACAACATAGAAGTCTTTGACAATACACAAAGTAACTCTGTAGTTGTAGTGTATTGACAAATCCTAGATTTTATTCGCCGAAAGGAGCCACAAATAGAGAACAGTAACATTTCTAAAAGTGTTGACACATCAAACACATTTTCTTTGAGAACGGAAATCTTTTATCAAATATTAAAACTTAAAAAAGGTATTTAAATCGTTAAAACTTATTTTAATGACATCTTCTTAAATAACTCATCAACATGTAAAGTTATTGCCATTAAAATAATTTAATTGTAAAGAACCTGATTTACTATTTACACACAAAAAACATCATCACCAATATAGATTAGGTATTTGAATAACAATAACCTTAGATCAAAGTATTGGTAATTAATTTATATTTAAATGTTGTTATGGGTTTTTCTATTAAAAATCATATAATTACATACCGTTTGAAATATCAGGAGGAAGGAACTCGGTGGCGCAGTGGTTTAACGCTTGGCCCTGTGACTGTGTAGGTTAAGCAACTTTTGCAAGGGTCGGTCATGGGGTGGGTGACCAAAAATTTATTATCTATCTCGAATTTCTCCGTGCTTCCGTCTTTCTGTTTATTAACACCCACCAATCTACATTGGGCCTGCGTTTGGGTTATGGACCACCCTCCTTATCCACCCATAAGGAAGGCCTGTTACCCAGCAGTCAAACTATCAGGTACGTTTATTGTTACTCTATGAAATAAAATCAAAATGTAACATAAAAAACCTAAGAAGATTTGAAAATACGAAATATCTCCATTGAAATCGTGAAAAAAGTATGATCAAAAGTACCTTCTTATTTTTCTAAGCTGGCAACCCAGCTGTCCGTAACAATCCCTTTATACTGTTAACAAAAGCGCATCTTCAGAACGATTATTTCTCTTTTGTTTCGTAGTAAATCAAACTCTTATTTAATTTGTGGAGTCCCGCAGAGGCCATTCCGTCAGCGGGTAGGCCCAGTGAAGCACGCCTGCAATCTCCCGTCTGAATGTAATAACTGAAACGGCCAAATGATCTTTTTAATTAACTTGTTAATTTGTACGCTTTTGTTTTAATAACAGGGTTTCTCAAAACTGTCCATCATTATACAGGATTTATTCTCCAGGATCGGATGGTGGGTAAATAATAAGATTTTCCTTAAATTTACTGGGAAAAGCGTCATCGTTGACCAGCTTATTACGAAGTTACCGACAAACACCTAATTATTCAATAAGTGTTAACGATAAATTAATTAGTGCCATTCGAAACCAAAGGTGACGTACGGCCAATAGTTAAACATATTACTTTAGGAAATAGGGAAGCTAAAACATATTTTCAAAAATAATTTTATTTTCGTTAACACATGAAGTTTACAAAGCACAACAGGAAAGATTATACATTCATTGAAAAAATAATTGCCATTTTACTCTTTTGATCGTCACAAAAAAACTAAGACTTTAATATAAAGAACCACTACAAAAAATAATTCAATTCAGCTTCCACACACTCATTTATCGGATTCACGCCATCCAACTTTCGCAGCGTAAAATTGCTTGTGCTTTTTTCATTAAAACATTTGCATTGAGATTTATTCTGTTATGTCCACTCTTGGATATTTATTTCACTTAGCCACGTGTAATTTTAATGGAAAATAACTAAAGATTTGAAGAGAAGTACCTACTAATGCATAATTTTACGATAATTAGACAGTGACATTCATTATGTTATGTACATTATTATGAGACAAGTTAGCTTAGGTTGCTCATTGCACACAAGGCTGTGGGTTGCAGCCCGATCCGTAGGCGAGGGCGTAACTCAGCCGAGTGTGCAATAAGCAAGAGCTTACGAGTTTCATACGACATTTTGCGAGGAAAAAACAAAGTAATTTACCACACTGCAACAAATACGACAAAAACAAAATATAATAATTATGATGGGAAAAGGCGCGTAGGTTCTTTTTTGTTTTTTTACACGCCCAATGCAAGAATATTTTGCGATCAACAGGGTTAGTGATCATACAGCCTACAACAAAATTATAATTTTAAGTTATAAAATGCAAATATTTTAATATTTTATAACAAAATGTTATGAATTATGAATAATTTGATAATAATAAATATTTGTTTGACTTAATTAGGGACTTACACGTTTATTTATTCCAATAATGTATAAGAATTTTCAGCGGCATAAAACCTCTTTGTTGTTACTAAAAAAATAACTGTATTACCCGGTTAAATTGGGAATGCTCTGTTTACTCGCATATAACTTGCAGTAAGGTACCTATTTAACTTTGTAGGGATAATTCTATAACCAACTAGTGTTTTATATATTACCTATTGCACGCGTTTGTTATAGCTCGGTTTATGGCCCTAAAAGCGATGTATTAGGGCTCACTTTACTAGCAAGTGTGTTGAAAACATTATTTTAATAGGACAATAGGATTGTAACACTGATTTAAATAAATATATTCTGCTTGTTCTTCGCCGTTCCTTGAAAGTTTATAAAGTAGTGAACATTTATATTTGTGACTCTGACCACAGTTATTGAGTAGTAGTTCGCGCAGAACAAAGCAAAAGTTGTAACAGCCATGATCAAAACAGAAAGGAGGGTGCAAACATAAATTAGTAAGTATCAAAATCTTCCCCACCGTTCAACTTGGAAGACTGTTAAAAGTGCTCCAAGACGTAATAAATTTCGGCCATAAACCGGTCACGCTATAAAAACTTATTTGGAAATAATAAATAAAATTAGCAAAAATGTGCACGGCAGCGTCGGTCGCGAGGTGGAAATAAATAATTTATTAAGGACAAGTTAACAAGGGTCTCATAAAGAAGGCAAAAGGTCGGCTATTTGTTTTCTGAGAGGATGGCTCGCTCGCTTGTTATTTAGAGTTGGCGGAGTTGCACGCCGATGCTGTCGGGTAAACAACTCCACGGACCACCCAACATTATGGGCGAAAACTAACTTGTACTGTCGTCATTTGTTTTGGACGTTTCATATTTGTGTTTCCCCGTTTCCCGTGTATGTATTTTGGTTTGGTTTACAGTTTACACTAGAAAGTCAACAGAGAGTTTTCACGCAAAGATGTAATAGCTTTTTTCAACATCACACACGTGTATCCGAATATCAAATATTATTATGTGCAATTGATATTTGATATTCGGACCGTATATAGGTTTTCACACCATTTCAAAGCACCCAATTTTTTTACAGGCTTATTTTTCACGCACAAGTTACATTTTTAAATGGATTCAATGAATTACTCTACGTAATGTTGTAGTCTAGAGAGCTCCGTACTGATTTATTGCTTTATCATATTAAGTAATTCTATGAAATTCTTCTCTCTGGTTTCTACATTAGTGCTTACTAAATCAAATTCTAAAAGATTTTGCAAAAGCAACGGTATAATTGGTGGAATAATAATTGAACTATCAAAATTTCGACTGCAATGTTTCGTCCAAACGTAATAATAGCTCTGACCTCTCCGCTCTTAGCTATCCACTTAGGCTTATGGAAAATTCAGCACAATGCTCTGTTCCTGTGTGGCTTACCTTTGTTGCGTCAACGGCATTAGAATGGCGACGTGGCGCGACAAACACAGTGCGGTACGGATCTGCCGTCAGTGTTTCAAACTCCAAATTATGATGAAGCTCCGTCTCTTCCGTTAAGACCCCGTTCAAAGCGAAGTTCAATAATTGAGGATAATACTCTAGATGATAAATCTTATATGATTATTGAACGGAACAAAATGATAATACCTATCTTTTGTACCTATTCTTATAGATGCTAAAAAAATTGGAATCTCTAAATCTGTTTAAGTCATTACTTGATTCAATCAATAGGTATATTAAAAATAAACATAATTTTTAACAGTTTCAAAATCTGGCCTGATTTGGTGATGGCTTATTAAATACGTTTGAAACAAAGAGCCATATGAATTAATTTTCACGCGCTAATTACGTAGTATACATTAAACAGAGCTGCAATTGCGAAAAATTATAACTTTGTCCAGAGTATATTTAATTAATTTAGTCCATTAGCAGTCATTAAAAATGGAATACAAAATTAAAAACCTAGAAATTTGCAAAATATATTATTATGAGTAAATACATGGAAAAGATAATCCGCTAGTCGTTGCTGATTGTACAAATAAAAATATTGCTTCAAAGGTGTGTAACACGTGATATAAATGTCAAGTTATTTGTTTTTAAAAGTCCAATCAATTTTAATTACTTGCTTCTTTTGTAAGGAAAAAGTCTCGTATAAGATATAATAAAAGTCAGTCTAGGATTTTTTTTTTATTTTGTAAATAACGTGTTTTGAAATAATATACATAGTAACAAAATATACAATGTAAAACTTTTGTGACAGAATGCTCAGTTGAACAGTCCCGTCAGTGAGTCGATACTGATCAATCAAAGTGTAATTTATCAAATTAATAATAGCTGTGTGTGGTTTATATGTTAAAATATTGAAACTTATAATGTTAGTATCATGTTTCTATCATCAAATAAACGATGAAGATATATTTTATACAAGCGACCACCTGGGACTTTGTCTGCGTGGGCAGTTTTATTTGCTATTCCAGAGGAACAGCTTTTTACGGGATGAAAAGTACCCTATGTCTTTTTCTGTGCCCCTGATAAAGTGTATGCAAAATTTCATGATAATCGGTTGAGTAGTTAAGACGTAACAAACAAACAAAGAAATTGAATTTTCATTTCTAATATTAGTAAGGTTAAGGATATAATTTTATAAATGAGAATGTTTGGATATTTGGATCTTTGTTACACAATCATGCAAGAACGGCTGAACGGATTATATCATTTACTATACTATTTGCATTCCATGTGAATATGTAAAAGCAAAAACGTTTTTAATAATAGTACAAAATCTACATTTGTTATACTTCAGGTGCTGTATGTAAACAAGACTTACAGGTTAGTGAACTTTTGCACTTCGACTTTAGTGTAAACCAAGGTTAAACTAAGCAATAATGAAAATCATGTAGAATTTCTGAGACGTGTCTTGCACATACCTATATATAATGGAGTCAGTTTAATTTAAGCTAACAGATTAAACCCAACGTCATCAAAGTTAAATATACGAGTATCTTTGCAACGAACATTGTTTTGACATGATAGTTTTATTTTGGTTAATATATATAGAGTCCTGACTTAAATAGTCAACTTTTATAAGTTATTAAGCAAACGAATAGAAAGTTGGCCATTTGAATACAGGGACATAAACTCTATCTTTTGTAAGTAATTGGGTCTGTGGTCTGAAATTTTTATCTTACCCTGTACATACAACAGCATCATAAAATTCCATTTGAGACTTTCAAAGGAAAGAACCGTCGTTAACAGTATATTAAAATTTATAAACTTTACAAAGCATGCTCTAAATTACGAGTATATCTCTACAGTAGAAGCCACATTTAAAATTCCAAATTCAAAAGCGTGTAGTGGTGAATACGTCTCACTTACAGGTGTCTGAGTCTCCGCTCTCATTTCATTATATTATAGTTCCAGAATTCTGCACGTGTCGTGAGGTACCAGCAATTGTAAAGATTCACCTTTGAAGATAAAAGACGTTTAAATGTTACCTCCCTCGACGCTCGCGGTCGGTTAAGATATGTCTGTGGCCCAAACGTTTTATAATTACAAACATGCTGGCGTGTAGCATTCTAGATAAATTGTATCCCTCTCGGTTTTATTTAAGCTAACAATGCAATGGCTGGAATGTGTAGATGTGATTGTCCTTATAGTTAAACCTTAGTTAAACTAACAATGTTTTCTTTTTATTAAAGATTTATTTTTTTGCTTCATAACTTTTCATTCATATTTATTATGCAATGCAATGGCTAGAATAGTTAAACTTAACAGGTTTTTGTTTCATTTATTTGCTTATAGAATATTTTAGACCTTTTAATTTAAATACAAATCCAGGTTAGAATAAATCCCTGAGATTTTGAGTCTTTCGAAATTTAAAAACAAAGCCTATTTTATTAATTATGGAAATTGAATAGACGATATTGCGAAACTAAATTGGTTTTTTAACTTATCTCAATGCAGACACTTTTTTCTAAGTATATGTTTTTTGCAATGTACGAAAAAGATTTAATATTGCTGTTGTTGATTTAAAATCATAATTTCTTGCGGTGAAAATAACATAATATTAACAAAAAGTAATATGGAAGTATTCAAATTAATTAGTAAGTTTACATTGGGACTAACGTTAAATGAATATAACAGTAATACAAATAAAAACCAATCATATAAGTGCAATACAACATTAATTTTATGAAGGGATTACTATGAAATAATTTTCAACAATAAAATTGAGTGTTTTACGAACGAAACCTAAAAAGGCGCTATACGTTTCAAAGCACCGCAATAAAAAACGTTATTTGAGGCCGATCTCTGCATAACACTAAAATACGAGATATCCTTTTATTATAACACGCTCGCACACAATGCCTATACAAACATTTTCGGGCTTCTTAAATGTTGGAACGAAGATTCGTTTGAATAATAAAAATAACACTTTTGTCTTGCTATTGATTGAAATCGTTCTTACCACTATGCTACTACAAAACCGACTTCTAAAAACCTACCTGTAAAAAGCAAGAAATA
Source organism: Agriphila tristella (assembly GCA_928269145.1). Lineage (NCBI taxonomy): Eukaryota > Metazoa > Arthropoda > Insecta > Lepidoptera > Crambidae > Agriphila > Agriphila tristella. The sequence continues at coordinate 13,750,798 of OV743433.1, forward strand.
ATATTACAAGGTGTTTGGTAAAAGCCTTATAAAGCCGAATATGGTAGATAGGGACCATCAAACTGAACTACTTTTACTATGGGACCAAGTCTGAAATCGCGAAAAAAAAATCAGCTGTTCCATACATTTTGATATTTTCGTTATTATTTTTTGTATGAAACAGCTGATATTTTTTTCGCGATTTCAGAATTGGTCCCATAGTAAAAGTTGTTCAGTTTGATGGTCCCTATCTACCATATTCGGCTTTATAAGGCTTTTACCAAACACCTTGTATACATATTTGTATTATTACAATGATAATGCGTATCTAGTGATTTGAATATTATTTCTTGCTTTTTACAGGTAGGTTTTAAAAAGTCGGTTTTTTGTATTTTTAACATTTTTATTTATTTTTAGTGTAGGTACCTTCTGTATTAGGTAGTGTAGGTTAGGTATATTATTTAGGTAGAAAAATCGGCTCAACCAAACGTGAGATAATCGCGGAGAAACATACATACTTACATACGGGTCAAACTGAGAACCTCCTTTTTTAAATCGGTTAAAGAACTACCTTTTCCAACAAAAATATAATTATCTTATTCAGTTCATAAACAAAAGAAGTTATACGACCATATCATCGAGGTAATTCACACAAATCATACTATTTTCGTGCTTTTTTCAGGATTACTTGAAAAGTAGTAAACCGATTTCCAAATTTTAAAAAATGGGACCAATTTGGGAGTTTGCCTAATGTAATTTAACGTTTGAATCATTTCAATCGGTCCAGCCGTCTTTGAGTAATCGGTGGACATACACAAAAAAAATATATACAGACGAACAGAGAACCTTCTCCTTTTTCGAAGCCGGTAAAAATACTTACATTATTTATATTCAACCATTGCTCGATAGCTACGTAATATGCAGATTAGAATAGAAACTCTTTTTTACACGATACCTACTTGTACGGGTCATCGTATATTAGTAACCACTAAGGCGCTCATGGCGGAACTTGACTGACTGATCATACTCGATCACGTTTGTTAAGCAACGCTCGGTCCGGTCAGGTGTCGGATGGGTGACCGTTAAAGTGGTATTTCAACTGAGCGCTTCCGTTCTTCGGAGGGCACGTTAAACCGTCGGTCCCGGCTGTTGCCATCTGATAACAAATCTAAGGCAGTTGGCTGCGACGATATCAGCAGGGATATGATTATCTGTGTCATTGAACAAATTCTCCCCATCATTGTTCACATTATCAATCATTCCTTTCTGACAGGTGAATTTCCTTCTCTTTGGCGTATGGCTTTTGTGATCCCTTTACCAAAAACTTCGTCTCCTCAACTATTAAACAACTATAGACCAATCTCCATTCTTCCTTTCCTTTCTAAAATTCTCGAAGCCGCCGCTCATAAACAAATTTATTCTTTTATCTATTCGAACTCCCTTGTTACTCCCCTTCAATCTGGTTTCCGCCCTGGACACAGTACCACCACAGCACTCCTTAAGGTTACTGAAGATGTTCGTCTGGGCATGGAAAGTCAATTGGTCACCCTTATGGTTCTTATTGATTTTTCCAACGCCTTTAATATGGTTGACCATGACATTCTCCTAGCCATCCTTAAGTCTCTGAACTTCTCGTCGTTGTCACTGGAGTGGTTTTCTGATTATCTCCGTGGTCGCCAGCAGGCAGTACGTTTGGGATCAAATGTTTCCCAATGGTGCCATCTCTCTGCAGGCGTGCCACAAGGTGGTATTCTATCTCCTCTCCTTTTTTCAATATTCATTAACGTCCTCTCCTCATCGCTTAGTTGCCCTTATCATTTTTACGCTGACGACCTACAGATCTATGCACAGGCCTCTGCAGACGATATCAACTCAGCTGTCTCGTTGTTAAACTGTGTGCTGGGTAAAATTAGGAAATGGTCGACCGACTTTGGTATAGCAGTAAATCCATCCAAGTGTCAGGCAATTATTGTCGGAGGCTTGAAACAGATCGCTAAGATTGACAACAGTTCGCTACAGCCCATAATATTTGACAACATCACAATCCCCCTCAGCACTAGCGTTAAAAACCTTGGTTTGCACATTGACCCTTCGTTCAGCTGGACAACGCAAGTTGCCGAGGTCAGTCGATCTGTTATTGCCTCTCTACGCTTTCTGAACCGATTTAGGAATTTTCTTCCCATTCGCACTAAAGTCACTCTAGTAACTTCTTTAATTTTCCCTCTCATTGATTATGCTGATGTCTGCTACCCTCACTTGAATGAGGATCTTCTTAATAAGTTGGACCGGCTTATTAATAATGCCATCCGTTTCATTTTCTGCCTTCGTAAATTTGATCATGTTTCTTCGTACCGGTCTCAACTTAAATGGCTTCCTATCCGTCAACGCAGACAGCTAAGGCTGCTCTGATCACTCTATTCCATCCTCAACAATCCCCATTCACCAGAATACTTGAAATGCAAATTTCAGTATCTCTGTGATTCTCACGAACGTCCCTTTCGCTCTGCCAGTTCTCTTGCTCTCTCTACTCCACTCTTTCATTCTGGCTATATGTCTGATTCTTTCACGCTGCAAGCGACCCGCCTTTGGAATAACCTTCCTGAAACTATCAGGAGATCTCCTAGTAAATTCTCATTTAAAAGAAACGCTCATGCTTTTCTTTTGGAAATGTGAATGATCATTGTCTCAAACTAATTTCTTGGTATTTTTATTATATATTTATAATATGTATTTATAATATATGTATTAAAATGTATTTATATATTAAGGTTTATTTATTCTTATATATTTTATGTACCTATATGTATTATTTGGTAATTTTGCTAAATTAAGGTTCTAATGTAACTCTTTTGTATGTACCGCATATTCATGAATGTCTTTTTATTGATGGTTGGCTAGTATAGAATGCTTTTAGCATTAATTCCGCCTTTGTACCTTACTCTGTGTATTGTTGTGCAATAAAGATTAATAAATAAAAAAATAAAATAAAATAAATAACAGTCGTTAAACCAAGTTAGAGGCCTTACAGGCGGCTTGATAAACTCTAACACCAGAGGTAGCCACTAATCCTCATTCGATAAGAAAGAAAGAAGTAACCGCTAATATAATGTGCAATGTAGCGAGCTACTTTAATCACTTGCAATATTCAATTATTATATTTTCAAGTACAATAAAGTAACTCCGTAGTATCGGTCGTCTGTATCATTTCTAGTGCATTTTTGTCATACTCCTGCATCATCATCCAATTTTTGCCTGATACTACTTGATATCATTTGACATTATACTGATTGAGCATACCAGCTCAATCAGTACTCAATTTTATCAAATTTATTATTGTATAAATAAACAGTATCATAATTAACTCCTACTGTAAATACATACATCAATTAGTTACTAGATATACAGTTCAGTTTATTGTTTATCCAATTATCCTAATCGTTATCGAGAAATCATCTAATTTCTAGTCACGGGATTAGCGTCATTTGCATAGGTACATACGCAAATACAATGAAATTTGTATTTGCAGCAAATACCTATATATGTTTTGAATCATGTTTATTTTGAGAAGTTTTATAAAATACTGGATTACGCCCATGGCTTTGTCCGTGGGCAATTTTACTTCGTATGGAAACTGTGGAAAATCATAATAGTAGTACAAGAAATTTGTTATCGGTTAGTTGTCTTGGGAGATTACCTCCTACATCCTTCTTTACTTGACTTCTTTACAACATTAATATAAAGATGTGTTAGTTAGTTTAGCTTAGAATAATAACAACTGCGATTTAACCAACACAAAATTAGTCGATATTACGTAGTTCAGCAAATCTACAAATAAGTAGATTATGTGATAGTAACTCCAGAAGCTGACAACTTTATTAGTTACTTATTAGTCCATACTTTCACATTTATAATATTAGGAGGATTCATTTGTTTATTGATTAAAATCTAATAGGTTATATTACTTAAAATCCAAAAACTATTACCTAAACTTGATTAGCACTGGACACTGAAAAAAAGCTTTGTGAAAAAAAACAAAACCTCTTTCAAAAACCTTAAAAACAGCTCTATAAAAAGCAAGAAATAATGTTCAAATCGATTAATTAAAACACGTCTATTGAAGTCGAACCTGATAACGTTTGAATCATTTCAATCGGTTCAGCCGTCTTTGAGTAATCGGTGTATAATTGTACATACATATAAAAAAAATAAACGTGACGAATAGATAACCTTCTCCTTTTCAAATGTTTGATGTCGGTTCAAAATGAATTTATACTTGCCGCTCTATTCTCGGAATACAATTCAGAGTGAAAATTTGTTCTAACTAAGCAATTACCTATTAATATGCACCATTTTGACCATTTTGACAAAAGTAAAGTTAAACTTAATTACGATTTCCAATCCTCTTTTTGCCTTGATTCTTTGCAGTAGTAAAATGGTCCACCGAGTGCTATAGATCTCCGCTCTTTGCATAAACAGGAGCTTTTCATTCTACGAGTCAAGTATAAGATATTGTTCCTTTGTAAAATACCGCCATTGTCCACAAAGTCATCTGTTCAGATTTTAGGTTGGAATAAAAGTGCGTTCTGTCTGTCATACAAAGAAAGACTACTGTGAAACGTGAATTAATGAGCCGTGAAAGCCAAGAAATGAGTCTTTAGACTGAAGTTAATAAAAAAACTTTTTCTGAGGTCAATTTCATATCTCTAAAATTACTTCAAGAGTATAATGATTAAGTCGAAACAAAAACGGAAACAAAAATTACTTTAAAATTATTTTTAAAGAAAAACCTCGAGGACTCGAGGTGCTTTCCGTTTTTGATTCGTTTTTGATCCGTTTCCGACCTTTCGATTCGAAGATGTGGGATGTTGTGTCGATACAACATCCCACATCTTATTTATTATTGAAGATATTTTTTTATTTCTACAGAATAATATAAATAGCTAAGTTTTAAGTGTGAGTAGGGATAAGGTGTGGTCGGAATGTAAATATAAAGCATGGTTTTTTTATATTTTTATGAAATAATTTTATTCATTTTAGGATACCTACCTTATATAAGGATAGCCTACCTCCCTACCTATCGGATTCAGTTTTTTTTCTGTTGTGGAATAAGCCATGAGGAAAATATGTGATAAACAACTTGGACCAATCAGAAATGGAAAAATAAGAAAAACATCGGACTTCACCAATTTGTTAAAGGTCTTCGAAAACGTGTGAAATGTCTATATCTAGTGGCTTCTCGCTTCACTATTTGTGTTGGTAACTTCTCAGGCCGCGTGTTCTGTAAACGTAATTCGTTTGTCGAACAAGGGCAAACAACCCAAATTAGTCGGGGCATATAGGAGAGACGTGACGCGTTCGGCCTACAGGAACAACTATTGAATCCGAAGTTAGTAGGAATGATCTCAGAAATCTATAATCTGAACATTTCATTAATCACTAAAACCCAAAGAATTTTTAGGTACCAGGTTTGTAAAGACATCTCCAAACTAAAAGAATTGAAACTAAAAAACTGAGATATTAAAGAAGTAATTTCTCTATACATAGTCGTCTATGAATCAAACTCTAGACTTTAGGCATTGTGAACTAAGAATACTTAAAAAGGTAAAAAATTTTTTAATTAAAAATATTTATTTGCCATTTTCGTAACGTGAACGAAAGATTCTATAAAAACATCGTTCACTTTGAAAAATACAAAAATGAATGATGTGATCGTATCAAATTAACTTCGATGACCAATTTCTTCTCGTCATTAAGCGAACAATCAATCTTTAAGGTGATTGGAACATGATACGATTTAGGTAGCTATTCATAGTGTCACACGTAATTTTGTGACGAACCTCGCCCACCGCGGCCGCCAGCTCTCCTCCTTAATAATTCAGTGTAGGCTGACACGCGCGCTCACTTCTTTGAAAAGGGCAACACTGAACTCCACGCGTAGCGTAATGACCAAGACGATATATACCTTCACCTTTCCAAATTACATTCGTCTACCGCATCTTCAAAAGCCCTTACATCATATTCATCAACTCGCTTATGATAATAAATAAAAGTAGCTCTGTCACAATAAAAATATTAGCCAGCATTCACACGTTCCCGATGGCTCATAAATTTCGTTGTGTTGTCAAGTGTTTCACTCTCCTCGTAGGAAATATATTACGCGGAAACGTTTACGTATGCGCTCCATGATGTATTTATTGCTTACTCAGCCTGCGGGCGGGTCACAATATTCTCGAAGGTGGCCTTAATTCACTTACAATTAAATTAGCGTCACCCGATCCTCTTGACGTTAAATAAATTAGGACAGAGCCATTAAGCCGTCGGGAATTTATTTCCTAATCTATTAGTTGAGTACCTTTCATGAGGTAGGGGGTATACTCTATACGCACTATTTGAGTTTGACTAAACCGAACCTTCGTACAATGACAAGTCAGACGTATGAGGTCGTTCATTAATTTACCTTAAAAGCTTGCGTTCGATCCACGTATACAATGTAGGAAAGCGATATTACTAACAACAGTACTATTTAAATGGTTATTTATTGATCTCTTATTTCTTAACAAAACTATTGTCTTGAAATCAAAGTTACCACTGAATAAATATAACACAAGTCTAGACAAATCGATCTCAGTCATGCACTTCAACGCCTGATTTTTAAGTAATACATTTTAACACGGGGCGTTCAATCTACGATAGTACGAAATGAACATTATTAAAATATATTTGAATATCAAGACGACAGGATAAAAATATATAAAGCAGTAGCGTGTTGCATGCAAACCGAACACAAGCACTGTCCTACAAAATATTTTCTTAGATAAGACGAGACCGCAGCACCTTGTGCGCTCTTTAATATATTATCTACTTTACAAGAAGTCACAGTAAAATTAAGCAAAAAAAATCTTTAAAGGTTGTAAAATAGTTTAGCAAATTGCTTTCGCGTGTTATGAAGATTTGATGGATTGTTTAGGAATAAATCCCATGTAGTTTACTTATGATGCATGTAACATAGTCATAAAACAAAGTAATTAGTAATTGACTCATCTTATATGTATCTCGACCTGAATTTATTATTATGTAGGTATAAAATTACAATTAAAAGCGTCGCTAAGAGACGCGCTTAACCTGAAAACCGCTAAAACGTCACAAATTATTGAAGACGTAGCGGCATAACTTGACCCAGTTTTTATCTGAAAAAATCATCCGTAGCTTTAAGAGTAATTATTTTATCTCAAACAAAAGGTATTAGCGTGAAACTGTCGCTGTAAATCTGGGAAGTCGCTTACCGACTTCCCGTTCAGTCATCAGTTTTTTTTAAGAACTGAAACAATATAAAATATATGGAGGTTTCTGTAATGTCTGAAATCTTTGAGATTTTTTCATCTTGGTTTGGCTATTTTTATAACAGTATTGTCTGAGATACTCTTGACTACGTGTTGAATCCTAAAGATTAAGAAAAGTCCGATGATGAAGCGAACTTGCCCAGAAAACCCCTATTCACTCGAGATTTGAATCTAGATCATAAGCTCTATCCTTGCCTAGTTCTGAACTTCGTAATAAGGCCTAGTTTTTTGTGCGCTTGTAATATACCCTTCTCACTTATAATGAGTTATAAGAACCACTAGACTTTCGATTATCTTTTACTAGCGGCCCGCCCTCGCTTCGCTTCGGTTTCTTCTTTTTTTGCCAATTGTGACCATCCAACAACACCTAAAAAGAAAACGAATATCTTACAGTCCTCACCTCCATTCGCTCCAAAAGTCTTTTTCCCTTCCTTTCGTCCCGTCCCGTCATCGAATGTAAGAAACGCTTTAGATTTTTTCGCGCGCGTTAATTTTTTGCGATAACTCTTAAGATATTCATTTTAATGGTATAGTGTACAGGGTTAAAATAATGTATGTACATAAATTGCTTAAGGCAACTTACATTTTTAATTTGATAATACTGTAGGTATTTTTCTAAATAGCTTTCCAAATTACAGCGTTGTCGTGACCAATTTTTTAGGAGATATAATGGGTATAGTCATTTATTCTTAAAAGATAGATATATTATTATGCCATCGCTGACTTTTTTGTAGATCTATAAAAGAGAAACAATTCCATCATACATTATTTTGTTATAGCTCAAAAGGTAGGCAGCGTTTTCGAGGCAAGCTAGGCAGCGTTCTCAGTCGGCTTAATCTGTGTGCTAAATTTCAACCAAATCCGTTCAGTAGTTTTTGCGTGATTGAGGAACAAACATCCAAACATCTAAACATCCAAACCCACAAACTTTCACATTTATAATATTAGTAGGATAGTAGGATTTCTACCAATTTACATAAACCCTCAACTTATTATACACCTAAACCTTCCTCGGGAATCAATCTATCATTTTGTGAAAACCACATGAAAATCCGTTTAGTAACAGACAGATAGACAGACAGTCGCGGCGAGGGAATTTGTTTTATAATATTATGTAGTGTTATAACAAGAAAGCTGAGATTCCCGTCAACGAAAAAAAACTTTAAAATAGTGTGAGTGCAAATATATAAGGGTATTTTAACTTTGTGATAAGTAATTTTCGTTAGAATTTGAACGTCAATGTGAATGTTAATTAAATTTTCTTTTCTAATAGATGTAATTAATCAGTATAGCATACAAAATCTACTCATGATAAGTTCCCCGCGACTTTTTCGATAATCAGTCAAGATGTGCGCCTAATAGTTTGATGATAAGTTGAACTGTTGCCTTCAGATGGTCAAGATCGATAAGGCAAGTTTGAGTTACCGCTAAGTATTCGCGGCACGTTACCGAAACAGAAATAAGCGCTGAAAACGTGGACGGCCGCCAACTCCCATCATATTAGGATGAGATATATCTCGTTAGGGTGAGCTCTTCTAATGAACGCACTATTTCATCTCATCTTACTTTCAATACTTTGAAGTACCTACATTCTGCAATAGTTTTGTACTTTTCTTTCTACGGCATGTTTTTCGTCTAGCATCCATTGACTAATTTGGAAAAGTAAAATAAGGCAACCATCATCCATCAGCCATTTTTAATGTCTCACTGCTAGGGCACGGCCTTTCTTATGGGTGGATAAGAAGGATGGACCATAACCCACCACGCAGGCCCAATGCGACTTAACGTATCTTCTGAAGCACGGAAGAGCTTGAGATAATAATTTTTTTGTCACCAAAGTGATGGATGACCAAAAATTTATAATTGCGAAATCGGTGGGCCAGGCGCTAAACCACTGTGTGCTCCTCGCCATATCAAAAAAGTAGTTGCCTATAAACTTACAAGTTTAGACGAAACTAAACAATTTAATGACTATTTTGCTTCAAGCTAATTCGTAAATGGGTAGTTATACTTGTACTTAAATTCACAACACTTCATTGATCCAGTCAGATAGCTCTCACTGTTTTAAGAGTAGCAGCTACTGAGTTAACAAGCGGCTATTTCCACTATTTCCATCGCGTTTGGAAACAAAATATCGGTAATTAGTAACCAATTAGTCGTTACAGTGTCTATATTTGTCATCATTCCACAATCTCTAATTGGCTCAAAATAATAAGATGGTAATAGTCAGTTCAAACATTTACACAATTTAGCGACTCCTTAATGGCTTATCCCATTGCTTTTGATGTAGCTGTCAATAGTAACATTGTGTATATACGTTCTCTTGACAATTGATTGATATAACTAAATACAATTTTCATGATGCCTACGACATTATGTACATATTTCAACACAAAATATATAACATCTTATAAATTAAGCTACCAAAATAATATATTAATAAGTGCACAATTGTATGTCATTAAAAGTATTTAAATTACGTGTAGCAAATTACGAAAGCGTACTTTGCTCTAAATTTAAAAATTGTTGGCTGATTTAAGGTACATAAGAAACGAATAATTGGCCATTACTCATTCCAACGCATAATGACCAATGATGTAAATGAATAAATATAATTAATACGCAAAAGTAAGGTAGTTTATCTAAGTCAAATTGATGCTTTCAATCATAAAACATGTTTACTAAAGCAGGTAAACAGGAAAGCAATTTATAAATTAGTTTCATTCACTCTCCCCCATTAATCAACATTAAATAAGCTTTTAAATTGACATTTATATATTGACAATTGTAGTGTACCTACAATGCTTTGTCCCACATAAAGGACCATTACGGTGTTTAATGCACTCATTATTATTTAGGTACATTATAGTCGGCCCTCGCTGTGTTAATAATTACGAGAAATAAAAAATAACATTTTACCACTGTGATAACCACACGCAAGCAATTCGAGTTATTATTCAAAACTACAACAGGACTTTCCAAATGGATTCGAAGCAATTCTGAAATCACAAAACTAGACACGACGTCGATAAATCAAAACGAATTCCGTTCTAATTGCTTTCCTAGTCCGAGCTCTATTATTAAAAATGTTCTGAATCGAACAATTGTCACTCGTTTTAAAAGTTAAATTACTTCGGTCAGTCGTTCGCGAAACCGATGCTTGAATAAAACATAAGACTTTTTAGCTGTCCTAATGAGGTGGCTCTTTGTTTTTCTTGGTGACTGCATAAGTTGTGGATGAATGCGGGATCAGTGGGTGCGCGTCGGATCAAATCGCACTTCATTTGTCCACGTCACCCGCCGCCCGTGATGGATGACAGCGACTGGTCGCCGCCGCTCGCTTTTAATTGATACCGACATTTTTGTACCACAGCTAAGGCCGACCTACACAACGATGGATGTCTGCGGACAAGCGTCACTCACATTTACTTTTATTAAAAAGTAAGATAGATTAAGTTGTACAAAACTCAATATATAGCATGTTCTAAGAACACTATTGATGTATTTTTACGAGACATGAAGCAGATAGGTATATACTTAGTAAAAGTAAAGACAACTTATTACAAAATTAATTAGTTACGTAGCAGTAGTCACTCCAAAGGTTTCTGCGTGTCTATACCACCGTTATAATATCTATACATTGAAAATAAAGACTTTTACGGATACCATTAAAACGTGTTTTAATTTGATTTTCGCATTTTCTGACGATGCGGCATTTATAGCTGCCATTTTCACAAGGTTAATAGAGCTAAGGTATTTTGATATACTTCCCGACAAAAGAACGACATATTTTATAAAAATATAGGTGAAAATGTGGTGCCCTACCAAAAATGTATTATAAACCTACAACGTTATATGAATTCATATATGGAATAGCACATGGTAACTTAAACAAATCAATCAATCGCGTCAATAAATCGCAAGAAAATCGATTTCAGTGTAGCTAAAGCTTAACACCGGCGTTCCTCCAACGTCCGCGTCATAATTCGTTTCATTATATAATGGCACGAACGAACGGTCCGATTCATTTATCATTTACTTCTACCAGAAATAAGCCTAAGGAGCCCACTCTATCGCTTGACTCACGCGTGTCTATTATCATTGATGGAGGTAATCTGTTTAATATTTCACTCTGCATGCAATCCCCGTTTCTGTATCATAGACTTGGACATGTGATAAGAAATTTTATTATGATTTATGGAGCCGTGTCACTCGTTAGACGTCTACTGAGCACGGAACAGTGTCTGGTATAAATGTTTGTGTAAGAAATTGTAATAACATTCAAAGTGTTTCGAAGGCCATGTGGGTTTACCATGAAAGCTGTCTTTGAAAGTGTAATACAGTACATTTCTGGATCACATTGCTGCCATATATGTCAGTCTCTAGGAATGCCTATGTCACGATTGGAAACATTCCAAACGTGGTTACAGTTCGACAACCAAAATAGTGCGATGAATTTGATGTCAACAAATTGAACAAACCATTATTATCACGTAGATAATGAATGTTATTTAAAAACAATATTCAAAGTAATCCTACTTCCTACTAATATTATAAATGTGAAAGTTTGTGGGTTTGGATGTTTGGATGTTTAGATGTTTGGATGTTTGTTCCTCAATCACGCAAAAACGACTGAACGGATTTGGTTGAAATTTGGCACACAGATAGTAAATAGCCTAGATTAAAACATAGGATACTTTTTATCCCGATATTCTCACGGGAACGGGAACCACGCGGGTGAAACCGCGGGCGGCCGCTAGTTATCATCATAAATTAGCCTAAAGCCGTTATGTTCCTTTAATTTATTTGTGGTCATGACCAAATATGCAGAACTTAAGGCCCTCCCACATGGCTCGTAAGCGTAAACGAGACGACTAGTCTCGTAAGCGTATCGTAAAGACGCGACGAGTACGATACGAGCAGAGTTCTCTACACACGAGTCTTAGCGTAGGCTTAGATATTGTTCTAGAATATGAACAAGAGCTTCACGTTGACGGAAATTCATCACCAAACATATAGAAAGTATTTTCTACGCTTGCTTTTTTACGCCAGTACGCTACGACTATCGTTTTGCCAATAAAATCTCATACGATACGCTTACGCTACGGACGCCCTGTGCGGACTTCTTTGAACATGTACGTGCTCGTATTGCTCTCGTACGACGCGCGCATTACGATACGCTTACGCTACGACGACGCCGTGTGCGGAGGGGCTAAATCACCGTTGTGTACTCGTAATGGCGTGTATCGCAATATCTGCACAGAATATTCGAAGCGAGTGCACGCCCACTCGACCTACATATCCGGTAATGTCGGATAAAAAAGCAAAGTGAACAATTATTCGCAACGGGAGGCACTCCAAGCGATGCAGGCTACGGACTACGGCGTAGCAACCGTAGCACGTACCAGGAAATAGAGTTACTCGCCGCCGAGCGCAGGACTTCTGCCAAACCCGCTAAATGGTATGAGTGCAATTTATTTTAGCTCACGGTTTAGATTTATTGTAGGATAATAGTGCATTTAACACAATATACGATTCTCTTTCAAATTCTTAACCCAATCAACGGTATACATATTTTGAGGTTAGGTACAATATGTTAGTATTGCAATTTAAATAAGCAACTGAAGACATGTATGTATATATGTGAGGATTAGTCACATAGTTCACTGTCTAAAAATAGGAATTCAACATTTCAAAATCTGTTTTAATTAAACGGTTTTTTGATACCGTCAATTCTTGAAAACCTGTGCTACGAAAAATTAAAAGCATATGCATCTAACTATTATTTAATGTAATCAATTAATTTTAAAGTGAATCAAGGCTTAAATCAGTTTAAAGGCATCGAAATCAGTATCTTTATCCGCCATTTATAGTGTGTAGTTAGTAGTAGTTGTAGTATGAATTTGTCGATAGAAACATTATAATATTTTATTTTTTCCGTTACCCTCCTATTTCCAAGTAATAACATAAGAAATATGTTAGTGCACACCACTTCAGGAAAACCCTCGCCCTTATCTCTGTGAGGGCGAAACTAGCAGAGTATATCAAGCTAACCAGAACGGTTAGCTTAAGTACATTTTTCATTTTCTGCGACCACTGATAAATGCCAAGGGAGATTTAGTTGTCGACGAATGTAGGAGACATTTGTTGGGATCGCGACCCTATCTGGAACCAACCGTGAATTCCCGAGCTCTCATTTGCGTAATGTGATTACAAAAGCACATCTTTCGAGATAAAAGCGTAGGCTTTCTAGAGTAAGTAATGAATTTCGCAATTTCATCTGTGAGACGTAAACCTCGTAATTAGAACTCGGTAACGCGAAACCTATCGACCTATTTGAACCCCTAACTAAACTCATCATCAGAATGGCTTCCTTCTTTCATCTTATAAATCGTATTTCCGCATCGTAATCAATATCAGGCTAAAAGGGAACAGAAAATAACCATGTCAAAATCGCTTCGTACCAATTTTCCTACAGATGGCTTTTCGCGTTTACTCATGCAACACACATTTTTATTTGTATGTTATTATGAGTAGATACTCAAACAAGGTAAGTATACCTATTTTTGTAGGCGTCTAAAAATTTCTTTCTAAATATTTTGCTTTTACTACAAGACCAGCAAGGGCATAGTTCCGATAGTTTTTTACTGTAATCCCACACCAAACACCAAGTCGGGCATTTTAAACTCAATAATGTGAAATCGATCCCGGACTTACCATAATGAGTTTCAAAACCTTTCTACTCGCATATCGACAAAGTAACAGGATGGAACTTCTGTAATACATATTCAAATTACGAAGTTGAAACTGAGGAACGGCTACTGAATTCACACTCCATTTATAAAACTGAGCAACTGTCGTTTCTGATAGATTAGTGTGCATTTACGATGAAAAAGATAAAACTGGAATGGCCTATAATTCTCCACCAGCTGGCTGAGAGAATAATTCATTGGTGAGGTAAAAGTGAGAACGAAAAATGCTTTTACACAATTGCAACGATAAGCACAATATTATAGCACCTTCAGGCTGGTTAAATGGGTTGCGAAGGAAACTTACTATTATTTAACTTTTCACAGATAACGTGATTTACTTGACTCGACTTTATTTTGTTCTTACTTCATAATTTTAATCTTTATTTCAAAGCAACTTTTAACCAATTCTGAGGGGGTGGTCCGCAGAGCAAAATGTCCTCGTTTATAAAACGACCGTAATATAGTAAGTCATGGGAGCAAAACGTCCGCAATTTTAAAGGGACTCTTTGTACGCATGCAGTTACAAACTTCCTTCTCCTTTAGTTAGGAAATGGAAACTATAATAAGTAGTTTTTTTTTACATATTTATTATCGTAGCTTTCACCATAATAATTATCATCATTTTGAAACCCTAATAAGTAGTCAGATGGTCTTAAATGTCAAAAAAACTTCTAAAACATGAAAGCCATATCGATTTTTAGTCAAACAAGCTATGCAAAATCTATAAAAAAAACTGGAATGATCGGTTTATATTACTAAGTAATGTTTCTAAACACACATTCTTTGTATTATACATAAAAACTAGAAATGCCAATAAAGCATTGATTCTTTGAGAGCTCCAAATAACTAGAGATTTTTTATCTTGTTTTCTATTGTGTCGAAAGAGTGAATCTGATAAGGCGAGCTGTAGATGAAAGCAGTTTTTGAACAATATAGGGATTTCCTTTTTGCGCTCTTTCATTCAATTTGTAGGTTCGGTGATCCATTCCGAGTACATTTGTTCATAATTAGAGTCTTACAAGATTGGAGCCCTGTTTCAAAGTAACGTTTATAAGTTACAGTTTACTTACTTGACAGACAATTTCATAGAAACTGAATTCTATTTTTAAACTAGAAGTGCCATACACACATATTTAAAAACATAATTATAAAGTCTCACAGAGCCCGCGTACGCACTGCGTCCCAAGTACCAATCACACAATACGCAAAACTAACGAATCAATCGTTTATTCCCAGTAGTTGCTTTTGACATTCCTTCAAAGGAATAATGGTACTTTTTATTCCCGTTAGTTCCTTTAATCTTTTCCATGGAACTAGTGGGAAGAAAAAGTACCATTAGTTCCTTTGAAGAACTGTGAAAAGGAACTTTTCAAGGAATCAAAGGAGCTAATGGTACTTTTTCTTCCCACTAGTTCCCTTGAAAAGACAAAAGGAACTAACGAGAAGACAAAGTACTATTAGTTCCTTTGAAGGAACTATCAAACGGAACTACTATCACAGAGCTCTATTTCAACGCAGTGCGTGCGCATATGCAAGTGTCGTATGAGTATATTGTTCTTGCATATGGATGTATATGTTATGGCTAATACCCGAAGTACGGCTACACCTGGTTCTAGCCGGCTAAAATAGGTGTAGCCGGTTAAAACTAAGTCTAGCCTTCTTTGTGCTTCTACTAAGAAGGGGTTGTAATTTATGGGGTATTAAGAAAGTTATTAATGTTGTCTGTTAAAAAAAATATCCACAAAATTTAAGTCTCACGCTCCGCTGCGCTTCGCGCTCATCTTAAATTTCTAACCTATATTTGGGACCTACAAGAATAAAGCAGATCGGTTACACCTAGGTTTAACCAACAGCTACCGGCTACATCTCGTTTTAGCCGGCTAAAACTGGGTGTAGCCGCACATGGGGCATTAGCCATGACATATTGATTATCAAACAGAGATTAATACCTGTGTAAGTAATTTTTAATGCTTTATACGTACATGCATTCACTACTTAATTTCTTAAAAACTGTCTTGAATAATAGATCAACTCGCAAAGTAATATATTTTCTGTTACAAGTTATCATAATAAGTTCCAGTAACAATTTACATCTATTTTTATTTTCGACTCAATAACAAGTTCTTGAAAAGAAAAACAATATTAACTCCAGCATCCGTATTTCAGAATGTCAAGTGTCGGCTTGGCTGATGGTTAGCACCCGTAAAGTTCCGCTGTTTTTATATGCCACCTCGACGAATTACTGAGCAAACTGAGCAGTAAAAACTTCGCACAATAAAGTAGGCTAGCAAACATTCGTTAGGAATTCTTTAATTCGCAAGCTTTTGCCTTTTTCTTACGTCTTCGTTTGTGTTTTGGTGCGATATTTTCTAGTGTTAATTATTTAATCTGTTTGATATAAACATATTTACAGCAAACACTAACTCTTTCTTTAAAAAAAATATGTGCAGAAGCTACATAGTAATGTTTATTTAGAAAGGCGAAAAATTATACTGGCCATACACGTCACGTAAATACTGGCGACAGCGCCGTATGAAGCCATAAAATGTACCTACTTAGGAAGAAAAAGTAGCGAAACAGTGTTTGTTATGAGCACCGGTTTTTATGGGGACCACTGCTCCACTTTTCCCAAGAATTTCATGCTATTTACCACGTTTGTTGTAGTCACTGTTTTTAGAAAAACGCAAAACGATAATTGGACGCAAATAAGAAAAAGTTTTTTAGCTACCACGCATGTGATTTCGAGATCAAGTTATATGGCTTTTTACTAAATGTTGATAATTTTTTTTTTGTTTTCAGAATCATGTTTGTTATTTTTACTTATTTGCATTAAAATAATAATAATAAAAACAACTTTTTATTTGAATTGTGTGAGCTGACACACTTTTGCTTAATTACGTCCAATCATCACTTGAAAAACAAGCCCATTAGAAAAAATCTTCATACTCAATGACGCAATTAGTAAAAACATGTGGTAAACTATATTTTAGATGGCCTTCATTAATACAAGATAAGGCCAACCAAACCCTCACTATAAAAATACATTTTTATTTGAGCAGTTATTTAGTCCAACACAAGTTTAATATTGTGTCCAAAATATAAAAATAAATTAGCTGATACTAATTACAATATCCTTCTATGACAATAAAATAACCAAGCCCGTATGTATTACGATTAAAACCTAATTAACTGAAATTAACGAAAACAAATAAAAAAGCAACATAGTTTAGCCAATACTAACTACTGTAAATCCGAACCCTAAAGTTAAATAAGTGAAAGCAGTTATCACAAATTATTTAGCTGCAACATGGGCGGCGGCGAGGGCGGGCGGCGGCGCGTTCGACCAAATTTGCAGAACTATTCGGGTTGCGCCAACCGCAGCCGCTCAGTTGTTCACAGCATTAACTTACAACTTTCCACGAAAAAGTTTTTTATCAACTTACGTACATCAATTATTTAGTTTAGGCATTCATTTATTACAATGACGAATTTTATATTAGTAGGGTAAAACCGGGATAGATGCCGCAGTGGGATAGGTGTCTCATTTTCAAAAAACTTAACTTCCCAAACTCGCAACTAAGATTTAATAGTATAAGTAGGAGCCGCAGTCAACCCACACCTTATCGTCCACGGGCTGTTATACGGCGTGGACGCGTTTCATGATAGGTTAAAAACAAATAATTATTATTCAAAATAATATGATTAATCTAGCCTATATTCATAGAAATTATTCATATTAATGAATATTTTTTAAATTAGGAGACCATTTCAAAAAGTAGGGCATCTATCCCGGGTTTACCCAAATGGCTATGTAATAAAACGCTTGCTACAGATCAGTAAGTGAATATGATTCAAATTCATTGGAAATTAAACCTTAACAATACGGTGCCATTACGTTTAGTACCTAGGACCCTTTCTATGAGTTTACTAAAAAAAAACTCGGAAATGAATCTGTATTGTTCACTGCTACAAAAGCTAAATGTCTAATGTTGCATCATTTAACCATTTTCTTTCAAAGATTCGTCATCTCAACGAAAATTTTTATGTTTTTAAGTTTCTCAGGATCTGTGTTTTTTTTAATATAGCTACAAAAAACATTAACTTAAGACATTGACTGATTTTCGCCATCTGAACGTAGCATCTAGAAATATTAAGAGTTTCGCTGAGGTTCAGTATGTAAAGTAGGCAAGTAATGAGACGAGACGGTCTGAATTTCCCAAAGGACTGACGCAAGGGCAGGTATTAACTAGTAAATTCTGCGAGCATCGAATAAAAGATGAATGTATGGACGAAAATCGCTTACTGCGGAGTAGATCGAGATTTAAGATCTGTTAAATCTGTGAGTATAGCAATGCAAGTCAAACCTTTTTCCATTAGATCCCAAATAGAGTTTGATATAAGCTATTTTGGACATCAACACTAATTATTTTCATAACGCAAGACGAAATCGGATACCACAAAGAAGTTCCTTTAGTTAATATTTATAGCTCTACTGGTTAATTACTGGAAAGTTACTAGCAAAAGCGTTTTGTATCGCTCTAATAGAATTATGTAACGAAAGTATTTAATACCCGGGAACGATGCGGTTCACGTCAAGGAATTTATTTTAATCTTAATAAAAATTGCTATACGAGCTCCATGAAATATCTACTTACAATATTCCACCGAGATGAAAGATTACGCTATTATTAAAGTTTTAACGTGTTAAGAAGCATGATATTATTTTAACGATAGTTTCAGTCGAGAGAAGATTTATCAACAAATTGAGCCTTTTTTTTACTTTTTACGTGCATAAGTATTTCAAAAGAAGCAGCAATCATAATTGTGAGTCCAAATATATTCAAAAAATATAAGCCTATGTAGCAACAAAGAAAAGTCGTGGAAGCCATAAAGAGGTCGAACAAAAGTGCCCATTTTTTCTTTCCACAAACACCGCGATCGCGAGTTTGTTCAGTCGCACGATCCTTTCGAGTTTATGGCCACCCTTGCTGAACATAATTTATTTTTAATCTCATTGCTCACGTTTCAACTCACGTAAGGCAGCCGACATAAAACTTCACCGCGTACAAATTGGAAACTGTGCCTGACGCTTTACTATGATCTGTTCCTTAGACCCTGAATATCCAATTTGTGTAATATTCCAGCTGACACGGCAAAATAATTTTTTCTATCATGAAAATGTTTTTCATCTTTGATGCTATTACAACTAGAGTTGTTTAGAAGCTAAAAACATAACGGATTTAATTTAATCACACTAATGAAGTTTCAAAGTTCCAAGATTGTAAATATGATATTATTACTCTCTACTACCAAAACTGAGCAAACCCCCGAGAATAAATACGAACCAAATCCGACCGTACACGTGACTATATGGAGAATTCAAGTCCATAAAATAGGTTCTTAATCAAGCCAGTGTACGTAAATTGGACCTTTTCACCATTACGCAATCCTACTTCATTGTTATTCCAAACGGTATTTATATGAATGTTTTTGTTTACAGGTAACTTTAGAACATCGAAATGGAGGTTTCTACTTGCGAGTCGGCTCGCCGTGGGCAAAGTACTTCCTACGAGTTGCCCAACTTCGGAAAACTTGGCATTGAGTTATAGATTCCCAACTGCCTTCCAAATACTTATTTGTTTTGTTCACTTTAACCGTAAACAGAGATATCCTTTTTGATCTTTTCCTACGATATATTCCTGTCGTGAGTATAACAAATGTAGCGCCAAGCAGATTTGCGAGCGACTGACTTCTTAGTCGGGATGACTAAGCAGTTTTGCTATACGCTTTGTAATGCCTAGCTATTGTACTGTACTAATAATAGTTTTACTTAGCTGTACTTAGCTGCTTTCATGTGCAAAATCCAATCTCAGTGAACTGCCATTTTACTCTTTCTGGTTCGTCTAAATTCGTAAGGTATTTAAAATTATATAAATAACTACAAAATCAGTAGACTAAAGTCTACTATTGACTAATAAGTTAATATCATAAATGTATTTTTTGTAGAAGTAAAAAAAGGTTATTTTCATCGTAACTTTTGTGTGAAACTACTTTTTTAGCGCATATAATAATATACGCGTAAAAGTAGCCTATATTGAATGGGGCAATTAAATTGTTTTATTATAATTTTCTTTTTATCATACATGGCAAATACGCTAACCCAAAACCATAATATTATTTTACTCTTTTCACCGAGCAATATTTTATTCAGCATGCCCAGGTTTAAAACACACGAAGCATTGTTGCTGTGACGTCGGAGTTATTTTTGTCATTATCGAACTACACATTATATTTCTTTGCTATACAACTTAAAATGTAATAAATAAAACAAGACAGCAAGTACGTAAGTATAACAAAGGTTACTTGACCCGTACTTTTAGAATTTCAATTGCTAGAACTCAAGAGACATACACCTACGTACTTAAACATGTTCGCCTGTTGTCTGGACAGTCGCACGCGAAGATCAACAAAATATAATATAAAATATTTGATTTAAGCTTCTTTTGAAAGCCATTTCCCTAACACATAAAAACTTTGTTCTTTATTTCCAGCTATCACTGTCTTCATCTGTCCCCGTTACAGTCAAAATATGAACATGAAAGCTGCTGATTCGAAACAAAATTTGATTTGCGACGGAAATAAAAGTGTAGAACTGACAAAATACGAATGGAAATAAAAGTGATATCGATTTGTAGGTATTTCTTTGTCACAAAGTTCTAATGGTCTAGCAATACTGCCTCCAAACCATGCGCTTTCCCTTTCAAATTTCTTCCATACTTTGAAGTTTTTAAAACTGTGCGCTTTTGGTTTCAACTTTTTTTGCCATATTAATATGACGTTTTTTAGAAGATAGTGCATGCGCTATTTAATGCAATAAAGCATTCCTCTGTTGAAAGCGCAAGTGGAACAGAAAAACGACTGTTTTGACACAGTAAGAACCTTAAGAGATACTTTCATCTTTAGCTATTGTACCTATTGATAAATGTTGTGCTTGTTTGGAATAAAGCTAGGGTGTCCTTAGAAAGCGGTGCCGTCACATAGCGGCCGTGATTTTACGGACGTAAAAAGACGTCCGTCTTTACAGTGGAGTCACGTGGAAAGTTTCAACACCATATAACCCGACTTTTTTCCGGAAACGTACTAAACGTAGTTTTTAATTATATACTTAGATCATGATCAATCATCAGGAGAGGAAAATAATTGTATGGAGGAAGATGATATATTCCATATTCGTGGTACAGATGCAAAAAAAAAACTGTGAATGTGTAATTACGAGAAATTTTGGAAATACTTTCACTTTACACCAGTTTAAACTCAATTTCTTTCACCGTCGCGGCGCCGCTATCCTAAAAAAACTGTTAAGTACACCGTCATGATGGTCGTCACGAAAAAAGCAGCACCGCTTTTGGACGTTACGGTGTCCAGCACCGCTCTCTAGAAAATGTTTAATAAGACAACGTTCTACGCCGCTAAATTACGGCCGTACGCCACTAAATTACGGCCGTAATATGACGGCACCGTCATCCTAGGAAACCCTAGCTTTAGGTGACTTTTCCTCTGCGATCCTGCCAATCAATGTGTTGATATTCGTTTGGTTTAAGTAATTTCATTATAATAAGCAAGAATATTGCACTCTGTTAACGAAATATCAGATGATTCTGCCTTTTTAACTGACTTCAAAAAAAGGAGGAGGTTCTTAAGTCGACGGTTTTTTTTTTATGTATGTTTTAACATAGTTTCGTCAGTTGTTACCCGATTTGTACAATTATTTTTTATCTCAAAGAACATAGTTTGTGTGTGGTCCCATAAATTTTTTACAGAAATCTGGCCAGTAGTTTTTTCATAATCCTGAAAAATATCCTTCATTCTCAGTAGATCCATTGGCCAGATCCACAATGGATCTAGTGAGAATTAGTTGCTCGCCATCGCACGAGTTTTTATGGAATTTCGGACATAACATCTTTGTTTATGAACCGATTTAGATGATTCTTTTTTTGTTTGAAAGGGTATACTTCAGGAGTGGTTACAATTTAATTTCATCGTTATTGGATTTTGAACTTCGAAGATACACAAGGGAACTCCTTAAAGTCAAATAGTATATGTAAAGTGATTTAGGTTTTGGTAAGTTTATGGCAATCCAAAACAAACCAAATCATGGTTTGCAATGCAATGTTCTGGACTAGACTTGGACTACGAAGACACAACGGAACTCCTCAAAAACAAACAGCGTAAATTTGGAAATTGAGTTCTGGGCATTTTACCATTGAAAATATTATAATATAAAGTTAAAAAAAAATTACACGCTGCGCTTCCATACCTACCACTAAAAAGTTGAAAATAAAAAAACTTTAAAAAAAAAGAAAACCCGCCTTCAAAAAACTGAAAACAAAAACAGCTTAAAAATTAAATACCTCTAAAGCAAGAAATAACTTCGAATCATTCGTTACACATATCAATATTAATAAAACACGTCTAATGAAGTCGGGTGGGGCTTTTAGAAAAAAAATTAGTTGTCCTCCAGCCCCACCCGACTTCAATAGACGTGTTTTATTAATAGTGATATGTGTAACGAATGATTCGAATTTATTTCTTGCTTTTTAGAGGCATTTAATTTTTAAGCTGTTTTTGTTTTCAGTTTTTTGAAGGCGGTTTTTGCCCATATGTACTTGTAGTTAAGAGGATACCTCGTGGATTTTCATGGTTTTCAATTTAGATTTAGTCCTATTGATCCTACTACTATTGTTCTAATTTTGGAATATGTTAAAATAGACTAATAACAAAATTTTTTGATCAAGCTCAAAACATGAATGGAAACAATTTTCTCGATAGAAAAAAAATCCAAAGTTGATGCCTCTCATATCATTTTTGCAGTACTGTAAGCAAACGGACTCATAGTTTGAACTGAAATTATGTTAATAAGATAAGTAATAAATAGAATATATATATATATAGAATATATATAGTTTTTCATTCAATTTGAAGATACCTAAATTATCAAAGAAAATGTTCTAAATACAATGTTTTGCGACTCCATCGTTTCTCTATTCTTCTTCTTTAAACTTTCGATGAAACCTCACAGGCATTTGGCGCGAAAATCAAACTTTACGATTGAAGGCGGAATGTCACTATGGGATACGAGGGGTGAGTGGGCGGAGCCTGTAAAAAAATTTTTTCACGAGGCGTCGTCTTAAGTACAAGTAGGTGCAATGAATAACAAAAGATTAAATTTACATCATAACATAAATAAAATGATTCTCAATTTAAAATGTTTCACCTTCAAATTTGTCAAAATATTTCTTACGAAAACAATTTTATGTGAACATAAGTAAACTTTTTCTACCTTTCAAAATAACATGCTATAACATCGTGTTATAAAATTATTGCGAAATATGAAAACGTAAAGTGTCATGAATCATCAAGCCGCGACGCCACATGTATGACAACAAATAAACGATCAAAATCGGGCACAATTTTCACGTCGCCCTTTTAAACGTGCAATTTTGTTTCGCATTTTAAAGTTAAAATATTGTTGCTGTAAGTAAAATTTAAAGTTAACACCACCTATAACAAGCATAAAATTTTTGTACTCGGTTAAACAACAATATATTTTTGTCGCTTTTTTCAAAAACAAAAATATTCAAAGTATTTGACACACAACATTCATTTCAGTTCGAACAGTTCCGATTTCACATTCAAATAATCATCGTGGCTGGGTCTAAAGCGACCAAGAGTCTCTCGGGGCAGGCCCTTTTATTACCTGAGATCAAAGCCATAAGGTCTTTCAACCTCCGAATATCTTTTCATATACAACCTAGTACTTCAAAACTACTTACACGTTTCGTCCATCCCACCTGCACAGAGAAAATTCTATACATTACGCGATTCATGCAATACACCTAAGGGAAATGGGTCAAGTTTTTGTATAGCGTCCTTCATACGTGCGTGATACACTATCTAAGGTCTCGACTTAGATGAGAAACCCGATATCGTCCTGCCATAAAAAAGTGGGATCTAGGACGCGCGGGCCCGTCGTCGACACGTCCCATCACCTTTTGCCCTACTTTACGGAATACGGACGTATGTCCCCCACACAGAAATTTATGTCCTTCTCGCTTCCCCCTTAAATTAATTACCCGATGCTAATTTTATTACAATTGGAATTCAAAATTACGATCCGTTTACGAAATTGCAATTTAATAATGTGTATAGTTTCGTTTTTTTTTTAAATTGATACCATTGGTGTAAGTCAGTTTTGTTTTCGAATTTCTTCGAAAAGACATGAAAACATGCCTAAATGAATATCGGTACTCAATATTAAAATCCATACTAAAATAAAAACGTGTTAAAGAGACCGTGTTCTTTCTGAAAATTCAACAAAATCTTGTTTAGAACTACAGTTCCGAGCAAAAAAGCAAAATTATGTATTAATTTTTATTTGAAAACCATTGTATCATGTCATGTCATAGGTGTGTAAAATTGAGATATCGTGCCAGTGTTCTTATTTTTTTATATATTAAGTCCAAGCTGAGAGAAAAATCGATGCTTACGAACACACTACTCCAGAATATCAATTAAAACTCGTTTCAAATGAGACTGTGGGCAAAAACAAGTATCATATAAACGTGAAACGATAATTTCATCAAGGCTCGGAACAAAACAGCGCGAAAGTTTACAGACCTTATTAACAACAGATTCGTTGGTAACTTTTTCTTTTTAAACAACGTTCCGCTCTCCTCTGAAATGTCTGAACATTTAATATAAGCCGTGAGGGCAACCTTTATACAAACTTTAATAGCCGTAAATATTTCATGTTCTGAATGATAAATAAAATTATACGACCTTAAGGGAGAAATAGGATTTGTTTGCTTCAAATTAATCTTTAAGACTGTGTCTTGTAAACGTTATTTAAGTGACTATTTTATACTTCTGGGTTAAATTAAATGTAAACCCTAATGAAATGTGGCGTCAAAACAGCTCGATATTAAAGTAACTTTCACAGTTTTTCTTGTAAAAATAAGCATTGGTGATCTTTCAGTTTAATAATTTTTCATTTGACCTCCTTTCCTCGTAATAAGGCGTTTATGATTTTTTTCCATTTCAGCGCTCTGCTCCCTGTCGGCGTATTATTTCCAAAGGAGCAATATCGCTTTCCGTTCCAGTATTTGTGTACTTCTGGCATCGAAAAAGGTTAAGAAGGCCTCTTGAATGAACGCGAATGTCCATTTTAAGACTACCTACTCGGCCAAGGGGGTTGTATTACAAAGTGAAAGCCTCAAAGTGGTCGTATTTTGTTCTCTTATGTTAGGATTTTTCACGGATCTCGAGGTCAGCTGCGTCCTGATACTGACATCCCGACGCAGCACGTAGCTTCCACCGCATTATCTGTCCGGAAAGATTGTACCTCCGGCGATTCCAACGAAATAAAAACCGGCCAAGTGCGTGTCGGGCCACGCGCCGTAGGGGTCCGTAGTTACCTTATACCTTACCATATTTAATACCACTATTATTTTTTGTCTGCAAAAATAATTTTGTTTTTCACAGTGTTAGTATAAATGACAAAGCTATATTTTCGGTTTTGGAAAATGTGCTATATCCTGAAAACTAATTACTATATCTCGTTCAAACCAATTTTCGTTGAAAGTATTTATTAAGATCAACGATATATTTTTTTAGATATATTTATTTTACCAATTTGGCGGTGTATATCTTTCAAAAGGTTGACTTTGAGAAAAAATTGATTAAGGAACCTCAATGTCATTTTTAAAGACCTATCTATAGACACCCCGCACCTATTGGTTTGAAGAAAAATGTTTTTTTTTTCAGTTTTTGTTCCATGTATGGAGAGTTCCCTTAATGTTTTTTTTATTTTTGTGTTAAAATCGTTAAGCGCTTAACAGAATACATCTATTTACCAAGTTTCAACTGTGTTATCTCAATACTTTCGGAATAAAGTGGCTGCGACATACGGTTGGACAGACAGACATGACGAATCTATAAGGGTTCCATTTTTTGCCATTTAGACTACGAAACCCTAATAAAACGAAAATAACTTGCGCCTACCTGAGCTTAGTTAGGCGCTCCCAGACTATTAACATTATGTAACACAAAACATGGCCAATAAAATGTAACTCTATAATGTTAACTATAATATCTCCCTTTTATTAAGTTAATCGCTGCAGATGCTACTCTGAGCTAATTTACTTACGTTTTTGTAAGCTTTTTTAATTATTTCGGGCAACGAACAACATGGTACCAAGCGCTTCGATATTGAAACCGCAACGGTTATTACGAATACTAGTCATGTTGTCGGTTCCAGATGTAGATGTTTTAAGCGGTTACGTGAGAGCGAAATAACGGATAATCTAATCGAAGCCAGTAAAACCGATCGGTTAGAATATGCAGCTGAAAAGTAACATCTTATTTACAAGTTTTGTTCGTCCTAACTGATACGCATTTGTAAGAAAAACGTGTTCGGACTATAACTTGCGGTCCGACCGCACGATATTAAAACTATAAAGTGGCGCGCAACCGCCCGCCGTCCCTTACGACTTGCCAACATAACCGAACCTTTGTTCTGGCTCGCTTTAGCACACTTTACTGGGGACTTTGATTGTGTTTCACGCAATCTAAAATTTAAGATCCTGTTACAACTGGGAAGTTTGCTCATAAATGATTGACATCGGCAGCGGAATAGGATATTGGGTGAAACAAACAAATTAACAATAGAATTACTTACTTCTTATGGTCAAAGAAAATCGTCAATTATTAGTAACCAAGTTCTGAAAAGGAACGTTATAATGTGAAATTATTTTAGTTTCTATTTTTTCTTACGAATTTCCTGAATTGGTACCCTACCGATTGTCACGTTCATAGCGCTATTTTAAATCATCCTGTAGTTTTGTTTTCCATCTTTTCTCACAACTGCTCCAGTATTTTATCTTAGGTACCGGGTGAATGATATCTATATTGTTAAGTAACTAAATCGAGTTGAAAACAGAAATTAAATGTCCTATTCCTAAACGATAAGTAAAAATCAGTCTTTAGAAAACAACTCCCATTTCTGTCTGTATATCACAGCGATAGGCTTGTCGCGAATCGCGCCGCCGCCGGGGCGATAAATCTCGTGGATACAACGTCGCATCGCACCGGTGCGCCCCGCTCCGTATATCAAACATACATACACTATGACGAACGGCATACAGAAACCAGCGTTAATATACCAAACAAAGAGGTTACTCCGCGCCACATATTTTTTTCTTTAATAAACATATTCGCAAACATTTCAAAGTTCCTAATGAAAAAGTCAAATACAAAAAGAATGTATAGGTTATGGCGTATTCAAATGGAAGATGGAAAAGGATATGCGTGTTTATGACTCTCCTTAGGGACCCGCGCGGTGAAGTTCTCACGGTAAGTACACGGCAAGAAGGGGTGAACATAAAATGACTAAGTTATCGCCCTCAGAAGACATACACAGTCGTAAAAGTCTGAAACGGAGCTGCTCATATGAAAATAATCAAGTACGAATCGATACGCTTTCAGTTCACGTTGTGTTATCGGTGACAGAACAAACGCCTTACGAAAATTAAAGCACGTAGCCAAATCAAAATAAAGGTATATTTACGGCTCGAGAAGAGGACATCGGGCGCTGTTTGTTATTCGACGAAACTTTACGTGCCAGGGAGGAGATATATCCATATGAATGGACTTATCGGGGGACCCTAGAATGTGGGGTCAGAAACGATTTTATGTTTTAAAATACTGATATAATATTTCATGTCTTTCTGGTTGCTCCGAGCCTTGGAGAAAAAAAAACTATTAGGTATTAAAAAAAATACTAATACATGCTCAGCGATTTAATCTATTTGTCTCTTTTGAAATTTCGGTCATCCAACGACCGCTAATTTTAAAAACTTAACTTGCGCATCTACAGTCAATACAGGCACAAAACAACAACACACAACTACTCAAATCCTATAAATAGCTAAGGGAAATTGCCTGTGATCAATTTTTAATATAAAGAAGTATGAAACTACTTCAAACACGTACATTAACGGTATTTGACTTTTTAGTAACATTTTTTTTCATTCATAAAAATATGTAGAGAACACGTCCAAATACTTCGCAAAAATCTGTTTTCGGATTTTCATTATAACAAGTTGAAAAACCAAACTCGACGGTTAGCCAGTCTTAATTTCATCGCCATTCCATTGTTCTCAAACCGACAGAACTTTGAACCAAGTTCTTTGAATTTCTATAAAACAATAATCTTCATTACCCAACGTCAATACAAAAATAAGCCTTCTTGTTTAAACAACAAATACTTTGAGTTATAATCTCAAAGCATTTGTTCACTGGTGAATTTAATTTACAATTCATCGCAAGTACGAGTAGGTACTGTGAAATACATAATTATAAAACCGGCCAAGACTGTCGGGCCACGCGCAGTATGGTTTGGTAGTTACCTTCTGCAAAAATAACTTTGTTTTTCATAGCTTGTGTAAATGACAAAGTTATATTTGCGGTTTTGGAAAATGTGATATATCTAAAACTGCTAGCTGTATCTCGTTCAAACAATTTTTTATTGAAAGTGTTTATTAAGATATACAGCATTTTTTTTACTATCTTATTTTAAATGTTAAAGGGAGGGGGGCACACATTTTACCAATTTGGAGGTGTATATCTTTCAAACGGTTGACTTTGAGAATTTTAGGAACCTCAATGTCGTTTTTAAAGATGTAGACACCCTGCACGTATAGGTTTGAAGAAAAAAATTTCAGCTTCAGTTTCATGTATGTAGTCTCCCTTAATCTTTTATTTTTTTGTGTTAAAAATCGTAAAGTGTTTACAGAATACATCTACCTATAAAGTTTCAACTGTGTAATCGTAATAGTTTCGGAATAAAGTGGCTGTGATATACGAATGGACGGACGGACAGACATGACTAATCTATAAGGGTTCCTTCTATAAGCTGTCTTCTGTCTGCCTTCTATAAGCCTTCCATAATCTTATCTCAACGAATGTGTACTAAGACAACTGGTAAACAATAATATGATTTTACGGTTCCGTAGCACAGAATATATACTCTAACGCGTCCGTAGCCTAATGGCATTTTTTTGTTGAGACAACACTTACTCGTTGAAAAAGTATGCATGAAAATCAAAGTAGGTAGTTTAAATAACGCCCTTACACCTAGATAAAATTATTTTTTAATTAGGTTTTATAGGCTTAGGTTAGGTTTTATAGGTTTTATGTAGGTTTTATCTCAATAGATATGTGATACAAACTCCATAATTCTGTACGTGTAAATATTACGAAATATTATTACGACGTTAATTTACAAATTCTCGTACCTACTCAAACTCTAGAGATATGTTCAATAAATTGAAAGTATTATAGAATATTTATAGTTAGCGAAGCTGTACGTATTTTTAAACTCTCGTTCAAAATTATTATTGAGAGCAATAAAGTCGATGTTTTAACTTGCACGGAAGTTACGGAACATATTATATGTATGTCTATTATTGTCTATTTGTCCCAATTAGTGCTTTACATGCCATAAGTACTTAGTATAATAATTGTTGGTTCGAGTCCTGTCTGAGAAGCATCTTTTTTAACCGACTTCCAAAAAGGAGGAGGTTCTATGTTCGTCTGCATATTTGTTTTTTTTTTTGTGTATGTCCACCGATTACTCGAAAACGACTGGACCAATTGAAATGATTCAAACGTTATTACATTAATTAAATTCCCAAGTTGGTCCCATTTTTTTAAATTTGGAAATCCGTTCAGTACTTTTCAAGTAATCTTGAAAAAAGCGCGAAAATAGTATGATTTTTGTGTGAATTACCTCGATGACAATGGTCGTATTACTTCTTTGTTTATGAACTGAATAAGATAATAATGTTTTTTGGAAGAGGGATATCTGTGTAGTTCTTTAACCGACTTAAAAAAAGGAGATTCTCAGTATGTTTCTTCGCAATTATCTCTACGTTTGGCTGAGCCGATTTTACTATCTAAATAATATACCTACAAGGTACCTACACCAAAAATAAAAAAATAAAAATTGTTTAAAAAAACAAAAAACCGACTTCAAAAAACCTACCTCTAAAAAGCAAGAAATAATATTCGTAGTAATAAAACACGTCTATTGAAGTCGGGTGGGGCTTTTATAATAAAAAAAGGAATCTGTACTCCAGCACACTCCAGCCCCACCCGACTTCAATAGACGTGTTTTATTATTACGAATATTATTTCTTGCTTTTTAGAGGTAGGTTTTTTGAAGTCGGTTTTTTGTTTTTTTTAGTATATCATTTAGAATTAGAAATCAAATGGGTACGTTAGAGTCACAGACTACAGACCATGCAACAAAACTACACAGGTTGGTCAAAAGTTCTGTTACTTAGTTTCTTTATCGATTACTGGCCATTAAAACAAATGAAAAGAAAAAATAAAAATGACATATTATTGACAGTTTTATAAGCTATAATTCCATACCACACGTATATCATATTTTGTTTATTTCACCATGGAATGGGGGTTGAAGGAGAATCGTGTCGCTGTAATTGCTCTGCACAAATGTGGGCAGCCACCGAATATGATTTTCAAGTTGCTACAAAAGTTGAAAATCAACAAGCAATTTATTTATCGCACTATCCATAGGTACAGTAATACCTTGACTGCCGATGACCGAAAAAGATCAGGAAGACCACGCACCGTTCGGACACCAGCTGTGATCAAGGCAGTGAAGGCGAGAATCACGAGAAATCCCGTCCGGAAGCAAAAGTTATTGGCAATAAAGATGACTGTGAAGAGAAGTTCCCTTAAAAAAATTATCAATGATGACCTTGGGCTTCACGCTTATCGTAGACGAAAGGGCCATCTGCTAAACGCACGATTGAAGGCTATGAGGTTAGCACGAAGTCGCGCTCTACTAAAGCAGTACGCACAAAACGGCCATCGAAAAATCTTGTTTACTGATGAAAAAATCTTCACAGTCGAAGAAAATTTTAACCATCAAAATGATAGAGTATACGCTAAGAATAGTAAAGAAGCCAGCATGATTGCTCCGAGGGTCCAACGAGGTCACCACCCCTCATCAGTGATGATTTGGCTGGGGGTGTCCTATTCAGGGCTAAGTAAGGTTCATTTCTGTGAAAAAGGTGTGAAAACTGGCGCTAGAGTCTATCAAGATACCGTTCTGGAACCTGTTGTCAAACCCTTAAGCCACACTTTATTTCAAAACCAGCCATGGGTCTTCCAGCAGGACTCTGCCCCTGCGCACAAAGCAAAATCTACACAAGCATGGTTTCGGGCTAACAAAATTAATTTTATCGCGCAGGAAGAATGGCCATCCTCCAGCCCAGACTTAAATCCTCTGGATTATGCCATATGGCAACTTATTGAGGAGAAAGCATGTGCTAAGCCCCAAATGAATCTCGACTCTCTTAAGCGCGCTATTCTCAAGGCAGTCGCAGAATTGGATATGGTGGTAGTTCGTGCTGCCATCGATGACTGGCCTCGTCGTCTAAAGGCGTGTATTCATGCCAGAGGCGGTCATTTCGAATAATTTTAATACATGATAATCTTAAATATTTGTGCTTTCATTTGGTATATAATTCATTGTAGCATTATTTGTAAATTTAGTATTATTCATGTTTTCCATAGTTACAGAACTTAGTAACCAACTAGGTAGTACCCTCCAAATGAATATAAGATTCTTGGAGTACTCCAAAGATAGTAAAATATGAATATGTTTTATTATAAACTTCATTTGGATAACATGTAAATTGCGAATACGTTTAGCGCAGTTTTGTTTATTGTACGATATTTTATTTACTCTGGCGTCTCTCGAAAGCGATCCGAGGCGCTCAAGATATTTCGAGATGATCGTTTATCATAATTCGTATGTTTTATCAAGATTCAATTTGCATACTTCCTTTCAGAATTAGTATATATTTCGAGAGAAAAGATACCTGCGTTATGAAATATTTATCATGATTTCTTTGTTGATACCAATTAATTTACTTACCGAAGAAGATTAGGTTGAGATAAGTTATAATTTCCGTTACCTTTAAAAATTATGTAAGAAAAAAAGAAAAACGAAAGTTAGTTACAAAATAAATATGTTCCTTGAATATCTTTCCCTTCATTTTTAAATCATAATCGGAGTATTAAATTCGAACATTAGCTTCATATTTTGCCTTTATAGATTTTGCTATAATGTATTCATAAAAACTTCTTAGATTTTTTATTATGATCAATGCGGGAGAATAAAGAAATTGCATGAGTTATGATATTAAAGCTAGGTAAGGTACCAAACTACATAAGAAACTAATTTTAATTAAAATAATATGGTTACACTTATCTAATACAACGAAAAATTAAACATTAATAAATTTATTACTAGCGGCTGCCCGCGGGTTCACCCGCGTGGTTCCCGTTCCCGTGGGAATATCGAGATAAAAAGTATTTTATGTTCTAATCTAGGCTATCTACTATGTGTGTGCCAAATTTCAACCAAATTCGTTCAGTAGTTTTTGCGAGATTGAGGAAACATCCAATCATCCAAACCCACAAACTTTCACATTTGTAATATTAGTAGGATTTACAAATTCATACTAATTACATACAACAAGTCGAATATTAAGTTTATGGTTTTACCGAACACCGAACGTATTTCGCCGATTACAAAATAATATCTTCTGTCAGATGAATATTGACCAATCATGTAAAAGCTACGTTTTATCCTGCTGCGATACCGAGCTCCCCGGGGGGAAAACAACATGGCCACACAAAGGCCTCCGCTGTTCGCTGCCACAGTTTATTGTTTAAGTACGACAATAATCCAAACGGGCCATTTCTTGTCGGTATGCCTTATTAAGTACGCCTAAAGACTACCCTCGCTTGTATGTATTAAGCAGGTAACGCAGCAACATTTTGTTTGTCAGCTGATTCTTATTGAAATGTACCTTTTGGTACTACTTAGTAACAACGAGATTTTTTTAAGTAAACGTTCCAACTTTTGTGTTACCCTTGGAAGTTTAACTTTTTTAATAAAAGGTCAAGACAAAAAAGGTCGAGTAACCGAATTAGCAACATTGTTTTACTATAAAGAAGAAATCCCTTTTTGTACGCGGAAAACATTGTGAAAAAAAAACTTTCGGATATTATTATTCGTTGTAATAAAAAGTCTGTTAATAGTACGATCAGCACCAAAATTGAAATCAAAAACAGGTAATATAAAAGATTATAAAAAATTCACAGATCTCGTGCCATTCACGACCTTCTGGTACATTGAAAATGAATTTAACAAAATATTTTTTTTATTATATTCCTAACGACATTAATATTTTATTGTAAGGTAACCTAAGTATTATGTATAACTAAAAGATCTGAATTTCTGCTCATAAATAAATAATCAAAATCAAATGC
The DNA here is from genome assembly GCA_928269145.1 of Agriphila tristella. Taxonomy (NCBI): domain Eukaryota; kingdom Metazoa; phylum Arthropoda; class Insecta; order Lepidoptera; family Crambidae; genus Agriphila; species Agriphila tristella. The sequence goes on from OV743433.1 coordinate 13,784,300, forward strand.
AGCATGTGAAACTCTCGCGCCGACTTCATCACCACTCGAATGTGCGATAACAACCCTCATTTTACTGCAATTGCAAACTATGTTTACCTAGGCATCATCATCACACTCTCATTCAGAGATCGTTGTAAAAATTCATTTGGAATCGCAGAGTAACTAAGACAGACATGACTGATCGAGTCATTTCAAATCTCGAAATTGAAATAACAGCAACTTACGATATAATATTTTGGATCTATTTTCTGTATCTACTCGTAAGTACCTATTGAGGCCCTCGGCTTCGCCTCGGGCCTCAAACTAAAACCTCTTTTCTGTGTATACAATAATTTACAAACTTCAATCGTACTACATATTACCATTAACCCGCGCCGCGCGCTTCGCCCGCAGTATCCCGAAATTTCGCTACATAAAGGATAAGCTACAGCCCAGACCGTAAGACTTAGGGACATATAATACTTTCTAAATGTAGTCCACCTCTATATCTCTAGGGGTTTTTTTTTTCATTTTTTTGATATCGCTTTTCATTTTTGAGAAATTGTCGATTTAGTGAAAAAAGACCCCTAAAAAGTGTGTAATTTTTCTACATTTATGCGATTTTCGAAAACAGTTTTCTACTTTTGCAACATTTTTTTTCACCATATTGCTAAGACACATCTTTTGATATATATCACATTCACGTAGACCTAAAACTCACGGGACCCAGGGCGATGTCTCACTCTGGCTGAAATTGGGTACCTTACTGAAGCGATCGAAAAAACATTTTCAATGTTAAAATCTTAGCCAAATAAAAAGTAAGTTGTTAATATTGTTTGAAAATGTCAAACAATGCAAAAGAAACAAAATGAGAAGCAAAAAATGCATTTTTTACAATAATTTTAACAACGAAACATTCTTCAAGCAAAAGATATTAAGAAAGTGTTTTCCACAGTAGCAATTTCAGGGCGAACGTTAGGGTGCCATTAGGGAGCCGTCTCTAAGCTAAATAAGCTAATTTGGGGCAAAATTTGTCATTAAAATTATCCACGACTAACATGATTTCAACGTTTTACTCGCTAAACTTCTAATTTTAAGGCCGTTACAGTAGAATTAACTTTAAAAAACTGTAGTAACATTTTTAGTAACAATTTCGTATTCATTTCGCTCAAATAACCAACAATTTGAAGCAAAGTAAAACAAAAAACAGTCATATCACAATTAAAAGTATATTACCAAAGTCAAAGTCAAATTCAAAGTCAAATAAGCTTTATTCAAATAAACTTAATTATTAAGTACTTTTGAATCGTCTATATTTTCCTACCACCCGTTCCAGACTTTTTTAGCTGACAAGAAGAACGGGCGCAAGAAACTTATCAGCTGTAACAGCCATAAGTAACGATATTTACAAACTTGAATAGACAGGGTGACAGGATTATTGGCAACAACATAGACTTATTATATAACTTCAACAAAGTACTTATTAGCAAGTTATGTGTTACATCATTTCCACGCATTTAGATCTTTAAGATAATCATCAACTTTATAATAACCTTTACCCATGAGCGTTTTTTTAACATGGTTTTTAAATTCATGCAAAGGAAGATCAATCACTTGTTGTGGAACTTTATTAATAAAGGCTATGCCTTTCCCCATAAATGAACCTCTAGTTTTTGCAAGCCTAAATCTTGGAACGGCAAGTTTATCTTTATTTCTTGTATTGAACTGGTGAATATTGCTGTTCTTAGCAAATGAATCATAGTGTTTCCTTACATAAACTAAATTATCATAAATATATTGGCCTGCCAAAGTTAAAATATTTATTTCTTTGAACATTTCTCTCAAGGTATCTCTCCGCCGTAGATTGTATATGGCGCGAACAGCTCTTTTTTGGAGTACAAAAATATTTTCAATACTGGCAGCTGAGCCCCACAATAGCAGTCCATACGACATTACGCTATGAAAATAACTAAAGTATACTAACGTTAAGTGCTAAATTATTACTATTAAACCAGTATGAAACTTTAGAGAGGGCACTATTTACTTCGTCCGAACAGTTATTACCTCTGTTTACTTTAAAAACTAAAGAAGTATCATCCGCAAATAGTACTGTTTCACATAAATTATTCGCGTAGTTGGGAAGGTCATTTATATAAATTAGAAACAGCAATGGGCCCAATATTGATCCCTGTGGCACACCCATATTGATGGGGGCTCCAGTAGATTCAGTTCTATTAATCACTACTTTCTGAGTTCTATTGTACAAATACGATTTCATAAGACTAACTGATTTATCAGAGACACCATAATGTTCTAGCTTCTTTAATAGTGTTTGATGATCAACGCAATCGAATGCCTTAGAAAGGTCACAGAAAATGCCAATTACATCTTGCTTTTCTTCCCAAGCATCAAGAATATGTTTGAGAAGTGCAATTCCAGCATCAGTAGTACTTTTACCCTTGGAAAAACCAAACTGATTTTTATGAAGTATATTATTGTATGTGAAGTAATCTAATAATTGGGAATATATAATTTTTTCAAATATTTTACTAAGTGCTGGTAGTATAGATATTGGCCTAAAGTTAGCTGGGTCACTTTTATCCCCAGATTTAAAAAGAGGAATCAATTTACTATTTTTCATTAGATCAGGAAAGACCCCTTCGTCAATACATTTGTTAAAAATAAAAGCCAAGTAAGGGGCTAGTATATCAATTATTGATTTAATTATGCTTGTTGACATGCCCCAAAGATCTTCTGTTTTTTTAACATTAATTGTTTTAAAAGCTTTAATGATATCTGCACTATTTATATATTTAAAGGAAAAACTTTCATTGCACTTATCAACACTTGACTCCAGAAGGGAGACAGCGATGTTGGGACAAGCACTAAGAGTACTGGTAGTTTCTACAGGTATTCTAGCAAAGAAATCTTCAAAAACTTTAGCGACCTCATTGTCAGATTCAAAAGTTTGATCACCAGTTTTTAAACAGAAGGAATTTTTTATTGGATTTTGATTTGCCCGTTTCTTTGTTAATAATATTCCAAGTAGCCTTAATTTTATTGTCTGCTAATTTAATTTTATTTGCAAAGTACTTGGACTTTGCTAAGATACAGACTTCTCTGAATGTTTGTGAATACTTCTTGACAAATTCAATGAAGTTAGGATCACTAGAAGTAGCTTTCTCTGCATAAAGTTCGTATAATTTCCTTCTGCTCTTATATATGCCGGGTGTGGCCCAGTCACTAAATTTCGTACTATCATTACATTTGATGACTTTTTGTTTAAAAGTTTTACTAAATTCAGTTTGAACTATGCTAAATAAATGATTATATAGGTTATTGGCTTCAAAATTTGGTTCTGGTAATGTTTCAATTTTACTTGTGACATTGGTTCTGAATTTTTCAATACAGTGTTTTTTTACTGGCCTACACATTATTTCCCGTTTAGGCGGAACATGATGGTGCTCAATGGAGGCTAATTGTCCACTATGGTCGGATTTAATACAATTTAAAATTGATTTTTCAATGACATTACAGTTACAGAAAATATTATCTAAGCAGGTTGCCGATGTGGGTGTGATACGCGTTGGTTCATTAAAAATATGTAGCAAATTAAATGATTTAAATAGGTTTATGAACCTACTCGACAGTTTGGCTATTTTAGGGTCTAAGATGTCGACATTAAAATCTCCGCAAATTGCGACTTTTTTATTCTTCCTACAAGTTATTTTTAAAACTTCCTCCATAGTGGACTCAAACTCAGAGTAATTCGCTTTGGGGGGTCTATATACGCATACTATAATTATTTGATCAAGTTCCACGCACGATAACTCAACGGTTCGTTCAATTGAGAGGGATACTACATCTCTACGCTCTTTACATTGTAAACTATTGTGTAGAATAATAAGTGAACCCCCTCTTATAGTAGATTTCCTACTAAGCGAGCTAACAACTTTATAATTATCTAAACTTAAAAGTAATTCGTGCTTTTTCAACCAATGCTCAGTAACACATAACACATCAATATCTTCAGAGTTTAAGAATAAGCTTATTTCTAAATCTTTGCCAGAAAAGCCTTGCTTATTTTGGTGTACAATTCTTAAACACTTTGGCTTTTCTATTGTTAAGTCAGGGCTAGAGGACGCCTCTATTGTCCTAGATGGTAATTTAAATGTGAAAAATTATTATTACTTGAACTAAGTAAAATGTTATAATTATTTTTATTTGGAACAGATTCCAAAGTTGAATGACTAATGTCAATAGTTGACTGCTCAATAAAAGCAGTTGTTTTACTAGCCAGATTATTGGCTAAATTATTAAAATAAAAAGATAGCGATAATGCTATTTGTCTCCTAAAAGAACTAGGCAGATAGAACTTATCTTTTGTCAAGTAAAAACTATTAAATAATTTATTGATGTCAATTATGTGCAGCTGTTCACTATTATGAAATGCTACCGTATTCAATGTTACGTTCAACTGATACCTAAAGTTATTTTCCATTTGTGACACACTTTTGCAATAAGGGAATGTGAACAAAATCACTTTTTTTACTTTTAAAGACAATAAGGAATTACAATAAGCGATCAGTTGGTGTTTGTTCACATTACCCCTATTTCCTAACAAAATTATCAAATTAGTGTTTTTATTAAATGTTTTTTTAACATTAATTCTCATCAAGTCATCCAAAGTTGACCCAGGCATACAATAATTAATTATGTTTTCCTTGGTGTGTTTTTGAATTAATTGGCCTAAATTCTTACCCATCTCATCGCAGAACATAATTGTTTCACAACAGTTTTTATCAGAAGATGGATTATTTTTTGTTGAGTTTTTCAATTCGTTACAAGTGTATGAAACCTCTGGTTCTGGTTCACATACTGAGTGGGTAGTTAAGTTAGTTGGGTTATTATCAGAAACTTTAAGCTCACACACTGAGTGGGTAGCTAAGTGCTCTGGGGCATCCTGGACAACTGCATCACACTGCTGTCTTACAGCAACAGTATTTTGGTTAAAACAGCTACAATTCTGTTTTTTGCCAAGGGATTCGAACCGGTCTGTATTATAGTTACACATGTCAATCATGTCATTTGCAGCTAGCTTTTGGTAATTTAGCTGTTTGCGAGAAAAATCACTTAAATTATTGTACATTTCCCTGAGTGAAAGTTCCAAATTATCAATTTTTTCACTTAATTGATTATTTACCTTTTCACATTCTTTACTGTTATTACATGATGCCCTATTAATTACATCTAATTGCCCTAATAATTGCTTACGCTCTTTCCTCAGCTTTGAAAATTGGCTATAATAATTTTGTCTTTTTATCAACCTTTGAGTTTTCTTAATATATCTATTCAAGCGGATATATTTTTTGATTTTCTTTCCACTATTAAGTTGACAATTATTTCTAATGACAACAGATTTGTCATTATAGTTATTACATGCCAAGGTTGAATTGTCATAATATATTGCAGAATCACATTGATGTAACTCGCTAAACAGGCTTTGAGAATGCTTCTCTTCTACAAAAGTTTTATTTTCTTTTTCTAACTCTAAAATGGTCTTTTGAGCAAGAGACAAACTAATTTCAAGGTCGGTAATGCGACTCAATGCCTGTTCATGAGTGTAGTGACATTCTCTAAATTTTTCTATATACAATTGCATCTGGTTGTATTTATCTACAATCTCAGAATACTTTGTATGAACTTCAGCAAGCTCATTCTTGAGGTCAGTGTTCCGGGATATGGTCTTAAGAATCTCGCGTTCACTGTCTTCACGTTCCAGCAATAAGGTGTCATTTAGCTCTTTGGCTGCCTTCAAATCCTCTAGTGCCATTTTGAGTTTGATCTCCACATCCTTTGCAGTTGCCTTACGAGTCATCATGTTGTTATTGAGCTAGATGGAACTTGCAATCCGCAATCACTGCAAGTATACAATAAGTGATCAATAATCAAATTTTATTACAAGTTGTCAGTGTGATTCCTATGTTACAAAAAAAGAAATACAAAAATAAAATAAAATAAAACTAAGTTAAGCAAGTGAGGTCAGTAAATTATAACATATGTTTATTATTTATAATAGATTTGATGTGCAATTGTAGCAAAGGTTTATCTATTACTAGGTATCAACTTTGACTATAAAAGCAAGGTCAAACCTTTCTTTTTAATGTATAAGTCAGTCAGTTCCTATGAATTTAGTAAACAAATGTAGGTACCTATCTATACTTAAACTATACTTAAATGAAGTTAAAACTGAGTGACTGAAAGTCTAGAATGAAAATTAATTAATACCTGAACAATATTATACCTATATAACTAAGTTATATTGTAAGAAAAGGAGCAGAATGGTTGCCCAAAATTATTGTTTAAAAGTGAAGTAGATCTGACGTGTTTATGTACAAATATAATGCTTGTGAAGTGTAACAGTATATCGAATGTCTGTGACAATAGTAGCCACCGTCTACATTACTTCCACGAATTGTCAAGTAAAGAGAGGTTATAACTGTGCCAGATTGTATTGAGTTGTGACGTTACTCACTATTAGTGAGTTTTGTACAAGTGGAATGGTCAATGTATTAGTTTAAATTGGGAAACAATCCGCCACTGTGGTTTTAGGTAGGTATAAGCAAATTCAATTCAGTCACAAAGTTTTGACTTGATATTTTCCCATATAACCTATACCTATGGGTACCTATTAATAACTAAAATTAAGGAATAAAAGTACTCCCCCGGTTTAATATGCAGCAGATCACAAATTGTCGTTTCTTCTACGAAGTTTATTCGCTTTTTATATCTTCTCCAGTGACATTTGGATGCCGCCCCGCCGTTACGAATTTGAGATCACTTGTTTTTCAATTTATACCACACCGATTGTACTTATAACACTTTTCACGACTATTTATACAGTAAAGAACAATTTAAGCACTACTTATCAAAGAAATTGCTAAGTTTAAACAATTTAATTTAATTAAAATATCAGCTGGTTTATTTGACAAGTGTATCGGTCAGGGTTGCCAGACCAAAAAACCTACTTGTATTTAGTTTCTAATATTAAGGAGCGTAACCTAGGGAAACTGGGCCGTAAAAGAGAAAACGTACTGACGAAACTGATCTAAAAATATTGCTTCCCAAAAAGTACTTAACGACCTTCCTAACAAACTGTGAAAGATCGAAATGGGGTAAAATACGGGTTCAGTAGAAACAGCCACGTTATAGTACCGTTTCTTTTCATGTCAAACGGCAGTGTGTTTAGCTGTCGTTGACCGGGTGGCACCTACTTGGAATACTACGTAAGTCTCCACGAAAGTAACGAGAGCTTTCGATATAAACTGTTATTTTTGGAAAACTAGCTACCGAACCGAGTTATTGTTGACGGTACAATAGGGAATGTCCGAAAAAAATTAATCAGCTGAAGATTTTTTATAGGCCCTACCTATAAAAAATCTTCAGCTGATTAATTTTATATAAGGTCCCTTAGTAATAGAAAAATTTTCAGAATCTTCGGTCACGTGAAAATTAAAAAAAAATAAAGTGTCTTCGACTTCACAAGTGTACAAAAGTAACAGCAGAATGGATATTATACCTTTGCCACCCCACAACATGGTATTAAAAAAAAGTTTCAACGCTAAATGTCAACACTTTTTTTTAAATACTTGTTGTGGTTGTGACATGTGGTGGCCAAGGTATAATCTCCATTCTGCTGTTACTTTCGTACATTTGTGAAGTCGAAGAGACTTTTATTATTTTAATTTTTTCACGCAAGTGAAAATTCTGAAACTTTTTTCTATGACTAAGGGACCTTATTCCTACCTATAAAAAAATATTCAGCCGATTTGTTTTTTTTCGGACATTTCCCGTTGTTGCACAAGCTATCGATATATGCACGCGACAGCTCTCATCTTTACTAATATGATAAATACGAAAGTCCGTTTGTTTTTGTTTGTTTATATGTTACGCCTTCACTACTCAATCGATCCTAGTGAAATTTTGCATACATATTATTAGGGGTGCAGAAAAGGACATAGAGTACCGTTCATCCCGAAAAAAGGAACTGTTCCCGAGGGATGGACAAAATACTCTCACCGCAGACATAGTCACGGGCGTCGCTATAGTATTATTATAAAGTAATGATCTAGTTAATAACAAACTGTGACCTCTTGGTAATAATAGTCAGGTGAATTTTATTTTCACGACGTCATTTATTTGAAACTAGCGGCCGCCTGCGACTTCGTCTGCGTGGAAAGATTTTTTGCTATCCCTCGGGAAAAATACATTAATTAGGGATGAAAGACCCTATGTCCTTCTCTGTACCCTTGACAACGTGTATGCAAAATTTCATAATGATCGGTGTGTTTGAGTAGTTAAGACGTGAAGGCGTAACAAACAAACGGACTTTCGCATTTATAATATTAGTAAGGATAAAGATTACGTTGTTCAACCAAATTAATTCAATTCGGTTAAAAAGAGACAAATATAGGGAAATCCTGTTGAGCAATGACATCGAATGATTCACTTGTATATTTACATAATTCAATTTGGTTGATTAATCCAAATTGAAAGTCAAAAGAGAATCGTGCAATACAGCATTAGAAGTTTCAAATCGTTTACACAAATTGTTTTGTGGGTGTAAGCTAAATGCACTAGTTCTTGTTAGGCTCGTATTCGTTTTTTTGCGAACTGTGAAAACATAAATATGAAACGAATACGAGTACACTAAACCGTCTTTGTAGTTCTACCTTGCTGAGGAGCTCTCTAGTAACAAAAATCCCAGTCCACCAAACTTTTATGGAAATGTAAACATCGTTTTACCTAGAGCTCAGTTTGAGCATTCCAAATCTTGTATGAATGACGCATCTAAACTCTGACCAACCCACATACTCAGAGACTATTCTAACTAACGACATAGAAACTACTGGATCTACAGCTTACGAATCGGACTATCTAGATATTCTAGATGAATGACACAAACTCATTAAATTAACTAAAGATAATAATTGTACACTTGTTTAAAAACTTTTGGATGTTGAATTTTAGTTTGATTTTTAATGGCCAATATATTAGTTACGATACTTTATGATGAATCAATCATAATAATTTTGTTTTAGGTAATGACGCCGTTGGACAGATCTCTTTATAAATTTTCAAAAACATTGGCAAGGCAAAAAATACGTACGTAAAACTGATGAAAAGCAAAAATTGGGTACACAAAGGCAAAAACAAAGACATTACATTAAACCCACAAAGGAAACTGAACACCTGTTTTGTCACGTGTAGGCAATTAAGTGACAACAGAGGACCGTTAACGAGTTTTTACCGTAGCCTTCTAATGTATCGTATATGTGAGATACATTTATCATCTACTTAAAATACCCTCTCACTACAGCGGCGGTCACATAATTGAAGACACCAGTCTATTTTCATGCAAACGAGGTAACTTTGAAGCCTTGGTTCTCCGCTAAGGATTGACCTAGCTGTGATCTGATGATGGCCATCCAGGGACTGAATGGAGGTTATTCAGATCGCCATACACACCCAAATGATCACAAAAACACAAAACAATATGCACAAAAAGCTTAAAAACAATCCGCAAAACGACACTCTAAGGGTTACTTTTGTCCGATATCGTAATTTCTGTAATAGGGAATATGCATAAGTCACCGATTTTGATGAATTTGAGCTTGATCGCTGCGGACACTTATAAAAACATGATGGAACAGGAAAAAAAATAAAAAAAATGTATTATTTTAGTTTTATCACACGATGAAATCAGGGAAAAATAACAATTTTTTATTTTCATTTTCGGATATAATGCACTTTACAGTCAGATAGAATATCGAATAAGAAACAATATTTTGTATGACACATATGTACTTAAACGCAAAATTTAGGGAGATAATTGAAGATTATTGGCTAACTCCATATAAAACGCGCCGATACACACCTGAAACGTGATGTGTGACGTCACCATTTTGTATGGAGCGTTTTCGGCGGGTGCTGCTGCGCGCTAACTTCAAGTAACTATATCACGAAAAAAAAACGCAAGAGAAAAGTTTTAATATTACAGTTAATTTTCTCACGCATTATACTTTTGATTAAGATTAAAAAAAAAATTGATGCATATTCCCTATTCCATTATCAAAAGAAGGAAGAGAGAATATGACAAGGAGTGTCTGAATAGGGCTGGCAAGAATCCAAAAGTAAATTTCGCAGTTTTTAAACATATCCTTATATCCTTTAGAATGCTGATTAGATCAGTTGGGTATGTATAGCGATCTGAATTACCTCCATTCAGTCCCTGGATGGCAATCATCAGATCACAGTTAGGTCAATCCTTGGCGGCGAACCAAGGCTTCAAAGTTACCTCGTTTGTATGAAAATCGACTGGTATCTTTAATCATTATGTAACCGCCACTGTATATCAATACCTCAATCAGGCAAAAATGAGAAAAGCTTGCCACTTGTGCTCTAAAAAGTTCAAAACTTTACGCTTCTTTTATCTTCGTAGGTCTAGAATTTCCACCAACTTATAAAAATACAATAGATGTCCAGTCCAGTATTATTATTCGTGAAACAGTGTATTTAGAGCAAGTCTACCTACCCTAACACGCACGTCCTAATTCTCTCTATTCTCTCTCGCTCTCTACCAGAGCAAAACTTAACAATAAACTCACGAATGCTATAACGAGCCGTTTAGTTAGACTTACTCATGATCAAACTTTAGCAAACATCTTCCATGAAAAATAATCGCACAAATAGAAACTTACAGTGAGACTAATAATATCTCCTATAAGTTTTCTCACGCATTGCTCAGGGCTGTCCTTTAGAAATTATTTTTGTATTCCATTAAAAGTATTGTATTGGCACAGACTATTTGTTTTGTTCAGTTCAGTTCAATGAAATTAATTAATTTAAGTAGTGACCGACCATATTATATGTATTTAAAATCTTTATATAATACAAAACTGGGTACAACATTGTACTAAATTTTTTATGACCTATGTAACCCTGTAGCAAGAAAATAGTACATTATGAGACAAGTTAGCTTAGGTTGCTCATTGCACACAAGGCTGTGAGTTGCAGCTCGAGCGAGGGCGTAACTCAGCCAAGTGTGCAATAAGCAAAAGCTCTCGAGTTTCATACGACGTCTTTCATAGCATTGGCGAGGAAAAAACAAAGTTATTTGCCACACAGCCACAAATACGACAAAAACAAAATATGAAAATTATGGGAAAAGGCGTAGTATATGAATTTTCAGCGGCATAAAACATCTTTGTTGTTTGTTACTAAAAAATAACTGACCCGGTTAAATTGGGAATGCTCTGTTTACTCGCATATAACTTGCAGTAATATATATATAATAAGTTAACATTTTATTTTGAGTATTATTAAAACCTAGTCTATTATCCCTAACAAAAATGAAACAGAGAGTGGTAACCCTGACTAAAACTTCTAAACTTTGAACACCTACGCCCTAGCGGAGTTCGAATAATTACTCCTATTGAGATTCTTGACACAAGAAACTTTCACCTCATTGCCCGCGCAATGTTAGTGTGTAGTGCTAGTGTAAATCAATATATATCTACTTACCTACCCCTATGTTATAGTGTTCCAGTGATACTTTTGCACGAACACATAATATAGCTAAACTTTCTTAATTATACTGAAATCGAACTAGATTAGGCTCATAGTTTTTCCGTTTAACATTACAGAACATTATTTAAAAAAACTAGTAGTATTTTTGTAAATACCTATATCTACTCCAGTTTCGTATAATTAAATAGACTAAAAACGGAACGGAAAGAATTTACTGTTCTTTTAATATATCAGGCCGGCGTTGCGTCTCCAGTAATAATTAATAAATTCCCGAGGACGGAATGTTTATAAACGTCACGTAACCTCCTGAAATCCCTCCATTAGACGTTGTTTACTTAGTCAGTGCGCAAATCTTGAGAGGTCGACTCACGAAAATGCCCCATGAATATGCGATGACACAAACCGTACACAGTTTTTCCATTTAGAAACCATAATGAAAACTCACGCACGCGCCTTATTTGTTTTTCAATCAATGGGAAAGATATTCAATTTGAATAAATGAAAACGGCGTATTCACTGTATTTTCAACCCACCTAAAATCTGATATCGTTAATATTTTCGGCAAATTAACCTTCAGCCGTGATTCTGTTAGCATGTAAAAGTTATATTATACACTCGACGTTGTCAAGTGTTTGCTATAGCTCCGTTCGCTTCCTCCCAATTTATTGTGAAGGTGGCAAGCCTTTCTATCGTAGTCCTTGTATGAATTCATACGGAACTGAGTACAATATTAACGGTCTCGGAAAAGGTCAAAAGAGTGTGGCACAAGGACAACTTCAAAGCAGCTAACCCATCGGGTCTTGACAAGCGTAATCCTGTAAACAGCCTTCGAAATATATTGCTACCAAACTAAATTTAGGAAGATTCATATTGAAATTTGTACATTATTCACATTAATAAAGCTCAATAAGCAATATCATTTAAAGTTAGGACCTGGGCGACCGAGCTTTGCTTGTGTATTACTATTTATTGTAATATGGTGGTGTTTAGGTGATAATGTACATTGTTATCTCAAACATTAACTGCATTTTTTAAACTTGTCTAAAAACAATAAAAAATAAAAAAATCTATAAACTTGAACATATTATAAAAAATTAAAAAATATCTATAATTAAACTGGAACATACAAAAAACAAAAGTAAGTCACCGAGCGGGATTTGAATCCGTAACACTCGTTTTTTGCCGTCCGCCCGCTGGACCAGACGGACAGTGGCCGGCGGGACGAAATTAGCAACCATATTCTGCGTCGATAGAAAAACGCATGAAAACTCGAAAACACGCGTTTTCCCAAATATAAGACTAATCCAGATCGATTGTTTACCCCCGAAAACCCCCATATTCTAAATTTCAGCTAGATCACAGAAATAAATGTATCCTACTGATATTATAAATGTGAAAGTTTGTGGGTTTGGATGTTTAGATGTTTGGATGTTTGTTCCTCAATCACGCAAAAACTACTGAACGGATTTGGTTCAAATTTGGCACACAGATAGAATATAGCCTAGATTAAAAACATAGGATACTTTTTATCCTGATATTTCCACGAAAACGGGAACCACGTGGGTGAAACCGCGGGCGGCCGCTAGTATACATATAAATAAATATACAAGAATTGTTCATTCAAAGGTATAAGATTTGTATTTATGTACTCTTTTGGACTGAGAATCAAAGGGGAATCTCCGACTACCCGATACAGCAAAACCGGAGCAAAGTCATGTAATTATTCTATACCCCTGAGGGCTCCAAACCGGTATACGGTAAGGTATGTCAGTTGCAAATGTTATTTCATTATAGAAATTAAGTTTTGATAACAAATAATATGCCTTAGGTAGCAGTGGGGTTAATCCTCCTGTTCTCTGCAAATAATTTAAATTAAACAGTTCTAACTTGGTGAATATCATATACTGCATGATATACGGTTGACTGTTTTTTATTTATCCTTTCATCTAAACTCAAAGCACAATTCGGTCACTTTAATAATAGAAATGAAACTTTGGACCTCTGTGTTTCACACTTGAAAAAGCTCATTCTCCGTTCAGCACTTTCTCCATGAAAAGAACGCGATTTGTACTTATAAATAAGTAATGCTGTTGTGTAGTGGAGCAGCAAATGAGATTTGGAACCGGGAGAGAACAAGTTGAATAAAAAATTTAACAAAGCGGTAATGAAAAAGACTCTACTATTAACTGTTGTACCTAAGTCATAAATGTGTCAGAATACAAATGTATTATTTTGATTATTTCTGGTTTTTTATAGTACCTAGTAGGAATTCATTCGGTATCAAAGTTCTTTTTTATTTACGCATTATACAACGTGGAGAAGATAATACGATAGATAAATTAAATTTCGTATAGGTATCTTATTATAAATAACGGTTCCAGTCTGCATAAAAAACAATCAAAATAGAATAAAAAAGATTAAAAAGCAAATGAGGAACTCGATGGCACAGTGGTTTAGCGCCTGTCCCAATGATTGCGGAGGTTAAGCAACTTTGGTAAAGGTCAGTCATGGGATGGGTGACCAAAAACTTATTATCTAGAGCTCCTCCGTGCTTCGGAAGGCATGTTAAGTAAGACGTTGGGCCCGGGTGCATTTGCAGTCTTTAACACCCACCAATCCGCATTGAGCCCGCGTGGTGGGTTATGGCCCATCCTTCTTGTCCACCCATAAGGAAGGCCTGTGCCCCAGCAGTGAGGACATCAAAAATGGCTGATGATCAAAAAAGTTTCACAATACTCCTACTAACTGGATGGTGTCACCAATGTATTCATTCACTGACGCATTTTCCTCTCCATCATGTATAAACACGGTTTTCCTGACTTCGTTTTCAGTTTGATGGATGGAATGGAAATGGAACGATGGAAATGGAAATCAAAAATCAAACCACCTATAAAACAGTACTCAAAAACTTCTTTAAGTTTCCACGTGGACAATTCATTAATGGAAACCCTTAATGATTCTAGCGCGTTTTATAGTAAGAAAAATATACCTATATGCCATGGCTAAAGAGGGCTCCTAAAACGTGCCAATACAAAGCACCGAAAAATTAAAAAAGCTAACGATAAATAACTTAAGACTGTATATACGCATTTCAAAGAAATTAGTGTTTTTCCAAACAAGTTATCTAAAGAATTAAAGCATTACTATTGATGTAAACTCTAGTTTTAGGAAGCAAAATTCTTAAATTAGTGCCGTATAGAGAGAAAAACATAATAAATTATCAGGTATTTTAAAACAAAGACAATCTGTTCAAGTGGAATTCCAAATTTGCTTGTCAGAGGTATTTTTCAAACACGTTTCAGCTGTAACAAATAATAATACGACTCATATTTATTTTTTCATTTATTGTTTGTATTGTCAAGGAGTGCCCTATAAAGAGAAAATTTTAAAAAATGATTTTAACCACAGAGAAATAAAATATTAAAAAATGCTCAAATGGTTCACTTTGACATGTTTTTTTACTGGCATTTACAGATTTTAAAGTAATTTATTATTTTCCTTAGAAATAATGAGGTATTTGTTTATTGTATTGAGTATTTTGTATATACTTATATCTAATATATAATTTAATAGGAATTTTCAAAGTTCGCCCTCGTTACGGTTCGCGCAGAGATGTTTCGATCATTTGTATGGAAAATTTAAAAATGGAACGTGATGCGCGTCTACAGCCTTAAGTATATAAATACTCAATTTGTATGCTTATGGACTAAAATTCGTAAAAGACGCACGGAGTCTAGCATTTTCTATGAAATGTAATAATCTTCACGTCATTTTAACTTTCATTAATTACGCGTCAAAATCTTAAATTTTGTCCTTACAGCTTTTAAAATTAGATTACTTAGCCAAATATTATTGTAGTAAATGACTCCACCGCCGGAGATAAGCAATTACTTGGATGTGTATTCTGCTCAATTAAGTACTACTAATGCTTTTGACACTTAAGTTATTCAAATAGCTACCTACGTCTCCCAAAGTTCTGACATGTTTTGGTTTGAAAATTGCATGAGGCAATAATGTTTGAAGTCAAACCATTTTAATTAACGTATTTGTAAACATTACTGTCTGTCTATTTTATCATTATCATCAGAGGGCCTAGCCAAAGTAACATTCGCTAATCTTCGTTATCGCTTCGCTTTCGAAACATGTATGGGATTGACATAAGGTTTCGTTAACAATCGAATTTTAAAACGTCATATCCATACATGTTTTGAAGCGAAGCGATAGCGAAAATTTGCAAATGTTACTTTAGCTAGGGGGCTGAGTCCACTGCAATAATCTCTATGCTTGGCAGGCAGTTCAGAAAGAAACAAAATATCGTTTGCAATCAAAAAGATTAACACTTTTGATGTAATGTCATAGGTCGCGGAAAGATCCTTCAGAGCTGATAAATATATTTCTTTATATTGTATCTATCTAAATATATCTCTCTAGACACGTTTTGAATCAGTAATTTTGGCTTTAAACATTTTAATTTCGAAAATACCTCTTAAAAATTCTTAAGTACGTAATTATTTAGAATCAACATTAGGTATTCAAGTCGAAATTGTTTTAAATAATTTGTATCGTCAATATTCGTAATGGTGTAAAAATATTTCTCTTTTATTGCTGTAGATATTTACTAATAATTGATTTAGTTATATTTGCGCAAAATTTGCCGAATCGATCTCGCGTCCACGCGCGTCGTTTTCTCATTTTGTAAAAAGTTCATAAAAATTAGTCGCGTACCAAAAACGATCACGCGTTGTCACTCAATGTTTGCAAAAAACTTGGTAAAGTGTTATAGATACATCAACGGGTTGTCCTGTTTCCAGCGAGCATTTTAGCCTTTTTCATACTTATTTGCATGCATATTTTAGCATTTATATCGCGTTACTTCCTCATAAATATGTACAGATATTATTTAAAAAAATCCTCTCGCAGTACTTACTTCATTCACAGCTATTTATGGGAGCGCAAATGACTGAATCCCGGAAGAGTACTATTTCCCTTTATGCCGCGATTACCATATTCCTTTTAAGATATTATATTTTTTATTCAAGTCCGTTTATGTATGTACTTTTTGCGCTTATAGGCATGAGAGTTTATTCGTCCTTGTATCCTTACTAATATTATAAATGCGATAGTCCGTTTGTTTGTTTGTCTGTTACGCCTTCACGTCTTAACTACTGAACCGATCATCATGAAATTTTGCATACACGTTGTCAGGGGTACAGAGAAGGACATAGGGCACCCTTTCATTCCGAAAAAAAGATTTTTTTCCGAGGGATAGCACAAAACTTTCCACGCGGACGAAGTCGGGGGCGGAAGCTAGTTAATAATAAATAAATAGATTTACTTCAACTTGCAACATTTTAAAATTGCATTCTAATTCGAGGTACCAAATCATCCTTACTAATATTTTAAATGCGAAAGTCCGTTTGTTTGTTTGTTTGTTACGCCTTCACGTCTTAACTACTGAACCGATCATCATGAAATTTTGCATACACGTTGTCAGGGATGTAGAGAAGGACATAGGGTACCTTTCATCCCGAAAAAAGTACTGTTCCCGAGGGATAGAGAAATCTGTCCACGCAGATAAAGTCGCGGGTGGTCGCTAGTTTTTATTAAATTGGTATTAGTTGTTTGTGTCACATTCTGAAACGAAACTAAAAAAAATGTATGTCCACTTTTTTACTTCAAAAGGTAAATAAAAATTAGAACTGAAGTAAACCATAAAAGTACATACCTAAAATCAGTGAAAAGTGACATTTACATAGGGGAGGCCTATACCCAGCAGTGGGTGTCGTGTGGCTGATATGATGATGATGATGAAAATCAGTGAAAAGTGACATTTACATACTTATTTCGAAACAAATATTTCACCTAATCTGAATAAAATGTAAGCAGGCAACGGTGGAACGGTACCTTAGTAACGCAAAACAGGGCAAGGTACCGTCGCGACATTACTGCCAGCGGCAGGCAGTAGAGGAAGCGTGATTTGTATTTGCCGTCACCAGTTTTTCCGCAGGCCGGATGCGCGCCGCTCAACACTCCGACTGACTCCGACCTAACGAACCGTCCGCACCACTCCACCCGACCGAAATATTTATCCCAATCATTTGTTTCATTTCATCCGATGCGCTTAATTTAAATGCGTCCGAATGTTTTTGAACGGCCAATAAAGTTGTTGCGTTCCAGTAACGCTCTCAATATAATAAATATTCAGTGGTGCATTTTGTTTTAATCGAATATCTGATGATATCAGAAAACAATCAAACATATTAAGTTAAGGGGGTTACTCCCGAAACAGGAACGAGGTTCTGAGATATGAACGTCAAAAATCTGTTATTTTAGTACATTGAAAATGGCTGCCATGGTTCCCATTGTGTTGTTTTGACATTTACTCTATACCAATTCGATCTTAAAACCTCGTTCATGTATCGGGAGTAAACCCAAATTTGTAAACGATTTTTTTTTTATTTCCCAAGCAGCAAGAACGTTATTTTTTCTATAAAAGGTAAAAAGTTTAAATTATTAAATTAACTTGTTGTAATTTTTCCGCCCCATAATTTCCTTAAGTAAAACTTCAACAACTTTCAAACTTTCAAAAACAAACCTAAATGTTAATTGCTAGTCTACTGAACCTACACTTTACCACAGTTCTGGCAGTTATTATTTACTGGCTGTCTTATTTGAGCTTGGACGTGGCAACTTCGGAATTGTTCACTGAAAAAGCTGGTATTTTAAACTGCCTCGCATTCACACGAAGCATTGTAGGTGGCTGAATGCCAAATGAGTTTTGTGATGGAGTCCCCTCGTGTAAAAGGCAGATAGTGAGCCTCTTCGCTAAACAACGCCGCGTGCACGCCAACCTTTCTTTTTTGGTTCAGCTAATCTTATACATAAACATTACTCGTCGTTGACATTCATCAAAAATCCGAATTGTAAATCTGGGGCCTTCGGAATACGTTACATTATCTTTCGGCAGGACAGATATAGGTAGGTACCAAAATCTAATGCATTCGTTAGACTACATAATCTAAAATTCTAAACCTATAATCCACTTTCATTCTATTTGATTCTACGTTTCTAAATTAAAATAACTAAAAACCAAGAGTAAAGCTTTATTTATCATTGCTGGGTTTCGATCATTGATTGAAGTTGCAGTGTATTAATATAACGTAGATAAACTGTATTTTTTTTTCAAATCAAAAGACTTAACCTTCTTAACTTTTTTATTCTTATTCAGAGGCTTTGTAAAGTTAGAGAACTCGCAATTAAAATGTATGAATTTAAATATCTAAAGGCAACAAATCGCGAAAAGAATATTAAGATTAAGATGTGTTTCAATCACTCCATAAAAGGGAGAAGTGAAACAGTGGCCAAAATAGCTTTAAATATTGTGTCCATTTAAGTAAAAACTTTACCAAAGAGTTTCAAATAGGGTCCAGTTTCAAAGATATCAAAAAAACATAATCCGGGGAAGTGACACATAGTTGCGATTGATGATGGTCAGCAGGGATGGCAAACTACAAATACATTTTTATTTTCTTAATAACTTTAATCGAAATGTTCAATAATCCTTATTTTAATTATTTTAACTCTGACGATTTTAATAGGCAGGGATCGAAAACGTTATTTTGAAATTACGTCATTTGCTTACGTTATTATTTTATGTTACGTTAAATAACGTTATTTTACCGATATAATACCGTTAAATAACATTATTTTACCATTATAGTACTTTAAATAACATATTTTTTTTTGTAACGTTATAGTTTCTTTACGATATTTCAATCCTTACACTCCGGACACTCCATACACCTAACTACCATCACACATGACGTTTTTCACTTTTATGTAATAATTGTGTGGAAAAATATAAAACATCTAATGAATTTCTTCTTGGTGTACTAGCTAGTTTTATTATCGTAACGTAACGATGTCTGTGTTGTATACGAGTACAAATTCATCATTCCTGCTTTATCTACACATCGTCGATGAGGAGAAAAACTACAATAGTTGTTATGGTTGGATGTTTCACTTGCCTCGGTGTTTCTTTTGCCCCACCTGACCTTACTTTTATTGCATCTGCATATCTATTTAACAGAACCAAAAACCTGAAAACTGTTCAAAAGAGGACCCCCCATTCATTACGTAGTGAACAAGTTTCACCTCTCCGTAAAAATGTCTCATAAAATTCAGTGAGCAAAATGTGTCACGGATGGTGCATAAGTTTTTTCTCGTTTGCGTCATAAAACGTAAAGGTAATTTCAAGCGGCGCAATTTATATTTTGCAGTGAACAGTGCCGTGTCGGGACACTGAATAAAGCTTTCGCCACTTGCACCCACTCGACTGTTCTATACAAACGTGCACCAATTTACTTTGAGCTGTCGCTGAATACGGAACCTTTCAAAAACTATACTGTTGCGTTTGTGAAAATATTTTTTTTAATTTATTAATATTAATTTATATTTTTGATTTTCAAATCACTCTTCTGAGTTTTTGGATTGAATCAATAAAATTACATTTGCATTTTGATTATAATAGCTGAATTTTTTTTCTGTTGAATTAAACGGAAAGTTTATAACAGTTAAAATTAGGTACTTACATCACAGTAGAGTTCATTAATATGTTGGCACTTTGGAAAGGATGTTGACTTTTATTACAAAAGCATAAGAGTCGATGAATTGTCTAAGGTGCGTACATATTATTGACCTCGACTCTTGTGTACCTCTTGTGTCCGAAAAACATTTAGCTAACTAAACCATTGCGATGTAAATAGAAATCACAATAACTCAATTAGAAGTTAATAATAATAAAGGCAACTTCTTTGTAGGAATATATCCGGTTGATAATTTTGTATCGAATACTTGACTAGAGGTAGAAATAATAAATTCAGATTTGCGCTTACCTCCTTAATAGACACCTTTGCCGCGTCCCGCCAGAGCGCGCTTAAACACAATAGCACTGTCAGGTCTAATCTAATAGTTTATCGATTCAGGCTAGAGATATAATGCACATTTTACAACTAGACACACACACACATAAACACTAAGGTTTGTTAACAGTTTACTATTCACATACGCCTATCTTCGTACTGATTGATGTAGTTACCCTAACGCAAATGTCACGGTCCACGGTATTTCAGTCGATGATCACAAGGCAATGATTTCCTGAAACAATTGAAAGAGTTGTTAAAAATAAAGTAGTTAACAACCTACACAATAAAAACAAGAAAAATAGACTTATATTAAGTTTTGCTTACTGTACATAATAAATTATTAGTTTTTAACAGAAGTAAACAACGTGCAACTCAATTGAAGTGGTTAAAATATTTAGTTAGTCAATTAGTTTTAGTAAGTCATGTCCTTGTATTTATTACTTACTAGCGGCCCGCGTGGTTCCCATTCCCGCGGGAATATCGGGATAAAATGTATCCTATGTTTTAATCCAGGCTATCTACTATCTGTGTGCCAAATTTCAACTAAATCCGTTAAGTAGTTTTTACGTGATTGAGTAACAAACATCCAAACATCTAAACTTGGATGTTTACATATTATAATAATAATAATATTATACATGTGAAAGATTGTGGGTTTGGATGTTTGGATGTCTGTTCCTCAATCACGCAAAAACTACTAAACGGATTTGGTTGAAATTTGGCACACAGATACTAGATAGTCTAGGTTAAAACATAGAATACTTTTTATTCCGATATTCTTACGGGAACCACGCGGGTAAAACCGCGGGCGACCGTTAGTTAACCTAAGCATAAAAATATTACGAAGGTGGGAATAAACGTGGGAGCGTTTTTTTTTCTTTTCTATCTAAACATAAAGTTTTATGTAAGAAACAATTACTAAAAAATCTAGTTCCACCTTAAAATAGCCCACTTAAGAACTCAACATTAATGATGATATCGCAACCGTAACACGTTTGTATTCAAAACGTACGTGTTCATTTGGGGTAAATATTTCGCCACACACGTACTGAGGAGTTTAACCTACTTCGGAGTCAGGTACATTTATTTCGATTACATCGTGTTGGTGAATTATTATTTTTTACACAGTTGCCATTTTGTCGTTACAATACTGTTGTCGTAACCGGCCCCTACCCTTTCTTAATAAAGCTGTATTGTCCTGCCGTTGCGTAGTGAATTAATAAACAGAAGTACAAATTGCTATGGCGTTTCATTAACGAGGCTCTCGGGTGAAGACAAATGTTCGCCATATAACGATTAGTTGCAATGATAAACATTTTGATACAAAAATCCAGAGATATTTCTTCTCCTTTTCCTAGAAAAGAAGCATCGTAGATTCGAACTTAATAAAAAATCTCTTATTTTCAGAAATGAAGACCTCATTTTTGAAGATTCATACATACTCGTATGGTATTCGTAATTTCAGATTTCAGGTTTTTTGATCCGTTCGCAACTTTATTCACAGAACGACCACAACAAAATTTTCACCCTTCCTTAATGACTCTTTCTTCCATTCGATATTTTTACTGTATAAAAACATAACGAAACTTAATCTGAGAACAGTAACAGAACAATAATAACAAAGTTTGCACTCCGTTAGAGCGCAACGAGGGGCAAGACAAACTTAGTGCAGAATAATCTGGTGGTGGAACACAACACGGGCTGTACAACCCCCGTTCCCGTTATTTACGTGACACCATCAAATGGATAGCGCAGAAGGACAGAGATAAAGCGAAACAAAACAAGTCTATAGTTTTATGTTACGCCTTCACGTCTAAACTACTGAACCGATCATCATGAAATTTTGCATACACGTTGTCAGGGTTACAGAAAAGGACATAGGGTACCTTTTATCCCAAAAAAAGGATTGTTCCCGAGGGATAGCAAAAAACTTTCCACGCAGACGAAGTCGCGGGCGGCCGCTAGTGTGTTAATAAGTCAAGTGTTCTGGAAAATTTTACTTTTATAGGATTTATAACCCCGGTATTGCACAATAATCTGGCGGTGGAACACAACACGGGCTGTACAACTCCCCGTTCCCGTTATTTACGTGATACCACCAAATGGATTGCGTAGAAGGACAGAGATAAAGCGAAACAAGTCTATATGTGTTAAAAAGTGTTCTGGAAAATTTTCATTTGTACAGGATTTATAATCACGGTAATCTGGTGGTGGAACGCAACACGGGCTGTACAACTCCCTGTTCCCGTTATTTACATGATACCACCAAATGGATAGCGTAGCAGGATAGAGAAAAAACGAAACAAGTCTGGTGTTAAAAAGTGCTCTAGAAAATTTTACTTTTACAGGATTTATAACTACGGTATTGCACAGTAATCTGGTGGTGGAACACAACACGGGCTGTACAACTCCCCGTTCCCGTTATTTACGTTATACCACCCAACGAACTAAGGAACTATCTATGGAAATGTAATTCTGCTCAAAAAATAGCACCACGCAAACTACTGCCGAGTGGGCGGGGCTAAAAAAGTACTAGCGAAGCACTATTTAGTCATGTTTGCCACGCGCTCGGTGACAGTCATTAGCGTTCTTACAAAAAAATTAGCATAAAAGTGGTAAAAAATGACGTCATGTGTGGTCAAGTGGTGTAAAATAGCAACAGAGGGCAGCAAAAAAAATACGGACATGTCATATCATTGGTAAGTAAAATATTTTTCGTTATTTAGAAATATCTATGAGCGTATAAATACAAACTATGGTCGCTATTATGCAACAAGTGTTCAGTCGCTTTGTGGGGCAGTCAAATCTTCACATTCACTAATATCACACATTTTTAAACAAGTATAAAACTCTTCCATTAAATTCAGTACAACAAAAAATTAAAAAAAATCATTTGTAATGCTATAAAAATGGTAGGTCATACATAAGAAATGACTAATCTGATGTAATCTCCTTGTTTTTAGGGTTCCGTACCCAAAGGGTAAAAACGGGACCCTATTACTAAGGCTCCGCTGTCCGTCTGTCTGTCTGTCTGTCTGTCACCAGGCTGTATCTCATGAACCGTGATAGCTAGACAGTTGAAATTTTCAGTTAAAAAAATTATATTTAAGGGGGGATCCCTTACATAAAACGTGATTTTTTTGCCGTTTTTTGGTACGGAACCCTTCGTGCGTGAGTCCAACTCGCGCTTAGCCAGTTTTTTTATTATTATAAGGGTGTAATTATTACAAAAACTCTGTCCGATCCGCGAAGGGGTTATTAAGTAGGTAACTAAAAAGTTTCGATTCTATTCACGCAATCCTCTTTGATTAATGAGTAAAAAAAATCCCTGGTTAAAATAAAATACTTAAAAAATGAGGAACTCACATTGCAACACAGAAGGCACGACAAAAAGTGGCATATGACTTGAGGTCAAGACCGCCAGAACACAAAGTAATGACAATTTCCAGAAACTATGATTTTTATGCAGCTCTGAAAAGAGCTTTTTAATAGGTATGGAGTTTGATTCGCCGATCATTCTACTGGAACCCAAATGTGAGATCTGCTACGAAGATGCTAGTCCATATTTCCACCACTAACAGCAATACAAGCCCAGCAGCGGTGCACTACATTGTCCCGAAAACATATTTTTATTGCTTTTATAAGTGAAAAATAAAACGACGTATTAATACATTGTTCTTTATCAGTCACACCACACCTCTAGAAGACATATTAAGACGTTGCTCGTACAAATATGTTAATTATCTACATAATATGATATGTATGTAGGTAGGTACTTACATATTTGAAACAATATCTAGGTATCTAGAATACATTGTCTTTTATTAAGCTTACCTATTTTATTTCAATAGCTTACCTAATTTAAATCCTTCTTGACATAAAGTATCTTACCTATTTGTGACAAAATATATGATCATCATTCATCAATATCATCATTTTATATTTTTTATAAAATAATATACCTAACAATAAAATCATCACAGCCGAAAGACGTCTACTGCTGACATAGGTCTCCTTTAGTTTTCCAGAGCGACTAATTACAGACGACCTGCAGCCAGCGTATTCGAGCGGTATTTACCAAGTTGTCTGTCTGTCTACCCAATAAAACAAACATTATACCTAACTAATAATAATGTACTAGCCATCAAATTTCATAAAACAATTAAATGATGCCACTCGCCGCCGCCGGCCGTAGTGCCCGTAGTAGGTTCGGTGTACTGACTGGATTCTACATTACACCGTCCCTGCTTCAATGACAAAGGCACGACCACGGCCCAATGAGTGACAGGACGCGAGCCAAATATCCAATCATGTTTGATCTGCGACAAACCCCAGCCAATAGAAAACAGCATATGCGTCAGAATACAACCTAATACCGATTATGCATGAATTGTAAATAAGGTTTGTTTTTGCTTGTTTATTGTTGAGTTTGCGGCCTTTTGTGTTACAGAGCATGGTGAAGGTGCCATTTTTTAAGCAATATTTGTTAGGAGTTAGGTTTTCTTAGATCTTAGTTCGTTGATACCACCAAATGGATAGCGTAGAAGGACAGAGATAAAGCGAAGGAAGTCTGTAGGTGTTAAGTGTTCTTTTACGTTGTTCAGGATTGATAACCAATGTAGTGCACAATAATCTGGTGGTGGAACACGGGCTGTACAACTCCCGTTCCCGTTATTTACGTGATACCACCGAATGGATAGCATAGAAGGACAGAGATAAAGCGAAACAACTAGTCTATAGGTAGGTGTTAAAAAGTGTTCTGGAAAATTTTACTTTGTACAGGATTTATAAGCACAGTAATCTGGTGGTGGAACACAACACGGGCTGTACAACTCCCCGTTCCCGTTATTTACGTGATACCACCAAATGGATAGCGTAGAAGGACAGAGATAAAGCGAAACAAGTCTACAGGTGTTAAAAAGTGTTCTGGAAAATTTTACTTTGTACAGGATTTATAACCCCGGTATTGCACAATAATTTGGTGGTGGAACACAACACGGGCTCTACAACTCTCGTTACCGTTAACGTGATAGCACCAAATGGATAACGAAGAGGGACAGAGGTAAAGCGAAACAAGTCTGGTGTAAAAAAGTGTTCTAGAAAATTTTAACTTGAACAGAATTTATAACCAATGTAGTGCACAATAATCTGGTGGTGGAACAACACGGGCTGTACAACTCCCCGGTGCCGTTATTTACGTGATACCACCAAATGGATAGCGTAGAAAGAGCCGTAAGTCATCACAGGCAACACACATTGGTCATACACAACTTGCTTATGTATATTCTAAGGATGGAACACATTTCACAACTCTACAACTCCCCGATGGATGGATGGAGAGCGAATAAGGACAGAGACAAACAGAGCGTAGCGCGGTGAAACCTTGCACTGAACAAATCTTTAAATGTTGTAATATAAAAATGCAAGATTCTGCGTACTTGCATTGTAATGATTAATGAAGTACGACATCTTTCATCATAAAATGTAATAAAATCATATTATCAGTCATCATTATCTTTGTACAGCAATCATCATAAAATGTAATAAAATCATATTCTATAATCAACCAATTTTTATGGGTATAAACTAAATACATTAATAATTTTGAATGTATTAAAGAAGAGGAACAACGTCTGACGCTTACATAGGTATTTTCTTTGTATATTATTCTATCCAGTCTCCGAGTAAAAAAGTCGATGGCTACCATCAAATGAAATCAATCGCGAAATCAAAAATAAAAAATCTCTGCAACGGAGTTTTCGATGCGGAGAATGTGAAAATAAAAGAAAACCTTTGTGAAAGTAGACACAATGTTTCTTTTCTGTTTGTCTCAGAAGAGGTTAACGGAGGCATTTTACATTCATTTCTGCTAACCCTCCGTCAAAAATATGCCAAAAAACGCTAGTTTTTTAGGGTTCCGTATCCAAAGGGTAAAAACGGGACCCTATTACTAAGACTCCGCTGTCCGTCTGTCTGTATGTCACCAGGCTGAATCTCAAGAACCGTGATAGTTAGACAGCTGAAATACACAAAATGATGTATTTCTGTTGCCGCTATAACAACAAATACTAAAAACAAAATAAAATCTTTTTTAAGGGGGGCTCCCATACAACAAACATGCTTTTTTGCCGGTTTTTACTCGAGATTAATAACGACAACAGGTAGACAGATAAAATTTTCACAGATGATGTATTTCTGTTGCCGCTATAACAACAAATAGTAAAAACAAAATAAAATATTTTTTTAAGGGGGACTCCCATACAACAAACGTGATTTTTTGCCGTTTTTTGCTACGGAACCCTTCGTGCGTGAGTCCGACTAGAACTTGGCCGGTTTTTTTACATTCTCTTTGATGCCAAACAGCATATCCTACTAATATTATAAATGTGAAAGTTTGTGGGTTTGGATGTTGAGATGTTTGTTCCTCAATCACGTAAAAACTACTTAACGGATTTGGTTCAAATTTTGCACACAGATAGTAGATAGCCTAAAATAAAACATAGAATACTTTTTATCCCGATATTCCCACGGGAACGGAAACCACGTGGGTAAAACCGCGGGCGGCCGCTAGTTTGAAATAAAAACTGAATATGCTCAAAAATACCATTACGTAGTCTATGATAATCGGTGATAATGCACAAACTAACCTTCTGTGTTCTCATTTCAAACTTAGTGATGGTTGTTCACGCCCCTCCAAATGAAAATAAAGCGCAAGCATTCGTCAAGTTTTCCCTAATGAAACTTTTTGATAATAAAGCGGATTGTGTCTCTGAAAAGGTCTTTGTCTTTCTTTGATCACTTGAACCTTTTGGAATTTAAACTCGACAACAATAGCTGCTTCTGCAGCGGACTCTAGCAACTGCCGCTTTGTTATGAGCTAATTTTGCATGTGTTTTTGTTGCTTTAAAAATAAGTTATTGTAGTGTTGTAAAAAACTCGAATCTTTTAGTACTAATTCCGAGACTCGCGAGTATTTTTTCAGAACTCGTGGCTTTTTAGTCTTACAAGTCACGAGTCCCTTAAATTCATTGGAGTCATTTGAGTTCTTTGACTCAAATCGAGTCCTTAATCCTAATTTCGAGACTCGATTCATTTAAGTTCTTTGAAGTCTGTTTACGGAAGTTATTCTTTATACTACCCAATCAGCGATTAGATAACATAACATCATGTTTTTTGTCATATATCACTTTTCCAGCAAATTAAATAGTAAACAGAGAGATATTTTAGAATCAATTTAAATTAATAAATCTTTTGTATAAATAGCAGAAGAATAGCAATAAGTATTTCCTTAAATATCTGTATTTTTAGTATTACGTTTACTTTCTTTCACGTCATATTGAAACGTATTATTCCTAGCAAATGGAAGCATGGTGGGTCGACCATTCAAGTTTATGCCTCATTGTGCAATTTGCTGTTTTATGTCCTGAGCAATAGAAACACACGACACCGCTGCAGAAAGGGTAGCACTGACACATTCTTGGACTGTGAAACCACTTTCGTTTTATTCACCTTAGTATAAATTTCCTGGTACTAAACAAGTTGCTTACATTGTCGCTTTGAGCAAATAAGCAGCATCAATCGCTTATAATGTTAGTAGCTCAGTAATATAAGTACCTATTTAACTTCATAATTAAACTACATTCTCGTATTGACTGCGAAACCACTTTCGTTTTATTCACCTGAGTATAAAGGGGTTCGGGCACTTTGGTTCTTATGACCAATAGACTTGAATCGTAACATCGATGGATAGTAGTAAAGGAATAATTAGCATTAGCAATAATAATTAATTGCTAATCGTCCATTAGCATTCATTAAATTAATCATAGCTGCTAATAGTAGTTTGTTACACAAGGGACGTAAGTGAGCTATTACAGAACAAGATCCAATTTGGCGCCCGTGCGAGCGCAGCTCGCAAAGGGCGCTAATGGATCGAGTGCACCCGAGATATTTAGACGCCCGAGCGAGCGAAGCGAGCGAGGGCGAATATAGTTCGAGGGTGTAATAGCTACTTACAACCGAGGTAAGCATACTACTTTACATCATTCATGCGAGGTAAATTTAATAAAAATAAAAATGAAAATGAAAATAAAAATAAAAATAAAAATAAAAAAAAAATAAAAAAAAAATCAAAATCAAAATCAAAATCAAAATCCAAGGAGTTTTGCATAGCTTGAACGGAAATGAAATGCCGCCATATTTATTGTTTTTTTTTCAGTAAAAAGTTTCCACAGTTTATAATATAAGAAAAGAGATTGGTTCACTAAGGAGTTTTAAATGCTTGAATTGTAAAGTGTACTTTACAGTTAAAGCATTCACCATGCTTGAATTGTAAAGTGATTTGAAAATGGAACGTTCTATCTAAACAATGCACTGTGTTGCACATGCCAACTTACACGGCCTCTTACTATACTAGTAAATCCTAGTTGCCGAGCAGTATGATGTAAAAATAATGAATGCTATTTATCATCGAACCGCGCTAAATCATCTGCGTTTGCATCCTGCTGCTATCATGAAATAATACGACGGCGCTAATTAGCACGCGGCGCGAAATATCTGCTAATGCTATTCGTACGTTGTAAATGAATTCGTCTCCGATATGAAATAATACGACCGCGCTGGTTAGCACCGCGGTATGAACGCGAACTGTCTGCTAATTAATTTGTTCGTGAATTCATCACCGACAGTAATTGACGATGATTTATCATGGTTATTGAATACGAGTGAGTAACTGAGAGAGTAGAGAACATGTTTGTGAGCTTAAAATGAAATCCTTGTGTTTCTATGATTAATTTTGATGAGAAATAAATCATCATCATTTTCATCCTTACATCACTTTCGTCATCATCACCGTCATAGTCCTCTAAATAATCATCACTTTCATCATCATCATCACCTTTATTGTTCATCATCATCTTCATCATTATCACCATCATCACCATTTTCATCTTCATCATCATCATCACCTTCATCATCATCATCACCTGCATCATCACCACCTTCATCATCATCATCACCTACATCATAACATTCATCATCTTCTTCATCGTCACCACTTTCATCATCATCATCATCACCTTCATCATCACCACCATCAAAATCATCATCACCTTCTTCATCAACACCTTCATCATCTTCATCCCCTTCAAAATCATCATCATCACCTTCATCATCATCATCATCGTCATCATCAATTTTTGTGACTCAAACACCAAGCATTTTACAAAATGATTACTTTGAATACTTGAATGAATACTTTTTTAAAAATCGTATTAAAGTAATATTAAAAACCATATTAAAAATCATATGAAAAATCATATGAAAAATCACATGAAAAATCATATTAAAAATAATATTAGCAATTAGCATAGCAATAGCAATTAGCATGCTAATTGTGAAAATTAGCATGCTAATGAAATTAACGGAAATTCGCATTAATTTCCATTACTAATGGATAGATCTTTTCAAGAGGAAAACAATTATTATGGGGTTATATTTGGATTTGTTGTCCGATTCGAGATATCGGCTTATAAAGTATGTGTTTTCAGTATCTTGGATAGTACAGTCAGCAATGAATGTCTAACGGTGGCGGGTCCATAGAATATCCGGACAACATTTCAAGACAAGCGCCATACCTATTTGTGCTCTATGAGTATATACCTTTCTAACGATATACTATTTATATCTATTGGGTCCAGGACCAGGGTCCATACATTTGTGCCCCTACCCCTTTCCTGGTACCAAACAAGTTGCTTACATTGTCGTTTTGAGCAAATAAGCAGCAGTGAGTAGCTTAGTAATATGAGTATTTAACTTCATAATTTCACTACATTCTCGTATTCTAATATCTGTGGCTGTCAAAAAGCTTACACGGAGCGAAGCGGAAAACTAAACCGCACACCCAGGTACACGCAAACAAATGTGACGTCACCTTTGTACACTGAAATGTTCACAAGTTTATTCCGAGCCATTCGTCTATCCCGCCCAGTGATGTCGACAGAGGCAGATGTTAAAATGTTCGAACGAGATTCAAATATTTTAGATGTATCCGAGAACGGGGCTCGTCGTGGCACGTGACCGCTACTCGTCGGTCCCCTTATCAATCAAACTGTACTCGATAGAAACTATGAAACGATGCAAGTTCCATCAAGCTGGACGTGACGGCTCAACCTATAGCGTATGACGATGCAAATTTAACGAACATGCCTAATACCGTTGTGTACATGTGGAGAATGGAATTCTCGCCGACACGTTCGAACTGTTCTACGGAGTTGAAATTTTCTGTTCGTGCAAGATACCTGAAGACCGACAAGTTATTTTCTCTCCAAATACATTAATCATTAGTTTACCATTTTTACACGACTGCCCAAAGCAAAAAGAGTGTTATGTGTTCAGGGTTCATGTATGTTTGTGGGTATGTGAGTTTCTTTATTCCACCATAACTTCTAAATGCCTGAACTGATTTGGAAAAATGGGATATCGTTAGAATCCTTACAACTGGGAAGTTGACAGAGTCTTTGATCAAAAATTGTTCCATGATAAGGTCCCCCGACTGCAATGACACTTGTTGTTTAACTTTTTAGTTCGTTTTGGCAGGGCAGTCGTGTTTTTAATATTTTTTTAATTTATTTTTTGTTGTTAAAATAAGTCTGATATTCAAACTCAATAATTTTAAGTTAATACCAATAATTACAGGGTTTATATTCATTAGATTTAGAATTTCATTGTCTCCATTTTTGTTTCCGGATTTCCTTTTTTAGTGTAACAAGAGTTTTGTAAACAAGTCAAGCTTTTTAAGTAGGTTATATAGCTAAGAGGAAACAAACATGTTCTTAATGTCGTCAGTTTTACTCCCTTCGTGAGAAATATGTGCATACTTGCACTGCGCTGGTGTGTGTTTATGTTGGTAATTTAGTTGAAGATAATTTTGCTTTAGACGAGTAGGTATATTAGTTAAATAATGATTATAATCTTTAGATTTTTAAGAACACTAAACTATCCAGTCACTTACACAAGTTAATAGTTGTACGTTTTATTTAACTCGTCAACAAAAGAAAAACTCTAAATCTCAAAGGCTACCTAAACTAATTAATTACTGTCACAAAAGCATAGATATGCTTCCGATTCAAATTGATTAATGAACCAAATAGTAGATTGTTAAAATGACCCAAGACGCTAAAATGACCCATTGCATACGAAGTAGTTTTATTCCCGAGCTTTAGCGAGGGAATAAATAGAAACCGAGTTACAATGGGTTTTAGCGTCGTGTGTTACACTCTACTTTTCACTACGATTGCGAAAAAATAAAATCCAATATTAAATACCTATAGTTTATACTTCCGTAAACGAATCCACTCGTTTTTCTATCCTCCACTTCATAAACTTTTCATACAGTATTTAAATACGCAATTTGTGATTGACGGCAAAAGATTAAAATTATTTCTATTCTATTACTTACTTGCAGTTACACAATTCAATCAGTTTGGAATTAGAGAAAAATTCTAAAGATTTCGCGCCAGTGCCTTTTTTAATTTCTACTGTAGCAGCTAAGAAACACAATGCACGCATTTTAAACTAAAAGTCACAGAGTATAAATAAGTCTATGATTTCACCGAAGAGATCGCTGCTTTTAGTTCCATTTTCAAAAATTGAGCGAGTTTTCATTCGTAATTATGAATAAAGACTTTTTCGTTTTAGTAGGTTCATTGGTAATAGACAAACATTAAAAAAGAAAAAACTTTATCCCCTAGGGGTATTTATGCTATTTTATCCTGACTCTTGTACCTTACAATGACGGACTTTTTGAGCAAGAGGAGTGAAATAGTAGATTGTTATACAAGACGCTAAAATGACCCATTGCATACGAGGTAGTTTTATTCCCGAGCTTTAGCGAGGGAATAAATAGAAACCGAGTAGCAATGGGTTTTAGCGTCGTGTGTTACACTCTACTTTTCACTACGATTGCGTAAAAATAAAATCCAATATTAAATACCTATAGTTTATACTTCCGTAAACGAATCCACTCGTTTTTCTATCCTCCATTTCATAAACTTTTCATACAGTATTTAAATAAATGATTTGTGCTTGACGGCAAAAGATTAAAATTATTTCTATCCTATTATTTACTTACAGTCACACAATTCAATCAGTTTGGAATTAGAGAAAAATTCTAAAGATTTCGCGCCAGTGCCTTTTTTAATTTCTACTGTAGCAGCTAAGAACACAATGCACGCATTTTAAACTAAAAGTCACAGAGTATAAATAAGTCTATGATTTCACCGAAGAGATCGCTGCTTTTAATTCCATTTTCAAAAATCGAGCGAGTTTTTTATTCGTAATTATGAATAAAGACTTTTTCGTTTTAGTAGGTTCATTGGGAATAGACAAACATTAAAAAAGAAAAAACTTTATCCCCTAGGGGTATTTATGCTATTTTATCCTGACTCTTGTACCTTACAATGGCGGACTTTTTGAGCAAGAGGAGTGAAAAAATCATTTCAGCTTTAGAGAGGTGAAGAAAATAAAAATTAAAATAATTTATGGATCAGTTTCTTCTAGGGAAGGAGGCGATGCGTCGGCGTTATCGGCCGAATCTTGACAAAGTGCCGGCCAGACGTGGATGGATGCTTCAATATTTTGATATTATTTCTTACGATTGATGACGATCGTGCCCTGTTCAGGTGCTCCTTCAAAATAAAGGCCCTGTCCCCAACGTAATGTATGACTAAATTAATATTTATACCTATTACTGTAAAATCACATATTAGTTTATTAGGTGGATTGGTAGCCTAAAAATGTGATTTGTGACGTTATTTGAAATAAAATAACATTCTGTGATAAACCTAGCATTTAACGACCGTTTGTCTTTACCATACCAAATTTCCATATTTTGTTACATTACTATTATAAATGTGCGAACTTCCGAATGCAATAAAAGGATGATGATTTATTATACTCGTACGTTACTGTGATTGACATAACCGTATGTATGTACCTAAGTATATGATTAATCACATATCTGCGGAACGAATTGAGAGATTCAGCGACAGGTACTGATGCACGTTCAGGACACACTGTACCATTAGCACGCAATCGAATTTGTACGAGTACCTACTGGTATAATTTTTTTGTAAATGATTTCCTATACGAAATCGATTGTGACTCTATAGTTTTTCGTGCTAAGTGTGTAGAGCAACAATTTTCACACATTGCACATAAATAGATTCGTATGAATGAACATATAAAATGCACAACTTTTATTACAGTTGCGAAAACATTCGCGTGATTCCAGAAAAGTTATGTGTAGTATTTATTTGCTTTTTCAAATTCATCACGTAATTTATAGCACTGATACTTAAAATGTTTTATTGAATTATTTCTTTTGACATCTCGTTACTGGACATAACATAGCACTTTTGATAGAGGTACAAAGTATGAAGCAAGCAAATAAGGAAATCAAATATAATATTCCATTGTCGATCGCAATAGGTCGTGGGTACTAAACTAACGAGAGTCATAGTAGTATAGTAGCTGTTATTGACATCTTAACGTGTTATCCGAAACATGAATGATTTTGAGATACAATATTTGACCACCGACCAAGGATTCTTTGCTAAAGTTGAACGTAGCCTAACATCAAAAAATCTTTATGATTACTTTAAGAGAACATCAAACAAATCGTTTAAAGG
The DNA here is from genome assembly GCA_928269145.1 of Agriphila tristella. Lineage (NCBI taxonomy): Eukaryota > Metazoa > Arthropoda > Insecta > Lepidoptera > Crambidae > Agriphila > Agriphila tristella. The sequence goes on from OV743433.1 coordinate 13,818,468, forward strand.
TTAGAACAAATTTCGTAAACAAAAGCTCCAAAAGGATATTTTTTGTTTAAAACTCTCTACTTATCCGACTCACATAATGACATGAGACCGTTTTATATCACACCCTTTTATTTGGGTCAGGATAAAGCAATGCAATTAATGGGTATGTGTACTTTATTCCGGGCTGCTCGGAACAGTTCAATTATTGCGAGGAGAGAGGGCTCGAGCGGCAAATAGCTGTAATCAATAAAAATCCCAAATGCTCCGTCTCTTAAAGTAAAATGAAGGTACTAGCCCTAATCGAGTGTGGGTTTCGGAGTCTCATGTGTGCAAAGACAGCTGGTTTTATTACGCAAATGAATAAGTTTGTCGTCGTAGAATTTTGGCATCGTAATGTAGAAGTTTGGCATCGCCAAATGTAAATCATGAATTAGAAACTTACGTAGCTATTAAGGTCATCTGAACGGACAGGATATAACAGATTAAGTATGAATTGGGGCGACAAGGTCATAACCTTGTTTTTATTTCTTCTTTATATAATTTCTCATGACATATTATGGTACTATAAAAAAATCTCAATATCTTATAATTAAGTGATTTAAACAAATGAAATGCAACTCTAGTTCTAATAGGCTCTAATAAGGGTATGGGCACAGAATACATAATATGGGATCAAGGCTGGAAACAACAAGCACTGGTTAATTATTTTTTGTCATTTTTTACTTTTTAAATTATAATTACTATCGAGTCTAATCAACACTCTCTAGAAATGTTTTCGTATCTTTATTGCTTTGATTTTATAGAAGCTGTTATATGGTCCCGTCTTATTTGTGGACCTCGTCAATAGGAAAGTCATGGTGGCATGGCAAGCAAAGTCAAAAGACATCCAAAACGAAACCAACCGGGTGCAACTGTGCTTTGTTTACAAACTGAGGGCCTACTCAGGTTTTGTAATAATCAACATCCTTTAAAGTTTATTGTAGATAGGTACCATTTAGTATAGATTGTCTTATTTCAAAATCTATCGCAATCTCTTTCATTTGATAGATGTATGTGATACATTGCTACATTTCTTTAATATTTTTTATTTCCAAAATTAAGCATCAATGTATCACACGCTGAGAGCGATTGTGATAGATTTTGAAATTAGACAATAGATAGGCAGTTCGGCTTCTCGACAATCTCAGTACCTACCTACATAGTGGGAGAAGTAAGGCCGAACCACAGAATACATTGGCCGAACACGACTTCTGTCTTCTGTCGCACGTTTCTGACAAAAAATACAGTCATTCAATTTACTAGAAATTTTGATTTTGTTTGTTTTTATTTTGTTTCTACAATAGAAGCCAAATTCAAAAATGTAGGTATGCGTGCTTTTTTGAATTTATAACCTTTTTATTGAACACTAGCTTTTGCCCGCGACTTCGTCCGCGTGGACATTCGAAAAATCGCTATGGAACCTCTGATCATTTGTTTATAGATGTACTACTACGAAATTCAAGTCGTAATGTCTATTTTATATTTTTTCCATACAAAGTTTGAACCCCATTTGACCCCTTTAGGAGTTGAATAATGTGTATCACTTAAAAATAAATGCCATTTTCGCAATCAACATCCCATAAAACCTCGATAGCGACACCCATATGTTGAGCTTTTTTTACCCCATTTACCCCCTAAAGGGTTGAGTTTTGGAAAACCACGAAACACGTGTTTGCTTATTTGTTTTTAGAAGTACTCCTACGAAGTTTCAAGTTGAAACGACTATTTTAATATATTTTTTTCATACAGACTTTATACCGCCGTTTCAACCCTTTAGGGGTGGAATTTCCAAAAATCCCTTCTTAGTGGGTGTTTACACTGTATAAACTATCTATGTGCATAATTTCAGGTATCTAGGTTCAGTGGTTTGGCCTGGGCAATAGTCGGTCAGTCAACCCTTCACTTTTATATTAGAGATAAACCATAAAAAAGTTTTAATATCGCTTGCTTTATTTAGTGCTGTAAAACTTTCGAGCCACAACCACATACTGCAGTTACATTTTAACGAGCTACTGTAGTTAAAACGGAATGACCATTTTTGTTAACGTTTATTGAAAAATAAAATTACAAAGTTTTCAATGTTAGCTTTGAAAAAAGAAGCAAAATATTACGTTTTATTTCATTTATCCTGATGTAATCCAAACAATTTACCTCTAAAATAATAAAATGTGCATTTATATAGGTACAGTCAGCGTCAAATTGATGAACAATGAACAAAAAATATTTTTTTATCATCGCAGTTAGAGTCATCATATTGTTGTAAGCACACAAGGTGCTCAAAATATCTTAGCACTCATTGTTTCATATTTATATAGGCAGTCAGAGAGTTCAAAATTATCTTGGCAAACAAAGCTGTCAAAGTTATCTGATGCATTATTACATTGTTCACAGAGATCGAATTGATTTTTTGTTTTTCAGATCATTTTGACTACTCTAGGCGCTCATATCAGTTTGACGCTATACTATCCCCGTCAATTGGTAATGTGCTGGAACCTTGTCAAATTAACATACACGTCATCGTCATCCGCAACAAAAAATGACAAAAAACAGTAAAATTCTAATAGGTAATATAATATATTAATTATTGAATTCTTATTTTGGATAAGAAAGGGTCTAGGTATAAGAGAAAATTACAATTGTTTTTCGTTTTTGAGGTTAAAATCATGGCCGCCAGGCGTATTACCAATTGACGCGGATAGTATGACTGTACATATACGAACGAAGGTATAGCGTGCGTGGTGTAAACAAAAAAAAGTGTATTACTGCACTATTATCACTGACCTCCATTATAGTACAGTAGCCCGTAATACATTTAAATTACCAAAAAGGTTACCGCTCGCCGTTGTGATATAGTTATTTATTACGAAATTATAGATCCTTTAACCCAAGTTTTACAGATCGCAACCCGCCGTAACCTATATTTGTATATCTCCAAAAATGATATTTTTTTAGTTTTCGAGGTTTACCACATGGTTTAGCTATTGTCGTGTTCTACAGCTTTGTTTGATTGCCACTGATAATAGTAAGACTATGAAAAGCAGCCATAGACAGATTTAAGACCAGATGAAAATGGATGGACTTTATCTGGTCTTAAATCTGTGTATGGTCACTTTCCATAGGCTTACTATTATTAGTGGCAATCAAACAAAGCTGTAGAACACGTCAATAGCTAAACCATGTGGTAAACCTCGAAAACTAAAAAAATATCATTTTTGGAGATATACAAATATAGGTTACGGCGGGTTGCGATCTGTAAAACTTGGGTTAAAGGATCTATAATTTCGTAATAAATAACTATATCACAACGGCGAGCGGTAACCTTTTTGATAATTTAAATGTATTACGGGCTACTGTAGTATTAAAGTCTATTACGCTTTATAGTAGATAGTTTTACAACTAGTGGCTCCGTGAACTTTAGACCTCGCGTTAAAAAGAAACTCAAATTGTATGTTGTTTACAGATAATATACGCAGTCATAATCACATAAGTTCTGTCACAAACAACCTTAAGACTGTATATACGCATTTCAAAGAAATTAGCGTTTTTCCAAACAAGTTATCTAAAGAATTAAAGCATTACTATTGATGTAAACTTTAGTTTTAGGAAGCAAAATTCTTAAATTAGTGCCGTTTAGAGAGAAAAACATAATAAATTATCAGGTATTTTAAAACAAAGACAATCTGTTCAAGTGGAATTCCAAATTTGCTTGTCAGAGGTATTTTTCAAACACGTTTCAGCTGTAAAAAATAATAATACGACTCATATTTATTTTTTCATTTATTGTTTGTATTGTCAAGGAGTGCCCTATAGAGAGAAAATTTTAAAAAATGATTTTAATCACAGAGAAATAAAATATTAAAAAATGCTCAAATAGGTATGTTTGACATGTTTTTTTACTGGCATTTACAGATTTTAAAGTAATTTATTATTTTCCTTAGAAATAATGAGGTATTTGTTTATTGTATTTAGTATTTTGTATATACTTATATCTAATATATAATTTAATAGGAATTTTCAAAGTTCGCCCTCATTACGGTTCGCGCAGAGATGTTTCGATCATTTGTATGGAAAATTTAAAAATGGAACGTGATGCGCGTCTACAGCCTTAATATTATTTTTACATTTCGAATATTGCCCAGAAATGTTTTGATTGATTTTGAACTCTATGAACTTTTGAGTCTTCTAAAAAACTGCATTGCACCGCTAACAAAAAAGGTTTGTGTTATTTTGTACATCTTTAAAACGGCTGAAATAAGGTACTTGATACAAATAAGGCCTACCTAACTTGAAATGCTTATAAATCAATCAATAATAAAACATGTTTTTTATTAGTAATAATAAAAAAACATGTTTTATTAGCTTCTTTCATTTATTAACTGTAGGAATCTAAGAAAGAATAAGAAGTTTCTAGCTTATTCTAAGCAAAATAATGGAATTCCGAAGACATAGATTTTGGCCTTAACAAATCGGCTAAATTTACTAAGGCCTATACAAATTCAAAGTAAAAAAATACCTTTGAATTGAAGTTACATATGAAACAAAATTAAATAAACACATACATTTGTAAATAAAATTAAATATTTATTTAAAAAAGGAAAGATTCCTTTTATAAATTCATAAAAAAATAAAGATCTCACTCAAAGGTATTTTAATAAATATCTTTTTATTTCATTCTTTTTACTTAGACAGGTTTCATTTTCTCTCAGATTCCTAAAATTAAAGAATGAAAGAAGCCAATCAATTATGTTTTTATTAATAACGTTTAATATTTATTAAAATATAAGCGTTTCAAATTAGGTAGGCCTTATTTTATCAAGTACCTTATTTTGCTTTTTTTAAATTAATGCATCTAAAGCCAACAGTACAAATCAAGGTCATGGATAGCTAATTATAGATATTAGGAAACAATTACTAAGAAAAGCATATACCTACCAAAACAGCGTAATTTTAAGCGAAAATTTACCTGCAAATCAGTAACCTATCTTACTTCCGAAACTTTTATGTTCGAATTTCAATTTTTCGAAAACGGTACCTCGACATTTTCAATACCAGATTAGTTGGTTTCCATAGTTTTGTTAGAACATAAGTTTTTAATAACTTATGTTTCATTTTCCAGAAAAACAGTAACTCAATTATTATCAAATCACTTTTTTTTCTTTTGACAGATGTTTTATTAATCATAATTTTCTTTTCTAGAAATTATTAAAGATCGAAGTAACTTTTGATATATTTTTAAGAGATATTTTACTAGGTAACCTATCATACTTTCGCAACTTTTCAAACAGTATGTCGAAGTTATAAATATCAGATTGGTTGTTTTACCTAATTTTGTTAGAACATAAACTTATTTCACATATGTTTCATTTTCCAGAAAAACTATTACACAAATATTAATTAACTTATTTTTCTTTAGATAGATATTTTTCTAACTATAATTTTCTTTACAAGAAATTATTAAAGATCAAAGTAACTATTGATAGAATTAGTGTCTTGACCACTCGCATAAAGCTTTCATGCATGTTGCATGCTTGCTTGTATGCTTGATTGCATGCTTGCTTGCATGCTTGCTTGCATGCTTGCTTGCATGCTTGCTTGCATGCTTGCTTGCATGCTTGCTTGCATGCTTGCTTGCATGCTTGCTTGCATGCTTGCTTGCATGCTTGCTTGCATGCTTGCTTGCATGCTTGCTTGCATGCTTGCTCGCATGCTTGCTCGTATGCTTGCTCGCATGCTTGCTCGCATGCTTGCTCGCATGCTTGCTCGCATGCATGCTTGCTTGCATGCTTGCTTGCATGCTTGCTTGCATGCTTGCTTGCATGCTTGCTTGCATGCTTGCTTGCATGCTTGCTTGCATGCTTGCTTGCATGCTTGCTTGCATGCTTGCTTGCATGCTTGCTTGCATGCTTGCTTGCATGCTTGCTTGCATGCTTGCTTGCATGCTTGCTTGCATGCTTGCTTGCATGCTCGCTTGCATGCTTGCTTGCATGCTCGCTTGCATGCTCGCTTGCATGCTCGCTTGCATGCTCGCTTGCATGCTCGCTTGCATGCTCGCTTGCATGCTCGCTTGCATGCTTGCTTGCATGTTTGCTTGCATGCTTGCTTGCATGCTAGATATTTTTCTAACTATAATTTTCTTTACAAGAAATTATTAAAGATCAAAGTAACTATTGATAGAATTAGTGTCTTGACCACTCGCATAAAGCTTTCATGCATGTTGCATGCTTGCTTGTATGCTTGATTGCATGCTTGCTTGCATGCTTGCTTGCATGCTTGCTTGCATGCTTGCTTGCATGCTTGCTTGCATGCTTGCTTGCATGCTTGCTTGCATGCTTGCTTGCATGCTTGCTTGCATGCTCGCTTGCATGCTCGCTTGCATGCTCGCTTGCATGCTCGCTTGCATGCTCGCTTGCATGCTCGCTTGCATGCTCGCTTGCATGCTCGCTTGCATGCTCGCTTGCATGCTTGCTTGCATGCAATAATTTTTATTCCAATAATGTATCTATGTAAGATTGCAATAATAACTTCGTAGACATTTAGTATACTTTGTGAGTAATACGTTGGGACGTTTTTCTTATTTTTAATTTAAAATTTAAGATAGGTAAGTATAGCATTCTTTGTCGGATAAAGTGTTGTATTTTAATAATATTTGAGACGTTTTTCTGAATACTAAATCATCTAACAATAATAGTTTTGGCCAAACGTTGAGTAGGATGTCAAAACATGGAATTTGAAAAATAATGTAAGTGAAATTCGTAGCTTCATTAGTGTTTTCGGTAAAATGAAAATTATGGAAAACAAAAAATGACAAACTAAAATTTGTACAGAGAAATTTTGAGTTTAAGATAGGTAACTGCGTATCGGGACGCTCATGCACTCGGGCTGGTTATACTTATAGGGCGTGTATGTACCTGTCCACGAAGTATTTTCCCTGTTGGATTTTTTGTCTAGGTTTTCTAGCACATAGGCTTTATTAAAACGTAGTCCTTATTTTTATCAAGTTCCATATATTTTTTTACATATCTCCGCCATTTTGAAAAAAAATGTGCAAAAAAATATATTTAATTAATTATCGAACATGCCCAAAAAAATTCACGAGAATCGGTTAAGAAATGCGACCTGTAGAGGAGAATAAACGGACACACATCCGCCGGACATACGAAAGAATTTGCCCAAACTGAAGCAGAGACGCTTCGCTTGCGCTACGCGCTCGCTCGGACTAATATTATAAATGCGAAAGTCAGTTTGGTTTGTTTGTTACGCCTTCACGTCTTAACTACTGATCTAACTACTGATGATATTTTTCATACAAGTTGTCAGGGTTACAGAGAAGGATATAGGGTACCGTCATCCCGAAAAAAGGATTGTTCCCGAGGGATAGCAAAAAAACTTTCCACGCAGACAAAGTCGTGGGCGGCCGCTAGTAATTAATATTTTCGCAAAAATATGGAAAAATTAAATATTTTATTGCCGATTTACGAATTAGTACAACTAGCGCAATACCTCAGAATGTATCTATTACTTATTATTAAAAAAAACAAATAATAATATAACCAGATATTGAAGTAAAATATAAAAATCAAGAGTAAATTTGGCGCTAATGTTGTTTTTTTAAAGGCAAAGAACGTATTTTACTATACTCGTACCATATATACAAACAAATATGTGTTGGTTCCATCCCGCGCATGCGCACACACACTTATCTGTTGATAAAACTGTCCAAATACATCAAGTCTATTATTTAAACAACTCTTAACACAAAACTTATGCCTTCACCAATAATTCATCTTACTAATATTATAAATGTGAAAGTTTGTGAGTTTGGATGTTTAGATGTTTGGATGTTTGTTCCTCAATCACGCAAAAACTACTGAACAGATTTGGTTTGAATTTGGCATACAGATAGGAGATAGCCTAGGTTAAAACATAGAATACTTTTTATTCCCATATTCCCACGAGAACGGGAACCACGCGGGTGAAATCGCGGACGGCCGCTAGTTGGAAAATATTCGAACAAAAATAGGTAATACTAGCGGCCGCCCGCGGTTTCACCCGCGTGGTTCCCGTTCCCGTGGGAATATCGGGATAAAAAGTATTTTATGTTTTAATCCATGCTATCTACTATCTGTGTGCCAAATTTCAACCAAATCCGTTCAGTAGTTTTTGCGTGATTAAGGAACAAACATCCAAACCCACAAACTTTTACATTTATAATATTAGTAGGATTCATATTTAATCCTAATCCGTCTTGCGAAACCATTCCTAATAACATCCATTAGTAAAACATTTCAATTTAATATGCAAATGACGTCAAACTCAGGTGAGATAGGAAGGACAAAGTAATATAATATTAATTCTGTTGAAAACCTTTCGAACAAAAGCCTATTTCAGTTTTTCCAACCCTCACTGCCTATTTAATCACTAATTTGCTTACAGAACTAACAATTCAATCGAAATAAATTAAAAAAAAGTTATGATAACCTAATAACCTCGAAAGGTTCGAAGTGGGCAGGTTTCATGACAAGACGCAATTTCCACGTGGAAAGTCAAATGGAAAAGCGTAACCAATCTTAATGTCTTCGGTGCATGCACGGAGTAGGTACGTTGCAAAATATTCACACGTGATTATATTGGACAAAATATAAATAAATATTGGACAATATTACAAACATTGCTCAGATTCCAAAGTAAGTAGCTAAACCAAATGTATTATAGAAATCACATTCAACGGAGGTAAACCACAAACACCCAGACCTTATATAAAAGTTCTTTTTCTAAATTGACTCAGCCCCGAACCGAACCCGGAACCTCAGAGATGGCGACACCATGAAAACCGGTGTGCAAGCCATTCGACCAAGGAGGTCGTTTAAACTAATAATAATAATATTTAATAAGAGGTCGTTTAAACTGGATTATCAGCACCATTTATCGTGTAAGAGTATGTACCTTGCGGTAGGTAACAAGGGGATAATTTATTTAACCGCCGGCTTTAAGCACCAAGAACTTTATAACAGTTCGCCTAATTAACTTCAGGTAAGTAACCGTAGTCGGTGAGACTGCATAGCGCGCCTACGTACGAAAGTACTCTACGGTGTTATAGGTATCGTATCATATAATATTATCATTTCGTTTTTCAACACTAAGACTTAATTAAGAGGCTAATTTGATTGAAAACTAACACTTTACGTATAAAGTAATATTACTGTGTTTTTCGCATTTTTTTAAATTTCGATCACTATACTAAATCATAATATTTTCTTTCATAACATCGCTACAACTTACTATCAATACAAAAATGACCTTTAAAAGTTTTTATCAGTTTTTGTCGAACTTCTTCTGGATGTAGTTCTATCGTATCTTTTGTTACTAATGATGTTTTCTATACAGAATACTGTGCAAGACAAATAAAGCAAGCTATACACATTGCCTTAAAGTTTTAAGTACGACAAGTCAACAAATGAAGAAAGAAAATGTTTGTCAGTTATAACCATCACGCTACGAAGTGCCGTAGCAGCTACGAAACGGCAAAACTTTTAACGCGAAAACATTCATACCAGTTCAGTGGCGCACGGCCGAAATGGCTGGTGACATTCCTGTTACACGAAACTTAAACAGCGATATCCACGTGAGCTGAGTTTATGCGACACTTAATTGAATTAATAGTGGCGGGCGAGCGCGAGCTGCCGGGGCGAGGCGCGTGCGTCCGCGTCGGCGGTGCGCCCTGCACTGACGCCGCCCCCGCGCGACATCCCTCCAACTCGAATCCTCGGCTCCGATAAGGTGCAGCCACTATCCGCTCCTGAAAACTGCTGACTGCTCCGGCTAAGCATTCTTATTAGCATAAAGTAAATGCACCGTGTCGTCCTCCTTAAGACCCGCGCATAATCCACTTGGAAAAAGTTAACGCTCCCGCGTTCTACTTAATCTACAAGTTCGTTACGCAGAAATGTTTTCAGGTGAGAACAGTTTTTCAGTGTTTATGTAATTGCACGCTCCCGCGGACCGCCCGCCCGGCCCAGCGTGCCGCCCAGCTAATGGACGACGCGCTTTGAAACTTAATCCCTTGCCCGACTGGATTATTTTTTAAACTTTTTAAGATAATCCTCTCTGATGAGTAAACAATTTAATTAAAATCTAAAACCGTTGATAAAGTATTATGAAAACTTTTAGCTGAATTAGATTTTCAAAACTTGCCCAGCTGGTTTTGTATTGATAACATTTTTTATTAAATAATTCCGAGTGACAAAATCTTTGAGAAACATCAAAAGCGTTCTCAGATCTAGTAAAATTTTATGACAATAGTTTACTGTGAGAATACCAGAGGCATCGAGAGTGCTTTTTTTATTATATATTTTTTTTACTTTTTAGAATGTTATGGTGGGATTTATACCAAAGTGATTGATAATGCTTTGTATGATTTTTTTTACTTTTATAATAATTGATTGTGTTCTCTACACAAATCGTGTCGATTCGTCTGTAGATCGAGCGACGATCATTGACCTAGATCGGGTCAGACACACTAAAACGGGCGCGAGTGGCCAAGTGCGCGACCGCAGTGGCGCGTAGACGGTATGACACCGGAACACCGCTAACTAGGCGACAGGTGACGCACTAGGGTTGACACTTATACCACAAAATATAAAGTCCATATTTTAGATAAAATCGCCGCTTTGGCCGTATACGAAAGCACTTCCGCTATTTGTTTTAAGTTTTAAGTATTATATATTTTAAAAAAGTCTATTGAAGTCGGGTGGGGCTATAGGTAATTTTAACTTTCATACTTAATTGTATTGTTTTCACATGTAAGTATTTTATTACTAATAACCCTTCCGGCTTCATTAGACTTTTTTTAAATTATAATGATTTGTACATTATTTCTTGCTTTTTAGAGCTGTTTTTTTAAGAATTTTGAAGGTTTTGCTATATTAAAAAGCTTTTTTACTTTCAAATATTTGTGGTAGATAAAAGTTTTAATGTTTCAACTTTTCAATGGTACCGAAAGTTTTAAAATTTTCACACTTTTCAATGGTGTAATTGTATCAACAGTAACTCAACTTACACATATCGCGCTGTTTGTTGTTAAGGAGTTAAGTTGGGCTATAGCAGCTCAAGTCTAGTTAAGAACGTCCTTGACTATAGATAGGTACCTAACTTGTTTTTATTGTCATAAACCTACCAATATTTCAATCACTATACAGCTCCTATTTCATTTTGAGCAGTTCCCTTAGGACTACGTTTCTTCAAAAGACAAGTTGATGCCAAATCAAATTAATATGGTAGGTTAGGGAGGCATCTTCTATCACTAAAAAAGAATCATCTAAATCGGTTTCTAAACCAGGAAGTTATGGTTTAACATCCGTCGAAATTCATATAAAATAGTAAGTACGGAAAGGATAGTATTTTCATGATTTCCTGAACTACTGAACTGAACTGATTTCAAAATCCAGATCTAATAACGTTTGAATCATTTCAATCGGTTCAGCAGTCTTCAAATAATCAGTGTACATACACATAAAAAATATAGAATAAATAATCTCCTCATTTTCAATTATTCATTTCTATTTCCATTATTCCATATTACATTTCCGTTACAGGAAATTAAAAATACTTAAAATATATTTACATTATGTGTTGGGTACTACTTATATTATGCGTTGTGTACTTGTTTTATGTGTAAGTACTTAATTTTCATATTTTAAATATATGCGGATTAAATTGTGACCTTTATATTATTACTGAACACATATATTTACAATATTTTGCATACATGTTTATTTTTATCAACGTCTCAAAATAAACACACTAAATACAATATAATAAAAGGAAAAGCGCTATCTTTCCCCTTTGTCTCGTGAGAATGAAGCCTTCTTGCTCTGTTTGGTTAACATTTTCGCCACACAACAAATAGGTCAAGGGACAGATTAATAACTAACCCACACTACTGAATAGCATATTAATGGTTCTTCAACTGTTTATCAGATTTGAACTACTATTAAAAAATACTAGTTTTTTTTTAACCACCTTGGTCGATATCAACAATAGCAATAGCAAAGCTGAAAATCACCCGCTATTTTTTGCATGTGACAATTTCTTACCTTACTTTATTACCCGCTAGCGACCGCCCGCGGTTTCACCCGCGTGGTTTCCGTTTCCGTGGGAATATCGGGATTAAAAGCTATGTTTTAATCCAGGCTATCTACTATCTGTGTGCCAAATTTCGACCAAATCCGTTCCGTAGTTTTTGCGTGACTGAGGAACAAACATCCAAACCCACAAACTTTCACATTTATAATATTACTAGCGGCCGCCCGCGACTTCGTCTGCGTGGAAAGGTTTTTGCTATCCCTCGGGAACTATACTTTTTTTCGGGATGAAAGGTACCCTATGTCCTTCTTTATACCCCTGACAACGTGTATTGTACCGGTCCAACCCATCAGTACCACCATTTTTTTTTCACGCTTTGCATGTATCTACTAGCTAATTTTTTTTTTCGAATAAATACTTAAGATGTAATAAAATCTGAAGTACTGATATCTAAAAAACGGCATTTGACGTAATACTATCAAAACTAGCCAACGCCAGAATGTCTCTAGTGTTGAGAACTATGAAAAGAATAGTTATTATATTGTCAACTCTTAAACAGCTAGGTCAATTCTTGAAGTTCTTATGATAATGTTAACAGGCATTCTTGCCGACCATTTGCATTAAAACGAATATTTTAAGATGCAGGCTGCTTTGACTAAACGCGGTAAATTATCTATTCTGTGGTACTAGCATCGCCCAGTTGATCGGAATGTGTTTGACTAATGTAAAAGGGACATTAAAAAAGTAATCATCTTGTCTATGGTCTTGTCGTTCATATCTGAATGTTGCCTAGTTTGGTTCATCGACCAATAGTAGTTTAGCACAATTGCGGGTGTATTTCGGGATTTTGCCCTATTTTAGGCCAATTTAATAACATTATAGTCCTTGCTATTAAAATATATTCATGTTAGAAAATCTTATTAACTGTCTAAAATGGTGACTGCGGGCGAAAGTAACAAGCAATAAAAGATAAATAATGTATGAGAAGGCGTAAATTAATATTAGCGTAAATATTGATTAGATAATGTAACATTACAAAGACTTGTATGTATTACTTAAAGATGACAAGCTATTATCTTACTAAAATGATTAAAATATCGATTCATTTTATTAGTTATTTATGTATGTATAGTATAGGTATATGTACTTATTTAATTAGTTTTACCTATGTTTTGGTACTAAATTCTATCGGTCGATCAATAAGAATGAGTGGAAATTAGAGAGTCTGGTTGGAAAATGAATGGAAGTGCCATATTGTTATATTTTGTGCAAATAAATTGGTACAAAAGTACAATGCGTAAACCTAGGTAGACAAATATAGGATTTTGAGGGCGATTCAGGAACGAGAGGCTGGCAACCCAAAACTTGAGGAAGGGGGAAATTTTGGAATTGATTGGAAATGACCAAATATGGGAGGGTTTTTAGGACACGGGGATGTGGACGATTCATTGCCTTTTATGGTAATAAAACAGGGACCAAAAATAAGTATAAATAGAGCTAGATTAGGATGTCTCGGGGAGTCTTATTTTGAATCCCGTCGCGTGCGTTAGCTGAAAACTGTCAGCCAAGTTTAGAAAAGTTTGTAGGAAGTTTACTAGTTGTTTTTAAATATTACAAAGTTTAGTTTTTCGGAAGTGAAGATTTAGTTTAGGGCTAATATTTTGTGTTAGGGAGGCGTGAGGTTGTGCGGCAGGCTGATTGTTTTATTTTCGAGGGTCGTAACTGTAAATTCCCGTGAGTTTATTTTGCCCGATCCTTGTGGATATCGGGGTTGGTCTTCGAGGCGCCACGCTGTCCGATTCTGATAGCCACAGATGTCAAAACCATAGTATCTATCCATCGTCGCGATTGTCTAAAAATTCCAAGACATCTAGCACAATGCTAGAGGTCAGCTATGTTTAACTAAATGGAACTGCTTACCGCTCAACCTGGTTCCGTAAGCCACTTCGCTCGCGTAAAGCTTGTGGGAGGCACCCGTCGGCCTCTGAGCTTAGCGAAGTTTCGCGTCGCGGCGTCCGGTTCTATGTATCAGTGCAGAGCGTAGTGTTTATGTGGGTTTTGTGATTGTGATGTGATGTGTGTGGCAGTCATTTCCTGTGGGAGAGAGCTGCTAAAATGAGGGAGGTATGAGGAACATCCACTTAATAGACAGGTGGAGTGCGGGTAAGTAGGGCATGTTTCCTAAAATGTACCCCCGGTTAATTAAAGGAAAATCTGTGTTCCCATTTATAACGCTGTTAGTGTGTTCTGTGTGTATACTAACTAGGTATCATACTGGTATTGGTTCGGTATTATCTAACGATCAAGGTCTTAACTCTGATGTAAGTACTGGTTTCCTTGCCTGTACTGTTTACAAATTATGGGGCATAACTACTGGGTATTGTGCGGTAAGAAATGTTCTGTTCACATATTTGATGTGTCTAGTCCTATTTATTGGTCTAAAATACCTACATACTTGAATGCTTAAATTCAGAAATACAGTTATATTGGACAAAGTCTAACCACTCATTTCATATTTTAAAGTCTAAGATATGGAACTTGCCCAACTTTATGAAACTTGATATTAAATCTTACTCAGTATTATGTGAACAGGATATCATTGTTTTCATATATCTAACTTCTGGAATCTATATAGCTTTCAGAACATTTATCTAAAATAACAACATTGATCATCTGAGACGGTACTTGTCACACAAGGATTACTCTTTTGAGCATGAATATTTAATGTGTTTGGTTATTGTATGAGTGGTATGCAGTTTCCCTCACATGATTGACTTCAGTTAATTTGGGCATGTAACTCAATAAACTAGTCGAGTGTTATAGTGAGCAAACGGTGCCTTTCATGCAATGACCTACTATCTTTTGATTGAGACTTGCTATTATTATTATAATATTAAGTACTCAAATTATTGTATAGTTTGGAGATCTTTCTTGGGGTCTCTGAATTATATTTTGCATCATGTTATATTTTATTATGATGTTGCTTTATTCCTCATTATGCTATCCCTCCCTGTTGTGAAAGCCTAATGTATTTTAAAGTAACTTTACCTAGTCATTTGCATTTTCAATACCTAGTTATCTATTTGAACAATGCAATCGAGTTGACGGTGAGTTCTTCCATGTTGGTAGAAGTGTGTCATGTGGCAATATGCGTACTTACATGACACAAACTACACAAATTAGTGATATTTTATATCACTTTATTCTACCTATTTACTATTCCAATTTTACTTTGATATAAACTAGCCTGGTTATCTTAGTACATGATTGGCTGTTGACTAGCATTATGATACAGATGTTCCCTGTGGCATAATTATGATAACATCTAAGAATGTAATTATGATTGTGCTCCAGGAATCATTTTGGACACTTTTGCCAGGGTAAGTAGATCATGGAAAACGATAATTAGACTGTTAATCTTAGTCTCTTTGGAATACACACTATACCTTTCATATCTATCTTGGACAATGTAGTAGAATTGCATAACATTTTCAGAGTAACTAATGCTCGGCTGTTGACTTGTTTTACAAGGAAGTAGAGCTCGTGAAATGATTTGTTAGACCTTGTCTGCTCTTGTCTGAGTGGTTTCATTGTCATGTGTGCTAGCGACATGGCAACTTTGCTAACACTCAAGTGATCTGTTGGTTATGTCAAATCTTGGCATTCTAATGGATTTTGTGCCTGTATTGGTACGTGATACATGGATACAGTGATATGGAACGGACGTGCTGTTGATGTACTTTTCATCCAACTACCTTCTTTGCAAAATTAGGTTTTCACGTCCCTATCCCTGTTCGCGTCTTTGTTGAAGCACCACTGTCGTGCAATACTTATACACTCGGTAACAGTGCCATTTTGCACGGAGAGGATTTGGAAGGGACCCGGGGCTTGATTTTATCGATTGACCATCCCAGTTGATTGATAAGGTCTATGGAGGTATGCGGTCCCACCAAACTCACAAGACATGTGTCTGTGAGGTTGGTTGTAGGTTTTCCAAAAGAAACCCTATCCTATTATTCTATCCTAACCTCATTTCTACTAAAATACTTGTTATGTTATATTATTTAATTTATTTATAAATATTTTATCCAAATTGTTAGTTTTAAGATATTTGTGATAAGGCTTTTCAGTCATAAGATAGGTTTAGTTATAGTGCATTTGATAAGAAAGCATCGGCTTGAGCTAGGCATACCAGAAAAGTATTTAGGTTACTAATAACACAACGTGGGTCCATTCAATATAGACGATCAAATTTGGCCAATACTATCAACTTCTTCATGAATGTACAGACTGCTTATCTCTGTAGATGATTGAAGGGGTTTAAGGAAGACAGACCAATGGATAGGCTAAAGTAATTGGCTGCTCGGAGGTAAAGTTACAATGGTGCCGTGACCAGGATATCTGGTTTTAAAAATGCCTGGGTTAAGCTGGTGTTTTTCAAATGCACACTGTAGGTTAATTAATTGCGAAGCGAATAGGGTTATTATATCTGTGCTTAGCGAAGTTATAGAGCGTAGGGGGCGTAGAGCAAAATAAAAATAAAAACTTGCTTGTAACTTTTTTTAATATTTGTGCTGATGCGTAAATTTATTATCTTGAGTGCAATTGCGTAGGTAACGAAAATGTGCAAGTATTCATGCTCAGTTGTTAGTCCCCATCAAAACAACGGTATGTACAGGCAAGCTGAAACAAAGACAGTAGCGTTTGTAGCTTAAAAACAAACATCACGAGAAAAAATTGCAATCCAATAGCAACAAAAGAATAACAAGAAAATATGTGATACCTAGATAGTTCATTCCATATTTATTCTGCAATTGTGTCGATATTTGTTCATTTATTTATAGGTATGCTGAGTTAACTAATACAGACTTTACAGGAAACATTTTGTAAATTTTCTTTTGTTGACATTTTTTGACAAATATTTCATTGACAAACTAGTGCCGTACCGATACTATCGTTAACTCGCCAGTTCGATTACCGAATTTATTCGATTCCACTTGAACTTAATAAACTATAATGGAATTACTACCAAACACTCTTTAGTGACAAAATAATCGATAAGTTTATTAATAAAATCATTAACTATTTATTTGAACGATAACAATAGTCAAATTTGATATAATTTTAATGGGGGCGAAAAACAGTAGAAATATTTTTTCTTTTGTATTTTACACAGTTATTTTAATGCTTTCTAACGTTTAAAATTGGAAAATACAATTAAAATCAATTTGATTAAAAGATCATTCAAAAGTAGAATCGATAACTCATATTGATTGAATAGCTTGATTATCGATTTTTTTGTCACGTTCCTAGTCTTAAATGTCAAAGCTCGAAATGTCAAAATCTAATCGTTCGTAGAAAACAGACTAAGGATAGGATCATACAGCCTTATTATTAGTTGATATTTTGTTATATGGTTTAGGCCGTCTACACACTGTGTACATTTGCTGAAGAAGGGTAAAAGTTATTTTTAGCTTAAAATTAGTACTCAAATTTAATTCTGAAAGAAAAATAAGCCAATTCTGGCCCTTTAAAATCCCAGTAGTAGGTGAAAGGTATCAATAGAGTAGTTGAAAAGCTGTCTAGGGCAATTTTTCTATATTTTAACCGACTTTAGGTAAAGGAGGGTTCTCGGGTTCTATATTAAAATTTATTAAAATAACGTTTAAGTAGCAAATAGGTATTGAAAATCTAGTGTTTGTGGTAGGACATTACTCCTAGAGTATTCCTAGCTTAAAGAACAACGGTTGTGGCAATTTCAATCCAAACTTTTTCCTCTCATGATCGGTTTAGAACGGGTATCGTTTAAGTAGCTCTAGTAGACTAATCGTGATATTTTTGCATAAGTTATCATTAGGGTAGTGTACTAATGCCGGGGCACACGTGACACTACACACGGGCTAGTTGGTTAAGGGTTTGTTACACGATACATGAGAAAATAAAATGGTTTCTCGTTGTTGCGTTACGGACCTTAAATTTTAATAATTGTTAGATTTTTTTATTGAGTTACTATATTAATTAAGAGTTATAACAATATGGCACTTGTGTTTATGTTGCGATTAGGTATCTAGAGTTAAATAGCACTTATGGTTATTAATTATGAATAGGGTTATAAATTTAAAAAGCTATATAGCATTTACATTTACTGAAGTTAGATAAAGCCACGTCTTATAAAAATAAAAACTAAGTAATGTTACATTAATTCTTGGGAATAGGTAAAGCTAATAACTAGTCTACGCGTTATTAGATTACAGTAGTGTAATTAACGCTTAAAAGTTTTGGTGTGATTAGAGCTTAAAATTTTATTATTCGGTGTCATCGGAAAAGTCATCGGACTTTTGTTCATTCAATAGACAAGTCTTAGTCGATGACTTAGCGATGGATTTACTGGAATGTGTCTGACGTCAAGCAAGTATTTTGCTCTGCTTGCAGTTTTTTTTTCAAAACATGAGTTTGTTTTTTGTGAAAGAAAGTTTTAAAGTTAGGTTTAATTACATATTGTATACGTATTAAAGTAGTGCGGTTAATTAGTAAATGTAATGAAATAAGTGACATAATGTTTGTTTTGGGAACTGTAATAATGATCAAGATATTTAAAGTATTTTTCTATAGTTGAAACTTTTGAAGAACTTACTCTGAAAAGTTTTACCTTACAGGTATGAAAAATTACATATTTAATATAGGACACATTAAGGTCACCTAGGATGAGTGAGTTAGGATTTTTCTGATAAAGCTTTCTTTATTTACTTACTTATCACTAGGGTTCAGTTCAGGAAAGGTAATATTATTTAACTTTGGTAGGATAGGTTCTGCCCATACATGTTAGTAGTCACAACTGTGTCTAGGTTATTTTGTAATAAAATATAGGTATAAAAATATATTTTATAGATACTGAGTTGCTATTGGCACTAGTTTGGTTCTATTTCAAAATGATATTATTTAGGTACTTACATAAGTTTCATAGTATTTCATTGATATCAAAGAATAGTGACTCTTTGAATAAGGAATTGTAAGTTGCTTGAAACTTATTAAAACGGTTTTGATCTATTGGTATTGAAAATATTGATACAATGCTGAATGAGATTAGCGGTAACGGTAATACACTCTATACTATAAGTTGAAAATTGAAGGTTTCTTTATTTAAATAAGCATTTTTGAATTATCAGTTCTTTTACTTTACCACCGATTATGATACCATATGGCTGAAAGAAGGAATGAATGCAAAGAAGCTTGTTGGCTTATCAGGTGAAACGCAGCGGTCCTTACTAAAATTGTAGGTGCGGAGGTCTGTTTGTTTGTTTGTTCATTTGTTGCGCTTTCATGTCCTGACTACTCAAGCGTTCATTGTGGAATGTTGCATGCACGTTGCCGGGGGTGCGAAGGAGGACATGGGTACCTTTTATCCGAAAGGGGTAATTGTTCCCGAGGAATAGACAGGGTACTGTCCACGCGGGTGAGGTCCCGGGGGCGGTCACTAGTACATGTTAAAATGAGTTATACAACAGTTGAATAAAGGAACGGCTTAGTTATTAGAGTTGAACTGAGTAGTACAGTGATCAGCAGGTTGGTCTGCCACGGGAAGGTACCGGGTTCGATTCCTGGCTGAGCCGAGATTGGGGTGTTTATATTTACTGGAAGTATATTTATTGGCAGAAATATCGGTTACCTCACCAAAATATTTGCTAACTTTATGTTTATAAATGAAAATGAAAATTATTAGTATTATAAATAAATAGTTCTTTTATTGATAGAATATTTTATTTTGTTTCGCAAGCCATTTGAACTATCTTTGCTGGTCCCTGGGGGTATGTGCGCACAACTAGTTGGGAAACGCTGATCTAAGATCTTTTATATCTTTTAGTTAGAAACAATAATTTCAATATGCTTAAAGGTAATTAAGGTAATGGATAATATTTACAATATATGATTATAACACATCCTTAAAAGTATTTTCTTTTAAATCTTATTTTAGTTGTTTTGTTTTAATTAGATGGAAGTAGGTACTCTATGATGACTTATTATTATTACTCAATATCATCATACAGATTTTCTTAACACTCGAGAATTTCAGCTAAGCAAACAGTATATTTTATTTATATTTAGTCTTTATTGATACTATCAATTTGATACTGGTATAATAAAATAATGCTATCATTTAGGTTATTAGGTAGGTATTCTAATTAATTCACATGGGTAGTATTGGTTTTGGTTATGTATAGACCATCCATAAAAAAAATAAAAAAAATAAAAACTTTAGGTGACACCTACGTCTAGCTAGAGATTTAGATTAGGACTTTAATTTAAGCGCTGCCTGTCGGATCTTAGGTGAGCTATATTGTAGGATGTGTTAAATAACGTTGTTATGGACAAATTGAGATTGTTTTAGTTCACTAGTAGTACTATAGATGAATCTGGAAGAAGAGTCTAGAATTTTACCTACTTCAATAAATTTTAATTTTAAAATTCACCTACAGTTACTTAAGGGTTAGTTCCGCCGCCGCCGCGTACTAATCTTTTTAACTTAGACTTCAACTTTTGATTCCGTTTTCGGATTTTTCGCGTTCCGTTCAATTCCGCGATCTGTTTCATGTTCTGCTCCGCGTTCCGATCGTGTTCCGTTTAGTGCCGCGGTGTTCCGCGTTCCGATTGTGTTCCGCCTTGTGCCGCGGTCCGTTCCGTGTTTCGTTTCGTCCCGCGAGCCGTTTCGTGTCCCGCTCCGCGTTCCGTTCGTGTTCCATTTCGATCCGCGACTCGTTTCATGTTCCGTTCCGAGTTTCGTTTCGTCCGGCGATCCGTTTCGTGTCCCGCTCCGCGTTTCGTTTCGTTCCGCAACTCGTTTCATGTTCCGTTCCGTGTTTCGTTTCGTCCGGCGATCCGTTTCGTGTCCCGCTCCGTGTTCCGTCCGCGTTCCGTTTCGATCCGCGACTCGTTTCATTTTTCGTTCCGTGATCCGTTCGTATTTCGTTGTACGTCTCACTTGCGTTCCGTTCCGTTCCGTATTTTGTTCAGTATGCTGATCAGTTCATGTTCCGGTCCGTCTATTCCGTGTTCCAATTCTGTTCCGGTCCGTCGTGTTTAAATTCAGAGTTCCGTTCCGATTTCCATTTCGTGGTCCGTGTTCCGGTTGTTCCGATTTCCGTTCTGCGTTCCGATATCGATTACGATTACGGTTTCTGATTTCGATTTAGATTCATATTTCGATTACGATAACGATTCCAGATTCCGATTTAGATTTATATTCCGAAATACGATTACGAATCCGGTTCCGATTTAGATTTAAATTACGATTACGATTTCGATGTTGAATTTGGATTTTGATTTTGATTCGGATTCCGGATTCCGATGATGATTTTAATTCCGATTTAGTTTTCTATTCCGGATTTGTTTCTTAGTTCGTCCGTGTTCCGGTACGTGTTCCGATTTCAATTTCGGATTCGGGTTTCGGTTCTGGTTCCGGTGTCGACTTCCGATTTCGTTTCGGATTTCGGATTTGATATCGATACTGAATCCGGATACCGTATTCGGTTCCGATTTCGTTTCCGATTTCGGATCTGGTTTCCGTGCGGACTCCGAGTTCCGATTTCGTTTTCGATTTCGACTCCGGATTCCGATTTTAGTGCTGATGTCAAAGTCGACTCCGGATTTTGAGTTCGTTCTCGATTTCAATTTTGCTCCGATTTTAATTGCGGTTCTTCGATTCCGGATTTCAATTTCAAGGCCGGTTCCGGTTTTGATTTCGGATTTGATTTCGGCTGCGATCACGATTTTGATTGTTTCGGTTACGGTTTCGTTGCGTTTAGTCTATATCGCGTCTCTGTTGCGTTTTGCTTAAATCATACCTAACATTCAACTTTAATCAAAGCACCGTATTAATAAACATAAGTTTTACACAAACAATAATTTTATTTAAGCTATGACGTTGCTCAATGAAACTTTGGAACTTTTCACTATTTATTATTAATAATAAAAAAAAAATATCTCTGCTAGTTTGGTTGGACCTATTTGTGTAAATAATTTATAACTCCGGCAAGCTCTTTTATAAATTATTTAGGGGGCGGATGTACCGGTCCAACCCATCAGTACCACCATTTTTTTTTCACGCTTTGCATGTATCTACTAGCTAATTTTTTTTTTCGAATAAATACTTAAGATGTAATAAAATCTGAAGTACTGATATCTAAAAAACGGCATTTGACGTAATACTATCAAAACTAGCCAACGCCAGAATGTCTCTAGTGTTGAGAACTATGAAAAGAATAGTTATTATATTGTCAACTCTTAAACAGCTAGGTCAATTCTTGAAGTTCTTATGATAATGTTAACAGGCATTCTTGCCGACCATTTGCATTAAAACGAATATTTTAAGATGCAGGCTGCTTTGACTAAACGCGGTAAATTATCTATTCTGTGGTACTAGCATCGCCCAGTTGATCGG
The DNA here is from genome assembly GCA_928269145.1 of Agriphila tristella. Classification (NCBI taxonomy): domain Eukaryota; kingdom Metazoa; phylum Arthropoda; class Insecta; order Lepidoptera; family Crambidae; genus Agriphila; species Agriphila tristella. Next base: position 13,841,002 of record OV743433.1, read on the forward strand.
AATGTGTTTGACTAATGTAAAAGGGACATTAAAAAAGTAATCATCTTGTCTATGGTCTTGTCGTTCATATCTGAATGTTGCCTAGTTTGGTTCATCGACCAATAGTAGTTTAGCACAATTGCGGGTGTATTTCGGGATTTTGCCCTATTTTAGGCCAATTTAATAACATTATAGTCCTTGCTATTAAAATATATTCATGTTAGAAAATCTTATTAACTGTCTAAAATGGTGACTGCGGGCGAAAGTAACAAGCAATAAAAGATAAATAATGTATGAGAAGGCGTAAATTAATATTAGCGTAAATATTGATTAGATAATGTAACATTACAAAGACTTGTATGTATTACTTAAAGATGACAAGCTATTATCTTACTAAAATGATTAAAATATCGATTCATTTTATTAGTTATTTATGTATGTATAGTATAGGTATATGTACTTATTTAATTAGTTTTACCTATGTTTTGGTACTAAATTCTATCGGTCGATCAATAAGAATGAGTGGAAATTAGAGAGTCTGGTTGGAAAATGAATGGAAGTGCCATATTGTTATATTTTGTGCAAATAAATTGGTACAAAAGTACAATGCGTAAACCTAGGTAGACAAATATAGGATTTTGAGGGCGATTCAGGAACGAGAGGCTGGCAACCCAAAACTTGAGGAAGGGGGAAATTTTGGAATTGATTGGAAATGACCAAATATGGGAGGGTTTTTAGGACACGGGGATGTGGACGATTCATTGCCTTTTATGGTAATAAAACAGGGACCAAAAATAAGTATAAATAGAGCTAGATTAGGATGTCTCGGGGAGTCTTATTTTGAATCCCGTCGCGTGCGTTAGCTGAAAACTGTCAGCCAAGTTTAGAAAAGTTTGTAGGAAGTTTACTAGTTGTTTTTAAATATTACAAAGTTTAGTTTTTCGGAAGTGAAGATTTAGTTTAGGGCTAATATTTTGTGTTAGGGAGGCGTGAGGTTGTGCGGCAGGCTGATTGTTTTATTTTCGAGGGTCGTAACTGTAAATTCCCGTGAGTTTATTTTGCCCGATCCTTGTGGATATCGGGGTTGGTCTTCGAGGCGCCACGCTGTCCGATTCTGATAGCCACAGATGTCAAAACCATAGTATCTATCCATCGTCGCGATTGTCTAAAAATTCCAAGACATCTAGCACAATGCTAGAGGTCAGCTATGTTTAACTAAATGGAACTGCTTACCGCTCAACCTGGTTCCGTAAGCCACTTCGCTCGCGTAAAGCTTGTGGGAGGCACCCGTCGGCCTCTGAGCTTAGCGAAGTTTCGCGTCGCGGCGTCCGGTTCTATGTATCAGTGCAGAGCGTAGTGTTTATGTGGGTTTTGTGATTGTGATGTGATGTGTGTGGCAGTCATTTCCTGTGGGAGAGAGCTGCTAAAATGAGGGAGGTATGAGGAACATCCACTTAATAGACAGGTGGAGTGCGGGTAAGTAGGGCATGTTTCCTAAAATGTACCCCCGGTTAATTAAAGGAAAATCTGTGTTCCCATTTATAACGCTGTTAGTGTGTTCTGTGTGTATACTAACTAGGTATCATACTGGTATTGGTTCGGTATTATCTAACGATCAAGGTCTTAACTCTGATGTAAGTACTGGTTTCCTTGCCTGTACTGTTTACAAATTATGGGGCATAACTACTGGGTATTGTGCGGTAAGAAATGTTCTGTTCACATATTTGATGTGTCTAGTCCTATTTATTGGTCTAAAATACCTACATACTTGAATGCTTAAATTCAGAAATACAGTTATATTGGACAAAGTCTAACCACTCATTTCATATTTTAAAGTCTAAGATATGGAACTTGCCCAACTTTATGAAACTTGATATTAAATCTTACTCAGTATTATGTGAACAGGATATCATTGTTTTCATATATCTAACTTCTGGAATCTATATAGCTTTCAGAACATTTATCTAAAATAACAACATTGATCATCTGAGACGGTACTTGTCACACAAGGATTACTCTTTTGAGCATGAATATTTAATGTGTTTGGTTATTGTATGAGTGGTATGCAGTTTCCCTCACATGATTGACTTCAGTTAATTTGGGCATGTAACTCAATAAACTAGTCGAGTGTTATAGTGAGCAAACGGTGCCTTTCATGCAATGACCTACTATCTTTTGATTGAGACTTGCTATTATTATTATAATATTAAGTACTCAAATTATTGTATAGTTTGGAGATCTTTCTTGGGGTCTCTGAATTATATTTTGCATCATGTTATATTTTATTATGATGTTGCTTTATTCCTCATTATGCTATCCCTCCCTGTTGTGAAAGCCTAATGTATTTTAAAGTAACTTTACCTAGTCATTTGCATTTTCAATACCTAGTTATCTATTTGAACAATGCAATCGAGTTGACGGTGAGTTCTTCCATGTTGGTAGAAGTGTGTCATGTGGCAATATGCGTACTTACATGACACAAACTACACAAATTAGTGATATTTTATATCACTTTATTCTACCTATTTACTATTCCAATTTTACTTTGATATAAACTAGCCTGGTTATCTTAGTACATGATTGGCTGTTGACTAGCATTATGATACAGATGTTCCCTGTGGCATAATTATGATAACATCTAAGAATGTAATTATGATTGTGCTCCAGGAATCATTTTGGACACTTTTGCCAGGGTAAGTAGATCATGGAAAACGATAATTAGACTGTTAATCTTAGTCTCTTTGGAATACACACTATACCTTTCATATCTATCTTGGACAATGTAGTAGAATTGCATAACATTTTCAGAGTAACTAATGCTCGGCTGTTGACTTGTTTTACAAGGAAGTAGAGCTCGTGAAATGATTTGTTAGACCTTGTCTGCTCTTGTCTGAGTGGTTTCATTGTCATGTGTGCTAGCGACATGGCAACTTTACTAACACTCAAGTGATCTGTTGGTTATGTCAAATCTTGGCATTCTAATGGATTTTGTGCCTGTATTGGTACGTGATACATGGATACAGTGATATGGAACGGACGTGCTGTTGATGTACTTTTCATCCAACTACCTTCTTTGCAAAATTAGGTTTTCACGTCCCTATCCCTGTTCGCGTCTTTGTTGAAGCACCACTGTCGTGCAATACTTATACACTCGGTAACAGTGCCATTTTGCACGGAGAGGATTTGGAAGGGACCCGGGGCTTGATTTTATCGATTGACCATCCCAGTTGATTGATAAGGTCTATGGAGGTATGCGGTCCCACCAAACTCACAAGACATGTGTCTGTGAGGTTGGTTGTAGGTTTTCCAAAAGAAACCCTATCCTATTATTCTATCCTAACCTCATTTCTACTAAAATACTTGTTATGTTATATTATTTAATTTATTTATAAATATTTTATCCAAATTGTTAGTTTTAAGATATTTGTGATAAGGCTTTTCAGTCATAAGATAGGTTTAGTTATAGTGCATTTGATAAGAAAGCATCGGCTTGAGCTAGGCATACCAGAAAAGTATTTAGGTTACTAATAACACAACGTGGGTCCATTCAATATAGACGATCAAATTTGGCCAATACTATCAACTTCTTCATGAATGTACAGACTGCTTATCTCTGTAGATGATTGAAGGGGTTTAAGGAAGACAGACCAATGGATAGCTAAAGTAATTGGCTGCTCGGAGGTAAAGTTACAGTATGCAAAATTTCATGATGATCGGTTCAGTAGTTAGGACGTGAAGGCGTAACAAACAAACGGACTTTCGCATTTATAATATTAGTAAGGATAGTAGGAAGTAGGATTTGTTCAGTATTGTCATTTAAAATAAATTGCTTATAATAACTTCGAGACTTGAAAACATTCAGTAAACGTTTGTTTTTTTTATTAGGCTGGGCAACGTTGGGCAGCGTCACGTTGCGGGAAATTTTGTCCCCCAAATATATCTGAGATTTTAAGTAGCATTATTGAAAAGCGCTACCAAAAAGAATACGAACAGTTCCTACCTTGGTAAAATAAAGTAGTTTATCAACTGTATTGATATACGGTTGATGATTGATATACTGAAAAATTATTTTTTCAGCTGCGCTATTATGGGATTGAAAATATTTTATCACTACTAGTCATTACGAGCTATCACTGAATTATTACAAAACTATGGCATCTAATCCTAGACAGAACTCATATTTTAATATCATTAATACCAGCTGTTACAAAAGTTACATAATATTACAGTGAGTTCTAGGATAAGTTTTTTATTATAATTCAAACATAATTTTACAACTTCCCAGATACTTATAATGTTTAATTCTTGCAACTTCTCATGTCCTTATATTAATGTTAATTTCTCTAGTATGCACGTTAGTTAGAGTTCATCCAAGCCAAATCCAAGCAATGAATTTTGGTTGTGAAACCGCAGCTTCTCTATGTGAGGCCGTAAACTTCTTGTCACTACCCTACAGGTGAGTTCTAATACCGGGTCCATAGCGCGTGTTTTGCTCTAAACAATCAACAAAAACATCTCAATATTCAACAAAAAAAACACGTATGAGGATTTTGTGTAATGTTGAGATGTTTTGTTGATTGTGTAGGGCAAAACATTCGCAATGGACCCGGCATAATAACTTAATGAAATAAACAATGCATGAAAACAAAAACAAAAGGTACCTACCTACGTAGATCTTTCTCTTCCTAATATAGGATGATAAAGCAAAAACGCTGTACTGGATAACATAAAACAAATAGTAAGGTTGTATCATCTGGGGTGCCACTTGGCTAGATCCATAATTTATCGGAACTGTCCGTCGCCGCATATTTTATGACTTAACGGGTCACGGGCGTTAACGTTACCAGGTGTCCACTATTTATACAAGTTGGCGATTCTGTCCCGAATATAATCTAACTAAAGTCATCCTTTGGTTTGCGACTAAAGGGTATTAACAAACGTTTTTATTGGTTCGTACTTACAGAGTGTTTTGTCTGTTTCTTTTAAGTGTAGTTTGACAAAGAAAAACTGGTTGAATACATTCTTATATACAAGAATTAATATGTACTTACTTATTTTTTTTGTTTATTGAATAGTCAGAAACATTATGTAGCAACCCTACATTTCACACATTGGTTTACTTCCAAGAAGTTGACAACAGTATAATTGTTTGAGAACGCAATAAATCTAAATTTTGTTCGAGCTTCAGTACTTTTTGCACCTAAGCTAAGTATATCACCGTATTAGTACGTTCAAAGTTTAGTTTCAAACGAGCCATTACGCCATTTACAATCAACAATAATTACTAACAACATAACCTTCATGGGCGTAGCGAGGGGGGTTTTGGAAATAAAGACACGGTGCGGTCTGTTCATAGATAGATATACTGATCTATCTGTACGATGAAATACTTAGCTTAGGTGCAAAAGGTACTAAAACTCGGACAAAATTTAGATTTATTGCGTACTCAAACAATAATACTGATGTCCAGTTCTTGGAAGAAAACCAATGTGTGAAATGTAGGGTTCCTATACTGCCACTGATCCTACCATATTTTTTTAAACATGGACCGGACCTTCCGAAAAGCTGGCCTGGCTACGCCTAAGATAACCTTTAAGATTAAGTATACAACGTTAGTACCTACGTTGTATAGGGGTATTTGTGTTAGGGGTTATTTTGTAGTCAAAATATTATATTATATATATATAGGGGTTATTTTGTAGTCAAAATAACCCCTAAAAATGCCGAATATGATAAGAGGGACCATCAAACTGAACAACTTTGACTATGGCAGGCTAGGCCCACTCCGCGCTTTAGGTACGAAGCTACAAGTAGCCAGCGGGTCCGTCCGGACGGACTAATTTCAGAGGCTGCCGCGTGCCGGCTGGGTCGCACGTTAGCAGTTCGATTTCGATAGTCACTCAATAATAATTTTATTATAACCAAAATGAAGGCATATGACATCGTAATGGGCTGCCTTAATACTAATCAAAAGGATCCGAACCTCACGTGTTTTTCACACTTCCAAAAGTTTCAAACGACATCGAAACGTTTTAGTATCCATTTATTCTTAGTAGGTACTTACTTGTCTTTTTTGTTAAACAATATTCACCCAACTATTTACTGAAATAATAATTTATAGATTAGGTAGGTACACTTACCTACTTTCGAAATAAAGTTAATTATGAATACAATTTCATTTCGTATGAAAGCAAATTGACTCAAAGTCAGCATGTCTGATGTGGCGTTGACTGTACTTATCCCAGGTTATTTTGAAACATATTTAAGTACCTACACATTATTTCACAACCTCTTAACTTGTAATAAATTAACTTCCTGTTATTTAATTATTATATAAAAGAAGAAAGTGAAACCCTGAATTCGTTAGAGGAAATAAGAGCTACGCGATAGAAAGAGAGGCAACTTCTAGGTGAATATAACTATAGCCAAGGGAGCGGTGTGCAACCTGAATTGCACTTTATTGTGTATGGAATAGAGTCGCTATTTAAATAATTGACTTTGCGGAGTGGATCTTCTGTACTTGTACTATTATGTATTCTGTGACTATGGGCCCAACTCTGAAATCGCGAGAAAAAAATCTGCTGTTTCATACATTTTGATATTTTCGTTAACTGTATGAAACAACCGATTTTGTTTCGCGATTTTAAAGTAAAAGTTGTTCAGTTTGATGGTCTCTATCTACCATATTCGGCATTAGGGGTTATTTTGTAACACGTTTTATATAAGTAAAAACTTATTTTTAGTGTAAGTAAGTACCTTCTGTATATATTAGGTACATTATTTAGGTAGAAAAATCGACTCAGCCAAACGTGAGATAATCGCGAAGAAACATACATACATACTGAGAACCTCCTTTTTGAAGTCGGTTAAAAAGACTACACTAAAGTATCCCTTTTCCAACAAAAAAAATCATCTAATTCGGTTCATAAATAAGAAAGTCGTCAAGGTAGTTGATGCAAAATCATACTATTTTCAGGATTACTTGAAAACTACCGGACCGATTTGAAAAAAAATGGGACAATCTCGCAAGCAAACTCAATCGAACAAAAAAAGAATCATCAAAATCGGTCCATAAATGTCGAAGATACGCGCGAACAACGATAAAAAAACATACAATCGAATTGAGAACCTCCTCCTTTTGGTGAAGTCGGTTAAAAATCTAAGAAAACTAGCCAAAACATTACTGTCTGAAACGGTTGGTTTGACGCAACCCGAATTTTAGGCAAAGGCGTGTCCGTCCTTCGTACAAAGGGATTCGATGATGACAATTTAACGAGTTTAACAAGTAATCACCGTTAATAAATGTGTGACCTAAATCCCGAAGGAACAGCCAGCGATGTAATGAAGGTCATTTGTTATGAAGATTACCTTATGAACGTACCTACTAATCAATGTACAGGGCCATTGTAATTTCATTATGGATAGGACCATTTTAATTTCTTTAATAAATTAATGTCTGATTTTATTTCAAATATATACTGTCTTACCACAAAAGATTTAGACTAGGTCTTAGACATTGTTTAACAAGTGTCTAACAAAATGTCTACCACAAATCCATGTTTAGCGTTAAACGCACTTTAAAACACTGTTTAAAACATTGTCCAAGTTAAACACGCTGACCCCCTAGTTTAACTTGTGTTTAACCTCAAAAATAATTTTCATTTGACAGTTCGTGTTGTTGTTTGTGGAATCGTGGTGAAAAAGTGCTTTTGTGTGTTTAACGTATTATTATTTTTTTGTAATAAATGGATGATTTTGCAATAAATTTGTTAGACACTAACGATATGGAAGATTTAGAGGATTTATCAGAAATTAATTATACGCAACGAATACCAAGATATCGCATGAGGATGAATCCATTTATTAAATACAGTGATGACGATTTTAAAGCCAAATATAGGTTTTCAAAAAGATTTGCTTTAAAAATTGTTGACTTAGTAAAGGATGACCTTTCAAAGTCACGGCAAGGTGGATCTATCTGCCCACAAATACAAGTCGCAAGTGCTTTACGTTGTTGGGCTCGGCACGAAGTAAGTTCGTATTCTAAGTATACTTATTACTTAGGTAGGTACTTATTGTAATAAATGTTAGTTACCAAATACCCATACAAAACTTTCCTATTCACATGTAATACGACTATTGTCAAAACGTTATGATTATCTTTCAGATTCAGGATGATACTGCAGACCTTCATGGCATTTCACAACAAATGGTCAGCAAATTGTGTAAGAATGTTGCAATTGCTCTAGCGAAAATAGCATGTCGCCATATTTCAATGCCCACCACATTATTAGAAGAAGAATGTATTATGAGAGAATTCCGAAGCATCGCAGGTTTTCCTACCATAATTGGAGCAATCGATTGTACACATATAAAAATTAAACGGGTCGGGGGCGATGCCAGTGAAGCTTATGTCAACAGAAAAGGTTATTTTTCATTGAATGTACAGGTTAGTTTTGTATTTGTACCTAGTCAAAGCGTGGGCGAGCCGGAGGATCTTTTAAAAATACAATTTTTAATATTTTAGGACGTTTATTCGTCACAAAAGACAGCTAAAGACTAGTTCTTATTCTAATACAATTTCATCTCATGCACCCAACTACCTGGGCTTATCGGTTCCGGCCGCTGACTCAGCGTCTGGATTTCTAGAAGATGTTTTGCCGACTCGGGGCGATAGTAGAGTCAGCGGACGTAACTCTTCCCTCCTTAAGTTCGAAGTTATCTTCTTTAAGAGAACTTCGAAGACATGATTTAAACAATTTCAAACGATACTTATGAACTAGGAAACAGAGCAGTACAAAAATCAGAATATAAACTATCAGAGTCCAAACGCTCACAGACTTCACTTTAATGACCATATTTTCACATTCACTTCTTTCACTGATTCTCTTCTTAATGGCGAACGATAGGAGTTTCAGGTCTTCAAGATCAACACCTTCCAGGTCCAGAGGCTGCGAAGATGCTGCTTCATCAGGTAAGTATATTGTAGGTAAGTTCATTATTGGTAATTTAGTATATGTAATATTTTCTGTATTGATCTGATGCATTTTCAGGATTATGTCTGAGATCTTTACTTCACAGGCCGGGTCATCCAGGGTGAGTATAAAGGTTCCTTGAATCTTTTGACGAGATGCTTCTCCGTCACAGCTGCTGGTAAGTAACTCTTCATCTCTACTGTAGAGTATCCATCTGTTGGTTTGTAGTGGCTGAACTTTAACTTTCTCTATAACTACTGGAATCTGTGTGCATGACGTCACGTTTTCAACGTACGTAATCAGGTCGTTGATGCAGGGGTCCTGGACGAACTGGTGCGTTACATCGTTGGGGCAGAGGAAGTTGAGCTCGTCGATCTCCTGGCAGGGCTGATAGAGCAGTCTGATCTTCGACCCTTTCACCAATAGGTAAGGATTTTTGGGTATAATGACGACGGTGGATTTACGGGATAACACAGGTAAGGGAATCAGTTTATAATAGATATAAGTATCTTTCTCAATTAAAGGTATTTCCAACAGGTAGGTGATTTGACTTCCCATAAAATAAGCTTTTATAGTAATGCACTGCTCTATCTTAACTAAATTTCCTAAACTAGGTGTATATACTAACTTTTCTATCTTACTAATATCTTTTAAAACACTTAAAAGCTTGTTAGATTCTATTATAGATTGATGTAAAATACCTAATCTACTTAACGCAAAACTAGTCTCAATTTCGTTCAATTTAGTATAGATTACTTGAAAATTGTGAAAAAGTAAATTATATGTATTTAAAATCTGAACTTCAAAATGTTCTCTTTTCAAACCTCTACTTATATTCTTGGCAACTTTTATAATTTCTTTATTTAGTTTATTTAAATTGTTATTTAATTTTAATGTAGAGTTAGTTAGAACTTGCACAGTTTCAGTGATCAACGTCAATTTTTCGTTACTTGAACTCTGTTTGTCTTTTACTTCTTTTATCAATTTATTATATTTTATGGCATCATCATGGTCAAGATTACCGGTAATGAATTTAATAAGTGATCCAAGTGGATCTACTAGACCACGTCTAACTCTAATAGATGGCGCAATCTGTTTTAACTTGTTGACTGTAGCTAATTTTATATAATCTACTTGCTTTCTTATATCTACAAAATTATACGTAAAATTTGTTTCAAACTTATCTCTAATTAACTTATCTAATTCGGAGAGCCGATCAATGTTGAATTTCAGGTCTTCTTTAATAGGCGTGAAGTCCAACACCTTTGCGATTATCCATTTGTCTTTACTAAGTACAGCAACGCCATTTCTTAGTAGCAGGATTCCAGGGTTTCTATTCAACTCCTGCAGTTGAAGTGCCTGGAGATGGATCGTCATAGACGCCACCAGGAGGACGCGGACGCACCTGTGGAGGTCGTTTGACATACTTTATTGGAACTTTTGTATCGCGATTTCTAATTTGTATGGGTACTATGTTTCTAGTTGCTTCGTTTGTAACCTTAGCTTTATGGTAACGAGCTTTGTCTTTACTGCTTCTTTTATTAGTGTCTTTAGCAAAAATAGTATCACCAGGGTTTATATCAAATTCTGTTTCGCCACCTCTTTTCTCTATAATATTCTGTTTTCGTTTGATCGTCTGATTTGTTATGTGTTTATACAAAAAATTTGTTCTTTTCTTATGTTCCCTAACCAATTGCTGCATGTACTCCTTTTCAAAGTCCATATCGAACGCATGTCTAGAGTCGGTATGTCCAAATAAAACTTCAAATGGGGTTAAGTTAGTGGTAGAATGGATAGAATGGTTGTATGCCATAACGGCGTAAGTCATTATGGAAGCAGCGTCAGTGTATTTTTGTTCGTACTTTGCAAGTCTGTAAATTTCGGTTATTGTTGAGTGGAACCTTTCAATGAGTCCCATGGAATTGGGGTTATTGGGTGTGCCAATGTGAAGTTCTACTTTGTATAGGGAAAGAAGTTCTTTTAAGAGAGCATTGTTAAACTCTGAGCCTGGGTCTGAGCTGATCTTAAGAGGAACACCATAGAAAGAGAAATACTTGATAAGGGCCCTAGTTACTTCTGGAGTTGATCGGTTCGGAAGTTCAAATGCTTGTCCTAACTTGCTAAATGCGTCAATTATTGTCAAATAATAGCGTGATTCTATAGAGAATATGTCAATAAAGATTTCTTGTAGTGGTTTAGTCTGCGTTTGTGTCAGTTGAAGTTTAGGCTTTAGCGGTTTTCGGTCATACTTTATCCTTCTACAGGCTTCACAAGAATTTATGAAACTGGATATGGTCTGTTCCATATTATGCCAAAAGTAAGTACGTCTAATGTGAGTCAGGGTTTCCTTTATGCCACGGTGGCAGGTTTTGCCAAGGTGATATTTTTCTACTATATCTCTCTGTTCTGATTCGTTATCTACAAATACTACTCTTTTAGTGCATTCGAAAAATTGGACTTGTTCCTTTTTAAATAAGAATATTACCATTTCAGTAAACTGTCGCTTATGTCTGTCATCCTCAAAGTAGATAAAATATTTTGTGTTATTTCGAATGTATTCTTTAAGAAACTGTTTTACAAGATCTGGTCTATTTACGGGCAAATGTACTTCTAACACCTTTTGTCTTTCTCTGGATATGTATTTTACTGCTAATTTGTCAATGAGCCAGGTATATACTAAAATCTGGTTGGGTTTGGTGTCTATGGCCTCATTCAGAATAGGTATACCTTGAGACTCAGTATCCTTTCCTGAATGAACTGTATTACTATTTGATTTACTTGAAGCTGTCAAAGTTGAACTTGAAGGACATGGTATAGAATAAGGAGATTTAACATTACCGGACAACGTTCTTTCTGAATCTGAATCTGAAATTACTACTGTTTTTTCCGAATCGGAATCCGAAATGGACATGGCTTCCTTTTGTTGATTTTGTTCTTTACCTAAATTCACTATTTCTTTAGTAAGCTCTTCTATATATTTATTTCTGTCTTCATCTTTATCAACGTTAACTTTTGTAGATATATTATCTTCATTACCTAAAGCATTAGTTTTTATACGCGAAAGAGCATCGGCATTGCTATTTTGTTTGCCACTTTTGTGAACAATGTCGAAATTATATTCAGATAGTCGTAAGCGCCAACGGGTGAGTCTACTGTTTGTTTCTTTCAAGGTATTAAGCCAAGCGAGGGGTTTGTGATCGGTAACTATTGTAAATTTGTTACCGTAGAGGTATGGACGGAAGTGTTTTACCGCCCAAACTATGGCAAGTAATTCCTTCTCAGTGACACTGTAACGCGTCTCGGCATCGTTTAGCGTGCGGCTCGCATACGCAACTGGTTTGTCGCTGCCGATCGTGCCTTGGGACAGGACTGCACCAAGAGCAAACTCGGAAGCATCTGTAGTCAGTATATACGGTCTGCTAGGATCAGGGTATTGAAGTAAGGGTGAGTTCACAAGTAATTCTTTGCATTTCTGAAATGCAGCTATGTATTTTTCATCATTAATGGGTTTTACACCTTTTTTCTTTAATCGTGCTGTCATCGGTTGAGTAATTTTTGCAAAATCTTTTATGAAACGGCGGTAATAGCCAATGAGTCCTAAGAAGCTTTTTATTTCTGTAGTTGTACGAGGCAAAGGATAATCTAAAACAGCTTTGATTTTATCGTTGTTGGGTTTCAAACCGTCATTAGTAATCGTATGTCCGAGGTATAAGACCTCTTTCCTAAGAAATTCTGACTTGTCTAGTTGGATTTTTAAATTGGTTTGTCTCAATCGGTCAAATACGGTTCTTAATTTTGTCAAATGCTCTTGTAAACTGGAAGAATATACAATTATATCGTCCAGATACACAAGACAATGGATTCCTTGCAAGCCACGTAACACGTTATCTATCGTTCTTTGAAATGTCGCCGGCGCTGTCTTCAGCCCGAACGGCATACGGGTGAATTCGTAATGTCCTGAGTTTGTTGTGAATGCTGTTTTTTGTCTGTCTTCTTCTGCTACCTCTATTTGGTGGTAACCGCTCGCCAAGTCGAGAGTAGAGAAGTAACAACTGCGTCCTAGTTTGTCAAATAAGTCTGTTATGTTTGGGAGAGGGTACTTGTCGTCTATTGTAATTTCGTTAAGACGTCTATAGTCAACTACTAAACGGTATTTCTTTTCATTACTAGCATCTGCTTTCTTCGGAACCAAATGTACAGGAGCACTCCAGGGTGAGTGAGAATTGATAACTATATTATTTTCTAGCATTTTATTTACTTGTTGGTTTATTTCATCGTTAATAGCTTGTGGCTGTCTATATGGACGTATATAGATAGGGTCTTCGTTACGTGTTCGAATATGATGTTTAACCTCGTTGGTAAAAGTTAAAGGTAGTTCATTGGAATGAAAAATGTCTTTGTACTCTAGACAAAGTTTAGAAATAAGTTCCTTTTCTTCTGAATTCATGTGGTCTAAACGTAGCTTTTCAAGATTTTCAGTCAGTATTTTGTCAACGTCTAAGTCACTGTTATGGTCTATTTTATTAAGTTCACACTTTTCACCGTTATATTTAGTTACAATAAATGGACTGGTAACTGTTAATGTCATTTCTGTTTCTAAGGTGTTTTGGATAATGGTTGTAGCAAAACCATTTTTACAAGTTACTAAGGCGGCTGGCATTCGCACACCATCACAAAATAATTTATAATCCATTATAGCTTCACCATTTTCTACGTTAGTTGGCAATCTAACTCTCTGTTCGCAACGCGGAGCTAATTTAATTGTAGTAGGGTAATTGTATATAATAGGTATAGACGACGAATTTGTAAAAAGTATTTGACTTTTCATATCTATTTTAGCATCTAATTGTTTTAGTAGGTCACTTCCTATAAGTCCATCATAATGACTGTCTACTTCATAAATATAAAATTTGTGTGTTTCAGGGTTATTAAATGTTGGGAATAATGGTATAACTATAACTTCATCGTGCTTGCTGGAGGCGTGTGTGCTGATGACTTCAAAAGGTTCGTATTGTTTATAGTTATTATAATATTCGTTCACTTTTCTAGGACTAATAAAAGATCGCGAACTTCCTGTGTCTACCATTAGTTTCGCATTTATCTCGGGAATATTGATGTAAGGTAACTTTAATGTATTACAATTTAGATTTATTATCTCGGTTTTTGGTCTGAGGCACCTATGTGAAAATTTTCAACACTTTGGACAGGGGCATCATGACTATTTGGATCAACGACGCATTCGTTCAATTCGACGTTTTCCAAATACTCATCATACTCATTGTTACACATATTATCATCGTACTCATCATTCATGTAATTAGGTTCTATATCTTGAGATTCGTTCAGATTATAAAGTTCATTCATACGAAAACCTTGAGGTTTTGCAGGTGGAGCTGTACGCATGCTAACGTCAGTGGATTGTTGAGGTGGTAATCTTTGTGGAGGTTGGTAACCGAATTGTTGACCTTGGTTGAAGTTTGGTCGGTAACCGAACTGTTGACCTTGGTTGAAGTTTGGTCGGTATCCGAACTGTTGACCTTGGTAAAAATTTGGTTTATAGCCGAATTGAGGCTGATTCTGATTTAGCTGGGGACGATACCCAAACTGGTTGAACTGGGGTTTATAGTCAAATGACTGTTGTGGCAACTGCGATTTATAATTAAATTGTTGCGGTTGTGAAGCAGGTAATCTCATCTGTTTACTTGGTGGAATACCAAATTTAAATTTTGGTTGATTTTGCTGCTGATTAAAATTATTATTAGGATTACTATTTGGTGTAATTCCAAACTTAAATTGCTGTTGTGGTTGAACGTGAGCTGGAGTAAAATATGGTTTCATTCCAAATTTATCTACAAATGGATTATGGTTCATAAGTTGTGGTTTTGACTGTAAAATATTTTGCGATTTCAGCATTTTATTTTTGGAATTATATTGGTATAAGAAATTAACTTCTTCAAGTACTATGCTAAGCGCCTTTTCAAGAGAATCGCATCCTTTTAGTCGCACAATGCGAAGGAGATCCTCAGGTAAATTAAATAAAAACACATTCATTGACATATTATCATAAATAGTTGTCTTACTTCGGCGTAAACTCGGATCATTGATTAAATTCACTTTGGCAATCAAAGTGCTTTTTACATACTGAATTCTATTACAAAAATCAAGATATGATTCGCCACTGTTAATTTTCATAGTTTCCAATTCTATAGCTATACACTCTTCCGAACGTGGATCACCGAAATGTTGTTCCAACGCTATCTTTAACGCGGGCCATGTATCTAAATCTTGTCGTTCACTAATAAGATTAGCCGCTTTCCCTGTTAATCGAGATGTGATTACATGAAAAACGTACAAATCCTGAATTTCGTTATTTTCTAAACGGCAACACTGTATAACATATTCGCACTTTCTTATAAATAAATTTAATAACTTTTCATCTCCGTCAAATATAGGAATGATGTTGGACATTTCCCGGGGAATTTGCACTATTCCTTCCATTTTGCGATAAAATAGAGAAAACAAGTAATGTATTAATTATTTAAAGTATAATCTAAAATTATTTTTGATGTAAAAAAAATAATGTTTTACGTACACTATTTTAGGTAAGTATGTACTTAATTTTCTTTAAAAATATAACGTTTCTTTTTGTAAAAATCTTTAGTTAAACTTTACTTAAATCTACTCTAATAGAAACAATTAAAAGTACTTCGATTGTCGGAAATAACTTTAACCACTTCCTAGAAACTTATAACTATTATAGGTGAAAATGATTGGGAAAAGACTGGAAAAGCGATTTTAGGTCTACTCACAGACTGCCCATATCACTCGTTGAGTCTTAGCTGAAGATCCTTCGGAGGTCTCGTCGTGTAGAGCACCCACATAAAGTTCTCGACTTATTTGTTTGGTTCGTTGGATTTCCGTGGAAAACGCGTGAAAACGTTCGGCGCGATACTAAAGTTGAGTATTTTCGCGACGCGGAAATCCTACCGGCTGCGCCAGTCAAAGCGTGGGCGAGCCGGAGGATCTTTTAAAAATACAATTTTTAATATTTTAGGACGTTTATTCGTCACAAAAGACAGCTAAAGACTAGTTCTTATTCTAATACAATTTCATCTCATGCACCCAACTACCTGGGCTTATCGGTTCCGGCCGCTGACTCAGCGTCTGGATTTCTAGAAGATGTTTTGCCGACTCGGGGCGATAGTAGAGTCAGCGGACGTAACTTGTATTTTGTGATCAATAGGTTCCTATATTTTCCTATACAAAGTACTTATATGTAGATATAAGTATCAACTTTATAAAAACAAATATCATATTCCTAACTATTTAATTTATTTAACAGGTGATATGTGATTCAAATTTAAAAATTAGAGATATTGTTGCACGTTGGCGAGGAAGTGCTCATGATTCTCGGATTTTCAATGAGAGCAGAATAAAAGAGAAGTTTGAAGCAGGAGAATTTCATGGACGTCTTTTGGGTGATAGTGGGTACGCTTGTACCTCATATTTATTTACTCCCATACTAAACCCAAGTAACCTTAGACAAGAAAGATATAACAGGTAATAGTATAACTTTAATAACTCTAATACAAATAAACATCAATATTTGTATTGAAATGTTTGTCAAAACACAATTTATGGGCTTAGATAACATCAGCCCTGTGGAAGTAACTTCCAATAAGATTCCACTTATTCTGCTCTACAATTTCCCATTTAACTTATTATTAACTAGCAGCTGCCCGCGGTTTCACCCGCGTGGTTCCCGTTCCCGTGGGAATATCGGAATAAAAAGTATCCTTTGTTTTAATCCAGGCTATCTACTATCTGTGTGCCAAATTTCAACTAAATCCGTTCAGTAGTTTTTGCGTGATTGAGGAACAAACATCCAAACCCACAAACTTTCACATTTATAATATTAGTAGGATCATGAAAAAATCAAGGGATAGTAATTTAATTTCATCATATCAGCCACACGACACCCACTGCTGGGTATAGGCCTCCCCTAAGGATCTCCACGACGATCGGTCCTGCGCTACCTGCATCCACTGGCTTTCCGCGACCTCCACCAGATCGTCGGTCCACCTTGTCGGGGGCCTACCCACGGAGCGTCGTCCGGTGCGCGGTCGCCATTCCAGAACCTTTCTGCCCCAACGGCCATCGGTTCTTCTCGCTATGTGTCCCGCCCATTGCCACTTCAGCTGAGCAATCCTTCGAGCGATGTCGGTTACTTTAGTTCTCCTGCGGATCTCCTCGTTTCTGATTTGATCACGTAGAGAAACGCCGAGCATGGCTCTCTCCATTGCACGCTGAGTGACCTTGAGCCTCCTTATGAGACCCATAGTTAGCGGCCACGTTTCACTGCCGTAAGTCATCACTGGCAACACACACTGGTCATAGACTTTCGTCTTGAGACACTGAGGTAAGTCGGACGCGAAGATTTTTCGAAGCTTCCCGAATGCTGCCCACCCGAGTTGGATTCGACGAGAGATCTCTTTCTCGAAGTTGGACCTACCTAACTGGACTGCCTGTCCTAGGTATACGTAGTGGTCAACAACTTCAAGTGTAGTGTTCCCAACATGAATTGGAGAGGGTACAACATGGGCATTTGACATAATTTTCGTCTTATCCATGTTCATCCTAAGACCCACTCTTTGGGAAGCACTACGGAGATCTTCGAGCATTGTGTTCAGGTCTTCCATGGTCTCAGCCATAAGGACTATATCATCGGCAAAACGAAGGTGTGTTAGGTACTCGCCATTAATGTTGATGCCGAGTCCTTTCCAGTCCAAGAGTTTAAAGATGTCCTCCAACGCAGCTGTGAACAGTTTCGGAGAAATAACGTCTCCCTGTCTCACACCACGCTGCAGTTGGATAGGATTTGTGTTCTGGTTCTGTACTCGGATCGTCATGGTGGCATTTTGGTATAAGTACCTCAACACCTCGATATACCTATAGTCCACTTGGCACCTTTGGAGAGACTGCAGCACCGCCCAGGTTTCAATCGAATCAAAGGCTTTCTCATAGTCCACGAACGCCAAGCAAAGTGGCTCATTATATTCCTCAGTCTTCTGTATAACCTGCCGCAGCGTATGGATGTGGTCTATGGTGCTAAAGCCTTTTCGGAACCCGGCTTGTTCGGGAGGTTGGAAGTCGTCGAACTTGCGAGCGAGACGATTCGTAAGGACTCTCGAAAACAACTTATAGACATGACTCAGAAGCGAGATGGGTCTAGAGTTCTTTAAGAGGGACTTGTCACCCTTTTTAAAGAACAAGATCACCTCACTTATGTTCCATGTCTTTGGCGTTCTGCCCTGGACGATGACGGAATTAAAGAGCTTCTGGAGGACTTTGAGTATCGGCTTACCGCCCGCTCTCAGAAGTTCTGTAGTGATTCCATCGTCACCCGCCGCCTTGTTGTTTTTCAGCTGTTTGAGAGCCATACTAATCTCGAACAGGCTGACGTCCGGGATATATATTTTAGTCCGGAATTTAATTTACTTTTTTATATTTATTCCAAATCTTTCGTCTCTTTTTTCTATACAACTATTACATTCTGAACAATTTGAAGTAAACAATTTCAATTTAAAGTTAATTTTACTACCTCGACCTTATTTTATATTATGAGGGAAATCGAAATCCTTACTAATATTATAAATGCGAAAGTCTGTTTGTTTGTTTGTTACGCCTTATACAAGTATATACAAGCGTCTTAACTACTGAACCGATCATCATGAAATATTGCATACCATGTTGTCAGGAATACAGAAAAGGACATAGGGTACTTTTGATCCAGAAAATACTTACGTACAGTTCTCGAGGGATAGCAAAAAACTGTCCACGCATACGAAGTCGCGGGCGGCCGCTAGTAGTAAAATAATTTCAAGTGCCATATTTGACACATTATTTGTCATGCTCGAGACGAGTGGTCTAGATCCAATTATGTTCTAGAGAGGTAGAGTGCTTAATTTATGTGAAGTTCACCTATATTATAAGTAAGAACTCGGAAAATAATAAGTACCTACTACTGGGTGACCTTAAGTTGAATCTTTTTATCCTTATCCTTATCCTTACATATAATAAAACAGTAAAAAGTGTGTCTGTACATTACATTATATTTAAATAAAAAAAATATCTGGGGCGATGGAGACATAGTAATAGAGTAAGATTTTGAAAAAAAAGTGTGTCTGTTTGTCTGTTTGTTTGTCTGTTTGTTTGTCTGTTTGAACACGCTAATCTCCGGAAATACTGAACGGGTTCAAATTAAACTTTTTTTGTTATATAGCTGTTAAGCCTGGGCGTAACTTAGGGTATAATTGATTTTGGAAAATGGAACACCTGATGCAGAACCATAATGGTCCAACTTAACCATAAGGAATACAAAAATGACACCTTAGCAAAAGTTGTTCAGCCTGATGAGCATTTTTTGTTGAGGTATAAAAATCGAAGATCTGGAATACCTGATGCAGAACCATAATGGTCCAGCTAAACTAAACAAAATATAAAAATGACACCTTAGCAAAAGTTGTTCAGCCTGATGAGCAGTTTTTGTTGAGGTACAAAAATCTAAGATCTGGAACACCTGATGCAGTACCATAATGGTTCAGCTAAACTTTACAATATATAAAAATGTCATCTTTGCAAAAGTTGTTCAGCCTGATGAGCATTTTTTGTTGAGGTACAAAAATCGAAGATCTGGAACCCCCGTTGCAGAACCATAATGATTCAGCTAAACTATACAAAATATAAAAATGACACCTTGGCAAAAGTTGTTTGATCTTCAATTTTTGTTGAGATACAAAAATTGAAGATCTGGAACACCTGATGCAGAACCATAATGGTCCGGCTAAACCATACAAAATATAAAAATGTCATCTTGGCAAAAGTTGTTCAGCCTGATGAGCATTTTTTGTTGAGGTACAAAACTCAAGATCTGGAACATCTGATGCAGAACCATAATGGTCCAGCTAAACCATACAAAATATAAAAATGAGATCTTGGCAAAAGTAATTCAGCCGGATGAGCATTTTTGTTAAGGTATGAAAATTGAAGGTCTGGAACACCCGATGCAGAACCATAATGGTCCAGCTAAACTATACAATATATAAAAATTACATCTTTGCAAATTAAAAGTTGTTCAGCCTGACGAGTTTGTTGAGCCTGATGAATCGAAGATCTGAACACCTGATGCAGAACCATAACACTGCCACAACTATTTTTTATGTAACTACATTAGTACATTTATATGCATACGCCGAAGTCATAAAGTCCACGCGTACGAAGTCGCGGGCATCAGCTAGTATTTAATATTTTATTTGAGAACTAGCGACCGCCCGCGACTTCGTCTGCGTGGAAAAAAATTTTGCTATCCCTCGGGATTAAAGCTTTTTTCTGGATGAAAGATACCCTATGTCCTTTTCTGTACTCCTAAGAACGTGTATATAAAATTTCATGATGATCGGTTCAGTAGTTAAGACGTGAAGGCGTAACAAACAAACAAACGGACTTTCGCCTTTATAATATTATTAGTAAGGAAGTAAGGATATGCTATTGAAAATTGACAAAACTAAAAAATACTATTTTTTCGGGGAATGCGGCCACGCGCAGTATAAGGTTTCGTAGCAACTTTTAAATAAAAGTTGACAAGCTTACATTTGCGGTCGTGTGCACTCATTTTGTATGAAATGAACTACAAATACAAGTTTGTCTTTGTACCTTTGGTAATTTTTATTTTGGAAACTTCATTTGCCTCGATACCTGTACTTACTTATTTATAATTCATTGAGAGTATTTAATAACTGCAGTATTTTAACACGTTTTTATTAGGTTGCTTTCGCGTTTGTTTGTGTGTTTGTGTGTTTCTCCACAAAGTTTGCGAACGATTTTATCCTAGCTTCCCGATGAGCTAGAGACTTAAAACTTTGAACATAGGTCAGAACTGGAAGGCAATGCAATATTATGGTGTCATTGAGCTGATCTGATGATGAAGCCGGAAGAAGGCCACAGGAACTCTATGATGAAACCATACAACCCCATCGTGTTTGGGCTCGTTAGCATCGTCTTGACGAGTACTTTAATGGAAGATGAGGTCCAGGGTCTGATGATGAAGCCGAAAGTCCATGCCATAGGAACTCAATATTGAAACCATGCAACCCCATCGAGTTTGGGCTCGTTTGAATCGTATTGACGAGTACTTTGTTAGGAAATAGTTTCCAGGGCCTGATGATGGAGCCGGAAGAAGGCCACTGGGACTCTGTAATAAAACCATGCAACCCCATCGAGTTTGGGCTCGTTTGAATCGTCTTGACGAGTGCTCCGATAGGAGATGGTATATTTTTAGTCTCAGCTCGTTAACTAAAAAGCAGAAAATAAAAATTTACAAAAAAAAAACTTTTTTGAAAACATGTTTTTAAAACGGACTAAATTATTACAAAAAAATCGGACTAAAACATTAAAACGGACTAGTAAAAACAGACTAAAAAGTAAAAAATATTTTTTTCTGTAAATATTTATAACCAGAAGTTTTAAATCTAAAAACGTGGGGCGCATGCTAAAGACAATATGGATGATAAATTTTACAAAATGCGCCCCACGTTTTTAGATTTAAAATTTCTGGTTATAAATATTTACAGAAAAAAATATTTTTTACTTTTTAGTCTGTTTTTACTAGTCCGTTTTAATGTTTTTAGTCCGATTTTTTTGTAATAATTTAGTCCGTTTTAAAAACGTGTTTTAAAAAAAGTTTTTTTTTCAGTAAATTTTTTCAGATACTTTGTCTGTTTTATTTAAAAAGCTACAGCGTAATATGTACCTATATCGTAAACAAAACTAAATATCAAAAAGTGGTCTTCACAAACCTATAGTGTTTTCAAAAGACATATGCAAAGACAACCCACCTGCGAGATTGACGAGAAAAAAAAATATCCTCACTTTCAATGTAGAGGAGATAGGTACACAAAAAAATATTTTTCTATATTTTTTTCTACTACTTTTTGGCGTGATTAATCTACAGTTTTCTATTAATAAGGGCCTTTGAGCTGAACCGCGGACGGACAGACAGACAGACTGACGGACAGACGGACAGACAAGGCGAAACTATAAGGGTTCCTTGTTGACTTGACTACGGAACCCTAAAAAGCAATATCGAAGAATAGCATAATATTATGTTACCTTTATCGATTATGTATAATACCTATACCGAAAGGAAAACCCGCATACAATAAAACTACATTAATTTTAAGGGGTCATTTCCCCGCTTACCTGGAGAAATATTAAAGCTCACAAAATTCTAAGTGTACATTTTATTGAGTAGCTTTATAAATTTTTACGACGATTTTTATAGCGTTTCGCACAATGAAACATAGAGCGGGGAGCGAGCGCCAGACTGTACAGTTTTATAAGCCTTCTATTGGTTGTTTGCTGACTTTCACTTGTCCTGATATAAAGTTCGCGTAAGTACGTCCGAACTGGCATGGCAATGGAACGGAAACAATGAGTAAAGCAACACACACACGCAACTAAATTATGAGAGTCGGAAGCTTCCATGAAATTCATTCGAATACTCGTACAGCGTAATGTGATATCAAACTCGTAAATTTTCAAAATGTCCAGAATACGCATGTGATAAAGAAATTAGGTTTGAATCAGTAGTTTGTTTGTAAATGCAATATACAGAGTACAGCCCCCCTGGCATGACCGACGAAACACGATTTATATTGCGTTTAATCGTCACCCAACTGTCAAAATCCATTGTCTTTAACAGTTAATCGTAATAAATCAATATATATATCGTGTTTCGGTAGTTTTGATTGGCAGGCAGACAGTGGCACTGAAAAAGTGTTAACTAAATATCTAGTCAAGATTAGCATTGAAGTACCAAAGAGTAAAAAAATTCAAAGAACTCGTGCCTTTCACGACCTTCTGGTACATTGAAAATGAATTTAATGAATTTAACAAAATATTTTATTATTCTTTTCTTATAGACATTAATATTTTATTGAAAGGTAACCTAAGTACTATGTATAATTAAAACATCTGAATTTCTAAATAAATAAACCCTAATAAAAAAAAATAAAAAATAGTAAGCGACGTCACTTCTAACGATTTTTAAATCTTTGACTAGCTAGATCTGGAATCAACTCTCGCTTCACGCTCTATTCACGTCATACCATCTGTTGACCTACTAGCTAATCAATATCAATATTATGGTTTTAATATATATCTAAATACTTTTTTATGTATAAAAAAGGTGGAAATAAATAAAAAAATACAAAATATAAAACACTATTGCAAGCTTTGAAATATACAATTATTTAAAAACTTCAATCGTACCTACTACGTATTACCATTATCCCGCGCCGCGCACGTCGCCCGCGGTATCCCAACATTTCACTTCATAAAGGATAAGCTACAGCCCAGACCGTAAGAGTCAGGGACATATCCTAATTTCAGTAGGTAGCCTAACTCAATATCTCTAGGGGTTTTTTTTTCATTTTTTTCGATATCGCTTTTCGTTTTTGAGAAATTGTCGATTTAGGGAGAAAAGACCCCGAAAAAGTGTGTCATTTTTCTACATTTATGCGATTTTCGAAAAAAGTTTTTGACTTTTTTAAATTTTTTTTCGCCATATTGTAGCCCTTGCTAAGCCGCATCTTTTGACATTTAATACATACACGTAGACCCAAAACTCACGGGACCAGGGCAATGTCTCACTTTGACTGAAATTGGGTACCTTACCGAAGCGATTGAAAAAACATTTTCAACAAAAGTGAAAACAAAAGTGAAATAAGAAAATGTGTAGGTATTCAACTGTACATTTAACGACGAGTTGAAAATCTATCGAGTTGCAAATCTGAGAAGTTTAAAATCTGCCGAGTTGGAAATGAGTTGAATTTTAATTTTTCTTTGACCTTGTCGAACCTCTATTTTCCACAACAGAGGGGTTGATTTGATACGTTTCCGTTTTGATAAATAATTAATAAACAAGGAACCAAGCAGCTTAGTCGTATAGAGGCTTAAAGATCCATTTAAACTTGGTTTGATGTGTATTCAAAGTGGGGTCAAGAAATAATGCAAAAGAAACGTTTTACATGTACTTACAGCCTTTTTGGGTGGCCAAAAGGTCGGAAGCTGCGATTAGCCAGCGTTTGAAGTCTTTATGGCAGTCATTTTGGATGAAATGCCCGACTCAAATTCAAAGAACACCCCAATGTCTTTGCCTCTGTATTACTTTTAAACATTGAAACCTTTTCAGTGGCCATCATTTCAATTAAAAGCTTTCATACAAAATTAAATTGGAGATCGTCAGATATTGAGGCTTCATTTAATTGATAGCTTTATTTTACTGTTCATAATTTAATCCCAAGGTAAAGTTCATACCAGTAACATAATTGTTTACGTTTCATCTTGCAATTACCGTAAATTCCGTTATTTAACGTAAGAGCAAAATTTATTCATGATGGAAAAGGTCATGTATGGATGAATTTTAATAGACGATGATGAGACTAGATGCGCGTCGAATAATTACGGCGGTCAGCGGAGACCCGGGGCTTTCAAACACCCATTTACATATCGCTAAGCAGGACATTCTAAAGGCTAATGAAATTCTGGTTTCACACCTCATTCACTAAGATAAAAGTTGGACTGGGATTTTATAAAATGGTGGTTTAAATAGTCCAATTTACATTAATCACTGCCTTAGGCACTGTAGTTTCCAAAGATTTATTCGTTTAATATTGGATGAAATGGACAATTTCATAGAGGTAACACATTGTTTAAAACCTTACCAAAGTGACTAACGAGTAGGAAAATATACATAATTTTACTAGAAGCCATCTAAAAGCCTTGACTTTCCTAGTAGTGTATCAAGAAAAAACAAGTTACTTAATTAACTTTCTACTCTAAGTTGGCAGGGATCAACGTAAATTGAATATCGGAGAGGGACAGAATATTATCATTACATACTATATAGGTTAGGGTGGCCAACCCTACCTTTAATATGTATCCTACTATATTGCAGGCTCACCTGCTATATTTTTGAAAAAATATATATATAGTACGCAAAACTATTATATTTTTTCAAGCGAAAATTTCAACAAAAGCAGCAACTAAAATGGTTACTTATATGCACAAAGTAATTGCATAATAATTTTGTGTTTATGGTTGTTGAATAAATTATGAAAATGTTTAGTAAGTATAAAAAATACAACTTCATTAAAAACCTTCAAATAAAACGGAAGCCTACTTTATTGGACTTTTTCGCCATCTACTATATTTTTACACGTAATAGGGAATATGCATCAATTTTTTTTTTAATCTTAACCAAAAGTATAATGCGTGAGAAAGTTAACTGTAATATTAAAACTTTTCTCTTGCGTTTTTTTCTCGTGATATTGTTACTTGAAGTTAGCGCGCAGCAGCACCCGCCGAAAACGCTCCATACAAAATGGTGACGTCACACATCACGTTTCAGGAGTGTTTCGGCGCGTTTTATATGGAGTTAGCCAATAATCTTCAATTATCTCCCTACATTTTGCGTTTAAGTACATATGTGTCATACAAAATATTGTTTCTTATTCGATATTCTATCTGACTGTAAAGTGTATTATATCCGAAAATGAAAAAAAAAAATCGTTATTTTCCCCTGATTTCATCGTGTGATAAAACTAGGATTATACATTTTTTTTATTTTTTTTCCTGTTCCATCATGTTTTTATAAGTGTCCGCAGCGATCAAGCTCAAATTCATCAAAATCGGTGACTTATGCATATTCCCTATTATATTGAAAATACTATATTTGACGCAAAAAAAAGTTGGTAACCCTACACTATAGGTTCAAGCTCACTTCAAGATCTATCTACATTACACAGGGTGTTTTTTTAACACTCGACTTTTGTGGTGTGGGAGACAGTCAAACTGAACAACTTTGTCTATGGGACCAACTTAATCAGAGCAAACGAATAATCAGCTGTTCCATAGAAAACGTCAATAATCATATCTACTCGACCGAAATGTATTACTACAGTAGCCCGTAATACATTTAAATTATCAAAAAGGTTACGGCTCACCGTTGTGATATAGTTATTTATTACGAAATTATAGATCCTTTAACCCAAGTTTTACAGATCGCAACCCGCCGTAACCTATATTTAGCCCAGTAAATGAAAAGGTGTAGAGGGAAATGATTGGAACACAATTTTTGACTTCGTAACTTTGTTGGGACCAGTTAGGAGGAGAACATATCAAAAGTCCCCGACCGTAGCCCCTATGCCGGGGGGGAGGGGGGTGTTTGAATGTCCCATTTTTCGGTTTTTCAGATATATCTTGAAAACTATGCATTCCAGCGACATGAGTTCTTTTATAAAATAAAAGCTGATTAAATTTGAGACAAGATTTATAATGGAAAAATTTTCGATATCTTGTATAGTTTTTGAGATATCCGCTCCTGAATATCTGTAATTTAGGAAAAATAATATTTTTTTATTGATGTTTTATTCGCCCCCATTTCATCCGCATAATGGCTGAAATACTAACAATAACGATATACGTCGAGTTAGATTTGCATCCATATGCTAAAATTATAAATTTAGCTATTTTTACTTCGAAAATGAAGGATTTTCTATACACAACTTCATCCCCCTTTTCATCCCTTCGGGAGTAAAATTTTCAAAAACGCTGGGACACGTATATATTAATTTTTTATCGTCAGCCTAATCACAAAATTTGAAGATCCTAGCTTCGAAACTGACGGACTTTCATACAAACTTTGGACCCCCGTTTCACCCTTTAGGGGGTGAGTTTTGAAAAATCCTTTCTTTGTGCATCCCTAGACCTCATTAGAAACCTATGTGCCAAATTTGGAGTCTCTAGACCCAGCGGTTTGGGCTATGCGTTGATATGTCAGTCACCAATCAGTTTCTTCTTTTATATATTAAAGATAAAATTACAGACTTTAATAGTGAATATCTCGAAAACTATACAAGATATCAAAAAAAATACTGAATTAAACATGTAGCAAATTTAACCAGCATTCATTTTGTGAAAAAACTCATGTCGCTGGAATGTATAGTTTTCGAGATATATGTGAAAAACCGAAAAATGGGACCTTCAAAACTCCCCCTCCCCCCCGGCATAGGGGCTACGGGCGGGGACTTTTGATATGTTCACCTCCTAACAGGTCCAAACAAAGTTACGAAGTCAAAAATTGTGTTCCACGCCTTTCCCTCTATACCCTTTTTTGAGCATTCCTTTCCTGAACTAATTTGTATATCTCCAAAAATGATAGATTTCGAGGTTTACCACATGGTTTAGCTATTGTCGTGTTCTACAGCTTTGTTTGATTGCCACTAATAATAGTAAGCCTATGGAAAGTGACCATACACAGATTTAAGACCAGATAAAGTCCATCCATTTTCATCTGGTCTTAAATCTGTCTATGGCTGCTTTTCATAGTCTTACTATTATCAGTGGCAATCAAACAAAGCTGTAGAACACGACAATAGCTAAACCATGTGGTAAACCTCGAAAACTAAAAAAATATCATTTTTGGAGATATACAAATATAGGTTACGGCGGGTTGCGATCTGTAAAACTTGGGTTAAAGGATCTATAATTTCGTAATAAATAACTATATCACAACGGCGAGCGGTAACCTTTTTGGTAATTTAAATGTATTACGGGCTACTGTACTATATGGAACAGCTGATTATTTTTGGTTCTGATTGGTCCCTTGAACAAAGTAGTTCAGTTTGAAAATCTAAGCCACACCACGATTCAACCGTATATGAAAGAAGTATAGTAGTCAAGGTCAACTTCCCAAAATATATAACAACACTGAAGTATCTATTCAATGGGGCGATTATGTAAACGTAATCCTTGTCAATTTTTTGCAGAAGGTAACCATCCCTCCGGCGCTCACCTGGGTCTTTTTGACAATATTTTAATATTCGGTGACGGAACAGGCCGGCCGCCCGCCCAAGCCTGTATTTGATATTTTTATAGCCCTCCATTATTATCGTGAGATATGGTCCAATGGCGTTCGTGTGAAAAGGGCCAATTTTATATCACATCAACATGTTTACGGGACATTACTTTTTTTAATTTTGTACCTTAATAAGTTTTACGAAAATTAATTACCGGCTGTGTGTATACGTACTCCATCTATAATATACCCTACATTAACTAACGATTTTAATAGTAACAAGGAAAACCTGTCCATCAGCCATTTTTAATGTCCCCACTGCTGGGGCACAGGCCTTCTTTGCGGGTGGATAAGGAGGATGGGCCATAACCATACTCCACCACGCAGGCCCAATGCGGATTGGTGGGTGTTATCGACTGCAAATCGCAGCCGAGACCAACGGCTTAACGTGCCTTTCGAAGCACGGAGGAGCTCGAGATAATACATTTTTGGTCACCCATCCCATGACCGACCCTTGCGAAAGTTGCTTAACTTCCGCGATCGCTGAGCCCGGCGCTAAACCACTGCGCCACCGGAAGGAAGGAAAACCTAATTGCTATTAATAACTGAAACTTAAGAACGAGCGAACATTAAGACCGTTTAATTAAAGATGAAATTATTTCTAAAACAGAGTTCTAAAATCCTGCTTTCAGATTTAGATACACTGCGGACTAAAAGGTCTTCAAATTCTAGCTGCTGAAACTATAAAGTCGCATTGTGTTCAGGTGGTGATTTGTCGGGAGCAAAACCTACGTCGGTCGTTGGCGGGCGGCGGCCATTACCGTACAGTTATTAAAGTATGTGAAATTCTCATTTTCGTATGTGTCGCGTTAATTTCCAACACCGAACGAGAGCAACTTACGTCATTTGCGACGTAAAACTTCTATAGAATAACGAAAATTCCGTCGGAATATTTGTCAACACTCATCACGATCATAAATTCTGAACAGCATATGCCTGATAACAGATTATATTGCCTTAATAAATCACAGAGACGGATCCGTATTGAATTAATTGAGAAAAAATAACGTTGCTGTACATCGCTGGGTTTCATAAATTATACTATTAGGTAGGTACTTTAAGAACATGCTTGTAAGTATTTGAAATTCTACGATTATTTTATGAATCTTACAACGTGGTTTATCTTTATTGTTTACCTTCTGATTTAAATACACTTTAAAGAAATAATTATTTGATTCAAATATCTTAAAGAAGGTCTTTAAATTAACAGTCCTTTCAAAGATTGTTTTTGCGTCGCAGCCGTCTATGTATTACTTACCGTACCTTTATCGGGCAAATAAATCTTCTGTCAAATACCGGATTAAACTAGCATTTACCGTAACCAATTATTATTCAGACGTGAATTAAACCCCCGACAAGCCACAAATTATCGCTTCTGTCTAATGCTCAAATAATTATAGTCCTAAACACCTAACATATCCTTTTAAATAATACATTATCGTGTTGACATTTTCCAAGCTCGGAGCGGGTGACGATGAAACAGTCCCAAGTTGTTAAGCCGAAAGGGTTCGTACATTATGATTGTTATAGGAAAAGGTCCAGTTTATTGTGCTAATATTGTGCCTTTTACGTGATCATCATTTAAGGGCTGATGTGCGGCCGTGGAATTTCAGGGACGTTATAGTTATAAAAGCCCGATTAAAATGTTTGCTTACCTACCTTAACCACAGATAATATTACCTTCCTTTGTATGGTGCCTGCTTGCTTTACTTTTTACTCGCTAAAAATAGGTCCAAGTTGAAATATTATGTATCCTATACAAGGTGTTTGGTAAAAGCTTTGTAAAGCCGAATATGGTAGATAGGGATCATGAAACTGAACAATTTCTACTATGGGACCAACTCTAAAATCGCGGAAAAAATCAGCTGTTTCATACATTTTCATATTTTCATTAATAATTTTTGTATGAAACAGTTATGAAACAATTTTTTTTTCGCGATTTCAGAGTTGGTCCCATAGTAGAAGTTGTTCAGCCTATCTATTGTCAAATTTGAAAATCTATCGCAATCGCTTTCAGGATATGATACATTGATACTTCTTTTTGGTACAAATAAAAACTTACCAAAGAAATGTAGCAATGTGTCACATCCATCTGCCAAATGAAAGCGATTGCGATAGATTTTGAAATTAGACAATTAGCCCCCGGTTTGATGGTTCCTATCTACCATATTCGGCTCTATAAGGCTTTTACCAAACACCTTGTATATTTTTTTGTCACCTTGTGTTTTTTTTATTTGTGTATTTATTATATTTGTGTGACCATTATCTTAACTAAAACAACGATAATCATCCTGCTACCTTTTCAAAGCAACTATAACAATTTTTACATTTCTCAAATGTAAGCTCAGCCCAGGGCATCATGTGGATGAAATTGTGTGGTATATAGTATAACAAATACACATTTCATGGAACCAATTACAGTCTCAGTTACTGAAATACATTTACAGTCAATAGGTGGAAGTTATTAGCTAAGCGTTCGATATCCAATACGTGGGAACAAAATTATATTATTCCTATTCAGAAATCAAACAAAGTGTATAGGCAAATGGGCATACTATCTTTTTTTAGAGGTATTGATTTTGACTTGTGTGTCAAATCACTCAAAGGATACAACTGGAAGCAATAGTTTTAGCCATTTTAAATGTCCAGATTTGTTGCACTTCTATTTAAATATATAATAAGCAACACATTCTGGCATTGTGTTGGCATGGCGGAGGCGTTATCGTCCCGCAGTGGACAGTAAATATCCACAGGGACGATGCCCGGAGCGCTGCACGTGACACCATTATTTTATTGTAATCCATGTTTGTAGGCGCTTGTTGTTGCTATTGTATATGTTTATTCACTTGCAATAGAACAAAGCCAGTCTCTTTCAAAACATTATTTTGTGCACACAGAACCTAGAAACTGTAGAGTCCAACTTTATGTTGGAAAGCCTCTCTGAAATACGAAAAATATTAGGTGTTTCATTGAAAATCTTGTTTGGACTGTACGACAGAATTATATTAAAGCTCACAAAAATAAAACTAAGACAGGGGCTTGAAATCTAAATGTAGTTTCCAGATGAGCATCACCAAATGCCAGCTCAGCGACGCGCAAGAAAAAGGAAATTTTCATAAGAATTTCATCTACTTAGTAAGTAGGGAAAACGTGGAAACTGCACTCGAAAATCCAATAACTTTGGTACGAAGGTTTTTTGTATTACCAACTTTCTATTCAATATGTTCATGATTACCTGTGAAATTGATACGGAAGCCTTTTAGTTCAATAACACAGAGGTGCTTCGCAACCATATACTTGGCATGTTGAGAACAACAACTTACCAACGCCTCTACGCGGTTGTCGTTGTGTTATCGAAACTAATAATGATTTTTATATATTCTGTTGAGGCAACAAGTTGATGAAATATTTGCTCAATCGCGTGTGTAACATAGTTTCATTTATTTCACTTCACTCGAGTCAGTCGGCTGAAATAACAACAGCACGACGGACATGAATCAGCAATAAATTACAATGGCGATACGTAATACGTACACGATCCATTGTTGTAAAAATCAATATAGAAAATCTTACGATAAGGAAGGAATAGGACTGCCTTTATGTTATCGTCTCATTTCTGAATGTAATTTATGAAAAAAGGTCGGTTTTATATTGGAGAGGAGATTATTATACCACGTGAAGGAAATCAGACGTAGATAGTTATAATAATACTCGCAACACTGGATGTTCACAAAACTTTACCTTTGGCAAACTCGAGCCTGTATGTTTAATTTAATTCGTCAATAGAGTGTTCACTCCCATAACAAACGTAACCTTCTTCAAACTAGATATTACCAAATGTAATTATTTTCGTTATTGAGTTAAACAATGTAAACAAAACACGAAAAAAACCATGTGACTGAAAATATAAAAAAGATCGAGCATATTTTTAAACAATAATTACAGCCATTAAAATGAGTGAGAATGTCGTACGTACGGTTAAATTTGTTTTACAATGTGGGCACTAAATATCAGATAAATGAAACACAGCGAGCTGAGCCGGGTGATTCCGGCTATTTGCTTAATTTGTTTTCATATAAAATCACAAGCACCACCGAGGGTTACAAATATAATTTCCCTTTTAATTCTAATGAAAACGTAACAGCCGAAGCGAATCGGCATAAATAAAAATTAAAAGTAAGGAACGAGATGAACAGATAAATTTTCAAGTTGAAGGAAGTGGGAAGAAGTTTCATTAAGATTTACTGAAAAGATGCTTAACTAAATAATCCGGACAGGAGTGGGCGCGGGCGGTGCATCGGCCTCTACGACCCTCGCGCTCGAGGGCCCTCCGCCTCTCACTTGCTCCGAGCTCATGCACTTTTCTAGTAGGGAGGTACGCATTGTTTATGCTCTAGTTCGGTTCAGAAACTTACATTTCGCCGCAGATACCGAATTTGAATATCGACTCTGCATTTTATTACTTTTGAAAGCAAAGAACTTTTATACGCTTTATGCAGAACTGCAGAATACTCTATACTTACTTATATAAGAATTTCTAATATTGATATTTGTTAGCACATACAGCGCAGACGTTATTCAAACAATGACACACTCGAAGTTGGTAACTGATGGTTAGTATGTGAACAAGCAAACTACATGTAGCTTAGTGGAAGGATGCTCAAGACATGAAGAGCTCTCGTAGCTCGTAGCGTCCGTAGCGTCCGTAGCGTCGTAGTATCGTAGCGGCGCACTAGCGGGCGTGAGATGTTTATGAATTATGTATCGTCGGGAGGCTGATATTCTCCGTAAAACAGGGACTGGAAAACCCCTTTTTTGGTTAAGCCAATTGTTAGGAAAACCCTATTAAAAAGCTTACCAAATGATAAGGTTTCCCTTTCGTTAGGGTTAGTCGACGTTATGCTTACCGTATTGATAGGGTTTTGGAGACAAGTCTATGAAATACCCAATCAAAAACCCCTTTAACGGTAAGCGGTTCCGGTACTTCGGCCCAGGTGGGACTAGATATAAATTGCTTGAACACGTTTTAAAATCCATTCATAAAGCCTTCATAGTGTTTTCCCGATAGGGTTTTCGGATTCGGTAAGTGCTTACCTGGGTTACCCTGTCGATAGTGCTAGTCGATGATATGCTTAGCGTATTGATGGGGTTTTTGAAAACAAGTCTATTAAATACCCAATCAAAAACCCCTTTAACGGTAAGCGGATCCAGTCCTTGCCGTAAAATTTTACATAAGATTTTATGAACATTTTCGGTGAATCAATTCTGAATGCGAGTTTCCTGCGTAGTTTCTCGGCACAGTGGAATGGAAGCACAATGGAATCTAGAATAACGTTTATTTTCATATTAAACGTGTCGACTCAAAAAGCTTCAATTATGCAGTGGCCGATTGAATAATGACGAGGAATTTGGACCGCAATCACATCGGACAAGATTAATGACGGTGACTGTTGTTGAATAGAAGCGACTCCGTCAATGCTAATTTTGCGGCGATGTGCCCGACGGCTGACACTTAGTTTCCTATCTCACCGCGCTCCCATTTTGACAACAAGGTAATTAGGGGGACAGGGCCCGGCCAGTCAAACTTGTAATTGATAATTTTGTGAACTATTGTAGCGATGGCGGCTGCAGTTATACAAGGTGTTTGGTAAAAGCCTTTTGAATATGGTAGATAGGGACCATCAAACTGAACAACTTTTACTGTGGGACTAACAAAAAAAAATCAGCTGTTTCATACAAAAATTAATAACGAAAATATCATTCATTTCATCATCATTCATCATTATTCGCGATTTGCCATTATACCACACTAAATCCAGGGCTCTGTATATCTTCAATCGCTTTTCAGCCCCTTGGTTGTTCAACCACTCCCACCCCCACCACTGAAAATCTGCGAAGTGCCTGGATCTGTTAATAATGATAGTATGGCAAACTAACAACAGGGATTTCGTCGCTCTGTAAATGGTCCACCTATTTCCGGGGCTAGCTCTTAGTCCATTATAAGATCGTGTTTTGTGAACGTGTAAGGAATTTAATGTGTTGTTGTTTTCCACTAAAAGATTAATGAAAAAGTGCCTCCGAATAGCAATGAGGATCAGTAACAGGTTTGAATCCTATAGTTTTATTGATATAAAATAAACACATATTGATAACTATGAAACCTAGTGAAATAATTTTTGAAATCCGTTTAGAAATGGTTGAGTTAAAAGGGTTTGAAGGAAATGCCAAGTTCAATGCAATATGTGCTTTATCACGTACGACATAAGGTTCGCGTACGTCGCGATGACGTCATAAGGACCCCCAAAAAACCAATGTTTTAGCTCTTATATCTTCTCAGGTTTAAGAGATATCGTAAAAATTTTTTCACAGTTAATCATGTGGTGGCATAAGCTTTCTAATTAGCCACTAAACAAAAATCGTTACTGATCCTCATTGAAATCTGAATAAAATAGATAAATTAATATGCAAGGTGAGACGTGCATTATTATTCTGCATTAATATGTATGACGCGTCTGCTGCAGAAAACGGTGAAAGCTTATTGTTGTACGATGAAATTAAAATTTAGGATATCTTATTTTAAGACAAGTTAACTATGTTTGACATGCAGTATTTTTCCTAGTTGGCTGGGAGTTTTAATTTGTCCTCGAGTACTTTGTACTATTATGTATTCTGTGCCTCGAGCAACCGACACCGAAAGGTCGTTAGAAATCTAAAATTAAATACTCTCGAAAATAGTTTGTTGCTTCTAACACAGCTAAAGATGCTCGCAGCCAAAATCTTAAAAATCTAAATTTATTGATAACTAGCGGCCGACCGCGACATCGTCTGCGTGGAAAAAAAAATTTGCTATCCCTCTGGATTCTGGAACAATCCTTTTTTTTCGGGATGAAAGGACCCTATGTTCTTCTCTGTACCCCTGCCAATATGCATGTAAAATTTCATGATGATCGGTTCAGTAGTTAAGACGTGAAGTTGTAACAAACAAACAAACAAACAAATGGACTTTTGCATTTATAATAATAAGTAAGGATATTAAGTAAGGATTCTCAATAAAAGATTGCCAAGAAATTAAGAAGGCCCACCCAACTCGATGGCATATTTCCCTAACCACATTGAATTCATTCCCTCTTCTCTACCAATTCAGTCCGTTTTTAGAAATAAAAATATGCCACGTAAGCTTATTGATTTCAGCCCCATTAGTAGACAAAATCAACATGGTTTTGCTGTATATTTTGTCGTATTATTCCCCAAAACTGTATACGGCTTCGTCAACTGGAAGGGACGAAGTCAATTCGCTTATCTATGTGTAGGTTCTTCATATAGTTTTACGAAAAGGCATCAATCGTATCAATTTATCTCATTGCAATGTGACTAAAATTTTATTATACATCATAGAGATGTAACATACGCTATTGTTTATATTTCACATCGTTTCAAAGACGCAACTTTATCCCTTCCACGCTTAAATTATTAATGATGAACTTTATCTGAAATTATTTAGTAATTTCACTATAAACAAAAATATATTTTGTATTGACTTCAATTTTATAGTTACCTCCACTATGCTAATACTATTTGAAGTCGTAAGTGTTCATTATTGTGGATTATTCAGGCACTCGTCCCGAACAGCAGTAAAGCTAACTATGTAGTAGATACGCCAACTCATTGCCTCTAACGGCTTATTTGTGCGCGATTGTTAGCAAATAACAACTCTGAACTTAGTTATTAACATTTGATGACAACTATAATACTTATAACTGTGGATAAGTTTCTATTTAAAAAAATAGGTATTATGGTTTTATAAATTGTAATGTAATTATTTTTTAAAAGAAAAAAACTGTAAACAAAAACAGCTTAAAATTAAATACCTCTAAAAAGCAAGAAATAATTTTCGAATCATTCGTTACACATATCAATATTAATAAAACACGTCTAATGAAGTCGGGTGGGGCTTTAAGAAAAAAATGAAGTTGTCCTCCAGCCCCACCCGACTTCAATAGACGTGTTTTATTAATATTGTATGTATGTCTTGCTTTTTAGAGGTATTTAATTTTTAAGCTGTTTTTGTTTTCAGGTTTTTGAAGGCGGTTTTTATTTTTTTTAAAAAGCTTTTTTATTTTCAACTTTTTAGTGGTAGGTATGTAAGCGCAGCGTGTAAATATTAGTTTACTTTATATTATAATATTTTCAATAGTAAAATGCCCAGAACTCAATTTCCAAATTTACGCTGTTTGTTTTTGAGGAGTTCCGTTGTGTCATCGTAGTCCAAGTCTAGTCCAGAACGTTGCATCGCAAACCATGATTTGGTTTGTTTTGGATTGCCATAAACTTACCAAAACCTAAATCACTTTACTTATACTATTTGATTTTGAAGAGTTCCTTTATGTATCTTTGAAGTTCGAAGTCCAATAACAATGAAATTAAATTGTGACCACTCTTGAAGTATACCCTTTCAAACAAAAAAAGAATCATCTAAATCGGTTCATAAACAAAGAAGTTATGTCCGAAATTCCATAAAAACTCGTGCGATGGCGAGCTAAATAATTGATATTTTTCAGGATTATGAAAAACTACTGGCCAGATCTCTGTAAAAAATTTATGGGACCACACACGAACTATGTTCTTTGAGTTAAAAAAAGAATTGTACAAATCGGGTAACAACTGACGAAGCTATGTTAAAACATACAAAAAAAAAAAAAAAAAAACCGTCGACTTGAGAACCTCCTCCTTTTTTTGAAGTCGGTTAAAAAAATCTTAAAGCACCTAGAAACGTACTTTAGGATTGTAATCTTTTTCCTGAATACAGAGTTTATTTACAGATTATGTCTCTATTAGTTTTACTACAGCGAAAGAAACACTAAAACTACCGTTGAAGTAGAATCAGGATAGTTACCGTTAACTTTTACGTGTTTTTGAGAGAAAACTAACGCTGATGAAGCCGTTCTGGTAAAATAAACATTAAGAGAAGCTAAATGAAGAGTAGCAACTTTGCTTTATGCGCTATAAAATAAGGTCACTTATGAAATGAGACAAATGCTAAAAAGAAAATTAGGAAAAGAAGATAATTACTTATATAACAGGTCAATCCCAACCGGGTCTCTAACTAAACATTTGCACAAGAAACCAATTTACAGGGCTCACCTTTTCATATAATTAGCTTACTTTCCTTCGTTACAAAACTGCTATTTTGTATCATGTATAACACATTGATAGGCGTATATTTTCTGTCCATTTTTGTTTAGAAAATCAAATAAAATATTATCGCCTGTCTGGCATAGTAAGAATAAATGTCCCACGTTTCTATGAATGGAGGCGGACGTCCCTCTAAATTATGGACTATTTCATATTCTTTGTTTCGGGAGCCAACAGTCGACCGCCCAAATATTTGCTAGCACTTTTGACAAGTGCTGATGGACGATACACGCACCAACATAATTTGTATATTAAATCCTGTCCATCCTGCCTGTCGCATCATATTGATTTAAGTTTGTTAAGCAATCACATACAATACAACATGATAAATTGTTTTTCCCTTTTCTAAACATGGTAACTGTCTGAATGTCTTTTTCACTTTAACAATTAATGCTACCAAAAGACTTAACTTCTGTCTAATAAGAAGGTTTGAAAAAAACTTGGTCAAATAACTCATACTAATAACTTACAGTGAACGAAAATACCACACCACCATTCAAACAGATTGTACATAGGCGCATACAAATAAAACTGTGTCAGATACAAAGAAAAGTAAGGAAAACCCATAGGGCTGAAAGAAGTAGGTCAAGAAATTTGCTGACGTAGGAAGGTATACAAACGAAGGGATATTTCATAAGTTCAAAGTGAAAGCGTATTAGGCATATGAGGGTTTTACCGTTCACCTTTTTTGGAACATCCTGAAATGAATCGCCCGCAAGTGCGAATGATCGGCCTGCGTCGGTCCTCGCCGGCACGTGCTCGCGCGCCACGACCTACATAAAACTTTCCGAATTGGATCACATTGCAGTCCAGCCGGTTGGCAAAACGTACAAATGGATAATTTACTGTACTGACCTTCGTGGATTTCAGCGGAAGATATGAGGAAGGGAGGTGCGCCGGGAAGACAATGTCGTACATATTTTAAGCGGGCACGCCCCCTTCGCACAAAGGCGTAATTTATAGGGCCGCGCGGAGACGGGCGCCTGAGTTATGTCTCGACGATAGCGACGAGCTTTTAACTGCCTAATGGAGCGATTTACTCCGACCACCTTGCGCCTACTCCAGCGCACGGCGAAGCACGTCGTGACACGCCGAGTTGTGTAGATAACGACGGGGAATTAATTTTAAGCTCCTTAGGTACAGATTTGGGTATATTTCAAGAGATTACGGAGTTGTTAATCTTTCTCTATTAGATAGGTGTTTGTTGTTTAGTGATAGTACAGTTTGATAGCAGGGTGTATCGTGTGGATAAACGGCGTCTCTGTCGCCTCGTACGAATCCCAAGTGCCATGGCACACAAATTCGCAGAACCTCTTCTATATAGACTACTTTGAATGAGTTTTTTCTTACGTCTCTCTTAGGCACCTACTTTAAACTTTTATGATTCAACTAGATAATGGTGTTAAGCAATATCCGCAGGTTGCACGAGGATTCGCTGAGGGCCATACTTTGAGAGACTTTCTGTAGCTGCGTATATCCGCCTGACAGAACTCGGTTTGGTCGGTTGGCGCCGGCGGAGCAGCGCGGAAAGTTTTTCAATAAAACATGGCCCTCTGAGACAACATTTCAATGGAGCAGGCTATGTTTACGGCCGGAGTGCCGCACTCCTCGACGCTCTACAGAACAATCCAATCTGAGGGTATTGATCAAGTTGTACGGATACCGGCGTTTACTTACGTTTTA
Organism: Agriphila tristella; assembly: GCA_928269145.1. Lineage (NCBI taxonomy): Eukaryota > Metazoa > Arthropoda > Insecta > Lepidoptera > Crambidae > Agriphila > Agriphila tristella. The sequence goes on from OV743433.1 coordinate 13,879,807, forward strand.
TTAGCATAAGGGACAAAGAACATTGGCTATTGAATTACTTAATACATACCACTGAACTTGATTAATTTTAGATGAGGTCTTCAATGCAATTGACATTTATACGGCTGTAAGTAACAATATTAAAGTAAGTTGATAGAAATAAATATAAGATCCTTTGTAAAGCAATGCTATGTCCTTCCAAAAGGTGTGATAAGTAAAAAAAAACACCACAACAATAAAACGCAAAGCAGTATTCTATGCACATTCAGTTGAATTGTATTGTGTAGCGAGCGCTGCAGTGTAAAATAATTGTGTTCATAACTGACTTGTTACTGTACACAATACCTTGAAAAAAGAAAGAATGTGCAATGACCTGGATTCCTGTTACAGTTTAGTCGCCGGGTCTCTTAGTGAACATTCATATATTATCCCACTCATGTGCATGGGAATGAAGCTTTTGGTTTCTCAGTTCGGAGGCTTGTGAGTGCCGTTACGCCGGCTGTGTTGGCTTTTGTTGGGCGTTTTGCAACGCAGGTCAAGTGCAATCCTCGGAGATTGCTGCGGGCTATGCGCGGAATAAAGTAAACCATTTGGAAAGCTTGTCTGCAACACGTACTGCTCTTAGTTTAAAGGTCGCCTTGGATAATAGGTTAACCTATATACCTGAAAAATACTGCCCTATCTAAAGATGTGATTTTTTTTTTTGTAAAATAACCTTAAAAATATTTTTACCACTTTACTTTCACAGCGACAAGAATTTTGTTTTAGTGTTTATTTATTTATTTTAATAAGCTTCAATTTTATTCTTTTAGAACGTTAGTTCGGCATTGTGGTAATGGTCTGTAATTGAAATAACCGATTCGAGTAATAGTCATTAAAAGAAACAATTAGGTCAACGTTGGATTACGGGGGCTGATTGCAATGCTAGGCAGGTACCAATTTGTGTCACATCGACCCATCGATCTAAACTACCTATTCTCAGTTGATTACCAAACAGGATGTAGCAGCTCGATTAATTTTTAGTCAAATCGCTGAAGGTATAAATATTATTTTACGTCAACCCTCCAATTACCACCCATATAGTCTTATAATTCCTATAAAATAGTGATCTCGCAATGACGAATATTGTAATATTCATGATGGTTAAAAGTAGATGTAGAATATTTCGTGAGCTACGTAGTATTAACCTCGTATTGTTGTAGTCAAGGAGAGGTCTCTAGAGGCAGCGTTAAGTAGGATCCCATACAAACCACTGCTAAAAGAGCTCATAAGAAGAGCTGTGCTGTGATGTCAACATACGGCAGAAAAAGAGAAACTGGAGTACTTAATTAATGTCAAAACAATCGTCATTAGAGGAGACAATTAGGATAATAGTTGGATTACCAGGAGTTTTGCGTCGAAACGCGGTATTTGTGTCACATGGAGCGATCGATCCGCCCGCTCCCAGGCAATTACTGCCGATACACGACCGAATATTGTTCCCGATACACTGATACGACCCCGTTGTTCTACTGCACAGAACACTACTTGGATAGATACTCGAATCTCGAAATTGTGGACTCGTTTTTTAAATTAAAAATTTTATCATTGCCTTGACTAAAAGTGGCTTTATTACGAACAACAAGAAGAAGTAAAAAATCAATGCAATTTGTCATTAACCTTTCAACCTTTTAACGTAATGCACAATCCCCCATCTAGGGCTGGCTGCCATCTCTAAAACCTGCCGCCCAGGACCGGAAGCGTAAAAACCACGGAATTTGGAGCGTTCACAAATAAAAAAAATCATATGTCCGGCATTAGATTTTTTTTATAATTACTTTTAGCTTGGTTGAAAAATAAATTTTACCCAAAACTTGACTGAAAAAAAAATTTAAGCCTTTTTTCGCATAGTGTGTTTTACTAGTTATGATGTAGAACCGGGGTGTCCAACACAATTTTGTGGAGGGCCAGGGTCCAGTTTAAGTAGCTTTGCAACCGAAGCAGGCCAAAATAAATACCCAAATAGCCAGGTGTGGCCCTTAAAAAAATTGCCACGCAGCGCAATTTTTAGTCAGTTTCACTCACTAACCTTGTAATCTTGCTTGTTCATTGTAAAAAAAGGGCCGCTCAACGCGATTTTTTGCAGGCTGCGCGGTGCTTGTATTTAGTAAAAAAATGTGCCGATTTTTTGCGGCGTGCGCCGTGCTCCACGCGTAGTGAAGTGAGGCGCCCAGTAGCGCGTGCGCTGAATGAATATACTTAGTACTTTTTTGAGCGGAATTTGATCAAAGACCCGGACTTTAATTATAGTCCGGGTTTTACCCGGACTACAATCCGAACCCCGCCCGGACGCTCCTCGGACGCCCTCCAAACTAGGACAAATCCGGGGAAACCCGGACGAATGGCAGCCCTGCCATACCCTGACTAGTGACAAGTTTTAGATTCTACTTCTTCATGTCTATTGGGTTTACCTGCGAAGTAAATGGTTAACTTTTGCATTTCCACGTCTACACCTAAATTAATGGTTGATTAGGAATATATCTAATTTAAATTCAAAGAACATTTTCAAAGATTATAAATAGCTACTTCCTCAAAAAGAGAGGGCAATGAATATGTGCAAGATTTGGACAGAACGTCAAATTTTTAGGCACGATTATATTTTTGAGCGCATTCGTTGGGACTTTGGTTTTGAGCGGATTTGTTGGGACTTTCTAGTTTAATTTATTTATCCTGCTTCAATTGCCTACGTATCATATTACTCGTTTATGGTATAAACATCCACTTCAAATGAATATATCTATCGAAAACCAATAATAAAGAAAGTGTACATTTTCCTTATTTGATGCGGTATAAATAAATCTAAATCTCGTCATGAAGAGCCGTCGTTTTGCTGAAAGGTATAAATAAGTGGAGATTCGCTTGTTCCCATGTCATTAGGCCTTAACAAGGCTTTGGGAATCGGCGAGCCAGTGATCGAAGCTCGGTCAAGCGCGAGAGATAATACACCCCCTCACGGAAGCCCGCGTATCATTTGTCCTCCATTTGTGACACATTGTTCTTCTTTTAAACAATGTGGCCAGTCTTTTGAATGTGGACCTATAAAAGAATTGTTGGATACTTAGATTATAGTTTGATAACTATACGATTTCATAATATTTGGACGTTCATTTGGTTGTTTTGTTATGTCTACAGATTGTTCGGTAAAACTCATAAATAGCTGAATGTAAACTACAACATGGCTGAGAAACCTTGTTTTTTTATTTGTTTGGAAAACTTGATAGTGGAAACTATAAACCGAAATAGTGTTTTGCTTTGGGATTAAAATCAAAAACAATAGTATTTGTGTCTAGAGTTGTCACTTTGCAGTTTTTCATACAAAAAGCCAAGGTATTTCAGCCATGTGGTGAATAAGAAGAATAAGAATATTTTATTTTGCTCGCAACACGGTGGGTGTAGGTAGGTACACTAGGTACATGTCAGTTGGAAAAACAGTTAACGATCTACATGTTTCGCTGATTGTTCATTCAGCATGCAAAAAAGTACAAAAAAAAATTAATGTACCTAATGTCGATCTAAATAATTCAATTCAAAATGTCAATTAAATTAATTACATCACTTTATTATAACAGTCAATCACAAGTCAATTTAAATTATAAATAGTGGTTGAGTGGTGGTTTTCATGGTTTGTAATAATTTTCCGGGGTCGTATGCATGGTACCCTATCTAAGGTAGATAATTCGGCTTTATAAGGGTAAGTATTACCAAAAACCCCGTATATGGGTATTCAGTATTGTGCTGTTTATAGTAAACATTAAAAAAATCCGTAATTGACCATAATATTATGACCTAATGAATTGCTGGCTGACCCTGTTAAAACTTTTCACTTCTTCAAACGTAAACTATTACATACATATTTATAAAATAAAAAGTTTGATCAAAAATTAATCTCATATTATATTAATTTTTATACACCTGCTATTTAAATATTCTAGTCAGGTAGCTCAGGTAAATCAGTTATTAGTTTAAGCTTATACCAGTGAATGACATTATATTCCAATGTGACAAACATAGTTAAAGGCGATTTCGCAACACGTCCCTAGTCGCTTGGAAGTCTTGGAACACAATTGCGAACCGTCAATATCACCCACCGCTGGGCCGGGCAAACTCGCCTCGCCACACGGCCAGATTCACTAATGGCTCCTCTACACGTTGTCAAACATTGTGGTGAATGTTGTGGCCATTGCCTATTGGCCATCCTGTAGAGTGGTTGTTTGTGCTACCTTGGATTGAATGATGGTCCACAAGTTGGCGCGAAAAGAAGGGTTGTAGCAGAGTCCACACGTTGGCCGCGCGTTTACCTACTTTCCTACGAGCTCCCAGAGTGATAGCATTCACTTGATTTAAATTTGAATTTGAAAACGCCAACGCCAACATAGTATAGATCAAATCACGAAAGATGACCACAAATGGCGCTCATATTCGCGTCATAATTCATGAAGAAAAGACTTTAGACAAAATAATATTTCATATTCATATAGATATACCGATATTATTTAAATATATGAAATATTATTTTATCAAAAGTCTTTTCTTCATGAGTTATGACGTGAAGATGGGCGCCATTTGTGGTCATCTTTCGTGATTCGAACTGTACATAGCGTAATTAGTGTAAATAAAAAAGGAATATAAAAATCAGACTTAAAGTATAAAAAACGGATTAAATTAAAAAGTGTGAAATAATTTTTTCCGTAAAGATTTTATAACGCTATACAGAAGTTTTAAACCTTAAAACGTGGTGCGCATTTGTTAAGATTTATCATCAATTTTTTTTTTGCCTCAATATCCATTTAATAAATTCGCACATTGGCCTGAATTGAAGCAAACTGAAGGATACTTACATGACCTTTCGAGTTTTCAACGTATGGACGCTATCACAAACTCTTGGCTAATATCTTTGCACAACATTCGCCACAATGTTGGCCAACGTGTAGAGCCGGCTTAATAGGATAGCGCTTTAACTTAATCGTCTGCCCTGTAATTTAATAAAAATGTCTGAAACTCATGCAATACCTGTATTGCTTCACCACCTTTCACTTTGGCCGGCTATCATTTCGAATGGCCAAATACGAGTATATTTCGAGTTTCTCCGAGGACACTGAGCTTGTCTTAGTAATCCACAATTGGGCCTACGCTGGATTACGGGCTTAATGCCCCGATCTTCTTAAGTAAGGGCACTTACTCGTAATATCAATATTAAAAAAAAATCCTTACATATAATAAAACAGTAAAAAAAGTGTGTCTGTACATTACATATATTTCAAAAAAAATATCTGGGGCGATGGAGACATGGTAATAGAGTAAGAATTTAAAAAAATGTGTCTGTTTGTTTGTTTGTGTTTGTTTGTCTGTTTGAGCACGCTAATCTCCGGAAATACTGAACGGATTCGAATGAAACTTTTTTTGTTATATAGCTATTAAGCCTGGGCATAGTTTAGGGTATAATTGATTTTGGAAAATGAAACATTTGTTTTTCGCATGGATAACTTCCAGGGTTAGTAACTGTTGCCGCCGCGATCATATCGTCATAGTTTTACTTCCTTCCTACCCGCCAAAATCCTAACAAAAAGGCACATCGCTCCGCTCGCCGGCCGAACGCGGCCAGTGCATTCATAGTGCAAAAACAGTCTATTGCGAACTACTGTGACATCAACACGCTATAATTTGTCACCCCGCGCAACTCATTTAACCGCATCCGCGTAGCCCATAAGCTTCAGTGTTACGTGTATTAGTAAATACGTGATTAAAGGACGGTGTAAATCAACGTGTTTGTGGACTTTTGTGGCCGTTCACGTTCGATCACGCAAGTCGTGCGTGCTGCGCAGGCGACGACGCCAGCTTGCCATTCTCAAGTGTTGATGAGCCTGCTGCTAGACCAAGTAAGTGCCTTTCCTTGACCAGCCGCCGTCCACGTCCGTAACCTACCGAAATCCCGCTTCCTTCCAATTATTTTACACCCGCATTCCATTCGCATTCCATACCGCATTTTTTGACGTTTAAATGTCTTTACCGCAATTATTTTAATTTTTTAAGTTTCGTACATTAATATGTACGAATCATCTGGTCCTTTTCGAGTCGTATGTTTAGTTTTGAACCGTTAAATACCGCATTTAGTTTAGTTTTTTGTAACCACACACGTGTTTTCCGCGCGCCCTCTAAAAGGTCACCTTGGTACTTTTGGGGTCTTTTCATATATTTTAATATTTTAATTTAATATATTTTACCATTCTGGGTTATTCCGCAACCGTAATTAAGTAGGCACTAATTTACCTACTTATTTTCAGAACCTATGGTCATAATTAATTAGATCGTTCACAAATTGATATAAGGGTCATCACACACTAGCGACTTAAATTAATTATTTTTATTTTCGATTAAGTTTTATACTTAATTAATTTTGTTTATATTTACACAGCCTTTTATATACATTTGTGTGAACAATTAATAGTGTTTATATACTTCATTAACTAACCTATATATTTTCTATATACTTTACTTTATATATTATATTTTGTGATAATCAACCATGCCACAGGACGAAAAGTCTGCCGGACCTACCGGTAAAGATGCCAGTGAAGTTGAAGACACAAAAATAATTTTAATAAGAGCGAAGCGTGATGCACTTTTTCAACGTATGCAATCGATATGTCGTAGCCAACTAGCTTAATCAGTCGTTCAATTAGCGGCCTAGCCTTTTCATTGACAGGCGCCATTCAATCATCGGCCTAAATAACATCCCGGCATTTCATTTAACGGCTAGGCAAATGTCTTGGTTCGATAACGTTTAACCACTTGCCTAGCCAAGTCATTGTAATTTAGTTCCATTTTCTATCACCAGGCACGCTGAGGCGATGTTGCTGTCAAATCTGTAAATATGGCGTCGACCAGCTGTGATTTCTGGTGCTTTTCACAATTAAATTACGTTTACACTTCGTTTACACGAAAATATCGTGAAATGGAAGTGTTTGGTGAAAAAATAGTGCAAATCAATCTTTGAACGAACGTTTTAAAGAATGTTTTGAAATAAACTCAGAAAATGATCAATACCATCAAAGTGATTGTTTTGTTTTTTTCGTAATTTATTGTTTGTTCCGATGTTTGAGGTAAACAATGTTATTGTCAAGTTTAAATATGAAAATAATTTGTGTTTTCTTTTTAACATCTCACCGTAAACCTTGGAGTTTAGACATTAGAAAGAGAGCATAAGAATAAATATTTATTGTTATGGTTAGAGGTTATAAACGATAAACGAGAAAGCTCAGGTGACCATGAGTTCTGGACAGAAAAAGACTATTAGGTACTGGATGAACACTTGTGTCGTACTTCGATGATAATATCGTGATTATGACAAAGACAGCTGCTGGTGAAGAACTTTTAAAGTTAGCAAGGTATCAATTATAACAAATATTTGTTATCAATATCATTGCATTGAAACTTTTGTACATTTAAATGTTTTTGTTGATTTTATATTATTTTATTGATAGTTTAAACATTATCTGTGTTACCTATTCTCAAAAAAATCAAACGCTTAATGAACCTAACTATTAGAAAAATGAAAATGAATAATTCTTTATTCTAAGAAACAGGTAATTAAGTGCTTTTGAATTTTTTATATTTTACTACCATTCGAGACTTTTTTTACACTCGACGTCAGAAAAATCGCACCTCTTCGAAAGTAAGTTTAGACTTGGCCATCTGCTGTTGCTATCTAACGTTCTATTGTGTAAATGTTGATATCTATTGAAAGTACTTTTAATGAGCTTTCAATTCATATTTGTTTGATTTAATTAAGATAACAGTTACCATAAATAAACGCTTGAAGCGTTATTGCTAGCGCCGCCATAAAAGAGAAATAAAAGGGGTAAATTCAGGAAATGCGGGTAAATTCGCTATCGAGATGATAAAGAAAACCCACTTCAACAGTTCAATAAAAAAAATGGAATACCTAAGATGGATACTATTGCCCATGAAATTGCTCAAATATTGCAAAAAAAAATGAGACAATGTAATGTTGCTCGGAAATTGAATCTCAGTAATTCATTCCGTTCGACGAGTATTCCAACGGTTTCTAGAGACTGTTGGCTATGTATGTTGCTATGTATGTGTATGTTGCTAATTACTGAGATTCAGTTTCTGAGCAACATGAAATTGCCTAATTTTTTTGCAATATTTGAGCAACTTCATGGGCAATATTATCCACCTTGGGTATTCCATTTTTAATTGAACTGTTGAAGTGTGTTTTCTCCATCATTTCAATAGCGAATTTAACCGCATTTCCTGAATTTACCCCTATTATTTCCCTTTTATGGCGGCGCAAGCAATAACGCTTTAAAGCCAGTATATTCCAAATTATCGAATTTGGCCTATCTTTGATTCAAAAATAAACAATCATTTATTCTTTATTTTGATATGCAGATAAAAATAAATGTTGAAGTTTCATAAACGATCTTGATTATTTAATGTTTAAAAATACGATATTCGTATCTTCACTCGACTAAAAAAATATGCAAAGACAAAGAAAATTTTCATTAAGTTTATATTTTTTGGAGAATACTCAAAGTTTATGAATCCCTTATCCACGAAAAATATAATTAAAAATAGGTAATGACATATAGAAGAATATTCAACGGTTACTTTCTCATTGAAAGCTCATTAAATGTACTTTCAATAGATATCAACATTTACACAGTAGAACGTTAGCTAGCAATAGCAGGTGGCCAAGTCTAAACTTACTTTCGAAGAGGTGCGATTTTTCTGAAGCCGAGTGTAATTGACAAGAAGATTTCTTAAAATGTGATTTATCTTCTTCGTTAAAACTCAGCAGTTAATATTGCGAAAGAAAAAGACAAAACAGGCACCTATGATATTAAAGTACTAGCCTCCGCCCGCGAATTCGTTCGCGTGGACATTTGGAAAATCCCTAGGGAACCTTTGGCTGAGATAAAAAGTATTCTATGTTTTAATCCAGGCTGTAAACTATCTGTGTGTCAAATTTTATCCAAATCTGTTTAGCAGTTTTTCCGCGATTGAGGAACAAACATCCAAACCCACAAACTTTCACATTTATAATATTAGGTAGTATTTTACTTAAATAATAATAAAGAATTCAATTTCAAAATATTTCATTTTCTATTCGTCACGATGGTTATCCTATTCAATCAACGGCCTTAGCATCTGCCAGCCCGTTTATTAGATATTGTTTTGGATGTATTGGCTGGATGTCATTTAGGCTGCTGATGAAACGGCGACGTTCAATGAAAAGGCTAGGCGGCTAATTGAACGGCTGATTAAGCCAGTTGCCTGCGACAGATATACGACCAAGCGAAGATAGCTCACCTTTCAGATGAGAGACGTCAATCTTTTATTACGTCATGTGTTACTATTGATAGTATGCGATCCAAATTTCATGATATTATTGATGAATATAATGAGCAGTTACTTAAGCGTAATCCGACCGCTAAGCCTAATTTTCAAGCTTATAACGCTTTTGAAGACATTTATTGTAACGTGAAACATGTTTTATCGCAAGTGTCACCTCCCTGTTCATCTTCTAAAAATAAGGCTTCCGTCAAACTACCTCCTATTGAATTATTAACTTTTGACGGTGATATTCAAAACTGGCCATTATTTTATGCGAGCTTTAAAGAGACTGTTCACGACAATCCATCGCTATCGAATTCCGATAAATTATATTACCTAATGGGTAAACTTTCGCCTAAGGTACAATCGCTTTTTTCTGGTACTTTGCCTAGTGCTCAGAACTATGAAATAATTTTCAAAGCGTTACTAGACAGATTCCAAAATAATGACGTTTTAGGTTCTAATTATTTAGAACAAATATTAAATTTGAAATTATCCAATTCACCTGCCGCTTATCAGTTATTTATGGATAAATTTGTAACTGCAGTCAATTCTTTAAAAAACTTAGGCATTGATAATTTGACAGATTTTATTTTGATGCATATTGCCGTACGTAAGTTCGATACGAATATGATTCGAGCCTATGAAACATACGCTCATGATTCAAAACTGCCTAAATTCGAAAGCTTTATAGAATTTATTAAAATGCAGTGCCGCATCTGTCAAACTACTAATGCTGTTTCTCCCGCAAATAATAATACTAATTCTTACTCTAAAATAAATAGAACCCGTGCGGCTCCTAATCCGCAAACTTACGTATCGTCTGAAAATAAAAAATGCCTGTTGTGTAATAATAACACACATGATCATATGTTTAAATGTCACGCTTTCGCAAAAATAACACCGCATGATAGATTTAAGTTCATTAAAGAAAACGGTGCGTGTGTCAACTGCCTTAGCACAAAACATAGATCGAAAGCTTGTACTTCTAAGGTTTCGTGTCGTGCTTGCCAGCAGCGCCACCACACTCTTTTACATTTCGAAACGCATACACCCGTAAATGATGCGCCTAGTGGTAACGTCAGCGCTCCTTCTTCATCGCCACCGCAGCCGAATATTTCACAACCCGCGCCTCCCGTTTCGGCACCACCTCCTAGTGGAAATTTAGCTTTATGCTCTTTGAGTGATAGGACGGTTTTATTGGCGACTGCTCAGGTTGTTGTCTATGACAGCAATGGCGCACCGCATCTTGTACGTTGCTTACTAGATAGTGCTTCTCAAAGCAACTTCATTACATATGAATGTTGCATGCGTCTCGGTTTACTAAATAAACTACAACGTACCTCAACTGTTATTAGGGGTATAGGTGGTTCTCTTAAAACCTCTCAGGGTTCCGTAGACTTAGTTTTTCACTCACGTTTTAATTTAAATATTAACTATAACATTTCATCGCTCATTGTCGATCGTATCACAGATACGCTACCTTCCGCTCCGGTCGACGTATCCGCTTTCTCTCACCTTAGTTCTTTGCCTCTCGCCGATGGCAATTTTGCCAATCCAGGTCCTGTCGACCTTTTGATAGGTAGTTCACTGTTCCCGCACCTGCTGATGCCAGGCATCATTCATAGCCGCTTCAGCAATATACCGCCCGCTATTCAAACCGTTTTAGGTTATGTGATTATGGGTTCCGTACCTACGTCACACGTAGTTTGCAATTATTCAACCACGTGTTGTACGGTAGTTGATGAGCCTGTAGACTCGATTCTCAAGAAGTTTTGGGAACTTGAGGAGATTTCCGCGCCGCCCGCTCAAAGCCTTGATGACCTTGAGTGCGAAGAATATTTTACTGCCACCAGGTCTCGAGAAGAGAGTGGAAGGTACATAGTCGCTTTGCCTTTTCGTGAGGACGTGTTCACCTTGGGTGACTCGTACGCCGCCGCGCACAGGCGATTTTTATGCCTAGAAAAGAAATTAGAGGCATGCCACAAAATTCGCACCGCTTATAATAATGTTATACGCGAGTATTTAGATAAGGGATATCTCAGCCCAGTTGAGGCTCGCGATAATGAATCTCTTCGCCCCGCATACTATATTCCACATCATGGTGTGGTTCGCGAAGACAAAAGTAGTAGCCGACTTCGAGTAGTCCTAGACGCGAGTTGCAATACTACTTCCGGTCGCTCTCTAAACGATATTCTACATTCTGGCGAGAATCTTCAAGGTGATTTATTCTCAATATTAATTAATTTCCGCTTATTTGAAATTTGCTTTTCCGCTGATTGTCGACAAATGTTTCTTCAAATTGGGATTAGGGAACCTGATCGCAGATTCCAGAGAATTTTATTTAGATTCAATCCTTCTGATCCGCTTACTGTATATCAGTTTAACCGTGTTTGCTTTGGGCTCAAGTCCAGCCCTTTTCACGCTCTTCGCGTTGTCCGCCAGTTAGTTATCGATGAAGGAGACAAATATCCCGCCGCTTCCGCTGCTGTTTCAGCAGGCTTGTACATGGATGACATAGTCCTGTCATCGATGTCCACCCTCCAGGCTATAGATCTCAGTAGCGAGCTTATTGCGCTCTTCAAACGAGCACAGTTGGATCTCGTAAAATGGACGAGTAACTCAGATGAAGTCCTCTCGCACATACCTGAGTCTCACAGAGATTCCAATGACAAGCTCTTTGACGATGCCACACCGCACAAGATCCTAGGCCTATTTTGGGATAGGTCTAGAGATTCTTTTAGATTCAAGGTAGTCGCTCCTGATGATACGTGTACAAAGCGCACCATTCTTTCCGCTGTAGCCCGACTGTGGGACTTGCTTGGGTTCGTGGCACCTGTCCTCTTACACGCCAAGCTCCTAATCAAGGAGTTATGGTTGTTGAAGTGCGATTGGGATGCCCAACCACCGCCTCATATTGTCACCGCTTGGAAGCAGGTCTGCTTAGAGCTGCCTTCTCTTAATGATTTGTGCATTCCGCGACATCTTGGTCTTGTTGAAGACTGTCAATTGAATATTTTAGGCTTCGCTGACGCCAGCGAGCGCGCATATGGAGCTGTCGTCTACTTTCAAATCTGCGTCAATGGTCGTTATTCTATACAACTGGTCTGTGCTAAATCGAAGGTCTCGCCGGTGAAGATTCTATCCGTCGCGAGGCTGGAGTTGTGTGCGGCTGTATTGCTGTCCAAACTCATCCGCAAGGTTGTAGACACCGTTTCCCCGCGTTATCTTGTCAATAAAGTATACGCGTTCAGTGATTCGAAAGTCGTTTTATGTTGGGTGCACTCATCTCCTCACCGCTGGCAGACGTTTGTCGCCAACCGCGTCGTCAAAATTGTAGAAAACGTTCCTGCAAATTGTTTCCACCATGTCGCAGGCTCTGAAAATCCCGCAGACTGTTTATCTCGGGGCTTAACCCCAAGTAAAATAATAAATCACCCGCTTTGGTTTAATGGACCTCCATGGGCTGCAAGTGACCCATCCGGATGGAAACTTAATGATGACTGCGAGCAGTCAAACGACTACGCACCGGAACGACGCACTAACGTTCACGTGGTCGTCTCTAACGACAATGATTCTCCGCTTTACTCTCTTATGAACCGCTTTTCATCATTGTCTAAGCTATTACGTTCGATTGTTTATGTGTTGAAATTCATCAAGAAATTACCGCAAGGCAGCTCCATTTCAAGTTCAGATTTAGAGTTTGCTGAAGTTAATATCATCCGCGCTGTACAACAAGTACATTTCTCAAGCGAGCTTGCTAGTTTGCAGACTGACAAGCCTTGCTCGCCTGCGTTCAATAAGCTAAGACCATTCTTAGATAAGGATGGCCTTATAGTCCGATCAACGGGGCTTATGCAACCCGAATAATTCTCCCGTCCATGAAATTTGGCATGTGATGAATTTAGGTAATACAGATTACAGATGCACAATAAGCCAATAAATTTTATAACGAGAAGTTAGGTATTTTTACCTAAACATGAAAATTGCTTATATCTCTCTGTGAATATTTCCTCGGGCTGAAACACTTTCTGTATACGTACTTATGTACTTGTTATAATAAGTATGTGAAGGAATCCAATCTTTTTTCGATTTCAGAGATACCCCAAATTTAACATTTAACATTTTTCAATATATCTTCTATTGAAAAAATTATCTGTCGATTATTATTTTTTAATATGTTCTTATATCCTTAAATACATAGCTTTATTCAGTAAGCCAATAAATTTTCTTCTTTAATCATATTTTTTTTATTTTTTGACTTTAAGAGGTTATTTACGTAATGTGAAAAAATAGTCGGTCCACTTTTATACGTTTATTAGATAAATTATTTTATATTAAAACAGATTTAACAATAATCCAATCATTTTTTGAATGCGCATATATTTTTTTGTATAGTCGCCGCTTTATGATAGAGCATAAGGGTTGACCTTCACTTGACTACTCAGCGCTGCTTTATCACGCACTTTTGGAGTAGTGAAGGCGAGTTTGGTGGCCACTGTTATCAAAAATAATTAAGAGTTTCAAGAGTTCAAGAATAGTGGTAGGTATTTTTGAATAAAACAATTAATAAGTGTGTTTATAAGTAGATATCAGATTTAATGCATTTGCATATAACTCTCTCTAATTACGGCGTTAATGCATATTTTAGCCTTTTTTCCCAATTGTTCATATTTCTTTAAGTAGCGGGAGCTACATATAGGCAGCTTTTTAAGCTAGCCTCTATTTAAATCAATAGAAATACTGTAAACAATGATTGAACATGCCAACGCCATTCCTCATTCCTTAGCCGAAAAGTTGCGAATAAAGTTAAAGTTACACGCTATTTTGCGCAAAAAACCAGAGCTTCGAAAAAAACGAAGAACATTAATGCCTTCATCAATGGCACAGGCACAATTAGAATACAACAGAAAAGAACTCACAAAGGTACAAAGACTAGCTAGCATCATGGTATCAGGAGCCATGAGAACAACTCCCACGGCCGCCTTAGAAATGATACTAGGCCTTAGTCCGATAGATCTTGAAATCGAAAAGAGAGCTACAGAACAATGGTTTAAGCTGAAAAGCACTAACCTATGGATAGGAAGACACACTGATAAAGGTCACGCAGAAATAGGGAAAAAGTACGAAGAAAACCTTTCTATGATACTGGTTAATAATGACCTAATAAAAAAGGAGAGGATATTCGACAAAAAGTACAGAATAAGCATCAGATCCAGAGCCGACTGGAACCTAGAACAAGGCAATCTGGATAGCACCGCAGTATGCTACACTGATGGGTCAAGAAAAGAATCAACTAAGCTATCGGGAGCTGGGATATACATAGCTAAACCCAACACTAAAAGAGCTACTTTCAATCTGTGCAGATACGCCAGCCTATTCCAGGCGGAGGTATTTGCGATACTGGAGTGTGCGCACATGATTAAAAGTGAGATAAGCGATCATAACGTAGGAAAAATAATAATATATAGCGACAGTCAAGCAGCCATCAAAGCCCTTGACAAAACGGAGACCACCTCAGCCTTGGTGAAGGAATGCAAACAAAGCATTCAGGAACTTGCAAACTTGGCTGAGGTGGAAATTGCCTGGGTACCTGGACACGAAGGTAATAAAGGCAATGAGGAAGCCGACGAATTGGCCAGAACAGGGGCTGATGAACCTTTCATTGGGCCCGAACCAAGACTGCCAATCGCACATAGAATCACTAAGAACATTATTGAAATTCGAACAATCAAAGAAACCAACCAGAGATGGATGAAAAAAAAGGACTGTAGACAGTCTAAGATCTTCATCAAATCTGTTGATAAGAAGAAGAAATATAAGAACGATTGTAGGAATACTGACAGGACACTGTCCATTAAACAGACACTTGGCAGTGATCAAACGGACAGAGGATCCCATCTGTCCGCAATGCAAAGAAAGAGAAGAAACAAGCTACCACTTCATGGCAGAATGCCCGATGTACGCATCACTGCGCTGGGAGCTCTTTGGAGCGGACAAGCTTAAGGAAGAGGATTTAAAGCAGTTAACGATAAGTCAACTCAGCAGGTACTGTAAGCTTACAGGTAGGTTCGAGGGTCCGACGCCGGTGGGGTAAATGATAACCCGCCTCCCCCCTGTGGGGATTTGGGGAAATGGGTGAAATGGTTCCAATCAAGGTGACTGATCACCCGTCCGGCTTCGCTGGTGTCCCCCCTTCTAAATAATAATAATAATGGCACAGGTACCCTGCGTAAAAAGTATCTCTAGATTCTCCAGAAATGGCGCCAAATTTGGCCAATGACATCAGTTGATATAGAGAGGTCGTTTTCGGCGTTCAAATTGATATTGGGTGAAAAATATTTTTTTTTTAATTTTCATTGTGCATATTTTGGACATATTAACAGTTTTAAGTGTATATTTTGGTCTTTTTAGTGCATATTTTAATTTTTTGGCACTTTGTTAATGCATATAATCCGATGTCAATTTATTAGTAATGACTATTATGAGTCACTAATTTTTATTTAATTCTTCATGTTCCACCAGAAGCATCAAGAAAGAATATGTTACCTTCATTGAGGTTAACACTTTGGATGACAGTGTTAAAAATCTGCCTTTGTTCAGAAGTGAATCTCTCGATGGTGTCATTCACAATTGTAGCCATCGCGGTTGGATTATAGTTGGTCTCGGCGTCATACTCACGGTTCATGTGAGGTTGATTGGGTAGTGGTTGAGGACTTGGCAACCCGTAATTATTTAATGGCTTTCCACCGATTGAAATGACAATATCTTGTAGAGTACAAAGGCAACGATCAATAACGCGTTCGTCCAGTTGATCTACTTAATTTCCTGTTATATGCCTGAAATCTCGTAAAAAAATTTCAGATAAATGACGGCGATACTTTTCCCATAACTCAAGGATTTGAAAGCCCACAAAACACTAACATAACGGCAAACAAATGACGTAGGTGACTGGGGCTATCACTAACGCAAGCTTCTTCAAGAGTTTCATCATAGTGTTGATCGCCATTAAGCAAACGAAGAGCTTTACAGGCTGCCAGAAAAGTTGGATGTTCGATACCGTCAACTGTCCACAAAAATGCGAAAGATGTTGGGCCATGGACCGTGTGCAGCAACAGTAGCAAATAATAGCACTCTCCATTATTAGGATGTATGGTATATACCCTACCCAATGCATCACCTCTTAAAACTTCTGGGAAACCTTCCACGGGGCACCCACGTCGACGTCGATTAAATACACCTCCTTGTTTATCATACGTGTAGTACGATGGTACCTCGTCGTATGTTAGAGTCTTAGCAAAGTGGTCCGTCTCACATAACTTAAAAAGCTTTTTTTGAAAAAATTAATCCTCCTTCAAAAAACCGTAAAATAAAAATTGTCTCTAAAAAGCAAGAAATAATATTCAAATCATAAGTTACGAGATACGCATATCAATTTTAATAAAACACGTCTAATGAAGTCGAGTGGGGCTGGAGGACCAGTTTTAACATTGAAAATGTTTTTTCGATCGCTTCAGTAAGGTACCCAATTTCAGCCAGAGTGAGACATCGCCCTGGTCCCGTGAGTTTAAGGTCTACGTGAATTTAATAAGTGTCAAAAGAAGCGTCTTGGCAAGGGCTACAATATGGTGAAAAAATTTTTTGGAAAAGTCCAAAACTTTTTTCTTAAATCGCATAAATGTAGAAAAATGACACACTTTTTCGGGGTCTTTTCTCACTAAATTGACAATTTCTCAAAAACGAAAAGCGATATCGAAAAAATGAAAAAAACCCCTAGAGATATTGATTTAGTCTACATTCCGACAATATTATATGTCCCTCACTCTTACGGTCTGGGCTGTAGCTTATCCTTTATGTAGCGAAATGTCGGGATACCGCGGGAAACGTGCGCGGTGCGGGATAATGGTAATACACTTGTACTATAATGTATTCTGTGATAATACGTAGTAAATATTGTATTGTATATTGTATATTTCAAAGCTTGTAACAGTGATTTTATATTTTGTATTGTTTAATTTATTTTCACATTTTTTATAACTAAAAAAATATTAAAGATCTACTTCTGGCGATTTATTATTTATTAAAATTGCTTTAAAGCTAAAAACTAATGAAAAATGTAAAAACCGATTAGCTCTAGTAAGTCAACAGATTAGATGGTTTGACGCGAGTAGAACGTGAAGCAAGTACTGATTCCAGATCTAGTCAAAGATTTAAATCGTTAGATAGTGTGACTGCGCTGAAATCACTCCATAAGTCCATATTCAAGAAGTTACGTCACTAACTATGTGAAAACGAAAGAGAAAGTAGTGTTAGCAATAACTGTAGAAGCAAAAGAGATGACGCTATTATCTCTAGTACACGTGCTAAGCGTCGTTGTGAGTTTTTGTGTGTAGGTAAAACGAATCTTGAGTGAAAGTTGAACGCGGAGGGCCTCAATAGGTAGGTACTTACAAGTAGATACAGAAAAGTAAATCCAAAATATTTTAACGTGGATTGCTGTTATTTCAATTTCGAGATTTGAAATGACTCGATCAGTCATGTCTTTCTTAGTTACTCTGCGAATTCAAATGAATTTTTACAACGACTTCTGAATGAGAGTGTGATGATGATGCATATGTAAACATAGTTTGCAACTGCAATAAAATGAAGGTTGTTATTGCACATTCGAGTTATGATGAAAAGTCGGCGCGAAAGTCTTGCATGCTGCATTTGATTTTGTTTTTTTTATTAGCTTATTTTATGTAGAAATTCAGATGTTTTAGTAACACATAGTACTTAGGTTACCATTCAATAAAATATTAATGTCTACAAGAATTAAATAAAAAAAAATTTTTGTTAAATTCATCAAATTCATTTTCAATGAAGGAAGAAGGTCGTGAAAGGCACGAGATCTGTGATTTTTTTGTTTGAAGGGGGTTTTTCTTTTTTTTTAAGCTTTTTTATTTTTAACTTTTTTTTGGTAGGTTTGTTGAAAGATATTTTGACAATTGAAGCAGCTTTCATAGCTATTTTTACATAATACCTACTAAATGAAAAAGTAAAAAAGTTTGACTCGCACCAGATCATATTCTGAGGCAGAAATCAAACCCGTGACCTTTGGAAGTCCGGTTGGCCTGCAATTGTGGAGGTTAAGCAACTTTGGCCAGGGTCAGCCGTGGGATGGGTGACCAAAGTGTATTATCTCGATCTCCTCCGTGCTTCAAAAGGCACGCTAAGCCGTTAGTCCCAGCTGCATTTGTACTTATCCAATCCGCATTGGGCCCGTGTGGTGAGTTATGGCCCATGCTTCTCATCAATCCGTAAGTAAAGCCTGAATCCTAATTAAAATGGCTACTGCGAAACCTTTCAACACCTTAATGTCATCACTAGTACACGATCCTATTTGATTTTGAGGAGTTCTCATGAATATCTTCGAAGTCCAAGGTTCAATGCCAATGAAATTAACATGAGACCACCCTTAAGGTATTCCTTTCTAACAAAACAAGAATCATCTTGTAATGGGAAAAATTTTACCCCGGGGTATAGATGGAATTTACCCCATTGAAAATGTTAGTCGGTAGAGCGAAGGGGTTATGTGGATTCGCGTGGCTCAGTCATCCATGGAACAATTATGATTTTGGGCGCCGTTGATATCAATGAAAGTTAAAAATTAAAAGATAAATTGTCCACGGATCGAAACAAAGTGAGTTTAATAAATCAAACCAGTATTTACGTTGACATAAACATTTATTTAACACGTTGTATAATTAATACCAAGTTAACAACGATTCGCAGAAAATAAGTCATAAAAATATTTAAAACCACATGGGGTATAAATGGTTTAACGAAGAATCCGAAGGGTTAAAATGAAGTCACACATTTTATATTAATACATAATACCTTGAGAACCCATTATAATGTTAAAACCGCACGAAGGGCAAATGGTTTAACAGGGACCCTTAACAGGTTAAAGTGAGACCATACATTAATTACAAAAACAATACCCTTGGGTTCATTATAAAATTAAAACCATATAAAGAAGTAGGGATTTAAAATATAAACCCTTAAAAGTAAAGGTGAGGGCATATCTGTTCGTTTCCCGTTAGTCAGACAGATTAAGAGGCCGGTTCCGCATTTGAAATAAGTTTTCAAACGTCACCATATCTCTCAAGTTGGATGACCGTCAAGAATCGAACACATATGTACTCAAAAAAAAAACTTATGCTAAGATACTTATTATTTATCATCTTAACACAAGACAATTATAGTAAAATAGAACTATTTACACATTCCGGCTCATGGACCAGAGTTACGCTGAAGTTAAATAAATTTCAAACATGACTATTATTGGCTGTAGACCTGCTCCGGGTTGAGTTTGAACATGTCATCAAATAACCATTTTGTACTGGATATGAACGTTATTTACTTCACCGGGTACATACTACAGAATCACTGCCGCGATGATAATAAAAGAAGGCTGAGGAATACCTTGGTTAGTTTTATAAATCCATGGCAATGGTACGGTTTAACCTGTGCTCGTCGCGCCGATTTCAACGAGACATCATAGCATGGAATACCAGCC
Source organism: Agriphila tristella (assembly GCA_928269145.1). Lineage (NCBI taxonomy): Eukaryota > Metazoa > Arthropoda > Insecta > Lepidoptera > Crambidae > Agriphila > Agriphila tristella. The sequence continues at coordinate 13,899,743 of OV743433.1, forward strand.
AAGCCGCTGCACGGATGACGTTACATCGAAACAAGCTCAAACCATGACCTCGGAAGTATTTCCTGGACCAAACTGGGAACCACTTATATCTTGAAATTTTGAGGTAAACCTGGACACAACCTGGGAGCCCTGCAATAGAAAATCAAAGTCACCAAATTGTCCAACATTGAATATGAGGTTTTCCTTACAACTAACATTATAACAAGGTTGAGAAACTTACCAAATTTGGGCTTTAATTATCACAGGTTTTTATCTCATGAAAGACATGATGAAATATAAATTGACGAGCTGGAGCCCTGAGAACAATACGACACGAGGTTACAATCTGGATCTCACTACTAAAAAAACAGACAAATAGTTACATCCATTGGTAGAACACTCACCCCTACAATTCAGGCTCCACACATTATGAAATTAAAGAAAACCCAAACAGCAATTACATGGATTGACTTCACATGACGAAAATTTCCTGCATCTACACGACACAGGCGAAATACCACGAATGAGACAAAGACTTCCGTCCGTCGAAGTACGTCGGTCATTGTTGAAACGACTCGAAAAGTCTAGAATGCCATAGACAACAAACTACCCCCCAGACAAAATACATTCTATGAACATACTTACCTTTTCATCATCATCATCATCATATCAGCCACACGACACCCACTGCTGGGTATAGGCCTCCCCTAAGGATCTCCACAACGATCGGTCCTGCGCTGCCTGCATCCACTGGCTTTCCGCGACCTCCACCAGATCGTCGGTCCACCTTGTCGGGGGCCTACCCACGGAGCGTCGTCCGGTGCGCGGTCGCCATTCCAGAACCTTTCTGCCCCAACGGCCATCGGTTCTTCTCGCTATGTGTCCCGCCCATTGCCACTTCAGCTGAGCAATCCTTCGAGCGATGTCGGTTACTTTAGTTCTCCTGCGGATCTCCTCGTTTCTGATTTGATCACGTAGGGAAACGCCGAGCATGGCTCTCTCCATTGCACGCTGAGTGACCTTGAGCCTCCTTATGAGACCCATAGTTAGCGGCCACGTTTCACTGCCGTAGGTCATCACTGGCAACACACACTGTTCATAGACTTTCGTCTTGAGACACTGAGGTAAGTCGGACGCGAAGATTTTTCGAAGCTTCCCGAATGCTGCCCACCCGAGTTGGATTCGACGAGAGATCTCTTTCTCGAAGTTGGACCTACCTAACTGGACTGCCTGTCCTAGGTATACGTAATGGTCAACAACTTCAAGTGTAGTGTTCCCAACATGAACTGGAGAGGGTACAACATGGGCATTTGACATAATTTTCGTCTTATCCATGTTCATCCTAAGACCCACTCTTTGGGAAGCACTACGGAGATCTTCGAGCATTGTGTTCAGGTCTTCCATGGTCTCAGCCATAAGGACTATATCATCGGCAAAACGAAGGTGTGTTAGGTACTGGCCATTAATGTTGATGCCGAGTCCTTTCCAGTCCAAGAGCTTAAAGATGTCCTCCAACGCAGCTGTGAACAGTTTCGGAGAAATAACGTCTCCCTGTCTCACACCACGCTGCAGTTGGATAGGATTTGTGTTTTGGTTCTGTACTCGGATCGTCATGGTGGCATTTTGGTATAAGAACCTCAACACCTCGATATACCTATAGTCCACTTGGCACCTTTGGAGAGACTGCAGCACCGCCCAGGTTTCAATCGAATCAAAGGCTTTCTCATAGTCCACGAACGCCAAGCAAAGTGGCTCATTATACTCCTCAGTCTTCTGTATAACCTGCCGCAGCGTATGGATGTGGTCTATGGTGCTAAAGCCTTTTCGGAACCCGGCTTGTTCGGGAGGTTGGAAGTCGTCGAACTTGCGAGCGAGACGATTCGTAAGGACTCTCGAAAACAGCTTATAGACATGACTCAGAAGCGAGATGGGTCTATAGTTCTTTAAGAGGGACTTGTCACCCTTTTTAAAGAACAAGATCACCTCACTTATGTTCCATGTCTTTGGCGTTCTGCCCTGGACGATGACGGAATTAAAGAGCTTCTGGAGGACTTTGAGTATCGGCTTACCGCCCGCTCTCAGAAGTTCTGTAGTGATTCCATCGTCACCCGCCGCCTTGTTGTTTTTCAGCTGTTTGAGAGCCATACTAATCTCGCACAGGCTGACGTCCGGGATATCTTCGGTATAGTGTCGGGTAAGCTTGGCTCTGGGGTCTTTAGCCTTGCTTTCAACAGGTGTCTGCGTGGAATATAACTGCCCATAGAAGCTCTCGATCTCCCTCAGGATTTCAGGCTTTGATGAAATGATGCGTCCGTCGTCAGTTTTCAGCTTCGTCATCTGGCTTTGCCCAATAGACAGATCTCTCGCAAACACTTTGGAGCCTTTATTCCGCTCGATGGCCTCTTTAATACGATTCGTATTAAATTGGCGAAGGTCGCTCGTCAAAGACTTAGATATCTGTCTATTAAGCTGCCGATAACGATTAGCATCTACTGAACTCTGGAGCCTCATTTCACGTCTCTGATCCATGAGTAGGAGTGTGTGGTCGGAGAGTTTCTTTATCTTGGGACGGCGGGTCTTAAAGAGCTTGGACCCTACCGTACGGACAGCATCCACCACCATGTTGTTTAGATCGTCCACATCTATGCTGTTCTCAAGGGCTTCGAAGCGGTTTTGGAGTTCGAGTTGAAAGCTCTCGGGGTTTTGAATATGGGCCGGCAATGGTCGAATTGTTGATTTTATCAGTCGAGATCTTTCCAGCTTTGGGTTGATATTCAATGTGCCACGTACCAATCGGTGATCGCTCCCCGTCTTAACAGCGTTGATCACAGTGACATCATTGAATATTTGCTTTTTCGTCGACATGATAAAATCTATCTCATTTCTGACTTTACCGTCCGGACTGACCCAGGTCCACTTCCGGCATTCCGGCTTTCTGAAGAAGGAGTTCATCATAAAGAGGTTCTCCTTCTCCATAAAGTCAGCCAGCATCTGGCCTCTGTCATTCCGTTGCCCAACTCCAAATTGCCCCACTCTCAGCTCATCACCGCATCGTTTCCCCAACTTAGCATTGAAGTCCCCCATCACAACAGTGTAGTGGGTTTTGAAGCTATGCATGGCTTTAGAGATCTCCTCATACATAGCCTCCACTTCGTCATCTTGGTGTGTCGAGGTCGGTGCGTAAACCTGTATAACATTCAGCGAACACCGTTTGGATATTCTGAGTATAAGGTACGCCACCCTGGTCGACACACTTCCGATGGTAGTCACGTTGTTGACAAGGGACTTACCTTTTATCTGAATGTAATTATAAAAAATGTTTAACTAGCATGCGAGACATTAACATTTACTTTATTTAATTAAAATAACAAATAGGGGATATTTATTTATTTGATTTTATCAACAAAGTGTAAATTAATTGGTCCGAAACGTTCAGTTAGCTGGAATCGGAACGCTAAACGTCACATCAGACAGTTGTCACTTGTCAATTGAAAAGACAGCTGTGAGATATGTAAACAAGAAAGTTTATTTGCTTTAATTATTGAAAAGTGCTAAAATTCTTAGTGAAAGATGTTTTAAAATGAATTCAAGTGAATGCCCGAATGCCGAAGTGTGTGGTACAATCACCGAATTCGTTAAACTACTGGAAATTGACTCAAACAAAGGTAGAAATTTGCATGCAATAAACTAACACTAAACACATCAAAAGCTATGTGAAAACACTATGTATGTTTTGTAAAACCTACACCTAATACTTCTATCTAAACTCTTACCTACACCTAATACCTAATGTTCCTTGTCCAACCTACAAGACTATAGCGAGAATTTCGCTATAAAAAGTACTTTAAAATCAAGTGCTTGCTACCGTAAGGATAGGTGAAAAAAACAGTGTTACAGTACCGTCTTCGTTGGGAAAGAAAATTTTTATTCAAAATGAATATTTTGAATAAAATTTTTCGTCAGGAGGAACGACGAAATCTAAAACTACAACCTAAACTGAACAAAACAGACCTTAATCCTACTTTACTTAAAGATAAACCACCTCAAGACTCAAAACTCTGACAAAAAACTTGAGTCATGTCAAGGGAAACCTAATAAATAACTCAAAAGAGTGAAAATGGAAAAAGGTAGAACCATTTCATAGACTCAATAACACAAAAGGAGAGCTAATCCAGGTTCTAGCCATAACCAGTGTTAAACACAGGTTGGTTAAACAAAAACCAGCACGTAATTTACCGAACTGCAAACATGGGTAAATTACATGTAAAGTTGAAGTATGCAAAACAGTGACTTCTAAAAGTAAAGTGTGAGGAGTGGAAATCCAACATCCCTTAAAACACACAACAAAGGCAAAAGCAAATCATCACACAGGACGACACGCCATCATAATAAAGAAAACAGAAATGTTACCATCCTTGGTATCATTTCTGGTTTACACAAATGCGACAAGACCTACGGATGTAACACGGATAAAAATATACCCTAAAATCTAACAAAGTTATAAATTACTTAACTAGCAATGAAAGAACAACATCGTGCACAAGGTAACACAAGGCAGGCTTGAAACTAAAGCCATATAAAGGGGTTTCAAGCGCCACTACTGTGACCCTACACGACAAATGAACCACCGACAGAAACGCCATATGCCGAAACGGACTAATATGAACTAGTGTCCCTCGAATTGAGTTAAAAATTTTGAACGCAGTATACATATGCACCAAAAACCAACAAAAACATAACCCACCCAACTAACAACGACGAAACAGCATCATGCTAAAGGTAACACAAGGGCAGGCTTGAAACTAAAGCCATATAAAGGGGTTTCAAGCGCCACTACTGTGCCCCCGCACAACAAATGAACCACTGACAGGGACGCCATATGCCAAAATGGACAAATATGACCTAGTGTTCCCCAAATTGGGTTAAAAATTTTGAACACAAATATATAAAACACAAAATTGGGTGAGATGCCTTGCAACGAGACGTAAGGTGCTCATTATTCTGGCATATGAAATAATATACAGAACCTGTTTTATAATTGGAGTTCTAAACTAAACAGACGCGAGCGAAAACTTTTTATTTAAAGGTTAGCAGTATTTTTAAATTCGGAACTAGTAAAAACAGCCGTAAAAGGAATTTAAAAACTACCCCTACGAGCTAATATCAAGGTAGGTATTCATTAAAAAGTGCCGTAATTGGTCAGCACTACTATGCTCATCAAAAGAGACTTTAAGAGCGGATAATTCATGTTCAAGTTCTTCCCCGAGCAAGAAATCAACGTTACAATTAAGTTCAGCCATATTGAAATAAAAATTAAATTCACGTTAAATAAAGCACTAAAATATTGAATTATTAATCTCACTTTTCTGGGCCACACGTTGGGTACGCCACTGTAATGGGAAAAATTTTACCCTGGGGTATAGATGGAATTTACCCCATTGAAAATGTTAGTCGGTAGAGCGAAGGGGTTATGTGGATTCGCGTGGCTCAGTCATCCATGGAACAATTATGATTTTGGGCGCCGTTGATATCAATGAAAGTTAAAAATTAAAAGATAAATTGTCCACGGATCGAAACAAAGTGAGTTTAATAAATCAAACCAGTATTTACGTTGACATAAACATTTATTTAACACGTTGTATAATTAATACCAAGTTAACAACGATTCGCAGAAAATAAGTCATAAAAATATTTAAAACCACATGGGGTATAAATGGTTTAACGAAGAATCCGAAGGGTTAAAATGAAGTCACACATTTTATATTAATACATAATACCTTGAGAACCCATTATAATGTTAAAACCGCACGAAGGGCAAATGGTTTAACAGGGACCCTTAACAGGTTAAAGTGAGACCATACATTAATTACAAAAACAATACCCTTGGGTTCATTATAAAATTAAAACCATATAAAGAAGTAGGGATTTAAAATATAAACCCTTAAAAGTAAAGGTGAGGGCATATCTGTTCGTTTCCCGTTAGTCAGACAGATTAAGAGGCCGGTTCCGCATTTGAAATAAGTTTTCAAACGTCACCATATCTCTCAAGTTGGATGACCGTCAAGAATCGAACACATATGTACTCAAAAAAAAAAACTTATGCTAAGATACTTATTATTTATCATCTTAACACAAGACAATTATAGTAAAATAGAACTATTTACACATTCCGGCTCATGGACCAGAGTTACGCTGAAGTTAAATAAATTTCAAACATGACTATTATTGGCTGTAGACCTGCTCCGGGTTGAGTTTGAACATGTCATCAAATAACCATTTTGTACTGGATATGAACGTTATTTACTTCACCGGGTACATACTACAGAATCACTGCCGCGATGATAATAAAAGAAGGCTGAGGAATACCTTGGTTAGTTTTATAAATCCATGGCAATGGTACGGTTTAACCTGTGCTCGTCGCGCCGATTTCAACGAGACATCATAGCATGGAATACCAGCCAAGCCGCTGCACGGATGACGTTACATCGAAACAAGCTCAAACCATGACCTCGGAAGTATTTCCTGGACCAAACTGGGAACCACTTATATCTTGAAATTTTGAGGTAAACCTGGACACAACCTGGGAGCCCTGCAATAGAAAATCAAAGTCACCAAATTGTCCAACATTGAATATGAGGTTTTCCTTACAACTAACATTATAACAAGGTTGAGAAACTTACCAAATTTGGGCTTTAATTATCACAGGTTTTTATCTCATGAAAGACATGATGAAATATAAATTGACGAGCTGGAGCCCTGAGAACAATACGACACGAGGTTACAATCTGGATCTCACTACTAAAAAAACAGACAAATAGTTACATCCATTGGTAGAACACTCACCCCTACAATTCAGGCTCCACACATTATGAAATTAAAGAAAACCCAAACAGCAATTACATGGATTGACTTCACATGACGAAAATTTCCTGCATCTACACGACACAGGCGAAATACCACGAATGAGACAAAGACTTCCGTCCGTCGAAGTACGTCGGTCATTGTTGAAACGACTCGAAAAGTCTAGAATGCCATAGACAACAAACTACCCCCCAGACAAAATACATTCTATGAACATACTTACCTTTTATCTGAATGTAATTATAAAAAATGTTTAACTAGCATGCGAGACATTAACATTTACTTTATTTAATTAAAATAACAAATAGGGGATATTTATTTATTTGATTTTATCAACAAAGTGTAAATTAATTGGTCCGAAACGTTCCGTTAGCTGGAATCGGAACGCTAAACGTCACATCAGACAGTTGTCACTTGTCAATTGAAAAGACAGCTGTGAGATATGTAAACAAGAAAGTTTATTTGCTTTAATTATTGAAAAGTGCTAAAATTCTTAGTGAAAGATGTTTTAAAATGAATTCAAGTGAATGCCCGAATGCCGAAGTGTGTGGTACAATCACCGAATTCGTTAAACTACTGGAAATTGACTCAAACAAAGGTAGAAATTTGCATGCAATAAACTAACACTAAACACATCAAAAGCTATGTGAAAACACTATGTATGTTTTGTAAAACCTATCTAAACTCTTACCTACACCTAATACCTAATGTTCCTTGTCCAACCTACAAGACTATAGCGAGAATTTCGCTATAAAAAGTACTTTAAAATCAAGTGCTTGCTACCGTAAGGATAGGTGATAAAAACAGTGTTACAATCTAAATCGGTTCATAAACAAAGAAGTTATGTCTGTAGATCCATAAAAACTTGAGCCATTTTTACCAGTATTTTCAGGATTACTCGAAAACTACTGAACCGATTTCAAATTAAAAAAAATGAACGTGAACGTAGAAGGAAGAAATAACTCAGGTTACTGCCAATATAATACAAAAAGTTTTGTTCAAATCGTTCCTGTAGTTTAAAAGTTAACAGAATTGGCCTCGTTACGATACTGTTTTTACCTATCTCCTTTATGACATAGCGTAATGAATTGTTCCTAAGATTATACTGCCAACATAATAAAAAAAAGGTTTGTTCAAATCGGTCCAGTAGTTTAAAAGTTATGCGCGTACATACAAACAAACAAACAAACAGACAAAAATTCCAAAAACGATTGTTTTGGGTTTAGTATCATATACTTAACATGGAGCACTTTTTTGAAAAAATGTTGAATGTACAGAATTGGCCTCGTTACGATTTTATTATATGTATATGTCACCGTTTTGACTAGTCAAAACTAGTTTTAACTAAGTGCCTTTGTAAGAACTAGTTTTACCTAGTCAGAACTAGAATTTATTACAAAGTGTATTTCAATTTGAGTTAAAACTAGTTCTTACTGAGAGCTTTAGTTAAAAATAGTATTAGAGAATCTTGTTTGGAGAAATGACTCAATCACAAGCGAATCGAATCGAATAGAACCTGCTTTATTCCTGTAGGACCTGGGTTAGGTTAGAAATTTAAGGCGAGTGCGAAGCGCAGCGGACTGTGTGGACTTTTCCAAAGCGTACGATAGGGTCGACCGAGAAACGCTTTATCAGATCATGACCTCGTTCCAAATACCAGCTAAGCTAGTCAAAATGGTAAAAATTGCTACGGGCACGAGTAAAATGCGAGTCAGAGTTGGTGGCGAACTGACAGATGAGTTCGAAGTGCTGACCGGACTCAAGCAAGGAGATGCCCTTTCGCCTATTCTATTCAATTTGGCTCTTGAATACATCATCCGAAAAATATTACAGATAGATGGAGGAGTAGAACTGAATGGAAAGCACAAAATTGTTGGGTATGCTGACGACCTTGCCATTCTGGGGCAATGTGAGCAGGAAGTAGTGGAGACGACTGAAGTGCTGGAGGAAGAAGGAAAACGGGTGGGTCTCAGAGTCAGTCGTGAAAAGACACAATACCTCCACATGAAAAGATATAAGGACCCGAGAGCAAAAAGGAAAAATCTTACTGTGAGAGGCATAACTTACAAGGGTGTCGATAAATTTAAATATCTTGGCTGCACAATAACAGATACCAATCAAAGAGAGGATGAAATCAGTATCCGCATAGTTAATACGTTGAGATGCACCGCAGCCCTTCATAAAGTGTTAATATCCAAGTTATTAAGCAGAGCTACCAAAATTAGTGTCTACAAGACAGTGATTAGACCGATTCTTATGTATGGGTGTGAAACTTGGACATTGACACGGAAGGAAGAAAACAAACTCCTAGTGACGGAACGAAAAATCCTACGTAAGATTCTGGGCCCAACCAGGGGAGAGAATGGGGAGTGGAGACAAAGATATAATCAGGAGATTGAAGACCTAGTGTCCGAACCCAACATCATCGGGGAAATAAAAACCGCCCGACTTCGCTGGCTGGGACATGTGGAAAGAATGGGAGAGGTTCGAGCTGTAAAGAGAGCATACCTTGGTCAACCTTCCGGGCGTCGTCCGGTGGGCCGACCGAGATATCGCTGGAAAGACGAAGTCGCCAAAGACCTCAAAGAGCTGGAGGTGCCCGACTGGTCAGATCTGGCAAAAGATAGGGAAAAATGGCGCACTTTGATGTCGGAGGCCAAGATCCACTTCGGGTCGCTGAGCCAGCGAAGTAAGTAAGTAAGAAGCGCAGCGGAGCGTGAGCCTTAAATTTCGGGGTTATTTTTTTATAACAGACAACAGAAATATTTTCTTTTATTATAATAACTGAGAGCAAACGTACCTACGTTTGACGGACGTATCTACGTTTGCTGTTTACAAAGCAACAGGTGTTACCCCCGAGTCAGGTGACATCTCTCGAACAATCAGAATGAGGTACGATGAAGTTTGACCTAGCTCGAAACAGTTCTTACTTAATCAGTTTGTTAAAACGCGTTTTGACTAGTCAAAACTAGTTTTAACTAATAATATTTATTTAGCTGCAGTAAATACTAGTTGCAACAAAGGCCTTAAGTAAAAACTAGTTTTGACTAGTCAAAACGCGTTTTTACTAAAAACGGGTTTTTACTGTAACATATAGATACCCGCCCTCGCTTCGCTTCGGTGTAGTGTGGAATTTGACACCATGTATACATATAAACCTACCTCTTGAATCACTCTATCACTAAAACCGCATCAAAAGCCGTTGCGTAGTTTTAAACATCTAAGGTTACATAGTGACAAACAGCGGGAAGCGACTTTGTTTTAGACTATGTACTGTAGTGAGCACAGTGGCCACCAAACTCGCCTACACTCTACTCCAAAAGTGCGTGGCAAAGCAGCGCCGAGTAGTCAAGTGGAGGTCAACCCTTATGCTCTATCATAAATCGGCGACTATCCTTAAAAATATATGCGCGTTCAAAAAATGATTGGATTATTGTTAAATCTGTTTTAATATAAAATAATTTATCTAATAAACGTATAAAAGTGGACCGACAATTTTTTCACATTACGTAAATAACCTCTTAAAGTCAAAAAATTAAAAAAATATGATTGAAGAAGAAAATTTATTGGCTTACTGAACAAAGCTATGTATTTAAAGATACAAAAACATATTAAAAAATAATAATCAACAGATAATTTTTTCAATAGAAGATATATTGAAAAATGTTAAAAATTGAATTTGAAGTACCTCTAAAATCGAAAAAGAATTGGATTCCTTTACATACTTATTCTAAAACGTTCATAAGTACATATACAGAAAGTGTTTCAGCCCGAGGAAATATTCACAGATAGATATAAGCAATTTTCATATTTAGGTAAAAATACCTAACTTCTCGTTACAAAATTTATTGGCTTATTGTGCATCTGTAATCTTTATTACCTAACTTCATCACATGCAAAATTTCATAGACGGGAGAATTATTCGGAAGTCTCCATACAACAAATATGCTCATTAATTGGACTATTATCCGCGTTGGTGGACGTCTTTCTAACTCCGCCGAAGATTACACGTGCAAATACCCTGTGATCTTGCCGCGTCGTGATAATTTTGTTGACATTTTGGTCGATTTTTATCATAAAAAGCATTTACATGCAGGCCCAGAACTTCTCATGTCTTTGCTCCGCCAAAGGTTCTGAATCCTATCCGCTCGCGGCTTGATCCGATACCGCATAAATAAATGTAACACTTGCTTTAGAGCAAAACCACGGCCTCAGTTTCCTCTCATGGCTGATTTGCCCAGCCACCGCGTCAACCAAGTTGATAAAGCCTTCCAAATGACAGGATGTGATTATGCTGGCCCTGTACAGTATACTCCTGTGCGTGCTCGTGGAGTCAAAAGCCGCAAGGCTTGGCTCTGCATCTTCACATGCTTGACAACTCGCGCCACTCACATCGAGGTCGCAACTGAATAGAATAGAATAGAATTTGTTTATTCACAGAAAACATGGTACAATTTAGATCTTATAATACATAAAGTTCATACATGTTTTACCGCTCTCTAGCGATATGCAAATACTTAATTCAGTCGTCATGCATCTATTTAAAATAATAATAAAATCAAATAAAAGAAATAAAATCAAATAAATCAAAAATAATCAAATTAAAAAATTAAATTAAATAATAATAAAAAAACAAAACAAATTAAATTGAATAAAAAAATTAACAATAAAATTAAGTTTACAATACAAAATGTCCAAACTGACTTAAGTACAGTCAGTTTTCTAGCTGCGCTGAAGCGTTTCTTGTCGCGTCGCGGTCCCGTGAAGTTAGGGCTGCCATCCTTAAAGCCTGCCGCCCAGGACCGGAAGCGTAAAAACCCCGGACTTTGGAGCCTTGACCCCGGACATTTGATTTTACCCAATACTATTTTAAGCCTTTTTTCCCATTAAATTAGTGTGTTTTACTAGTTATGATAGAGCCGGGGTGTCCAGTCCAACGCAATTTTGTAGAGAGCCAGGGTTTAGGTTAAGTAGTTTTGCAACCGTAGCGGACCAAAATAAATGCCCAAATAGACAGGGGTGGCCCGTAAAAAAAATGGTCCCCACACTTCGGTGGTTGTTGGGAAAGTATCGTAAAAATTGTAAAAACGCATTTATTTAAAGTCATAGGTGAGCAGATCCTTTCCTATGAAGAGCTTATAACGGTGCTCGCGCAAATCGAAGCATTAGTAAACTCGCGCCCGCTCACTGCAATGAGTAGTGACCCCGCAGAGCCGTCTGCTTTAACACCGGCTCATTTTCTGAACACAGTTCCTCTGTCCTCCATACCGGCAGCCGATGCGCAACCCCGTGACCTTCATCAGCGTCACTCGCTGCTAGATAGTATCGTCCAGTCGTTCTGGCGTCGCTGGCGCTCCGAATATTTACACAAGCTGCAATCGCGCGCCAAATGGAACACGCCGACCGCTTCCATAGCTGTAGGCACGGTGGTAGTGATCGTCACAGAAAACGCGCCTTTTCGTGGCCTTTAGCTATAGTAGAGAAGGTTCATCCTTCCAAGGATGGAACAACTAGGGTTGTGACTGTTAAAACCTCCAAGGGGAGTTACCTTCGCTCAGTTGTTCGTTTATGTCCGATACCAAATCAATAATAAATTGTTTGTCAAACGCATACGCTTTAGTTTAGTTAGTATATAAGTGCATTACTCTCCGCTTAATTAAATGTAGTATTATATAATCAAAATAGACTTTTTGTTCCGCATTATTTTTTTTTTGCACATTATTATGTATTGATGTACGCAGTATTTGTTTCCCTTGCGCTTATAACTTTTTTTAAAGGTGACCCTTTAAGGGCGGGGGGAATGTTGCCGCCGCGATCATATCGTCATAGTTTTACTTCCTTCCTACCCGCCAAAATCCTAACAAAAAGGCACATCGCTCCGCTCGCCGGCCGAACGCGGCCAGTGCATTCATAGTGCAAAAACAGTCTATTGCGAACTACTGTGACATCAACACGCTATAATTTGTCACCCCGCGCAACTCATTTAACCGCATCCGCGTAGCCCATAAGCTTCAGTGTTACGTGTATTAGTAAATACGTGATTAAAGGACGGTGTAAATCAACGTGTTTGTGGACTTTTGTGGCCGTTCACGTTCGATCACGCAAGTCGTGCGTGCTGCGCAGGCGACGACGCCAGCTTGCCATTCTCAAGTGTTGATGAGCCTGCTGCTAGACCAAGTAAGTGCCTTTCCTTGACCAGCCGCCGTCCACGTCCGTAACCTACCGAAATCCCGCTTCCTTCCAATTATTTTACACCCGCATTCCATTCGCATTCCATACCGCATTTTTTGACGTTTAAATGTCTTTACCGCAATTATTTTAATTTTTTAAGTTTCGTACATTAATATGTACGAATCAGTAACGCTTCGGGTATTTTCATATTGGCTCCCGAAGGAAAGACTCCGAACATAGTTTATAAATATTTTTTTAACTATGTTTACATGTTTACAATATTAAATATAAAAATAAAATAAAAACAGTTTATTAACTTTTAACATTATAACACTGCTACAAGTATTTTCTTATGTAACTACATTAGGTCATATTTATATGCATACGCTGGAGTCATAAAGTCCACGCGTACGAAGTCGCGGGTGACGGATTTTAAGTAAAGCTTTTTTCCGAGTGTATTTCATGACTTCGACGACAAAACTGCGCATAACACGATCGCAACAACTTGTTACTGCCGCTACCGTGGTTGCGACAGAAGACTACTGCGCATATCGTCATAGCGACAGAACTCTACTGCGGTGCACCCTACTCCGATATAACGCTACTTCGACAACTCAAAAAGCGACGGGACAGTCCGGCAGTGCAACAAACAGTAGCTATTGTTTATTATTCTTATATTCCCTACCTCCGCAGTACCATTTTTTTTAATTAGAGGGAGAGCGGGGGGAACACATTTTATCATTTTGGATTGAAAATAAATTGAGAAAAATCTATCTATAGACAGTGCATGTATAGGTTTGATGAAGAATATTTTTTCAGTTTCAGTTCCATATATACATGGGAAGGGGAAATAAAGGGGGGGGGGGTTTTATCTTTTACTTTTTTTTGTGAAAATAAAGCGGTTTACATCTACCTACCAAGTTTCAACTGTGTAATCTATAAGGGTTAAGTTTTTTGCCTTTGTTTGGGGTTCCGTAGCTTAATGGAAAAAAAAACCCGCCTGCATAAAAAGACAAGTCAACTGAAAAGATGGAAACATGATTAAATATTAAAGGCAACAAAATAACATGCAGTCGGAGGCAGTATTTATATAGGCAAAGTGACATTATGAATGATTTGAATTATTTATATATGTCACCGGCAATGTATGAAACGCAGGCATTGTATAAAATGCCTGGCCCTTTTAGGCAATGTATGAAATAGAATGAATATTATTGTCTATTTCACACATTACCTAGGCATTGTATACAATGCCTGCTGGTCCACCGGCAATGTGTAAAATAAAAAGATTTTGATCGAGGGGGGCTCAAGGGGAGGGCTCGAGGGGGGCTCAAGGAGGGGCTCGAGGGGGGCTCAAGGGGGGTTCGAGGAGGGCTCGAGGGGGCTCGAGGGGGGCTCGGGGGGGGGGGCTCGAGGGGGGCTCGGGGGGCTCGACGGGGTCTCGACGGGGCTCGAGGGGGGGCTCGAGGAAGGCTCGAGGGGGGCTCGAGGGGGGGCTCGAGGAGAGGGCTCGAGGGGGGTTTGAGGGGGCTCGAGGGGGTTCGAGGGGGGCTCGAGGGAGGCTCGAGGGGGCTCGAGTGGGGCTAGAGGGTGGCTCGAGGGGGGCTCGGGGGTGGCTCGGAGGGGGCACGAGGGGGGCTCGGGGCGCTCGGGGGGCTCGATGGGGTCTCCGGGGGGGTTCGAAGGGGTTCGAGGGGGGCTCGAGTGGGGATCGAGGGGTGCTCGGGGGGGCTCGGGGTGGCTCGAGGAGGGCTCGGGGGGGGCTCAAGGGCGGCTTATTGAGTTTGGAACCGAACCTGCTTTACTCCTGTAGGTCCCGGGTTAGGTTAGAAATTTAAATTTCGAGGTTATTTTTTTATAACAGACAACAGAAATAAACTTATTTTACACATTGCCGGTGGACCACCAGGCATTGTATACAATTCCTAGGCAATGTATAAAATTAATATCATTTCATACATTGCCTGATCGTTTCAGGCATTGTATACAATGCCTAGGCATTGTATATAGGGAATGCAATCCGGATAATCCGTAATCCGAAAAATCCGGATATCCGCTCATTTTTACTATACTTCCAAATCCGGATTTGAAAATTAAATCCGAATTTTTAGAAAAATTACAAATTATAACAAAAAAATTCTTTCTCCGAAGTATTTCACTTAGAGCAATCCAGCGAACAGCAACTGGGCGGTTAGCAACTGATTTCACTGGACTATTTCACTTAGAGCATCTTTAATACTTAACAAACGGTACTTTTGTAAATTGTATGTTTAATTTTATAAAGAGTCTACGTACGATCCTTAGCTTCGGTCTTCAGAGTGTCTTTAAAGATATTCATTATTTTATTAACGTTTCGTAATTCGCAAATCGGACGTGAATCATAGACTGATGATTATTTTAATTTCATTTACACAAATAAAGTTTATTTTTTATTAGAGGGGAGAACTTTAAATTGAAATAAACAGACAAATGTTTTTAATATTCGTGAAATTGACTTTATCTTTAAGATATTTTTTTAGATTAGCTAATACTTTATTTTAACACCAAGAAATAAATATAAAAAAGAATTAACAACAAAACTTACAGTGCTAAACATGGCGGTATTATCGCTAAGAACGATTTCTTCTACACAACCGGAAATATATTTTTAATTGTCATTGTTAATGTTTGAATATTTTTTCGGTCATGTGGCCGTTGTGGCTGCGCTTACATGGCGTAATCTGGATGACCAATTTTCACACACTCTTCGCAGTAGGTACCTACCTACCTACTAAGGTAGGTACCTACTACGAAGAAAATATTTCTATTTCTAAAGCCTAATTAAGATTGGGCTTTAGAAATAGAAATATTTTTATTGCATGAATGTGGTATACGTGTTCGTCAAATCGATTAACGCTTAGAATACTTTCTTTGGAAATATGTATAGTTGCATGTCTACGCCGCAATAAACTAGAAACAAACAAAATGAACAATACGGTAAAAAATAACATACCCTGATTATTTGCTTTTCGAAGAGAGAATGAAAAAAAGACGACACATATATTTAGGTTCATGTTAAAAAAAATGTTCACTAAAATAAAAATGTTTTAGAAGTTTAAAAACTTAGCCGGAAGTGACGTAGCTCTTGATCTTGAGGCTATGTAGTGATTCATTCAGAAAACACGCGGGAAACGCTGTCACTGTCAAACAATGTGACTAGAGATGGGCAAGGGTAAAAACTGGGCCTTTTTTAAAAAGTCATTTTAACGATTTTGTCAGAATCCTTGCATATTATTATTGATATAAGACCAATAAAAAAAAACAAAATTAAAGTTTTTGAAAAACCCACGATGCTTAAAAATGTTAATTCTTGATTTAGAAGTAAGGAGGGAAGAAAACAAATGTAATTTGAAAACTAGAGTGACCCCAGAACATAAGATTTGTTACACGATCACAGTGCAAAAGCAATTGAATGATAAGAGACTAGTGTTTTTATGTCGTAAGTTTTAGTCGCAAGTCTATCCGTGACCACGGCAACTGCAAAGGTGCTGTTATGGCAGAAAAAATAAAATCATAATATCAAAACCATTCAACAAAACCACCTTAGTATCAGTCAAAGTATTTTATTTTATAAGCATAATACAATTGCCATGCGGATCTTTTGATTAAAACAAAAAGTATTTTATTTTTCAGTCAAATACAATGGAAATGCGACTAATCAATAAATTACTATTGTAATTTGAGTTGTAAATTCAATCATCTTCATTTTAAAAACAACTTATTGCATAACATCTATTTAGATTATAATATAATTGAAAAATATTAGAAAAAAATATAAAAATGTATAAAATCTAAAAAGTTTAAAACATCTATTTAATTAATTTCGATCCTAATTTCAAACCTACGGGAGGGAATTTATGGGCCAAACAAAACCCAATGGTCGGGTTTAAACGGATCTTTTGCCCATCTCTATATGTCACATTTTGAGTGACCTATTTTTTTATGTGGCCTACAACAAGAGAAAAGGTGTAAGTGTTTGTTCGTTGAGCTGTGACGCCACGAAAGATTTTTTACAATTTGTTTATTTTTTTCCATAAATATTGCTTTAAAAATTCTTAAACCATTTATGATTTTGACAAAATATTTTTGTCGTATTGTCCATTAGACCTCCAGATTACGCCGTGTACACGCCAGCTGTAGCGATCACTAGACATTAATCGTAAAAATATCTTTCATATAAAGCCATATTTCATGGCTATTTAAATTATTTTTTTTGTGTGTGACATCGTGTGATGACATAAGTGTATTTATAAGGACAGAGTTATTGATTTTTAAATTAAAAACAATATTTTATTTTAAATCCGAAATATCCGGATAATCCGGATTTAACCAAAATCCGTTTTTAAAAATCCGGATTTTGAAACAGATACGGATTTGCATTCACTAATTGTATACAATGCCGGCGAATACACATTGCCGGTAACATATATAAGGTCCGTCTTCAATAGTGCACATAACTTTAAGGGGTCAATGAACTCATGCATACAAACAATTTTTATTATGGTACCAACATTGAAATCGCGAAAAAAAAATCAGCTGTTCCATAGAAAAATTAAAATCGAATAGATCAAAATGTATGGAACAGCTGATTTTTTTTTCGCGTTTTCAATGTTGGTACCATAGTAAAAGTTGTTTGTATGCATGAGTACATTGACCCTTTAAAGTTATGTGCACTATTTAAGAAGGACCTTATATAATGAATTGAATTATATATATTTTTTTGCCATTGGGCTACGGAACCCTAAACAAAGGCAAAAACTTAACCCTTATAGATTACACAGTTGAAACTTGGTAGGTAGATGTAAACCGCTTTATTTTCACAAAAAAAAAGTAAAAGATAAAGCCCCCCCCCCCCCTTTATTTCCCCTTCCCATATATATATGAAAATTATTCTTCATTAAACCTTTACATGCACTGTCTATAGATAGATTTTTCTCAATTTATTTTCAATCCAAAGTGATAAAATGTGTTCCCCCCCCCCTCTCCCTCGAATTAAAAAAAAATGGTACTGCGGAGGTAGGGAATATAAGAATAATAAACACTACCTACACTCACTATTGAAATGCAGGCATTTAAACGCAGGCATTGTATAAAATGCCTGGCCCTTTTAGGCAATGTATGAAATAGAATGAATATTATTGTCTATTTCACACATTACCTAGGCATTGTATACAATGCCTGCTGGTCCACCGGCAATGTGTAAAATAAAAAGATTTTGATCGAGGAGGGCTCAAGGGGAGGGCTCGAGGGGGGCTCAAGGAGGGGCTCGAGGGGGGCTCAAGGGGGGTTCGAGGAGGGCTCGAGGGGGCTTGAGGGGGCTCGAGGGGGGCTCGGGGGGGTGGGGGGGGGCTCGAGGGGGCTCGGGGGGCTCGACAGGGTCTCGACGGGGCTCGAGGGGGGGGCTCGAGGGAGGCTCGAGGGGGGCTCGAGGGGGGGCTCGAGGAGAGGGCTCGAGGGGGGCTCGAGGGGGGTTCGAGGGGGGTTTGAGGGGGCTCGAGGGGGTTCGAGGGGGGCTCGAGGGAGGCTCGAGGGGGCTCGAGTGGGGCTAGAGGGTGGCTCGAGGGGGGCTCGGGGGTGGCTCGGAGGGGGCACGAGGGGGGCTCGGGGCGCTCGGGGGTCTCCGGGGGGGTTCGAGGGGGGCTCGAGTGGGGATCGAGGGGTGCTCGGGGGGGCTCGGGGTGGCTCGAGGAGGGCTCGGGGGGGGCTCAAGGGCGGCTTATTGAGTTTGGAACCGAACCTGCTTTACTCCTGTAGGTCCCGGGTTAGGTTAGAAATTTAAGGCGAGCGCGTAGCGCAGCGGAGCGTGAGCCTTAAATTTCGAGGTTATTTTTTTATAACAGACAACAGAAATAAACTTATTTTACACATTGCCGGTGGACCACCAGGCATTGTATACAATTCCTAGGCAATGTATAAAATTAATATCATTTCATACATTGCCTGATCGTTTCAGGCATTGTATACAATGCCTAGGCATTGTATACAATGCCGGCGAATACACATTGCCGGTAACATATATAAGGTCCTTCTTCAATAGTGCACATAACTTTAAGGGGTCAATGTACTCATGCATACAAACAATTTTTATTATGGTACCAACATTGAAATCGCGAAAAAAAAATCAGCTGTTCCATAGAAAAATTAAAATCGAATAGATCAAAATGTATGGAACAGCTGATTTTTTTTTCGCGTTTTCAATGTTGGTACCATAGTAAAAGTTGTTTGTATGCATGAGTACATTGACCCTTTAAAGTTATGTGCACTATTTAAGAAGGACCTTATATAATGAATTGAATTATATATATTTTTTTGCCATTGGGCTACGGAACCCTAAACAAAGGCAAAAACTTAACCCTTATAGATTACACAGTTGAAACTTGGTAGGTAGATGTAAACCGCTTTATTTTCACAAAAAAAAAGTAAAAGATAAAGCCCCCCCCCCCCTTTATTTCCCCTTCCCATATATATATGAAAATTATTCTTCATTAAACCTTTACATGCACTGTCTATAGATAGATTTTTCTCAATTTATTTTCAATCCAAAGTGATAAAATGTGTTCCCCCCCCCCCTCTCCCTCGAATTAAAAAAAAATGGTACTGCGGAGGTAGGGAATATAAGAATAATAAACACTTCCTACTGTTTGTTGCACTGCCGGACTGTCCCGTCACTTTTTTAAGTTTGTCGAAGTAGCGTTATATCGGAGTAGGGTGCACCGCAGTAGAGTTCTGTCGCTATGACGATATGCGCAGTAGTCTTCTGTCGCAACCACGGTAGCGGCAGTAACAAGTTGTCGCGATCGTGTTATGCGCAGTTTTGTCGTCGAAGTCATGAAATACACTCCTTTTTTCCATTAATTGCATTTTTGGCTGTATGTATATTTGCCTTTGCCTTACACGTTCAGATAAATAATGTTTGGTAATAGTATGATCAAATCATGTATTGTTTAACATTTAAATTTGATTCAGTTCTTATAAAAATAATGTAAATATCTTGTACATATCTTAGCAAGTTTTAAAAGAGTTACCATTTATTATATTTGATAATTTCACGATAGTTAGTTGTAACGCCTATCATTGGCTGAACGTATTTTCAAGAATTTAAGCAAGTAAGACTACAGTAATTAATATAACAATTATTGTAATTCATTGGGCTTTAGTTTCAAAAAGATTACAACGTAATTGTTTTATAAAATATTATCTCTGATATTACTTTTTCGTACAAATAGTATGGTCGATTATGATTGGTTAAAAAATGGTGTGAGGGGTAAACCTTTTGTGTTGAATTTAGTGGGTATTTAAGGAATGGAAAATGGAGCATACGTTTCACTTTAAGTTTGGAGCACTACGGGATTTAAGTTAAGTAAATTCTTCATTGTATTGTGTTATTTTGAATTAATTGTTTTGTGTGTGAGTTGATTGTTTTTCAAAGGCTATCCGCTGTTAATTTTCATTCCCAATTTTATGATTATTCTGATTATTTGTAGTAATAATAAGTAAAGTACATTATAGACAGATTTCTTTTGCATTTGCTTGGTAACTAGTATCATAGTTTATTAAAGAGATTAACCGATAACTTTTAAGTTTATATTGTTGTAGTTTGTAACGATTTAATTGTTAATATCTGATTTGATAAAGCTGACGAGTTTCTTCCGCATGTTCTTCTCTCAGCTAAAAAAAGACGTCCGAACAGGTGGTAGGTTAAAAGAAATTGGACGATTCAATTTAATAAACATAACTTTACTTAAATTGATTTATTTTGTTTTAATTCTCTCCATGTTTCTGATCATTTCTGACATCAGAAGTGGGTATCGACTCGGTCCATTTACAAAATATTAACACCAATTCCTGATGATTTTCAGGGTGGATGCTGACGAGACCTCGCTCCGCTGCCTTTGCGATCCTGAGACCTGAGTAGCAGCCAGCTGGTGTCAGTGAAAGAAGAATGAGAAGTAAAGGAGAAGTCTTCAGAGATCCTCCTTCAAAGTCCGCTAGCCGGTAAGGCCATTAGTGGCTGTGTTTTAATAATTTATTTAACGAGATTGCTACTTTGTTAGTTCAATACTTATTTATTGTTTTGATGTGGAAAAATAATAAAATTTGTTGCGACGAAATTAACATCAAAAACATCGAGAAATCAATATTAACTAAAGATGTTTATAAAATTAATTTGTGACGTTATTTGTGATACTGATGTGGTTTTATCAAAAGCCTGAGTAATTGGTCTGGCGTCTAAGTAAATGCGATTAAAACGAGTTTAAATTGTTAATTTGTAGGTACGTAATAAGTAGGTAGATCTTTTTTTTACTAAGTCTGTATAAAGTTTACAATGAAACATTTGGGTTTGTAGATACTTTAAATTCAAATTTTATTGAAGCACAGCTATTTACTTCTGCACTAGTACCTATTATTATTCATTGCTACCAAATTTTCAATAGTTATATCATTTCTTAATTTTCACTTTCTACGTATGTTTCGAATTGCAAAGTAGGTAGTAACATTTAAGATGATTTAAGTAAGAATTTAATGTTTTTCATTTGAGGGTTTTTACTTTTGACCTTTACTTACCCTGCCACAGTATTTAGCATAGGTACTCATTCTCAATTTAAATTTATTGAAAGTTTTTATTTTGGGTAGATGTCGTATTCTATTATTTATTTTGTCGACCAACAACGTCGAGTGGGTAGTACACTAGTTTTCATGGTGTCTGTCTCTCGAGCTCCCCGGGTTCGATTCCTGGCTGTCTCAACTTAGACAACGAACTTTTCCATAGGCGCTGTCTTGGGCGACACAAACGCCTTTAGTTCCTTTATTTAGAAATCGGAGCAATGTACAATATGATGCTGACCAATATTTCTTTTACTTAGAAAAGTTAGCTATAAAATAGAGTCCCTCTCAGTAATGTTTGCGCAGAGTAATAATGATAAGCAATTTATGTGTAACTAAAAAGGCTGATATTGTTTCTTTTTAATTTGTGCTTTCTTCTGATAAGAAATAAGCTTAAATGCTAAACTAATGTTCACACAATAACATAATTATTAATCATAATTACTTAAAAAATATAATTAATAATTGTGCTTTATATGAATTACTTTATATAAGTACTTTATAGTTATAACTTTGGTAAAAATTTGATAAATTTTCAATAATTTTGTTATTGATAACACGACAGTTAGTCAACCTGTTCAGGTGTATCTAAATTCTGGCTACGCCAAGAATATTTATTATTTACGATTGGGTAGGTTTAAATTGCAACAGTTGAGTAATTTATTTAGAGACTTTGGTTTGTTGGGTTCATGATAATATTATATTTTGATTTTGGGTTTTGATTTCTGGTTTCGATTTTTGGTTTCGATTTTTGGTTTCGATTTTTGGTTTCGATTTTTGGTTTCGATTTTTGGTTTTGATTTTTGGTTTAGATTTATGGTTTAGATTTTTATTTAGATTTTAGATTTTGATTTTCGGTTTTGATTTTATATTTAGGTTTTGACTTTAGAATTTATACTTTCAGATTTGATTATAGGACTTGATTTTCGGATTTGATTTTCGAATTTGATTTTATGATTTGATTTTCGGATTTGATTTTCGGTTTCGATTTTCAGTTTCGATTTTGTTTTTAAATTTAGATTTTGATTGATTAATATTTCGGTTTTTATTTTTGAATTAGATTTCGGGTTAGATTTCAACTTAGATTTCAATCTAGGGTTAGGTTAAGATTGAAAATTAGATTTCGATTTTAGTTTTATTTTTATTTGCAATTTAGATTTAAATTGGGATAAAGGTAGGAGGATGATGATTAAGATTTCGATTAAGGGTTCGATTTTTAGGTTACGATCTCAATTTACATTTTGCTGATTTCGATTTACAAATTAAATTACTGATTTGGTTTACATTTTGCTGATTTGGATTAACATTTTGCTGATTTGGATTAACATTTTGCTGATTTGGATTGACGTTTTGATTTGGATTGACGTTTTGATTTGGATTGACGTTTTGATTTGGATTTACGTTTTGATTTGGATGTACGTTTTGATTTGGTTTTACGTTTTGATTTGGATTTACGTTTTGATTTGGATTTTCGTTTTGATTAGGATTTTCATTTTGATTAGGATTTTAATTTTGATAAGGATTTTCATTTTGATTAGGATTTTCATTTTGATTAGGATTTTCATTTTGATTAGCATTTTCATTTTGATTAGCATTTTCATTTTGATTAGGATTTTCATTTTGATTAGGATTTTCATTTTGATTAGGATTTTCATTTTGATTTGGATTTTCATTTTGATTTGGATTTTCATTTTTATTTGGATTATCATTTTTTTTTGGATTTTCATTTTTATTTGGATTTTCATTTTTATTTGGATTTTCATTTTTATTTGGATTTTCATTTTTATTTGGATTTTCATTTTTATCTGGATTATCATTTTTATTTGGTTTTTCATTTTGATTATATTTTGATTTACATTTTGATATACATTTTGATCTCAATCTCCATTTTGATATCCATTTACGTTTTACATTTTAGTTTCGATTTTGAGTTTTGATTTATTATATTTGATTTTCAATTTACACTTAGTTTCGATTTATATTTTGATTTTGGTTTTTCTGGTTTAGATTTTGATTCTGTTTTCGATTTCGATTCGGATTCTGATTTCGATTCGGATTCTGATTTCGTTTTCGATTCTGATTTCGATTTAGATTTTGATTCGATCTAGATTCTGATTTCGATTTCGAGTCTGATTCTGATTTCAATTAAGATTATGATTTCGATTTGGATTATGATTTAGATTTCGATTATGACTTCGATTTAGATTATGATTTTGATTTTTGATTATGATTTCGAGTTAAATTATGATTTCGATTTAGATTATGTAAAATGATGATAATTATGCTAATTAGGATAATTAAGATGGTGATGATTATAATAATGATGGTTAAAGATAATGATGATGATTATAATGATGATGATAATGGTTATGATAATTTGTTTGCAATGAGGGTTATTAAGATGGTGATGATTATAATGATGATGATTGAAGATAATGATGATGATAATGGTTATGATAATTTATTTGCAAATTGATGAAGCCACATGATCGATCTTACCAAATACTTGTTTTAGTGGGTTTGTTTTCTGATCATATTGATTGATTAAAAAAATATACATTATGATGAGTTATACTGATACAGTGTGTTTATCTTGCTGCTTGTCCTATTTAGTAAACAGCTTCTGACAGTTGTCTTCGTTGACTTATATTATATAAATATATATAATATTTGTATATTGTCTTATTAAATCAGAATTGTCACTAATTATTAGTTAATTTCTTTAGTAATATTTATGTGTAAAACAATTAATTGTTATATTTTATATCTAATTGTCATTTCTTTTTTTTTCTCAATAAAGAGTTGGGTGAAGATTTTTATTAAATGGGACATGTTGGAGATTATATTGGTAATAATCATGATGGTCTATTGCTTTATGACTTATGACTGTAATTGCCCACCACCCAGGGGTAGCGGTAGAGTGGGGATGTTTAGCCTGCGGGCGCAGGTTTGAGAGCCACGTTGGAGAGGTTTGCAAGCCATGTTGGAGAGGTTTGCGAGCCATGTCGGAGAGGTTCGCGAGCCATGTTGGAGGAGATTTGCGAGCCATGTTGAAGAGGTTTGCGAGCCATGTTGGAGAGGCTTGCGAGCCATGTTGCAGAGGCTTGCGAGCTATGTTGCAGAGGCTTGCGAGCTATGTTGCAGAAGCTTGCGAGCTATGTTGCAGAGGCTTGCGAGCTATGTTGCAGAGGCTTGCGAGCTATGTTGCAGAGGCTTGCGAGCTATGTTGCAGAGGCTTGCGAGCTATGTTGCAGAGGCTTGCGAGCTATGTTGCAGAGGCTTGCGAGCTATGTTGCAGAGGCTTGCGAGCTATGTTGCAGAGGCTTGCGAGCCATGATTGAGGAGCTTGCGAGCCATATTTGACTGTGACTATTTTTAAAACTAATGCCCATTGTTGGCAGTAGTGGTTTTAACAGTGACCGTTTTGTAACTTATAAAGACCATTATGATTGTTATTAATATATCTAACATAAGTTTAAAATTGTACTTCGAGAGCGAAGTACTTGTCAGAATGGCCGTGACGGATTTTAAGTAAAGCTTTTTTCCATTAATTGCATTTTTGGCTGTATGTATATTTGCCTTTGCCTTACACGTTCAGATAAATAATGTTTGGTAATAGTATGATCAAATCATGTATTGTTTAACATTTAAATTTGATTCAGTTCTTATAAAAATAATGTAAATATCTTGTACATATCTTAGCAAGTTTTAAAAGAGTTACCATTTATTATATTTGATAATTTCACGATAGTTAGTTGTAACGCCTATCATTGGCTGAACGTATTTTCAAGAATTTAAGCAAGTAAGACTACAGTAATTAATATAACAATTATTGTAATTCATTGGGCTTTAGTTTCAAAAAGATTACAACGTAATTGTTTTATAAAATATTATCTCTGATATTACTTTTTCGTACAAATAGTATGGTCGATTATGATTGGTTAAAAAATGGTGTGAGGGGTAAACCTTTTGTGTTGAATTTAGTGGGTATTTAAGGAATGGAAAATGGAGCATACGTTTCACTTTAAGTTTGGAGCACTACGGGATTTAAGTTAAGTAAATTCTTCATTGTATTGTGTTATTTTGAATTAATTGTTTTGTGTGTGAGTTGATTGTTTTTCAAAGGCTATCCGCTGTTAATTTTCATTCCCAATTTTATGATTATTCTGATTATTTGTAGTAATAATAAGTAAAGTACATTATAGACAGATTTCTTTTGCATTTGCTTGGTAACTAGTATCATAGTTTATTAAAGAGATTAACCGATAACTTTTAAGTTTATATTGTTGTAGTTTGTAACGATTTAATTGTTAATATCTGATTTGATAAAGCTGACGAGTTTCTTCCGCATGTTCTTCTCTCAGCTAAAAAAAGACGTCCGAACAGGTGGTAGGTTAAAAGAAATTGGACGATTCAATTTAATAAACATAACTTTACTTAAATTGATTTATTTTGTTTTAATTCTCTCCATGTTTCTGATCATTTCTGACACGGGCATCAGCTAGCAAGTAATACTTTACTTCTTATGTAAGTATTGCATTTGTTTTCTAAATCAAAAGAGTTAATCTAACAAATAGGTGAATAAAGCCATTAAAAGCTACTCAATAAAATTACACATTGCGCAAAACACACAATCGTTTCCAACTTCCAGCCAGATTACCACAATATCAGCCCCATAAACGTCTCTCGCATTGTTTTACAGCGGGAGGGCGCAAATGAAACAATTTGATACTCGTACGCATTTGTGAATTCGGGCGACGCAAGTTTTAGCCGCCATTATCTGGCGCAGTTATTATTGTTGCCGGCACCCGGCGCGCTTTATCTGCCTTCACACGCGCTACGGAATCGCACGTTTCATCATCTATATTCTATATCAGAGAGTACGTGTTTACATTTGTTATACTTGCATTTATAAAATTGAATTTGTAGCTGGTAATTATAATTATTTAAATCGAGTGTTAACATCCGACGGATACTACTATCGCAATCTAAAGGAAATGGTTTGGGACTTCCGCAAAGTGACGCCTGATTCAATCAAATAAAGGAAATGTGTTTTTCCTGTAAAGGTATGTTTTCAATTTATTGAAAACTAGCGGCCGCCCGCGGTTTCACCCGCGCGGTTCCCATTCCCGCGGGAATATCGGGATAAAAAATAACCTGTTTAATCTAGGCTATTTACTATCTGTGTGCCAAATTTCAACCAAATCCGTTCAGTAGTTTTTGCGTGATTGAGAAACAAACATCCAAACATCTAAACATCCAAACCCACAAACTTTCACATTTATAATAATAAGGATAGTAGGATACCTAATTCAAGATCAAATCGCAGAATTAGCTATTTAAAAAATTGCATTCTATTCCACTTACGCAGCTAGTGTAGTCTATAGGTAAAAAATACACCACAAAACATTTACGAAAACTTTGTAATTTGAAAGTACCTACAAAGAACTGTAAGGCTCGCGAGTTCGATTCCCGTCCGAGAATTGATCTGGTAAGATGTTATGATATTGATTGGTAGATAATTAGGTAAGTACTCATTTTATTTAACTACTTACCTATGTAGTTTTAGTTTTAATGGCCTTTCAGTGAACATGTTAACATTATCGAGTTTGCCGACAATCTAGTACCTAACCTACGAAGGTGTGCGATAAAGGTAACTCAATATGTCTGCCCAAGAAGGTTCTAATTAGGTAGACATCCATTAGCACTCCCACTAAGTCCACAGTGGACAGTCAGCAAAAATAACCTACTATTGACTAGTCCGACATTAATTTAAGTTGACCATTTTTTCATCGTACCTACCTAATAGCAGCAGCACAACTATCATTTTTAGGTCTTAATTCGATTTCAAAAATCATAAATTTATTATAACATTAGAACGAACGTTATATACTTAAACATCCATCACTGGGAGATTGAACTTGTAGTCCATGAGCCCGCGATAATATTGCCCGCGTCATATGACATCACGATGAAATGCATGGCACACGGTCGGAAAAGTTGTGCTCAGCGAGGATCAGAAGATTATCACAAATAAAATGGGCCGGAAGTTTAAGAAAATCCTTTACTTCCGGTCATAATGGGCATTTATTTTTTATGTTACATAAATTACCTCTCAGAAAAAAAGAAACATTGGGTAAAGAATTATTTCGTTAGTATGAAAACTACCCGAGATACCACAGTTTGAAATGCACAATATTCGACTTACCCGATAACGCTCCATACTAACGGCTACCTACTCAGTTATGACGTCACGCTTGAGTAGTTTGTATCTATGCAACGCGTAGGAAATTTATTAGGCAGCTATATTAAATATTGTGTTTATCAAAATGGTTTCTTACACAAATTTGCTATAAATTTTATCGACTAATTAAAAGTATTATTTATTTTAATAAATTTTATACTTTTTAAATGGACTTGTCCGCTCAACTTTGAAGGGTCATAAATCAAATAATACGCAATATATAAAACCAAGAGGTATATAAGCTACTCTAAAAGTTTAATGTGTTTACGATTTTTATTAGTATTTCGTTATTGTATTCATTTGTCATCATCCCTATTCTGTGGTGTCAAGGAAAAAGGAGATGAGTCAATAATAGTACATTACTGCAGCGGCAGGCAATACAGGCATTGAAGGACGAACGTGAAAATGTGGGCCGAGGCGAAGCCGAGGCACACATACGTAATTCCATCAATGCCCAGTTCCTGCCAATACTTGTATAGTACTTTTTTCAAATAATGTGCGGAAATTCAAACCAAATAGTAACTTTTCTGTCATTTTATTTTTATTTAAAATTACAGTAATTGAAAGTAACAAATCGCATCGTCTTGAGTTTCTACGTCTTAATTATTAAATACTGTATATTATTATGTCGTTGCATCTTCATTCGTGCACCGAAAATGCCAAAAATCAAAACTGTAACAAAAATAAAGAACGTGTAAAGTTGTGATGTTAGCTGTTTAACTAAAACAAAGTGGTAAATTAGTACCTAGGTACTTATCAATACGAAAACTTACTTTAGGATCCAAATACACACTGTCTGATGCTTCTGACAAGAACATTTGCACATTAGATGCAGAATTCCTACATTTATACCCTCGTGAATGTCTTTTGAGCATTGCAGTTAGGTTTACATCTGGTTTACTTAATGTTTTTTTTTTATTTTGGATATAACATGTTTTCTATTACCTACAGTTCTTGCCGCTTCTTGAATTTCAGGTGGAGTCAAAATATCACTTTCTTCGCTTGAACTCATTTTTTTAATAAATTAATTACTTAATTTAAATCGAAATTAAAATATTTGACAAAACAACAAACAATTTCAATTTCAACAATAATAATTCTTCGCGCGCCAAGATCCATAGATAATACCTTACTTAGATTTTTTTTCCTTGACTTAGATTTTTTTCGAAATACTACGTTATTTTATGCCGCCTGTCCGAATCGTATGTTACACGTAAGTTTTGTAACCATGAATACGGCTTAATGGGCGGGCGTCAGTGCGCTCATGACAGTCTGTTACCGTGATTCGGAACTTTCCATTTGCAAAGCAAGTTCTAATTTTAAATATTGATGATAATCACAGACCTCATTGGCTGTCGTGTTTCATTGAAAATTTCGTTCCATTTTTGAATTACACGTGTATAATGAGTTTCAATACTAAAATTTACGGTCAGACGCAGGCAATTTTTGTATGAAAATCCATTATTACACGTTAGTAATGGATTTTTGTACAAAACTTGCCGACGTGGTTTAGGTCTGTCCGGAAACTCCGATTTAAAGGAGAAAGATGATTTTTGGAAAATATTTGTTCAAAACATTAATAATGTGCCAATTTTTTGACTCATCTCCTTTTTCCTTGACACTACATACTGTTGTGGTGACAAGGAAAAAGGAAATTAGTTAATAAATTTTAAAAATGTTTTTTTAACATTGAAAATGTTTTTTCGATCGCTTCAGTAAGGTACCCAATTTCAGCCAAAGTGACACATTGCCCTGGTCCCGTGAGTTTTGGGTCTACGTGTATGTACTAAATGTCAAAAGATGCGTTTCAGCAAGGACTACAATATGGTGAAATTTTTTTTTTTAAAAGTCAAAAACTTTTTTTGAAAATCGCATAAATGTAGAAAAATTACACACTTTTTCGTGGTCTTTTCTCACTAAATCAACAATTTCTCGAAAACGAAAAGCGGTATCGAAAAAAATGAAAAAAATCCCTAGAGATATTGAGTTAGGCTACCTATTGAAAATAGTATATGTCCCTGACTCTTACGGTCTGGGCTGTAGCTTATCCTTTATGTAGCGAAATGTTGGGATACCGAGGGCGACGTGCGCGGCGCTGTGGGATAAAAATAATACGTAGTACGATTGAAGTTTGTAAATTATTGTATATTTCGAAGCTTGTAATAGTGTTTTATATTTTGTATTTTTTTATTTATTTCCACATTTTTTATAAATAAAAAAGTATTTAGATATATATTAAAACCATAATATTGATATTGATATTCATTAACTCTAGCAGGTCAACAGATGGTATGACGTGAATAGAGCGTGAAGCAAGTGCTGATTCCAGATCTAGTCAAAAATTTAAAAATCGTTAGATACGGCGGCGCGGGGTGGTACCATAGTGTGACTGCACAGAAATGTCTCCATAATATATAAAATCGTAAACTGAATGACTGACTGACTGACTGACTGACTGATCTATCAACGCACAGCCCAAACCGCTGGACCTAGAGACTTGAAATTTTGCACACAGATACTTTATACAGTGTAGGCATCCACTAAGGAAGGATTTTTGAAAATTCCATCCCTAAGGGGATGAAATAAGGGATGAAAGTTTGTATGAAAGACCCTCAGTTTTGAAGCTAGAATCTTCAATTTTTGTGTTTAGGCTAACGATTGAAAATTAATAAATACGGGTCTCAGCGTTTTTCAAAATTCTACCCCCGAAGGGGTCAAAAGGGGGAAGAAGTTGTGTATTGAAGAAAATCCTTCATTTTCGAAGTAAAAATCGCTAAATTTATAATTTAGGCTTATGGATAGAAATCTAAAGCAACGTATATTGTTTTTGTTAGGATTTCAACTCCAAAGAGGATGAAATGGGGGTAAAAAGGGTTAAAAAAACCTAAAAATAGATATGGATTTCGTTATCGGGGTTTTGTGGGATGACGATTGCAAAAATGACATTTATTTTGAAGTCCAACCACGATGGACATGATTTAACCCCTAAAGGGGTGAAAATGGGGTCCAAATTTTGTATGGAAAAATAATATAAAATAGACATTACAACTTTAAACTTCGTAGGAGCACATCTAAAAATAAATAGGCAATTATATATTTTGTTTTTTTGAAAATCAACCCCTTAGGGGGTAAATGGGGTGAGTAAACATAAAAATCGATATAGATGTCGTTATTGGGGTTTTCTGGGATGACGATTGCAAAAATGACATTTATTTTGAAGTCCAACACGGTGGACATGATTTAACCCCTAAAGGGGTGAAAATGGGGTCCAAATTTTCTATGGAAAAATAATATAAAATAGACATTACAACTTTAAACTTCGTAGGAGCACATCTAAAAATAAATAGGCAAATATATATTTTGTTATTTTGAAAATCAACCCCTTAGGGGGTAAATGGGGTGAGTAAACATAAAAATCGATATAGATGTCGTTATTGGGGTTTTCTGGGATGACGATTGCAAAAATGACATTTATTTTGAAGTCCAACACGGACAACACGGTGGACATGATTTAACCCCTAAAGGGGTAAAAATGGGGTTCAAATTTTGTATGGAAAAAGAATACAAGTTCGAAATTACAACTTTAAAATTCGTACTCGAGCACGTCTAAATATATATTTTGGGATTTTGAAAATCAACCCCTTAGAGGGTAAGTGGGGTGAGTAACATAAAAATCGATATGGATGTCGTTCTTGAGGTTTTATGGGATGGTGATTGCGAAAATGAGATTTAATTTGAAGTCCAACGCGGTGGACATGACACATATGGACCTGGACCTGGACATGCACATCCAGGGAACGGTAACGGGAACCGGAACGGGAACGGAACGGAACGGAACGGAACGAAACGGAACGGAACGGAACGGAACGGAACGGAACGGAACGGAACGGAACGGAACGGAACGGAACGGGAACGAGAACGGGAACGAGACAGTAACGGGACCTAGAACGGGACGGGTACGGAAGGGGTACGGAACGAGTACGGGGAGGGTTTGGACGGGAACGGAACGGGAACGGAACGAAACGGGAATGAAACAGGAACGTAACGGGAACGGAACTGGAATGAAACGGGAACGGAACGGGAATAGAACAGCATGGGAACGGGAACGGGAACAAGAACCGGACGGGAACGGAACGGGAACAAGAACGGGAACGTAAGGCGTACGGGACGGTTAGGCGACGTTTACGGGACGGGAACGCAGCGGGAATGGAACGGGAATGGGAACGGGAACGAAACGTGAATGGAACGGGAACGGAACGGGAATATAACGGGACGGGAACGGGAACGAGAACAGGATGGGTACGGGACGGTTACGGGACGTTTACGGGACGGGAACGCAAACGGGACGGGAACGGGGAACGGGAGCGGGAGCGGGAACGGGAACTGGAAGCCTTGTGCGAGGCCCGCCACACGCGGCAAATGTCTTGCCTCGCGAGGCAGCGCGCTTGATGGGGACTCGCCTAATCGCGTAAAAATGGCTGGCCGGATCCTGGTTGAAGGTTCCTTAAAAGGATTTCGTCTAATATCCACGCGGACGAAGTCGCGGGCAGAAGCTAGTCTCTTATATAAAAGTGAGGGGGTGACTGACTGACATATCAACGCACAGCCCAAACCACTGGACCTAGAGACTTGAAATTTTGTACATATATACTTTACACAGTGTAAGCATCTACTAAGAAGGGATTTTTGGAAATTCCGCCCCTAAAGGGGTGAAACGGGGGTTCAAAGTTTGTATGGAAAAAAAATATTAAATAGACATTTTGACTTGAAACTTCGTAGGAGTACTTCTTAAAACAAATCATCAAACACGTGTTTCGTGGTTTTCCGAAAATCAACCCTTTAGGAGGTCAATGGGGTAAAAAAGTCCAAAATTGATTGAAAAATCAACGTACAGCCCAAACCGCTAGAGCTAGAGACTTGAAATTATGTACAAAGATACTTTACACAGTGTAAACATCCACTAAGAAAGGATTTTTGGAAATTCCACCCCTAAAGGGGTGAAATGGGGGTTCAAAGTTTGCACGGAAAAAATATTAAATAGACATTTCGACTTGGAACTTCGTAGGAGTACTCCTTAAAACAAATAAGTAAGCACGTGTTTCGTGGTTTTCCGAAAATCAACCCTTTAGGTGGTAATTGGGGCAAAAAAAGCCCAAAATGACTGACAAATCAACGCACAGCCTTAACTACTGGACCTAGAGACTTGAAATTTTGCACACAGATACCTTACACAGTGCAAGCATCGACTAAGGAAGTATTTTTGAAAATTCTATTCCTAAAAGGATGAAATAAGGGATGAAATTTTGTATGAAAGTCCCTCAGTATTGAAGCTAGGATCTCCAAATTTTGTGTTTAGGCTGACGATTGAAAACTAATAAATACGTGTCTGAGCGTTTTTCTAAATTCTACCCCCGGGGTGACAATGGGGATGAAGTTGTGTATAGATGAAAATCCTTCATTTTCTATGTAAAAATCGCTAAATTTATAATTTAGGCTTCTGGATGGAAATTTACCGCAATTCATATTGTTATTGTTTGTATTTTAATCCCTATGGGGATGAAATGGGGTAAATAAACCTAAAAATAGATATGGATGTCGTCATTGGGGTTTTCTAGGATGACGATTGCGAAAATGACATTTATTTTGAAGTCCAACACGGTGGACATGATTTAACCCCTAAAGGGGTGAAAATGGGGTTCAAATTTAGTGTGGAAAAGTAATATAAATTGACATGACAACTTCAAACTTCGTAGGGGCACGTCTAAAAGTAAATCGGCAAACATTTATTTTGTGATTTTGAAAATCAACCCCTTAGGGGGTAAACATAAAAATCGATATGGATGTCGTTCTTGAGGTTTTATGGGATGGTGATTGCGAAAATGAGATTTATTTTGAAGTCCGACGCGGTGGACATGACACATCATGGACCTGGACCTGGAAATGCACATCCAAGGAACGGGAACGGGAACGGGCACGGGAACGGGATGGAACGGGAACGGAGCGGAACGGGAACGGGAACGGAACGGGAGCGGGACGGGAACGGGAGCGGGACGGGAACGGGAGGTGAACGGGAAGGGAAGGGGACAGGAACGGACGGGAACAGAACGGGAACGTGATGTGAACGAAACGGGAACGGGACGGGAATGGGAACAGGAACCGGAACCTGAACCGGAACCGGAGCCGGAACGGGAACGGGAAGCATAGAAATGACTGGTCAGAAGGTTCTCTAAGGATTTTTTCTAACATCCACGCGGACGAAGTCGCGGGCGGAAGCTAGTAAGTCCATATTCAAGTAAGTGACGTCGCTTACTATGTGAAAACGAAAGAGAAAGTAGTGTTAGCAATAACTGTAGGAGCAAAAGAGATGACGCTATTATCTCCAGTACACGTGCTAGGCGTCGTAGTGAGTTTTTGTGTGTAGATAAACGGATAAACGAATCTTGAGCGAAAGTTGAACAGAAGAGAGGTTTTAGTTACGAGTAGATACAAAAAAGTAGATCCAAAATATTAATACGTGGGTTGCTGTTATTTCAATTTCGATATTTGAAATTACTCGATCAGTCATGTCATTCTTAGTTACTCTTACTCTGCGATTCCAAATGAATTTTTGCAACGATCTCTGAATGAATGTGTGATGATGATGCCTAGGTAAACATAGTTTACAATTGCAATAAATTGAGGGTTGTTATAGCACATTAGACTATACTAGATCCAAAATATTAAATATCGTGGGTTGCTGTTATTTCAGTTTAGAGATTTGATATTACTCGATCAGTCACGTCTTTCTTAGTGACTCTGCGATTCCAAATGAATTTTTACGAGGGATTTTTTTTATGAGGGTTGTTATCGCACATTCGAGTGATGATGAAGTCGGCACGAGATTTTCGCATGCTGCATTTGATTTTGATTTATTTTTTTATTATTTATCTAGAAATTCAGATGTTTCAGTTATACATTGTACTTAGGTTACCTTTCAATAAAATATTATTGTCTATAAGAAAGGAATAAAAAAAAATTTTGTTAATTTTTGTTACATTTTCAATGTACCAGAAGGTCGTGAAAGGCACGAGATCTGTGATTTTTTTTTTTATATTTGTTCAAAACATTAATAATGTGCCAATTTATTGCCTTATCTCCTTTTTCCTTGACCCCACAGAATTTTAAGGTTATATTTACGTCATGTGACATCAGACGTGACATCCTACCGTGTGCCATGCATTTCATCGTGATGTCATATGACGTAGGCAATATTGTCGCGGGCTAACGGACTAATAGGACGAAGTTAACACAAAATCAAAATCCTTAAGTAACTTCTTTCATTGAACTGTTTTTTTGCATAGCTATTAGCATTTTTTATATAAAAGTAATTAGTATAAGTACATTTGGCGAAACTAGGTAATAGGAAGTCTGCTAAAAAAAGTGTATTATTTTAAAAACACCAGCGGATATTACACAATGGCACGGTATGACAATATCGCAAGCTTTTGCCGTAGCAGTAATAAAACTATAAGCTTTATACTTTAATGTAAATAGAAAAATATCAATATGAAAAACCTCCTTAAAACAAAAACAAAAACCGCATCAAAATTGTCTCTAAAAAGCAAGAAATAATATTCAAATCATTAGATACGAGATACGCATATCAATTTTAATAAAACACATCTATTAAAGTCGGGTGCGGCTGGAGGACCACTTTTTTCGTTCTAAAAGCAGTTCTGAATATTAATTTCTTGCTTTTTAGAGACAATTTCTTTTTTTAAAGCTTTTTTTATTATTAACTTTTTTGCTTTTTTGTGGTAGGTATGTCAGAAGATAATTATTTTGACAATTATTGAATAAGTAGAAGCAGCTTTAAAACATTTAAATTTTAGATTTTAGCACTCACATAGCTATTTTACATATTATTAATACCTACCTACTAAATAATTTAGTAGAAAAATTCGACTCGCACCAGATCATATTCTCAAGCAGAAATCAAACCCGCGACCTTTGGAAGTCCGGTTGGCCTGCAATTGTGGAGGTTAAGCAACTTTGGCAAGGGTCCGTGCTTCAGTATGCGCGTTAAGCCGTTAGTCCCAGCTGCATTTGCACTTATTAATACCCACTAATCCGCATTGGGCCCGCGCGGTGGGTTATGTATGGCCCATCCTTCTCATCAACCCGTAAGTAAAGCCTGTATCCTAATAAAAATGACTAATGCGAAACCTTTCAATACCTTAATGTAATCACTGTACACTATCCTATTTTGAAGATTTATCATGTGTATCTCGAAGTCCAAGGTTCAATGCCAATGAAATTAATATGAAACCACCCTTAAGGTATTCCCTTTCCAACAAAAGAAGAACCATCTTTTTGTTTCGAAATTTTCGAAATCAGAAATTTTCGAAAATGCGACCAACTTGGGTAAATACCTGATAAAGTAACGTCTAAATAATTTCAATCGCTTCAGCCGTCTTCGAGTAATCGGTGGACATACACAAAAAAATCAAATATGCAGACGAACCTCCTCCTTTTTTAAAGTCGGTTAAAAAGTAATTAAAATACTATCAAGTCACATTCGACGGGATGAGTCTGCACTGACACAAATTTCAATTTCCTGTGTAAAATCGTTTCGCTGAGAGTTGCAGGAGCGTGAGACGTAGCGTAGCTACCGAGAACTGCACTTACCGTATGACAGCACTTCAATGGCTTCAATCCAGACGATCGTCGGTTAACAGTACATCAATCGCTTCCCTTTGATCAAGTGCTTCTTCTGTGCTTTTGCAGTCAAATTAAATTTGCTATCTTAAGCTTATAATATAAAAATGATTGTAGGTACCGCATCGATTAATAAACCGTTATTTTTAAAGTATATCTAAAAATTAAAAGTGGTGTTCAGACCACGTTAATGAACAACTTTTACTATGGGGCCAACCACGAAATCGCAAAAAGAAAATCAGCTGTTCCATAGAAAAGTCATCATCGACTCGACTATAATATATGGAACAGCTGATTTTTTTTTCGCGATTTCGTGGTTGGCCCCATAGTAAAAGTTGTTCATTAACGTGGTCTGACCCCTTTTCATTTTTAGATATACTTTAAAAATAACGGTACATATATAAGTAATGGAATACAACAATCATGAATTTCAAATCGCTCATGAGCAAAGTAGAAGATTATTTAAAATACTGCAATGCATGAATGTAACATCTATCTTAATTTTATAGTTTTCAATAACTTTATTCAGATTTTTTTTAATTATGTTTCGTTACTTCTGATTTCTGACAAAGCTGATAAGATTCTTGCGCCCATTGCTGTAGTCAGCTAAAAAAAGTCTCGAATGGGCGGTAGGAAAATACCTTAAAATATGGACAATTCAAAAGCACTTAATTTCTAAGTTTATTGGAATAAAGAGTTTTCCAATTTAAATTTTAATGTTATTACGAAACTTGTACAAAAAATCTATGTTATAACAAACCTAATACTTAATTTTCTTTTTTTTTATTTAAGATTTTTGCATTCACAGTGCTATTTTTATACAATTCTAAAAAATATACTTACTAGAAAATATACGACTCGCACCAGATCAATTCTCGGACGGGATTGGACCGGACATCTAAAAAGCTCGCGGGTTCGATTCCCGTCCAAGAATTGATCTGATGCGATTCGTATTTTTTCTTTATTCTTTATTATTTAGTATTCTAATAATTTTCATTCAGATTCAGAGTTGTAATCCTTAAAGAGATTCCAACTAAACTTGGTTATCTATTATGGGTATTTGTGGTAACTTTAAGGAACAAAATAAAGCTGACTATAAAAAGCTGTTATTTAGCTGTACATAGGTGGCAAACGAAGGAAACGTCAATAATAATGTCGGACACATTTAAAGTGAAATGTTAACATGGCCATTGTCCCGTACACGATCGTCGAGCACGCTACAACGTACGAGCGGGACACGTGTTTATTTACACCGAACTAGCGATCGCTCGCGACTTCGTCTGCGTGGACAGTCATTTTTCAGTCAACTGACTTTCGCATTATTTATAATATTACTAGGAAGGATGTAACAGCATAAGAATTTATTCTTACAGTACAAAGACACAGAAAGCAATTCTCAAAACTTCCAGAAAGGATTCCACTCCTAAGTATAAGTATTCCTAAAAACTTCCAAAGTTTCCGCCAATTTTGGAACTTTAAAAAAAAATATTTTTCTGTTTACAATTAGGTACAATAAATTCGTTACATTGAGTTAAATAATTACTTAGTGAAACTAGCTTTTTGCACATAATCGGCTAGGTATAGCTCCGAAAAAATGTAAAACAAGGACCAGTTTTTTTTATTTGTAAACCAACCTCTACGGTTGATGATAAAATTGCTAAATTTAATGAGTTTTAATTAGCAAAAAAATGTTTATAGTCGAACAAATTACCTCAAGTTCCTGCCTACATTTGCCACTGTTTATATATTTACACAGTAAGTAAGGTTCAAAGTTTTTCTAAGACAATAATCTATTTTGCAAACTTCCAAAGTTGCTGGTAATTTTGGAAGTTTTTAAGAATATTTTCGGAAGTATTCCTGAAACATTCCAAAGTTTCGTAAACATTGTGAAGTTTTCACCACTAACAGACACGCTTGTGAATTGAATGAGAATTGCTTTCTTGAGAAGTCTCAAATATAATTTTACAAATTATGTAATATGTGTCTAGTTGTCAATAACTATATGATGCAAAAAAATAAAAACCTTTTAATATTAATAACTCTTAAGATCAATATTATCTGAACTGACGTGGTCCGTCAATTGGTAATGCGCCTGGCGGCCATGATTTTAACCTCAAAAACGAAAATCGCTAGGCCCTATCTTATTAAAAATAAGAATTCAATAATTAATTGATTATAATTACCTATTAGAATTTTACTGTTTTTTGACATTTTTAGTTACGGATGATGTTGATGTGTATGTTAATTAGACAAGGTTCCAGCGCATTACCAATTGACGGGGATAGTAAAATAGACTTACTAATAAATAAATTAAGAGTACTAATCGACCTGTGTCCTGAAGTTGACCGGTAAATAATGTTATTTGTTCAGTTTGACCAGTGTTTGACCAGCGAGGCACAAGAAAGGTCGAAAAAATAAGAGGATTGCATCGGATAGTAAACGGTCTCCGGTGGGCACGGCCACGGTGGCCACGATTTATGAGGCCGGGAAAGACGCCCGCCTGAGTTATGTGTTGAACTAAAGGCTTCACATCCTTCATAGCACACGGTCGTGTGTTTAACCATAGTTTTAGTTTTTAGTTTTTAAAATAATAATTTTAGAAAACGGGAAAACTGTGCTGAAATTCAAAATCTTCCGAACCTAAAAATTTTGGCAGACTATCTACAACTAGGCAAAGGTTATTAACAACGTTTGTATTACCTTAGGTAAGATCTTTACATTCATAATTAATTATGAAAGTGTTTTTTTTTCTATGGGTATTATAGAGGTTACCTATAGAGTGGAGTTATAGTTTCTAACTTTGATATCATCTTTATTTACACTATGCCTTACCATCCTACCCTTTATCAAGCGTTTCTGGAATCTGGCTTATGCATGTTAATAAAATTGGCATCGTTTGTATTTAAAAATGATGAATACCCATCAAATTAATTATTAACTACAACCTCAAGTATTAATCAGGCTGTAATAGGCTGATTGCGGTTAAGGGACCTAAGTTCCATTATGCGGTCGCGTCTTAGGGCAACTATTTGTCAGTGTCTCTTTACTAGACTTGCACGGTCAGACTATTAGGTGCCTATTAGGAAGATAGCGTGCTGAATCCGAGGAACGCCCACCATTTCATCAACCTATCTACGTCACCGTAGCTTATTTGGCTCTTCGAGTGTAGATGGAGGCTTAAATTTTCTACATTGAGTTTCTACGTTACTTTTAAGTTTTTAAGCTTTATGAGCGTATCCACACTGGGCGCGGCCTATTATTATCCATTTTACAGAAGGTCGGTGCGGCAGCTGTGGGAAAACTAATAAATAGCAAATGATGATGAAACATTTAAGTACCTACCTTTCGTTTGTCTTTATTTTACATGTAAGGTCAGAGCGGGGAAGACCGTCAAGGGCCTAGGGGGTAAGACCAAACAGTCCATTTAAAACCTGATTCTAGCATAGTAGCGCAATCTAGTTATTAGTCCCATAAACAATATTTCATAACGGTTCTACATCTCTATAATAGATGTCGCTACGAGGCCTTTAACATTCATTGATTCCATTTTAATTTGGGTGAGCGAAAAGTCACCAAGTCGGTCAAAACGTGTTTTGAGTTATGAAGGTTTAAAGTTTTATAAAACAAAAAAATATATAACTCGGTTTTGGTATGGGACAATTCAAATTTTATGAATTCATAACTTAGAAAGTAGGTAAGCGCATAGAGTAAAATTATTACTTTTAATGTATTACTTATAATTACTGAGATAATGAATAAAAACCAACTTAGTTACTTTTTACCCTCAAATTTTGTAACAACATTTTTAGTTAAGGAGAGTTAGTGACTTTTCTTCCATGTTTAGATCACTTTTAACAAGAATAACTCCAGTTGGTTAGTTTATGACTGATCTTTGGAAATTTAAAAGATGTTTTAATGATTATTCGTAACTCTCTAATTTAAACTATTTTTAATTTAGCTTCATATTGAGCTATCAAATCGCTTCTTCTTCTCTCATGTCTTATGGTCTTCCTAAAATTTTCCTTCTTCTTTATTTAGTTCAAGGAACCACTTTTTCTTGTTTTTGGAATGTCAAATACGGAGTCGAGCCATCGTGAAAATAACGGAACAAAACTATGCCTGAAATTTTGCTGTTCAAACCCAACACACTTGATTTTAGCCATTTTATTTTCTCTCTGTTTTACCCTTGTTTCTGTTACTGATAAACTTTTCATTTGAAGCCTTTACATCAAGCATTTCATTTTTAAATAATTTATTTAAAAAGGGAGCAGAAAGTTTAATCAATGATTGACTGGAAGTCAGTCATGTGTCTCGCGCACACACAAAAACACACCGGGAATCAGCACTATCAAAAAACTTCATCTTCTTCTCGTCTCAAAGAACTCGTTGTCGTCATCATAACATGCGCACGGCACGACGCCTACTGCTGGGTCTATACCCAGGCCTATGCCTTCCCCAAGGATTCTTCTTACTATGTGTTCCCGCCCACTGCCACTTCAGATGAGCAATCCTTTGCGCGATGTCATTACTTTAGTTCTCCTGCGGATCTCCTCATTTCTAATTCGATCATGCAGGGAAACATCGAGCATGTCTCTCTCCATTTCCTGTGAATTCACCTTGAGCGGAGGCTCCTGTATGAAGATACAAGACCCATAGTAAGCGACCAACCACGTTTCACTACCGTTAATCAATCGGCAACAAACACTGGTAATAGATTTACGTCTTATCTTGAGACACTGAAGTAAGTTGGATTCATATGCTGCCCTTCAAGTTGGGTTCGACGAGGGATCTCTTTGTCGAAGTTGAACTTACCTAACTGGACTGTCTGCCCTAGGTATAAGTAATGGTCAACCTTTGAGTGTAGTATTCCCATGAACTGGGCATTCGATATGATTTTCGCCTTAACTTAGTTCATGTCCAAGAAATTACTAATAATGATTAGCGTGATATGAAGGCTCTAAATGAAAGGTTAATTAGTAACACAAGCAAGGAAATGATGGAAAGAAAATGATGTGGCTGAAAATCAAATATCTCAGGTTTGAAAACAATGTCCAGCAAAGTTAAATTCCGTTACACTTACGATGGGTCGTACTCCTTAATTGACATTCCAAAAAGAATCCTCGAACTTAAAAAGAAGAGGATTTCAAGAAGAACAAGAGTGATAGGAATTTAATTCTGAAACAAGGAGAACCGATTTGATATCTGAAGCTAGCCGCTTCTGATTTCAGAGGATAATAATAAAGACCTTATTGATATTGTCGCAAGGGTATCATACCCCAGGAACTTCACACATGGTATGAGTCTCTATCTGCTAGCAAAGACTTTGTGGACAGGGTGTTGGAACCTGATGTTAACGATCAAAGTGAAGAAGAATTGAATTGATTGAATTATGTTTATTGATACGTTTTTATTCCTGTTTTTTTATAAATACATTGCAGAAGTATGATTAATGCATTAATATCAACTTTTTTGTTTTAAAGGTCCATGATAGGAAACATAGTTTGCAGGGGTCATATTTTTATAAAGAAAACGTAAAGTTGTAGCCACGAAAAAAAAACATACGACAAGCTAAAGAGATTTTCTAGTCGCTACAAGTAATAAATTGCGTATAAACCTCACAGATGATTGTAAAAAAATCAGAATATCATCAAAAAAGCTTGCGTAATAATTGCGAAATACATCAAAATAAACTTTAACGTAATGTGAAGTAGCTCCAATAACTTTTTTTAAGAAAGACAATAATTGTGCTAAAGATTATGATGAAAAAACATAGAAAAAGTGCAGAAGTGCAGAAGTGAGGTTATTTTATGGAAAATAACCTCTCTTTACACGTAAAGAAAAAGACAGAGACAAATGTTTCCGCATAACCGAGTCTGAATTATAAAATTAGTAAATAATAAATAAAAATAGTGTGAATCATAAAGTTACGAATAATCATTAAAACATCCTATTGAATTTCCTAACATCAGTCGTAAACTAACTAACTGGAGTTATTCTTATTAAAAGTGATCCAGACATGGGTAAAAAGTCACTAACTCTATTCGAAAACACAAGAATAAAACATTTTGATACATAAATATCGATCGAGTAGTCATTAAAATGAGTTGGTTAATTTTCGCTTTCATATTTTATATTGAACCGATTCGAACTAGTCATTCTAAAACTAATCAAGTTATATTAGTTGATTTTGCCCTGGATTGAGTTCTAGTTATAATTTATTTTATAAAGGGGAAAAGTAACCAAATCGACTTAGGTACAGATTTGCAATGCTTCCGAATAATGATAAAGTGTTTAAGTAAATTAATTAGTTTTCGACTAATGTGTTGAAGTCCAAATGTAGAGTTAGTTATTATTTGCACTATCTAAAATAAAAACTATGATGGTTAGAGACATGGTTGTAAGTTTGAAAAACGTAGAAAAATTTGGAGCTTTCGATGACATTTCTAACTCATTTTTGGCCAAATGTCGACTTGGTGACTTTTCGCTCTACGGCGACGATTTTTTCCCTCACCGCGTGAGTGTAAGGTGTCTTAGAAAAATCTAATTATCTGTGAGTTTTAAAGTGCTTGAATGGTAGTAAGAGGTAAGTTGATTGTAAATATGATATCGTAAAGCTTGTTATTTGATTGAAATATGAATAATGATATCAATTATGGAGTTATTTTCCAATTTAGTTTGCCAACTTCAATTTAGTTAGCATAAGAGAGGCAAGTTCGACATATGCCGGTTTTGCCTCGAGTCAGAGGTTTTAAACATTTCCACTTAGGTACTATGTCGAAATCGAATACTTGTCCAATAATAATTTTGTGATTTGTTATGCTTATGACATCAGGCTAAAATAATTTATATAAGTTTTAAAGAAGCTTACATTACATTACTGATCTCAAAACATAAAATGTTGATTTTATTATTTTATAAATACGTGATACAAATACTGATTTTTTATAAAAAAACGTGTGCCTTAAATATTTAAATTATTTATAAAATATA
This sequence comes from Agriphila tristella, assembly GCA_928269145.1. Taxonomy (NCBI): domain Eukaryota; kingdom Metazoa; phylum Arthropoda; class Insecta; order Lepidoptera; family Crambidae; genus Agriphila; species Agriphila tristella. Next base: position 13,943,328 of record OV743433.1, read on the forward strand.
AGTTTAAATGAATCTCTAAGGTTTAGTTCATATTAAAAAACTAATTAATTCTGGGTTATTTTTTTATTCTTCTCATGATTTTATAAAATGTTTAGAATCCCTGAACTCTATTCTATGACGGTCTTACCCCTGAAAATGTTAAATGCCATTTATTCGAATCAAAACTTTAATAAGAGATAAAATAAAGTTTTAAATGCCACAATTACACAATGAAGAAGTACACAGTAATAAATAGATACGTATAAACGTCTTATTTTTGATAATATTGCTAGTAGACGGACTTACCCCAAATTGCTGGGGAAGACCGTCTGCGTCTGCGTTTTTAAAAAACCATTGTTTTGTTTTGAAATTGTATCGTAATATTGTTTTATCTAGTTGTCCTTTGTAGTTTTTGAATTGCTCTATCTTCTTATATATGAGGAATAGTGATAAGTTTATAAATTTATGAGATATGCTAAAAACCTTTCAACTTATCAAATTATATACCGGTCTTCCCCGCTCTGACCTTACCTATTATTATTATTATATTATTCTATTATTATATACCTACATATTATTATTTTGCAAGTTTTTTGTACTTAAGATCATTTATACACATTCAATGAAATTATTTACAAATAAAATACAACAAGTATTACAGTAGGTCCCTATACCCACAAAACATTGAAATAATAATATTTTTTTCGTTTATTCTGCGGGTATACATCTCTACCAAAGTAATTTATTTGAAAATTCTCATAATTGCATATTTTTCCTTAAAATAAAAGCTAAGCGAGTACCTAACACACCTTCGTATTGCCGATGATATAGTCCTTATGGCTGAGACCATGGAAGACCTGAACACAATGCTCGAAGATCTCCGTAGTGCTTCCCAAAGAGTGGGTCTTAGGATGAACATGGAAAAGACGAAAATTATGTCAAATGCCCATGTTGTACCCTCTCCGGTTCATGTTGGGAACACTACACTTGAAGTTGTTGACCATTACGTATACCTAGGACAGGCAGTCCAGTTAGGTAGGTCCAACTTCGAGAAAGAGATCAATCGCCGAATCCAACTCGGGTGGGCAGCATTCGGGAAGCTTCGAAAAATCTTCGCGTCCGACTTACCTCAGTGTCTCAAGACGAAAGTCTATGAACAGTGTGTGTTGCCAGTGATGACTTACGGCAGTGAAACGTGGCCGCTAACTATGGGTCTCATAAGGAGGCTCAAGGTCGCTCAGCGTGCAATGGAGAGAGCCGTGCTCGGCGTTTCCCTACGTGATCAAATCAGAAACGAGGAGATCCGCAGGAGAACTAAAGTAACCGACATCGCTCGAAGGATTGCTCAGCTGAAGTGGCAATGCGCGGGACACATAGCGAGAAGAACCGATGGCCGTTGGGGCAGAAAGGTTCTGGAATGGCGTCCGCGCACTGGACGACGCTCCGTGGGTAGGCCCCCGACAAGGTGGACCGACGATCTGGTGAAGGTCGCGGAAAGCCAGTGGATGCAGGCAGCGCAGGACCGATCGTCGTGGAGATCCTTAGGGGAGGCCTATACCCAGCAGTGGGTGTCGTGTGGCTGATATGACGATGATGAAAAGCTAAAAAAATTGCAAATAGCAAATTGGTCCTAAATGACGCCAGTGAAAGGAGCAATGTAATCCCGGTGATGAATGTTTAATCATAATTCAGCAAGCTCCCGTTAATGTACGTTAATATTTTCATTGGAGTTACAATGTCATTAGTATACCTGCTTACATAAGGCAAGCCCAAGATGTCTTCGGTAATGGGTTTAGCCGTTCTAATGGAACTGAACCGCAGGCTTAGCGTTGTGGCTGGCGGGCGAAGGTGCCTCCCCGGCTGCGCGGCGCCACATCCTGCCTGAATCGGTGACAACCGGTAAGCAAGCATGTTACATTAGGAAGAAGCCATCATTAACTAACAAAGGTAGGTACCAATCGATTGATTTATTTATTAAGTACAAAAATCTGCCAAAGTCTGACTCGCGCACCGAGTGTTTCTTGACCGACCGCCAATTAAAAAAACCTCCTTCAAAAAACCTGAAACACAAACAGCTTCAAAATTAAATACCTCTAAAAACCAAGAAATAATATTCAATTAATTAGTTACGCATATCATTATAATAAAATATGTACGTCTATTGAAGTCGGGTGGGGCTGGAAGACAACTTCTTTTTTTATATTTCTAAAAACCCCACCCGACTTCATTAGACGTACATATTTTATTATAATGATATGCGTAACTAATTAATTGAATATTATTTCTTGGTTTTTAGAGGTATTTAATTTTGAAGCTGTTTGTGTTTCAGGTTTTTTGAAGGAGGTTTTTCTTTTTTTTTAAAGCTTTTTTATTTTCAACTTTTTAGTGGTAGGTAGGTAGGATGTAAACAAGCGTGTAGATATTTTTTAACTTTATATAATATTTTCAATAAGACAATGCCCATAACTCAATTTCCAAGTTTACGGTGTTTGTTTTTGAGGAGTTCCGTTGTGTCTTTATAGTCCAAGTCTAGTTCAGAACGTTGCATCGCAGACCATGGTTTGGTTTGTTTTGGATTGTCATAAAGCTACCAAAATCTGAATTACTTTACATATACTATTTGACTTTGAGGAGTTCCCTTTTCCATCTTCGAAGTTCAAAGTTCAATACCGATAAAATTAATATGCGACCACTCTTGAAGTATACCCTTTCAAACAAAAAAGAATCCTCTAAATCGGTTCATAAACAAAGATGTTATGTCCGAAATTCCGTAAAAACTCGTGTTTCAGGATTATGAAAAAACTACTAGCCAGATCTCTGTAAAAAATTCATGGGATCACACACGAACTATGTTCTTTAAGATAAAAAAAGAATTTTTAAAATCGTTTGACAACTGACGAAGTTATGTTAAAACCATAGACTTAGAAAATTTTTCGCTATTATTAAGTTTATGGTTAAAACATACAAAAAAAAAATTTAAAAAAACCGACGACTTGAGAACCTCCTCCTTTTTTTGAAGTCGGTTAAAAAGCCGAGCGGCCATGGCAGGCTGACAGCCAGCGAACTAGCCCCTTTGGCCGCCTGCAGCCATTGTGGCTACGCCACGTCCCCCTGTTGCTACAGGAAGTAAACAGCACAAATAATTTTCCAATGTTTAACGTCATTGCTAAACAGTATCTTACCCCGGTCACTCACATGCGCGTGACGGATTTTAAGTAAAGCTTTTTCCTAATAATTGTATTTTTGGCTGTATGAACATTTGCCTTTGCCTTACACGTTCAGATAAATAATGTTTGGTAATAGTGTGATCAAATCATGTATTGTTTAACATTTAATTTTGATTCAGTTCTTTTATAAATAATGTAAATATCTTATACATATATTAGCAAGTTTTAAAAGAGTTACCATTTATTATATTTGATAATTTCACGATAGTTAGTTGTAACGCCTATCATTGGCTGAACGTATTTTAAAGAATTTAAGCAAGTAAGACTACAGTAATGAATATAACAATTATTGTAATTCATTGGGATTTAGTTTCAAAGAGATTACAACGTAATTGTTTTATAAAATATTATCTCTGATATTACTTTTTCGTACAAATAGTATGGTCGATTATCATTGGTTGAAAAAATGGTGTGAGGGGTTAACCTTTTGTGTTGAATTTGGTGGGTATTTAAGGAATGGAAAATGGAGCATACGTTTCACTTTTAAGTTTGGAGCACTACGGGATTTAAGTTAAGTAAATTCTTCATTGTATTGTGTTATTTTGAATTAATTGTTTTGTGTGTGACTTGATTGTTTTTCAAAGGCTATCCCGCTGTTAATTTTCATTCCCAATTTTATGATTATTCTGATTATTTGTAGTAATAATAAGTAATGTACATTATAGACAGATTTCTTTTGCATTTGCTTGGTAACTAGTATCATAGTTTAATAAAGAGATTAACTGATACCTTTAAGATTATATTGTTGTAGTTTGTAATGATTTAATTGTAAATATCTGATTTGATAAAGCTGACGAGTTTCTTTCGCCTGTTCTTCTCTCAGCTAAAAAAAGACGTCCGAACAGGTGGTAGGTTAAAAGAAATTGGACGATTCAATTTAATAAACATTACTTTATTTAAATTGATTTATTTTGTTTTAATTCTCTCCATGTTTCTGACTATTTCTGACATCAGAAGTGGGTATCGACTCTGTCCATTTACAAAATATTAACACCAATTCCTGATGATTTTCAGGGTGGATGCTGACGAGACCTCGCTCCGCTGCCATTGCGATCCTGAGACCTGAGTAGCAGCCAGCTGGTGTCAGTGAAAGAAGAATGAGAAGTAAAGGAGAAGTCTTCGAGATCCTCCTTCAAAGTCCTCTAGCCGGTAAGGCCATTAGTGGCTGTGTTTTAATAATTTATTTTACGAGATTGCTACTTTGTTAGTTCAATACTTATTTATTGTTTTGGTGTGGAAAAAGAATAAAATTTGTTGCGACGAAATTAACATCAATTACATCGAGAAATCAATATTAACTAAAGATGTTTATAAAATTAATTTGTGACGGTATTTGTGATACTGATCAAAAGCCTGAGTAACTGGTCTGGCGTTTAAGTAAATGCGATTAAAACGAGTTTAAATTGTTCATTTGTAGGTACGTAATAAGTAGGTAGATCTTTTTTTACTAAGTCTGTGTAAAGTTTACAATGAAACATTTGGGTTTGTAGATAATTATTTTAGCCTTATAAAATTCAAATTTTACTGAAGCACAGCTATTTACTTCTGCACTAGTACCTATTATTATTCATTGCTACCAAATTTTCAATAGTTACATCATTTCTTAATTTTTACTCTCTACGTATGTTTAGAATTGCAAAGTACCCTGCCACAGTATTTAGCATTCTCATTCTCAATTTAAATTTATTGAAAAAATATATTTTGGGTAAGTAGATATTGTATTCTATTATTTATTTTGTCGACCAACAACGTCGAGTGGGTAGTACATTATGTATTCCGTGGTAGTACACTGATTTTCATGGTGTCTGTCTCTCGAGCTCCCCGGGTTCGATTCCTGGCTGTCTATACTTAGACAACGAACTTTTGTGTAGGCGCTGTCTTGGGCGACACAAATGCTTTTAGTTTCTTTATTTAGAATTGGAGCAATGTATAATAATATGATGCTGACCAATATTTATTTTATTTAGAAAAGTTAGCTATAAAATAGAATCCCGCCGAGAATGTTTGCGCAGAGTAATCCTAGCATTATTGAAAATTCAAAATAATGATAAGCAATTTATGTGTAACTAAAAAGGCTGATATTGTTCCTTTTTAATTTGTGCTTTCTTCTGATAAGAAATAAACTTAAAAGCTAAACTAATGTTCAAACAATAACACCATTATTAATCATAATTACTTAAAAATTATAATTAATAATAATTGTGCTTTATATTAATGTAATTTTGGTAAAAATTTGATAAATTTTCAATAATTTTGTTATTGATTAGATTTAATTAAATAGTTTAGATTTGATTATGTTGTCTCCTAAGTCATTAATCTTGCTACGCCAAGAAGTTAAAAGTTTAAAATGTATGATTCGATGACATTCAGATTTATTATTTACGATTGGGTGGGTTTAAATTGCAACAGACGAGTATGTTTTGAGTAATTTATGACTTTGGTGTGTACCCAAGTTCATGATAATATTATATTTTGATTTTTGGTTTTGATTTTTGGTTTAGATTTTGGGTTTGGATTTTCGGTTAAGATTTTTGATTTTAGATTTTCAATTTAGATTTTTGATTTAGATTTTAGATTTTGACTTTAGGTTTTGATTTTCGGTTTTGATTTTAGATTTAGGTTTTGACTTTAAATTTCATACTTTCGATTTTGATTATAGATTTTATTTTCGATTTTTGCTTTTGTTTTTATAATTAGGATTTTTGGGTTTGATTTTCGGATTTGATTATAGGACTTGATTTTCGGATTTGATTTTCGAATTTGATTTTATGATTTGATTTTCGGATTTGATTTTAGTTTTCGATTTTCAGTTTCGATTTTCGATTTTGTTATTAAATTTAGATTTTGATAGATTTAGATTTCGGTTTTTATTTTGAAGTAGATTTCGGGTTAGATTTCAACTTAGATTTCAATCTAGGATTAGGTTTAGATTGTAAATTAAATTTCAATTTTAGTTTTTTTGTTTTTTATTTAGATTTAAATTGGGATAAGGGTAAGAGGATGATGATTTTGATTTCGATTAAGGTATAGATTTCGATTAAGGGTTTGATTTCTAGGTTTCGATCTCAATTTACATTTTGCTGATTTGGATTAACATTTTGATTTGGATTAACGTTTTGATTTGGATTAACGTTTTGATTTGGATTAACGTTTTGATTTGGATTAACGTTTTGATTTCGATTAACGTTTTGATTTGGATTATCGTTTTGATTTGGATTAACATTTTGATTTGGATTTACATTTTGATTTGGATTAACATTAAGACTTTTATTTTGATTAGGATTTTCATTTTGATTAGGATTTTCATCTTGATTAGGATTTTCATCTTGATTAGGATTTTCATCTCGATTAGGATTTTCATCTCGATTAGGATTTTCATCTCGATTAGGATTTTCATCTCGATTAGGATTTTCATCTCGATTAGGATTTTCATCTTGATTAGGATTTTCATATCGATTAGGATTTTCATATCGATTAGGATTTTCATGTTGATTAGGATTTTCATTACGATTAGGTTTTTCATTTTGATTAGGATTTTCGTATAGATTAGGATTTTTCTTTTGATAAGGATTTTCGTATTGATAAGGATTTTCGTATTGATTAGGATTTTCGTATTGATTAGGATTTTCGTATTGATTAGGATTTTCGTATTGATTAGGATTTTCGTATTGATTAGGATTTTCGTATTGATTAGGATTTTCGTATTGATTTTGATTTACATTTTGATTTCGATGTATATTTTGACTTCGATTTACATTCCGATCTCAATCTCCATTTTGATATCCGTTTACGTTTTAGATTTTAGTTTCGATTTTGAGTTTTGATTTATAATATTTGATTTTCAATTTAGACTTAGTTTCGATTTATATTCTGATTTTGGTTTCGATTCTGGTTTAGATTTCGATTCTGTTTTCAATTTCGATTCGGATTCTGATTTCGATTCGGATTCTGATTTCGATTCGGATTCTGATTTCGATTCGGATTCTGATTTCGATTCGGATTCTGATTTCGATCCGGATTCTGATTTAATTTTCGATTCTGATTTCGATTTAGATTCCGATTCGATTTAGATTCTGATTTCGATTCTGATTCTGATTTCAATTAAGATTCTGATTTGGATTATGATTTTGATTTGGATTACGATTTCGATCTAGATTATGATTTAGATTTTGATTATGACTTCGATTAAGATTATGATTTTGATTATGATTTCGATTTACATTATGATTTCGATTTAGATTATGTAATGATAATATGAAAATTATAATAATGATGATAATGATGATTATAATGGTTATGATAATTTATTTGCAATAAGGATTATTAAGATGGTGATGATTATAATGATGATGATTGAAGATAATGATGATGATAATGGTTATGATAATTTATTTTTGATCGATCTTACCAAATACTTGTTTTAGTAGGTTTATCTTCTGATCATATTGATTGATTAAAAAAATTGGCATAATGATGAGTTATACTGATACAGTGTGTTTATCTTGCTGCTTGTCCTATTTAGTAAACAGCTTCTGACAGTTGTGTTCGTCGACTTATATATATAATATTTGTATATTGTCTTATTAAATCAGAATTGTCACTAATTATTAGTTAATTTCTTTATTAATATTTATGTGTAAAACCATTGATTGTTATATTTTAGATCTAATTGTCATTTCTTTTTTTTTCAATAAATAGTTGGGAGAAAATTTTTATTAAATGGGACAAGTTGGTGATTATATTGATAGTAATCATGATAGTCTATTGCTTTTTGACTTATGACTGTAATTGCCCACCGCCCAGGGGTAGCGGTAGAGTGGGGGTGTTTAGCTTGCGGGTGGTGGTTTGCGAGCCATGTTTGAGAGGTTTGCGAGCCATATTCGAGAGGCTAGCGAGCCATGTTAAAAGGCTTGCGAGCCAAGGCTTGCGAGCCAAAATTTGACTTTGACTGTTTTTAAGACTGATGCCCATTGTTGGCAGTAGTGGTTTTGTCAATATGACTGTTTTATTACTTTTAAAGACCATTATGATTACTATTAATATACCTAACATGTGTGTTGTAAATTGTACTTCGAGAGCGAAGTACATGTCAGAATGGCCGTGACGGATTTTAAGTAAAGCTTTTTCCTAATAATTGTATTTTTGGCTGTATGAACATTTGCCTTTGCCTTACACGTTCAGATAAATAATGTTTGGTAATAGTGTGATCAAATCATGTATTGTTTAACATTTAATTTTGATTCAGTTCTTTTATAAATAATGTAAATATCTTATACATATATTAGCAAGTTTTAAAAGAGTTACCATTTATTATATTTGATAATTTCACGATAGTTAGTTGTAACGCCTATCATTGGCTGAACGTATTTTAAAGAATTTAAGCAAGTAAGACTACAGTAATGAATATAACAATTATTGTAATTCATTGGGATTTAGTTTCAAAGAGATTACAACGTAATTGTTTTATAAAATATTATCTCTGATATTACTTTTTCGTACAAATAGTATGGTCGATTATCATTGGTTGAAAAAATGGTGTGAGGGGTTAACCTTTTGTGTTGAATTTGGTGGGTATTTAAGGAATGGAAAATGGAGCATACGTTTCACTTTTAAGTTTGGAGCACTACGGGATTTAAGTTAAGTAAATTCTTCATTGTATTGTGTTATTTTGAATTAATTGTTTTGTGTGTGACTTGATTGTTTTTCAAAGGCTATCCCGCTGTTAATTTTCATTCCCAATTTTATGATTATTCTGATTATTTGTAGTAATAATAAGTAATGTACATTATAGACAGATTTCTTTTGCATTTGCTTGGTAACTAGTATCATAGTTTAATAAAGAGATTAACTGATACCTTTAAGATTATATTGTTGTAGTTTGTAATGATTTAATTGTAAATATCTGATTTGATAAAGCTGACGAGTTTCTTTCGCCTGTTCTTCTCTCAGCTAAAAAAAGACGTCCGAACAGGTGGTAGGTTAAAAGAAATTGGACGATTCAATTTAATAAACATTACTTTATTTAAATTGATTTATTTTGTTTTAATTCTCTCCATGTTTCTGACTATTTCTGACACGCGCAAAGGTTCGTACATTGTACGAATGTTTTAAATTTTGTATGGAAAATCATTCGCGAATGTCTTCGAATGTCCGTCCTACACTTGTGGGTTCGCGTATTTGCGCGAATGTGAGTGACCGGCATTATACAATGGCAGTCAGTGGCACGAATCATGAAAATTTTTCGACGGAGTGGGGATAAGTTCGCGCATGTGCTCTTGTGAGCGACCAATAGCGCGCGCCCCTCTCCCGCCGCCCGCGCCCCTCACCGCAACGCATACCCAAAATACGCGTTCCGCGCAATCCCCACCCGATTTCATGATTATTATTTTTTTTGTATCTACCTTCATATTCTATGACGAATATAAAATTCTTGGCTCAATTTCGTTACCTAAGTATAGTAGGTCTGTATGTAGATAATGAAATCCGTTTAATATGTAGGACCCCATTTCTTGAAGTGTCTCGTCGCCTGTTATCCTGACTTCATCAGATTGGAATTGTTGATTGTTAGATCCTTTGGATTTAGATGAACCATTTACTATACGTCCACCCAAATAGATAGGTTCCGGGTAACTCTCGGGACAGTGGTTTTTACCGCACGAGCTTTCATTCCCTACTTCCTAATGAGAACTCATAAATCTAAACAAGAGGACTGAAATTAAAAGCTTTTTGGCCTTCCTTGTGAACACTTGAAGCTATTTTTAACGCTTTGTCGCTTTATTGTTTATTTTTTTGTTTGTTTCTTTGTCCACTAGTAAACGATTTTATACTATTGCAACCCCATCTAGTTTGTGTTCGTTTGATTCGTCTTGACAAGTAGGTACTCTCTTCAAAAGCAGCTTAACCAAGAAGCTTAAACCCACAATGGAGATTGCACGTGACGGATTTTAAGTAAAGCTTTTTCCTAATAATTGTATTTTTGGCTGTATGAACATTTGCCTTTGCCTTACACGTTCAGATAAATAATGTTTGGTAATAGTGTGATCAAATCATGTATTGTTTAATATTTAATTTTGATTCAGTTCTTTTATAAATAATGTAAATATCTTATACATATCTTAGCAAGTTTTAAAAGAGTTACCATTTATTATATTTGATAATTTCACGATAGTTAGTTGTAACGCCTATCATTGGCTGAACGTATTTTCAAGAATTTAAGCAAGAAAGACTACAATAATGAATATAACAATTATTGTAATTCATTGAGATTTAGTTTCAAAAAGATTACAACGTAATTGTTTTATAAAATATTATCTCTGATATTACTTTTTCGTACAAATAGTATGGTCGATTATGATTGGTTGAGAAAATGGTGTGAGGGGTAAACCTTTTGTGTTGAATTTGGTGGGTATTTAAGGAATGGAAAATGGAGCATACGTTTCACTTTTAAGTTTGGAGCACTACGGGATTTAAGTTAAGTAAATTCTTCATTGTATTGTGTTATTTTGAATTAATTGTTTTGTGTGTGAGTTGATTGTTTTTCAAAGGCTATCCGCTGTTAATTTTCATTCCCAATTTTATGATTATTTGTAGTAATAATAAGTAAAGTACATTATAGACAGATTTCTTTTGCATTTGCTTGGTAACTAGTATCATAGTTTAATAAAGAGATTAACTGATAACTTTAAGTTTATATTGTTGTAGTTTGTAACGATTTAATTGTAAATATCTGATTTGATAAAGCTGACGAGTTTCTTCCGCCTGTTCTTCTCTCAGCTAAAAAAAGACGTCCGAACAGGTGGTAGGTTAAAAGAAATTGGACGATTCAATTTAATAAACATTACTTTACTTAAATTGATTTATTTTGTTTTAATTCTCTCCATGTTTCTGACCATTTCTGACATCAGAAGTGGGATCGACTCTGTCCATTTACAAAATATTAACACCAATTCCTGATGATTTTCAGGGTGGATGCTGACGAGACCTTGCTCCGCTGCCATTGCGATCCTGAGACCTGAGTAGCAGCCAGCTGGTGTCAGTGAAAGAAGAATGAGAAGTAAAGGAGAAGTCTTCGAGATCCTCCTTCAAAGTCCGCTAGCCGGTAAGGCCATTAGTGGCTGTGTTTTAATAATTTATTTTACGAGATTGCTACTTTGTTAGTTCAATACTTATTTATTGTTTTGGTGTGGAAAAAGAATAAAATTTGTTGCAACGAAATTAACATCAATTACATCGAGAAATCAATATTAACTAAAGATGTTTATAAAATTAATTTGTGACGGTATTTGTGATACTGATCAAAAGCCTGAGTAATTGGTCTGGCGTTTAAGTAAATGCGATTAAAACGAGTTTAAATTGTTCATTTGTAGGTACGTAATAAGTAGGTAGATCTTTTTTTTACTAAGTCTGTGTAAAGTTTACAATGAAACATTTGGTTTTGTAGATAATTATTTTAGCCTTATAAAATTCAAATTTTACTGAAGCACAGCTATTTACTTCTGCACTAGTACCTATTATTATTCATTGCTACCAAATTTTCAATAGTTACATCATTTCTTAATTTTTACTCTCTACGTATGTTTCGAATTGCAAAGTACCCTGCCACAGTATTTAGCATTCTCATTCTCAATTTAAATTTATTGAAATTTTTTATTTTGGGTAAGTAGATATTGTATTCTATTATTTATTTTGTCGACCAACAACGTCGAGTGGGTAGTACACTATGTATTCTGTGGTAGTACACTGATTTTCATGGTGTCTGTCTCTCGAGCTCCCCGGGTTCGATTCCTGGCTGTCTATACTTAGACAACGAACTTTTTTGTAGGCGCTGTCTTGGGCGACACAAATGCTTTTAGTTTCTTTATTTAGAATCGGAGCAATGTATAATAATATGATGCTGACCAATATTTACTTTACTTAGAAAAGTTAGCTATAAAATAGAATCCCGCCGAGTAATGTTTGCGCAGAGTAATCCTAGCATTATTGAAAATTCAAAATAATGATAAGCAATTTATGTGTAACTAAAAAGGCTGATATTGTTTCTTTTTAATTTGTGCTTTCTTCTGATAAGAAATAAACTTAAATGCTAAACTAATGTTTAAACAATAACACAATTATTAATCATAATTACTTAAAAATTATAATTAATAATAATTGTGCTTTATATTAATATAATTTTGGTAAAAATTTGATAAATTTTCAATAATTTTGTTATTGATTAGATTTAATTAAATAGTTTAGATTTGATTATGTTGTCTCCTAAGTCATTAATCTTGCTACGCCAAGAAGTTAAAAGTTTAAAATGTATGATTCGATGACATTCACATTTATTATTTACGATTGGGTGGGTTTAAATTGCAACAGACGAGTATGTTTTGAGTAATATTTAGAGACTTTGGTGTGTACTCAAGTTCATGATAATATTATATTTTGAGTTTTGGTTTTGATTTTTGGTTTAGATTTTGGGTTTGGATTTTCGGTTTAGATTTTTGATTTTAGATTTTCAATTTAGATTTTCGATTTAGATTTTAGATTTTGACTTTAGGTTTTGATTTTCGGTTTTGATTTTAGATTTATATTTTGACTTTAAATTTCATACTTTCGATTTTGATTATAGATTTTATTTTCGATTTTTGCTTTTGTTTTTATAATTAGGATTTTTGGGTTTGATTATCGGATTTGATTATAGGACTTGATTTTCGGATTTGATTTTAGTTTTCGATTTTCAGTTTCGATTTTCGATTTTGTTTTTAAATTTAGATTTTGATAGATTTCGGGTTAGATTTCAACTTAGATTTCAATCTAGGATTAGGTTTAGATTGAAAATTAAATTTCGATTTTAGTTTTTTATTTCCAATTTAGATTTAAATTGGGATAAGGGTAAGAGGATGATGATTTTGATTTCGATTACGGTATAGATTTCGATTAAGGGTTTGATTTTTAGGTTTCGATCTCAATTTACATTTTGCTGATTTGGATTAACATTTTGATTTGGATTAACGTTTTGATTTGGATTAACGTTTTCGATTTGGATTAACGTTTTGATTTGGATTATCGTTTTGATTTGGATTAACATTTTGATTTGGATTTACATTTTGATTTGGATTAACATTAAGACTTTCATCTTGATTAGGATTTTCGTATTGATTAGGATTTTTGTATTGATTAGGATTTTCGTATTGATTAGGATTTTCGTATTGATTATGATTTTCGTATTGATTATGATTTTCGTATTGATTAGGATTTTCGTATTGATTAAGATTTTCGTATTGATTAGGATTTTCGTATTGATTTTGATTTACATTTTGATTTTGATTTACATTTTGATTTCGATTTCCATTTTGATTTCGATGTATATTTTGACTTCGATTTACATTCCGATCTCAATCTCCATTTTGATAACCGTTTACGTTTTAGATTTTAGTTTCGATTTTGAGTTTTGACTTATAATATTTTATTTTCAATTTAGACTTAGTTTCGATTTATATTCTGATTTTGGTTTCGATTTTGGTTTAGATTTCGATTCTGTTTTAGATTTCGATTCGGATTCTGATTTAGATTCGGATTCTGATTTTGATTTGGATTCTGATTTCGATTCAGATTCTGATTTCGATTCGGATTCTGATTTCGATCCGGATTCTGATTTAATTTTCGATTCTGATTTCGATTTAGATTCCGATTCGATTTAGATTCTGATTTCGATTCTGATTCTGATTTCAATTAAGATTCTGATTTGGATTATGATTTCGATTTGGATTACGATTTCGATCTAGATTATGATTTAGATTTGGATTATGACTTCGATTTAGATTATGATTTCGATTTATATTATGATTTCGATTTCGATTATGTAATGATAATATGAAAATTATAATAATGATGATAATGATGATGATAATGGTTATGATAATTTATTTGCAATGAGGATTATTAAGATGGTGATGATTATAATGATGATGATTGAAGATAATGATGATGATAATGGTTATGATAATTTATTTTTGATCGATCTTACCAAATACTTGTTTTAGTAGGTTTATCTTCTGATCATATTGATTGATTAAAAAAAGTGGCATAATGATGAGTTATACTGATACAGTGTGTTTATCTTGCTGCTTGTCCTATTTAGTAAACAGCTTCTGACAGTTGTGTTCGTCGACTTATATATATAATATTTGTATATTGTCTTATTAAATCAGAATTGTCACTAATTATTAGTTAATTTCTATATTAATATTTATGTGTAAAACCATTGATTGTTATATTTTAGATCTAATTGTCATTTCTTTTTTTTCAATAAATAGTTGGGAGAAGATTTTTATTAAATGGGACAAGTTGGAGATTATATTGATAGTAATCATGATAGTCTATTGCCTTATGACTTACGACTTGAGATGTGCCTGCGGGCAGAGGCTTGCGAGCCATGTTAAAAGGCTTGCGAGCCAAGGCTTGCGAGCCAAAATTTGACTTTGACTGTTTTTAAGACTGATGCCCATTGTTGGCAGTAGTGGTTTTGTCAATATGACTGTTTTATTACTTTTAAAGACCATTATGATTACTATTAATATACCTAACATGTGTGTTGTAAATTGTACTTCGAGAGCGAAGTACATGTCAGAATGGCCGTGACGGATTTTAAGTAAAGCTTTTTCCTAATAATTGTATTTTTGGCTGTATGAACATTTGCCTTTGCCTTACACGTTCAGATAAATAATGTTTGGTAATAGTGTGATCAAATCATGTATTGTTTAATATTTAATTTTGATTCAGTTCAAAAGAACTGAACTAAGATATTTACATTATTTATAAAAATAAATAATGTAAATATCTTATACATATCTTAGCAAGTTTTAAAAGAGTTACCATTTATTATATTTGATAATTTCACGATAGTTAGTTGTAACGCCTATCATTGGCTGAACGTATTTTCAAGAATTTAAGCAAGTAAGACTACAATAATGAATATAACAATTATTGTAATTCATTGGGATTTAGTTTCAAAAAGATTACAACGTAATTGTTTTATAAAATATTATCTCTGATATTACTTTTTCGTACAAATAGTATGGTCGATTATGATTGGTTGAGAAAATGGTGTGAGGGGTAAACCTTTTGTGTTGAATTTGGTGGGTATTTAAGGAATGGAAAATGGAGCATACGTTTCACTTTTAAGTTTGGAGCACTACGGGATTTAAGTTAAGTAAATTCTTCATTGTATTGTGTTATTTTGAATTAATTGTTTTGTGTGTGAGTTGATTGTTTTTCAAAGGCTATCCGCTGTTAATTTTCATTCCCAATTTTATGATTATTTGTAGTAATAATAAGTAAAGTACATTATAGACAGATTTCTTTTGCATTTGCTTGGTAACTAGTATCATAGTTTAATAAAGAGATTAACTGATAACTTTAAGTTTATATTGTTGTAGTTTGTAACGATTTAATTGTAAATATCTGATTTGATAAAGCTGACGAGTTTCTTCCGCCTGTTCTTCTCTCAGCTAAAAAAAAGACGTCCGAACAGGTGGTAGGTTAAAAGAAATTGGACGATTCAATTTAATAAACATTACTTTACTTAAATTGATTTATTTTGTTTTAATTCTCTCCATGTTTCTGACCATTTCTGACACACGCCTAGTATCATACTGAAGATTGAAAAAGACTCTTTAGTGACGTCACGGCGTATTGCTATCTCTTTCTTTTCGTTTTACAATACGTTTACGTTTCTTACGAACGAACGAACAACGAACACGTATTGTACTTAACACTAAAGAAAGAGGTTGCAATAAGTCGTCACGTCACTAAAGGAGCTTTTTTCAATCTTCACTATGCCATATATGGCCGTGCAATCTCCATTGGAGGGAGGTATAAGCTTCTTGAGCTTAACATTTAATTTTGTTATTGCAGTCTCAACGGTCACCCATCACAAACACGACAGACTTCCTCTGACCTTCATTATCAGACGTGGGCCACTAAATTGCTCAGCAATTTATTGAACTCAGCTAGATCACTGATTGCAGATAAAAAAAGCTTTGCGCAGTCTAATATGACAAGTGCTGATTGAATCAGAAACATGAATAGATTGTTATGCTCACCAAAATACGAATATTCTGCTAACCAGCTAGGAGCAGAATAATTTATTGCAGTTTAAGGTCAGCGCATCTCTTGACCGATAGTGGAACTAATGTAATTTTTGTTGATGATCTGAAAAAGTTTTATTCTTCCTGTAATCTTTACACAAACTTCAATTTTTTCACATACCTATAATAATTTCCGATTTTCAAACTTCGGAGATCTAGGTACTCTATATCTGTAGGTACTAAATCTCATCATAATCGGTTCAGTAGTTTAGGCGTGCAAGCGTAACAGATAGACAGACAGTTACCTTCGAATTTATAATTGACCGAGCGAGCACGAAGTGCGAGCGAAGCGTCTCTGCTTCAGCTTGGGCAAAAATTCTTTCGTATGTCCTTCCGGCGGCTGTCCGTTTGTTCTCCTCTACAGGTCGCATTTCTCAACCTATTCTCGTGAAAAGTGAGCATCTTCAAAAATTATAATGATTTTTTTTATTAAACTACTTACCTACTGTTTCGAAAGTTTTCAAAATGGTGGAGATATGTAAAAAAAACGTATTTCAGTCCGGTTTTCCGGCGTTGGCTGTTCTCCTCTACAGGTCGCATTTCTCAACCGATTCTCGTGAAATGTTCTAAGCAGGTTTAATAATAATTATATTATAGAACTTTTCAGTCGGGCCAGTTTTTCAAATTTTTTCGAAATGACGTAGCTATGTAAATAAAGACATATTCCAACAATTTTAACTTTTAGATTTTTGCATTCACAATGCTATTTTTATATTAAGATGAATAAATAATGAAAAATATTAGAAAAAATTGGCTCACCCGTAGCAACTTAGATGGGATTCGAACCCGCACCCTTAGGATTCCGGCCCAATGCACTACCAATTATGCTACCAAGCCACTAATGGATTTGGCGAAATTTTCTAATACTTTTTACGTTTCCGCTGAAGATCAGCGCCATCTCACCAATGTGAAGAGAATTACTTCGACATTTGAAGCAGCGCCATTGCAGGTGCTAGACAATCAATTAAGGTGAAAAAGTCATATAATTTTAACTTTTAGATTTTTGCATTCACAATGCTATTTTTATATTAAGATGAATAAATAATGAAAAATATTAGAAAAAATCGGCTCACCCGTAGCAACTTAGACGGGATTCGAACCCGCACCCTTAGGATTCCGGCCCAATGCACTACCAATTATGCTACCAAGCCACTAATGGATTTGGCGAAATTTTCTAATACTTTTTACGTTTCCGCTGAAGATCAGCGCCATCTCACCAATGTGAAGAGAATTACTTCGACATTTGAAGCAGCGCCATTGCAGGTGCTAGACAATCAATTAAGGTGAAAAAGTCATATAATTTTAACTTTTAGATTTTTGCATTCACAATGCTATTTTTATATTAAGATGAATAAATAATGAAAAATATTAGAAAAAATCGGCTCACCCGTAGCAACTTAGACGGGATTCGAACCCGCACCCTTAGGATTCCGGCCCAATGCACTACCAATTATGCTACCAAGCCACTAATGGATTTGGCGAAATTTTCTAATACTTTTTACGTTTCCGCTGAAGATCAGCGCCATCTCACCAATGTGAAGAGAATTACTTCGACATTTGAAGTAGCGCCATTGCAGGTGCTAGACAATCAATTAAGGTGAAACAGTCATATAATTTTAACTTTTAGATTTTTGCATTCACAATGCTATTTTTATATTAAGATGAATAAATAATGAAAAATATTAGAAAAAATCGGCTCACCCGTAGCAACTTAGACGGGATTCGCCCGCACCCGGGCTACGGGTGAGCCAATTTTTTCTAATATTTTTCATTATTTATTCATCTTAATATAAAAATAGCATTGTGAATGCAAAAATCTAAAAGTTAAAATTATATGACTGTTTCACCTTAATTGATTGTCTAGCACCTGCAATGGCGCTGCTTTAAATGTCGAAGTAATTCTCTTCACATTGGTGAGATGGCGCTGATCTTCAGCGGAAACGTAAAAAGTATTAGAAAATTTCGCCAAATCCATTAGTGGCTTGGTAGCATAATTGGTAGTGCATTGGGCCGGAATCCTAAGGGTGCGGGTTCGAATCCCGTCTAAGTTGCTACGGGTGAGCCGATTTTTTCTAATATTTTTCATTATTTATTCATCTTAATATAAAAATAGCATTGTGAATGCAAAAATCTAAAATTTAAAATTATATGACTGTTTCACCTTAATTGATTGTCTAGCACCTGCAATGGCGCTGCTTCAAATGTCGAAGTAATTCTCTTCACATTGGTGAGATGGCGCTGATCTTCAGCGGAAACGTAAAAAGTATTAGAAAATTTCGCCAAATCCATTAGTGGCTCGGTAGCATAATTGGTAGTACATTGGGCCGGAATCCTAAGGGTGCGGGTTCGAATCCCGTCTAAGTTGCTACGGGTGAGCCGATTTTTTCTAATATTTTTCATTATTTATTCATCTTAATATTCCAACAATTTCGAAAAATGATCATAAGTACTATCCCCGTCAATTGGTAATGCGCTGGAACCTTGTCAAATTAACATACACATCATCGTCATCCGCAACTAAAAATGTCAAAAAACAGTAAAATTCTAATAGGTAATATAATATATTAATTATTGAATTCTTATTTTCAATAAGAAAGGGTCTAGGTATATGAGAAAATTACAATTGTTTTTCGTTTTTGAGGTTAAAATCATGGCCGCCAGGCGCATTACCGATAGTATAACAAAACTTTTTTGATAGCGGTGCCAAGTAAATTTTGTTTTTTATTTTTAAAAGATTCAAAAGTTCATCAATCAAAACATTCCTGACCAATATTCGAAATTTGAAAATAAATAAGGTTGTTGTGTTGTGACTTTGTGACAGAACTTGGACAGAACCTAAGAGTGTGTATATTATTTGTACAGTATAGATACATAATAGTTGCAACACTAATATCTATACCGTGTTATTTGTTTTTAAAAAACATACCATTTGAGCATCTTTTTAACGCGAGGTCTACAGCCACTGACCTCCATTAAACAAGTACGCTGGACAGGCGAACGTCACAAATCGTTTGATCCGATTTGAAAATCGCCATATTGGCGATACTATGAGAGCAGTGAGTGTACTTGGAACTAATTAGTTCCAAGTTCCAAGTACACTCACTCGCTGCCATAGTAGAATCTACTGCTTCTTCTTCTTCTATTTTTATTTTGGCAATCTACTTTCCTCTTGGAAGTAATTTTTGCCAGTGTCAAGTGTTTAATAGTTCAGTGGTAGGTATTGTTTCAGTTTAAGTTTACATTAGAATGCAGGTGCATTGCATTCTAATGCTGCTTGGAGCATTTGGCAACAAGTATATCAAGACAGTTTACTCGGAAAGTTCTGCCGAGGTAGCTACCACTACAATAAAAGTCTCAGCTTCACACAACCAAGATCGCGCCTATTTCAATTATCCCACATATTGTTCAGTTGCGTAGACACTTGTACCACAAAACTGCACCAATTTTAAGACACAATATCCACTATGAATCAATTTTCAAATAATTAAAATAGACACCAAACCGTACTAGACAAAATGGCGCCAAAAACTCAATCTACTGCTATCAGCGCCAATATGGCGATTTTCGAATCGGCATAAAAAATTGCTGTCATTTCATGACAATAGCCTGTCCAGCGTACTAGTATAATGGAGGTCAGTGTCTACAGCTCACGGAGCCACTAGTAATTACTAGCTTCCGCCCGCGTCTTCGTCCGCGTGCATATTAGAGAAAATCCTTAGAGAACCTTCAACCACCCGACTTAATAAGGGTAGCTTTAGTATGTCATGCTCACTTTAAACATTTCTGCGGTGGTGTCGTGTGAGTCGGGTCGTTACGTTCCCTCAAATATGATTGAGCGAAGCGATGGCTGGTTCATGCGTCATGCTCGTGAACGGGTGCTGCCAGTGGGAATGGGTCTGCTTCTGACTACCTATGTTAACGCATATTGAATTGTATGATTTTAATTTTTATTTATTGTAACAGACTAGACTTAATAACAAGTTCAAATTTTTAATTTAGCTTAAAATCTGTAAATTGATTAAAAAATTTGAAATTCATTAAGAATTGAGCTAATTAAATAATGTTATTTATTTGTTAATATAAAATCTGGAAACGATATTAGTACATATTTGTAAATATCATTCCATCTGATTAAGCTGACAAGTTTTTTGCGCCCATTTTTCTTGTCAGCTAAAAGACGTCATAGAGTCTACGACCATAGGGTCCATAGGGTTCCTTTTACCAGTTTGATACAGAACCCCTAAAACCCAGAGCAGTTCTGTACCCCACAGGCATTTTTAATGTCGCATCCGGGAACCAAACCGATTTATAACAGTTATGCTGATGAATGATGGATGGTGAAATAACTGGCAATCTGCTGGCAAGTATTGTGATCTAATCTGAGGCAAAGATATTCTTGTTTTGTTGCTGGCCTAAATGCTTCCAAAGAAATTCACTTGTTTTCAATGCTTAATTTCCTTTACTACATTAAGTTTAAGAAATAAAATTGTCGTGTCCTACATCTTGGCATGGACCACTTTGAAAACCGCAATTCTGACTACATGGAAAATTTCTCCCCAATTAGTCCTAACTAGTCCTACTTTTTCGGAATTAGTCCCAAAAAGGACTGAAAGATATAAGCGATTTAAATGGTCCATGCCAAAGCAAACCTTCATTTTGGCAGGGACAGGCTATATCTAGTGAACCATAACACCTAGCCAAGATCTGATTATTCAAAAAAAAAGTCCCTTTTTTATGGATCTCGCAACGCCTAGAATCAAAACGAAATGAAGCGCCGTTCAAAAAATATAAAGGAATGATTTGGTCCATGCCAAAATCAACCTACATCTTGGCGAGGACTTTTGAACCAGGTCACCCAGAAAAAATCTGCTTATTGGAAACGATTCGTGTAAATTAGTCCCAATTAGTCCCAAAGCCACAAAATTAGTCCCCCTTTGGTTTAGGAGAAATTCCGTTTTTTGGTATAAGTACAGTCACGTACAAAAGCGTAGAGTCAAAATTAATTAAGTACCTACATAAAACTATTCCGTTCCGTAATGCGCAGTGTTCAGATTGTAAAACATTAAACATGCGATCTTGCAGCTCTTTGTGAAAGCTGCAGCCTTTTAAACGAACTTTATCAGACCATCAAACTGAGCAAAAGTACAATTCGTAAGTACTCCATCGTAATGTATGAAACAGCTGTTTTTTTTTCGTGATTTTGAGGTTGGACTCATAATGAAAGTTGTTCAGTTTGATGGTCTGATCAATCCCACGAGAGGTTTTAAATGAATTACAAATAACCCTGTATAGGTACAAAGTTTGAAAAACCCATTGAAGGAAGAAAATCACTCCACTCCAAATATGAATAATTTCGAAAGAAAGCAATATACACAGGTTGGTCAAAAGTTCTGTTACTGAGTTTCTTTATCGATTACTGGCCATTAAAACAAATGAAAAGAAAAAATAAAAATGACATATTATTGACAGTTTTATAAGCTATAATTCCATACCACACGTATATCATATTTTGTTTATTTCACCATGGAATGGGGGTTGAAGGAGAATCGTGTCGCTGTAATTGCTCTGCACAAATGTGGGCAGCCACCGAATATGATTTTCAAGTTGCTTCAAAAGTTGAAAATCAACAAGCAATTTATTTATCGCACTATCCATAGGTACAGTAATACCTTGACCGTCGATGACCGAAAAAGATCAGGAAGACCACGCACCGTTCGGACACCAGCTGTGATCAAGGCAGTGAAGGCGAGAATCACGAGAAATCCCGTCCGGAAGCAAAAGTTATTGGCAATACAGATGACTGTGAAGAGAAGTTCCCTTAAAAAAATTATCAATGATGACCTTGGGCTTCACGCTTACCGTAGACGAAAGGGCCATCTGCTAAACGCACGATTGAAGGCTATGAGGTTAGCACGAAGTCGCGCTCTACTAAAGCGGTACGCACAAAACGGCCATCGAAAAATCTTGTTTACTGATGAAAAAATCTTCACAGTCGAAGAAAATTTTAACCGTCAAAATAATAGAGTATACGCTAAGAATAGTAAAGAAGCCAGCATAATTGCTCCGAGGGTCCAACGAGGTCACCACCCCTCATCAGTGATGATTTGGCTGGGGGTGTCCTATTCAGGGCTAAGTAAGGTTCATTTCTGTGAAAAAGGTGTGAAAACTGGCGCTAGAGTCTATCAAGATACCGTTCTGGAACCTGTTGTCAAACCCTTAAGCCACACTTTATTTCAAAACCAGCCATGGGTCTTCCAGCAGGACTCTGCCCCTGCGCACAAAGCAAAATCTACACAAGCATGGTTTCGGGCTAACAAAATTGATTTTATCGCGCAGGAAGAATGGCCATCCTCCAGCCCAGACTTAAATCCTCTGGATTATGCCATATGGCAACTTATTGAGGAGAAAGCATGTGCTAAGCCCCACATGAATCTCGACTCTCTTAAGCGCGCTATTCTCAAGGCAGTCGCAGAATTGGATATGGTGGTAGTTCGTGCTGCCATCGATGACTGGCCTCGTCGTCTAAAGGCGTGTATTCATGCCAGAGGCGGTCATTTCGAATAATTTTAATACATGATAATCTTAAATATTTGTGCTTTCATTTGGTATATAATTCATTGTAGCATTATTTGTAAATTTAGTATTATTCATGTTTTCCATAGTTACAGAACTTAGTAACCAACTAGGTAATTTTAAAATTCAATACCATTTTATACTTATTTTTAAATTATTTTGTCCGCGACTGTACATTATTTTGATATAGTCCAGGAGCCCCAGGATCAAAATATCTCTAAGAAAACATTTTTATTTTTTGACTTAAAAATTGAGATTTGAGTTTCGAAAATGCATAAATGTTACGTATTACTTTACGATATACTTGTGTGTTACTAATTACACTTCGTTATTCTAACACAAATACGCAAAAAATAAACAAGTTACAAAACATCGTCACTGATTAGGAAGTCAGTTCCTGTACTATAAAAACCAAATTTTAATTCCGATTATCTCCTAAACCAAAGGGGGACAAATTTTGTGGCTTTGGGACTAATTGGGACTAATTTACACGAATCGTTTCCAATAAGCAGATTTTTTCTGGGTGACCTGGTTCAAAAGTCCTCGCCAAGATGTAGGTTGATTTTGGCATGGACCAAATCATTCCTTTATATTTTTTGAACGGCGCTTCATTTCGTTTTGATTCTAGGCGTTGCGAGATCCATAAAAAAGGGACTTTTTTTTTGAATAATCAGATCTTGGCTAGGTGTTATGGTTCACTAGATATAGCCTGTCCCTGCCAAAATGAAGGTTTGCTTTGGCATGGACCATTTAATTCGCTTATATCTTTCAGTCCTTTTTGGGACTAATTCCGAAAAATTAGGACTAGTTAGGACTAATTGGGGAGAAATTTTCCATGTAGTCAGAATTGCGGTTTTCAAAGTGGTCCATGCCAAGATGTAGGACACAAAATTGTCTACAAATATTTTCCATAGGTACTGTGAAAAGGTCAAATAATTAACAGGTAAGTAGTTAGTAGGTAAGCATATTCCCAACATTGGGTGTTGTGCGGCTGATATGATGATGATGATAACTCTATCTCATGACTCATCACAGAATAGATAATATACCATAAGCACAGGGTAATTCATTATTCCTGTGTCATCCTTGTCCTTTGTGCCTTTTTCTCACATGTGTACAGCTCGCGCCAAGAAGCTTATACTTGGCTCGCGCAACACACTGACGTCTATACTATATCTATGACTGACGTCCATTATACAAGTCAAATCGGAACAAACGATTGGTGACGTTCGCCTGTCCAGCGTACTTGTATAATGGACATCAGTGGCGCAACATAACTTGAACCAAACCATAGACAATGAAGCTTGCACAGTAGCAATGAGGGATTTTCCAGGCAACGTTCCTTAAAAATTTACTAGATGGCGCTGTCCAATTTCTTTGGTAGTATAGTATGAACGTGGTACAAATAGTCTGACCAAAGAGAAGCATTGACAGTGTCAAGTGTGTTTTCTATAATCGACAATCGTTTCAGTGTTGCCAGACCGTGGGCAATTGCCCACGCCATGGGCAATTTTAGGTTTTTTTTTAAAAAAGGGCAAAAAGAGCGGAAAGGTCTTGGAACCGGTAAAATATGGGCAGTTTTGGAAATCACGGAACTCACTAACCAGAAATCACATAAAAACACCTGGCACAAAGTACAAAAACACAAAATCACAGCTTAGGTTGAGTATCCATAGACGTTTCTTCCTATAGAACCATCTAGGAACGAAGCCCAGCACCTGCGTTAAGGATTTCGCAGATAAAAATAGTTTTATCGATGTAGATCGACTGGGCTACATTTTTGCCAAAAATTTTCGATCGACCATAGTCGCCCAGACGTTTAAATGGCTAAAGGGCGGGAGCTTTCGAAAAATTAAGATTGTTCTAGGTACAAACAGGGCTGTATTTACCCCAGGGTCCAAGGGGGCCATGGCCCAGGGTGCCAGGCTGCGAGGGGTAGCGCGAACCGCCCCTTCGGAGCTTCGGGCGGGACGCCTTTTAAAATTATTCGTTTGAAGGGTTACAATTTTTTTTACAACAATTTAAATTACTTTTAATTTAATTTACAACGATTTTTTTACAATTTTTTTTTTACATAGTAGATGAAACTAACTGTAAATCGCGCTGCGCGGCCGTTTTTTACAATAGAGAAGCAAGAGTGCAAGATTACAAGATTAGTGGATGAAACTGACAAAAAATCGCGCTGCGCGGCCGTGTTTTTTAATAGACAGCCAAGATTACAAGGTTAGTAGTATTTTTATTCGTGAGTAGGGTTCCTGTTTTTTACAATAAATAGCATCAGCCGCTCCTAGGGCTAAGCTTTAGGGCGCATTTCATAATTAGTTATACCTTATACCAATCATTTATTGACGAACTGCAGTGCAGAATGTTCATTTTCCGTTCATGATGTTACGTGATTAGTGAGATTAGTAGATGAAACTTACTAAAAATCTCGCTGCGCGGCCTTTTTTTTGTTACTTATAGTCAGGCAAAATTACAAGATTAGTGGATGGAACTGACAAAAATCGCGCTGCGCGGCCGATTTTTTTAATATGTAGGTACTCATAGTCAGGCAAAATTACAAGATTAGTGCATGAAACTCCCAAAAAATCGTGC
Organism: Agriphila tristella; assembly: GCA_928269145.1. Classification (NCBI taxonomy): domain Eukaryota; kingdom Metazoa; phylum Arthropoda; class Insecta; order Lepidoptera; family Crambidae; genus Agriphila; species Agriphila tristella. The sequence continues at coordinate 13,968,835 of OV743433.1, forward strand.
TATGCGGCCGATATTTTTATTACTTTTAGTCAGGCAAAATTACAAGATTAGTGGATGAAATGAAACTGACAAAAAATCACGCTGGGCGGCGAATTTTTTATTACTGAAGATTGACAAAATTACAGGGTTTTTTAATGAAAATGATTAAAAATCGCGCTGCGCGGCATTTTTTTAGTATACACAAGCATCCTCTTCCTCCCGCACGTAACCTTAGGGGCGACATACCTTATTGGTCCAGAGGGCGCCGAATCTTAAAATAAGTCCCTGGGTACAAAGCGTGTCATCATTATACGATAATTTCCCCTACATGTCGTTGTTTACCGATTATGGGCGATTTTGTGTCGGAAAGGGCAGGTTTAACAACCTGTGTGGGCAAATGTGTTGATCGGATCTGGCAACACTGAATCGTTTTGCGGCGACAAAAATGTTGTTGAACATAATAATTATAATGTAATATGGTTAGCTTATTAACATTTTGTTGTGTACCTATTGTGCAATTCTACTTTCCTTTGAACGCTAGTGTTTTTAGGGTTCCGTAGTAACTTATACGATTACATATAAGATCGATCAGTCAATCCGTCCATCCGTCCCTGTCTGTCTTTATTTTATTTTATTGGATAAGGGGTGTCCTACATCTTGGCATGGACCACTTTGAAAACCGCAATTCTGATTACATGGAAAATTTCTCCCCAATTAGTCCTAACTAGTCCTACTTTTTCGGAATTAGTCCCGAAAAGGACTGAAAGATATAAGCGATTTAAATGGTCCATGCCAAAGCAAACCTTCATTTTGGCAGGGACAGGCTATATCTAGTGAACCACAACACCTAGCCAGGATCTGATTATTCAGAAAAAAAAGTCCTTTTTTTATGGATCTCGGAACGCCTAGAATCAATACGAAATGAAGCGCCGTTCAAAAAATATAAAGGAATGATTTGGTCCATGCCAAAATCAACCTACATCTTGGCGAGGACTTTTGAACCAGGTCACCCAGAGAAAATATGCATATTGGAAACGATTCATGTAAATTAGTCCCAATTAGTCCCAAAGCCACAAAATTAGTCCCCCTTTGGTTTAGGAGATAATCGGAATTAAAATTTGGTTTTTATAGTACAGGAGCTGACTTCCTATTCAGTGACGATGTTTTGTAACTTGTTTTTTTTGCGTATTTGTGTTAGAATAACGAAGTGTAATTAGTAACACAAAAGTATATCGTAAAGTAATACGTAACATTTATGCATTTTCGAAACTCAAATCTTAATTTTTAAGTCATAAAATAAAAATGTTTTCTTAGAGATATTTTAATCCTGGGGCTCCTGGACTATATCAAAATAACGTACTGTCGCGGACAAAATAATTTCAAAAGAAGTATAAAATGGTATTGAATTTTAAAATTATATTGCTTTCTTTCGAAACTATTCATATTTGGAGTGGAGTGATTTTCATCCTTCAACGGATTCACTTGAAACTTTGTACCTATACAGGGTTATTTGTAATTCATTTAAAACCTCTCGTGGGGTTGATCAGACTTTCAAACTGAACAACTTTCATTATGGGTCCAACCTCAAAATCACGAAAAAAATCAGCTGTTTCATACATACATTACGATGGAGTACTTACGCATTGTACTTTTGCTCAGTTTGATGGTCTGATAAAGTTCGTTTAAAAGGCTGCAGCTTTCACGAAGAGCCGCAAGATCGGATGCTTAATGTTTTACAATCTGAACACTGAGCATTACGGAACGGAATAGTTTTATGTAGGTACTTAATTAATTTTTACTGTACGCTTTTGTACGTGACTGTACTTATACAAAAAAACGGAATTTCTCCTAAACCAAAGGGGGACTAATTTTGTGGCTTTGGGACTAATTGGGACTAATTTACACGAATCGTTTCCAATATGCAGATTTTCTCTGGGTGACCTGGTTCAAAAGTCCTCGCCAAGATGTAGGTTGATTTTGGCATGGACCAAATCATTCCTTTATATTTTTTGAACGGCTTTTCATTTCGTTTTGATTCTAGGCGTTGCGAGATCCATAAAAAAGGGACTTTTTTTTTGAATAATCAGATCCTGGCTAGGTGTTGTGGTTCACTAGATATAGCCTGTCCCTGCCAAAATGAAGGTTTGCTTTGGCATGGACCATTTAAATCGCTTATATCTTTCAGTCCTTTTCGGGACTAATTCCGAAAAAGTAGGACTAGTTAGGACTAATTGGGGAGAAATTTTCCATTTAGTCAGAATTGCGGTTTTCAAAGTGGTCCATGCCAAGATGTAGGACACGGATAAGGGAAATAAATACAGCTCAATATACTTTACTTAATAAATATGAATGAAAAGTGTGAGCATGCGACTCTCCGTACCACATGAATAATTCCATTCTAAAGTTGCCAATCACATTTTGATCATCTAGGGTCCCTAGGGTCTAGACCCTAGGGTCTAGGGGCTAGGGGCGATGCTTGACGGCTTGATATCAAGCACGTAAATATCACGTGATTACCGTGGGCTCGATTCCGGTAAACACACTGACGTCCATTATACAATAATGGACGTCAGTGGGTAAACATCTTGACGCTTTTTCGACGGACTGGGGATGAGTTCGCGCATGTGGACTTGCAAGCGACCAATAGCGCGCGCCCCTCTCCCGCCGCCCCCGTACCTCACCGCTACGCATACCCAAAATACGTGATCTGCGCAATCCCTACCCGATTTCAAGATGTTTGCCGGCAGCTGTATCAAAGGTAGGCCACGCCCTTAGATTAAAATAATCAAAGGCCACGCCCCCAAATAGTAGTGGTGGTGGTAATTAGGTGTACAAGCTTGAAAAACCATGTTTGACCGTTTAAGGGGTACTTTATAGCGCTGCTAGAGTCCAAGAACCGTAGTCTTGGGCTCTTGACTCATTGGTGGACAGTTATCGGAGTCCAAGAAAGTAACAAGGTCTTCAAATACTAGTGAATAATAATATAATAAATTAATATTAGTTATTTTAAATATTCACATCAATATAGAAAGATTACAATGAAAACAAATAGTCATAATCATAATTTTGGTTTTTTTACGATGGTTTATTCTTTATTACTTCTAGCACATGCATATACCATAGTACCAAACTAATCAAGGTTGTTGGGAATTGGACAGCGCCATCTAGTACATTTTTAAGGAACGTTGCCTGGAAAATCCCTCATTTTCAGTACAAAAATTGTGGTCACACGTGGTACTAAAAATTGGGTCAAGTTATGTTGCGCGAGCTGTACAGGGAATGTTTTACAGACATAATATATGATGATAAGGTGAAAGTGATACTGTAGATGTGCTTTATATGAATAAATAAAAAAAGGAAAGCATTTACATGGAATTAAGTGAGGCAAGTTAACTGGAACTTAAAGAAAAAACTGTGTGATAACCGTTAGTATAGCAAATTATAAAATATTTGTAAATAAAAACACAAGATCTATGCTTAAGTTAGTGTTTATTCTTGGCTAGCATCGACATTTTCCGTCTGCAAGCCCTTGATAGACGCTACCGGTACATAGGTCACAAGTGTAAATAGTTTGTGGGCTGAATCTTCATCATCATTACGTCTGCGGGAAAGCCTTACTCGCACACGGAACGGCACATTTCTGAAGCAAAACATACATCATAATTTAGCAAAGTAACGGTGAAATTAACAACTGGCAAGGTCAGGATTTTACTAATGTAATAATCTCAATAAAGACAAACAAATTTAAATCAACTTAAATCTGAATTGAATTTGAAAACACTGAATGTTTCCTTGTATTAGTTCCTAGAAATTTTCCCAAGCTTCCAAGAGATTAAAAGGAACTATTCACGAAACAAATAAATATTGAACAACCTCACAAACATTGCTCTGATTCCAAAGTAAGTAGGTAGCTAAAGTACTTATGTCAGAGACAACTGTGGAAATGGGTCAATCAACTTTTAAGTGTCCTATAACATAAAAGTGCAATAACTTGAAATAAAAAATAAATAAAATAGTTTAGCTTATAAATACTTAAACTTAAGATTTAAAGTATAATTTTGCTATCAAAAATAAATATATTGTTTACATATTCGTTCGAATGATATAGGTTGTCCAGTGGACATTTCATCAATTTCATACAAATAAAAGGGACATCGACGTCTCTTGGACAACCATTAAAATACGAACAAATATGTAAACAACATATTATTTCTATCACCAAATTGATACTTAAAGTATTACATTTCACCCAAACCATTGTTTTTAAGTTAAATTATATTTATTTTCATGGAAATATACTTTTATGTTTGTGGACAGAAAAAGTGATAGGACACTTAAAAGTTGTTTGACCCAAATACAAACACCCAGACCCGCCTTTCTATTGTCTAATTTCAAAATCTATCACAATCGCTTTCAGGATGTAACACATTGATGCTTCTCTTTGGCACAAATAAAAACTTACCAAAGAAATGTAGCAATGTTTCACATCCATCTGTCAAATGTAGACAATTAGCTCATTTTCTAAATTGACCCAGCCGGAGATTGAACCCAGGGACCTCAGAGATGGTGACACCTTGTAAACTGGTGTATGCAAGTCAGTTGACCACAGAGGTCATCTAATAAGGCTCTTGGCTCACTCACATGTAGATCATTCCACAGATATGATAAATAAACAAATAAGACATTTCATCACACACAAATTGGTACAGTATACCATTAGAAAGTGTCTTACTGCGCACAAAGGAAGTTAGGTATAATAAAATAACATCAACTGCTCAGTGTGCGATGCTATCTGGAGCCAAAACTAGTTACTTACTAGTCTAGCCTAGTTAGTTACTAGCCAATTATTCACTGAACTTCAGTGAATAATAGGCTTGTAACTAACTGAAGACTTAAATTGGAGGTTATGATTAATGAATTTTAAGATAATAATATGTAAACACTGTTCAATCAATATTATTTAATAGATCAGGAATAGCTGAAAACGTAGGACAGTTAATGAATTATCTAATTACCTGACTCCCTTGGACCATAGGTATTTGTTCAGACGAGTGTCCACTCGAACGTCAGGAGTTCCCATTTGTTTCTCAGCAAATTTACGGACTTCCTTGATAGCGCGTGGTGCGCGTCTTTTAAAACCAACACCATGGAGCCTTTTATGTAAATTTACTGTATATTCACGCGTAACAACTTCGTTGATCGCAGATTTACCTTTCCTCTCTCCTTTGGGCTTTGCCATTGTAATCTGAAATTACATATTGTAAGTTAAAAATATATAATTCTAGACATTGTCTGTTCGGCAAAACTGCCAAATTCTTTTTTGTTTATTAAATTATAACAAGAATTACGTTGATTTTATTGGATTGTTTAATAAAAACACACACCTTCGACTTTGTCTTCCAAAATCGACACAAAAAGAAACGTCAAATATATTTGACTGACAGTTGCCGTCAGATGTCAGAGGCTGCGGTCCGCATATCGATAATATCGATATTATCGCGATTAGAGCCGGTCCGCATGCACGTTAGCGCGTTTACAATATCTAGCATGACGTCACTACCAGCGCCATCTTGGGCTTACAGCGTCAGCGACCATGCCTCGGAGCGTAAAGCCTCGATTACATACTGGTTTTAGGGACCAATTTCGGGTTGCCACCCGTACTTGACAATAAAATATTGTAGAATAAGTTCGATTTTAAAATTGAATTTACACTATAACGGAAAAGTAAACATTGTTTAAGATTGGAGATGAGAATTGAAAATAAAAAATCATAAATAATGTTGAACTTTCTGTTATTTGTGCAAATTCACTGTTAAAATTTAACTTATTTATACGGGTGGCAACTCTAAATTGGTTCCTAAAATCGGCGTATGTAATCGAGGCTTAATCACTGAACGTCCTGTCAAAAGTTTCATGTGACTGTCAAACGAATCAAGTGTCAGAATTATATTTCGGCAAAAAAACAAAAAATGATAGAATTCGTTACAAAGGAGCTTTTCCTCACTTCACAACAAAAGGATAGAACACAACATAAAATGAGAGCGTGCTAACGAGTGGTCGGCATTCACTAACTGTCAATTGTCGATTTTGTTATCGAATGTGGACCGCGCGTGAGCCTTGTAAACGCCATTATCGAAATTATTGCTATGCGGACTGCAGCCAGATTATGAGTGTTGCCAGACCCAACCAAAACTTTTCGTTAAAATTGGCCTTTCCGACACAAAATCGCCCAAAGTTGTTAAAACAAAGACCATGTTGCCCCTCGTTTTTACCAAAAAACATGTTAAATACTTGTTTCATACAAAAAGCGACAAAAGATGAAAAGCGACATGAACAAAAATCAAAACAATTGCATAAAACTTGTATTAGACATGTATTATACCTTAGTGAAAACGAGGGGTAAGAGAATCTGTTGCACCCAGGGGCCCTACCGCCTAACTCAAAGCTTTAGCCAGAGCGATAGCTATGCTCTATTTGTCCTTGTCATATCATAACACGATTACAAGGACAGACAGTGCACTGACGTCATAAACAGCAGGCTGAAGGTCGAAACAAATTATCGGACGCGGCTTACTGCCGCGCCGCGGCTGATAAGTGTGCACACTCTAATTACATCCTGTGTGCCAGATAGCTATCGGACGTCCGATGATGTCATATTAGCCTATGGTTACGTCCGCGACCTACTACATCCGATAGTTTGCACACCTCAGATCAGCCGCGGCAGTAAGCCGCGTCCGATAATTTGTTTGGACCTTGATTATCTAAACAGAAACTATTTAGCGACCGGTTTCATTTGACAAACATTGCTACTTTTCTTTGGTATGTTTTTTTTTACAAAATTTTTCTTATCCCAAAATGAAGTAGCAATGTATCACAATAATCTGTCAAATGAGGCCGGTCGCTAGGTGGTTTCTAATTAGATAATCAGCCTGCCGAGTCAAAGCGAGAGAGTTAGGCGGTAGACCCGCGGGATTGATAACGTTATTTTTAAATGTAACGTTATTTCAAATTTTTTGTACCGTTACTTTTAACATTAACGTTACGTCAGTAAATAACGATATTTTAGATAACATTACATTGAAATCAACGTTATTTCAGTGACTTTTTAGTTAAATTCGACGTTCTGAGCACGTGACGAAAAAAATAAGAGTCCATTATGGACCACTAACAACGATCTCAGAATTGACCACTAAGTAAAAAGTGGGTCTTATTTTACATATAAATAGACCCGTTAGAGCTTCTGTTTCTTTCTAATTTATTAAGCTATGAGTACCTAATTTAATGCAGTACGAAAATGCCCCTCTAAGGTTAGGCACGACCAAGAACTTTAAATGTCAATGTCGATACAAAGTCTTCATTTTCCATTTGGAATACGAATAATTTAAACTTTTCTTTATACTAAATCAAATAAAATCCATTTTTTGAGGATCTACCATGATTATTTTAAAAATTAGACACAAAAACATCAAAATACAAAATGACATTGACATTGACATTTTTTCTATAGACAAACGTCAGAGCGTTTTACAACCATCAATTTTGATGGTTGTTTGGTTGCAATTGCAACGCTCTGACGTTTGGAACGGGCTGATTATCTAATTAAAAACCACCTAGCGACTGGTTGCAGTTCACAGATGATCGTAATCCATTGCTACTTCTTTTTGGGTAAAAAAAACATACCAAAGAAAAGTGGCAATGTATGTCAAATGCAACCGGTCGCTAAATAGTTTCTTTTTAGAAAATCCGGGCCGGATGGTTGTCTCAACCGTAGGCTGATTATCTAATTAAAAACCACCCAGCGACCGGTTGCAGTTCACAGATGATCGTGATCCATTGCTACTTCTTTTTGGATTAAAAAAAACATACCAAAGAAAAGTAGCAATGTATGAAACGGTCGCTAAATAGTTTCTTTTTAGATAATCAAGGTGGAAACAAATTATCGGACGCGGCTTACTGCCGCGGCTGATAGGTATCTGGGACTATGAAAATACACTGAGGTGTGCAAACTATCGGACGTAAGTCGCGGACGTAACCATAGACTAATATGACGTCATCGGACGTCCGATAGCTATCTGGCACGCATGATGTTATTAGAATGTGCACACTTATCAGCCGCGGCAGTAAGCCGCGTCCATAAGCCGCGTCCGATAATTTGTTTCGACCTTCAGCCTACCGAACGTCTAACTGTCTTATTCAGAGTACGTTCGTTTAACTAGGGCCAAAGTTAACATGGTGTTAGACGGCGGACTAACGCCATTTTGGCAATTGCCGTGTTACACGGCAATCGGGGTCAATAATGAACCTTGCTACGGCTTTCTATGGCAGAACTTTTCATACAAACACGGCAATTTCACATGATCTAATTCGTTTAGGAGTGCAGTAATTCTATCGAAACACGGCAATTTTTGCTATTTTCCGCCGATCTACGGCAATTTCACTGACAAAACACGGCAATTAAAAAATTTACAATGGCAACACTGATTCACATTCACAAATTGAAATTATTTTAAGCCCAAGAATTTTTATTTTGTGTGAATATAAAAAAAGAAAACAAGTACTTCAGAAATGGCAGAAATTTATAAGTAATAAATCGCTTATACTATACTTATACTGTTTACAATAAGTTCTGGTAGAAGTGAATTTTATTATTTTTTGTCTTTTTGTAACATTTATGCCTTCCTTACTTCCAATAATAATGTACGAAAATTTAAATAGAATGGAGGAAAAAAAGAAGCTTAGTGGCCCTAAGTTCAGCTGTTGGTTAATTTATGAACTGAACCGAATATGTTTCAATGTCTTTTAGGTTAGAAAAACAACAACAAATAGTTGTACAATGTTTTTTCCAATATCTTACAGGGTAATTCATCCGCTGAAGTACTTTAATGACTACATCTCACGTGAAATACGCCCAGATGGTAGAAAATTTCATGAGCAACGCAATATAAAAGTTAATGTTAACTCATTAAAAACAGCCGAAGCATCAGCTGTGGTGAAGTGTGGAAATACAACAGTTGTTTGTGGAATACAATTGGTAAATGGTAGTTTTTTAACTTTTCGAGACCCGCAAACAACTTTTCTATCAGCCGATAGTTTGGTCGGGCCTTTAATCAGTATGAAGAAGTAGGTATGTAAGTATGCACACTACAACAATTGACTTTGGCCGATTCTTCATATTAAAAAAGGTCCAACCAAACTATCGACCGACAGAAAGTCTGTAGTTTGCGGGGCCTCTTCAAGTTTCATCTTATATTCTACTCCCTCAAATAACACTATGTATTTTTTAGGAACTAGCTTCACCTAAAACTGAAGAACCAGATATTGGGTACTTAGTAACAAATTTAGAACTTCCTGCTCTATGCTCTTCAAAATACAGACCAGGCCCTCCGTCTGACCATGCTCAAGTTACAAATCACTTAGTTTCCGACATCATTGTGAACTCCAAATGCATAGACTTAAAAGACCTTTGTGTTGTTCCTGACAAGTTGGCGTGGGTGCTGTACTGTGATGTCGTATGCCTAGATAATGACGGGAGCTTAGTTGATGCTTCTATTATAGCCATAATGGCTAGCCTTAAAACTCGTAAGTATTAAAAGTTTTAACAGACAAATACCCAAATCTTAGACACGTATTTATAAACCGCTTTCAAATGTTGAGATATATCTTGAGATCATACCTGAGATGTTGTTACTATAAGAAGAGCATGTCAAGTATTATCTCAAGATAGCTCTCAACGTTGAGAGTGCTTTATAAATATGGACCTTAAAGTTAAGGGCACCTTAAATTATAAAAATTGTTAGAATTGAAAGAAACTATAGCTTATTTAAAGTTAAGGTGACCTTAACTTAAAATTTTAGCTAAGAAACCTTTGAGTATCTGGCCATAAGTATTTTATAGTGATGGGCCGAGTCAGGTATTTTTGGTATTCAAGTATTTTAGTATTTGTTAAACAAAATTTAATCAGTATTCGAGTCCAGGTACTCGCATTGGGTATTTAAGTACAGAGACTAGTATTTGAATACTCAATTTGACTCAAAGACTGTTTTGACATGTGAATTTGCATTGTTTCACATAATAGTTCAATAAGTAAGTATTAACTACACTAAATGACACTGGTTTTATATACTAATTCCCACAATAAATTTAGCATTACAACTGATTGTCGACCCGCTTTGGTATTCAAATACTTTTAGTATTTGAGTATACAAGTACCAAGAAGGTATTCAAATCAGTTATAGTATAATCTTGACTCGGCCCATACTAGTATTTTATTTGGAACCTACAATAATATTTAATGTACTTATGTATTGTTTTTTTTTCAGTAAGTTTACCAACTGTTACTTATGATACAGAAACAGAAGAAATTAAAGTAGACCCCGATCAAAGGATACCATTGAAAGTGCATGGTTTGCCAGTTGCCTCAAGTTTTGCTGTATACAAACTTCCAGAAAAGTAATATATTTGTCAACATAGCGTTGTCATCTCTAAAAATAAAGCCGGACTAACCCGTTAATAAAGCCAGACTTTTGGGCCCCAAGGCCGGACTATGAAAAAAGGTTGTTAGACAAAAATATTAAATTAAAAATATATTAAATAGTGGTTTTCGTGATCGAACGCCTGCCTATGCGCACGCCACCCGCCCCGTACCGCACGCGCACGCGTAAAGGCCTATTAAAATCTGACCGGTATTCTGTACCAGTGGCGGTAACAATATCCCGATGGGTATGCGGACATGCTGTTCAAACTATAACGAAACTTTACCGTTACCGGAGGCGGAACGGTACTGGCGCGCGACGCGAGCACTGCGAGCGGGCGGCGTAGGGTGCGTCCGCGGGGGGAGGAAAAGTTTCGGTCGAACACGCGGTACGTACTGTGTACCGATCCGGTATGCGGTTCTGGTTTCGCAACAGCTGCGGTAATGCCATACATAATACCGGTCCAGTTTGAGTAGGCCTTCCTTAAGGTGAGTTGTGAACCAGGCCGGACGCAGTCAAATTTGGCCGGAGAAGAGGTCAAAAAGCCTAAAATAACACTGTCCGGCTTTATCTGGATGGATGGCAACGCTTTGTCAACATATTACTGTGATTATAAAACTTCATAGTTAAACCTATAATAATATTTACTTTAATTACAGAAACATTCTTCTAGCTGACCCTTCTGCCTATGAAGAAGACATGTGTGGAGGGATTGGAGCCAATTTTATTGTATGCTCAAACAAAGGCCTGCTTTGTGGCACCCAAAAGTTTGGTGGCAGTAATCTTTTGTCTGATAGCCAGGAAGAAGCTCTCAGAATAGCTAGAGACAGAGCTCATGTTGTGGAAAAAGTGATTGAAACTTGTATACTAAATGATGATTAAACTAAGTATAAGTATTTTATAATTTTCAATGGTGATTTAATTTTATTATACAATGTTATATTAATCATCCTTAAAGTGCTAAAAGGGTTAGGATGAGCCGTTTACACGGTTCAAGTTGTTAAGTAATTTAGTTAAAATTAAGTTGTCGATCAACAAAATTTTCGCGTGTAAACAGCCAATTAAGTTGTTGGTAAGTTGTCCATTATGTGGGCAAGTGATTAAGTAAATAGAATCTAGTCATTTTTTGGGCATGTAACCGCGCCACCCGCACCGCATGCCCCCCGCACCGCATGTCCCCCGCTGGGCGTGTATTGGCCACTTGCTGCATGTAAAAAGACCATTTAGTTGGCCACACACACTGCCTACTTACTACTTAAAGTGCGTGAACGTCTATTTACTAAATTTTAACTTAAAATTTAGTTGCCCATTTAGTTACTACTGAATCACTTGAACCATTTAAATAGCCCATTAACGCCTTCTCCTAGGCTCGCCCTACACGCGCCCCCGTTACTTGCCCGTGGTCCCCCAGTCTAAGTTCCCCTTGGGGTAGCAAATATTTTAGCCCATGGAACACCCAAGGGGTATCCTGGGAAGATTATATGGCCCGTGGTACCCGTAATTATTTAGGGGGTTCCACGAGCAAGTATCGCGTGCTCCCTGGGTGGTGCAACAGGCGGCAGCTAAATAACCACGAATTTTATTTGTCATGCGATCCGGCGCTCGCAGGTACCCGGGCCCGTGAGTTTAAAATTGTTTACCGAAGGCCCTGTACAAGTTGGCGACCATGCTCCCTTGACAGTTCGTGCTTCGGACACATCATGGAACGACAGAACAAATACACAAGAGTGGCTCATACAATCCGCCAATCCTTAGAAAGAAAAGAATACTGTACGGCTGTTCAAGGAAGACAGCTTTTCAGGACAGGTTTTATTTTCTTCAAACGGTCTCGGATGTGCAACAAGCATTTGACCGAGTTGGGCACAGCAATGGCCTTGTATAAATTGTAAATATATGCCTACCACATACGGCTTACACACTCCTGAAATCTTACCCGCAAAACCGGCTATCTCAGGTAAAGAACGGTGATTCATTGTCTTCCTTCAACGAACTAAGATTGTTCGTAGTCTTCCTTATACCAAACAGAAGCTGGGGTACCACAGGGTTCTGTCCTCGGACCAGTTCTGTACATACTGCAGACCTACCAACATCCGAAGACGTCGCTACCGCAACATACGCAGACGACACTGCTATCTTACTTAGGGATCGTTCACACGAGCGTACAATACAACAGGTAGTTATTCAAGATCCAAGTATACTTTGGTCAAAGCTACTTTGTTCAACTTACTTGGTCCAACCGTCCAAGTATACTTTAATCATGTATCTCATCTCTGGCAGCCCTGCCTGACTGTGGTGCCTGCTATGGTGGGTACTCAACAACTCACCAGTGTAGCACATAGTGTACTACCTGCTACTGTATCAAGTGTGGCACGTTCGGCCTCGAGCCAACATTAAGCCGGAAGTACACATTGGGCCAACGCGTTGGCCCAGCGTGTTGGGCCAACGCGTCCGAATTTCGCTGTCGCTGTTTACACATTGGTGTACCGATTCTGCATTGGCTCTTTAACAAAGATGGACGTGGAATCTCTTGCAGCCGCGGCAATTTATTTATACAGTGCGTTTAATATTACCATCTATAATTTATTAAATGCACTTCTATAACTTTACTTAACATCTTTGACGTTAAATATGTTTTATTTATCTAGATTAGTACCTAACGTATTTTTTTTTTGTTTTTATGTTGTATATGCTTTGGACTCTATATTATTGGTTCATTTCGGTATATTTCTATAAATTATAAAATCTCAATCTCAATGCTTGTCCATGTTATTGTTACTCGGAAACATAAATATTTCACTCACGTGCAAGACCGATCCGTTATACAGGACCGTTTTATCGGATCCGTTTTTATTCGGGTCCAGCACGCGTAGCATGACCAAACGGGACTCTTGGTGGGACTCGCTCTCAGACAAGGAGGTTCATACCGAAGGGATTTGCTACATCTATGCTCTCAGAATTTTACAACCTTTTTATGTCTTTTAATACAAATATGAGTTTTAAAATATAATATTTTTATTTCAACATCAATAAACGTCGAAATTATCTGAAATGATTCGAAATGATTTAGTTTAAACATGATACTTATTTTTTAATAAGTTCTAAGATAAAGAGACACTCACAAAAGCTTTCACTTACGTAAACAAAGCTCTCTCGAGCTCGAGAAGAATAATGTTGCCAATAGTAAATATTTATAATTATTTCCATCATTTCCCTTAAAGGGCGTTCCTTTCTATACGTTTCACGACGCAAAACTCTTAAAACCGAGTTAAATATAGCCGTATGGATATAGTTCGTTTGCCTTCCTTTTATTGAGAGATTTTTGAAAAGATGACACAGACCAACGCACTTGTTAATTTAGTAATATTGAAATCAATGTATGAAAATAATTTTAATTTACGTTTTTTAGTAAATAAATTAAAATTAAATAAAATAAAAGTAAAAAAAATACTGAAGGGAAAAAAGTGTAATATTAGGAAACAATATTATTGAATAGGTAGGTACCTTTTTACAATAAATTATTTATTGTATTATTTTAATTTATAAAATTTATGAAAAAATTTAAGAATAATAAATACTTATTCGTTATTTACTACTAGTAAATATTTATTACATTTCTTTTTTTTTAATTTTATAATAAAAAAGAATTACTTAAATACAATTTTTCATTTTTTTTCTTTCCGGACAGCTGTTTTTGTCGTTTGTGCTGTAACTTCTCTTCTTACCTTAATAAAATATAAACACGGACAACTTAGATTTATTTTTATTGCGAAATTAAAAACTCAGAAAAAAAAAAGTCGACAAATCTTTCTCGACCACTCGAAGGGTGGTAGACAAATTTCTCCCACTCAAATGTCAAATTAATGTCAGTTGAAGACAAAAGCTCGTGTTTGTCGACTTTTGACATTAGGCCACGACAAAGAACAATGCGAGTCTACGGTTGTAAAATGCGAGCATGAGTATCTCGATCTCAACCCGACAAAAGTGACATTTCGGTGTAGACAAGCCATTGTTCTGCGAGTCGAATCTTATCTCGATGTTGGTCATGCTACGCGTGCAGTATGTGGTTCCGAATGACGCTGTAGCGACACATGCTGTGGTGAAAAAATGTCTGTGTGGTACGCTGCTGGAGCGAAAAATCATTGTAGCGAAACCCACACGGTCGAATGACGCGACAGCGACAAACTTGTGACGAAATACAATTGTATGCTAGTACGAAACTCAAAAGGATGAAAATAAAACACAAAGTTCAAGTCTCATTCATAATCAACAAAACAAAAGGTTATAATTTGAGTAAAAATATATGAATATTTGTACATCATGTACTACATGACAAATATTCACATATTTTTAATTAAATTATTTCTGTATTGGTTTAATGCTCTAAGCGCACGCCTGTCTAAAACGAAAATTGCATGTCCTGTCCAATACCATAAGAATAAACAATACTACAGTCAGTGGCACGAATCATGAAAACGGGTGGGGATTGCGCGGAACGCGTATTTTGGGTATGCGTTGCGGTGAGGGGCGCGGGTGGCGGGAGAGGGGCGCGCGCTATTGGTCGCTCACAAGAGTACATGCGCGAACTTATCCCCACTCCGTCGAAAAATATTTATGATTCGTGCCACTGACTGTACTAGATCGGACTCTTCTTTGTGCGAGTCCCAAATGCCGCCATTTATATAACTACTTCCCCCTTCACGTCGCTACGCCCCGCTGTCGTCCAAGCGTGTTTGCCAGGGTTGCTTACTGTTAAATATTGCTTACGTTTAAAATCATATCGCTAAAATATGAGTTTTTCTTAAGTTTAAAATCATTATTTTATTCTAGTTAGTAAACACAAAAATGAAATAATCACTTTTTCTGGGTAAGTAAGTACTTACCTACTCCTGAGTTTGTATAAATAAAGTAAATACCTAAACATTAAGTATGGAAATTAAATTAAATTTTGCACAAAAATGTACTTCTAAAACATTTTTAAATTTTGATCTGCTTACTTCTTCTTATCGAATCTTACTGTTTCGTTGTGTTTCAAGTTTCAACCTTTCAACACGTAACGAAATCCAAACCCAAACCCAATTATGATATGAATATAGGTAGGTAGATATTTTCTTCATTCCTTTTATTTTATATTTTGGCACAGAACTTGTGTGACGATGTTTTTTTCACAAATGTACATCTTTTTTGATAAATACTCAGGTCAGGTCCATTTTATTAATTAGGTACTAATGGTACTATGAAAACGAAATAATATTTTGATAATATTAGGTAAGTACTTACCTCAGATCATCTTTGGGAAAACAAAAAAAACTTAATTGTGCCATTGTTATCGAATTGTTTGCACAACCAAACAGCACAATAACTTAGCATCATTGTAATTCAATTTAATTCTAAGATCTTACGCACTGAGAAAATATTACGGAACACAAAAACAGGCAAAAGCGCGTGCGGCGACGCCGGCCGTGTGTGACAGCCCGACTGAGTATTCTGTTTAACGGACGCGCTAATATCGTGACCTTGAGCCCGTTTGGAGCGGGAGTGTCCGTTCTAGTAAGTTTTATTTATTCTTATGCCAATATCTTGAAAATTACCCCGCTGGATAATGTTGATTCTAAATCTAGGGTAAATTACCCTAAGCTGGCACTACTGTCTTCGCGGCACATCGCCACAGAATATAATAATAGTACACATCGCGCCCAGCTGAGGGCCTAGAACGAGTTGTGTTTCTCACCTCACTTTGCGAATAGTATCGAGTGAAAGAGAGGAAATCATGCGAGTGAGTGAAAGAGAGGAAATCATGCGAGTGAGTGAAAGAGAGAAAACGATAGTTTACTATTCGCAAAGTGAAGTGAGAATAAAAAACCAACTCGTACTAGGCCCTCAGACGATTGCTCGACGTGGCGGCTCGGCTAGATACGTTCATTGGTCATGTCGGTGCGGAGCCGAGGTGGCCACAGACCGAGCAGCGCGGCGTTTGCTTGCAGCGCTGCTAGCAAGTAGAACGCGCGCGCCGCACGATTATTAAGTTACTAGCTTTTGCTTGCGACTTCGTCCGCGTGGACATTCGGAAAATCACTATGGAACCTTTGACCGAGATAAAAAGTAGGCTATTACTATCTGTGTGCTAATCCAAATCCGTTCAGCCGGTTTTACGTGATTGAGTAACAAACAGCCAACCATTAAACTTCACATAAATAATATTTCACATTAGTTCTCGTTCCCGTTCTCGTTCTCATTCCTGTTCCCCTTCCCGTATTATTTTTCCATAAAAAAATTAACCCCAGTTTCAGTCCTATAGGTGTTAAATAATGTCCACCGTGTCGTATTGGTGTTAAAAAAATGCCGGGGCTGATCCATTTGAATTTACTAAACATGTTTGATCATTTGTTTTAGAAGTACCTACTCCTACGAAGTTTCAAGGCGTAATGTCTATTTTACATTTATTCCATACAATGTTTGAACCCCATTTGACCCCTTTAGGGGTTAAATAATGTCTACCACTTAAAAATAAATGCCATTTTTGCAATCAACATCCCATAGAACCTCGATAACGACACCCATATCGATGTTACATGGGCTTTTTTACCCCCTTTACCCTCTAAAGGGTTGAGTTTCGGAATACCACAAAACATGTGTTTGGTTATTTGTTTTTAGAAGTACTCCGACGAAGTTTCAAGTTGAAATGTCTATTTAATATTTTTTTTCCATACAAACTTTGTACCCCCATTTCAACCCTTTAGGGATGGAATTTCCTAAAATCCCTTCTTAGTGGGTGTTTACACTGTATAATATATCGGATTACACGCATAATGACATATCTATGTACAAAATTTCAAGTCCCTAGGTTCAGTGGTTTGGGCTGGGCAATAGTCTGTCAGTCACCCCTTCACTTTTATACAAGATAATAATGTATTGCAATAATAGTAAATATTTTTTTGTTCGATAACAGTAGATAGTTGGGAGGTAAACAAAATCCAGGGGCCTTACTATGAGCTCTTATAGCAGGACTTATATTGAACTGCCTTTTTTTTCGTACTATGACCTCAAAGGTTAGTTTATAAGCAGGCCTAAAACAGTCCTGTTTAAGGCCTGCTTTTGAATTGAACGGCTTCTTATTTGCTAATAGTAAGCCCCCAGGGGGGCAACTACTCTCTCTCGGTACGCCCATCCCATGTGCCAATGTTAGCACCAACATACCGTCAACCGTCAAATATATCTCTACACATTGGCCCAACAGGCTGGGCCAATGCCTTGGCCCAATGTGTACTGCCGGCTACTGCAATATTCGGGAAATATTTTTATAATTTCCAGTGGAAAACCCAGACAGTGTACAGCAATTGCCGTAATGCGACTCGGCATATTGCGAATACGGCAATTTCCATTGCTAAGATTTATGATTATTTTCAAAAATACGGTAGGTAATTAATGAGGGCTTTTTTAAGTGACATTAAAAAAAATTGTTACTATTACCATTTGCCTCACTAGATGGCGTTGATGGAAAGAGAAGTGTCGAAATTGGCTTCTATTACCAAAGATGAATGTAAGCGCGCTGACATCTGCCTGCCCAAGGAGAAACATTTTTATAGGGTTACATCTGCCTGCCTACCTGAGTACTGGGGGCTTACCATCAGTAAATAAGAAACCGTTCAGTTCACAAGCAGGCCTTAAACAGGACTGCTTAAGGCCTGCTTTTAAACTAACCTTCGAAGTCAGTCATACTATGAAAAAGTAACGCAGTTCAATATAATTCCTGCTATAAGAGCTCATAGTAAGGCCCCTGTTCGAAGCTCAGTAACGTAAAAAAAAACATTGACACATACATTTTTCAGCCATCTATTGAGCCTACAGTTTTTTGTCATTTTGAAAAGCTCTCATTTTACGGCAATTTTTTATCTTAAACTAGCAGCCGCCCGCGGTTTCACCCGCGTGGTTCCCATTCCCGTGGGAATATCGGGATAAAAACAATCCTATGTTTTAATTCAGGCTATCTACTATCTCTGTGCCAAATTTCAACCAAATCCGCACCCTGATTATCTAAAAAGAAACTATTTAGCGACCGGTTGCATTTGACATACATTGCCACTTTTCTTTGGTATATTTTTTTTTACCCAAAAAGAAGTAGCAATGGATCACGATCATCTGTGAAGTGCAACCAGTCGCTAGGTGGTTTTAAATTAGATAATCAGCCCGCCGTTCAGTAGTTTTTGCGTGATTGAGGAACAAACATCCAAACCCACAAACTTTCACATTTATAATATTAGTAGGATACGGCAACTCAATTTTTTACAATCGCAACACTGCTCATCTACAACAAGCAGTGTTGCCAGACCGTGGGCAATTGCCCACGCCATGGGCAATTTTAGGATTTTTTTGAAAAAAAGGGTGGAAAGGTCTTGGAACCGGTAAAATATGGGCAATTTTGGAAATCACAGAAGTCACTAACTAGAAACCACTTGAAAACACCTGGCCCAGAGTACCAAAACACAAAATCACAGCTTAGGTTGGGTATTCATAGACGTTTCTTCCTATAGAACCATCTAGGAACGAAGCGCAGCACATGCGTTTAAGATTTCGCAGATTAAAACAGTTTTACCGATGTAGATCGACTGGGCCTTAAAGCCTCGATTACATACGCCGATTTAGCATCCTAGCTAGGAACCAATTTCGGGTTGCCACCCGTACTATATAATAAAATATTGTACAATAACATCGATTTTAAAATTGAATTAACATTATAAGGGAAAAGTAAACATTGTTTAAGATTGTAGATGAGAATAGAAAATAAAAAATCATAAAAAATGTTGACTTTTCCGTTATTTGTGCAAATTTACTGTTAAACTTGTTGTTTGAACTTATTTATACGGGTGGCAACTCTAAATTGGTTCCTAGCTAGGATGCTAAGGCGATTCTCCCACTGCCGCCGCGCGCCGTCGCGGGGCGCGGTTTGGCGTTTCACGCGCGCGGCGACGGCGCAGCGCAACGCCTGTTCGGGCGGTTTTCTCCGCGCCCCCGCGCCGTTCGGCGTCTGACGCGTCCCCGCCACTTGCTTTTTAGAGGCATGAAATTTTGAAGTTGTTTTTATTTGCAGGTTTTTAGGATTCCGTACCTCAAAAGGAAAAAAAACTGAACTCATATAAAATCACTCATGAGATTAAAACGTCCAGATAAATAATTAATATTTGCCATCTCGATATTAATGGCGGAATTTTAATAACATACGAGTAGGTAGGTACGGTTAACGGCACGCTGGGCTTCCACGACAGCGTAATGATATTCAATCAAATAAATAACAGTTTTTTTACAGTTTTTTATAACCTCATGTGCTGCATAATGTACCTACCAAATGGCACTAAAATGGGCTTATATCTGTCGTAGGATAATAAAATTGTAAAAATAGGATTTTTATAAAAATCCTAGTATGATTGTAAAATACCGGATAATTAGAATCTAAGACAGATTTTTGGAATCGTCCGAGTGATGTTTAGGATTTTTACAAAAATCCAGCGTATCTTAGGTAAATCGTCAATGATCATCACTTTGCGCACGCTGATTGGCTGACCTAAACGTAATGGGCTGACGGATGCTCTGATTGGCTAACAGCGCAACATTCATTGCGTCCATTGTTATTATTGTGATTATTGTCAAATATTTTTCCAGCGTTTTGATCGAATTTTACGTTTTTTATTAAAAAAAAAAGAAAACTGAGTGCTCAAATCAATCAAGAAACATTAATATACGATGAGTGAAGTGAGTGATGTGGATATTATACAAATGGTGGGCTCGATCAGTGCAGACAATTTAGAGGTTAAGTATAACCGAAAAATAACTTTACTACACAGAGCTAAGAAAGTTCTACAGCGCTCGTCAACATGCTTGTGCAAAACCTTGTTAAAACTTTAATTGAAGAATTTAATTCGGCAAAATTGCGAAATAATCCTAAAACCCAACAGCAATATGTTCTGACCAATCAGATTGAAGATGTTGTAAATCGTCTCTTAGATTATCCAATCAGCATTCAAGTTTATAATTGTCCGAAACATACTTGGATTTTTACAAAGATCCTAAAAATTTCTCGGACGATTGCAAAAATCTATCTTAGATTACAATTATCCGGTTCTTTACAATAGACCTAGGATTTTTGTAAAGATCCGGCTTATACGATTATCCTACGATATATCCAAGCCACGAAACATTTAAAAAACCAGAGGGAATGCCGCCATCGTAACGAAACGATCATCGAAAACCAGCCGCGGGGCGCGTCGCAGTGTGTTGTACCCCGCGGCCCGCGGTAAAGGTTAAAACAAATTATCGGACGCGGCTTATGGACGTGGCTTACTGCCGCGGCTGATAGGTATCTGGGACTATGAAAAAACACTGAGGTGTGCAAACTATCGGACGTAAGTCGTGGACGTAACCATAGACTAATATGACGTCATCGGACGTCCGATAGCTATCTGGCACGCAGGATGTTATTAGAGTGTGCACACTTATCAGCCGCCGCAGTAAGCCGCGTCCATTAGTCGCGTCCGATAATTTGTTTCGACCTTAACGCGCCTGCTGGCGCAAATCGCTCGCGGATCGCCCCGGTGGTGCGCGCTCACGCGCCGCGGCGCGCCTCAGTGTGTTGGACGAGGCGGTTTTCTGTACAAATTGATGTACAGTTTGACCATAAAGAGTTGAAATTAAATAAAATGGAACTAACATTTTTCCAAATTATTGCCTTATTATTATTATTATTATTATTGCCAAATTATTCGTGATTTTGACGTGTTTACATAGAAAGTGGCGCCCTCAATTTTTATCAACTCTTTATGGTCAAGCTGTACTTGCATACAACGCAAAAGACGCGCGCGGGCGCGCCTCGACCGCGCGTGTCGCCAGCGTGTGAACCGTCTTAATCGGCGTATGTAATCGAGGCTTAACATTTTTTGCCAAAAATTTTCGGTCGACCATAGATCAGAGGGCCTAGTACGAGTTGGTTTTTTGTTCTCACTTCACATTGCGAATAGTAAACTATCGTATTCTCTCTTTCACTCTTTCACTCACTTGCATGATTTCCTCTCTTTCAATCGATACTATTCGCAAAGTGAGGTGAGAAACACAACTCGTACTAGGCCCTCAGAGGGCCTAGTACGAGTTGATTTTTTGCTCTCACTTCACTTTGCGAATAGTAAACTATCGTCATCTCTCTTTCACTCGTTCACTCACTCGCATGATATCTTCTCTTTCACTCGATACTATTCGCAAAGTGAGGTGAGAAACACAACTCGTACTAGGCCCTCAGACGTTTAAATGGCTAAAGGGCGGGAGCTTTCGAAAAATTAAGATTGTTCTAGGTACAAAGCGTGTCAATAGTCAATATACGATAGTTTCCCCTAGAGTCTGTCTAAAAAGTCAGTTTACCTGAGAAATTATTAAATTATTAAAAAAAACTTATACTGGTAACCCTGTCGGTGCTGTCAAAATTCTAATAGTAAACATATTTTTTTATTTATTTATTTAGATGGGTATTGGTGGGGTGGTTGGGGATTTAGGTGGGTAAAAAAAATATTTTTGAAATTACCCATGTAAACTGACTTTTTAGACAGACTCTACATACATGTCGTTGTTTTAACGATTATGGGCGATTTTATGTCGGAAAGGGCAATTTTAACAACCTGTGTGGGCAAGAGTTTTGATCGGGTCTGGCAACACTGACAACAAGAACAAAACAACCTAGGTAGGTCTAGCAACATTTATTTAAAATGTCACCACGTCTCAAAATATCGAGTTGTGTTATTGAGGTATTTTTTTAATTTTTATTAAATTTAAGCTATAATTTACACAGTAAACTCTTTAAAAAGAGACCTCTGTGTAGTTCCGTGTTAATTTTTATTCTCTTCAATAAAGTATTTTCTATGTTAACCTTAAACATCATCATTTAGTCAGTTTTGTATTTCTTCTGTATTTTATTTTAATCTAATAAAAGATCGTCTAGGTGCTCCAAACATTTTATGTTTTTCTTGTTTTTCCAGAGACTATCTAAGATAGACACAAATGAGAACATAGGA
This sequence comes from Agriphila tristella, assembly GCA_928269145.1. Classification (NCBI taxonomy): domain Eukaryota; kingdom Metazoa; phylum Arthropoda; class Insecta; order Lepidoptera; family Crambidae; genus Agriphila; species Agriphila tristella. Next base: position 13,991,333 of record OV743433.1, read on the forward strand.
TGTCTTTTCGGTTTAATGTACGATGGTACTTTACTCGTCGTAGGATTGAGCTTAGAATTATTTGAAAATGAAAAAGCCATGTATAACCAGCTCCTCCTCAACCTTCCCGCCGAGGTAGAACTGTGTGGTGCCATAAAATTTGGTGAAACTTTCTCTATGGATTCAAAACTTAAAGAAATTCTCCAGGTATGTCTTAAATTTATGTTGCCAATTAATATACATATCATAAAAGTAGGTTAAACTTCGGTATATGGACCACCGAATTAAGGGGTGCGGGGAAGGGGTAGGGAGGGAGGGGGTAGTAGAGAACCCCCCTGCGAAGGGGGGAGTTCGGAACCCTGTAGTTTTCGAGAAAAATGAAAATGAAATTTAAAGGTTAGGTTGTTCTAAAATGACAAGATTTCAAAAGATTCGAGGGAAAAAGACTAGAGAAGAGGGGGCTCGCTTCCCCTTCCCCACCCCCTATCCTCCACCTTTTCAGCCAAAAACTTTTTTCTGTTGTCTGTTAAAAAAAATAACCTCGAAATTTATTATAAATTTCTAACCTAACCCGGGACCTACAGGGGTAAAGCAGGTTTGATTCCCAACTAAATTGTGGTATAATTTTTTTTTCTCTTTAGTAAAAATTTTTTTTCTTAAAGTCCCATTTTTCTGCTGGAACACTGAAGTTTTTTTCATTGATTTCTGTTGTGCATAAACGAAACTCAATGAACAAACGTCAAATGAATCTGAACAAACGTAAAAATATAGAAATTTTCATAATTTATTTTGTAAAAACTACAAGGCTCCAAAGTCTGAAATTTTGTGGAAAGTCTACTTAGGCTAAGACCTGTCTGCCATAAAATTTCGGTCGCCCAACTCGACGGTCCACATACCGAAGTTTATCCTAAAAGTACCTAAGAACTTCAGGTAAAAAAAAAAAAACATTATTATGTAGGTACAATGCAATGGACTTAACAATATACAACAGAAGTAACTAACTTAGGAATGCTATATTTTAATCTGTAAAATGTTCTCTTTGCCATACATTCTCGAGTGAAGTTGCAGAGGATCACTGTCTATTGTTAATTTAATCTCATTGTACACGGATCCCAAGCACAGAATAACTAATAGTACAAGTACAGAAGCAGCACGCGGCAAAGTCATTTAAATAAAAAGCAACTTTAGCTTCGACACAAGTGTCTTTTGTAATGCACCTCGTATCTATAATAAGATACCTACATCAATAAGACACACTGATAATAACTTTACGTTTAAGCAGAAATTAAAGACATTGTTGTTGGAAAAATGCTACTACACACTCGAAGAATTTTTGACAGATAAATATTTTGACTGTATTTAATGATATTTTTTTTTGACATTTAATTTAAATCAATTTTCAAAATAATTTTAATCCCAAATATTATTTTATCATGCATGATCTATTTGTATTCTCATTATTATTTCAATTGTAGTATAGTTAATTCAACCCTTAATTGTATGCTATCATGGCTGGACATAGCTGAACAATATTGTATTATGACATCTGTATGAGTACCTATGTTTCGCAATAAATGATTATGACAATAAAGTGCAATTCAGGTCGCGCAGTTCACCAAGTAGTTGCCTCTCTTTCTATAGCGTGTTCCTACCCTTGCTGACGACGCAACATTAGGGTTGTCTTCTTTTAAATGAACTGTGCAGCATGTATCATAATGTGAAAAACAACAATTGTTTATTGGTTTTTGATTTTGACATCCGTACACAGCACAGTAATGTCGATTCCACATTGTTACTATTTTAAAGAGACAATACCTACTTGTGGAGTAAGATGCCACTCTCGTACGGCGGCGGGCGTGTGGCAGCCCTCTGCTCACTTGTCCCGCCGGTGGAACGGCTAGCGGTAGGTGCTTATCGCGCGACCTTGAGTGAGTGATGGAGGCCTGTCCCAAGCCACTCAATCACAAAGGCAATCAAAAGCAGTGCAGCACTATTATTAACCTTTCTTTCCAGGATGTTGACATAACTGACAATCCCTTGGTGATAATTCTTAATGAAAAGAAAGAGATAAAACCGCACTTTCTGGTTCATGAAAAGTTTGAAGAAACTAAGTATGAAGTACTAGAGGCAAGCGATTTTTGGAAACAGTTCATTCATCTCCGTCTTAACACCACATTGCCCCTGAGTTGTGAAGCAACAATAGCAGGTGTGAAAAACATACTACAGTGTAAAAGAAAACGGGTAAATTGTTTTATTTCTTTCTTGTGATCGTAACTTGTAATACTTATAATTCTTTTCTCTTTCTATCTATATACATTACCTGTCCTTTAATTTGCAACCTTTCCTCTTCTTCTACTTATTTATTTTCTCTCACCCAAGGTTGCCTGGAAGAGATTACTATTTAGCAATAAATAAGGCTGCCTTTTCTGTTTTCTTTTTGTCATTTTTGTTTCTTTCTGTTTTTTATGATATTTGAGCTTACAATAATAATAATGCCCCACTACATGCAGCATCAAAATTCTGTTTTTGCTGCTTAACTAATATAATATTGGCTGGTACACAATAAACTGCCCGTTGATTACGTAAGGCTGGTGCTAACAATTCTCGATTGAAAGCGCAGTTACATTGCTGCTTTAAGTACGGTAGTTGTCACATTGGTTCTTACTAAAGCAGCAATGTAACTGCGATTTCTGTCAGAGTTGATTGCAACAAAATTACAAAATCACCCCCCTGATAAACATACTTAATATACAGGGTGGAAAAAAAGTTCTCATCAAAATATTGATGATGGCAAATTTTACCGAAAAGAAACATTCCTTTATTTAAAAAAATATGTAAACCCTATCGATTGGTATGGTAAAAGTACAGAATGTTATTTTTTTTGGATTCCGATCCATTCCCAGCTGAGAAAACCAAATAATCAAAAATCTTTGAATGAAGTTTTACTTATTTATAAAAATAATGGGATGTTTCCTTTCAGTAAAATTTGTCATTATCAATATATAGGGTGCTTTTAACATACATACATATGGTTGTTACAGATAGCTTCAGGGCAAGTGTCATTTCATATCGATGGTACTGTAGTTTACTTGTTTGGGGTTGCTTCAGATGTTGGATTAACAGGAACCAGCACAGAGCTGTCAATCGGTGAATTAGTAGAATCTTTAAGTCCTGAGCAGCCTTCTAAAAAGAAAAAACAGCAAGCGAACAGTGTGGTATGTTAAAACCCTTTCTTGAACATCAAATCGGACCATAAATGATCCATCATCCAGTTTTATATAGTAAATAATTGTTTAATTTTTCAGGATATAGTCCCAATAAATATGGTATTGAAAACAACAAAAGATATCTTATCTGACAAACTTGTTAAGACAGCTGTTAAAATGATGACAACACAACGAAAACGTAAGTTCTGTAAAACTCATGCATAACCTTTTTTTCTTTGTGATTTTTTATAACTACGAAGTTTGAGAAAAATAAGTGATGGTGTCATTTTAAAAAAGAGTGTAAAAAGACCCTCAATGAAGTCGAAGTCCACGCATTCCGCCCATCAACAGGATTTTTGTCTTTTAGATTGTACCTGGGAAATCAATAGCTATAGTTTAATTTCTTATTGTATGAGGTTTAGTGGCCACCTCTGGTGTTAGAGTTTATCAAGCCACCTGTAATGCCCTCTGACTTGGCTTGATGACTGTCACACAAGATTATGTTTCTTTGCACATTCACTAAAATAACAACAAAAATAAAAACGACAACATTTCTGCCCCGGGGGGAGTGCGGTGTCATTTGAAAGGCTTTTCAAAGTTCTACAAAATGCCAATTTCAAATCCAAAATTAGGTGTCTGGATTTTAAAGCCAACCCAAATTTTTGATAAGCTTTACTTTGAATAATATTGGTTTCAGCTGCATTTTACATCAGTATGCCGTTGAAAATAGACACATTAGCTATCATCCACCGGAATACTAAGTTACTTGACTTATACACAGTTTTAGTGGAAGCATCCTGTCGGTCACTACGACTCTTGGAGAGTATTTTACTTGAGCAATTAGGTAAGGAACAACTATTTTATCTTTTTTCTTATAGATGACTCTGATCATGAAAAAGCTTGGAAAGCTTAGCTTGCATGTGAATTTTGTTGATAGAAAAATCTCTTGTTTTTTTGTTTAGGTCAGGAAGGTATCGGTGATGGAGCTGGTTTGCAGCTACCAGAGACATTTCACTATTTGCATCCAGAAATTGGACATTTCATAACAAGAGTCATGCCGAAAGGAATACCTGATGAGAGCATGGGTAAGAACAATCAGTTCTTTACTCTCTCTTGATATGAGTCGATATGATATTATTATAGTGATTTATCACTTTTAACTGTCAAAAGACAATAGATTTTGACAGTTGAGTGTTGGTAAAATGCTATATCGTGATTTGTTGGTCATGCTAGGGGAGCTGATAATTTTTTTTAGATGAACTTTGAATGGAAAAAAATCTCTATTTAACAATTGTATAATATTATGTAGATTTAACTTTTATTATCTCCACTATTAAAATATTTTCTGTAATCTTAAACATCTTTGTAGATAATGAGAGGCGTTCACTACACAAACAGTTAGCGTTACCTTTAAATAAGCCTCTATTTCGTAGAGGAAATGCTTATTTTGATAAAACCGGTGGGCGCCTAATAAACCCCCACGAATCCGTCCCCGTCCAACCACCCAAGCCTGACGTCACTGTGGCGCTGGTGCGAGGACGCTACGCCTACTACCACTACATGCAAGACAACTTCAATGATGATGGATGGGGCTGTGCATATCGCTCAATGCAGACTATATTCTCTTGGTTCAGGTACTTAAATAGAAAAATCTAAATATTTTATTATGTAATGGTTCTATTAATAGGATTTTAGAGGGTTTATGAGCTACCTTAGCGCCACCATTGAAAAAAAATCAGAGTGCTTAAATAAAGACGAAATTGTGAATGGACAACATTTCATTTTGAGAAAGTACTAAAATTAGAAAACCATTTCGAGATTTTAGTGTTCTAAACTCATATTTTTCTTTTCAGAATTTTTAGTTCAGTATTTTTAACGTTATTTAAAAAAAACTAAAATCTAGTCCAAATTGGGAATGTCAGGAAGTTTGAGTTGAGTTTATTTGTCTTGTATTTATATTATCTGTGCATTTATTAAAAAATAAAATCTATTGTCATAATAAATCATAGTGACAGAATGTCATTCAAGCGTATTTCTGATCACACTAGTAAAATCATAGACTTATTATATTAGTAAAATGTAGAAATTTATAAAATATTCTTGTAAAAAACTTAAAAGAAAGTCATAGCTTTGTTTGGGATACTTATGCGTTACCAGTGAAATGATGTCTTGTGTGATTAAAGGCTATAAATTTCGCACAGGAAGAAATGAAAATAATCAATAAACATTATGATTTCATCGGTAAGTTTATATTGTTTTAGATGTTTTTATGTAGTGTAAATAGCTTGAAACTATTATAATATACTAATAATTTGTGCAAATAGTCGTTTGTGTCCAGTTCTTTGCTGATTTTGCAAATATCAGATTTTTTATTACATGTCGTAGAGGTTATATTATTTCGCCTAGTGATGTGCATTTCTATATCGATATTTGTTTAATTGTACTTTCTTACTTTATATTTGATGGGAACAAAAAGTAGAAAACCATCACATGACTTGGCACATCTTTCTTTTATGTAAATAAATAATAATCACGTAATTTACATTTGAAAACTCAAATCAGTTGTAACATAATGTTTTTTATGTAGGTACTACTACAAGCTCAATTTCTTTGTTTTAGGCGCCACCGTTATCCAACAAAACACAAAACGTAACACGTCAGGAGAGCCTGCGAGCTATCGACATAAAGCAATTACCTATTAATAGTTTGCAGCGACAACTAGAAAGAGTTAAAAAAGTGAACGCCTTAATAAACACTGATATTTTTAACGTGTTCTTTTTATTTCCTAGACTAGTTTCCGCTAGGTTATAAACTATGTGTGTGCTTTTTATCCAAAATGAGTTCAGCCTTTTTTTCGTGATTGATTAAGAAACAAATAAATACTTAGTTTAATTTAGTTTTTGTCGATTTTTTACATTTTATATTGGATAGTTCTAAAAAGTAAAAAGATGTGTAATCAACGAAATAATACGACCTCCATATAGTTAAATAATAATAAAAAAACAGTGGGTGTTTGTCACTGTCACGTTTTGTTTGTTGATGAATTGTTACTTGTATTCATAATGGTTGAGAAATATTATTTTCATGTTATTCTCTCTGATTTTTTACTGAATATAAAGCGCATATCTAGCAGCTCGTGTTTAATTAAAATATTCTTTGTAAAATGACCAGCGAAGGAAGCGCAAATGTAGAAATTTTGGCAATCGATTTTTTCGAAATCGAAATATTGGATATATTTAAAAAAAACTGGCCTTAAAAATTAAATTTATCCCGCATTTGGAAAAACTTTCAAAATTAGAAGTGCCATCTAGCTGCGAATATAAAAAAAAACTGAAAATATTTATATGAGCTGACGACATTTGAACGTCGACTTTCTCAAAATGAAAATGTTGTCTATTATCGACATCACTTACAGAAATCCTATGCCACATCACTATCGAAATCATGGTGTCATATTGTCACAGATAAGATCAGAATTGTTTTTTTTTTGGCAAAAGCTACACATTTCAACTTCCTGACAATGTACTTACGCTCTTGTAGAATGAGTAAGATTTCCAACAGTGATTTAATATACAAAAAAACAATTAAAAGTTTAAGTAAAAAATACGTGTCCCCTAATTTTGTATCTACTTTCATTATACAAAGTGAAAACGACATATTATATTTTTGAAAGGTTGTCCATTGTGTTCTTATAGTGCACTCTGAAGAAGCTTTATGAAACTTTTTATGGCCCATACAATATTTTGTAGCCTGTCATTTAGTTTATTGCAACACTTTTAGCAATAAAACACCATTAAACTAAACGACAGGCTAGAAAATATTATTGTTTAAACGGTAAAAAATACCATAGCTTCGAGTGTACTATAAGAACACAATTTCGTTGTTTTTTTCCCATTGACAGCGCTAGTGTAGCGCATAAACTCTCTTAAATAGAAAGTATAAATCGAAATATTATGTTATGTCATGGTTCTAACTTCTACCAATAGGATCAATACTTGTTCATCAGCTAAATCAATCTAATCTTTATGTTGTAGGTACCAAGGATATACTACAGTAAACGTGCCAACGCATAGGGAAATTCAGCAGTGCCTTGTTAAAATTGGAGATAAACCACCGACGTTTGTCGGTTCTAAGCAATGGATAGGTTCCACAGAGGTCATGTTTTGTTTAGAAACCCTCCTCGGAGTACAATCGAGGATCATCTTTGCAAACACCGGTTCTGAATTACTAAGTTATGCCCCTGAGTTAATTCACCACTTTCAAACACATGGCAGCCCTATTATGATAGGTAAGTGTTACTTTTACTTTTTTGAAATTTTCATGTCTTACCAAAGTGTTTAAAGCCCGTATTTATAAACCGCTCTCAACGTTGGTTGTAAGCTATCTTGAGATCTATCTAAGAGATGAAGGAACTGTCAAAAAGAACTACTGGGCATAAATGACTGCGCGGCTCGGTACTATCTCGCAGCGCCACAATCACAAACGTCTATAATATGAATCATATTTGACTGTTGTTGAAATGTCGATATTTAATTGTGACATTCAGAAATATAACATTATTAAATAACTTGAAAACAGAAATTCAATCTGTATTAATTTATAACAAGCTAATGAGGATCAGTAACGATTTTTTTAGTGGCTAATTAGAAAGCTTATGCCACCACATGATTAACTGTGTTTTTTTTTTACGATATCTCTTAAACCTGAGAAGTTATAAGAGCTAAAACACTGGTTTTTCGGGGGTCCCTTTGACGTCATTGCGACGTACGCGAACCTTATGTCGTACGTGATAAAGCACATATTGCATTGAGCTTGGCATTTTCTTCAAACCCTTTTAACTCGACCATTTCTAAACGGATTTCAAAAATTCTTTCACTAGGTTTCATAGCAATCAATATGTGTTTATATTATATCAATAAAACTATAGGATTTAAACCTGTTACTGATCCTCATTAAGGCCGTATACAGAGAGAAAGCTGGCGGCGGAAAGGTGGCTGGACGGCGTATTATATTATATTTTCGCTATACTAAAATGGACCAGCGCTTATAAGCGCTTACATGCGCAGGTCCATTTTAGTATAGCAAAAATATAATATAATGCGCCGGGATAAGGTCCATTTTAGTATAGCGAACAAAATCTACCTGCGGCAACCTGCTTTCTCTCTGTATACGGCCTAAGCTACTTAATTGTGACTCTAGCTATCTCTTTCTAAAATGAAATTTTCTATGTACAAGAATAAACATGTTTAGTCAAAAAATTCAGTCAAATTCCCTATTAACCATTTGATATTGTTCTATTTACAGGTGGAGGCGTCCTTGCTCATACTATCTTGGGGATCGAATACAACTCTACAACAAATGAGACGCGATATCTCATACTAGACCCTCACTACACGGGCGCGGAAGACATATCTGTAGTAGTAAACAAAGGGTGGTGTGGCTGGAAAAATTCCGATTTCTGGAATAAATCTGCTCATTATAATCTGTGCCTACCGCAAACAAAAGCTTCTATTTAAATAATTGTTTTTCCTTAACCACTAGCTAGAACTTAGAAGTCACTCGCGGATAGTGGTGGGTGGCTGTCTAGTAGATGAGTGGTTATCCAGAGATGGAATTTTATGATTCAACTTGATACTAGTGCTTTTAATAATCATAATGACATGTCTATTGAATTTCGATTTAAAATTATTCAAAATTGAGCTGTGATATACGGCTTTTAAGAGCCACTCGATTCCGAGTATGCATTTGAGAGTTTAAGATCTTTTGGTTTTCACAAAGTTGCATGCGTAAGCTTGTTCAACTCAAACAAAAATTGTGGAGATCGAAGAAGTGATAAGGTAGGATTGAAAGGTGGAGGTTGATGTATAGTCTGAACAAAAAGTGGTCTTTACACTTTTGTAATAACGAGTATTTTATTATTTCGGTTGTGTGTACTCTTACGTTTTACCCAATCAGAAAAAAAATAGAAATAAAAATAAATGTATTCTAATAACGTAATTCAGTATACTTCACTTTTATAAATATGTTAATACGCACAACCCACCATGTACTATGGGCAACAGCGACGCTAGCTTGACCAGTTTGCAACAAAATTGGTGTGCGCGCGTATCGCCCCTGCACGAACTAAACGTGTGTAACAGCGGGCGCGGCGTGCAAGCGATTTTAACCTGTAGTTTAACCAGCAGTGGTTAAGCGACGCTGTTGCCCATGGTACCTACAGAATAATAATATTTTATTTTGTAATAGAAAGTAATTATGTGCTTTACACAATTGTTTCATGCAATGTTCATTTTTTTTACATCATCAGAAAGAGTACCAGAACCATGTAAGTTAAATGGAATTGTTATATTTTGTACTATTAAATTATGATTAAAATTAAATACAATTTTTATTACTTAGTTTAAAGCTGTTTTCTTCTAATGCTGCGGCCAGACAATCGCGCTCGCTGTCGCCAAGCTTTTCGTTGTCGTGTTGTACAACTAGAAACTTTGAATCGAGGTATTTATTTTATTTCATTTAAAAGGAAATAAAGGGATTTCATGAAAATGAACTTGAATCCCTTTACTCATGTAGGTACTTAGCTATTCTTTGCTCATAGTTTATAATTGTACAACACGACTCGACAACGAAAAGCTTCGCGACAGCGCGATAGTCTGGCCCAGGGGTAAAAGAGAAACATAATAATGTGTCTTACGTCATTGCAACTGCTCATCCTTACTTCCAACTAATATTATAAATGTGAAAGTTTGTGGGTTTGAATGTTTGTCCCTCAATCACGCAAAAACTACTGAACGGAATCAGTTGAAAGGATATTATACACCAGTGGCGAAGGGTCCATACAAGCCGATTCCAATCGGCTTACCTTTTAGAAATCCCACCCCACTAATCCACTATGCAGATCAAATATTTTTTGTAGACCGGCTTACCTTCGCCATAATTTCACACCTCGCCACTGTTATACACGTTTTATACATTTGTGGTCCAAATATGAAAGTGCCGACCAAAAGACAAAAGTGCTTTATTCTGATAGATTTAGTCCATCTAAGCATTTTTTAACATGGCACCGAAGCTGAAGCTGTACCACCGCTTCACATTTGTGTCAAAATGTATGAAAAGACGAGACTTTTGAACTCAATTAAAATCAAGTGCAGCGGTGCTACAGCTTCGGTGCTAGGGAATGCAATCCGGATAATCCGTAATCCGAAAAATCCGGATATCCGCACATTTTCACTAGACTTGCAAATCCGGATTTGAAAATCAAATCCGGATTTTTCGAATAATAAGAAATTGTTACAAAAAAAATTAAACAAGCAAGTTTTTTCGGAAGTATTCCACTTACGAGTAGAGTAATCGAGCGAATCGCAAGTAAATATTGATAGCTGTGCTTTAAGTGGAATACTTTAGTTGTTATTCGCCCAATTGCTATTCACTCAGTTGCTTTAAGTGGAACACTTCGTTTCTCGCACTAGCTAGACGGTAGATGCTATTTACACGACTGCCCAAAAGGAGTGTATATGTGTTTAGGGTTCATGTATGTTTGTGGGTATGTGAGTTTTTTCTAGACGACGCCATTCACGCGTCTTGCTAGTGCCGTGTCTCAGGTCTGTCACATTAAGTCCCAAAAAGTACGTTTGGTTGAACCAGCTCTCCTGGTGTTCCTGCCGATACAACTCTCCTTCTTCATCTGAGTGTACTTGCAGCGTCTCTAGCTCAACCAGTGGGTCTACCGCGCAAGTGTCACTGACATCGCTATCTGCTTCATTTGACAGATAAGTATGACACATTGCTACTTTTATACTCCGTATCACTTTCATTAGTGCGTGTGCTTCTTGTCGACTGGAAAATGTAAAATGACCATCATCTTCTATGCGAACTTCTTGGTTGTTTTCACTGGCGCGCCTAGGGTCTCTTCTTCCCGTTGGTGTGGTGGCGTATAGTCTTCCGGATGGTGCGCGGGTGACACTCCTCCTAACATCCTAAGGAACGAGTGGCTAATACGGCGCGCCTCTCAATCTCTCAGGGCTTTATCACATTAAGTCCCAAAAAATAATTTGTATTTTTCAAATTCACATAAACTAAACAACATATTATGTTATCTAGTTTAATCATATTAATATATTATTCTTCATTTGTATAATTTTATAAAGAGTATGATTTTTATTTTTATTTGCGCTTTTTCGACGTCTTATCGCGAGATTTTTCTAAGAGCCATAACATACTGGGACGCCATGGTGACATCGCCGGTGACGTGGCCATGACTACCTCTGGCAACCTAGCGTAGCCAAATGAAGTTTCCAAATAAGTAGCCACTGTCCTACGTGCATAGAAGAGATCGCTATATTATTGTTATCTGCGTCATAAAATGAAAAAGAAGAAACCTAAAAAGTTATGGGTCCATCCTTTTATATCAGATCGAAGTCGAAGTGTTTTTTTTTTAAACTATATGCAGATTATGAAAATGTCCTTAATAAAAATTGTTCAACTATGTGAGAATATCAATAACATCTTTTGATGAATTATTAAACTTATACAGAAATAAATTGATCGATCAGAATATTCTTTAGATGTAGTACTTATCCCAAAAACATGGACGGTTTTGAATCTCTGCAATAAATCTTTCTGTATCGAAACTCATTGTTTTCGCACAATTCACAGCGGGCGTCCGTTCTGGCGGCGACCAGTTGGCCACTGAGTGAGGGAGGCATAACTTACTTGTATACAAAATACTGGCGACTTAGCTATGCGTTGCAGGTAGCCAGAGTATCCAGTTTCCGCGTAGGGGCCGGTCGATAGTGGCTACGCTTCCAAATTGGCGACGTTGCCAGACGCCAGCCAAGTGTGTTATCTGCCATACATTTCAATACGAATTGTTTGGATACGTAGCCGGCGGCGTCGCCATGGTGTCCCAATGTGTTATGGCTCTAACGCTTCGGAATAGAACAACTGTGTGTTTGCACGAGCGATTTTTTTTACCGTGCGATATTTTTGTCCCGTTCCACAGTCAGTCACATTGTGTTCTATTCGAAGCTTCAGAAATATTTATTATAAATAAATATTTATTATTAATATTTTTAATCTGAATATAATAACTGGTCCAACTTATTTATTTAAAATTTTCAAATATAATTTAATTTAATTTTAATTTTTGGTAAATTTATTTTGAATTTTAATGAAATTGTATACGACACTTATTCAAGTTTAGTACTAATTCTGACTACTTTTGCGCAACCTCACTATTTCACTTGGGTGAAAACTGAAAATCAGTGATTTACTCTACGAGTAAATATTACACTGAGTTTTCTCCTTTTTGCATCGCTACGGCACACAATTGGAGTTTTGCTCTGTTCTTTATTGTTTATTTTTGTTTCATTGTTTTATTTTTAATCTTTTATTTTGTAATGTTCATTGGTCTTACTTAAATTTTGTGTGCGTGCTTGGTGCGAATAAATACATTTCACTTTCACTTTCAAATATCGCGCGATAAAACGTCGCAAAAGCGCTCATGCAAACGATCGCTTACGTCACCTACTCGCAAATCGCACGCGGATCATACACTATTTTAATTACATTTGAACAATAATAGGTAGCATCATTATATTGTAGTATTTTATGACAAAAAAATATTGGATTTGATTAATATTGTCCTTTTCATTGAATCCATTTACATAAATATAAGAGACATCACATTACTGAACTTATATGTACAGAAATGACTTATATTTATAAAAAAGAAAATATTTTTATAAAAAATCCGTAATATCCGGATTTGACGAAATATCCGTTCTTAAAATCCGGATTTCGAAATATATACGGATTTGCATTCACTATTCGGTGCCATAATAAGAAATGCTCAGCTGGACAAAATCTATCAGAATAAAGTAATTTTGCTTTTTTGGCACTTTTACATTTGGACCAAAATGGATGATGTCCTTTGGCACACATTATAGTAGATAGCCTAGATCAGGGGTGGCCAACTTGTCTAGGGCTGCGATCTATTTCGACCCGAGATCGATTGAGATTGACTTGGAGCATTTTCATTTTTGGGGTATTTTTCACTACAAAACCGTCGAACGGCGCACCTGCCTCCCGCACCGTTCTGATGCTACTTGCTTTGCTACCTCAAGCAAAGCACTTTTTGTTATCTCTTGCAATCGACTGCACTGTCTCCAGAGATCGACTGGTCGATCGCGATCGACTTGTTGGCCACCCCTGGCCTAGATTAAAACCTTCAAACATAGAATACTTTTTATCCCGATATTCCCACGGGAACCACACGGGTGAAACCGCGGGCGGCCGCTAGTGTTAAATAAGGTGTAAAATCAATTATTCGAAAAAGTATAGTGGGTGATGTGTATATAGGTCTTGCAGTCTTGCTCTGCATAGGTTAGGTACCAAAGCTACTAGCTAACAGACTGAAAACCTAGAACACATGCCATGAACATAATATTGTAGGATTCCAGACGTTCTACTTATACTTAATTCACCCAGGTGATTTAGCTCAGGTGAATTAAGTCTACGACGGGGTTTCGTCACGTGTAAATTTTTGGTACTTTTTACAACAAATAGTAAACCACTTTATAATTTTCAAGTTATTATTAACTTTTTGCAATGCCCTTACAGTCATATGGTCAACCCGCTCGCAATTAAAATTTCCTTCAACAGATTTACCTACCTAGTTCAACAAGAAGTAAAAATCGTTAATTTTGAAAAAGGTTTATTAGCTGTTGCTGTACATACACAAATAAATGGATAAGTTGTTATGTAAGACCAATACCTATAACTAAATCACAGAAAAAAATCAAGAAAATTTAACATCTTATATTGTCTCTGTGCATTATTCTATTGATTAAATATCTGCCCTTATAAGATTCTACAATGTATTATTTTTCAAGTGTGGCATTAATAATTAGACTAGAAACCTCGCTCGTGACAAATAAAATGTGTGCACAATTTACTTCGAGATAATTCTAAAGGATCATTGACACAGCTCAGTCACTGACGGTCTGTTTGATACAAAGTTTTGACAGTCGCGTGACGTCGCGTCGTGTCATCAATCAAGTCAAGACTTGCCTGAACGTTTGACATGACTGAGCTGTGTTAATGATCCATAATTCCAGCATTGTAAATTGAACATTTAGTTATTGTTGCCTTAGAAAAATGTTTTTTTTTTATATTATGGGGACATTTTTTCCCGTAGAATGATGGAGGATCAAAAAAGATGCTTAAAGCTTGATACAATTAAGCTATAAATCTAAACCAGCAAATTGGAATAATGTCTCGTCTCATGCCAATGCAAGTACAATAATGAGAGTAAAGGATCATTCACACAGCTCAGTCGCGTCAACGGACGTCGCGTCGTCGTCACCCACAGGCAAGTCAAAACTAGTTGAAAACTTCACTGACCGTTTGACGTGACGTGACTGAGCTGTGTGAATGGTCCTTAATAGACAGCTGCTAATTAATGTAGTAAAGAATGTACAACTAGCTACAAGAGGGTAATTAAATAAAAAATAAGTTAAAATATAATAGTTTCCTTAATATTAGTATGTCTCATGAAAAGAAATAATATATCACTGATTTACACATAACATAAACTACGCGTTAAAAATGTGGTATCGGGAATCAACATAATCTACTGGCAAAAAATTAGTAAAGTAGGGTTTAGAAAAACTATTTACATTGTTACACCAACGTAACTTGAGTATGTACTAGGGATGTCGAAAGTGAAAAAAAATATCGATATATCGATATTTATAAAAATATCAATATCGGCCTCGATATATCGCGAAAAAAATATCGATATATCGGACCAATTTTCAAAGAACGTTTGCGGTTTTTAAAGAACAATGTATTTATTTCAGTCTAGCTCAGTAATTACAATTATCAGACAACACACATTACTTTAATGTATGAAAATCTCAATAAAAACGAAGATAATTTATAAAATCAGGCGCATATTTATCACATAAGATATTCAACGCAGCACAAAAAACATACCAGTCATAGACAATATTATGTTTTAATATTAAAATAAACTATGAATTATTATTAAAGTACAGATATTTTTTTTCCGTTCGAAAAATATATCATTTGATACGATTTTCGATATTGGTTATTTTGTATCGATATATCGGTTAGAAATATATCGATATATCGAACAAAAATAATCGATATTTTTCAACAAGCCTAGTATGTACTGCACGTAGGAAGTACGTAGGTACAGGTACAAACTTACTAGTAGGGTAATTAAGTACAATCAACGGCACGCTGGGCTACCACAACATATCAAATTTCCCAGATCAATTTTAAACTTTAATTGATGATGACTGTACGTTCTACTAAACGGTTCTAATATGGTTGTACAGGCCCCGTACTATTAAAAACTTCAAACTACGACTCTCAGACAGCGAATTCACAGTTGTAGAAAGAACAAGCGAGAGAGATGTAATCATTGGAACCTTATCATCAGCTACAGCGGGTCTATCGGCTAAAAATAATGAAGTTAATTGATGTGATACATTGCTACTTTTCTTTAGTAAGATTTTATTTGTGCCAAAAAGAGTTAGAAATATATCTCATCCATCTATCAAATCAAAACTTAAATTAACTTCATGACTCGCAGGAATACAGTATTCGCAAAATAACTTGGCGGCTCGGAAGTTATCTACAAGTGCTATTTCGCGCAGGGTACATGTCGAGTTCCATAGTTCGGGGTGCTTCTCCCGTGCACCGTCCCCGCGCACGCCTGTATGCGTCTACTGCGCAGCGTTCCGCGCGATCAGACAGAACCGCCAAGTCGTTTTGCACATACTGTGCCTACGAGAGAAGTGTATTTTGATAAAATAATTAAGATGTAGACTCAAAACAAAAACATATGGGTTGGGTTGTTACATGACAAAAGTAGCATTCCCATATTTTTTGCATTTATATCTATCGCTATAATGGCGATTCCACACAATAATCGGTGATCGTCGAGCGAGGCATATTAAACAATTTGCTTGTTTCCTTTAAATATTGACTGTTCAAGCGTTATAAAAATAAATGTAGGTATTTAGCGGTGCTAGTTGACGGCTGTATGTATTAGCCTTATAAAACAGATAAATCACCAACAATAGTACCTCAGAAACCGGGCATAAGTGACTGTTTAATATACTACCTACAGTTATGATAAATTTCTATCTGTCAATTAAGTTAAAAGGACCTTAACTGGAACGTGTCCCCCTACCATAACCACCGAATCGCGATATATTATGATAAAGCTAAATATCGCTTTCAACTATCAAAAGACAAAGGATTTTAAGCTTTTAGATTTTATGCATTCACAATGCTATTTTTATATTAAGATTATATAATTGAAAAATATTAGAAAAAATCGACTCACCCGTAGCAGCTCAGACGGGACCGTCAGTGGTCATGCTTTAGAGGCTGTGAAATGGCCCCTTTTCACTATCACCTGACCAAATTACCCATGGTTGTACTTAATAACAGTCTTCTTTTTAATTCTTTAACAGAAGTTATGTCAAAGTACCTAATAATTTATAATAAAGCAGCAATGATGTATTTTAAACTAAGGATGCGAGTTACACAAGAAGAAACCTGGCCTCTCAAGAGAAGTTATATTTTTGTAAATTGTATTTTGAGATTAGTCGTAGAAATAGCTAAATAAACAATGAAATGTACAATTCTTATTTATAACTCGCGCCAAGCTTCTAGTTCGCTCTGAAGTTGCTTCGCGCATGCGTAAAAGTCGCATTACTAATTTCCCAGCAAAAATGTAAACAAAGGTGTTGCCAGAACAAAACAACACAAAAAGAAATAGTATATTGCTAAGTCAATAAATAAACACACTTACATGGTTTTTCATCACAAACCTAATAAAAATAAATTAGATAAATATTTGAATCATGAGATTTGCATCAAAAAGAGTAATATAATTTAATATTTCATAATAACAGTTTTATAGTAGAAAACATTTAAAATAACCCTGGATGACATTATATTTATAATGACTCGAAATATAATATACAAATTAAAAAGTTTTAAAAGTGACCAAAGGTTTTCAATATCTGAAAATGTCACTATCAGGGTCAGAGTATGTCAATTTGACAGTGACGTTTCTTTGTTTACTTTTTTGCTGGGAAATTGGTAATGCGACTTTAGTGTATTTTCCGTGCGAGAAATTATGGATCGCCTCGTGTTCATACGGAGCTACAAGTTTGGAGCGATCTATACACATACTGTTTCATCTTAACGCGATCACTATTCCCGCTGTATACTCTAAATAATTTTCCTTATTGTACATACCTACTATTCAACATAATTTATAATTTAATTTCATTAAGAAACAACTAACTAAACAGTTACATTCGGCAAAAGTAACAATAAAGCTATAACTTAACATTATTTATAGGATCTCCAAATCGCAGTGTCGAATTTGGGGGAACTTTTTCTGGAATAGAAAATAAATTAACAGTTAAAAATAGGTAAGACAATGAGATGACGTTCTACATATTATCGGACGCGGCCGACAGCCGCGACTGATAATTGCCCGCAGACTACAGACCAAACTGTCGGCCGATAGTTGCAATCAGTATGAAGTATGCAAGTGCGCACACTACAACGATTTGGAATCGGCCGATTCTTCATACAAAAACAACTATCGGCCGACAGTTTGGTCTGTAGTCTGCGGGCACGCTAAGTGTGCAGTATTAAGACAGCAGTAGTCTATGCCAGGGATCACCAATTAGTTTCGGTGCGGGTCCGTTTATCTATATATATAAAAATGAATCTAATTTCGCGTGGTCCACCTTATGACGTTTGACATAGAATTGAAAGAATGCGTGCTGCAAATATCGTCAAAGAGGATGTAATAAAACAGATGCTTTGGTCGGAGTTATTTTATTGATGAAATACATGTAAAATAATTAATTTATTATTTTTCTTACAAAAAGGATCTAAGAAAACTGAATATGAGTGCTCAAGCTATCACGCCTAATATTAAATTGGTAAGTTTGGATAGACTAACATAGGTACACGTTACTAACATAACAAGTAATTATATACTTGGTTATAAAGTAAACGGGAAAGGTAACGGGAACGGTGCCTAAAATACTAATATCTCTTAACCCAACTTTTCATTAATTATACCAATTCGAATTCAATATTCATAACTAAGACAGGACAACGTGTCGGGTCAGCTAGTCACCAATATAAATCTGTAGCGGTCCGTTTGATAGATGATAACTAGCAGCTGCAACCAAGGCTGAAAATTATTGGTCGACCGGCAGTCCGGATGCGGACCGCGGTCCGGATGCGGACCGCGGTCCGCCATTTGGTGACCCCTGGCAAGGGCGTCGCCAGCCCATGGCCCAGGGGGGGGGGGGGGCAAGTTAATATTAAAGAGGATGAGAGTACAGTCAACAGCACCTAGTGAATTTATTTAAGTTTTGAGATGGGGCAGGATTTATCGGAAAAGCAAGTCCATTGCACGGCCTTAGGACTTTGGTTATTTGCAGTTGGCTACATTTTTTAACCTCTAGGGGGGGGGGGGGCAGCGGCCCCCCCTGCCCACCCCTGGCGACGCCCTTGACCCCTGGTCTATGCTATGGTTACATCCGCGACTTACGTCCGGTCCGATAGTTTGCACACCTCAGTGTATTTTCATAGTCAAGCATGAGTCCACGAGTCCAGTCTAGCATGACCACCGAAACGCGATATGATATAGCGATTTATCATGTTTAACTGTCAAAGGACAATGGATTTTGACAGTTGAATGTCGACAAAACGCTATATCACGCGATATATGTATTAGTTCAGGAAATGAACGCTCAAAAAAGGGTATAGAGGGAAAGGCGTGGAACACAATTTTTGACTTCGTAACTTTGTTTGGACCTGTTAGGAGGTGAACATATCAAAAGTCCCCGCCCGTAGCTGCTATGCCCGGGGGGAGGGGGAGTTTTGAAGGTCCCATTTTTCGGTTTTTTACATATATCCCGAAAACTATACATTCCAGCGACATGAGTTTTTTTACAAAATGAAAGCTGGTTAAATTTGCTACATGTTAAATTCAGCATTTTTTTTTTCATATCTTGTATAGTTTTCGAGATATTCACTATTAAAAGTCTGTAATTTTATCGTTGATATATAAAAGAAGAAACTGATTGGTGACTGACATATCAACGCACAGCCCAAACCGCTGGGTCTAGAGACTCCAAATTTGGCACATAGGTTCCTAATGAGGTCTAGGGATGCACTAAGAAAGGATTTTTCAAAACTCACCCCCTAAAGGGTGAAACGGGGGTCCAAAGTTTGTATGAAAGTCCGTCAGTTTCAAAGCTAGGATCTTCAAATTTTGTGTTGAGGCTGACAATAATAAATTAATATATATGTGTCCCAGTGTTTTTGAAAATTTTGCTCTCGAAGGGGTGAAAAGGGGGATGAAGTTGTGTATAGAAAATCCTTCATTTTCGAAGTAAAAATAGCTAAATTTATAATTTTGTCATATGGATGCAAATCTAACTTGACGTATATCGTTATTGTTAGTATTTCAGCCATTATGGGGATGAACTGGGGGCGAATCATCATCAATCAAAAAATATTATTTTTCCTAAATTACAGATATTCAGGAGCGGATATCTCAAAAACTATACAAGATATCGAAAAAATTTTCATAATAAATCTTGTCTTAAATTTAATCAGCTTTTATTTTGTAAAGAAACTTATGTCGCTGGAATGCATAGTTTTCGAGATATATCTGAAAAACCGAAAAATGGGACCTTCAAACCCCCGCCTCTCCCCCGGCATAGGGGCTACGGGCGGGGACTCTTGATATGTTCTCCTCCTAACTGGTCCAAACAAAGTTACGAAGTCAAAAATTGTGTTCCAATCATTTCCCTCTACACCTTTTCATTTACTGGGCTATATTATCGTGTTTCGTCGGTCATGCTAGTAGGGGGACTGATACTTAGAATCGTAGCTGTCAGCCGCGTCCGATATGTTTCCGGCTTTATAGTTTGACTTCAAGTGCAGTGCCGCGTCAGTGTGTTTTACACTATGGCCATATTATACAGGGTTATTTTGTAAAACACCAACAACCTCGCAGGAGTAGATTACCAACATCATAAACAACAACATTTGTTCTACGACTTTTGATAATTGGTTAGATTTTACTTTCATACAAAAAATATATCATTTTAATTTACCGTTCGTATATTCATAACTCTACGCGCGGCGCGCGGAGCGCCTGGCGCACACGACGCGCCCGCCTCGCCCGTCCCACCCCGCCATCCATAGACATAAAAAGTGTCGAACAGTACAATAAAAACTTGAAAATTCATTTTTGGTGAATGTGTTGAGTTATGACAAAAGTCGTAGAACAAATGTTGTTGTTTATGACGTTGGTAATCTACTCCTGCGAGGTTGTTGGTGTTTTACAAATAACCCTGTATATTCTGCCCTATGGCCACAAAATAGTTGTTATTTCGTACTATGGCAACGCCTTGGGTACAGTTAGCGCAAAATAACTTGACCCAAACCATAGATAATGAGGCCTGCGCAGTAGCAATTTTCAGTACAAAAATTGTAGTGCGCAGGTCACGTGGTACAAAAAATTGGGTCAAGTTATATTGCGCGAGCTGTACAGTTTGACCATAAAGAGTTGAAATTAAATAAAATGGAACTAAAATTTTTCAGTACAAAATTTAGTAAGTGTTGCCAATTTATTCGTGATTTTGACGTGTTTACATAGAAAGTGGCGCCCTCAATTTTTGTCAACTCTTTATGGTCAAGCTATAGGTGTATGTGGTAAAGGCGCGGGCAGAGCACTCTTTTTTCGGAAATTTCGGTTAACCGAGCTTAATTGCCACAATAAGTATGAGTAAGAGAGCAATATAGGTTTGATGATATGGTGTGCGAGCGAGAAGTAAATATATACGATACCATTTTCAATCTCATTCTTTAACGGCGCCTGTGGTAAGCGCGGTTAGCCGAAATTTCCAGAACCATTCTTTATCTGCGTTAGTTGAAAGTTTGAACACTTACCCTGAGTTTTAATTCTATTCTGTCTATTTCTCCACCCAGCATGTCAACTATATTTTCACCATGTTTGAGGAGGAATGCTTCCACATCGTCGATGGTCACAATTTTTTTCATATCCTGTAGTTAAAAAACAATATGATCCGACCTGCTATTTTGCGTTATTTGTTTTATTCAATTTTTTCCTGTTATTTATCAAAGTGCATCTTTCTTTTATACCTATTAGCATAGCATTACATTTCTTATGCAGTGTTTCTTCATTAAGAGGCTGCTTGCCAAATGCTCGAATTGAACGGTGTCGCATAGCAATTATAAAATATTGGCTCGCGCGATGTGGAGTAGATACACACAAGGCATACATTTTAATTTTGTGATCCTGTAAACTAGGTACAAATTAAAAAAATATACTTACTTCTAAAATAATATTTAAATCGTGCTTCTCTAAGTAAGATCTAGTTAGCGCTCGACCGTCAAAATCAACTTCCGCCTTTAAAAAAAACATACATGTTATTATTTAACCATAACTGCATCCTAGTAGCCAAATAAACGATTTTAGATAATAATATTGCTTTCAAAGTCATGACAAGATATAAGCATAACGTCGTAATGAATGCCTTTTATCATACCTTGTATCTAATGAGATTGCTACCAATATCTATGCCTTTCACATCGTGAATAGCTCTTATCATGAAGTCTCTTTCTAACACACTGTTGATTTCGTCTAGCTGCTCTTGTGGGATGGACCTTAAAATAAATGTGACTTTTAGCGTCAATTCGTATGCACCACAACCATACCACATCGCAGAAACATTATGGCCTGGGTGCGTACATAAAGAAACAGGTTTCCGGTGCAGGCGTGTCTGTGCGGGTCGGTACCGATCGGCGCAGGACGCAGGTATAATATTCCCATATTATACTAAAAATCCCCGCAAACTACAGACCAAACTGACGACCGATAGTTGGGTCAGGCCTTTAATCAGTATGAAGAAGTATTTAAGAGCGCACACTACAACGATTTGGTATCAACCGATTCTTCATATAAAAATCAACTATCGGCCGATAGAAAGTCTGTAGTCTGCGAGCACGCGTTCACTTATAAAGAAACAGGTTGCACCAGAAATCTGATTCTTTATGTAAGCACCCTTAGCATAAGAATAAATTATTCAGCCCTTAGCCTGGACACGCGATACACGACCGCCTTCGACACGGCGAACGAATTTCTAATCTTATGTCCAGTAACAGCTGTGTTGTTCGCTTATGCTCTGATTTTTGTTATGCCCGCTGCGCCGCTGTAGTTCAGTAAAATTACGGATTCGCAAAACATTAAATGCTAATAAGCCGTATATTGGCACAGGCGCGGTCGCAGCCTGAAATTTTGGGGGGGGTCACTAATAAATTTTGTAAATTTATAGAAGCAGTGCCGGTTTTAGCACTACCAGCGCCCTGGGTAATATTTCTACGGGCGCCCCCTATATGCGATTACAAGATTTTCAATTTTGCCTGTTAGGTAAAAAACGGCCGCGCAGTGCGTTTTTTTAGTCAGTTTCAACTACTAATCTTGTAACCTTGCTTGCTAGTGGAAAAAAAATGGCCGCGTAGCGCAGTTTTTAGTCAGTTTCATCAGCTAATCTTCTAATTTTGCTTATTACAGTAAAAAAAACCGCCGCGCAACGCGTTTTTTAGTCAGTTTCATCTACTAATCTTGTAATCTTGCTTGTTTATAGTAAAAGAAAAGGCCGCGCAGCGTGATTTTTAGTCAGTTTCAACTACTAATCTTGTAACCTTGCTTGTTAGTGAAAAAAAAATGGCCGCGTAGCGCAGTTTTTAGTCAGTTTCATCTGCTAATCTTCTAATTTTGCTTATTTCAGTAAAAAAACCGCCGCGCAGCGCGATTTTTAGTCAGTTTCAACTACTATCTTGTAACCTTGCTTGTTTATAGTAAAAAATGGCCGTACAGCGCAGTTTTTGTCAGTTTCATCTGCTAATCTTCTAATTTTGCTTATTACAGAAAAAAAACTACCGCGCAGCGCGATTTTTAGTCAGTTTCATCTACTAATCCTGCTTGTTTATATTAAAAAATAGCCGCGCAGTGTGTTTTTTGTGCGATGTCGCTCATCACCAGATATATACGATTGATAGTCGACCGGTGGTCGGGCGTTTTCGGCGCCCCACACACGAGGGCGCCCAGTGCTATCACACCGCTTGCATCGCCCTACTGTCGGTACTGCTAAATAAGGCGTCAAATAGAAGATTTCTATTTGACGTTTACGATTTTGGGGGGGGTCATGTCCCCCGTGACCCCCCCCCCCTCGGACCGCGCCTGTTTTGGCATATCTGACTATGATGTGATTATAAAACACTAATATTTACGAATCCAACTATATTTACGAATATAAAAAATACGGGGTAATTGTTACTTTTTTTTGTTGGATTTACATTCACAATCAAATTATAGTTGCATATCAAACAAAAAGTAAAGAAAGTATGTAATTAGCAATTAGCAAAATTAATATTTCGGTCAGTAAAGTAAAAAAGTAATTTGTGAAAATTAGTCGACTTCATTTACAAAATGACAGCTAGCCATTTAATCTAACGATCAACAGAAGAAATACCGCTATTGTAAATTATTTCAAATTCGTCATTCTAGCTCCCGTAATTTTACTGAACTACTGATCATTTCATTGTGGATGGGTGGGACGACGTGACTTTGTTCAGCAAAAATATATTTTTTAGGAGTTTATCATTTGCATCCATATATTCGAGATTCAATTTACCTGCCAACTAATGCATTAACATTGGTTAGTATAATGAAAGATGCAACTCCTCCTAGTAAAGTGCCCACAAGTATACAGCCTATGGCGTCGAACAGGGGGTTGCCCGTGTACTGCGAGATGGCCATGCAGGAGGCGGCCACCGAGACGCCCGCCACCGCCGCCGTGTCTTCTAGTAGGACCACGTTTACTGATGGATCTGAACTACGCATCACTGGAAAAAACAAAGTAGTTGGTACCATGGGCAACAGCGTCGCTTAACCACTGCTAAGGTTAAAACCGCTTGCACGCCGCGCCGTCACAACATACGTTTAGTTCGTGCAGTGGCGACACGCGCGCACACGAATGTTGTTGCAAACTGGTTAAGCGACGCTGTTGCCCATAGTACATAATAATATTCAACTGAATTATAGATCCCAAAAAAATCTTATCTGTTTCATTTCATAGAACCTAATAAACAAGTTTTAATGCTTTGAACCTTATTACAATACCACATGATATACTTTGAAAGTTTATTACCATACTCGTAAAGTGGCACGTTAGCCTCCTTAGCACCTTTACGAATGGCACTAAGAGCCACCAATAGTGTCGCACCCTCGGACACTACTGCTCCACCGAGAACGAAATACGCCTGTAAAAAGGAGTTATTCTTATTAAATAAACATAAGAATATTCTAGCTCTATTCAACATATTAAATTACGCAAATTTCTGTCTTATCGTTCTCGTAGTATGATAGAGCATTTAATCAATGGAGATGAGATGGCAAAGGCGGGTCACCCGCGAGATGAGATTGGCAGAGGCTAAATGCCGTTGGCATATGGCTATGTAGCAGTACTGTGCGTGTTTACCTACCTGCACAGCACACTTTGCGACCTTTTTCATAGTGCGCTGCTGAATCTCCCCTCCCAGTAGAAGTGGCAGAAAAATTTGTTTGGTGTTATATGGTCTTACCATCTCCAATAGTTAAATGCTCTAAGTATGGTTCATATTTATTTGGAAATTTTAACTTTACAGTTAATTAATATACACAAATCAGTATTTACCCAAAAGAAATCATGTAATGGCTGGGGATCCAATATGCCCGTCACTCCATGATAGAAAGATAACCCACTTCCCACACAAAATATACCGACACCGGAAATCAAAGACGACACATATCTCATATTTGTGTATCCATAAGGATGGTCAGGATCTGCAATCTAAAAAAAATAACAAGACAAGATGTAATAATTTAATAATACAATTTATATATCTGAGAATACACAAAAAAAAATATTATTATGAGATACAACCTTTTATTACACAGACTTCATTATTTGTATTACTAACTAGCCCAGCAATACAAATAATTAAAATAAATTATTGCAGGGTATTCATTTTAGTTAATAATTAAATTATAACACAATATAAACTTTTTTTTACTTACTTGCACTGACTTGTGTATTCCATAAGCCAATATTAATTGATTAACAGTGTCTGCTAGAGAATGTATGCATTCAGAAAACAGGCTGTGTGATCCAGTATAGAACCAAGCACAAAGTTTGAATACAAAGTTACACCCATTACTGAAAACAATAAGCCAATATTATTTGATTGAATCAGGTGTCACTTGGTGGAAATCCCAAACCATTGTGAAAAAAAAAGAGAAATATAAGCGCAAAAAAATGCACATGCACACCACAAATATCAGTGCACAATACCTGCATTTAGCACACACCTTGCACCTACACCAATTAGACTACTTTACACGTGGTTTGCCCCAACCCGGAGCAACCTCAGGAGTTAAATTGTACATAAACCAACACCATGGTGTTGGTTAACCGGTAACCCACGATTTCACTCACGATAGGTATATTTCTCTTTTTTCAAAATAATGAGCCAATGGTTATTTTGAAAGTTAGATTGTATTCAACAGTATCCTATTATTTAATATTATAAATGTGAAAGTTTGTGGATTTGGATGTTTAGATGTTTGGATGTTTGTTCCTCAATCACGCAAAAACTAATTAATGGATTTGGTTGAAATTTGGCACACAGATAGTAGATAGTCTAGATTAAAACATAGGATACTTTTATCCCGATATTTCCACGGAACGGGAACCACGCGGGTGAAACCGCGGGCGGCCGCTAGTCATAAATAAAACTTACATTCCAATAGCAGTCAAGACAACTCTGCCAGATCTTGTGTTTAAACCTACTTCTTCTCTTTCTGGCCTTAATCGCTTATGACTCATTTCTCGTCTGTAATTTCTTAATCTTCTTTTTACAGTAAATACATCTATAATAAAAAGAATATGATGACGTTACAAACTCACCTTCACCATAAATTCACCCCTCACCTCTCGTTAATAGTAATTTTAATTTAAAGGAATAAACAAACATAAACTCTCATTACATCACCTTGTTCATATCTTCTTCTATCTAATTCTCTTCTTAGCAATTCTTTTTCTAAGGCTTCTTTTGAGCCCCAGACCTGGCAGGAAATTAAAGGCTTAGATCACATTAAATATAGGCCGTGGCATGTAAGTTTAGTGGTGTGAGAAATTGG
Source organism: Agriphila tristella (assembly GCA_928269145.1). Lineage (NCBI taxonomy): Eukaryota > Metazoa > Arthropoda > Insecta > Lepidoptera > Crambidae > Agriphila > Agriphila tristella. The sequence goes on from OV743433.1 coordinate 14,017,871, forward strand.
AGGGGATTAATGTGCAAGTTTGCAGTAGCACTGCACCATGTCTCCCGCCATTGAGCCCCCAAAAATTACTTCTGCGCACAAAATGGCAGTGCTAAAGTTACATGCCGACACTTGTAATGACATTATTTTATTAATTACAATAACACTGACCTCAATGGCTTTCGCTTCAACATCTTTTCTATAGTATACAGTAATTGGTGGTTCCGACTCGTAAGGAGATCTCCGGAGCACTTTCGGTAGAGTTTCCAGATCAGATTGTTTCAACAAATACTCAGTCATAGCACGGATAGGTGTTATGAAATTACGTTCCGTATATGATGCAGAAAAGTCAATTAGCAGACGTTTCTTAACTGAAATTATTTCAAAACAGCAAAACATTTTAAATTTAATATACATGTCAATGCCAACCATTTGCAAAAATACAAAATGGATTGAAAGTAATAAATAGGAATAGAAATAGTTCTATAATAATTTTATGATATTCAATTATATTATTACCTGGAGCAGGTGCCGTTTGTTTTGGTGGAGCAGAGGTCGCTTCTGTTTTTTCTATAGTGACCTTAGTCACAACTTTGTTTTCATCGGTTTCAGTTTTTACAATTATATCACCCGTGGCACCCTGCTTGATGACTTTATGATTTGTTTTTAAGGCTGAATTTTCATCTCTGGCCCCTTTGAGGTCGTTTTTATCGTAAATACGGGCAGAAGTGTTGATATATCTCCATATTTTATTCTCAACGTAAATATCTTGTTGTAATGTCCTTCTGTTACTATTACTGGAGTAAACTGTATGCAAGTGTTTGAATTGAGTAGACCGCCTTCCTAGCTTACGATAAAAATATTTAACAGCAAGGGAAGGCAACATTTTATGAATTTATTTTGTATTTGTCTAGTTATCAGTTTCTACACAATAACACTTTACCAAAACATCGTCAGATGAGTACTAACAATAGGTTAGCACCTAAATTAAATTACACATTCTTCACGAATTAAGACAGAGAGCAAATACAGAAATGTAACTTTTATTCAATCAAATTTCTGTGAATTATATTATTATATAGGAAAAATCTGACTGACTGACTGAAGCTGAACTGCTGAACGAACAACGAACAACTAGGGATGTTCGATCCGATCCGATACTTGCGTGGATCGATACAATGCGTTACGATCCACTCGATTTTTGTATCGATACAATAGCATTCGATCCTTTGGCGGATCGATACACATACATAGAGGATCGGATCGAAAAAATCTTATGAAGTACCATTTATCGTATTATGTATTTATGTTTGGTTATCGATGTCGGAGCTTTTAAAGGCAGATAATATGATCAATTTTATCGACAAACCCCCACATGTTGAGATCTGTCCCCTCTTCTGTTTGAATGACCGGCATTTTAAATTTGACTTTTTATTTTAGATGGCCCTGCCGAAAAATATTAATTTCTCCGGATTTAAAAGTCCTACAGTTATATGTAATAGTTGATATTATTAGCTTTCTAAAAGATTTTTTTTATAGCTAACCAAACATTTTGTATAGTTACTTAGAGAATATTTGAACTCGAACTTTTCCCTTGTTTAAAATAGTGCGGGCGAAAAGATTCATATTATTTATATGAAAAATTTTTTTTATCAATTGATGCCATATCATATTTCAATGTACCTAGGTACCATCAAATTCGTCATAACTATTATATTGCTTTTTGTTTAGTTTGAGAACAATTTTACTTCGTTAAAAACGTTTTGTTCACTTTGACAACCAGCAACTTTTAATTTTGTTTTTGCGTACTTTAGTATTTAAATATTGGCAAAATTAAAAATATTGTTTTAATTTATTAAACATTACTAACGACGAAGAAGAAGTACATTAGGTACCTAATATCACGTTTATAATAAAGTGTGATAAAAAATTTCGAGTTTTCTAAAATATTTGATTCGATACTGGATCGATCCAAAATATCGTATCAATTTTAATAGATCGATCCATGGATCGATACAATGGAATACGATCCATTGCGATCCAGAATATCGATACAAGGTACCCGGATAAAACATCCCTATACCTAGGTACATTGAAATATGATATGGCAACAATTGATAAAAAAAAAATTTATATAAATAATATGAATCTTTTCCCTTGTGTTGGATGTGAGGATCCTAACAAGGCGGACCATGCGAGTGGAAGTAAAAGAGGATATTTAAATTAAACTTTTATAATATTGAGAGGCGCGTTTACAAGTTGAGTGCGCGACGACGACTGCGCGGCACCTAGTTACACAATACAAAATTGGTTCGGTAATATGAACCTGTAGGAACATACTGTGTCCCTACACCATTCCCCTCCTAAGAGGAAAAAAAAAGGTAAAACATACAAAATATTAAAATCCTTAAAAATAAGTTTAGATCGACGCGAAAAAAATCATAACATAACAAAAGTCGCGTCATAACAAAAAAAATATAACACAAGTCTTTATGAAATACATTAAAATTTACGGCATAGAAATACAATAACATTATCGATTGTAATTGTGTAGCACGTCAGTCATCATTAGAAATGTTGGTTAAGTATAATACATTTAAACTTAAGTGAAAGAACAGAGGCTTCTTGTTAAAATGTTATCGGAAGCCTAAAGTATAATAAATTATGTACCAGACCCAACTTGAACTTACTGTAAACATCCTGAATGGATTTAGTCACAAAAAACAATAGTCACTTCGGATGCAATAAAATGTTGTTTTGTTACGAATTACGATACGACACACTTGAAAGGGTCTAGACGAGATTTGAAGTTCACTTATGTTGGAAGTTGTAAAGTAGGTAACAATATCATATTTTACTGAGTGCTTTTGTTGACTCTGAATTGGGGAAGTGACCAATTAGAAAGAAAAAGTACAACAGAGTATTATACAGATTATTTTTAACAATGCACAATGTGCTGGCAAATAAAGAAAATAAGTAAGTAGTGTGTACTATCGTTAATAAAAATAACAGCATAGTAAACATCTACAATTACTATTGTAAAAATAAATTGATAACATTCTAAATAAGTTTACAAAGTAGGTATAACAATCAAATATAATAAAAACTACAAAAGAAAATAACAAGTTCTCTAATCTGATATCTAGGAATAAAGTATAAAATGTAAAAGATATAAAAAAGTATAACCATAAGTTTAGATTTCTACCAGTCAACATATGACGTAATAGGTATGTGTTTCAACATAATTTATTTATAAAATGATTTGTTTTTCCGACATTACATCAGAACAAAAAACAAAATTTATTTAGTTGCGAAGCAATTACAAACAAAAGTTAAATTCAAATTATATAAGTAGGCAGGCTAGGCGCACTCCGCGCTTTAGGTACAAAGCTACAAGTAGGTAGCGGGTCCGTCCGGACGGACTTATTTCAGAGGGCTACCGCGTGCCGGCTGGGTCGCACATTAGCAGTTCGATTTCAATAGTATGCCTTAATACGAATAAAAAGGATCCGAACCTCACGTTTTTCACTCTTCCAAAAGTTCCAAACGACATCAAAACGTAAGAAGTGCTTGTCTACTAGGTACCTAGTTAGTAACTAGTATCCGTTTATTCTTAGGTATTTACTTGTCTTATTTGCTAAACAATCTTCGCCCAACTATTTATTGAAATAATAATTTATAGATTAGGTAAGGTAGGTAATTACTTACCTACCTACTTTCGAAATAAAATTAATTATAATTACAATTTCATTTCGTAATAAAGCCAATTGCTTTAAAACCAGCATGTATAGTCTGATCTGGCGTTGACTGTACCTAGCCTATGTTTTTTTTAAACGTTTAACTACACATTATTTCACAAACACATAACTTGTAATAAATTAACTACCAGTTATTTAATTGTTATTTAAAAGAAGAAACCCTGAAGTCGTTAGAAGAGATAAGAGCTACGCGATAGAAAGAGAGGCAACTTCTAGGTGAATATAACTGTAGGCAAGCGAGCGGCGTGCAACCTGAATTGCACTTTATTGGGTATGGAATGGAGTCGTTATTTATTTAAATGACTTTGCGGAGTGGATCTTCTGTACTTGTACTATTATGTATTCTGTGAAGTAGGTACAATAATGGAATGGTATGTAAACTATAATATGAAATTACAATTTAAAGTTAACTTACTGACTAATTACATAGTTTCTATAGCGCAAAATTTTCAAAAGTATACTAAAAACTATTAAATATTATAAATGTATTTATCTATGTAGGTAGGTATGTAAAAAAAAAAAAACTTAATTAGGTAATAGTTAACTATATAAAGAAAAGATTTAACTAAAACGTACTGGTGGTCGGGTTATACGACCGTAACGTGTTACACGGTTCTCACATGAGTTATTGTTCATGGGCATGATTCGATTGTCCTGTACCTCATTAGGTTGACTATTACTATCTAATATGTAATTTTTCTTAAAATTATCATTATCTTGCTCTATTAACATGTAGGCTGGCTTCAATCTGTCAATTGAAATGCGAGCCTCACGGTTAGGTAATTGAATTAAAAATACTTTAGAATTTCGCTCTAATACTTTATATGGACCGTCGTATGGCGGTTTCAACGATTTATGAACCGCATCATCTCTAACAAAAACACATTGACATGATTTTAAATCTTTACTTACAAAGAATTTCTTTGAATTTCGTGATAATTCGTTAATTGGAGTAAAGTTACGTAAATTTTCTTGAATTTTGTATATTAAACTAGATGGGTCACTAGGGTCGTTTTTCGTAGATATTTCATAGAACTCTCCGGGTAAACGAAGTGTTCGACCAAAGGTTAATTCTGCGGCGCTTATGCCGTTATCACTGCGGCAAGCGGCACGCAATCCTAGCAATGCTGTAGGTAATTCATCAACCCAAGAATTATTATTTAGGCGAGTCATTAACGCTGCTTTAAGAGATCGGTGCCAGCGTTCGATTGCACCGTTACTTTGGGGATGATATGGTGTTGTGCGTATTTTATTTATCCCTAATAATTTCATAAGATTTAAAAATAGATTGCTCTCAAATTGTCGACCTTGATCGGTAGTGAGCTTTACAGGACAACCGTATCGTGCGATCCATTCGTCAAAAATTGTTTTTGCGACAACTTCAGCTGTAATTTCTTTTAAGGGAAAAGCTTCAGGCCAACGTGTACACCTATCAATGATAGTTAAACAAAATCTATATCCTTCTGGGGATATTTTTAGTGGTCCAAGAATATCAACCATAATTTGATCAAAGCGATTGACAATTGGGAAGCTACCTAATGGCACAGCCGTGACACACTCTGTACATGAGAGTTCGAGCGCCAGCGACCTTGAGCCAGAGCGTGGAAGCGCTAGGGTTGATACCGAATTTAGACTTGTAACAAAGGAGATAACATAGTATGTTAGGAAATATAAACTTGTGCAAGGACATGTTAATGAAAGATAGGTTTGATTTATAATAACTTTTTGTAATCTTTAAATTATATTAGGTAGGGTAGATCCTACTAATATTATAAATGTGAAAGTTTGTGGGTTTGGATGTTTAGATGTTTGGATGTTTGTTCCTCAATCACGCAAAAACTACTGAACGGATTTGGTTGAAATTTGGCACACAGATACTAGATAGCCTAGATTAAAACATAGAATACTTTTTATCCCGATATTCTTACGGTAACGGAAACCACGCGAGTGAAACCGCGGGCGGCTGTTAGTACATCATAAATTGCAACTCTTATACTATATTTTCTGTTATTTATAATAAATTTATTAATCTTTAACATGTTAATGAAAGATTTGATTTGTATTTTTATTTATTTATTGTCAATTTTACCTACTTGCGAGTTTACGAGTTTAATCGTCTGAAATCCTTGTTTTCGGATCTTTTTTTATAATTAAAGTAAGGTAAAAGGAAGGGTAAGGGCATGACTAATATTTCGTATATTTTAACTTTTAAAATACGAACATACTTTTATCAGGATATTGTTTTTGGTTGTTGCCACAACAACAAACACAACAATAATGCCCGCCGCCGGGCATGATTATCTAACAATTAAATAATGTTGCGACGCGTCGCGTTGTCAGTCCGTGAGAAATGCGGTACAATGCGGATTGCGATGGGCCAAGCGAGCGGCGAGCGACAGTAGAACCCTTGGCCGGGTAAGTCGGCGACTAACGGCTGCACTCCCCGCGCGCCGCGCGCTGCCCCCGCACGCCTCCAGACACGCACACATAGCCGCGAGCGATTTTACGAGCATACATGCGCAAGTGTCGTTTCTTTTCGCGTTAGAGTATATATTCTGTGCTAATGGCGAAATTGTATGGCGGCTTATCTTCGCCTTTTGACACTTTATACATGTTTTAGCCCATACGCTTATATCTTTATTCATCCCAGGCCAGAAAAATTTATTGGATACTAATTTACGCGTAGTTCGTATGCCTGGATGACTTAAATTGTGAATTGTATCAAAAGCTATTTTTCTAAATTCTTCTGTTAGATAAGGTCTAATAATATTTTCTGTAACATGACAATATATTGATTTATCACAAGTGGGCAAAGAAATTTGTTTGAAACATGTTTGGTTGCTATCGTTGATTTGTTGTAATAAATATTCATCTTTAGCTTGGGCGTCTGCAAGTTGACTGTAGTCAAGTACGGTTGGACAAAAAATAGTTTCGACGCGTGATAACGCATCGGCTACTACATTAGCGGGACCGTTAATATATCGTATGTCGGTCGTAAACTCACTGATAAAAAGAAGTTGTCTCGCACGTCTCGGAGTTTCTTTATTATCTTTACTGGACTTAGTGAATGCATGGCATAAGGGCTTGTGGTCTGTATAAATTATTAAATGGCGACCTTCGAATAATTTTCGAAAATGTATTATCGCTGAATGTATAGCGAGTAATTCGCGATCATAAGTACTATATTTTTGTTGACTCAAAGACAATTTTTTTGAATAATAACCCAGTGGTTGCCATTGTTCGCCACATTTTTGTTGTAAGACAGCTCCAATGCAGTTATCAGATGCATCTGTCATCAATGCTAGCGTGGAATCGGTATAAGGATGAGACAGAGTGGCGGCGTTTTGTAATGCCGTTTTACACTGCTCAAATGCATTTTCAGCTTTTTCCGACCACGTAATAATTGTTTTATCGTTTCTTTTTGTATTTGTTAAATATTTATTGAGTTCTGACTGATATGACATTGTATTCGGTAAGTGAGAGCGATAAAAGTTGACCATGCCTAAAAATCGGCGTAACTCTTGAATGGTTTTAGGTTTTGGGAAATTGACAATAGCATTAACCTTTTCTTGTAAAGGTTTAATACCGTCTGCGCTTACATCGTGACCTAGAAATTGAACTTTACTTTGACCGAAAGAACATTTAGATAGGTTAATCGTAATACCGAATTTTTTGAAACGCTGAAATATAATCTCTAAATGAGTTGTATGTTGTTCTTCGTTATCGCTTGCAATAATGACGTCATCTAAATAATTATAATGAAAATCTAAGCCTTGCAATACATGATTCATAAAGCGTTGAAAAGTTTGCGCTGCATTACGTAAACCAAAGGTCATTCTAGGGAATTCAAATAAACCGAATGGGGTAATAATAGCTGTTTTTTCAATATCATCAGGATTTACTTTTATGCAATGATAAGCTCTGTTCACATCTAATTTAGAAAATATTTTCTTTCCTGCTAATATATAAGTGAAATCACGTAAATGGGGAATAGGATATCGATCGGGTTTAGTAATAGAATTTAATTGGCGATAATCTCCACAAGGTCTAATATCTCCGTTTTTCTTTGGGACTATGTGTAGTGGACTTGCCCACGGACTTTTAGAAGGTCTACATATTCCTGCTTCTTGCATAATACGAAATTCCTCTTTAGCTTTTTTATATCTGTCCGGTGGTAACGGACGTACACGAGCGTGTACGTCGTGTACGTCCGTTACCACCGGACAGATATAAAAAAGCTAAAGAGGAATTTCGTATTATGCAAGAAGCAGGAATATGTAGACCTTCTAAAAGTCCGTGGGCAAGTCCACTACACATAGTCCCAAAGAAAAACGGAGATATTAGACCTTGTGGAGATTATCGCCAATTAAATTCTATTACTAAACCCGATCGATATCCTATTCCCCATTTACGTGATTTCACTTATATATTAGCGAGGAGGACCGGAAGTTTCAATATAATGAAAAATATCGTGCGATTGAGTTTCGTTAAATAATAAACATTAAAAGAAATTCACAAATCTTAAAATTCTCATACCAAACGGATGTCCATGACTAATTGTATTTATGGAAGGTTCAGCAACACTTACCACTGAAGCAATTACATTTAGGTCAGTCACTTGGTCTCTTAACCTACGTGCACTAAGGTCCACTAAAAGTTTATGATAAGTAAGAAAGTCCGCACCTAATATTGGTTGTTTTACGTCAGCAACGATGAAGTCCCACCTATACGGTCTGCGAAGTTTAAAGTTCAGCACCATAGATTTCACACCGTAGGTTTTAATTTCAGTTCCGTTTGCTGCGTATAGTTTATAATCAGAACACTGTGATTGTGAATGACACTTATTACGGTTGACGGGCAATACCGAAACGTTTGCTCCTGTATCTACTAAAAATCGGAGTCCACTATTAATATCTAAAATACGTAAGCGGGCGCAAGGTGATACGGCACAGATTTCCGCTGACAACTGTGCCTCGCTTCCTAGTTTTCCGGCGGCGCTGGCATTGTGGCCTTTTTGTTCCATGCGCAGGGTTGCACGCATTTATGAGCCTTTTCTTTGTATTTCTCATGGTAAAAACAAAGGTCTCCAGGACTTGAGTGTTGTGGTCGCTGCGATGAGTGATTTCTGTGCCGGCTAGATGACCTCGATGAGTACCGGCGATATTGATTGAAATCTCTATATCTCGGACGAGAGCGTTCTGCGTTCAATAGGCGAATATTTAGTTTCGCTATTTCTGCTCGCAACAGCGCTATTTCGTTTGTTGTGTTAGAGGTGTTCGTTATCGCAGCCACTTGACTTGAGCGTGTCGCTTCAGCTACGTTGTCTGCGACCGAGGCTAGGTTTTCTAAGTCCTTCGTGTCTGTCACGGCTAATACTGCCTTGACTGTGCTTGGCAAATGTCCTTGCCAGAGCACGCGAAGTGTGTCATCCGGGATTTTGTCACGGGCCAGATCTCGCATCCGTCGCAAAAGTTGGGAGGGTTTCTGGTCCCCAAGCTCCATTTCACTGATAAGTTTTTCTATTTGTCTAGCCTTTGAATCTTCCAGGAGCGAAAGTAATTTTATTTTAATTGCGTTGAATTTACCGGACGCAGGTGGATTTGATAAAAAATCACTAATTTGAGTAATAATGTCTTTTGGCAACTTTGATACTACCATGTCGAAACGCGAGTCGTCACTTAATTTTTGAGGTGCTAATATTGCTTCGGTTCTTATAAACCATACGCGTGGTTGATCCGCCCAAAATTCTGGAATTCGCGACGCTAATTGAATTGCCATGATGTCGGTTGTCGGCGTAAACGATGGTATAGGCGTCGGAGGCAGAGACTTTTCCGGTTTGTCGTTTTCAGTATTCGACATAATTACACTATTTTAAAATTTTATTGTCCGAAATTTTATTAAACACTTAATTAATTATACACTATTTATTTTATCGTCCGAGTTATTTACGCGTATTACAAATTAAACTTCGTTCGGGGTCACCAATGTTGGATGTGAGGATCCTAACAAGGCGGACCATGCGAGTGGAAGTAAAAGAGGATATTTAAATTAAACTTTTATAATATTGAGAGGCGCGTTTACAAGTTGAGTGCGCGACGACGACTGCGCGGCACCTAGTTACACAATACAAAATTGGTTCGGTAATATGAACCTGTAGGAACATACTGTGTCCCTACACCTTGTTTAAAATAGTGCGGACGAAAAGATTCATATTATTTATATAATTTTTTTTTTTATCAATTGTTGCCATATCATATTTCAATGTACCTAGGTATAGGGATGTTTTATCCGGGTACCTTGTATCGATATTCTGGATCGCAATGGATCGTATTCCATTGTATCGATCCATGGATCGATCTATTAAAATTGATACGATATTTTGGATCGATCCAGTATCGAATCAAATATTTTAGAAAACTCGAAATTTTTTATCACACTTTATTATAAACGTGATATTAGGTACCTAATGTACTTCTTCTTCGTCGTTAGTAATGTTTAATAAATTAAAACAATATTTTTAATTTTGCCAATATTTAAATACTAAAGTACGCAAAAACAAAATTAAAAGTTGCTGGTTGTCAAAGTGAACAAAACGTTTTTAACGAAGTAAAATTGTTCTCAAACTAAACAAAAAGCAATATAATAGTTATGACGAATTTGATGGTACCTAGGTACATTGAAATATGATATGGCATCAATTGATAAAAAAAATTTTTCATATAAATAATATGAATCTTTTCGCCCGCACTATTTTAAACAAGGGAAAAGTTCGAGTTCAAATATTCTCTAAGTAACTATACAAAATGTTTGGTTAGCTATAAAAAAAATCTTTTAGAAAGCTAATAATATCAACTATTACATATAACTGTAGGACTTTTAAATCCGGAGAAATTAATATTTTTCGGCAGGGCCATCTAAAATAAAAAGTCAAATTTAAAATGCCGGTCATTCAAACAGAAGAGGGGACAGATCTCAACATGTGGGGGTTTGTCGATAAAATTGATCATATTATCTGCCTTTAAAAGCTCCGACATCGATAACCAAACATAAATACATAATACGATAAATACTTCATAAGATTTTTTCGATCCGATCCTCTATGTATGTGTATCGATCCGCCAAAGGATCGAATGCTATTGTATCGATACAAAAATCGAGTGGATCGTAACGCATTGTATCGATCCACGCAAGTATCGGATCGGATCGAACATCCCTATAGGTACCATCAAATTCGTCATAACTATTATATTGCTTTTTGTTTAGTTTGAGAACAATTTTACTTCGTTAAAAACGTTTTGTTCACTTTGACAACCAGCAACTTTTAATTTTGTTTTTGCGTACCGTAAAATGGGGTGAATAGGGTAACTTTTCAACTTTGTTGCCATATTTAACCTATTTTAATATCAAGTAAATGGCATTTGAATACTTCATTATTCTTCCGGCTGTCCATTTTAGCGAACTACACTAAATATTTATCAAGTTTTCTAAGAAAATCGCCTAAAAAATCCCAAAAATGCTGCTAAACCCGATTAACCCCGGTTTGGGGTCAATAGAATCGAAACTGGGGGCAATCGAGTTTTTTGTCAGGGTTGACACTAAAATTTTAACATTTTAACCGACTTCAATTAAAGGAGTATCAAGACAAAGTATTGTATTTTTACTAAGCAATTATTCTTAACGTAAGTCTTTGAACCCGGTTTTGGCTTGTAAGTCCGAGGCATCTTGTACTTTTTAGCTGCAAATTAAGATATAAAAATCTAGGTAGGTATGATGAGTGAAGTCGCATTCTTATAAACCAAGACGCAAATACTAAAGACAAAAAAACAGTAGTTATAATAAAAAAAAAACAGCTAGAAAAACAATTATGTATTTGGCAGCCCTAAAAATTCACCCCTTTGCTGACTCTATTCACCTCTTTAGTGAGTCTATTGTCCCCAGTTGTGACTCTATACACCCCCATGTCATATTCTATTGACCCCTCAGGTCACCCGAATAACCCCGAAAACTGTTAAAAATTAAGCCTACAACTAATTTTCTGATTAGACGATTAAAACAGATTATTTTCAAGTAACTTTTGGTTTTATGGGGATTCCTTTCAAAACTAGCGACAGCAAAAACTTACAAAAAACTTGAAATGTATTAACTTACCAAGAAAAAGTAAAGTTTCGGGAGACCAAAAAACGCACCGATTGCAACGTCGTATTTCAAATGGCTTTTTTCTTAATTTTGTCTATGGTGAGAGCACATTGTTATTGCCATTACTAAATATCATTTCTTTGGCTTTTAAAACAGTATTGCCATATCGCATTCATCAAAATAGGCACATTTATATAGTCTGTTGAACTAAAATACTCGACTGTCACTCTATTCCCCCCTGAAACCCTATTCACCCCATTTTACGGTACTTTAGTATTTAAATATTGGCAAAATTAAAAAATATTGTTTTAATTTATTAAACATTACTAACGACGAAGAAGAAGTACATTAGGTACCTAATATCACGTTTATAATAAAGTGTGATAAAAAATTTCGAGTTTTCTAAAATATTTGATTCGATACTGGATCGATCCAAAATATCGTATCAATTTTAATGGATCGATCCATGGATCGATACAATGGAATACGATCCATTGCGATCCAGAATATCGATACAAGGTACCCGGATCGAACATCCCTAAACAACCAAAAAAAACCTCCAAACTGACATCGAGGCACAGAATACTAAAAAAAATTAAAGAGGTGCCGAACTGCCGACTTTTACCCAAGGAGGTTCATATAAGGAGTGAGTACTCTACAACAATTCTCACTATGCGTTTAAAAGAAATTCAACTTTATTTTCCTAGTCATAGAGTTGAAATTCTATCGACGATATTTACTGAAGACTCTACTGTGTGAAAGAGACATCACCAAGTAGATTAGGATGTCTCGTTCGCACAATTGCCATTACTAAACAATAAAGGTCCAAACAAATTATCGGACGCGGCTTATGGACGTGGCTTACTGCCGCGGCTGATAAGTGTGCACACTCTCATAACATCCTGCGTGCCAGATAGCTATCGGACGTCCAATGACGTCATATTAGTCTATGGTTACGTCCGCGACCTACTACTTCCGATAGTTTGCACACCTCAGGGGGCTTACCATCAGCAAATAAGAAACCATCCTTAAGCCGTTCAGTTCAGAAGCAGGCCCTAAACAAAATTGCTTGAATCGGTACCATGACCGTCTTTTAGGTGAACGGCTTAAAGATTGTTTTGACTCAAGGTGAACGGTTAGTTTGTCTCTGGTATGCTTTGTCACAGATCACTAATGCTTTGTAGACGATGCGAAAACGAGATGGCCTATACAAATCGATGGGTGCATTCTATAAGACAAATCTCTGAGTCATCGATCGCCATAAATTTGTTAACCATGGAAAGTAATTATTTGTTTAGAATATTCAATATTTTACTTTTCATGGTTAAAATGTACTTTATGGCGTTCAATGACTCAGAGATTTGTCTGGCAGAATGCACCCAATTTATCGCTTATTATCCCTGCCAATTGGTACTGCGCCTGGCGGCCATGTTTTAAACCTCAAAAACGAAAAATAATTTGTAAATTTTTGATATACCTAGACCCTCGGGCTGATTATCTAATTAAAAACCACCTAGCGACTGGTTGCAGTTCACAGATGATCGTGATCCATTGCTACTTCTTTTTGGGTTAAAAAAAACATACCAAAGAAAAGTGGCAATGGATCACGATCATCTGTGAACTGCAACCAGTCGCTAGGTGGTTTTTAATTAGATAATCAGCCCGCCTATCTTACTGAAAATAATAATTCAATAAATAATAATTATATTAGATTACCTATTAAGAATTTTCTTATTTCATGGCATTTTTAGTTGCGGATCACGTCGATGTGGATGTTAATGTGACAAGGTTCTTGCGCATTACCAATTAGCGGGGATAGTATATCTCTGTCTGCCGCGACGTTCTAAATTGATGAAAAATAAAATAACGGACACACTAGTTTTTTTAATGAGAACATTGCAAATAAAGTATCACAACTTCATATTTATTTTTAAGTGCGATTTACTAGGTGCGTGCTCTAATAAAATGTCGCAAGTCAATAAAACAAATTAAAGTTTTTTTATATAATTATTTCAGTTTTTTTATTTTCAATATCATTTCACACCATTAGTTTGTTAATTAATCGATATAAAATAAATCATTTTTTTCTTTGTTTGATTATTATTATTCATAATAACATAAAATGTAATGCAATTTAGGTACTTATTTATGGGGTCTCATCTCTCATAATTTCTTTTTATTTTAGTGATATTCAACACAAGGAAGTCGTCGCGTTGCCTTTATCAAGTTACATAATTTACTGTTAAATAATAAACATTAAAAGAAATTCACAAATCTTAAAATTCTCATACCAAACGGATGTCCATGACTAATTGTATTTATGGAAGGTTCAGCAACACTTACCACTGAAGCAATTACATTTAGGTCAGTCACTTGGTCTCTTAACCTACGTGCACTAAGGTCCACTAAAAGTTTATGATAAGTAAGAAAGTCCGCACCTAATATTGGTTGTTTTACGTCAGCAACGATGAAGTCCCACCTATACGGTCTGCGAAGTTTAAAGTTCAGCACCATAGATTTCACACCGTAGGTTTTAATTTCAGTTCCGTTTGCTGCGTATAGTTTATAATCAGAACACTGTGATTGTGAATGACACTTATTACGGTTGACGGGCAATACCGAAACGTTTGCTCCTGTATCTACTAAAAATCGGAGTCCACTATTAATATCTAAAATACGTAAGCGGGCGCAAGGTGATACGGCACAGATTTCCGCTGACAACTGTGCCTCGCTTCCTAGTTTTCCGGCGGCGCTGGCATTGTGGCCTTTTTGTTCCATGCGCAGGGTTGCACGCATTTATGAGCCTTTTCTTTGTATTTCTCATGGTAAAAACAAAGGTCTCCAGGACTTGAGTGTTGTGGTCGCTGCGATGAGTGATTTCTGTGCCGGCTAGATGACCTCGATGAGTACCGGCGATATTGATTGAAATCTCTATATCTCGGACGAGAGCGTTCTGCGTTCAATAGGCGAATATTTAGTTTCGCTATTTCTGCTCGCAACAGCGCTATTTCGTTTGTTGTGTTAGAGGTGTTCGTTATCGCAGCCACTTGACTTGAGCGTGTCGCTTCAGCTACGTTGTCTGCGACCGAGGCTAGGTTTTCTAAGTCCTTCGTGTCTGTCACGGCTAATACTGCCTTGACTGTGCTTGGCAAATGTCCTTGCCAGAGCACGCGAAGTGTGTCATCCGGGATTTTGTCACGGGCCAGATCTCGCATCCGTCGCAAAAGTTGGGAGGGTTTCTGGTCCCCAAGCTCCATTTCACTGATAAGTTTTTCTATTTGTCTAGCCTTTGAATCTTCCAGGAGCGAAAGTAATTTTATTTTAATTGCGTTGAATTTACCGGACGCAGGTGGATTTGATAAAAAATCACTAATTTGAGTAATAATGTCTTTTGGCAACTTTGATACTACCATGTCGAAACGCGAGTCGTCACTTAATTTTTGAGGTGCTAATATTGCTTCGGTTCTTATAAACCATACGCGTGGTTGATCCGCCCAAAATTCTGGAATTCGCGACGCTAATTGAATTGCCATGATGTCGGTTGTCGGCGTAAACGATGGTATAGGCGTCGGAGGCAGAGACTTTTCCGGTTTGTCGTTTTCAGTATTCGACATAATTACACTATTTTAAAATTTTATTGTCCGAAATTTTATTAAACACTTAATTAATTATACACTATTTATTTTATCGTCCGAGTTATTTACGCGTATTACAAATTAAACTTCGTTCGGGGTCACCAATGTTGGATGTGAGGATCCTAACAAGGCGGACCATGCGAGTGGAAGTAAAAGAGGATATTTAAATTAAACTTTTATAATATTGAGAGGCGCGTTTACAAGTTGAGTGCGCGACGACGACTGCGCGGCACCTAGTTACACAATACAAAATTGGTTCGGTAATATGAACCTGTAGGAACATACTGTGTCCCTACACCTTGTTTAAAATAGTGCGGACGAAAAGATTCATATTATTTATATAATTTTTTTTTTTATCAATTGTTGCCATATCATATTTCAATGTACCTAGGTATAGGGATGTTTTATCCGGGTACCTTGTATCGATATTCTGGATCGCAATGGATCGTATTCCATTGTATCGATCCATGGATCGATCTATTAAAATTGATACGATATTTTGGATCGATCCAGTATCGAATCAAATATTTTAGAAAACTCGAAATTTTTTATCACACTTTATTATAAACGTGATATTAGGTACCTAATGTACTTCTTCTTCGTCGTTAGTAATGTTTAATAAATTAAAACAATATTTTTAATTTTGCCAATATTTAAATACTAAAGTACGCAAAAACAAAATTAAAAGTTGCTGGTTGTCAAAGTGAACAAAACGTTTTTAACGAAGTAAAATTGTTCTCAAACTAAACAAAAAGCAATATAATAGTTATGACGAATTTGATGGTACCTAGGTACATTGAAATATGATATGGCATCAATTGATAAAAAAAATTTTTCATATAAATAATATGAATCTTTTCGCCCGCACTATTTTAAACAAGGGAAAAGTTCGAGTTCAAATATTCTCTAAGTAACTATACAAAATGTTTGGTTAGCTATAAAAAAAATCTTTTAGAAAGCTAATAATATCAACTATTACATATAACTGTAGGACTTTTAAATCCGGAGAAATTAATATTTTTCGGCAGGGCCATCTAAAATAAAAAGTCAAATTTAAAATGCCGGTCATTCAAACAGAAGAGGGGACAGATCTCAACATGTGGGGGTTTGTCGATAAAATTGATCATATTATCTGCCTTTAAAAGCTCCGACATCGATAACCAAACATAAATACATAATACGATAAATACTTCATAAGATTTTTTCGATCCGATCCTCTATGTATGTGTATCGATCCGCCAAAGGATCGAATGCTATTGTATCGATACAAAAATCGAGTGGATCGTAACGCATTGTATCGATCCACGCAAGTATCGGATCGGATCGAACATCCCTATAGGTACCATCAAATTCGTCATAACTATTATATTGCTTTTTGTTTAGTTTGAGAACAATTTTACTTCGTTAAAAACGTTTTGTTCACTTTGACAACCAGCAACTTTTAATTTTGTTTTTGCGTACCGTAAAATGGGGTGAATAGGGTAACTTTTCAACTTTGTTGCCATATTTAACCTATTTTAATATCAAGTAAATGGCATTTGAATACTTCATTATTCTTCCGGCTGTCCATTTTAGCGAACTACACTAAATATTTATCAAGTTTTCTAAGAAAATCGCCTAAAAAATCCCAAAAATGCTGCTAAACCCGATTAACCCCGGTTTGGGGTCAATAGAATCGAAACTGGGGGCAATCGAGTTTTTTGTCAGGGTTGACACTAAAATTTTAACATTTTAACCGACTTCAATTAAAGGAGTATCAAGACAAAGTATTGTATTTTTACTAAGCAATTATTCTTAACGTAAGTCTTTGAACCCGGTTTTGGCTTGTAAGTCCGAGGCATCTTGTACTTTTTAGCTGCAAATTAAGATATAAAAATCTAGGTAGGTATGATGAGTGAAGTCGCATTCTTATAAACCAAGACGCAAATACTAAAGACAAAAAAACAGTAGTTATAATAAAAAAAAAACAGCTAGAAAAACAATTATGTATTTGGCAGCCCTAAAAATTCACCCCTTTGCTGACTCTATTCACCTCTTTAGTGAGTCTATTGTCCCCAGTTGTGACTCTATACACCCCCATGTCATATTCTATTGACCCCTCAGGTCACCCGAATAACCCCGAAAACTGTTAAAAATTAAGCCTACAACTAATTTTCTGATTAGACGATTAAAACAGATTATTTTCAAGTAACTTTTGGTTTTATGGGGATTCCTTTCAAAACTAGCGACAGCAAAAACTTACAAAAAACTTGAAATGTATTAACTTACCAAGAAAAAGTAAAGTTTCGGGAGACCAAAAAACGCACCGATTGCAACGTCGTATTTCAAATGGCTTTTTTCTTAATTTTGTCTATGGTGAGAGCACATTGTTATTGCCATTACTAAATATCATTTCTTTGGCTTTTAAAACAGTATTGCCATATCGCATTCATCAAAATAGGCACATTTATATAGTCTGTTGAACTAAAATACTCGACTGTCACTCTATTCCCCCCTGAAACCCTATTCACCCCATTTTACGGTACTTTAGTATTTAAATATTGGCAAAATTAAAAAATATTGTTTTAATTTATTAAACATTACTAACGACGAAGAAGAAGTACATTAGGTACCTAATATCACGTTTATAATAAAGTGTGATAAAAAATTTCGAGTTTTCTAAAATATTTGATTCGATACTGGATCGATCCAAAATATCGTATCAATTTTAATGGATCGATCCATGGATCGATACAATGGAATACGATCCATTGCGATCCAGAATATCGATACAAGGTACCCGGATCGAACATCCCTAAACAACCAAAAAAAACCTCCAAACTGACATCGAGGCACAGAATACTAAAAAAAATTAAAGAGGTGCCGAACTGCCGACTTTTACCCAAGGAGGTTCATATAAGGAGTGAGTACTCTACAACAATTCTCACTATGCGTTTAAAAGAAATTCAACTTTATTTTCCTAGTCATAGAGTTGAAATTCTATCGACGATATTTACTGAAGACTCTACTGTGTGAAAGAGACATCACCAAGTAGATTAGGATGTCTCGTTCGCACAATTGCCATTACTAAACAATAAAGGTCCAAACAAATTATCGGACGCGGCTTATGGACGTGGCTTACTGCCGCGGCTGATAAGTGTGCACACTCTCATAACATCCTGCGTGCCAGATAGCTATCGGACGTCCAATGACGTCATATTAGTCTATGGTTACGTCCGCGACCTACTACTTCCGATAGTTTGCACACCTCAGGGGGCTTACCATCAGCAAATAAGAAACCATCCTTAAGCCGTTCAGTTCAGAAGCAGGCCCTAAACAAAATTGCTTGAATCGGTACCATGACCGTCTTTTAGGTGAACGGCTTAAAGATTGTTTTGACTCAAGGTGAACGGTTAGTTTGTCTCTGGTATGCTTTGTCACAGATCACTAATGCTTTGTAGACGATGCGAAAACGAGATGGCCTATACAAATCGATGGGTGCATTCTATAAGACAAATCTCTGAGTCATCGATCGCCATAAATTTGTTAACCATGGAAAGTAATTATTTGTTTAGAATATTCAATATTTTACTTTTCATGGTTAAAATGTACTTTATGGCGTTCAATGACTCAGAGATTTGTCTGGCAGAATGCACCCAATTTATCGCTTATTATCCCTGCCAATTGGTACTGCGCCTGGCGGCCATGTTTTAAACCTCAAAAACGAAAAATAATTTGTAAATTTTTGATATACCTAGACCCTCGGGCTGATTATCTAATTAAAAACCACCTAGCGACTGGTTGCAGTTCACAGATGATCGTGATCCATTGCTACTTCTTTTTGGGTTAAAAAAAACATACCAAAGAAAAGTGGCAATGGATCACGATCATCTGTGAACTGCAACCAGTCGCTAGGTGGTTTTTAATTAGATAATCAGCCCGCCTATCTTACTGAAAATAATAATTCAATAAATAATAATTATATTAGATTACCTATTAAGAATTTTCTTATTTCATGGCATTTTTAGTTGCGGATCACGTCGATGTGGATGTTAATGTGACAAGGTTCTTGCGCATTACCAATTAGCGGGGATAGTATATCTCTGTCTGCCGCGACGTTCTAAATTGATGAAAAATAAAATAACGGACACACTAGTTTTTTTAATGAGAACATTGCAAATAAAGTATCACAACTTCATATTTATTTTTAAGTGCGATTTACTAGGTGCGTGCTCTAATAAAATGTCGCAAGTCAATAAAACAAATTAAAGTTTTTTTATATAATTATTTCAGTTTTTTTATTTTCAATATCATTTCACACCATTAGTTTGTTAATTAATCGATATAAAATAAATCATTTTTTTCTTTGTTTGATTATTATTATTCATAATAACATAAAATGTAATGCAATTTAGGTACTTATTTATGGGGTCTCATCTCTCATAATTTCTTTTTATTTTAGTGATATTCAACACAAGGAAGTCGTCGCGTTGCCTTTATCAAGTTACATAATTTACTGTTAAATAATAAACATTAAAAGAAATTCACAAATCTTAAAATTCTCATACCAAACGGATGTCCATGACTAATTGTATTTATGGAAGGTTCAGCAACACTTACCACTGAAGCAATTACATTTAGGTCAGTCACTTGGTCTCTTAACCTACGTGCACTAAGGTCCACTAAAAGTTTATGATAAGTAAGAAAGTCCGCACCTAATATTGGTTGTTTTACGTCAGCAACGATGAAGTCCCACCTATACGGTCTGCGAAGTTTAAAGTTCAGCACCATAGATTTCACACCGTAGGTTTTAATTTCAGTTCCGTTTGCTGCGTATAGTTTATAATCAGAACACTGTGATTGTGAATGACACTTATTACGGTTGACGGGCAATACCGAAACGTTTGCTCCTGTATCTACTAAAAATCGGAGTCCACTATTAATATCTAAAATACGTAAGCGGGCGCAAGGTGATACGGCACAGATTTCCGCTGACAACTGTGCCTCGCTTCCTAGTTTTCCGGCGGCGCTGGCATTGTGGCCTTTTTGTTCCATGCGCAGGGTTGCACGCATTTATGAGCCTTTTCTTTGTATTTCTCATGGTAAAAACAAAGGTCTCCAGGACTTGAGTGTTGTGGTCGCTGCGATGAGTGATTTCTGTGCCGGCTAGATGACCTCGATGAGTACCGGCGATATTGATTGAAATCTCTATATCTCGGACGAGAGCGTTCTGCGTTCAATAGGCGAATATTTAGTTTCGCTATTTCTGCTCGCAACAGCGCTATTTCGTTTGTTGTGTTAGAGGTGTTCGTTATCGCAGCCACTTGACTTGAGCGTGTCGCTTCAGCTACGTTGTCTGCGACCGAGGCTAGGTTTTCTAAGTCCTTCGTGTCTGTCACGGCTAATACTGCCTTGACTGTGCTTGGCAAATGTCCTTGCCAGAGCACGCGAAGTGTGTCATCCGGGATTTTGTCACGGGCCAGATCTCGCATCCGTCGCAAAAGTTGGGAGGGTTTCTGGTCCCCAAGCTCCATTTCACTGATAAGTTTTTCTATTTGTCTAGCCTTTGAATCTTCCAGGAGCGAAAGTAATTTTATTTTAATTGCGTTGAATTTACCGGACGCAGGTGGATTTGATAAAAAATCACTAATTTGAGTAATAATGTCTTTTGGCAACTTTGATACTACCATGTCGAAACGCGAGTCGTCACTTAATTTTTGAGGTGCTAATATTGCTTCGGTTCTTATAAACCATACGCGTGGTTGATCCGCCCAAAATTCTGGAATTCGCGACGCTAATTGAATTGCCATGATGTCGGTTGTCGGCGTAAACGATGGTATAGGCGTCGGAGGCAGAGACTTTTCCGGTTTGTCGTTTTCAGTATTCGACATAATTACACTATTTTAAAATTTTATTGTCCGAAATTTTATTAAACACTTAATTAATTATACACTATTTATTTTATCGTCCGAGTTATTTACGCGTATTACAAATTAAACTTCGTTCGGGGTCACCAATGTTGGATGTGAGGATCCTAACAAGGCGGACCATGCGAGTGGAAGTAAAAGAGGATATTTAAATTAAACTTTTATAATATTGAGAGGCGCGTTTACAAGTTGAGTGCGCGACGACGACTGCGCGGCACCTAGTTACACAATACAAAATTGGTTCGGTAATTTGAACCTGTAGGAACATACTGTGTCCCTACACCTTGTTTAAAATAGTGCGGACGAAAAGATTCATATTATTTATATAATTTTTTTTTTATCAATTGTTGCCATATCATATTTCAATGTACCTAGGTATAGGGATGTTTTATCCGGGTACCTTGTATCGATATTCTGGATCGCAATGGATCGTATTCCATTGTATCGATCCATGGATCGATCTATTAAAATTGATACGATATTTTGGATCGATCCAGTATCGAATCAAATATTTTAGAAAACTCGAAATTTTTTATCACACTTTATTATAAACGTGATATTAGGTACCTAATGTACTTCTTCTTCGTCGTTAGTAATGTTTAATAAATTAAAACAATATTTTTAATTTTGCCAATATTTAAATACTAAAGTACGCAAAAACAAAATTAAAAGTTGCTGGTTGTCAAAGTGAACAAAACGTTTTTAACGAAGTAAAATTGTTCTCAAACTAAACAAAAAGCAATATAATAGTTATGACGAATTTGATGGTACCTAGGTACATTGAAATATGATATGGCAACAATTGATAAAAAAAATTTTTCATATAAATAATATGAATCTTTTCGCCCGCACTATTTTAAACAAGGGAAAAGTTCGAGTTCAAATATTCTCTAAGTAACTATACAAAATGTTTGGTTAGCTATAAAAAAAATCTTTTAGAAAGCTAATAATATCAACTATTACATATAACTGTAGGACTTTTAAATCCGGAGAAATTAATATTTTTCGGCAGGGCCATCTAAAATAAAAAGTCAAATTTAAAATGCCGGTCATTCAAACAGAAGAGGGGACAGATCTCAACATGTGGGGGTTTGTCGATAAAATTGATCATATTATCTGCCTTTAAAAGCTCCGACATCGATAACCAAACATAAATACATAATACGATAAATACTTCATAAGATTTTTTCGATCCGATCCTCTATGTATGTGTATCGATCCGCCAAAGGATCGAATGCTATTGTATCGATACAAAAATCGAGTGGATCGTAACGCATTGTATCGATCCACGCAAGTATCGGATCGGATCGAACATCCCTATAGGTACCATCAAATTCGTCATAACTATTATATTGCTTTTTGTTTAGTTTGAGAACAATTTTACTTCGTTAAAAACGTTTTGTTCACTTTGACAACCAGCAACTTTTAATTTTGTTTTTGCGTACCGTAAAATGGGGTGAATAGGGTAACTTTTCAACTTTGTTGCCATATTTAACCTATTTTAATATCAAGTAAATGGCATTTGAATACTTCATTATTCTTCCGGCTGTCCATTTTAGCGAACTACACTAAATATTTATCAAGTTTTCTAAGAAAATCGCCTAAAAAATCCCAAAAATGCTGCTAAACCCGATTAACCCCGGTTTGGGGTCAATAGAATCGAAACTGGGGGCAATCGAGTTTTTTGTCAGGGTTGACACTAAAATTTTAACATTTTAACCGACTTCAATTAAAGGAGTATCAAGACAAAGTATTGTATTTTTACTAAGCAATTATTCTTAACGTAAGTCTTTGAACCCGGTTTTGGCTTGTAAGTCCGAGGCATCTTGTACTTTTTAGCTGCAAATTAAGATATAAAAATCTAGGTAGGTATGATGAGTGAAGTCGCATTCTTATAAACCAAGACGCAAATACTAAAGACAAAAAAACAGTAGTTATAATAAAAAAAAAACAGCTAGAAAAACAGTTATGTATTTGGCAGCCCTAAAAATTCACCCCTTTGCTGACTCTATTCACCTCTTTAGTGAGTCTATTGTCCCCAGTTGTGACTCTATACACCCCCATGTCATATTCTATTGACCCCTCAGGTCACCCGAATAACCCCGAAAACTGTTAAAAATTAAGCCTACAACTAATTTTCTGATTAGACGATTAAAACAGATTATTTTCAAGTAACTTTTGGTTTTATGGGGATTCCTTTCAAAACTAGCGACAGCAAAAACTTACAAAAAACTTGAAATGTATTAACTTACCAAGAAAAAGTAAAGTTTCGGGAGACCAAAAAACGCACCGATTGCAACGTCGTATTTCAAATGGCTTTTTTCTTAATTTTGTCTATGGTGAGAGCACATTGTTATTGCCATTACTAAATATCATTTCTTTGGCTTTTAAAACAGTATTGCCATATCGCATTCATCAAAATAGGCACATTTATATAGTCTGTTGAACTAAAATACTCGACTGTCACTCTATTCCCCCCTGAAACCCTATTCACCCCATTTTACGGTACTTTAGTATTTAAATATTGGCAAAATTAAAAAATATTGTTTTAATTTATTAAACATTACTAACGACGAAGAAGAAGTACATTAGGTACCTAATATCACGTTTATAATAAAGTGTGATAAAAAATTTCGAGTTTTCTAAAATATTTGATTCGATACTGGATCGATCCAAAATATCGTATCAATTTTAATGGATCGATCCATGGATCGATACAATGGAATACGATCCATTGCGATCCAGAATATCGATACAAGGTACCCGGATCGAACATCCCTAAACAACCAAAAAAAACCTCCAAACTGACATCGAGGCACAGAATACTAAAAAAAATTAAAGAGGTGCCGAACTGCCGACTTTTACCCAAGGAGGTTCATATAAGGAGTGAGTACTCTACAACAATTCTCACTATGCGTTTAAAAGAAATTCAACTTTATTTTCCTAGTCATAGAGTTGAAATTCTATCGACGATATTTACTGAAGACTCTACTGTGTGAAAGAGACATCACCAAGTAGATTAGGATGTCTCGTTCGCACAATTGCCATTACTAAACAATAAAGGTCCAAACAAATTATCGGACGCGGCTTATGGACGTGGCTTACTGCCGCGGCTGATAAGTGTGCACACTCTCATAACATCCTGCGTGCCAGATAGCTATCGGACGTCCAATGACGTCATATTAGTCTATGGTTACGTCCGCGACCTACTACTTCCGATAGTTTGCACACCTCAGGGGGCTTACCATCAGCAAATAAGAAACCATCCTTAAGCCGTTCAGTTCAGAAGCAGGCCCTAAACAAAATTGCTTGAATCGGTACCATGACCGTCTTTTAGGTGAACGGCTTAAAGATTGTTTTGACTCAAGGTGAACGGTTAGTTTGTCTCTGGTATGCTTTGTCAAGGCCCGAACAAATTATCGGACGCGGCTTATGGACGCGGCTTACTGCCGCGGCTGACAAGTGTGCACACTCTCATAACATCCTGCGTGCCAGATAGCTATCGGACGTCCGATGACGTCATATTAGTCTATGGTTACGTCCGCGACCTACTACATCCGATAGTTTGCACACCTCAGATCAGCCGCGGCAGTAAGCCGCGTCCGATAATTTGTTCGGACCTTCACAGATCACTAATGCTTTGTAGACGATGCGAAAACGAGATGGCCTATACAAATCGATGGGTGCATTCTATAAGACAAATCTCTGAGTCATCGATCGCCATAAATTTGTTAACCATGGAAAGTAATTATTTGTTTAGAATATTCAATATTTTACTTTTCATGGTTAAAATGTACTTTATGGCGTTCAATGACTCAGAGATTTGTCTGGCAGAATGCACCCAATTTATCGCTTATTATCCCTGCCAATTGGTACTGCGCCTGGCGGCCATGTTTTAAACCTCAAAAACGAAAAATAATTTGTAAATTTTTGATATACCTAGACCCTCGGGCTGATTATCTAATTAAAAACCACCTAGCGACTGGTTGCAGTTCACAGATGATCGTGATCCATTGCTACTTCTTTTTGGGTTAAAAAAAACATACCAAAGAAAAGTGGCAATGGATCACGATCATCTGTGAACTGCAACCAGTCGCTAGGTGGTTTTTAATTAGATAATCAGCCCGCCTATCTTACTGAAAATAATAATTCAATAAATAATAATTATATTAGATTACCTATTAAGAATTTTCTTATTTCATGGCATTTTTAGTTGCGGATCACGTCGATGTGGATGTTAATGTGACAAGGTTCTTGCGCATTACCAATTAGCGGGGATAGTATATCTCTGTCTGCCGCGACGTTCTAAATTGATGAAAAATAAAATAACGGACACACTAGTTTTTTTAATGAGAACATTGCAAATAAAGTATCACAACTTCATATTTATTTTTAAGTGCGATTTACTAGGTGCGTGCTCTAATAAAATGTCGCAAGTCAATAAAACAAATTAAAGTTTTTTTATATAATTATTTCAGTTTTTTTATTTTCAATATCATTTCACACCATTAGTTTGTTAATTAATCGATATAAAATAAATCATTTTTTTCTTTGTTTGATTATTATTATTCATAATAACATAAAATGTAATGCAATTTAGGTACTTATTTATGGGGTCTCATCTCTCATAATTTCTTTTTATTTTAGTGATATTCAACACAAGGAAGTCGTCGCGTTGCCTTTATCAAGTTACATAATTTACTGTTAAATAATAAACATTAAAAGAAATTCACAAATCTTAAAATTCTCATACCAAACTTATCTAAATACACTAAACAATTTTGAAAAAGCTGATCACGTAGGAACTTTTTATGAATTGCTTTATTTGACATTACAGACGCTATAAAACAGCTCCCAAACTGTCAAACCGTGCGTCATGGTACGCTTGGTCCATACATAAAAAATGGTGAACGGTTTAAGAGCGTGTATTAAAGCAGGCCCTCCGCAGGCCTGCTAAATCGAGGTCATGGTACGAAAAAGCAATGCCATTCAGTATAAGTCCTGCTATAAGAGCTCATAGTAAGGCCCCTGATCAGCCGCGGCAGTAAGCCGCGTCCGATAATTTGTTTGGACCTTCATACCACGATGGTAGGGAAAAAAATGTACGTTACCATACATGTGTATCAAAGTTAAGGATTCGGAGTGGAATATTGAAAATATACTACTTAAATATTAATTTTAAATAACACATAGTTATTGTGAAATAAAACTGAACTTACTCTTTTGATTTAATAAGATTTTCACAATAATGCTAATCAGCTTTCATCGGTGAGGTGGTGTTAAATTCAAGTGTCAATCCTGGCAACTCCGATTTTGACTTTGGCGCCGAATTTCAATTTTAGAATTTCAATATTTAGTAAATATTCCTTTACAAAACTAGGGTGACCATAAATATTACACCATTTTAGATTTTCAAAAAACGAAATTGTTCTATTGAAATAACTTAAAGGCGCAGGCGAGGGGTAGACTTTATATTAATAATCAAATTCATGTTTGTGCGCCGATTTCGATGAAACTCGGTTTAAGCTACTATTTCGACAAGAAAATAACAACGCAGTGTTATTAATATTAAAAAATCCAAGATGGCGGCCATCTTTTAAGTTTTTAGACCGATTTAGATGAAACTCCGTTTTTGGTACAATTTTGACAAGAAAATAACAAAGCAATTTTTAAAGTATGAAAAATCCAAGATGGCGGTCAACTTTTTTGTTTGTAGGCCGATTTTGATGAAACTCGGTTTTTGGTACTATTCTGACAAGACAATAACAATGCAATGTTAAAAATATTAAAAATCCAAGATGGCAGCCAACTTTTTTTGTTTGAAGGTCGATTTCAATGAAATTCTGTTTTTGATACTATTTTGACACGAAAATAACAACCCTATGTTAAAAATATGAAAAAATCATAATGGTGACCAACTGTTTTGTTTGAGGGCCGATTTAGATAAAACTCGGTTTTTGGTACTATTTTGACAAGAAAATAACAAAGCAATTTTTTAAATATAAAAAAATTCAAGATGGCGGCCAAATATTTTGTTTGTAGGCCGATTTCAATGAAACTCGGTTTTTGATACTTTTTTGACAAGACAATAACAACGCAATGTTAAAAATATTAAAAATCCAAAATGGCGGCCAACTATTTTGTTTGTGGGCCGATTTCGATGAAATTCCGGTTTTGGTACTATTTTGACAAGAAAACAGCAACACAATATGAAAAGTATTAAAAATACAAGGTGGCGGCCAAATTCTTTTCTTGTTCTTCTTTTTTAACCCAGTTATATTAAAATCAACCCAAAAACAAAATTGGCAGCCATTTTGATCTATTGACATTATTAAATTGCATCATTATTTTCTTGTCAAAATAGTTCGAAAAACCGAGTTTCATAGAAATCGGTTCTCAAACAAAACAGTTGGCCACCATTATGGATTTTTTAATATTTTCAACATTGCGTTGTAATTTTCTTGTCAAAATAATACTTAAAACCAAGTTTCATCGAAATCGGCTCAAAAACAAAAAAGTTAAGCGCCATCTTGGATTTTAAATATTTGAAAAATTGCGTTGTTATTTTCTTGCTTAAATAGTACCAAAAAACCGAGTTTCATCGAAATCGGCCTCCAAACAAAAAAGTAGGTCGCCATTTTGTTTTTTTTATATTTTCAACATATCATTGTTATTTTTTGTCAAAATATTACTAAAAACCGATTTTCATGGAAATCAAGCCAAAAACAAAAAAAGGTTGGCCGCCGTTTTTTTATTTTTAACATTGTGTCGTTGAAAATCGCTTGCACCCTTTTTTTAATTCCACTAGTAAAAAATTGGTGCAAGTATTTTAGACCTTATTGATATGTTTACCAAACAAAATTAAATAAATTAAAAAAATATCAAAAACACGACTGCCCTGCCAAAAACGAACTAAAAAGTTAAACAACAAGTGTCATTGCAGTCGGGGGACCTTATTATGGAACAGTTTTTGATCAAAGGGGTCCCCCGACTGCAATGACACTTGTTGTTTAACTTTTTAGTTCGTTTTTGGCAGGGCAGTCTTGTTTTTAATATTTTTTAAATTTATTTAATTTTATTTCACACATTTTAGTGACATATTATATAGTTGGAATGTGCTCATCAAGGCCTTTCATTTGATGACCATATTGTAATAATAGAAGAAAAATTTTTTTTTCACATTTGAAAATGGCGTCGTACAGTCGCCATATTATTTTTTTCTAAAAAAAATATAGCCAGTGTCACTCGGAATGCTGTAAGGATTCTAACGATACCCCATTTATCTAAATCAGTTCAGGCATTTAGAAGTTATGGTGGAATAAAGAAACTCACATACCCACAAACATACATGAACCCTGAACACATAACACTCTTTTTTGCTTTGGGCAGTCGTGTAATAACAGTTTTTAATGAAAGAGTACTTAAATACTGGTAACCCTGTTGGTGCTGTTCATGGTATAATTGTAAACATTGAATTTTAAACACAACACAGAATTTTGACAGCACCAACAAGGTTACCAGTATTTTTTTAAATAATTTAATAATTTCTCAGGTAAACTGACTTTTTAGACAGACTCTATATTTTTCCATGTAGCGGAACGGCCAAGCCACATATTTTGACTATAGGTGTAGAGTTTTTGAAGTTAAGGCTTTTATAGTTAGGGCTCGTAGAGTTAGAAGCTTGGCTCTACATGAGGTCTGATAACTTTTTGACAGTGCGAGCCTTGGCAGCAACATTTACATGAAAATGTTTTTGGTGGGATTGATATATTTACCAAAATAACAGTTTTTAATGAAAGAGAGTAATTATGGTAGAAAGCAAACGAATTTTAAACGTCAATAAAGTCGAAAATCGTTTGCACCTGTTTTTTAACTACAGATCACTAGATAATGTTTTCCTACCTTCACTTGTTTTCCGAAATACACGCACATTCTATTTTTATCAAATTTGGAATAAACTTTATAGTTATGTCATTATTTACACTTGAATTTTTGTAGATATTGGTTGATTAACCATATTTATAAAAAAAAAAACAAGAAAGCGACCTAATAAAACGTGATAAAAAACGTGAATATTTATTTTTGGTAAATTATTATTGTCTGCTTTTCAGTTAACGAGTTAAAACTAAAAGTATACCACCTCCTATCGGAGCACTCGTCAAGACGAATCAATCGAGCTCAAACTCGGTCGGGTTGCATGGTTTTATTACAGAGTTCCAGTGGCTTTCTTCCGGCTCCGTCATCAGCCCCTTGGATATTATTTCCCAACAGAGTCCATTCTAACGAGCCCAAACACGATGGGGTTGTATGGTTTCATCATAGTGTTCCTGTGGCGTTCTTCCAGCTCCATCGTCAGATCAGCTCAATGATACCATAATATTACATTACCTTCTAGTTCTGACCTGTGTTCAAAGTTTCAGGTCTCTAGTTCATCGGGAAGTTAGTATAAAATCGTTTGCAAAATTTGTGCTCAAACAAACAAACGAAAACACAAACAAACGAGCAAGCAACCTTACAAAAACGTAGCAAAAATATTAATTGTAAATATACTACCTAAGTACTTAAGTTTATATTAAACAGTTTAATATAATAAGTATGTCTCCGACCAACCATAAAGTTTGGTCACCCTAATGAAGAAAGAGATACAATTATCTACTTGACCTCTCTGTCGGCTCGTTTTGGGGCGAAGAGCTCAATCTGGTTTATACCGAAGGGATGTGCTACATCTATGGTCTGACTATTCTGTGTTTTACTCTATGGTTTGTTGCGTTGCCAGTGTTGCCAGACGTGAGATAATTGTCCTAGATCAACGATAATTTTGAGCATCATGCGATAATAATGAGGTATCGCAGGATAATTTTAAGAAATTTTTTTTTTTATTGAAATTTTTTAAGAAAAGAAAAAGAAAAACTTTTGTCTATGTAGAAAGATAAAAAATATATGCCAACTCATTTGTCATTAATGACAAAATCAGGAATTTCACGGTCTTGTTGATTGAAAATACCTACCCAGGACAACAGAATAATTAGTTATTAGTAGCCAGGACCTTTAAGGTTCAACAATTCTATTTCTACTCCGGCTTCACATCGCATGCAAGCACTGAGTCCTCTGATATCTAGCGAATATTTTCTTTTTTTAGTATCTATATTATGATTATAAGAAGCAATTATTTAAAAATAGTAGTCGATGAGCCATACAAATAAGATCGTTTTATGTTGCCTTTAAAAGTTTAAAATCATAAATATTTACTTAAATTACTTAGCTACTGAAAATCATTCGTTTTCTTAAAAAAATAGGCACATGCAACGTGGCTTCGTTATTTTCCACGTGAAAATCATTATTTTTAATAAGAAGACCATACAAAGACTCTGCTCTAGAGGAAATTAAGTGAGAATGCGTTAAAAACACGCTTATTTTGCAGTTGGCACAGGATAAATCCTTACTAATACTATAAATGCGAAAATCCGTTTGTTTGTTTGTTTATTTGTTTTTTGTTACGCCTTCACGCCTTAACTACTGAACCGATCATTATGAAATTTTGCATACACGTTGTCAGGGGTACAGGAAAGGACATAGGGTACTTCTATCCCGAAAAAAAGTATTGCTCCCGAGCGATAGCAAAAAAACTTTCCACACAGACGAAGTCGCGGGCGGTCGCTAGTAATTATATGAATATGACCCCGGTCACTCACATGTGCGCAAAGGTTCGCGAATACATGTGTAGGACGACCTTCGCGAATGACTTCGCGAATGTTTTTCCATACAAAATTGAAAACATTCGTACAATGTACGAACCTTTGCGCGCATGTGAGTGACCGGGGTAAGGCACCCATTACACGGTAGGTTTTGCTGTCAGTTTAACCACAGTCACGGGCTGTGACTGACGATTAACCTACCGTGTAATGTAGTGACTGATGGTTGCATGATGTGATTTGTTCTTTCCATCAGTCAAT
Organism: Agriphila tristella; assembly: GCA_928269145.1. Lineage (NCBI taxonomy): Eukaryota > Metazoa > Arthropoda > Insecta > Lepidoptera > Crambidae > Agriphila > Agriphila tristella. The sequence goes on from OV743433.1 coordinate 14,049,238, forward strand.
CAGTCAAACGTAATTCATGACTGATGGAATTTGACTGACGCTTGCATGACCATGTAATGGCCGCCTAAGATTCTTGATTATAATCTCAGACCAAATAAAAAAGGAAAGACGGAGTCTTCCAAGCAATGCACTGAAGCCAGTTTTTTTATGCATTAGTGTGTGAGCCGGTGTTGCCATAGTAATTCATATTACCCCAATGTAATAAGAATAACGCGTTATGAAATAATAACGTTATATCACATATTAGAATCAAAACGCTATATGACGCTACACGCCTGGTACTGTGATCCATCAGTATTTAATCAGGGCCTATTTCATAAAAGATTAGTTTAGAATTATTACAGATTAGAATTATGTTTCTTATTAATTATAAAATATAATTTTACCCCAATAAACTACTACTATGGTAAATTACTGTACTTTTTCATTCTTTTATGAAATAGACGCCTGATAAAATAATACTGATGGATCACAGTATTCACCACGCGTGTAGCCGTCATTCACCTAATGATAGATAGATAAGGTGAGCTTCTCAAAGCCAGGGCAGGGCTGTGAGTAGCCCGCTTTAAAAGTAGTGGCGGAAGTAGCAAGGAAATAGGAAAAATGTAAAAATAAAACTAACAGAATAACTAAAGTTTCGTGTAGGTATTTAAAGCGAGATGTTTGTCCTGACATGTTAGGCTTTTTGTGTCAGCATTTCGGCCGGACATAGAAAATGCTCTTTTGGATTATTCTCATTATAGAAAACAAATCTTATAAATTAGCTTTAATATATTTATTTTTCTTTTTTGTACCTAACAATCAACTAGAACATTTTCAGTAAAACAATCAACAATATTCAACGAAACAAAACAAGTCAGATTCATAGATTTATTGTAATATTAAATATCATAATTATGACTAAATAATTTTTTTATAAACAAAGTTTGAAACCTTAGGATATGCGTTTTTTTTATACGACGTAACCCTTTTATTGTGTAGTACAAATCGTCGCTCTCAAAATGAGTTGAACAAACTACGCTGTGGGAAGATGGATGCCAGAAAGGATCATTCCGACTTTCACGAATGACCGCAATCCACATCTCTTTTATATTTTCATCTCGATTTGGAAATCTAAAAAAGAACGTAAAACGTTAAGAAGTTATACAATTAATTAGTCCTTACAATATTCAGTACAGAGCCTAATCATCAAATTTTTATACCCTTACAAAAAATATACTTACTTACCTACCAGAACAAATAAATAAATAAACATTTAACATTTACAAAAATGTACTATTTCACACACACGGTCATCTGAATTACTAGCTAGGCGAAGCCTGTACTATGGTTAACAGAGGCTAATAATTTCAGTTTATTTTTATGTTGATAGATGGCGCTATTCAATTAGGGAGGTTTTTTTTTTTATTTTACTCCCAGGGGCCCTACCGCCTAACTCAAAGCGATAGCCAAAGCGACAGGTATGCTCTACCCGTCCTTGTCATATCATAACACGATGACAAGGACGGAGAGTGCACTGACGTCATAAACCAAAGCCAGAGTCAAAGCGATAGAGTTAGGCGGTAGACGCGCTTAAGAGGAGTAGATTGCCAAACAAAAATAAGAAGAAGAAGATTAACTGTCAAATTGACAAATATCTTTGCTTTTTTTAAAAAAAAGTTACGTACTTAGTTGAACAACGACATCTAGCCGTCTTTTGGGTACTACTTTTGTTTTTTAAACTGCCTTTTGAAAACCGCTCATTATGTTTTATCATTATTAAGAAATAATTCTACCCTAATAACTAAAAATTTATTAAATAAATAAAAAATAAAATAAAAAAAGAATGAAAAAGTACAGTAATATACCATTGTAGTAGTTTATTGGGGTAGAATTATGTTTTATCATTATTAAGAAATAATTCTACCCTAATAACAACAATGGTAAATTGTTGTAGTAAATTTACTATTTTTTATGAAATAGGCCCCTGATTAAATACTGATGGATCACAGTATTTACCACGCGTGTAGCCATCGCCTAACCCCAATCGCATATACCGCCTCCGTTCCGTTCCGTCCGTGTTGTGGGTAAAAACGTCCAGAAACAGAAATAATTAACGCGCTATTTTTAACAAGAAACAAATAACGTTATGTTACATTCCATGTTACCCAATAATAGGTTTAAACTATAACGTCTGGCATGGCAACACTTGTTGAGGTTTTGTGTTTCAAGTAATACCTCAATGTTTATTTTGAATTAGTGAAAATATTAGTTTCCAATTTTACTTGCGTGTGAAATGTGATTCCATCCTTCTTTTTATGTATTGATGATTCGTTTTTGCACCCTTTCACTACACAATTCGGCATTTTCTTTGATGAAATGTATAGTTTATTAATACGTCCGCTTCGCACGCTGGCTGTTAAGAAACAGCGTAGTTTCGTTACATGTGTGTGCGTGTAACTGTGTATGTACAGTGCGAGGCATGTATCTTGAATATTTTTCGACGGAGTGGGGATAAGTTCGCGCATGTGCTCTTGTGAGCGACCAATAGCGCGCGCCCCTCTCTCGCCGCCTGCGCCCCTCACCGCAACGCATACCCAAAATACGCGTTCCGCGCAATCCCCACCCGATTTCATGATTCGTGCCACTGACTGTACACGCCATAGCGTAGTTTTATCGGCTTCACTGCTTCGTTCAGAAGACTCCGTCTTCCCTTTTTTATTTGGTCTGAGATTATAATAAGTATATCTCGGAGACTAGGATACGACGGATCTGGCAATGGCATATGGCAACACTGCTAGTCTTTTGCGGTTGCCTGGCGAATTGAAAAAAAAACAATAAAAGAGAAATTAAATTAAAATAATTTAGTTCAGGGTCATCTAAAACAATTTTAACAAATTCATCTTCATTTAAATAAAGTATCATAAAATTCAATAAGTCTATGTGACAAGGAAGTATGAGTACGATGTTACCAAATAATTTGGATAGTTTGAAAAAGCTGGTAGTGATGCTATAGTGATTCCGATAATTATTGATAAATACAAAAACTTCATGTTATGGCTCCAGTAAACAACGACAGGCATCCAAATCATACGGGTACTATACCTAAAACGAAGGCTAGAAACAATTGCAATGTGCCGCAGGAAGCCGTAACTCCGACAAGGCGAGACATGACGAGCAATCTGGTATCGGTATGGTTTTCTACTCATTATTTTTCATAGAATTTCTTACAAAACTCATTAAGTCAAACAGACTTTCACTCTGACCCATTTTTAACCAATTTATTTTTGTTATACACAAAAATTTATCACAGTTACCAAAATATATATTTCAACAAAAAACAGAATACAAAAAATATAATTTCTATCTTATTGTTGGACATACAGAGCACAGACTTTAAAAGCACAATAAAATCTAATTGCCATTTAGCAAATATTACATTATTATTTGATAAACACTGTTTAGGACAACCGGCTTGCTACAATACTGTGAAGTTTCTCAGATATTTCATACTCCTCTATTTTTAGAGACAGTACAGAAGAGAGTTTGTAATTGGCTCTTTGCCAACTGTGTTTTTGAGGCATAGATAGTTCTGGTTCACAGTATATTTTCCCTCCAATATTTTCTAGATAGATGTTATTATTAATTAGTGTATTAAGGTCCTTATTATTTTTTAAATGATTACTTGATATCATACCCTATGGGAGGTTGTTTTTCTAAATTTAGTTTGAAGAAGGTGTGTTTGAGTCTAATTGGCAAGCACGGCAGTGTACCACTCAGCAGCTGAAGAGAAATTATTTTTAATAGTTTATTTAAATAGTGCATTGGTTTTAGACTTCCCTGGACTGGGTGCCAGTTTCAGAATACAATTCAAGACCCAATTATAATAAATCCAGGAAACCGTCGAATAATACATCAGATCACGAGTTAACAGATTTAGGTAAGCAATACTATTGGTCTCTTATTTTACTTATAACCAATTTATACAACTAATTTCAATTAGTAAAAAGGCTACTTGGTAATAATTATGGGTATTTATTTAACACTTCAAAGCCCAGAAAATGAGATTTTCCATTGTTGGCCGGCTGCATGCGGCCACACGGGCATTGAAGAATTAAACTTTGTAGATTTAACCAAAAAAATATTTATAAATATACAGGTTCACTTTACCTTTTTAGATAATTCTGTTTCATTTGAGAGTGGATTTGGAAGGTTTGTGCCTGTAAGGCCTCAACCACGAGCCTTGCCGCTGAACGTGCAGAACCGTGAGAACATTGCAGGAGACCATCACGACGATCCCAGTGCGACCACTCTTACTGGGCATACATTGCATCCATATGCACACCAAATGCAGAATGGTAAATGTCCTGATATAATAGTGTTTTAAAAATGTTCTTAATAAAAAATATATACAGGATGTAAAAAGACTCAACGAAGCTGAGGTGTAGGTATTCTGCCCATCATCAGGACCATTTCTGTTCAAAATTATTGCTGGGAAAACGATTTTCATTTATGGTGTTAAAAAACATTGCAAACAGTACCACACAATGTAACGCGTGCAATAGACCGCGCCTTTGTGTGCGTTGTGTGTGTGTGCAAGATGAGACAGATTGAGTGACGACATTTTGGAGGCATTCTTTATTACGAAATACTAAAAAATTTGTATAATGTTTCTCTGGACAAAAATTAGGAACTAAAAATAACATAAAATTAGTTTAAATAAAATCCTGAAAAAAAAATTTATGACTTTGATTTTCAATAACTTCAAAGTTATTGACTTCCCAGGTAAAGTCTAGACAAAAATTATCCTGATGTTGGGCGAAATGTGTAGACTTCAGCTTCATTGAGGGTCTTTTTACACCCTTTATGGGGCGTTCATTAATTACGTGAGGCATTTAGGGGGGAGAGGGGGTCGAGCCTTATCTCACCCAATCTGACGTGGGGGAGAGGGGGGTTCTCGGCAAATATCACGTATTTTTTTTTCTGCAGGAACAATAGCGCGAAAAAACTAGGTGAAATAAAGTTAACATTTTTCATACCAACATAAAAATAAAATTTAAATAAATGCAAACCAATCAAGCACAGATTAACGTAATCACACTAAAAATACACGTTTTGTAAAATCTCACGTGAGATTAGGGGGGAGAGGGTTGAGCCAAATCTCACGACATCTCATCAAGGGGAGAGGGGGGGTCGAAAAATCGCCAAAATCACCTCACGTAATTAATGGACGCCCTTATTTATCTGTAATTAAATCATTATGTTTTAAAATAATTAAATTTTTATTGCAGGTTTAATACCCCATTCTAACCATGCTGCAGCTGCTGTTATGATTGTTAACCCCACCACACCTAATGCAGTGACCGGAAATATAACACAACCCTTCAATGTAAATATAAAAAAAAAAAAAAAAATTGGTTCAAGATGAAGTATAGTACCATTAATTTGATTTTTATATTTGCTTTTCCAGACTCCAAATCAAAATAGAAACAATTTGTCAAGAAATTTGAATCCAGCTCGTAACAATTTTGAAGGCAACACTGTCGCTAGCAACAATAATACTACGCCACCAGTTTCTAATTCTCGAACTGGCACTAAAACTGTTAACTTGATGAACAATATGTATGACCAAGGGCAAGGGAGCTTTAACAACATCAATGATAGTAATTCTGTAAGCATCATTACTTTATTACTTATTTAAGGGTGCTTTCTAATAAGTGGCGTGAAAGGTGCTGCAGTGGTGCAACAGTGGCGTAGCATAGCTCCACTACTTATTTTCATTTTGTATGAATGATGATAGAATAATGATATTTTCCACACACTTGCTTGTGAAGTGAACCTCACATCATTTTTAGGACCATAAACTGAGCTTATAACACACGCCATACATAAATATTATATTATACACTAGTGCGTAATACACTCGACATCAGAAAAACTGCACCTCTTTGACACTTGAGTTTAGACTTGGCCATCTGCTATTGCTAGCTAACGTTTTATTGTGTAAATGTTGATATCTATTGAAAGTACATTTAATGAGCTTTCTTTTGATAATGGGGAATGTCCGAAAAAAATCAAATTGGCTGAATATTTTTCTATAGGTAGGAATAAGCACCCTTAGTAATATAAAAAGGATTCAGAGTTTTTGGTTGCGTGAAGAAGTTTTAAAAAATTAAAGTCTCTTCGACTTCACAAATATACAAAAGTAACAGCAGAATGGAACTTTTACCTTTGCCACCACCTACCACCACTACAAGAAGGTATTAAAAAAAAGTTTCAAACATGACAAATGTCAAAATGTCAAAACTTTTTATTTTTTATTCGTGTTGTTGTTGTGGCAAGTGGTGGCAAAGGTATTACCTCCATTCTGCTGTTACTTTTACACATTTGTAAAGTCGACGAGATTTAAATTTTTTTCAATTTTTTTACTCAACGGAAAATTCTGAAACTTTTTTCTATTACTAAGGCAACTTATTCCTACCTTAAGAAAAATATTCAGCCAATTTGATTTTTTTCGGACATTCCCCATTGTTTGATTTAGTTAACATAACAGTTACCATAATTAAACGATTAAAGCGTTATTGCTAGCGCCAGCACAAAAGGGAAATAAAAGGGGTCAATTCAGGAAATGCGGGTAATTTCGCTATCGAGATGATGGAGAAAACACACTTCAACAGTTCTATTAAAAAAACCGGCCAAGTGCGTGTCGGGCCACGCGCCGTAGGGTTCCGTAGTTACCTTATACCATACCATATTTAATACCACTATCATTTTTCGCCTACAAAAATAACTTTGTTTTTCACAGTGTTGGTATGAATGACAAAGTTAATTTTGCGGTTTTGGAAAATATGATATATCTCGAAAACTAATTACTTCATCTCGTTCAAACCAATTTTCGTTGAAAGTTTTTATTAAGATCTATAGCATATATTTTTTATAGATTTTTCACTCTCTTACTTCAAAAGTTAGAGGGGGGGGGGACACACATTTTACCACTTTGGCAGTGTTTATCTTTTAAACGGTTGACTTTGAAAAAAAATCGTCTTAGGAACCTCAATGTCATTTCTAAAGACCTATCTATAGACACCCCGCATGTATGAAGAAAAAAAGTTTTTTCAGTTTCAGTTCAATGTATGGGGAGCCCCCCCTTAATCTTTTTTTATTTTTATTTTTGTGTTAAAATCGTTAAGCGGTTAACAGAATACATCTACCTACTAAGTTTCAACTGTGTAATCCTAATACTTTCGGAATAAAATGGCTGTGACATACGGACGGACAGACACACATGACGAATCTATAAGGGTTCCGTTTTTTGCCATTTTGGCTACGGAACCCTAAAAAGGAATACCCAAGATGGATACTATTGCCCATGAAGTTACTCAAATATTGCAAAAAAATTAGGCAATGTAATGTGCTCGGAAACTCAATCTCAGTAATTGATTCCGTTCGATGAGTATTCCAACAGTTTCTAAAGTCTGTTGGCTATGTCCGAAGGGGAAGAAGTATATAATAACACTTATCATTACATTATATGGGATTAAATTTACTTTGAAGAAAAGGTGCGGTTTTTCTGACGCCGAGTGTAGAATTAATTATCCCTACAAAGTTAAATTAGTACCATATTGCAAGTTATATGCAAGTAAACAGAGCATTCCTTGGTCCAAAATGACAAAAAAATAAAAAAGACAAGAAAGTCAAAAAAGTCAAAAATATCAAAAAGGAAATATAGTAAAAAAGTAAAAAAAAGTACAAAAACATCATCTACAACAACACCAAATAAAGAATGGGATTGAAAATGGCGGCTCACGGCGCTTACCACAACGAGTGTAATCCCATTCATTATCTGCGCGGGTTGTACAATGTATTTTTTTCACCAAATATGTTTGAAACAAAACTCGACAATAATGGATTCTCAAAGGAAATTGCTGGTGGCTAAAACTCGACAATAATGAAATCCCATACAACTTTGTTGCGTCACCATCGGAGGAGCACGGCAACCTCGACTTTGTTCAAAGAAGGTTGTCAAAATAATGGCCATATTACAAGCATTTTTGAGTAAATATTTATTATTATCAAATTATTCATAATTCACAAACCACAGTCTCGTGTGAAATGAGCAACTTAAGCTCACTTGTATCCTATTATACTCGTACTATTGTAGGCCCGACTGCTACGCCACAGCTCACTAATTTGGAGCACCCTTATAATGTAGAAAAAGTCGAGTAAATAATTAACGTTCGAATTTTATAAATTTCAGATACATAGAGAGTCTGCCCGGGCCCTGGGAGAAGCAATAGTAGCGGCGTGCCCCGACGCCGCCGCAGTGGAGCGCCGCCTCGGGCAAATCCGGGAGTACATACGAGTGACGTCCTCCCTCGTTGACACCATGCGAAACTCTGAAGATGAGGTTTGATTTATTTTTAATAACTATGTAATGATGAATGAAACACTAGCTATAAAGAAGTAGGGGTTTAAGCATAAGAATAAATAAAATTGTATAGAACGGACACTCCCGCTTCGGACGGGCTCAAAGTCACGATATTAGCCTACACGTTAAACAGAATACTCAGTATGGCTGTCACGACCGGCGTTGCCTGTTTGTGGGTTCCGTACGAACTTGGAAACATATTACATTGGCCGATGGCGTCAAATTATTGTGATGTATTTGCCACACTTAAGTTTTTTTAGTTTGCAAGATGCAAGGAACATAGGTCGAAAAACGAAAAAAAAAATCATACTTCCATACAAAATGTATTGGTCAGCTGATCGACTTACTATGGAAAGTCGAAAAAAAAAATCGTTTTTCGACCTATGTTCCTTGGAGAAAGTTGTTCAGTTTGAACAACACTATCACCTGTTTAAGTATCATCTAGAGATGAAATGGTTAGCAGTTTGGCCGGATACCGGATACCGGATATTCGGCCACCCATGTGGCCGGATGGCCGGGTATCCGGCCGCCGGATATCCGGCGGAACATAGCCGTTTGGCGCATCGCACACTTGCGTAGGCGGCGCGCGAACGATCAGGTGGACTCTGTTCGATACGGAATGATATTTCTTAAGTGATACTAAGTGTGAGTTGCACCAAAACGCTGTCAAAGTTAAAGTTATCGTCAAATGGTAATGCTACTTATTTGTCACGTCTAACTAACTTGTCAAAGGACGTCATACTGGCTGACAACCTCTTTTTTTGGCTAACTTATGCTTAACCGGTACTATAACAAGCTTGTTATCGTTAAAGTTAGGTGGTGCAACTGAGTAAGACTGAGTAAAATAAAGCAAATAATTACTTCAAAATATATTTTTTTATCTAGATTTTTTAAAATTCGGCCGGATGCCTATCAGGCCAAATAGTAGTTATCCGGTATTCGGCCGGATAGTATTAAAGCCGCCGGATAGGCCGGATACCGGATAGTTACCGGATATCCGTTTCATCTCTAGTACCATCATATCATTTGGTACCACCTTATATAAATGGCGGCGCGGCGTTTGGGACTCAGTCAAAGAAGAGTTCGTTCTATACAGATTTGTTTATTCTTATGGTTTAAGTATGAAATTGCCGTTTTGTTAAGAGAATTTTTAAGAATTTGCATTTTCCATTCTAACATTGTCTTAATTAATTTAACAACCATGAAAGCTAATGTTCTAAAACTTTTATGCACAAATGTTTAAACACTCAGCTAACTAATGTTACAATGTATTACAATTTATTGGCTAAGTTACAATGAATTAAGTGATCATTTCTGCTTACGAAAAATTGAGTCACTTTTAAGAGACTTTTAAACTCAGAAATATTTTTATTGTTAATAGTGGACCGTCATGATTATAATTCAAAATATTATCAAGTAACTGAAGCATCTTTATCATCATAGAAGGTATGAGAAACTGTGTGTGAGAAAAAAATAGGCAATTTCATACTTTAACACCTATTATTACAAACAATATATTATTTAGTAACATTCTATTTACTTATTTATTTTGTATATACTGTATTTAGATATGTCCAATTTTAATTTAGGCTTTTATTGAGCACACTAAGGAAGAATATGATGAACTAGTAGAGATGGTCATGAAATTGAAAGAAAGTGAAACAAAATTAGAAACTATGCTGGAAAAAATGAAACCAGAAAACGAAGAAGTTCCAGCAGCTGAAGCAGATGACAACACCATTGAGAAAGTGGAAATAAAATCTCAAATGTCTGAAGAAATTGAAAGCACATCTGAAACCACACCTTCAATTGACAAAATGTGTAATGCCAAATCTACAAGTGATAACACTTCCAACAATAGCAGCCTTAAAAAAGTAACAAATATAGAAAATGAGCAAATCAACAAAATATTACATAATGTCAAAGCTTGTGAGGAATCTCAAACAAAAGTAACATCCAGTGACCTAGTCAATGTTGAAAACCCATTGGAATCTAGTGCAGAGAATGCAGATAAAATTTTGGAACACATCTCTCATAATGATGGTGAAGATAAACTGGAAATAGTAGAAATTGATTCAACTCCTTGTAGTGAATCGCTAATCAAAAAAGACAATAAGCATTTAAATGAGATCCTCCGAAAAAATATATTGTCCTGTGTTGAAAAAGTGGCTCTTATTGAAGAAAATAAACACAAAAGTTGTAATAATATTCAACTAGATAAGGTTTCTACCCATTGATGTGTGGTGTTACAAGTGTGGCCCTATGTTAAAACAAAGCATGATACAATATAACCATCTCTAATTCTTCCAGTTGCCAAGACTAAATGAGAATTAGTTGATTTAGAGTTTAACCAATTGATTTTCTTGTTGTGCTTACTTGTTTTGTTCCTCTTAAGGTGCGTCCAGATATGTTCTTTTGATCGTACCGTACCTCCGTTCCGTACCAGCGTTCCGATCAAATAAGTCTGGACGCTACTTTTGCCCGTTCCGTACCACCGTTCCGATCAAACCGCCGAACGTCGCCGCGATCACGTCCAGACTAGCGCCGTACCGTACCTCCGTTCCGTATCAACGTTCCGATCCAATAGTACAGCAGCCCGTAGTAAATTTAAATTACGAAAAAGGTTACCGTTTGCCGTTGTGATATAGTTATTTATTACAAAATTATAGATACTTTAACAGATCGCAACCCGCCGCAACCTACATTTGTATATCTCCAAAAATTATTATTTTTTATTTTTCGAGGTTAATCACATGGTTTAGCTATTGTCGTGTTCTACAGCGCTATGTTTGATTGCCACTGATAATATTAAGACTATGAAAAGTAGCCATACACAGATTTAAGACCAGATAAAGTCCATCCATTTCATCTGGTCTTAAATCTGTGTATGGCTACTTTTCACAGTCTAACTATTATCAGTGGCCATCAAACATAGCGCTGTAGAACACGACAATAGCTAAACCATGTGATTAACCTCGAAAAATAAAAAATCTCATTTTTGGAAATATACAAATATAGGTTACGGCGAGTTGCGATCTGTACAACTTGGGTTAAAGTATCTATAATTTCATAATAAATAACTATATCATAACGGCAAACGGTACCTAACCTTTTTCGTAATTTAAATGTACTACGGGCTACTGTACTACAACCTCCGAACGTCGGCGTCGCCGCGATCACGTCCAGACTAGCGCCGTACCGTTCCTCCGTTCCGTTTTTCCTTTGAACGGGGCGAAAAAACCGACTCGCGATGGATCGGAGCGTACCTGTCGGCGATCGAGACGGCGTACCTCCGCACCGTTCCGAACATGCGTCCAGACTAGCGTTCTTTGTTCGCGACGCTCAAGAGCGAGAGATACGGGTACGGGCAAAAGAGCGAGAGATTCGAGGTGGATCGGGGCGTACCTGTTCGGCGAACGGAACGGCGTACCTCCGTACCGTTCCGAACATGCGTCCAGACAGGCGTTCTTTGATCGCGACGCCGATCGGAACGGAGGTACGGTACGGGCAAAAGAACATATCTGGACGCACCTTTACATTATAAAATTTATCCTTCTATGAATTTTATCTTTAGATGAGCCACTAACATAATATGTAGAACCTCACAAGCAAAACCATGTTTAAGTTTCTTACAGAATTGAATGATTGTTGTGGCGTATCTTTCAAATAGATTATTGGTACTCAAAATTCTACCTTTATTTCAGCAGGATCTTGTGACTAGACCAGTATCGGTGCAGAGCAATGGATCCATTTATAGTGATAACGAACTTTGGCCTAATGAATATAAAAGTAAAGTGGAATTATCGCAAATGCGTATGGCAGCTCTAAAACAGCAAGAGAAAAGGCTACTCAAATATCAAGTGAGTGAAATTTATTAAGTTGATGTAGACATTAATAAAACGGTGTAATAATTTCTTGCTTATATGTTTATCACAGGAAGAAGCAAAGCAACAATTAGAAGAATTGACTAGAGACAGACAGTCTCAAGAAATACAACCTTCAACCTCACATGACAATTTTCCTGTTATGCAGGTCAGTGCAAATACCTTTAATCATCGTTGCTAAATGACTAGCTTGCTTCATACTCATAATTAAAAAAAAACGTAAGACCCCTTGTTAATGAGCCTGTTTCTACCCGGTTCTGGGTCTGGGCAAGGTTTTAAACCGTGTCTACGTCCGGTCAGTTAGGTATGGGACACTATAGAGGTTTGTAGACGTCACCGACGCTAGCGACGGTTGCCGAAAACCGTGCCACACCCCGGGCACTACATACAAGCGCCGCGTTTACTAATTACACAGATACTACACAGTGACGTTTTTGCACACGCAACTGTGTGCGTGAAGACTGGGGCTATTGAATGAGCACACGATTCGGCACACGAACTCGCGCGGTGGGGTGAGGTAATTGATTGTGGGGCGGGGCGGAAAGTTTCCTTTCTGTACGGTAATAGGTACTTATATCTATTCTGTGACCGTGCCTAGACACGGCGAAATACCGTTTCGTTAACATGGGGGGGTAATACCAACCCGCTATTCTACTTGTAATTAAATTAAAGTAATTTAAATCCTAAGTTTGTTTCCACTGCTGTTTTCTTTAGAAAATAAAACCTAAATAGTATTAAAGAATAAAAGCAGCCGGCAGTGCTATGTCGTGATTGCATTTAGTGAGTCGATCGATGTATTGTCTCTAAGACCATAACCTTTTCCGATTTTGAACTTATTGGGAACAGTATCTAAATAATCTCTGATTTGCAATTTCGAATCTTGATAAACTGTAGCAAGATGAATAAATAATGAAAAATATTAGAAAAAATCGGCTCACCCGTAGCAACTTAGACGGTTATCCCGTCTATATCATCTTAATATAAAAGTAGCATTGTGAATGCAAAAATCTAAAAGTTTAAAACTGTAACAAATAACCAACACCTAAAATAAAAGATCCAACGCAAGTCGAACAGATCGCAATAAACCATAACGTTCCCTCCCAATGTATGTTACTGAATGTTACATGGCGATATCGTAATTTCCAGAACCAGTCGTTTAGCGCGAACCTCCATCACCCGAATCGAATGTACGCCGCAAACCAGATCGGGGTCGCTACCACGTTACCACACTCGACGGAGGCTTTGCACGGCCAACAGAATCTCTCTGACAACTTGGACAATGATCATGGCCATATGCATAGTCAAGATGAACGGTTCACACACCGGGATGCGAACGTTGTTAGCACCGAGGTATGTGGCTTTTTATTGTTTTTTTTTGTTGTAAAAATCGGCAAAAATGTACTCTGGTATGTAATACCGCACTTTTAAGGCAAAGGGATCTAGCCCATTTAACCATAGTTTTAGTAAAATAGGTCAGTTTTCTGCTATAAAAATGAATATATATCAATGATTTTATTGATTTATTGATTTTGATTATTTTATTGATTATTATTTATTTTTATGAAAATACCCGTTGATATACAGGGTTATTTGTAAAACACCAACAACCTCGCAGGAGTAGATTACCAACATCATAAACAACAACATTTGTTCTACGACTTTTAATAATTCGTTAGATTTTACTTTCATAAAAAAAAAAATATTTTAATTTACCGTTCGTATGTTCATAACTCTACGCGCGGCGCGCGGAGCGCCTGGTGCGCGGGACCCGTCCGCCCCGCCGCTATCCATAGACGTAAAAAGTGTTGAACAGTACAATAAAAAAATTAAAATTCATTTTTGTTATATATGAGTTATGATAAAAGTCGTAGAACAAATGTTGTTGTTTATGATGTTGGTAATCTACTCCTGCGAGGTTGTTGGTGTTTTACAAATAACCCTGTATATCGTGATATATGTATATCATATATCCATTGATATCAACGCACCCTGTATTTCGATAATTTAAAAAGTGTCGTTTTGTCCAGGAAACTGTCGCCGGAGTACGGGACAGTGAGGGCGAGGATGACGAGGGCTTGTTGGGCGAGCGCGGGCGCGTGCTGCAGATGAAGCTGCGCGAACTGCAGATGAAGAAACAGCACATGGAGAACTTGGTAAGCGCACAAACCTCATAGAGTCTGACTGGGCGACTTGGTAGCATAATAGGTAATTGGACCGGAATCCCAAGGGTGAGGGTTCGAATCCCGTCTGAACTGCTACGGGTGAGTCAATTTTTTCTAGTATTTTTTTTAATATATCAATTAATTATCTTAATATAAACATAGAGTTCTTTCTAAATTCAATAAATTCTTTGTCTAAATTACTAGGTAGAATATATTTATACAGGGTGTTACTAAAAACCCGTAATGCCGAATATGGTAGATAGCAATGAGTGGCGAAAGTCACATACAATTACCTTTTTGAAATCCCACCCCATCAATACTCTATGCAGATCTAATATTTTTGTAGAACGGCTTAACTTCGCCATAGTTTCACCCCTCGCCGCTGACTAGATAGGAACCATTAAACTGAACAACTTTTACTATGGGACCTACTCTGAAATCGCGAAAAAAAAATCCGTTGTTTCATACAAAAATTAAATACGAAAATATTAAAATGAAACAGCTGATTTCATTTTTCGCGATTTCTGAGTTTATATAAGTTTAATGGTCCCTATGTACAATATTCGGCATTACGGGTTTTTTTGTAACACAGCAACTTATACTATTAAAGACAAGGACGAGTTGATAACTATGATGAATCTTTTTTTAAATACTTACTTGACTTATAAACGAATTATAGATTATTTTTTTTCGGAATATTTTGTTTTATTTCTGAGTTTATATAAGTTTAATGGTCCCTATGTACAATATTCGGCATTACGGGTTTTTTTGTAACACAGCAACTTATACTATTAAAGACAAGGACGAGTTGATAACTATGATGAATCTTTTTTTAAATACTTACTTGACTTATAAACGAATTATAGATTTTTTTTTCGGAATATTTTGTTTTATTTCTGTACATAATCTTATTGTAGCTCTGCATATTCAGTCCAACGAACTTCCTACCTCTTTAACCCATTATTTTTTCTTCATCGCCTGAAAACTGTTAACTGAAATGAGGGTTCATTTCAGACATCACCTTTTGGCTTGATGAAAATATTTGCATGCCAAGACATTTATTCATGTTTGGTAGGAGAAAAAATCTCACTGGGGTTGAATTGCATGCCAAGACATTTATTCATGTTTGGTAGGAGAAAAAAATCTCACTGGGGTTGAATCTCTCTAGATTCAACCCCAGTGAGATTTTTTTCTCCTTATTCTCTAATAAGAAGGATTTGCATCTTCATTCGATGAGTTTTGATGTCATGAGTGCCGCCGAGAGGGTCGACAGGGTCATTAAGAAAAGTTAGAAGTCGCTTGAGCTTTTTGTTTCCAAAAGTAATAATCTTTTGCCGAATTTGAAAAAATGTAGTGTAAAGATGCCTTAAGGAGTTTCTTTTTAAGACACAAAAATAAATTATGAAAAAAAAGTATTTCTTCTTTTCAAAGTCATGGACTTATCAAACCACCCTCGTATATCTTGAAATCGGGTGGGGATTGCGCGGAACGCGTATTTTGGGCATGCGTAGCGGTGAGGAGCGCGGGCGGTGGGGGAGGGGCGCGCGCTATTGGTCGCTCACAAGAGCACATGCGCGAACTTATCCCCACTCCGTCGAAAAAATTTCAAGATATATGCCTCGTACTGTATTTCGGAAAAGTTATCAGGTATTAAAATAAAATGATTTCGGTTCTACTTTTAGGTATCCGAGTTCCAAAAATTACAAATGGCTAATGTCCTTGAGACTTCTCACAACACTTATTCAAGCTCTGGGGAAGAAAGTGTAGATGAAGAGCCTACTCGCAAATGTAAGTTATAAATCTGCTATTGTGTTTTTACAGTTTGCTAATTAGCAGTATACGACGTGTTAACGAATGAACCAAAAATGGGAAAACCGCTTCTTCGGACCCCAAACTAATGGACTCAGAGCTAGCCCTGGATGGACAATAGGGAATATGCATAAGTCACCGATTTTGATAAATTTGAGCTTGATCGCTTCGGACACGTATACAAACATGATGGAACAGGAAAATAAAAAATAATAATGTATTATTTTAGTTTTATCACACGATGAAATCAGGGAGAAAAACGTTTATTTTTTCACTTTCGAATATAATGAACTTAACAGTCAGATAGAATATCGAATAAGAAATCATTTTTTGTATGACACATGTGTACTTAAACGCAAAATTTAGGGAGATAATTGAAAATTCTTGGCTAACTCCATAGTAAACGCGCGCCTGAAACGTGATATGTGACGTCATATATCCTGTCCGTTTTGTATGGAGCGTTTTCGGCGTTTGCTGCTGCGTGCTAACTTCAAGTAACTATATCACGAGAAAAAAACGCAAGAAAAAAGTTTTAATATTACAGTTGATTTTCTCACGCATTATACTTTTGATTTTGATTAAAAAAAAATGATGCATATTCCCTATTAGGTGGACAATTTACCTTTTAGTGTGCCATACTATCATTGTTTCATCAACGCCCGAGCGGTCTCCGGCGACCGGATAACAAAAGAAAATCTATTGTGTCTCGTTTTCCGGGCGTTAACGAGTTATTAACAGATCCGGGCTCCTGGCAGATTTTCAATGGTGGCGGTGGGAGTGGTTGAGCAACAAAGGGGCTGAAAAAGCGATTGAAGATATACAATTTACAGAGCTCTGGATTTCGTGTGGTATAATAGCAAGCCAATCATGTGTCTAAATCGAATGGGGAATGTCCGAAAAAAATCAAATTGGCTGAATATTTTTCTATAGGTAGGAATAAGGTCCCTTAGTAATAGAATACATTTTCATAATTTTTGGTTTCGTGAAAAAAATTCAAAAAATCAAAGTCTTCGACATTACAAATGTATGAAAGTAACAGCAGAATGGAGATTGTACCTTTGCCAACACCTGCCACAACCACAACATGGTATTAAAAAAAAAGTTTCAAGACAAAATGTCAAAACTTTTTTTTTTTAATACCTGTTGTGTTTGTGGCAGTTAGCGGCAAAGGTATAATCTCCATTCTGCTGTTACTTTCATACATTTGTGAAGTCGAAGAGACTTTGATTTTTAAAATCTTTTTTACCCAACCGAAAATTCTGAAACTTTTTTCTATTACTAAGGGACCTTATTCCTACCTATAGAAAAATATTCAGCCAATTTGATTTTTTTCGGACATTCCCTATTACTGGTGGAAAAGTATTGCCAGGCGGCATCAAAGATGCGCGAAAAAGTGGTAAAGTTTGATGCCGCCTGGCACTACTTTTCCACCATTCGAAATTCCTGGCAATGTTATATTCGATTTGAATACATGATTGGCTTGCTATTATACCACACGAAATCCAGAGCTCTGTAAATATATGGTATACCTTCAATCGCCCTTTGTTGTTCAACCACTCCCACCCCTACCACTGAAAATCTGCGAGGTGTATTTGTACAGTTGGCTGTTACATAAAAAAATCAAAACTAAAGTATCAAAATGTATGAAACAGCTGATTTTTTTTCACGCTTTCAGAGTTTATTAGTCCCATAGTAAAAATTGATCAGTTTGAATGATGGTCGAAAGAAATGGTTTTCCCATTTTTGGTTCTTTCATTAATATAAAAACATATTTTTCAACAGGTAATAAAGCTGGTAGTGGTAATATAAAAAATGAAGATCCTTTCAAACTTATGGAAATAAAAGCTATTAAAACTGCACTACAGAAGACGAAAGGTAGACCGTCTATATATTCATAATTTTCGAAATACAATAAAAGTATAACCTTACACATTTTTGTCTTTTCAGATCTAATGAGATCAGTAGAAAACTATGAAGCAGAACATTTGTCCAGTGCACATGATGAGACTTTCTCGATTCCTGGACATTCAAATGTACACGATAAGTAAGTATTTAACTGGTACCTACATTTCTTCACAATAGTTTTCACCATAAAGCACGTCTATGATTTATTTTTATACCTTCATTTAAAAGAGAAAACTCGGAAGTAAACATTGGGGAAGGCAACTGTCAAAATGGCGCTGCGTACGCTTGTTCCACGATAACTATGAAAACAAAGGACTTTTACTTAAAAAATCGTTTTTTTAGCTTTAAACAGTCTTACTTATAAACGTTACTTAAATTTTAAGTAGCACTTAAGAGCCATTTTAAAATATTTCTAACTTAAAAACGTTGTTTAACGTTAATCAATTGCTAAGATGCTTATTAAGTCCTGTCAAATTTAAGTACCAGTGGACCCTTGTTTAAGTCGCTAAATAACAATATGGCGGTTGTCCACCAGCTGATTTTTGGGATTTTGGACGGAGCAGGTAGTGAGAGTTAGGGACTGGGGTGTGTTTGATTGTATAGAATCATAACAATACAAGTTTTTTTGTGTGAATTGGGCAGATCGCCTGGTGTTATCTTTTGTAAAATGAATATTTTTGAAGACTTCAATATATTAAATACGTAATTACGTAACATAATGATATCGAGGATTTAAGTAGCTTTAGGCTTTAGGCGGCGACCAAAATTATACAACATAAGAATAAACAAAATGCAAAACTACGGCGAGAGTGATTTTAAAAAGTCACAGATTTAGCAAAAAATATGCAGAAACCTTTTTTCTTCATCCCAATAAATTTGCGAAATAGACTCTTTTTTATACCTGTATATTATTGATAGATTTTCCATATCGCTTTAAAGATACAAAAATCAATCATCAATATAATACAATTACAATAATCAGGAGGCGAGCAAGAGAAACGAAACAAAACAAAAACACAACAGCTGTAAACAAACAATGACTGACTGAGACAGTTCAGCTTTTTAATTTGCTAGCAGTGTTGTCATTTTACAACGCTTTTACGGTAAAAAATATTTTGTTCTATCAACACTGCGGCGGTGTTGATACAGTAAAATATTTTTCGGTTCGTTAAACGTTCATTAGTTAAGACACGCTTAAGCAACGTATTTAAGTAAAAAAAGTTTAATCACTGATTAAGAACTTAAGTAGTAATTAGTTAAGATGATGTTTAGACGTTAGTTAGTGGATTTTTATAAGTAAGGCTGAAAATGTTTAAATTCTGTGTAAAAGGCTTTAAAAATGTTGTTGATAAATTAACTTACGAAATTCCGAAAAATCCGGATATAGAAAAAAAATATAAATTCTGTAAGAATAAAAACGTCTTAATTTGGCTTTAAATTCTGGCATTTGCATTGTAGAATAGTCTTTTATATCCATTTTGGGTCAATGGATCTTTTTCGGTAAAAAAATCCACAAAATAAAAACCTATTTTCCCATACATTTTGTTCTGAACGTCTACTTTCTTAAAAACAAGCGTACGCAGCGACATTTACAATTAGCTTTGCGTTGTCATCCCCATTGGGTTCATTTTATTCAAACCAAAATTTTTTCAGTCAAGGGAAAACATTATTAAATCTAAAGTAATTGTTTGACAGCAAATCGGAAGGCGGTGGTAGCGTGAGTGGCTGGTCGAACGAAGACAGCGTGTGTCTTGTCCGCAACTCGTTGCCGCAACGCCACAAATTCACCAACGAGCAACACTCGCAGCAACACCAGCACATTCATCAGCAGCAACAACTTCAGCAGCACCAACAGCTTCAACAGCAACAAATTCAACAACAACAACATCATCAACAACAGCAACAACTTCAGCAGCAGCAACAACATCATCAACAACAACAACAACAAATTCAACAGCAGCAACAACATCATCAACAACAACTACTTCAACAACAACATCAGCATCATCAACAACAACAAGAGCATCATCAACAACAACAACAAAGTGAGTCTTAATTTCATTATATTAAAGAAATACCTATAGTATGTTCTTTTTAATTTCGTGAACTAAAATGACTGACGCCCGATTGCACTAAACTTAAGGATCGCCTAAGTCTTTTCCTAACTACAACACGACCAAATTAAAACGGTGTCATAAACTTAGCCGTCATGTAGCTGTCATTCGCCTAGTTATCTTGGTCGAGTTGTAGATAAGACAAGACTTAGGCGATTCTTAAGTTTAGTGCTTTTGTACCTGATTTTCAAATTAGAAATTATTTTGATTCTTTTATTAGGAAATAGCTTTCGCCTGCGACTTCGTCCGCGAGGACTTTCGGAAAATCCCTAGGGAACCTTTGACCGGGATAAAAAGTATCCTATGTATCCTACTATCCTATAGGCCGACCGGTTAAATGAGTCCTCGCCCGCGGGGCACAGAGGCGCGAGGGGAGACGAGAACGGGGGCGACGGGCGGCGAACCCCTGCCGCCCGCACCTCTCACGACCCCCTTTATCGTCTCCCCTCGCGCCTCTGTGCCCCGCGGGCGAGGACTCATTTAACCGTTCGCCTATAGTATAATCCAGGCTATAAACTATCTGTGTGTCAAATTTCGTACAAATCCGTTCAGCCGTTTTTGCGTGATTGAGTAATAAACATCCAAACTACCGCATTTATAATATTAGTGGGATAATGTTGTTTTTATTGTGGATTCTGGTTACATTAAATTAAATTTTAATTACTAAGGAACAATATTTTGCAATACGAAATATGCAATTACGAAAAATGCGTAAAGTCATTTTAGTCTATAATAGTAGTTTATGAAACTGACACATAAAGAGGGGTATTAAAACACGAGTGTGTGTTTAAAAACCCAGCCGCAGGCGAGGTTTTTAATAGTATCACACGAGTGTTTTAATACCTAGTTATGTGCATTTTCATACACTACTTTATCTACACTCATACATTTGGGATTGAACCTACTAAATAAAAGATCAACGTTAGAAAAGAGAGAGAGACTTTGTTTGTATTAGCTAGGTACCTACCTTGTAATAAGTCATTTCCTTAGCTGCATCTAAAATATCGGGCAGAGTCCATTTTTTTTCACATTTTAAAGCAAGAATTAAAAAAACCTACAAAATTCAGTAAGTATAACAAAATGTAAAAATTAAAATCAAAACTTTATTTGAAATGCTTTAGAAATGGCGCGCATTCCATTAGAAAAAAAAGATGAGTGCATTCCAACAATTTAATCGCACTAAGTTATCGATTACCATAGAGTGCATTTTAATCAATGAAAATATGTGGGAAAATATCGTTGTTTTTTTTTAATGTTACGGCACTGCCTTCTTTTTGGATTTGCCCTGTATCGTAATGAGAAAAAAAGTTATTTTATGATGCAGTTGACTGCATAGATATAGTATATTAAAAAGGGGTAGATGCGCCACCGAGCGACCGGGTGTAAGGGATAGATATATTATGACGTCAAAATAAGGGGCTGCCATGATCGCAAAAAAAATACCCTAAAATGTAGTCGAAATCGTTACAATACTTGAATTCCGTAGTGAGTGAAAGTCAACATTTTGACTCGCTAATTAAGCAAAGTATTGCAAGCGAAATCGAGAAAATAAGTAGTTCCGACCGACCACTCTTTTTGTGATAAACTATATTGAATTTTTGCCAATAACACCCTGGCATAATATGTAACGTAATTGTTCTTCTTTATACCTCAACAAAAAATGCTCATCAGGCTGAACAACTTTTGCTAAGGTGTCATTTTTATTTTTTGTATAGTTTAGCTGGACCATTATGGTTCTACCAGGTGTTCCAGATATTAGATTTTTGTACCTCAACAAAAAATGCTTATCAGGCTGAACAACTTTTTCCAAGGTGTCATTTTCATATTTTGTATAGTTTAGCTGGATTACGTAGATTATTGTTGTCATTTTTATATTCCTTATAGTTAAGTTGGACCATTATGATTGAGCATCAGGAGTTCCATTTTCCAAAATCAATTATACCCTAATTTATGCCCAGGCTTAACAGCAATATAACAAAAAAAGTTTCATTCGAATCCATTCAGTATTTCCGGAGATTAGCGTGTTCAAACAGACAAACAAACAGACACAATTTTTTTTTTAAATTCTTACTCTATTACTATGTCGCCATCGCCCCAGATATTTCATTTTTAAATATATGTAATGTATAGACACACTTTTTCAACTGTTTTATTATATGTAAGGATAAATGAGGTAAAAAACTGCATTTTGTTTACTTTTTTTTAACAAAACTTTCATTTTATAATTACAAACTATGCAAATTTGCTATGTCCCTTGCTATACTCAATCAACTTTGAATGATTTTAAACTTATCAATATATTTAATTCATAATGAACATTAATGGTATACAAATAAATTATTATTGTTTTTATTGGAAATTAGCATTACTTAGCAAAGTTTCTAGGAAAAATAATTAAAAATCATTAATGAATGTCTCCATCGCTTCAAATATATTTTTGTTGAAATATCTGTAATGTACAGACACACTTTTTCTGCAAATCAATTCGTGTGTACTTATGCCCATTTTTTATTTTCCAGTTGCTTCAACCCATTTCTCACGAATTTTATCTTCCGTCGGAAATCTGGAAAAATCAAATCGCTTGAAATTCCCTGAAATATGGGGTAATTTTTGGGGAAAAAATTATATATAGTAGGCATCCGGAAATCGAATTATAAACCTACTGATTTTAATGGACGTCAATGCTAAGCTGGCTTCTATTACGTAGATTAATACGCAATTTTCCCGGTTTGCATGTCAAATGTTTCCGAGGTTATTTTTAGAAATAATTTTTAGAGTTTTCCTATTTATCAGGTTTTTCATGATATAACTAATGATTTAGCTCAGAAACTTGGTTCCTGTCAGATTTGAGAAAGAAATACGTGATCAAAATATAGAAAACAGTGTACTTACGCATGAAATGTAACACCCGCTTCTTTTCTTTATTATTTTGCTTTTGCAGCCAAATATTGAACACCCCACCATTTTGTAGGCTAGACACAAACACTACACATTCGATTTATAATAGATTTTATGTATAAATTAAGTAGTAATCCACAAAACCTTTAATTTCTTTGGCACTCTTGATATAACCTCACTTGTTTGTTTTGCCTAGTTGAACTGTGCCTATAACCCGACCATGAAAAAAAGTCCGGTCGGTGATAGAGATAAAACATGAAACTCTTCTCTATTTACTCCTATAGGAATCTCAATAAGACGATCTCGCTCTATCAAAGCATGTCAGACCCTTGGTTGACTGCATCGTAATGAGTTTATTTTTTAATTTTACCTATCCACGAAAATAAAGTACGTATTTATATTACCTTTTTTGAATTCATATTTGGAACATTACGTTGTGAGTGTAGATAAAATAAATAAAAACCGACTTGTGCGGCTTGTGCCTTTGCAGTATGTATGGGATTTATATTTTTATCGAATTCACTTTATAGGTCATGAAGCAAACATAGCTTCATTGCAAGAGCTGGCACAAGAATTGCGCATGGAAACGGAGAAGATAATCGGTGAACGAGCTCGTATTAAGGATATGATCTCTAATAAAGGTAGTTTTTTTATCTTCAGAAATTGCTCATTTTTTGGTACAGTATGTTAATTTCGCGTATTATTGCATGAATTTTTTTTTCCATTTTAATTGACACATGGCGAATAGGAGAAAATATTCAGTAAATTCGGCAGTAAAGTTCGCAAGTTGATTATTACTGCTTACGAAAACAATATTAAATTCAAATAAAATCAGATTAAATTTAATAATGAAAAATATTAGAAAAAATCGACTCACCCGTAGCAACTCAGACGGGATTCGAACCCGCACCCTTAGGATTCCGGCCCAATGCACTACCAATTATGCTACTGAGCCCCTAATGGATTTGGCGAAATTTTCTAATACTTTTTTACGTTTCCGCTGAAGATCAGCGCCATCTCACCAATGTGTAGAGAATTACTTCGACATTGAAGGCATCCCCCGTTGCAGGTGCTAGACAATCAATTAAGGTGAAACAGTCATATAATTTTTAAACTTGTAGATATTTGCATTCACAATGCTATTTTTATATTAAGATGAATAAATAATGAAAAATACTAGATCTAATATTTTTCATTATTTATTTCATTCACAATGCTATTTTTATATTAAGATGAATAAATAATGAAAAATATTAGATCTAATATTTTTCATTATTTATTCATCTTAATATAAAAATAGCATTGTGAATGCAAAAATCTACAAGTTTAAAAATTATATGATTGTTTCACCTTAATTGATTGTCTAGCACCTGCAACGGGGGCTGCTTTCAATGTCGAAGTAATTCTCTTCACATTGGTGAGATGGCGCTGATCTTCAGCGGAAACGTAAAAAAGTATTAGAAAATTTCGCCAAATCCATTAGGGACTCAGTAGCATAATTGGTAGTGCATTGGGCCGGAATCCTAAGGGTGCGGGTTCGAATCCCGTCTGAGTTGCTACGGGTGAGTCGTTTTTTTTTAATATTTTTCATTATTTATTCATCTTAATATAAAAATAGCATTGTGAATGCAAAAATCTACAAGTTTAAAGATTAAATTTAGTTTAAAAAACCTTTCAGAAATTAACTCGTTTGTAAAATTTTAAAATCATTTAGTGGCCCCTATTTTCTTTCGCACCGACCTCGACACACCAAGATGACGAAGTGGAGGCTATGTATGAGGAGATCTCTAAAGCCATGCATAGCTACAAAACCCACTACACTGTTGTGATGGGGGACTTCAATGCAAAGTTGGGGAAACGATGCGGTGATGAGCTGAGAGTGGGGCAATTGGGTTGGTAAACTTTTTCGAAGTTAATTGTTTTATATTTTTTGTTGATAGCACAAGTTTGAAGAATAAAGAAAATAATATTATGATTTTTTTATTTCACCTTGTAAATTAAACATATTTTTTTTTATTATTATCGCGATAAAATATCAAACGTACGGCTGAACACGAAGTTCCCTTGCATTTACTGATAAAAAACTGATTGACAAGACAGATTTGACAGAAAGTGACAAAGAGTAATCCAATTATTTTACTCTTTGGTAATCATTAATAACGACGTAATGTTGTTGTTTGTTTTTTAGCTTATTTATTGTGATTTTCTAGTGTTTTTATTGTTCAGTTATGGGAAATGGATCAGCTTGAAGAAATCCATTATCCAGCTTATTACGCCGATGAAGTACACTACACTGCTTTGTTCCGTTTAGTTTGAAATATAGATGTGACCATCCGCAGAACAAATTTTGTACAATTCCCATACCTTTGAAAGAGACGTGGGGTGCAGAGGATTAAACAGGAATTGCCTTCAGAAAGCTTTATACGTTTGTGATGATCACGTAAATATATGTATATCTACAAACTTACAAAAGAGTTATTTTATTTATTTTAGCCGACTGTGACTAACATGACAAATAGTTGACATTGCCAATGCCAAAATTTTCATTTTTTTATTTGAGCAAAAGCACTACCTACGCATACAGCCGTAATAGCGATTTATTGTACCATGCTGTAAATTTAAATTTTAAATAATTATTTAAATTAAAATGACGTATTATAAAAATTCCGCAATTGGATATTCTTGACTCCAAAGCCAAAAGCTACCAGAAAATATATAATTCACAACAATTTTGAAAAAGTTTACCAACCCAATTTGGAGTTGGGCAACGGAATGACAGAGGCCAGATGCTGGCTGACTTTATGGAGAAGGAGAACCTCTTTATGATGAATTCCTTCTTCAGAAAGCCGGAAAGCCGGAAAGCCGGAAGTGGACCTGGGTCAGTCCGGACGGTAAAGTCAGAAATGAGATAGATTTTATCATGTCGACGAAAAAGCAAATATTCAATGATGTCACTGTGATCAACGCTGTTAAGACGGGGAGCGATCACCGATTGGTACGTGGCACATTGAATATCAACCCAAAGCTGGAAAGATCTCGACTGATAAAATCAACAATTCGACCATTGCCGGCCCATATTCAAAACCCCGAGAGCTTTCAACTCGAACTCCAAAACCGCTTCGAAGCCCTTGAGAACAGCATAGATGTCGACGATCTAAACAACATGGTGGTGGATACTGTCCGTACGGTAGGGTCCAAGCTCTTTAAGACCCGCCGTCCCAAGATAAAGAAACTCTCCGACCACACACTCCTACTCATGGATCAGAGACGTGAAATGAGGCTCCAGAGTTCAGTAGATGCTAATCGTTATCGGCAGCTTAATAGACAGATATCTAAGTCTTTGACGAGCGACCTTCGCCAATTTAATACGAATCGTATTAAAGAGGCCATCGAGCGGAATAAAGGCTCCAAAGTGTTCGCGAGAGATCTGTCTATTGGGCAAAGCCAGATGACGAAGCTGAAAACTGACGACGGACGCATCATTTCATCAAAGCCTGAAATCCTGAGGGAGATCGAGAGCTTCTATGGGCAGTTATATTCCACGCAAACACCTGTTGAAAGCAAGGCTAAAGACCCCAGAGCCAAGCTTACCCGACACTATACCGAAGATATCCCGGACGTCAGCCTGTACGAGATTAGTATGGCTCTCAAACAGCTGAAAAACAACAAGGCGGCGGGTGACGATGGAATCACTGCAGAACTTCTGAGAGCGGGCGGTAAGCCGATACTCAAAGTCCTCCAGAAGTTCTTTAATTCCGTCATCGTCCAGGGCAGAACGCCAAAGACATGGAACATAAGTGAGGTGATCTTGTTCTTTAAAAAGGGTGACAAATCCCTCTTAAAGAACTATAGACCCATCTCGCTTCTGAGTCATGTCTATAATTTGTTTTCGAGAGTCCTTACGAATCGTCTCGCTCGCAAGTTCGACGACTTCCAACCTCCCGAACAAGCCGGGTTCCGAAAAGGCTTCAGCACCATAGACCACATCCATACGTTGCGGCAGGTTATACAGAACACTGAGGAGTATAATGAGCCACTTTGCTTGGCGTTCGTGGACTATGAGAAAGCCTTTGATTCGATTGAAACCTGGGCGGTGCTGCAGTCTCTCCAAAGGTGCCAAGTGGACTATAGGTATATCGAGGTGTTGAGGTACTTATACCAAAATACCACCATCCAACTGCAGCGTGGTGTGAGACAGGGAGACGTTATTTCTCCGAAACTGTTCACAGCTGCGTTGGAGGGCATCTTTAAGCTCTTGGACTGGAAAGGACTCGGCATCAACATTAATGGCCAGTACCTAACACACCTTCGTTTTGCCGATGATATAGTCCTTATGGCTGAGACCATGGAAGACCTGAACACAATGCTCGAAGATCTCCGTAGTGCTTCCCAAAGAGTGGGTCTTAGGATGAACATGGATAAGACGAAAATTATGTCAAATGCCCATGTTGTACCCTCTCCAGTTCATGTTGGGAACACTACACTTGAAGTTGTTGACCATTACGTATACCTAGGACAGGCAGTCTAGTTAGGTAGGTCCAACTTCGAGAAAGAGATCTCTCGTCGAATCCAACTCGGGTGGGCAGCATTCGGGAAGCTTCGAAAAATCTTCGCGTCCGACTTACCTCAGTGACTCAAGACAAAAGTCTATGAACAGTGTGTGTTGTCAGTGATGACTTACGGCAGTGAAACGTGGCCGCTAACTATGGGTCTCATAAGGAGGCTCAAGGTCGCTCAGCGTGCAATGGAGAGAGCCATGCTCGGCGTTTCCCTACGTGATCAAATCAGAAACGAGGAGATCCGCAGGAGAACTAAAGTAACCGACATCGCTCGAAGGATTGCTCAGCTGAAGTGGCAATGGGCGGGACACATAGCGAGAAGAACCGATGCCCGTTGGGGCAGAAAGGTTCTGGAATGGCGACCGCGCACCGGACGACGCTCCGTGGGTAGGCCCCCGACAAGGTGGACCGACGATCTGGTGAAGATCGCGGAAAGCCAGTGGATGCAGGCAGCGCAGGACCGATCGTCGTGGAGATCCTTAGGGGAGGCCTATACCCAGCAGTGGGTGTCGTGTGGCTGATATGATGATGATGATGATGATTTTCTTTTGAGTACACTAGCCGGCAAACATCTTGAAATCGGGTGGGGATTGCGCAGAACGCGTTTTTTGCGTAGCGGTGAGGTACGGGGGCGGCGGGAGCTATTGGTCGCTCGCAAGTGCATATGCGCGAACTTATCCCCATTCCCCCGTCAAAAAAGCGTCAAGATGTTTGCCGGAATCTGCAGTAAGTATAATATATGAAATAAAATGTTGTTCTTATTATTGTTGTAGAAGTAGTTCGTAAGCAAAAGAAAGTGAACGAGGAAGTTCGAGCTGGGCCTAGCGGCTTGGCCGGGCCAGCCGAGCGGCGCCAGATGCAGCTGCGCGCGCTGCTCGCCGACAAGCAGCGCGAGCTCGAGGCGCTGCTCAACAAGGAGGTGAGTGCACGAGCGAGTGCGAGCCAGCGGCGTGCCCGAGCCGGCCGAGCGGTCATTTTATAGATCTCGATGCCATGGGACGTGGTGCAAGGTAGGCCAAAGCCAGGCACGCGGGCTACGAAGTGGCGCCAAGGCATTTGAATTTGCCGGCCACACCGGTCGGCCGGCCGGCTGGCGCAAGGCATTGCGCTCTGGCTAGCCCGGCTTAAAAGTTCAGACCCGGCGGCGGCGCCACAGACCGAAAGATTTTGGCCATCTGGAAAATCTATTCGGGCCTGTGCGTGTGTAATCTTTATTATTCCTGCGCGTAAAGTTTACGTTAGTTATTTTTATTGATCATGTATTTTTTTTCACTATTCGATGACTGTTATGTAGCAATATGATAAACGTCGTCGCTACACAAAGTGAGTTGGTTTAAGAATTGGTTCATGGTGCAATCATGTGCTTGATTTGTTGCAAAGTACTTAGGGTATACATACTGGGACTGACGTAATCTGTGTAAAAGTCCCTAAATTAAATAAAGAATAAAAAAATAAAAATGAATTGTTTCCACTACAATGTTAAATTTACAATAGACAGTGATCCGATGCAACTTCACTCGATAATGTATATCAAAAGTGAACATTTTACAGATTAAAATACGTCGTTTTGTACCATAAGCGCTTTGCAGATAGTCACTTCAGTTGTACATTGTTAAATTAATCACATTGTAAAAACGAACAGAACCTGAATGATTGACCTTCAGCACTAGCCAAAAGAAGCTGATCATGACAAATAAATAACTGATTCAGTTCGGCTTAATCGCACAACAAATACTAGCAAACCGAATTTACCGATGATGATCCTTATTTTTTATTCCTACAGAAAGTTCTCTGTACTGAATCGGAAGCCCAACGAAAACCGGAGTCTAGATCAGGCTCAGTGGCTAACAGATCCTACAACAGGTAAATTAATTTAAACTTTAAAGACTGCCTTAAAACTGTGTACATTCACCGATTAATATTACGATATTCTTTTATTTATTTTTTCAGTGAGCAAGAAGAACCCGATTCCCGGTCAGAGCCAATACTAATAGAATCACAAAACTCTAGGGACAATGAAACTTTCAGGGTAAGGCCTTTTACTCATTTGTCGGCGCAGCATCGCTACGACATCAGCAAGTTCGGTAGGCGTACCGAAAGCAGGTGGTCTCACTCCGCGCTTAAACTTTTATATTCGCCTACTGCTCGCGGCCCACTCAGTCGAGCCATGGTCGAGGGATATCACCGCGCCGACACGCGCGCTGTCTGCGAGCGACCGACACGAACGAGCCAGTTCTTAATGGACAACCTTTCAAAAATATAATATGTCGTTTTCACTTTGTATAATGAAAGTAGATACAAAATTAGGGGACACGTATTTTTTATTTAAACTTTTAATTGTTTTTTTGTATATTAAATCACTGTTTGAAATCTTACTCATTCTAAAAGAGCGTAAGTACATTGTCAGGAAGTTTAAATGTGTAGCTTTTGCCAAAAAAAAAACAATTCTGATCTTATCTGTGACAATATGACACCATGATTTCGATAGTGACGTGGCATGGGATTTCTGTAAGTGATGTCGATAATAGACAACATTTTCATTTTGAGAAAGTCGACGTTTAAATGTCGTCAGCTTATATAAATATTTTCAGTTTTTTTTATATTCGCAGCTAGATAGCACTTCTAATTTTGATTTTTTTTTCCAAATGCGGGGTAAATTTATTTTTTAAGGCCAGTTTTTTTTAATATACCTAATATTTCGAAAAACTGGCCCGATTAAAAATTATATATAATTTTCGAACCTGCTCAGAAAATTTCACGAGCATTGGTTGAGAAATGCGACCTGTAGAGGAGAACAAGCAGCACCGGAAAGCTGGACTGAAATATGTTTTTTTTACATATCTCTGACATTTTGCAAAAATTTCGAAAAATTCGATTGCCAAAATTTCCACATTTGCGCTTCCTTCGCTAGTCATTTTACAAACAATATTTTAATTAAACACGAGCTGCTAGATATACGCATTATATTCAGTAAAAAATCAGAGAGAGTAACATGAAAATAATATTTCTCAACAATTATGAAAACAAGTAATAATTCATCAACAAACAAAACGTGACAGTGACAAACACCCATTGTTTTTTTTTATTATTTAACTATATGGAGGTCGGAAGTATTATTTCGTTGATTACACATCTTTTTACTTTTTAGAACTATCCAATAAAAAATTTAAAAAATCGACAAAAACTAATTTAAACTAACTACTTATTTGTTTCTTAATCAATCACGAAAAAAAGGCTGAACTCATTTTGGATAAAAAGCACACACATAGTTTATAACCTAGCGAAAACTAGTCACGGAAATAAAAAGAACACGTTAAAAATATCAGTGTTTATTATTTTAAGGCGTTCACTTTTTTAACTCTTTCTAGTTGTCGCTGCAAACTATAAATAGGTAATTGCTTCATGTCGATAGCTCGCAGGCTCTCCTGACGTGTTACGTTTTGTGTTTTGTTGGATAACGGTGGCGCCTAAAACAAAGAAATTGAGCTTGCAGTAGAACCTACATACAAAACATTATGTTACAACTGATTTGAGTTTTCAAATGTAAATTACGTGATTATTATTTATTTACATAAAAGAAAGATGTGCCAAGCCATGCGATGGTTTTCTACTTTTTGTTCCCATCAAATATAAAGTAAGAAAGTACAATAAAACAAATATCGATATAGAAATGCACATCACTAGGCGAAATAATATAACCTCTACGACATGTAATAAAAAATCTGATATTTGCAAAATCAGCAAAGAACTGGACACAAACGACTATTTGCACAAATTATTAGTATATTATAATAGTTTCAAGCTATTTACACTGCATAAAAACATCTAAAACAATATAAACTTACCGATGAAATCATAATGTTTATTGATTATTTTCATTTCTTCCTGTGCGAGATTTATAGCCTTTAATCACACAAGACATCATTTCACTGGTAACGCATAAGTATCCCAAACAAAGCTATGACTTTCTTTTAAGTTTTTACAAGAATATTTTATAAATTTCTACATTTTACTAGTGTGATCAGAAATACGCTTGAATGACATTCTGTCACTATGATTTATTATGACAATAGATTTTATTTTTTAATGAATGCACAGATAATATAAATACAAGACAAATAGAATCAACTCAAACTTCCTGACATTCCCAATTTGGACTAGATTTTAGTTTTTTTTAAATAACGTAAAAAATACTAAACTAAAAATTCTGAAAAGAAAAATATGAGCTTAGAACACTAAAATCTCGAAATGGTTTTCTAATTTTAGTACTTTCTCAAAATGAAATGTTGTCCATTCTTTACTACTTTTTACGTAAATCATCCTGAATTTTATACATTACCTAACATTACTACCAAATAATTATCATTTTCAACCAAGTAATTACTTAAATAACTACTTAGAAATACACTAGTGGCTCCGTGAGCTGTAGACCTCGCGTTAAAAAGTAGCTCAAATTGTATGTTGTTTGAAAAATTATCTAAAAGATGTCGCCACCCCTTTTTTCCCACTTTTCAAAGCACGTAGTAGGTACGTGCTGTTTGGTATTATTGTTCGCAGCTAGATGGCGCTTCTTATTTTAAACATTTTTCGAAATGGTGATTTTTGGTAAATTTAGAAAAACTGGCTAATTAAAAAAAAATCTATATAATTATCGAACCTGCTCAAAAAATTTCACGAGAATCTGTTGAGAAATGCGACCTGGGGCTCTATTTTTGAATCGCTCGTATGACATAGTTTTGTCGCATGCGACTTAAGTCACACTCGTCTTCCAAGTCGCATGAAGCTGATTTTCCGTATTTTTGAATCGTTCGTTTCCGTGCTGCCAACATAATACGAAATGTTGGATTTTATCCGTTCCATACAGAATTTAGAGAAAACTGGTAACTACCACAACGAAAACGGAACGTAATATCCATGTTTCTATTGGCTGTTAAACAAAAATCTTTGCTTTTAAGTAGAAAAGAATATCGCTCGCCGTGCCGTATCGCTCGACTGTAAACGAGTGGGTAGGGGCACTCGTTGCGGTCGAGCGATTCAAAAATATGGAAAATTAAATGTCGAACGAAAATCAGTAGAGAAGAGCGCTCGACGCCACGTCGAAT
The DNA here is from genome assembly GCA_928269145.1 of Agriphila tristella. Lineage (NCBI taxonomy): Eukaryota > Metazoa > Arthropoda > Insecta > Lepidoptera > Crambidae > Agriphila > Agriphila tristella. The sequence goes on from OV743433.1 coordinate 14,082,078, forward strand.
GATTCAAAAATAGGGCCCCTGTAGAGGAAAATGAACAGCTGGAAAGTCAGACTGAAATATGTTTTTTTTACATTTCTCCGTCATTATGAAAAATTTAAAAAAACTGGCGTGACCAAAAAATGCTATGTAATTTTCGAACCTGCTCACAAAATTTGACGAGAATCGGTTGAGAAATGCGACCTGTAGAGAAGAACATCCAGCGCCAAAAAGCCGGACTGAAATACATTTTTCTTACATATCTCCGCCATTACGAAAAATTTATAAAAACTGTCTCAACTTAAAAAAATCTATATGATTTTCGAACCTGCCCACAAAATTTCACGAAATTCGGTTGAGAAATGCGACCTGTAGAGGAGAAAAGACAGAGCCGGGAAGCTGGACTGCAATATGTTTTTTTACATATCTCCGCCATTTTGAAAAAAATCGAAAAAGTGGCGTGACAAAAAAATTCTATATTATTTTCAAACCTGCTCACAAAATTTCACGAGAATCGGTTGAGAAATGCGACCTGTAGAGGAGAACAGACAGCGCTGGAAAGCCGTAAAACCTGTTTTTTACATATCTCCGCCATTTTGAAAAATTAATAAAAACTGGCTCGACAAAAAAATTCTATATAATTTTCGAACCTGCTCACAAATTTTCACGAGAATCGGTTGAGAAATGCGACCTGTAGAAGAGAACATACAGACATACCAAAGAATTTTTGCCCAAGCTGAAGCAGAGACGCTTCGCTCTTACTTCGTGCTCGCTCGGTCAATAATGCTCAGCTCACTTATTAGGTAGATTTATTTTATTTTATATTAGTAATTTTATTGTATATTCATCGGCATAACGGATCGGTTTTCTATTCAGTAAGTAGCGAGTAGCAACTTTAACGATTTACGAGTTGTGTCTGTTGAGAGAGAGCTACGCGACAGAAAGAGAGGCGCTTCGTAGGTGCTTATAACATTAGGCACGCAGCGCTGTGCAATTTGAAATTGTACTTTATTGCCGTGCAGCGAGAGTAGCTTATTATTTGATTGTTCTCACGCGGACCGGCTTCTGTACGTTAGTACTATTATATTATATTCTGTGGCCGTGCTGATCTGCGTCTTGGCGCATAATTTCCTTTAAAAAAAATGCATATTAAAAGGACATTTTGAGAAAAGGACATTTCGAGAAAAAGACATTTTGAGAAGGACTTTTTAAAAAGTACATTGTGAGAAAGAACATTTCGTGAAAAGGACATTATGAGAAAGGACATTTTGAGAAAGGACATTCGACAAATGATTAACGTTCTATTGAAATATAGGCGTTAAGTAAGCATCCGGTACCGCGTATACCGAGCATGCTGATTTACCGAAGCTGCGCCGACAAAATTGAGTAATAGTTCAGTAAAATTACGGGTTCGCAAAACATTAAATGGTAATAAGCTGTAATTTTGCAATCTGACTTTGATGTGATTATAAAACACTAATATAAACTAATCCAACTAAATTTACGAATACAAAAAATACAGCGTAGTTGTAACTTTTTTTTGTTGGATTTACATTCACAATCAAATTATAGTTCCAAATCAAGCAAAAAGTAAAGAAAGTATGTAATTAGCAATTTTGCTAAAGCAATTAAATACAATAAATTGATATTTTGGTCAGTAAAGTAAAAAAAAATATAGTCAAAATTAGTTGGATTCATTTACAAAATGACAGCTAGCCATTTAATCTAACGATCAAAAGAAGAAAGACCGCTATTGCAAATTATTTCTATTTCGTCATACTAGCTCCCGTAATTTTACTGAACTATAAAAGCTCTTAGTATGTGAAGTATCATTCAACCAGAGATTATAAAATCATCGTGAAATTGTACTATTGTAACTTATTTTTAGGGAGGCAGCGGCGACAACTCGATAAGTGTCAGATCAGTGAATACAGTCCCGACACGACTGGGGAGTACTTATGCTAGCGATAGCGACAGGTAATGGCTCACTTTTTTACACGACTGCCCAAAGCAAAAAGAGTGTATGTGTTCAGGGTTCATGTATGTTTGTGGGTATGTGACTTTCTTTATTCCACCATAACTTCTAAATGCCTGAACTGATTTGGATAAATGGGGTATCTTTAGAATTCTTACAGCATCCCGAGTCACACTGGCTATATTTTTTTTTAAATCAATATGGCGACTGTACGACGCCATTTTCAAATGTGAAAAAAAAAATTTTTTTTCTTCTATTATTACAATATGGGCATCAAATAAAAGGCCTTGATGAGCACATTCCAAAACTATATAATATCACTAAAATGTGTGAAATAAAAATAAATAAATTAAAAAAATATTAAAAACACGACTGCCCTGCCAAAAACGAACTAAAAAGTTAAACAATAAGTGTCATTGCAGTCGGGGGACCTCTTTGATCAAAAATTGTTCCATAATAAGGTCCCCCGACTGCAATGACATTTGTTGTTTAACTTTTTAGTTCGTTTTTGGCAGGGCAGTCGTGTTTTTAATATTTTTTTAATTTATTTATTTTTTGTAGATATCTACAGTTCTAAGTACAAACAAACGCGATTATTCAATTTATTTAAGCTGTATTGCTAAAATTACACAAATGGCGAAATTAATGCAATAAAGCAGAAATATTTGAATATGCAAATACATTACTCATACATATAGTTTAAGGATAAGTACCAAACATTATTTATTTATATACAACGTGTTAATGAATAAACGCAAAACCTCTTAGGTGGTGATTGTGCTCATGAATATGAAACTTTTATTATGGGGCCAACTCTGCAACTCTACAAAAAAAACTGCTGTTTCATACATTCTGGTCGAGTAGGTATTGACAACTTGTATTAAACAGCTGTTTAATACACCACCTAAGAGGTTTTGCGTTTATTCATTAAGGCGCTGTAGGTAGTGAAACTAGCGCCACCACTACATTTATTTTTATTACTCATAAACCAAGTCAATATTTAAAAAAAGCTCAAGTAATAATCTCTTAAATTGTCTCTAATATTTTTTGAATAACTCTTCAACAGTTTTCATTCTTTCTGTTAGTTTTAAAATCCATTTTAGCTCAAAGTGGCCACTTTTGGCAATTATGGATTTAAAAACTTACAGAATGAATGATAACTGTTGAAGAGTTATTAAAAAAATATTAGAGACAATTTAAGAGATTATTACTTGAGCTTTTTTTAAATATTGACTTGGTTTACGAGTAATAAAAATAAATGTAGTGGCGGCGCCACTTTCACTACCACCTCGCCTTAACACGTTTTAGATAATTTACATACTTATGTATAGGTTTTTTGCTATCCCTCGGGAACTACTTTTTTTTCGGGATGAAAGGTACCCTATGTCCTTCTCTGTACTCCTGACAACAACGTGTATGCAAAATTTCATGATGATCGGTTCAGTAGTTAGGACGTGAAGGCGTAACAAACAAACAAACAATCAAACGGACTTTCGCATTTATAATATTAGTAAGGATTATTGAATATACTACCTTAAGGGCCTGTTTCGCAATGTAAAAGTAAGTTCTGAGTAGCTTAATTGACAAATAATTTGACAGTCGTGTCGTGATATTATGAAAAATGTTTCAAGTCCTCTGTCAAGTAAGCTACTCAGAACTTACTTTTACATTTTGAAACAAGCCTTAAGTCTGATTCAAATGATTATTTAACAATGTATTGTTTTAACAGCGCTTCTAGAAACAAATCCAATCAGAGGAACCGCGCGAGAAGAAGACAGACTCAAGAGCGACAAGCCGAAGATATAGTAAGTACACATATTTATTTATAACTTAAATCAATGACTCTCTTGTTACAATAAGTTAACATTCAAATACTTGTGTTTGGTTTCAGGCCTTGCAACCTAACAATACGAATCAAAACGTACGACACGAGGCGAGAGGCGAGATTTCCAACGTCAATATGGTCCAACCGACTACACAAAACGGTATCTACTCATTGAATTTACGGTATCAGCAATTGAGGAGCTCGATGCCGCAGTGGTTTAACACCTGACTCAGCGACTGCGGAGGTTAAGCAACTTTCGCAAGGGTCGGTCATGGGATCGGTGACCAAAAATGTATTGTCTTGAGCTCCTCCGTGCTTCGAAAGGCACGTTAAGCCGTTGGACCCGGCTGCATTTGCTGCGTTAACACCAATCAATCTGCGTTGGGCCCGCGTGGTGGGTTATGGCCCATCCTCCTTATCCACCTATAAGGAAGGCCTGTGCCGCATCAGTGGGGATACTAAAAATGGCTGATAGTCATGGTCAAGCAGTCTGCTGATTTAACAGCAACGCACTTCTCTAACATATTAAAATAACATTTAAAATTATATTTATTTTAAATAGTTATTCCTGTTTTGCAGTTGAGAGTCCAGTCAATATGCCATACCCTCACTTGCCGCCGCCTGCCTGGAACAGCACCAAGTGCAATCAGGTAGGATTATTGCTACTAATACCAGATAATACTCTTCTATCCTCGAGATCGCGTATTTTTTAAATTTATTCACAAGGAGGTGAATTCATTTGTACAGCATTAAATGTGACCATTTGTTCCCAGGATATGCGCACGAACCAATTCACTCAGAACAGCCATTCACAAACCATGGACAGATTGCTCGGTACTCCGCAGATGTCCTTCCCGCCGGCGCCGTCCTTGCCATTCAACATGATGATGCCCTATGGTAAGTTTCACAAGTTATACTTTTGGTCGTGTACTACTACACGTACGTATTACGTATACGTACGTACGCACGTGTACGTAGTACGTATACTACGTATACTATACTTTACGTACGTGTACGTGATAGAAAGAGAGGCAACTATTAGGCGAATACTACGATCTGAATTGCACTTATTGTGTCGGAGCGAAAGCCGCAAGTCGTTATTTAAAGTAAGTACTATGCGGCGGGCGTGCTGCTTCTGTACTTGTACTATTAGTCATTCTGTGCTTTTGGGTCAACTCACACTGAAATGATAGTAATCGGCAGTTTTTCCACATAATAGATATAAGTACTACGTACAGAAAGGACATTCCCCACTCCGCCCTAGAATCACCTCACCCCACCCCGCGAGTTGTTGTGCCGAATAGTATACTCGTTTAGTCAAGTTTCAACAACTGTAAACTTTCGTGCACGGCGGCATGAATTTAAGTTGCAAAAAGCAAAGCATAACATTTGATATTACTCATGGAAACATTTCTTATCACCGGTGAATACGTTTATTGTTAAAATGGTGAAAAACCAATTTGTTTATTTGTGTGTGTGAGGCGACACGATTCCAGTAGTAGCCCTAGCTTTACACACACAGTTGCGCGAGTGCGAAACGTCTGTGTAGTGTCTGTGTGATAGGTAGTTGCAACAACGGAGCGGTTGTATGGATTGACCGGGGTGTGATTTCACTGTCTATCTCTTCTACAGGGTAATTTTGCGACCTCTTTTCAAAATCAAATATAAGTTCTAATAAAAATAAATTTGGTGCGATAATTATGAATTATTTCTTTTTAAATTCACAGTTTTCAGCCACTTTTTATGTCCAAAAAATTTAGGCACGCACGCTCACCCTCGCGCAACCGACGCGAGCGGGGAAGGCGGGTGGCGGGAGGGGGGCTCGCGCGGGTCGACCGTGCGATGCGCAAACAGTGACAACAATTTTGATTTGTGTAGGGAAAAGTTTAGAGCAAAAATTTAAAAAAAAAAATTTTTTACTTCACAAATTCATTGTACTGCTGTTATAGAATGACCTGACAAAATTTGACAAGGGGTCCAAAAATGTATACGTTATCTTCAGCGCACTAAAATCTATGGAGCAAGAATTTCGCTCAAAAAATAGCACCATACAATAATTACAAACAAGTGGGCGGGGCTAAAAATGCCGGTATTTAGTTAGGCAGCACAAAGCAACTGAAAATCTGGTCGCTTAATAGCGACCATATCTGAATAGGTATCTTAGACATTTTCTATATTTAAACGTAAAAATATTTATTCATTATTATGATACGTTATATGAAATATCGGAATCTCAAAAATAAACACGTGTAAATCCCGATATTTATTATGATACGTTATCTCTGCATCTTTTTAACTTCTTTGCGTCTTTTAAACCATTGACTACATAGGACGTCATCTAATATATAAAATCCAAAAATCAGAACGAGACAAAAAGCGAGATGGCGCTCTACGAAACTTTTTTGTCACGTTTCTCTTAAACGGCACAATATTTCTCGGGAATCTGTGTGTAATTCGATTCCTTGATCCCGGGAATCGCGAAAAACCCAAGAAAATATAACATTGGGTATTTGTATAATAAGGAAAATAAAATCGCAAATCTTCGTAATAATATAAGTAATATAAAAATGTACAGGGTTGCTTAGTTACTATAACCTGTCGATTTTCTCTGATTGTCATCTCAATTGTCATGTGTTTGACATTAGAGCATGCAAAATTATTATTTACTTGATTATTTATTATATAAAAAAATATTATTGCCATCAGTGTCAATTAATAGTAGATTATACACCAAGGGGATAAAGCACTGTTTTATGTCACGGGCGCTACATTGAATCCTGAACGTAACGAAGGACTGCAAATTTAACTCCCGAGCGCAGCGAGGGTGTTATAAGTTAATTCCCGAGCAAAGCGAGGGAATTAAGATTGAGTCCTGAGTGCAGTGAGGGATTCAAGCGCCCAAGAAAAAAACAGTTTTATCCCGGTGGTGTATACTCTACTTTTCTCACTTTATGCGAGACAATAAAAAACCAGGCTTAGTATATAGTGTTTATTACAGCATATTATACTTCAGATTCATCCGAAGATATTAGTATATTAACAAATGCAGATATTAGTATATTATCAAATGTAGTATCGCTTGCATGTATCACCACTTAGCACGTTATTTTAAAGCAATAACCTAAAAAACCTAAAAAGAGAAGGTTTTTGACTTAAAATTGACAGATATTTTGACATTTCCGGTCCGAGCTCTCCTCGTCACTACTAGACGCCAACCACTTCATTCGTTTTTCGTGCTTCGCCACGGACGCACGTATACAGTCTCAAAGTGAGACTTCTTTAAAATTATATTTTTACAGTGAAAATTATACTATACTTAAAATGCTTCGTGAAAAAAGGAAAAAGTTTTCAAGACGGAAGAGGACAAGAAGAAGAAGTCAAGACGAAGGTACACTATTAAATGCCGTTCATTTGGTTAAACAGCATAATTGTCTGCTTACCTTTATGATGGCGTAACTGCCACACTGGTCTTTTACCTTATTTTAATTTTTGTTTGATGCGAACTTACCATACTGGGTATTTTCTGTCAATTTATTTATTTATCTGATGCGAACTTACCATACTGGGTACTTTCTGTCAGTTTATGTATTTGTCTGATGCGAATTTACCATACTGGGTACTTTCTGTCAGTTTATTTATTTGTTTGATGCGAATTTACCATACTGGGTACTTTCTGTCAAGGTATTGTGTCTCAAAAGACATCAACTAAATATCTATTGCACTCGAGATAGTCATACTGGACTATTTCACCGCATAGATAGGTCAGACAACGCAACTACACTAACTACACCAACTCAAAGTGCCGCTGACAACGCGACATTGTAAAAAGCAGACTACCCTCAAAGGTTGCCACGTTGAAACCGCTGCCGAGCACCGATCGGGTGACTCCGCCGTCCGCTGGATCCACCGCCATCCACCTTCCAGGCAGGCGACCGCCGTGCTGGAGCTGCAACAGCAGCCCTGACAACAGCGTTGCTCATCAGGTATGAGTTTTGATATCATGTTATCATGATATTGTTAGTGTTGAGTTGAGTTAACACCAATGGTGTAATAGAGTACCATCGGTACTAAGATAGTTTAAAACTGACAGAACTAGCTATAAATGCTAAAACTTAAGAACTTAATGGAACCAAATATTGAGTTATACAGCAACTAGCTAATACCTGATACTTCAAACCTTTTATGTGAAATAGCTTAGCCGCTGAAATAGCTAGCTGCTGGCATGCTGATAGAAATTTCAATGAAAAATGGAATAACAGAATCCATACATTTTATTCATATTCATCCATAATGTTTGTTGGTCATTATATTATTATATTATATTACATTGTAAAAAAAAAAAAAAAACATTTGCCCAAACTAGGAAACCTTGTATTTCAGGCGGGTAGACCTAACATGTTGAGAAACTTGCTAATCACTAACTATTTAGTATGGTTCTACTAGCTATGCCCTTGTACAAAATTATCTCTATTACTTTTCAAATTTAATTTGTGTGAATTTGTACAAAATAATGTTTCTGATGTGAAAAAATATACAAGTTACAATATACAAGCTACAAGTACCAGTTATGTTTAATGTATAGTATTATGTAATCTGTGGTTTAAGGCAACTTTCCAATACAAAACTATATACACATTTTGTGTGACAGTATTTCACATTTTTTACATTATGTGGGGCATTACGACGTTCGGTTATACCGTACACGGTCAACTATAGTGTAGCTAAGGCTGTTTGCTTAAAAGACCACCGACAGTTCAGTCGAATATGAATGATCCATTGGCCACAGGCCTGATGTGAACGATCAAAAAAACTGTAAGTAAATCGGGCGCAGTACTCAATAAAACATTTTTAAAATTGATTTATATATTTATTTGCCTTAAAAACGACAAACAAAAGACGTAGGTAGGTGTGCCACATCACCACATGCTTAATTTCCGACGGCAAACAAACAGTGGGGCACGGCGAGGAGGCCCCATCAGCGATTTGATTCGTCAGGAAGGCCGATTTACACATAGCAGACTCGCAGACGGGCGTTACGGCCCATCCAAATGGTTGCCGATGATGCATTCATCGATGTTTGCCTTCGATCATCGTACGTGGGGTAAGGACACTCATTAGGATAATGTATTCATGAGGGAGCATGCTGGTGTGGCATTTGTCTGTATTCAGCGAATACAGGCAGTGGTCGCCAACTACAGGTGCAAAGGTCCACTCAATCGCTGGCGCCGGTAATCTTCTATGTATGGAAGTACCATTTAGCCGGCTAGCAGGGCACCTAGATTATTATTTCATTTTTTTTTCTTTGGCAGACTATATGAGTGTTATCTCTTTAATGATTCACTTTTGTAACATCTCCAGAGATATATTATAGTTTACCATTAATATGACTTAAATTCGGGCAGAATGCATAACAGTTATATTATATTACATATGAATAATAGTTTTGTTACATTTTGTTGAAGGTTCAATAGAAAGTGATCTCTGTTCAAAAAAAAAAAAACAGGTTGTCATATCAGATTTAGTTAATAACTGTTTAAAAGTTAACTTAGCTTTTAGAAAAAAATTCGTACTTAAGTAAAACTATAAGCACCTAAAAATAATAATATCACAAATAAAAAACGCTTATTGTTTAAAAAAAAAAAACACAGTCTAGAGATCCCATCACCTATAAGGTTTTAATTTTGATAAGGAAAGTGATAGAAATTCACGAATTTAAAATCGTAACTTTTGGGCATTGTAGTGCCCACATTTTTATTACAAAACTACCGCCGCTGCCTGGCTATGATGTTTTTTAAACAGCATGATTTCCCTGTTATTGGACGATATTTACTATAAGGGTCTCAAAACCTATTTTTTTATTTTATTGAAGTTCATCCTTTTTATATTCAATTTTTTTTTATATATACAGCTACCGTCGCAACTTTCCATTCTATTACAAATGTAATGGCAATTATGGTCTTCACAAGACAAACGTTCACATAACTGCAAAAAACACTTATTTTATTACCTTTTTTTATGAATTGATTAAACTGGTAGATACCGGTATGTCATCATATTATTTTACTTAGTTGAATATCATCGATACTTACACCGAATTAGAGACGTTTCTTTTGTGCCTTTAAACAATGGGGTAGACTAGGGGACACTAGTGATCATATCAGGAATCACAAATTGTAAAATAATAATTGCATATCAATTATCTAGAACAGGCAGCTTATGATATTTTCATTGCCATTTTTCTAATTGCATTCAGTGCGGGGTGTTAAGTATTCTAGAAGTTATTATTCTGATGCTAAACAGAAATTATTCAATTCATTAAAATATCAAAAACTAATCACCAGTTTTGTTTTGTTTTTTTTTTCAGATCGAGAGTGAGTAAATTCGAATGCAAGTCGAACTAGGCAGTAGAAATCAAATGAAGTACACTTTTTTCTATTTCTAGCATTTTTAGCCCAAAAATATTTTATTTTATAATTCGAGATTTTAGCATTCACAATGCTATTTTGGTTTAGTATTGTAGAAAGACTATTATGACACTAAGCTACCTACTATTTTATTTCTGTTCCACCAGTTTCTTAAACTAGAGGTGATAACGATTGTGCCATCCTGATCGTCACAATTTTGAGCCTTAGTTTGGTACCTCTTATTCACATGTAAGGTACTTCTTCGTATCTTTTATTCTAATATAAAGTATTCACATCCTATAACTTTCAATTTCAGGGACGGAAATTAAACGCACAAAAAGTAATTGGTTTTCACGACATTATCAAGGTGGTATGATTTTACAGGTATATTATTTATGTTATTATTGAAGCTGCTGTCTACTAATACTATCAGGAAGAACAGAGTTTGGTAACGGTTCGATTATTTAACAAATAATAATATAGACAGAATAAACACATTTTCCTTTACAGAAGTGTATATACAATTTAAATATCAGTATTAGATAATATTGCGTTCATTATTGAATAGACAAAATTGAACCAATCTCAAGTTTGGTAAATAATTTAACTACCTACGCCTTTGCGTAGACTCCATTATTCAAATACAATGGATACATTAGATTACTTAAAACTTTATTTAAATATTTTTTCAAATTGGAAAACTTTAAAATATTTTCCACTTTTGTTCTTTTTTTCAACTTTTTTATCTTAAAAATTTAACTTTGATTACCTTGCCTATTGCACAAAGAATGCAAACAAGACAAAAAAAAAACAAGATTGTATTAGTAGACACACTTAATATAAATAAGTATAATAAACAGTTCATAATCACTTCTTATTTAGAAAGAAATTAAATTCCTATATGTATTGTAAATAATAGATTGCTGAAATAAAACATTTAATGATAGTGGAGTAGACTCGTGTCCAACCAGTTTTAACACTCGACGTACGCCAATACCTTTATAGCCCTAACAAAAAACGATATTATAGATGTTCCAGGTAACACGGCGGGATGGTAAATTACTCCACTATAATAGCAAAATATTAAAACATAATATCATCAATAATCAAACTGAGATTTCCAAACCAACCTTGCACTTAAAATATATTATCATCGATAAATCAAACTGAGTTTTCCAAACCAACCTTGCATATTTTTTTTTTGTACCAACCATCTGTAGGTACCGTTTTTAGTAGTAATCATGTCAAACGTTCAGAATTATGTTAAATGACTTTCTTTTCTTTTTTAAAAGACTAATACGCAAGAAATGATATTTCCATTTTCTTATTATAATGCTTTAAACATCTACATTTGTTAATATACTAATATCTTCGGATGAATCTGAAGTATAATTAATGATTAAACGAACTTACCTGTAAGTGAAGTTCTATCATAATTATACGAAGGATTCATCCGAAGATATTAGTATAGAATCCCACCCTCCCTTCTCATTATTGTAAATTACAATAACTATCTACCCACTGAAGAAAATGAGGAAATATCATAAGATTTGGACTTTAAACTAAATGAAGTGGTTGGCGTCTAGTAGTGACGAGGAGAGCTCGGACCGGAAATGTCAAAATATCTGTCAATTTTAAGTCAAAAACCTTCTCTTTTTAGGTTTTTTAGGTTATTGCTTTAAAATAACGTGCTAAGTGGTGATACATGCAAGCGATACTACATTTGTTAATATACTAATATCTGCATTTGTTAATATACTAATATCTTCAGATGAATCCTTCGTATAATTATGATAGAACTTCACTTACAGGTAAGTTCGTTTAATCATTAATTAAAAGTGCAAATTGATATTGGAGACATTAGTCCAATTATGGAAAGATAACGTTATATTTTTATTTGGTACGTTTATCGTTTGCGCCTTTTGCAGTTTTCCATGTACCAAAATTTTATACGCTTTCAGGTATTTTTCCTTTGACTTTTCTGGGAGTAGATTATTGACAATGCTTATGGCATCTAATTTAATAGCTTCTGGAGTCAAAATACTTTCATCACTCGACATTTTTTATTTTTTCTTTGAAATATTTATAGAATCTTCTAAAGCTAGTAGTACTACTAGCTACGGCTATAGCAACTTCTTTCAGCTGGCGTGGCCTACTCGATTTGACAAACAAATGAAGTTCGTCTCAGTGCGAATCTAGTGGGCCACGGCCTCGGTCTTCGAAAATCGAGTTGGCCACGCCCGCTGAGGACACATTCTGTTTAGTGAAATTAGACTTTATGGACATAGCAATAAGAATTATGAAAGTGAAAATCACATTATTGACCAGTGTGTTATAATGGAACATTATAACCCGGCTAAAGCCAAGAGATATAATGTCTTGCTTTCGGTAAGGTTTACATGACATATAATTCGGCATTCGAGCATGTGGTGTGAAAATTTTATTAATTTCAACTGTGTATAAGGACGATAAGAAGTTACCATGCGGAAATTGTCGGCAAAAGAGCTATGAACTGTTTTGGCAAGGTTTCGCGAGTTTCTGCGTCCAAATGGGGAATTCGATTCCGTTCGCTCAAAATTTTGTACCAAGAAAACTGCAAGGAAGTCTGTGCTACGCTGCAGCCGTATGGCTCGTCAGTTTTTATTGTAAAGAGAGCTTTAGGTCAGTACACAGAGACCGGCGCTTATTTTATTGACGAAAGCGTATAGCACGTGTAGTTCCACAGCGTTACCTGTGCTTGCTGAACTTGAGATATTTCGCGCGGGACCATTTGCGGTGGAGGGGAGCGTGCCGAGGACTAAGAAGAACCATTAGAGAGGAAACCGTCGCTATTTGGCATGAACGATGGGACTATAGCGAAGGCAGATGCGAACTCTATATTTATTCTCGATATCGCAGTGAGGCTCTTTGGAGATTTAACTAGATTTCATCGTCTCTCAACTACTGACCTGACATGGGTGTATCAGGCAGCGACTTCGGAAGTGTAACACCGGAATAGAGAGCCAAGATCACGCACTGTGAGATTGTTCGCTGTACGATGAAGCTAGACGCATTATGCTGGATTAGATCAATTACACAGAAACTGGACCCGTTAATAACCAGAACCCCATATGTTGTCGTGAAAACTGGGAAGCACTGCACGAGTTCGCGCGCATCTGGCACACCATCAGAAAATCTTCTGAATAGGTCTGAATGATTTTAGAGAGTAGCCCGATGCGAAGTACCGTTTTGTGGAGCCTAGATCCAGATGGGGGAGAGTTAAGAGATAGCCAAAAAGAAAGGACGGAAACAGAATTTGTGGGAAGTCAAAAATGTAGCAAACGGGGAAAGCATTCTCCCGAGACTTGGTCCGTATACACCGAGAAGGTAGGAAGGAATGGTCCTTTTTTCTCAATACTCCACCAACCCCCATGGATTGGTGGAGAATTCATAATGGATAAAACTGACTAAAAATTTTGATCTCGGGTTGCCACTATTCAGTGTAAATACACTGAACCAAAGTAAAATAAATAGTTATTTGTTATACAAGTGACCAAAATCAAATTGTGCTGCGAGTGGCGACTTTAAATCACGAACTAGCGAAGTAGTCTAGAATTGAATCACGAGCGTAGCGAGTGATTCTAATATAGACTACTGAGCACAGTGAGTGATTTAAAGGCACGAGGCAGAACAACATTTTGGTCTCGTGTAAAACATACAACTTTTCACCTCGACCAGCGAGAAAATGTTCACGTGACTTTCCTGGTAAAAAAGCTTAATTCAGCATTAGAAACTTGTTCGCTTAACTCTTTTGGAGTTAGGCAACTATCTTCATCGTTGGACGCATTCATTTTTGTAATTTATCACAAAAATAATTCAATCAAACCTATGCTGAAAAATTTTATTCATAGAGTCAGTAAAGTAGATTCCCGTCCGTCGTTTTGATTACATTGCGTTGTGTTTTTCTCTTATTCATTAATATTCCGTCTTATTTATTTATTTATAATCATAAAACATATAATTTGTTAATTAATTTCATTAATTTTTCTTATTTCATATTTGTTTCATACATGTGACCTCATTACCTACATATACTCTTTATTTCGAATTATCAACCTTCTTTTTTAACAATTCTTATTTAAAACTCCTTGGTATATCCGTGCATTTTATTTTTTTACTTTTTAATCCGTGTATGACACCATAAAGCACTCTATCTATCCTTTTCTCACATATCAATTTTACAAGTGTCATCCTTGTCACTCTATTTGTTTTTTCTTTATTATTTTAAAAGTTGGTGTTAGAAATTAAAAAAGCACTTTGTCTCACGCTCGCAGCAAAAATCAATTTTGCTGCGAGTTTTTACGCGCCAAAAGCACCCTTTTCGTGCTGGAGAGGTGAAAAAGTTCTTTTTTTTTTAAAGTGGCGATTTTCCGGGGTTGTTTGTCGTATGCATGGTATCTTATCTAACATATTCGGCTTTATAAGGCTATTTATCGCCTGTATAAGAGAACGAGAGAGAAAGAGTTTAATGGCAGGACGATTTTTTCTAGTTCTTTTGAAATATGTATCTATAAAAATAACATTGTGAATGCTAAAAATCTCAATAAAAAATTGTCAACTCTGTCAAATTCTGTCTTAAACCCCTCTTTTTATACTCACTACATATTTAAACATAGAAATTAAGTCAGTAATAGGTCAGTATTTTTGAGTCTTACAGTCAGTAAAATCAGTATTTTTGACACTGCAAACAGTTTCGACTCCTGGAGAGAAAAGGACTTGAAGAATTGCGTCTATGGTAGAGGTCATGACCTAAACTGTTCATTTTCTGTAAATTAATTGTTAATAATTTGCAAATAATCTCTAAATACTGTGTCACTATTCTATAACTAACCTGTACATAATTTATTATGTAAATAACAATTTATGCATTAAAATCTTTTCAGAGCATAAACAGTATTATACATAAACTATTTATTAGTATTACCACTGTGGTTTTGAAAGAATAAATTGTTTGTCATAGCATAGTTTCGTCCACGCGGGCGGAGCCGCGGGCAGGCCCATCTTTCCCATTGGGCACACTGGGCACTTGCCCAGGGCCCCGCGATCGATAGGGGCCCCTTGTTTCTTGCCAGATCGCTTAATGATAACGGATGCTTATTATATTACGAAAAAAAAATCAAATCTAGAAGAGTACCTCTTCAAACCACATAGATTTTTAATCACTAACCCTTAAATTCTAAAATAGTTACTTTTGTGGATTATACAATAATTATGTCCTTATTAAATGTGTCTTAGCAAGATTACAAGATAACTGAATAAAGCTGTAAGTATGAAAAACGCGCTGCGCGGCCGTTTTCTTTACTTTAGACAGACAAAATAACGAGATTATTGGATGAAACTGACTAAAAATCGCGCTGCGCGGCCGTTTTCTTTACTTTAGACAGGCAAAATAACGAGATTATTGGATGAAACTGATTAAAAAACGCGCTGCGCGGCCGTTTTCTTTACTTTAGACAGGCAAAATAACGAGATTATTGGATGAAACTGACTAAAAATCGCGCTGCGCGGCCGTTTTTTTTCACTAAAGACAGGTAACATTACAAGATTAGTGAATGAAACTGACTAATAAACGCGCTTCGCGGCCGATTTTTGCTATACCTTGATAAGCATTTTTCTAAAAAATCTGGTATTTTGTGCCTCATATACAGGCATCCTCTCTTACTTTGATGGTAACCCAAGTCAAGGTTATAGGGGCCCCATTATCCTAATGTGCCCAAGGCCTCAAATAGCTTAAAGACGGCCTTGGCCGCGGGCAGTCTCTAGTTTCTAATAAACTCTCTCTTTTTTTTAAATACAAACTGCAATTGATGTTAAGAAACGCTAACGTCTCTTATCGCGCGCGTGACGCATCGTGACTGGACTGACCCGACCCGACTTAATGCTGTGCGGTTTTAGCCCGTGGTGCTATTTTTATTAACCGACTTCAAAAAAAGGAGGAGGTTCTCAATTCGACTTTATATTTTTTTATCGTAGTTCGCGCATATCTTTGACATTAATTATGGACCGATTTTGATGATTCTTTTTTTGTTTGATTGAATTTTCTTGCGAGATGGTCCCATTTTCTTTTCAAATAGGTTCAGTAGTTTTCAAGGAATCCTGAAAATACTTGATTTTGCGTTAATTACCTTGATTACTTCGTTAATTTATGAACCGAGTAAGATGATTTTTTTCTGGAAAAGGGATACCTTCAGTGTAGACCTGTTAAGGGGATTTTAAAATAAAAAAGTTGTCCTCCATCCAACCCGTCAAACTAGTACCTATTGGAGGCCTAGGAGAGTTTTAGTAGCGATAATTGTATTCGAGAGGCGAAGTTGGGAGTATTTGTTTACACTAGGCGACCGTATTATTGCCTAGAAGAAATCTCCGCTCGCGTGCACGTACGAGAAACTCTCCTCGTGAAACAGCCCCTTAACGGTAACATTTGCAACAGGTATGGTGGGCGCGTGTGGTGGCGCATGCGCGTGCGGCTGCGCGGCGTGGGGCGCGTGGTGCTGGCAGCAGCTGCTCCTGCAGCAGCGGGACCTGCACCAGCTGCGCGCGCAGCTCGCGCACGTGAGTACTTACGAGATTTTTATTTCTTTGCAAAATACTCAAATGAATAGTTTTATTACCAGACTGCAAGGAAAGGGTTATTTTGAGTTTCTCTTGGATCAACTCGACTCATAGACACTTTCACAGATCACACCGACAGTTAATTAACATTTTAATCCATGACAACAGACCATTACCGATCATGAAACTGAAATGTAAACTAATTTTTAACACAAAAAAAGGCAAAACACTTGTTGTTTCAAAACAGCTGTCGTCACAGATTGAAACAACTTCACACTGCTCAGCGCGTACGTGCAGTCTAGCAAACTGAGCAATTTCGTCGTTGCCTGCTTCGCTCGCTTTGTGTATTTCTCATAGAATCTATAGATACGTGCAGCAGTATGTATGTGATGCGGTAGCACTTTTGTTGATGTTAGAAGAGAGCGGATATATACAGATCCCAAAGCTCGGTTGCACGCTAACGAGTGCGAAGGAGATAAATGCATTATAGAGTTTTTTGAGGAAAGTAATGCGGTTTAGCGACTTGTCTATCGATCAGTTGTTGCAAAATTGAATCTGTGGTTATTTATTATTGAAAATTAACATTGTGTTGCTGTAATTAATTACGATTCATTAGTAGTGTTAGCAAGTTATTGTTAGGGCAAGCCCGGCTTTTGGGCTTGTATGGAGGTACCGCCACTGGGTCTTCTGCAAGGCGAAAATACTTCCTCGTACGAAGAAAAGAGTTCTTTCTGCCATCTTTGAGATTACGTAGGAATCAAATTACATTAACAATTTGTTTACAGCTGGAAGAACGTTGGCGTGCTGAAACTGCGTCTCACACGCTAAACAACCAAGTCCCTCCCGGCAATCGAGCCAATAACTATTGGGATAACTTTAGAAGGTGAGAGATTTCTTTCTTCATATACCTGCGTTTTTCAATTGTAAGATTTATGAATCTGTCGTCCCTTTGGTATTATTTATTATGTTTTAATGTTATCAAATCCCAACTCGATTAATTCGATGACATATAACGAAATATACGCTATTCTAGCGTTAAAATTCTTTTAATCATACGAAATATACACTAGAATTTTAATCATTTGGTTCCCGCAGTGGGGTGGTTCCATTCATAAGTAAGCAACTTTTACAATGGGGCCAAATCTGATATTGTGGAAAAAAATCTGCTGTACCATACATTGAGGTCGAGTGGGTATTACGCTTTTGTACGGAACAGTTGACTTTTTTTCGCGATTTCAGAGTTGGCCTCATAGTTAAAGCTGCTTGTAGTCATGAGTGAAACCACCCTCTGTGGAAACCAGTAGATAAAATTTTCACTTTGTATATTTACATACCTACGAAGAGGAAATTGATGAAGTTAGTTATCAAACTATTTTTATTATATAATAATACTTAAATATTTATATACGTAACATAGAAGTATTGTATTAAACAATTATTAATTTCTTTTTCAGATATTAAACATCATTTAGAACTAATATTTCATAGAACTTATATTTTATATCCCGTACTTATGTTTTTAAATAGCTTCGATTTTTACATTAGGCAATGGTGAGAATTGTGTTCTGCTTTCATGGTCTTCCTTTTGAGATTTGACCCTTTATTAGAAACAAATAACGAGACCCATTAAAAAGTACCTAATGTTATTGTTTAAAATATTTAATGACTACCTTCTTATTGATGTGTTGATTTTATACTAACAAATTATAACGGGTAACAATTGAGAACTAGCATTTATTCTATCATTAATCATTATTAAATCTCGTAATGTTTGTATAAATGTTGTATATAAACTTTTTCCAAATCGAGCATTTCAAAATCAATTAATATAAGGTAGCTTTTTATGTTCTCGTCTAAAACTCTAGTTACTTGAGTAATTTTGTTAAAGATTAACTTCTTTTTCAGTTATTCTCGCCAAAATCTTCTTTCGGCTAACAGCAAGACCAATGCGGACGGTCACCTGGGCGCCGGGCCCCCGCACAACCCGCACCCGCTGGTCGAGCGCTCACACAACACTCTGCATCACACATCATCATCCACATCTCCTTCCATCACGCCTAAAAGAAACACAAACGCAGCTAGCTCCTCACAAAACGCCCTCACGCAACCGCAACAGCCTAACGAAGATACACCCAGCCGACATATCCGCAGAAACATGGCTTATGAAAGATCACTCTCGTTCTCATCGGCTCCGGACGTACTGAACGTCAATCAGAACTCTGAAGGTGACGCGAGCGCAGCGTCGCAGAGAAATATCGACGAGACTGGCAATGCGATTAACGTGTCGAACGTCAACGTAAACCGACAGGACCTATCGTCGAACCCTTTCAGAAACTTAAATATCGCTAATCCCATTCCAGAAATCATTCAATCTCATTCCAACAATTTAAACTCCTCCGCAAACAGCAAGAAAAAATCCTCTTCGAAACTACCGGCTAAGAATTCGCCGAACAGGCGTAATTACACTTTGGATTATTCGCAGACTAGTAACATTAATATAGCGAGCACCTCTGAGACGCCCAACCCTAACTTAGCTTCTACGAGCCGCGACGTTCACGACAAAGCCACATCCAAGTTGTTCGATTTACTGCGAGAAAATGTTTACTCTGAAGTTACTGCACTGATAGGTGTGAACGAGTCCCATCCCGATTTCTTGATACAGTTGTTTAGAGAACTGCAACTGATTAGTTCCGACCCCTTGCGGCAGAAAGTTTTACAATCGATCCGCAATGTATTATCGCAGTACAGTTCTATCTTAGAGAGTCGTGGCGGTGACGATGCCCACGAAGTGAGTAGACCCGAGGAGGTCACGACGACATCAGACGACGCTAGCAACTACCACGAGTGTAATTCTTTACAAACTCAAAACGCTTGCTCTAGCACAGTGCAGATCGATAATAAAATAGTTCACTTTTTACTTATAAAAAGTGAAGAAATTTTCACTATGGAATTGTTGGACTCTTTGGCATCGCAAATCCTTTGCAGCTTGTCCGACAGTAGGTATTCTCACCAAGCTAAAAAAAGGGTTCTAGAACTACTTTCGAAATATGAAGGCATGAGAGTTTGCGACGTATCGAGTGATATTATAGAAAATCTCCCTATTTTTATGTCCGCGCATAGCGAAGGTGATGAGTCAAGTCAGCTTACGACTGAAAGATCTGAATCTTCCATTTTACAAGATGTAGCAGGATCGTTGAATTTATTTAGTTCGAGCGATAGCCAGCTGCATCAAATAAATGCATGCCCCTACGATATGTGGCCTGGTCACGTTCATATGGATATCGATACTTCTGAAATGAATGACAATAGCCCACGGTCTAGCCAAGAAGGAAAAGTTGATCTGATAAACTGTTCTGAAATGCATAACGGGGACTTGGCCGAAGCCGATCAGACTTGCCACTCTGATATTGACAATAACGGGCGCGACGAGGCGGAGTCAAACGCGGAGGTCCTGCCCGACGTGGTGGACACCGAAGAAGTGACGCCCACTGAGGTAATGCAACACATACTCTACTGTAGATGCTTATCATTAATTAATTTCACTAAAAGATCTCTATAACGAATTATTACAAATATAATCTCTGCTTGTATAACATCTGGATAGGCCGCTATCAGTTCCATGGAACCTTATCGTAATGTAATGAATGACGCATGGTGCCATTGAAAGTGCCAAGCTTCTTGGTGCCATGCCATGTAAATACAAAGAATTGTCAAACGCCTATTTAAAAGTTATAAAGAAGACCCGGCGTTTTAAGCTTAAGTTGTATACAATTTTTTTACTCTGCTATTTGTGATATGGCAATTCAAGCCAGAGTCCAATTGACATTTTAGTATCATAATTTCGAAAATAGCAAAAAATTTTGGTTTATGCAGCCGCGTTTGATTGACGTCTGAACTTTGAAGATTTAATGTGGATAACGAAACGTTTTTAATGTCTAGAATATGAATCATATTCTTTTCTACATGCCCTTAAAATAAAAAGGTACTTAATTCATGTAGAAAATATTATTGGCTGGCAATATTTTATGACCAAATTCAATAGTATACAAGTAAATTAAGCATTTTTCTATGGAAAGTTCTGGCTTTCCCTTGTTAATAATGCTAACCTGAAATTAATATGTTTCTTCTCATAAATACTCACCTACTAATCTAACCTTCAAAATATACCTACATATTTTATAAATACTTGATATCGGTAGGCTCAATTTAAACCGCGGGCGAAGGGAACTCTCTATCTATTATTACTATTAGTAGGCCATTGTGTAAAGTGCATCATAACATAATAGTACTATAGATAGATAATGCGCGGGTATTCCCCTGAAGACGCGAGACTTATAACACAGCCATTAAATTTTAGCTTCACTTTAGACGCTTCCCTTCGCCCGCAGTATTAATCGAGCCTTTAATTATGTTACCTATGACTACCCTGACTTCAAGTTTATACTTTAGATTTTATGATGGTATTTTACACTATTATAATGTAAATCTGCAAATAAACAAAGCAACTGAATTGCATTTTTACTTTTTCATACCTTTTGAGACAATTTACTAATGAACTGATATGCAGATAATATTTCTAGTATGCATTTAAAATGAATCAATTAACATTAAAAAAATAAAAAACATAATAGATTGTTACATTTTTATTACAATATCAGGTAGAACAATATCACAGACAAGTTACGATCAGAAATATTTTTAATCTACTACAATAAAATAAAACTTGAATTTAAGGCGCATTACATAATCATTTGACATGTTTGTATTAAAGGCGGAGGCGGAATGGCTCGGACTTGACCGCGTGCCAACGAGGCTGCACATGGGAGGAGATTCATCTGAAAAACAAAAAGGTGATTTTAATATTTCGCGATAATAAATGCAAACACTCAAACGTCAAGTCGAAACTTGAATGGATGTCTGAGTGAACACTGTGGAAAGAAAACAAATATGATTAGATCTTCAACACCATCTGTAACAGACAAACAAAACAAATAAAAATTAATAATATTTCTCTTTTCAGATTAAAAGTGTGAACATCCTGCAATAGTAATCGTAATTAATGTTCTATTTGTAACCCACTATACTTTCATAACCTTCGTCATTTACATCATTTAATGTAATATTTATTAATTTAATGTCAATAAATACGTTAAAACTAAATTTTCTTTTAAATAAAAACCTCCCTTTTCCTCTTTGTACTTTTTATTAGAAAACTTTTAAATGTAATCAAACTATTTTACAAACTTATACAATCAATGTTATAGTTAGTAGGTAATGCAAAAGTTCACAATTATGCTTAAAAGTCCCGAAGTCTCAAACACCCGCCACTTAATCATAAAGTCTATCACACGTTTACTTATTTGCACTATTATTGTATTAATTTATCATGAACATTGCGATAATTGAAATATTGTGCCGCCATGAATGTTCCAAAACAAGGCCTCCAACAGATCTTCCGTATTCTGGTCCACAATCTTGATCTCTTTTGTCTCAGGTTCCATGTTTTTCTTACTTTGTACTTCTGTAGATAAAATGGACATTTCTGAATTAGAAATTATGTTAGGCCATTTTCATCAGTTATTATTAAATCATATGGACCATGAGACAACGAGAGATATCTGGATTGTTGTGGGTGGGGCGTTGTAAACAGGGATTGTAGGCCGAAGTCGACGGCACCGTCTCCTCTGAAATAAAGTCGGAGTTCGTCACACTGGGCCTTTAGCGGTCTCAGCAGGAAGTCTTCGGAAGAACTTTTGTTGCTGTTCCAAAAGTATAAACGTAATAACCTAGATTTATTAATAATATTATTCAGCGAACTAAAATCTATGGAACAAGCATTCTGCTCAAAAAATAGCGCCACACGAAAATGACAACTAAGTGGATGAAGCCAAAAATGCTGGCACTTAAATGCAGCACAAAGCGACTGAACATTGGTTACATAATAGTGACCATAATTTGTATAGGTACTCGTATATATTTTTTAAACTTAAACGAAAAAATATGATACATTATTTCTGCATCTTTTTACGTTCTTTTTTGCGTCTTTTACACCATTTGACTACAAAGGACGTCATTTCTAATAAACTCTCTTTCTCTCTTTTCTTTACAATAATTGCAGTGAATGTGGATGTGCATTGTGTGGCTGGCCCGACTAAATGCTGTGCGAGGCGAGTTGTCATATTTAAGATTACGAACCCAAAGTGTAAAAACGGGACCCTATTACTAAGACTCCCTCCACTGTCCGTCTGTCTATCACCCGGCTGTTAACGGTGATGGCTAGACAGTTAAAATTTTCACAGGTGATGTATGTAGGGTTACCTACGCCATATCGAATACCAAAAGATCGAAAATCAAAATATCGAACACTGTACATCGAACGCTCAAAATATCGAACGGTTAAAACATCAAACGGTCAAAACATCGAACATTCAAAATATCGAATTTACAAATAATCAAACGATCAAAATATCGAATGGTTAACATATCGAACACTCAATACATCGAATGATTAATTTATCGAAAATTTATATTTTACATAGTTTCTTCCATCATGAACAAACCAGTAGATATTTCAATGAAATTTCATAAAACTTAATTTCCGAACGAAGCTATTGCGTCAAATAATTTTTGTGCTACCCATATAGTTTCTTCCATCATGAACAAACCAGTAGATATTTCAATGAAATTTCATAAAACTTAATTTCCGAACGAAGCTATTGCGTCAAATAATTTTTGTGCTACCCACTAACGGAGTAATATTTTGTATACAAAGCAGTTTATTAATAACTTCATAGCAGCAGTCTTGTTTTATCAGTTTATGTGTGAATTGAGTATTTTTGTGCTGGAAAGTTAATAAATTTGGAGAATAATATTTTTCGATAAATTAATCATTCGATGTATTGAGCATTCGATATTTTAACCAATCGATATTTTGATCGTTTGATTATTTGTAAATTCGATGTTTTGAGCGTTCGATGTACAGTGTTCGATATTTTGATTTTCGATCATTTGGTATTCGATATGGCGTAGGTAACCCATGTATGTATACTATAACAACAAATACCAAAAACAGAATAAAAAATATTTAAGTGGGGCTCCCATTCAACAAACTAGATTTTTGCCGTTTTTTCGTACGGAACCCTTCGTGCGCGAGTCCGACTCGCACATGGCCGGTTTTTTTAGCCCGTGTTGCCATTTTTTAAGCAATATTTGTTTGCAATTACACTTCCATTGATTTTAGTTTGCTGTTATCGCCACCCTAATATTATTAAATGTAACTGTACATATAATATATCTTATCTTAATGCCCTAATAATGTTTAGGGCCTAAAGACCATATATTTGATCACAATGTGGGCTGAATTTTGTGCTGCTGGTGGCTAAGCAGCAGTGCAGCCGTGTAATGTGTTAAATATTGAATGGGAGTATATCATTTCTTCAATGAGTCTGTTATCGTATTTTGACCCTAATATCAACGGTGTAGCGTTTTTTAAATTGACGCGAGTGGAGGTGAACAATACACTGCATCATTCTATCAATTTTCTCAGTCCTAATCTCCAGTGGAAAAGTTAATTCAATCGGGGCATAACTTGCAAAGATGTATTAAAGCGAATCTTTACCTGTCGGCATCATTCAGGTGCTGGAGTCAGACCACCGCCGGACCGCAGAGCACGGTCGGGCTGCCGTTTTTCGTTATTAGTTTTTGTATGAAACAGCTGATTTCTTTTCGCGATTTCAAAGTTGGTGCCATAGTAAAAGTTGTTTAGTTTGATGGTCCGTAGAAACGGTTTTCCCATCTTGTGTTCATTCATTAACACCTTATAGATTATACAGGGTAATTTTGCGACCTCTTTACAAAATCAAATAGAAGTTCAAGGAAGTAATAAAAAAAAATTGGTGACATAATTATGAATTATTTCTCTTTAAATTCTGTTATCGAAGGCGGGTGGCGGGAGGGGGGCTCGCGCGGGTCTACCGTGCGATGCGCAAACAGTGACAACAATTTCAATTTGTGTAGGGAAAAGTTTGGGCATTTTACTATGGTTTGGGGCAAAAATGTAAAAATAAATTTTTTTTTACTTCACAAATTGATTGTACTGCTGTTATAGAATGACTTGACAAAATTTGAAAAGGGGTCCAAAAATGACCCTGTATTAGATCGTTCGGCTACTGTAGATTAAGCTGGACCGCATATTTACGAATGCACTTGTGTATTGCGCTGGGAGGCGCGTAACTGACCACGTATAATACACAAAGCTCCGGTTCAGTTAGTGGTCCGTCTATACCCAAAACAATCGAAATCAAATCGAAATGGCATATAGTAAAAATGTTTCTTTTTTGTACTGGTCGTACCGGATATCTCGGTTCCCTTTAAGGAGGTAGAAAGCGCTGTTCTTTTAGTACAACGTTTGTAATCGATACAATAGTTTTTTATGCTTCAAGGCACTATAATCGTCACGAGTTTTGAAAAACCTTAACAACCATGTGCCATACTACGTTTTTCAATACATTTGCGAGAAAACATTAGGTACTACTGAAATTGTATAATAAAACTATAAATTCTAAATATTTGTGCGCGAATAACGCAAAAACCGCTAAAAGAATTTTGATGGGCTTTTCACAGTTTAGTAGATTGAGGTCCAACTTAAAATCTAAGCTATGTTTTATTAAATTCTGGTGGGTGAAACCAGTGAAACAGCTTGAACTCTCCGTTGTACTAGCTTTTATACACTAAGAGGTAATTTTAAACTGGTCGCTATATTTTTCTACTATCCACGCGGATGATGTCGCGGGCGGAAGCTAGTAGAAATAAAAAAAAACGTACGTAAACAAAATTGCAGGGGGCGGGCGTGCGGTAAAATCAACTTTCCGCACGCTGTACTAAACCGTAAATAAAAATGCACGGCGTGCGGTAAAATCAACTAACCGCACGCTGGACTGTCATCGTAAGCTCACATTTTCGAGCAACTGTATTGAAAAATGTATATGTTTTGAAGTGATGCGCATAGCACACTATTCTCGAGACTTACAATGAGAAGAATCTTTCGGGCCTTTGACTCATAAATCGACAAAGGAAGTTCAAGATGACATTTTATCTTTCTTAAAACGACAGGCACGAAAGGTAGACATTACAGAAATCCGGCTATGAAAAGGTGGTCAAAATGTGAGCGAAAGTGGCGCCGCGGTGAATTTTATTTAATATTATAATTCTAATACACAATTTTAATAATATTTTACGTGGAATTTTTAG
Source organism: Agriphila tristella (assembly GCA_928269145.1). Lineage (NCBI taxonomy): Eukaryota > Metazoa > Arthropoda > Insecta > Lepidoptera > Crambidae > Agriphila > Agriphila tristella. Next base: position 14,108,098 of record OV743433.1, read on the forward strand.
GGCTCACAGTCTAGTATTTTTAGACGGTATCCTTACATTCCCTCGTAGTCACTGCTAGAAGTATTGTAGATAGCAAAACTGCTAAAAGTGGCTGTTTTTGACACATTTGCTATCTACTTCTACGAATAACTACGAAGGCATGTAGTGATCACTACACTAGTGATCTCTAGTGAAGTGGCCGGTTTTGACTGCACTAGTGATCACTACATGCCCTCGTAGTCATTCGTAGAAGTAGATAGTAGACTGTGGGCGGGCCCTAAAAATTCCACGTAAAACATAAAACCTTTTTCTATTAATAACTTATTAAATAAAATCCTCTGAGGGCGCCACTTTCGGTCATACAACCGCCTTAAGCAGTGATAAACAATTGCGTAAGTAAGTGGAACGGTGGCACGCGTCACGCATAACAACGTCTCACTTTTACAATCATATTAAGTTATAAATAATAACATTAAGTTAGTATAATCCGAGCGCGTTGAGAAAGGGATGGAACCTTGTCAAATTGAGACGCGCACGGTACGGTACGCCGCTCCGGCCAACCACAGGGATATTAAAAAACCGGCCAAGTGCGAGTCGGACTCGCGCACGAAGAGTTCCGTACCAAAAAACGGCAAAAAAACACGTTTATTGTATGGGAACCCCCCGTAAATATTAATTTTATTCTGTTTTTAGTATTTGTTGTTATAGCGGCAACAGAAATACATCATCTGTGAAAATTTCAACTGTCTAGCTATCACGGTTCATGAGATACAGCCTGGTGACAGACAGACAGACAGACGGACAGCGAAGTCTTAGTAATAGGGTCCCGTTTTTACCTTTTGGGTACGGAACCCTAAAAACATGGTGTCACGCATCAGAGGAGACTTACTGCAGCAACTTCAAGTAAAATAACAAGTAAACAATTAGTTGATAAATTAAAGTTTACAAATTAGACAATTTTCGATTCACTTTGACAAGGTTCCATCCCATTTTCGTCGCGCGCAGATTATAAGTTGCGATATGTCATTTAATTGGCTTAGTTTCCGGTTCAAATTCTAGTTCAGATTGCAGTCACATTATGCCAATAAATTTTATGCTTTTTATTTCACTTACATTTAACTAAGTATGAATATTCAGTAATAAAGTATTTTTGAATACTAATATATATAAATATATTTTAACCACACTTTTCTAGTTTTTTAGTCTACTAACTCTCAAGAGATGTAAATTAATTTTATTGCTTTATTAAAGTTGATGTTATCTCTTTCGGAACAGAGATACTTATTAGGTCTTTACCTATGAAAATGCCGATATTTTGTCACATGCAAGGAAAATAATAACTTCTATGATTTAAATATTTAATAATGGGTTTGGTAGGTACCTAAGATCATCATTCATTTGGTCAAAATTTACTACATCAACACAACTAGATCAATTGTTTAATAAGTCAATAAATTACGAGATCAGTGGATCATAAGATCAACAGATTATTATATCAACAATTCTATCGTTTATTTTATTTATTTATAATTCTGCACGTGTGTGCAGAATTAATAAATAAATAAAATAAACGACTGACTAAACACTGACTGCCCTTCTCAATGTTTTTTTACTCAACTTACACAAGTTCAAACAGAAAAGAAATGGACAGAAGAACTGTACAAGGGCACAGCTTATTTCATTGCGTGATAGGAAAAAAACATTGAGAAGGGCAGTCAGTGTGTAAAGAATAGTAAGAATATACATACACATAATCTAAAAAAAATTTTAATATATAAAATCGTTAAACCAGAACGAGACAAAAGGCGAGATGGCGCTCTGACACGTTTCTCTTAAACGGCACAATATTTCTCGGGAATTTGTGTGTAATTTGATTCCTTGATGCCGGGAATCGCGAAAAACCCAAGAAAATATGACATTGGGTGTATAAATTTTGAATTATAAGCAATATAAAATCGCAAATTTTCGTAATAATATAAGTAATATTATTTTCGCAGGGTTGCTTAGTTACCACTGACGGACTTATAACTTGCTGAATTTCTCTGATTGTCATCACAATTGTCATGTGATTGTCATTAGAGCATGCAAAATTATTATTTTAATTAAATGAAATATGAGAGGGAAATCACGTTTTTATTTCGTCGATTAAATATTTCCATCAGTGTCAATTAAAATTTAATAATTTACGCGAGTTTCTGCGTCCAAATGGTTCGCTCAGAATTTATACAGTCAGTGGCACGAATCATGAAAATTTTTCGACGGAGTGGGGATAAGTTCGCGCATGTGCTCTTGTGAGCGACCAATAGCGCGCGCCCCTCTCCCGCCGCCCGCGCCCCTCACCGCAACGCATACCCAAAATACGCGTTCCGCGCAATCCCCACCCGATTTCATGATTCGTGCCACTGACTGTACCAAAGAAGCTGCAAGGAAATCTGTGCTGTGCTACGCTGCATCCGTATGGTATAGGTACATAATATGCTCCTCAGTTTTTATTGTAAAGAGAGCTGCTGAGCTCAGTAGTCTCAGTACCCAGAGAATGGTGCTTATTTTATTGACGAAAGCTTATAGGACGTGTAGTTCCACAGCGTTACCTGTGCTTGCTAAAGTTTTCCTTGCTGAACTTGAGATTTTTCGGGCGGGACCATTTGCGGAGGAAGGGAGCCTCCTGGCTCCCAGGGAGTGCCAAGGACTAAGAAGAGCCATTAAAGAGGAAACCGTCGCTATTTGGCAGGAACGATGGGACTAGAGCGAAGGCGGATGCGAACTCTATAGATTCATTCTCGATATCGCAGTGAGCCTCTCCGGAGATTGAACTAGATTCCATCGTCTCTCAACTACTGACCGGACATGGGTGTATCAGGCAGCGACTTCGGAAGTGTGACACCGGACCCGTTAATAACCAGAACCCCATCTGTTGCCTTGAAAACTGGAAAGCACTGCACGAGTTTGCGCACATCTGGTACACCATCAGAATATGGTATGAATAGGTCTGAATGAATTTAGGGAGTAGCCCGAAGTACCGTTTTGTGGAGCCTAGATCCAGATGGGGATGAGTTAAGAGATAGCCAAAAAGAAAGGACGGAAACAGAATTTGTAGAGAGTTATAAAAGTGCAAACGGGGAAAACACTCTTCCAAGATTTAGTCCGTATACACCGAGAAGGTAGGAAGGACCAAGGCTTGGTGGAGAATTACGTCTAAGGTAGAGGTCATATACTGTAGGTCCTAAACTGTTCATTTTCTGTTAATTAATTGTTACTTTACTATATTTGTAAATAATCTCTAAATACTATGTTACTATTCTGTAACTAACCTGTACATTATTTATTATGTAAATAACAATTTATGCATTAAAATCTTTTCAAAGCATAAACAGTTTAACTAGGTATTTAGTGTTATCACTGTGGTTTTGAAAGAATAAATTGTTTGTCATAGTATAGTTTCGTCCACGCGGGCGGAGCCGCGGGCAGATTCTAGTATAATATAATTTTTAATTTACAAAAACATAGGAGTTGAGTTGAGTGACCAAACAATATGTCAAATTTTGGACTACTAAACTGATGATGTAGTGAATTGTTGATCTTATGATGCACTGAACTCTTAATTTATTGATATAATAAACTGTTGACTTATTAAACAATTGATCTAGTGGTGTTGATGGAGTAAATTTTGACCAACTAAATGATGATCTTAGGTACCAAACCCGCCAAAACTAATTTTTTTCGCTTATTGTAAATGGAATAAGTTAGCATAGTCACAGAATAGATTCTAAGTACTACCGGCATAGTGTTCAAACATTAGTACATGCATAAAAGTTAAGTTCCATGAGTGTTCACGGTTGTTAAATGAACAAAAAAAGGTAGTATGAAAACTGCAACTTCTTGAGAAGTCTCCATACAAAACGGCAATTTTATAGGTAAAGACCTATTATGACATGATCACATGATTCATATTGAAACACTTCTCTGAGTGCGTCTGTTAATAGTATTCACAAACAGATTTATTATCTCATTAATCTGTTGTTTTTTTTATATAAAAAACATGTTTTGTGCTTTCTCAATTAATAAACAAAATCATATTGTTGGGTCAAGCGGCTGCTTTCAAATTCTCTCTTATTGGTTTAGTTAGTAGTGAGGAAAAACATTTTTAATTTGTATATTTTTTTAAATGATTCGGTAATGATTTAAAGCTATTATTTTTTTAGAAAAAAACCTAAAATTGAATTGAAAGTGTAGAGAGCTGAATACCGGGCAGGGCAACGCACCGCTACCGACAAGTGACCGCATGGTATCCACGCACAAGTTATTTTAAATTGCGTCAGACAAATCAAATACTGAACAAAAAAAATATGTAAATGATTTTAAATTAATGTTACTGAATCATATAAAAAAATATTTGCACATAAAAAATCCTGTTTATTGTTTTGCTAGCTTAAACAGTTAAATTAACAGTTGTTATTCCCTTTTTATACTTACATCATTATAAAAAAATATGCTTTCTTACTAAATCATATTGATAAATAATGGCTTAGTAGCAAAGGGACCTATTCGCAAAATGCCACATGGCCAAAAGAGACACGTTCTCTGAATGACTTGTTCTTGAAAGGACCTGTACGCATAATACCTCATTCTGGAAAAGATACATTTGCATAATGCCTTATTTGCGTAATGACCTATAATTCTCAAACGGACACATCTTATTAAATACCTGCCAGCTTTAACGTTAACAGCAAATGAATGATTGGTAATTATCATGTATTGATGAGTAAAAATAAATTATTATTATATTTTAATCCATCCTCTGAGCTGTTATAGACTTTTTCCAACATATTTTGGTTTTATTTTTCAATTCATTTTTTAATTTTTTACTGTTCAAATTTCATAATTTTTAGATGTATAAATGAAAAATAATCAAGAAAATAACCCATGTGGACCCCCATCTACAGCAGTCACCAAGCATGATATTTTTTTTTATATAAAATAAAAATAAACATTTTTATAATACAGCTACGTAACCTAATAAGGCATATCTCGAATAAGGCAAAATACAACTAGGGCATTTTGCAAATAGGTCCTTTTGCTACGAAGCCTTAATAATTAACAATTTATTTTGTAATCTATGTGTGGAAAATGATTTGTTACATTTTATAAAATGATTATCAATAAAGAGTTATGTAAACATTGTTTAGCAAATAGGACAAGTAAGAATAAACAGATCTCAAACACATCTTAATTACAAAAATACTTTTGAAACTGCAACAAAACAAAATTTCAGTGGGGTACTTACATAAATTGTTAATTATTGTATTTCTTGGGTTAATGGATAGAGGTCATAGTATACCATAAATCCATTTTATTACGAAATACAAGACTTCCTGCAATATTGAGTGACCTGTAGCTTAAGAGTCCCCACAGACTACAGCCCAAACTGTCGGACGATAGTTGGGTCGGGCCTTTAATCAGTATGAAAAAGTATGCAAGTGTGCACACTACAACGATTTGGTATCGGCCGATTCTTCATTTAAAAACCAACTATCGGCCTATAGAAAGTCTGTAGTCTGCAGGCACGCTAAATACGGAGCATTATATGACTTTTTTGGCAGTTATTGAAAGCTTACTGAAAAATACATATAATTCTATGATAGAGCGTGAACTAAATAGGTATTCATATAAAATACGCAGACCCGTAAATTTGAAGGAAGCGAAAACTTAGAACATTCAGTAAACTTTCACGAGAAAAGATTGGGCAAAACTTACCTTCTCTGAATCGTTTATTATGTGGATGTTCGTCATCATCGGCACTGCGCTTTCTCGATTTTACTTGAGATGACGCTATGCTTTGTGAATGTGATACATCGGTTTCCATCATTTCACAATCGGCAACTGTTGTCGTTGCGACATTTTCAACTGTCTTGGGATCGTGGTATCCATAATAGCAATTCGTTGATATGTGAATGTTTTGACATTGGCCCATAAATTGGTTGGCATCAGCGCAAACAGGAGCAGGTCGCATGGCGCCAATATTAATTCTTGCGTCTTGCATGTGGTAGAGATCAATGTTGCTTGCCGGCATGATTGATTATTAGTTTGGTGATGAAAACAAAGTCGTGCCGTTGAAATGGTATCAATGCTGTCTCCTAATAATCTAAACTTGATACACTACTGACTGACTGAGATTGAGGTGAGGCGAATGACTCCGTCGATAAAATATTTCACAATTCACAATCACAATCAAACCAACAAGCCAAGCCAAGCGGGCGGGGCGGGCAGCGGGCGGGCACATTGGCATTGGCAGCAGGGGCAAAGGCAAGGCAAAGCGGGGTAAAAAAAGAAAAATGTCAAAATGGAATGGGTGCATTCCATCCAACAGACAAATCGTTGTGTCATCTATGGCGACCGATGACTCAGAGATTTGTCTGTTGGAATGTACCTAATGTATGTCAGCAGAGGGTTACCAGTTACCAGACTTTTCCCCTGATTTTTCAGAAAATTTTCTGACATTTGACATTTTGTACATATCAACATTCCATACCTATTAAGTTAACTTTGAATTTGATTATCTAATTATCTTCTCTATCCAAAATGATTTCAAATTATATGTTATCATTACTTACCATTTTCTGTTAAGAATTAAGAAAATCCCTGACAATTACAGTTTTTCCCTGTTTTCCCGACCGATGGCTAACATTCCTGACATATCAGGAAAATTCCTGTCGTCTGTTTGGTAATCCTTTGTCGGCATAGAGTCCCACAGATTGTAAATGAAAATGGGACGATTTGAGCAAGTTGGGTCGTACCTACTATTCGCGTCAATTTTGGTAATGCACCTGGCGGCCATGATTTTAACCTCAAAAACGAAAAACAATTGTAATTTTCTCATATACCTAGACCCTTTCTTATTGAAAATAAGAATTCAATAATTAATATATTATATTACCTCTTAGAATTTTACTGTTTTTTGTCATTTTTAGTTGCGGAAGACGTTGATGTGTATGTTAATTTGACAAGGTTCCAGCGCATTACCAATTGACGCGGATAGTACGTACCTTATTATCTATGGCAGCGCGGAATACTGTCTATTCCACATTTTGTTATGTTCTAATACACATTTTTTTGGTGGGGTGGGGGAGGCGCGTATTTTGAATACAGAAGTAATTGGTATTTAGATTTACTTTTATTTCCTTAATTACTTTTCATTGATTACTTTATAGACGGTGGGTGGCATTGTTCGTAACTAGTTTAGGTAGGAATTCATTTAAATTCTACCATGGTTGAAGTCATGACTACAAACATAGCCTTCTTCATTTCCAAGCCGTGAACATAAGTTTGGCAACGTCTGTTACTGTCAGTTCGTGGTCATGTCGTCGGCCAGTCTCCATACTAAATGTATGGGAATATTTCAATTTTAAGAGGTCGATATTTTTTTTCGTAGTAATCGTGTGAAGTTCAAAATATGAAAATAATTTAGTTCTTTTATTGAAATGCTTTGTATATTAAACAATAAGAAAAATATCAATGTTAACCAGGAAAAAATGTCTGTCAAAGATGTCATCTTTTTTGTTGATTTTCTTCAGCAGGGAGTTGATTCACACGCCCTCTAGCAATAAATGATATATCATTAGAAAGGTCTTTTGAAGACAAATATTTGCTGTTGATATACTTTATATCAATTGTTAATACTTTTGGAGTTAAAGGTTATTAAAGTATAAAAGTGGTTTATTGTCTATGGGAGTTGATCTACCACACCTATAGAAATGAATGATATATCATAAGAAAGGTTTTTATATGACAAATATTTGTTTCAAACATACTTTCTATTAATTGCTAGTATTTTCGGAGTTTTAGGTCATTAATGTTAAAAAATTGGTCAATTTCAGAGCGTTATAACTCTCAAAGTACTAATAGTTGACGTTTATAGTATTGCAATAAAGTGTTTCAAATTTAAATACCTTTCCAATGATGTAAGATTTATTGCTAGAGGAGGCTTAGATCAAAATGCTCATCGTACTAAAGGACCCCCGAAAAGTTCAAATAATTTGACTCAAACCTTATGTTCTAATAAATAAATAATAATAGTAAATATAAAACTTTATTGAAATAATCTTACCACACAATTTACAACTAGTTTAAACATAGATAATATAGGAAAAACAAATAATAAATAATTATTAAAATAATTTTATACTATGTTCTTGACCACATGCGATGTTGCCGTTCTGCTCAACTTCAGGGCTTGGAAGATATAGAAGGCTATGCTACAAATAATCGAAAGACGCGGGTTCGTTTGCAACATCGATTCGAATTTTGACGCGCGTTCGAAACGAACGTGACGGACTGATACAAAAATATAGCAGCCGCGCAGCGCAGCTAGAATAAAATAGTTTATTGTATGTCGCGCGCGAAAGCGGCGTGTGCTGTGTTGTGTTGTGAGAGGGAAAAGTTTCGAAAGTTTTTTGTAGTTACCAAAAGGTAACAATAGCACAAACATTGTCATAACTAGTGATTTATTTATGGTTAAAGTCGATTAGTTATATACAACAATTTGGATTTATTCCCCGGATTCGAAAGATTGGATGGTATGTATGTACGCTAAGCATATTCGTGTTAGTGTTATTATGCCTTTTGTAATATAATTTTGCATTTTATCCGAGTGTAATTTTACATATTTATGCAGAGCTATGAATAACCAAAGTTTTTTTATTATGAACTTATGGTGTCACACATAGACAGTATTTTTTTTATTTCATTTTAGTTGAAATGAAATGAAGTGTGTTTTAATAAATAAACCAAGATTAGCCGATATAAGCAGATAGATACTTACTTACATAGAAAGGACGTGTTCTAAAGCCACAGAATCTATAGAAGATATAATTTTACACATTTCGCTAAAACTTGTGATTTTACCAATGTAACTTTATTGTTAAGTAGGTATTTTATAAGTTCATTTAAATCATAAGATCTAATGTATGAACTGCTGTTTTACTTATAAATATTTATTGATATGCGAAAGTTGTTTTATAAGATTATTTTTTGGCAAAACATTGATATTATAATAATATGTATTAGGTACTAAAAAACGCTCCCAGCACGAACATCAATACCTCTCCAAAGAAAGAAATACGCACGTAGGTAGACTCAATAGAGCAAATCTGAAAAAAAAATCAAATTGGCTGAAATTATGGTTCCTTTATTAAGGCGGTTGTATGACTGAAAGTGGCACCCTCAGAGGTTTTTATTTAATAAGTTATTGATAGAAAAAGATTTAAATTAATAATGTTTTACGTGGAGTTTTTAGGGCCCATGGTCTAGTATTTTTAGAAGGTATCACTACATGCCCTCGTAGTCATTCGTAGAAGGAAGTAAGTAGATATAATCCGCGTGCGATGAGAATTGTATACTGTATAATTAAATACCTTTTGGAACGGTACCGCCATAGTATAACGCGGCAGCGCGACGTTGTACAAATTCATTTTTCATACAATTTCAATTCACTTTGACAAGGTCCCTTACCCACAGAACACTATACTCCTAGCGGAGCCCTTACCATTCTCATCGCGCGCGGATTATAACAAATGTGTCAAAAAATAAATAAATTTAAAAAAATATTAAAAATGCTCTGCCTAAAACGAACTAAAAAGTTAAACAACAAGTGTCCTTGCAGTCGGGGGACCTTATTAAGGAACAATTTTTGATCAAAGAGGTCCCCCGACTGCAATGACACTTGTTGTTTATTGTTTAACTTTTTAGTTCGTTTTCGGCGGGGCAGTCGTGTTTTTAATATATTTTTTTTAATTTATTTATTTTTATTTCACACATTTTAGTGACATATTATATAGTTTTGGAATGTGCTCATCAAGGCCTTTCATTTGATGTCCATATTGTAATAATAGAAGAAAAAATTGTTTTTCACATTTGAAAATGGCGTCGTACAGTCGCCATATTATTTTTTTCTAAAAAAAATATAGCCAGTGTCACTCGGGATGCTGTAAGGATTCCAACGATACCCCATGTATCCAAATCAGTTCAGGCATTTAGAAGTTATGGTGGAATAAAGAAACTCACAGACCCACAAACATACATGAACCCTGAACACATTACACTCTTTTTGCTTTGGGCAGTCGTGTAAAAAACGGCCACTTTTAGCAGTTTTGCTATCTACTTCTAGCAGTAACTACCAGTGGCGAGGGGTGAAATTATGGCGAAGGTAAGCCGGTCTACAAAAATGATGTGATCTGCATAGTGGATTAGTGGGGTGGGATTTCTAAAAGGTAAGCCGACGGGAATCGGCTTGTATGGACTCTTCGCTACTGGTAACTACGAATGAATGTAACGGTACCGTCAAAACAAAAATACTAGACTGTGGTGTGGGCCCTAAAAATTCCACGTAAAACATTATTAAAATTGTAAATTAGAATTAAAATTATTAAAATTGTAAATTAGAAAAAAGCGCGGCGCTACTTTCGCTCAAGGTGCCATAATAGGATGAAGTATTAGAATTTTTGATTGCCTGAAAAAAGATTTTTAAAAAAGTACGGGGGTAACAGCAGAATGGAGATGATTGTCACCAGTCACCACCTGCCACACAACCACAACACGTAGGTATTTAAAAAGAACGTTTCGAGATAAAATATCAAAACTGTGTCAGATCTTTGTTTTTAATAAGTACTTGTACTGTGTGTAAGTACTTGTAGTGTACCTACTTATTAAAAACAAGTATAATTGGTTGTGGCAGGTCGTGTCGTGGGATAAGGAATAAATCATTTGCTAAAAATTCTGATTTTTTTTCTAATACTTAGTAGCTTGACTCCTTGTGCAGTAATAAGAACAAGCGTTAAAAAGTAGATCAAATTGTATGTATGTTTAAAAAAAAACAACTGTTTCTGTCACAACAAAAAAGTTTTGTTACAATTTTGATAATTTTTCGAAATGATGATGATGTATTTTTTACCTATCTTCGCCATTTTGAAAAATTTAGAAAAACTGGCTTTTCTTTCGAAAAAATCAAAAATAGTTTTTGTTACCCACCACTCCGTAGGGTTGGTTTAAAAATAAACATGCGTTTGTAGGTAATTAAAACCTAAGTGGTGGGTTAATAATACTGTTTTTGTTTTTTGTACCCCTAATTAAATTTCCTACAAATTTTCTTCTGATAGGTACTTGTTTTCCTAGAATAGTCCTTAGAATTACAACTAAAGTAAGTAATAAAAAAAACTTTGCCTCACGCTTGCAGCAAATATCGATTTTGCTGCGAAGTTTACGTTTTCTGGAGAAGTGAAAAATATTATGTGTAAAGTAGGTAATTGTTTTTTAGCATTTATAAACCCCACCTTAATATAGTTACAATAAACGTAACACAGTTGTAAATTACGTAAGTAATTTAATACAAAAGCTCCTTTAACAATAAAGATAAATAAAGTAGGTAATTGTTTTTAAAATGACGAATGTTTGACAATTTAATACCTACAAACCTAAGTATAGGTACAGAATAGATATATGGTATAGGTAAAATAGTCAGTATAAATAACACAACACAACCTAAATCTATTTTTAACTAGGTACCTACTTAGAAGTAGGTAGGGTGGATATGCCTAACTCCAGCAGCAGATGAATTTGATTTCTTAAACGAAAGTTAAATACCCAATACCAGCCCCGGCTGATAATAGAAAGTTATTGAAAATCACCCAGTCAAACTCCAGCCCCCCTATTTTTTTCGAAATTAGTAAATTTAACTACAAACTAGTAACACAGAATACGCTAGTAATGTCAAAACGCTATATATCTAATCTATTACTAGTATCAAAGCTTAAAACCTAAAAAAATAGCATCTTGCTTTCGTAAACACACTTCCCAAAGTTCGCATCGATCGAGCTTTTATGCTGTTTTTCAAACATAGTCACCTCTACTCGGTCTCGGTGAACATTATTGCTCGTTGTGTGAGTTGTAGGTGACGTAACGGGGTAATAATGATTTTCCAACTTAGAGTATTAACTAGCGGTGTGGCTCCATTAAACAGTTTCCGATTTTCACTGTTTTTTAATGAAAGCAAAGCAAAAACTTTTGGGGGCTGGTAATAGGCATATTCACCCTACATAATATTTTTCATTGTATGTGAGATCTAGGGCGGGCGGGAGTGGCAAAGGAATGGTTTTGGATAGATAGATATACTTACTTATGGAATATTGGACGATTTTTGTAGGATGGTTTTAATAGCAGTAGTGGGTGCGGTATGCCGAAGCCATCCGCAACCCGCAAGGTGCCGCAAGGGCGCGCGACCTAAATTCGCTTATGGAGGACTTTTTTAATGAAGTTATTGTAGAAAAACATGGAATAAACGGGCGAAAAACTTTCATTTGTTTAGTTCTTGCGTTGTTGTCATACACACAGTATTGTCAGTGATGTCAGCAGCAGAGGTGACGTCACCGTCCGCCGGCCGGCCGTATGCCGAAGCACTGAACCGGTTCTATCATCGACCTCCAATTATGCTAATGCTGGTTCCACTCCACTCCTTCCTTCCCTCATAACATAAAGCAATGTGATATTGCTATGATAGGTAGGTACTAACCTCTAAATTGGGTCTGGTCTGACTCTGCTTACAATATACTATTGTTTTGTACCTAGCTAGTGCCTTAAAAATAATGATCAAACTTAGGTACCTACTTACAGAAAGTGTTTTTTTATACAAAACCTATTTTATTACCCACGACGGACGGAACGGAACGGAGGCGGTATATGCGTTTGGGGTTAGAGGTTGTGCGTTTGTTTGTTTGTTTGTGTGTTTGTCTGTTCCCCCATTTTCCTCGGAAACTACTGGGCCGATGCGGTTTTTTGAATTCAAAAGGTTTCATTTCAGAGCAGGTTCTTAAATATGTTTCATGGTGGTAGACCACCAGGGGGCGCTGCAGCAACCAGATAAGTCATGTTTGTCTATTACTATTTTCCTTGGAAACTACTGAGCCGATTACGATGCGGTTTTTTGCATTCAAAAGGTTTCATTTCAGAGCAGGTTCTTAAACATGTTTCATGGTGATAGATCACCAGGGGGCGCTGCAGCAGCCAGATAAGTCACACTTGAAAAGTTTTTAAAAACTACTCAACTGATTTCGATGCGGTTTTCTGTAATGGGTTTGTAGGATATTGGCGATGGTTTTTAGATAAGTGTTATGGTGTTTAGCCGCTAGGGGGCGCTGCAGTTATCACTTTCCCATTTATCTCCAGAGCGGTTTGACCGATTTAGATGCAGTTTTCAGAGTAGGTATCGTATGGATTCTTTGAAAAGTTTAAAATAAAAAAGCAAAATTAAAAATTTTGAAAAACCCACGACGATTAAAATTGTTAAGTACTTTTAATTGAAAAAGAGTAAAATAAGTTTTACGAAAATCCTCGACTAAAAGTGATGTAGGTACTATATATATTTATCCACCTATTCATTAATTACAAACGCAAGAAAAATCCGTCGGGGCTGCCATTGCCATCTCTCTAAAGTAAATATTAGCTCATTTGGGGGCAGGTAATGGCAGCCCCTACGGATTTTTCTTGCGTTTGTAATTTATGAATGGGTGGATAAATATATTATAGTACCTACATCACTTTTAGTCGAGGGATTTTCGTAAAACTTATTTTTATGATTTATGAAAAGAACACTTTCTGTAAGTTTCATTATTTTGAGAGCAGGTTCAAAAATTATATAGAATTTTTGTATCGATACAGTTTTTCGATTTTTTCTAAATGGCGGAGATTTGAAAAAAAACATATTTCAGTTCGGCTTTCAAGCGCTGTCTGTTTTCCTCTACAAGCGCTGTCTGTTTCGCATTTCTTTTCTCAAGCGATTCTCGTGAAATTTTGTGAGCAGGTTCGAAAACTATAAAGATTTTTTTGACGAGCTAGTGTTTCGAAATTTTTAAAAATGGTAAAGATATGAAAAAATAAACATTTCAGTCCGGTTTTCCGGCGCTGGCTGCTCTCCTCTAGCATTTCTCAACCGACTCTCGTGAAATTTTGTGAGCAGGTTTGTGAAGTGAAGTGAAATATATTTTATTTAAATAAGCTCACATAATAAGCATTTTTAAATCGTCAATTCTTTTACCCTACCACCCATTATGACGTCTTTTAACTGACAAGAAAAATGGGCGCAAAAAACTTGTCAGCTTTATCAATCAGATGGAACGATATTTACAAATATGTATATCGTTTCCAGACTTTATATTAACAAAGATTAACAAATAAATAACATTATTGAATTAGCTCATTTCTTAATGAGTTTCAAATTTCTTAATCAATTTACAGATTTTAAGCTAAATTCAAAGTTTGAACTTGTTATTCAGTCTAGGCTGTTACAATAAATAAAAATAAAAGAAAAACATACAATTCAATATGCATTAAGATAGGTAGTCAGAAGCAGACCCATTCCCACTGGCAGCACCAGTTCCCGAACATGACGCATGAACCAGCCATCTCTTCGCTCAACCATATTTGAGCCTCATACGACACCACCGCAGAAATGATTAAAGAGAGCATGACATACTAAGACTACCTATGTTAAGGCATCGAATTGAAAATTTATATCCAAAAGCTTTTCATAGGTCTTTCACTAAACTACTGACTATAGAAAGTAAAAATATTGCAATTAAATAAATCAAAACAAGGTAAGCTATTAAGAATTATATTTTTTGAGTAAGAAGTGCCATACATACAGACAATATAAAACAGATCTTTTATATACGAGTTATACGACGCCCTTAATACAAGCAGACAGAAGCAGACCCATTCCCACTGGCAGCACCCGTTCACGAGCATGACGCATGAACCAGCCATCGCTTCGCTCAACCATATTTGAGGGAACGTAACGACCCGCCTCACACGACACCACCGCAGAAATGTTTGAAGTGAGCATGACATACTAAAGCTAAGACGACGCCTCGTGAAAAAATTTTTTTACAGGCACCGCCCACTCACCCCTCGTATCCCATAATGACATTCTGCCTTCAATCGTAAAGTTTGATTTTCGCGCCAAATGCCTGTGAGGTTTCATCGAAAGTTTAAAGAAGAAGAATAGAGAAACGATGGAGTCGCAATACATTGTATTTAGAACATTTTCTTTGATAATTTAGGTATCTTCAAATTGAATGAAAAATGAAAATGAATACAAATACCTAACAATAGTTTATTAATTGTAAAAAAATACTATTATTATTAATAAAGTTGTACCATTCGGCGTTTTTCAATACATTTGCGAAAAACAGATTTGTAACTTTTGCGACAGAGGTCCATTTGGGGCCATCCATAAATTACGTCACACGTTAAGGGGGTCGACGACGTGTGGAGGGGTCCTAAATTCGTCAGTTCCAATTCAATAATTATTACTAGATATAAATCGTAAAATATGTGACGCCATCGTTTCTAGTTTTGCCCTTCAGAAGTGCGAGAAAAATAGTTTTAGAATTTTTAAAGCAATATTTATGGAGAAATGGAGAATGTGACGTCACTAAGGGTTTTTTACATTTCATTTAAATGTAAAAAACCCTTAGTGACGTCACAGCTCGGCACGGCGAAACACACACCTTTGCTCACATTTTTTTATCTGGCCTACCCACATAAAAAAAATAGGCCATTCAAAATGTCACATAAAGAGAAATGGGCAAAAGACGCGTTTAAGCCCGACCATTGGGTTTAAACACATAATTCCCCCCCTCCCCTCCCCGTAGGAGCTAAATTTAATTAAACAGATTTTATGCAATATGTTGTGTTTAAAATGAAGATTATTGAATTTACTCAAAAAAGCTTGTAATATGGTAATTATTTTGACAACCTTCTTTGAACAAAGTCGAGGTTGCCGCGCTCCTCCGATGGTGACGCAGCAAAGTTGTATGGGATATCATTATTGTCGAGTTTTAGCCACCAGCAATTTCCTTTGAGAATCCATTACTGTCGAGTTTTTTTTCAAACATAGTTGGCTGAAAATACAACATTGTACAACGCACTTGACGTCGTTCATAAACACATCCCGCTCGCACACTATACGCCACACCTATCGCTCTCTCATTCACACTTGTTGTGGTAAGCGTGGTGAGCCGCCATTTTCAATCCCATTCTTTTTCTGCGCGTGTGTTGTATTATTGTATGTAGGGGGCGATGCGGGCGACGGGCGACGAACGCCTGCCGCTCGCACCTCTCACGACCCCCGTTCTCGTCTCCCCTCGCGCCTCTGTGCCCCGCAGGCGAGGACTCATTTAACGTGTGCGTCACCCCAGCAAAAAGTTGTGCTTTAGAGAGATGAGACCTTATCAGATAATTAGTGTGTCATGAAGAGAAATTTGTTTACTAATAGCAAAATTTGTGTGAATTGTAGTTTTTAAGATATTTGAGAAAAACTGATTTTGCTGGGGTCACGTTTTAAACATTACCCTGGCAAAAAAAGTTGTTTCAGCCTGGAACCAAATACATTGATAGATAGCTTTTGTTGCATAGTAAATGTTAGCAAATAGCAAAAATTGTGTGTGTTATGGTTCTTGAGTAATTTAAGTTTTTGCTGGGGTAACGTTTTGGGATTTCCCAGATCTCGAAAACGGTTCAACGCAGAAGTTTGAAAAAAATGCCACTAAGAGACCTTAATTTGTTTAAACGTTAATTTTTTATTTGGTTGTCGCAAACCAACGTAATTAAATGGTTTCGAAAAACAGAAAAAACTAATTTGGAAGTAAACAAGTGCACTTATAATTAAATAAACAGCTGTAAAAAATAGCCGTGGTAGACACTTACTACGTCAAGAATTTTAGGCTTTGTTACTTTACACGATATAAAGATATAAACAAATTTGATAAATTTTAGACCGGTCGTACTTTAGCGATCGAATACACAGTTTCCATAACATTAAGACACATGGCATACATTAAACAAATTTAAGTAATTCATTAACATTCCTTCCTGTTAATTTCAGCTTTCAATTACGCCTATCATGAAAGTTTTAACAAAAACAAGATTAAGACAGCAATTCTTGAATAAGCCGACCAAATTGTAAAGGTCACTAAAAAGCGACCGCGCCATTCATTAGCGTAACCATCTTAAATGAACGGGATGCTATGGATCTTTTGTTAGTACAGTTGCGTACAAAAGTTTGCTGGTCGGATTATCTTTAAATATAAAATAAGTATCGGGAAAACTCACGATTGGCTAGGCCGATTTTGGTTTTTAAATGTTTGTCGTATTCCAGGGGAAGGTTTAAGCGGTAAAAAATATATATGAAAAAAGTGCGAGGTAGTTCCCGTAAAAACTTACGGGTAAATGTTTTTACCTGTCAAACATAGTGGTCACTGGATTGACATGAGTAGGTTTGGTATTAAAATAAAACATTTGGTTTGATCAAACAGAAGCAATAAATTACTATAAATTTATATATTGATACTGACCAATAAATCACACTATAAATTGCTTACCGAGATTATTACCTACTTAGGTTTAGATTATTATTTACATTTATTTATGGTTGAGTGCCTTCAAAGTTTTAACTTTCGTGAATCATTCATTACATTCTTTAAAACTACTATTAATCGCGTAAATGTATTCTTTGATATTAATAAACACGATATTAATTTATAAAATAGAAAACTAGTAAAATCTTTGCAATATGAATAACACTTTTCTTCATAACTGTACAAAACATCGGATGCTAAGCTGCTAATTTGCGAAGATAACCCGTACGTATGGTGCGGTCGCTTTTTAGTGACCTTTACAATTTGGTCGGCTTATTCAAGAATTGCTGTCTCAATCTTGTTTTTGTTAAAACTTTCATGATAGGCGTAATTGAAAGCTGAAATTAACAGGAAGGAATGTTAATGAATTACTTAAATTTGTTTAATGTATGCCATGTGTCTTAATGTTATGGAAACTGTGTATTCGATCGCTAAAGCACGACCGGTCTAAAATTTATCAAATTTGTTTATATCTTTATATCCTGTAAAGTTACAAAACCTAAAATTCTTGACGTAATAAGTGTCTACCACGGCTATTTTTTACAGCTGTTTATTTAATTATAAGTGTACTAGTTAACTTGCAAATTCGTTTTTTCTGTTTTTAGAAACTATTTAATTACGTTGGTTTGCGACAACCAAATCAAAAACTAACGTTTAAACAAATTTAAACAAATTAAGGTCTCTTAGTGTCCGGGCACGAAAACTGCGACGGCGGAGCGGCAGCGGGGCGGCGCGACAGCGGAGCGGCGGCGATGCATTCAACAGTATGGCACAGTATGGAGACGCGCACGAAACGGGCGGTGGCGGCGCGGGGCGACGAGCGATGCACGGGCGGGAGGAGAGCGACGAAAACAAATGAACAAACTAGTTGGATTTGGTAGCCCGCGATTACAGTAGTGTTGTGTTGAATAATATAATAGTGTCTGTTTGATTACTAGGTAGTACCTATTTATTCAGTATGGATGTCGGCATCTTGGACATCATTTAAAAAACACAAGATGAGCAAAGAATCCGGTTTTGAAACTAGTTAACGCCTATACTTAGACCATTTTTTCGAACTAAATAAATTTTTTAGACATAGGATATATTTCGTCCTTTGAATATTTTTCGGTATTGATTTAACAAGAAATTGTTTCCATAGCAACATCACTTTTGACACATCAATAGAAATAAAAAAAAATAAGAAGTTACTTTAGTGGTATACCGTGGTCCTACCAGTAGGTCAAATCGGTAGGTCCACGGGCCCTTAATGGTATTTAGCCCATCTGTCACAACACTACTAGCGCGGCTGACCGACCGCTAAGTTTCGTGCCCACGTTCTCATCGCCCCGCCCCGCCGCCGCTCCGCTGCCGCGCCGCCCCGCCACCGCTCGGCCGCCGCCACTTTCGTGTCCGGACACTTAGTGGTATTTTTTTCAAACTTCTGCGTTGAACCGTTTTCGAGATCTGGGAAATCCCAAAACGTTACCCCAGCAAAAACTTAAATAACTCAAGAACCATAACACACACAATTTTTGCTATTTGCTAACATTTACCATGCAACAAAAGCTATCTATTCATGTATTTGGTTCCAGGCTGAAAAGGGTAATGTTTAGAACGTGACCCCAGCAAAATCTGTTTTTCTTAAATATCTTAAAACTACAATTCACACAAATTTTGCTATTAGTAAACAAATTTCTCCTCATGACACACTAATTATCTGATAAGGTCTCATCTCTCTAAAGCACAACTTTTTGCTGGGGTAACGCACACCATTTAACCGGTCGGCCTATAGTACCAATACGAACAAGAATTGTTAACGACATAATCGCCTAAAACGTCACGTTTTCGAGTTGTAAGCTATTAAAGTTGAACTGGTGGCGACACCACTGGGTAGATTTGAAGCTAAAATAAAACGTAGATATGGGCTCTAGAATATTGTTTTATGGTCATCTAGGTCCCGTCTAAGTTGCTACGGGTGAGCCGATTTTTTCTAATATTTTTCATTATTTATTCATCTATAAAACAGCTTATGTCACTTTGTTAGATACCTACTTATTTTAGCGTGCGCATGATGCGTGCCTAAATAAATAACGTAATAATGCGAGACGTAAGTATTCGTTTTGAGATTATTTATTATTATTGCTATTCTTTTTGCTTTGCCGTTGTCGCGTAAAGAGACTAATGATTCTGCAAAATAATAATATTTGTTCACGATCGAAACTTGTAAAAGTTAAAAGTTGTACCACGGGTCGGGAAAGAAATTTTATTTCACAATATTTATTAGTTTATTGTTTTGTTACGCAATGGCGACTCTTGGAAGGTTTGTTCTGTTGATAATTTTCATCTCCTAAAAATAGGTTGGATAAGTATTAGAGACTCTTTGTCTTTGAAATATGAGAGAAATTAAAACTGTCATTGTCAGTATACTGTCATTTTACGTGTTTTGGCTGGTAAATTTTTGGAGCGCTCAAGCACAGGTCTGTCCTCAAGGAAGGCTCGCGGCCGTCTGAAATTTCGGTGCAAAGAGGTAAAGTAATATAGCTTCCCAGCGCAAAGAAAGGGACAACAATAGCGCACGCATTCCGAAATAAAATAACGTAAGCGACATTATGAAAATAGTTGATTTATTAAAAAACTAAATTATTTTTGAAAAAATTGGTTTTATCAAAAGTTGGAACTATTTATTACTTATCTTATTAACATAATTTCAGTTCAAACTATGAGTCCGTTTGCTTACAGTACTGCAAAAATGATATGAGAGGCATCAACTTTGGATTTTTTTTCTATCGAGAAAATTGTTTCCATTCATGTTTTGAGCTTGATCAAAAAATTTTGTTATTAGTCTATTTTAACATATTCCAAAATTAGAACAATAGTAGTAGGATCAATAGGACTAAATCTAAATTGAAAACCATGAAAATCCACGAGGTATCCTCTTAGTCAAGAAGCCAGAAGTACGTTTTTAAGTAGGTAGGATACTTCTCACAATTTTATACTTAGAAAAGAAAATCACGATTCGAGTTTAATTAAAGGACTTTTATCTAGACCTATGAAAGAACCCCGGACTTTTTCTAATCAATACTGAGGTATTAGAGTAATAATTAACAATACAAAAGCTATGCCCATGCCTTTTTATCCTTCAAATAATCGTCAACAGTGTAATAACCTTTACTCATTAAATTGGATTTAACAGTATTTTTAAATTTTTCCAAGGGCAGTTCTGTGACTTGTTGTGGTATCTTATTATAAAAGGTAATACATCTACACAAAGAAGAGCTTCCGGTTTTATGCAGTCTGCGCCTTGGAACAGCAAGTTTGTTCTTGTTTCTTGTATTGAGTTTATGAACATTACTATTTTTTACAAAGCTATCTAAATTTTTCTTTACATACATTATATTTTCATAGATGTATTGGGAAGCTACCGTTAATATTTTAATTTCTTTAAATAGGTCACGAAGAGTATCTTATCACGGTCACGAAGAGTTTGATAATTACCTAATATATAATTTTTCAGTCGAGTCAGTCATTAAAAATTTTTTTAACTGGTGGAGATATGTAAAAAAAGACGTAGGTATTTCAACAGTTTCAAAAAATTATCAAAAATGTAACAAAGCTTTTTGTAACCGCGTGCAAAGTAAATTTTGTTTTTTATTTTTAGAAGATTCCTCAATCAAAATATGTCTAGCCAATATTCGAAATTTGAAAATAAAAAAAGTTGCGACTTTGTGACAGAAACCTACCTAGGACCACGCTCCACTACTTACTTTGTGCTAGGACTGCGTATATTATTTGCACAGTACCTATAATACACTCGACGTCAGAAAAACTGCACCACTTTGACACTAAGTTTAGACTTGGCCATCTGCTATTGCTAGCTAACGTTTTATTGTGTAAATGTTGATATCTATTGAAAGTACATTAAATGAGCTTTTTTTTGATAATTGTTTGATTTAGTTAACATAACAGTTACCATAATTATACGATTAAAGCGTTATTGCTAGCGCCACCAGAAAAGGGAAGTAAAAGGGGTCAATTCAGGAAATGCGGGTAAATTCGATATCGAGATGATGGAGAAAACACACTTCAACAGTTCAATTAAAAAAAGGAATACCCAAGATGGATACTGTTGCCCATGAAGTTACTCAAATATTGCAAAAAAATTCGGCAATGTAAGTGCTCGGAAACTCAATCTCAGTAATTGATTCCGTTCGACGAGTATTCCAACGGTTTCTAAAGACTGTTGGCTATGTCCGAAGGGGAAGAAGTATATATAATAACACTTATCATTAAATTATATAGGTACTTTTAAACCATAGACTTAGAAAATTTTTCGCTACAATGTTTTTAACGCGAGGTCACAGCTCACGGGGACACAGTTAATAACTCTACCAAATTATCTTTCAGGAATTCAGGATAAATAAAAAACCCTGGCCTAATAGGACTTTTATTTTTCTAGGCTAGATACTCTATCCGTTGTCATGAATACCCAGAAATATTGCATATATTTTAGTTAATAATTATAAAAGTTAATATTTAAATATCAAAATTTTATTTTATTACACTGTAGGAATCCTTTTGTAAGCATAGGTCGAGAACATGTTATTTTCATAAGGTATAGGTATGACAATAGCAACGTGCCAAAATTAATGTTGACTAAATGGTAGGTAAGATAAGAACCTAATGGGCAATGTCCGAAAAAATTAAATCGGCTGATTAATTTTTTATAATAATGTAGGAATAAGGTCCCTTATTGTAATAGAAAAAAAAATTAGAATTTTTAGTTGCGTGAAAAAATAAAAAAATAAAAAGTCTCTTCGACTTCACAAATGTACGAAAGTTAAGCAGAATGGAGATTATACCTTTGCCACAACCACAACAAGGTTTTAAAAAAAAAAGTTTCCATACAAAATGTAAGATTTTTTTTAAAACGTTTTGTGGTAGCGGCAAAGGTATAAACTCCATTCTGCTGTTACTTTCGTACATTTGTGAAGTCGAAGAGATTTTAATTTTATGCAACCGAAAATTCTGTAACTTTTTTCTATTACTAAGTGACCTTATTCCTTACCTATGAAAAAATATTGAGCTCATTTGATTTTTTTCGGACGTTCCCCATTGTCAACATATTATTAGGTAGGTACGTATCTACCAATCACACAAGACACGACTTCGCTGAACATTATAATTTTATTAGGAGCAAAAAACTCTCGGTTTAAATGACATCACGCACGACTTCCGTTGAAGCGCTAATAAAACTTTATTAAAGTTTTGCCGTTGGATTCTACTCTACTATGCCGTTGGTGTCATGTTGTGTGGGAGGGAGGGGAGGGGAAACTGCGATACCTGCCCCCTGATTTTGTGACTTTGTTACTTCAACTCTGACAGAAATCGCAGTTACATTGCTGTTTTAGTAAAAACCAATGTGACAACTATCTTACTTAAAGCAGCAATCTAAGGTTTCAATCGATTTCTATCAAGAATTGTTAGCAACAGAGTTACGTAATCAAGGGGACCTATATTTTGTTGTTGTAGGTAGTAGGTACCATAGAAAAATCAAATTTTACTATGGTAGTACCTAGATTTCATTTGTTACCTCATCAAAAGTATCTCCACAACCAACCATACTACAAGACTACAACCTCATAAACTGAAAAAATTTTTTTCAGACTGCAGCACTTGTACTATTATGTATTCTGTGCTGCAGCGTAGGTTACAAAATAGTAATTTTCAACCGATTCTCGTGAAATTTTATTTAGATACATTTCAGCCATTTAGAAAAAATTTCAAAAATATCACAAACGCATGTAAAGATACTTTTTCCTTCGTAAGTAGGTAGATACCTAGGTACCATAAGTTTTTCATAAAGTTAATCAAACAAAAATACTGTTATTTTTTTTTTCAATAAACAGATGCGACTCGAGTTTTCTTAATTCTTGCACGTCAATGTAATTAAGTAAATCATGAAAGTGTATGGTAAGAGTATGAAACAAAGCAATGACGATGGCCCAGTTTCCCGGAGCGTGACAACGAACGCACTTCTCTTATCGGCGCACCTACCCTGCGTAGCGTACAAGCCGCGACGGCCGACGACGCTCGAGCCACCTCGAACTCTCGTCACGCTGGAAGTCGCAACACAACACGCAGGTTCAACGAACTTGCTAAAATATTCGGCACCATACTTTTAGCGTAATAACGAATCCTTACCACTTCTAGAATACTCAGCAAGGCGCTTATAAATATGACGAGTGAGTTACTTTTTTACCCGACTGCAAAAAGGTTATGTTTTTCGCGTGTACCTACCTAATTCTTTATTAGGTACATCATATCTTTCAAACGGCTGATAGGATTTCTAAGATATCGTTAGTATTGTCTTGACGTTGACAGCCTAAGTGTTCTTAAGTAAGTGGCGTTCAAAAAACAAAAACAGCTTTTTGGCCGGCAACCGGCACTTTCACATTTTTACCAAAATGGATGATGTCCTTTTCGCTATCGCTTCGCTTCGAAACATGTATGGATTTAAGGTTTTAAAATTCGATTGTTAACGAAACCTTATGTCAACCCCATACATGTTTCGAAAGCAAAGCGATAACGAAGATTTGCGAATATTACTTTGGCTCAGCTCAGTTTCACGAGCTGAGGGCCTAGCCAAAGTACCTACCTAACATTTTGTAAATAAGTAGTACCTATGGGTAGGTACTTTTATGTCAAGATAAATAACTTTGTAGCATTGTTTGAAATAAATATTTTGATAGTTGCTTAAGAGATTAAGTTGCTTAAAAAAGTGATGTCACCCAATATTTATTTTTCTTGTTATTATTAAATATTTACATACAATAAATTAAATACTAGCTAGAGTTATGTTACCTTAGCTGTAGGACGTCTGTTTTGAATTTTTACTATATTTTTACCATAAAAGATGAAAGCGTTGTTTACAATAGTTTCTTGGTGTTGGTGACTTGTACTATTATTTATTCTGTGGTTGGTGCGTAAGTTACCAAAGACGTCTCTGTTTGCTTGAATCAGCTGTTATTTTGTGAAGCAAAAAGAAATTGCAAAAGAACTAGGTATTATTTATAGGTACTTATGTAAGTACAATAATTTTGAAAGCAATAAACATATTTTATAATTAATTATTATATTAAAAAAAATAGGTACTAGAAAAAATCGACTCACCCGTAGCACCTAGCACCTCAGACGATACTCGAACCCGCACCCATTGGGATTCCGGCCCAATCCACTGACCAATTATGCTACTGAGTCATAATAATTGGTCAGTCAAAATTTGTTCTAATTTATATTAATTATCTTAATATAAAAATAGCATTGTGAATGCCTAAAATCTAAAAAAGTAATAAACTTGAGTCATGCATTTTTATTTAAATGAGCTTCAAAGTACTTATTTCAATAATATTTATTTCAGTCTTCACAATAACGTTTATTTATGATAGGTTCGTAACCTTATTCATTATGTATTCATTCACACTACAAATTCGATGCTCGACATTTGGCCCTTGTGCGATAGTGGTGCTAAATGAATCAAATAAAATCTTCGTGAACGGCACAAGAATACGTGATATTATCGTCATCGTTAATAACGCCATAAAAACTTATTAATATCGTTCCTTGGACCGCTTGGACGGAAGTTTACATCACCCATTATTATTAAGTTTGCCAGCCATTACTTATTTTCTAAATGTGCAGACATTGCCATAGCTTTCGGAATGTTTTTTTAGTAAACATGGCGGGCGTGCGAGGATCGGCGACAGGCCTTGCCGTTTATAGCGATGACGACATTCTGTACCCCACTCCCCCCTCGGCCCAATCCCACTTCTTATGTGAGGGTCAAATGCAATTCCTTTTTGGTAGGTAATATACGAACCTGTTTGCTACCCGGTCAACGTCTTTAAAAATGTAACAGAACAAAACAACTGAATCGAGCCAGTCACCAAATTGAAAGCTAAGGTAGCCTTATGTAAAGTACAGTCAACGGCACGTCAGACTATATATGTTGACCTTGAAATTACGTAATAAGAGCTGTTTTAGTAGTTCAACAATATAACTTAGGTACTAAACTGTAGTTCTGTGCTGTGCTGTCGACACTGTCGTGCTTACATTTTCGGTTCACCGTTGCCTTGTAGCACAGTTTAAACTGTGGTTGTATTAATGCATTTTAAAATACAATTAAACTTAAAGAATGGCCACCTTAAAGAGCCACACCTTCTTTAGGTGGCTTTTCTTTAAGCTAGCTCAATAAAAGAAATAAACCAAAAGAGAATCCATATCAAAACTCTATAAGTATCAAAACCTTCAAATAACAGGAAAATCTTGACGAGTTCATCTCAAAACTGGACTGAACAGGTGCTTACTGCTTAGTATTCCTCGATTGGCTAGCTGGTTACGTATATGGAGAACTAGTAACTTGTACAAAAACGTATTCAATCGCCGTGTTCCAATTTCCAGTGCTTGACTGCTTTATCGATTTGCTTACCAACGTTATATAAATACTTATACGTACCATTGTAGGGCGAGCAGATGTGCGTTCAATCAATGAAATACTTTGAGATTTTAGCAAAGTAACAAAAAAATATTTAATTTAAAGTACCTACCTACCTGCCCATCAATTGGATTTTCTTCTGTGGTATCAGTAAAGGACACCATAAATCAAATCATTTATTTGTTCAATCATCGCATCAACAACAAAGAAAACTTTTTCAGTAGAGTTCCAGTTCAACTTAAATGTTTCGTATCTTTTTATGTATGTTATGACGAATCTAGCAATCAATGTTAATTTGGTACCTACTAGGTACCTAAGATTTAAAATCATTTTCAGAGTCAAAAAAGAGTGATAAACTGAAATTATATTTTTATTTTTGGAAGATAGGTTCCTCGAATACGAACTATGCAGTTGAATTTTATTTCCTCCATGTTTACATTTTCAAGTTGTAAATCAGCATGATAGAGCTTTCCAAAAACCTACCCTAATGCATGAGTATGGTATGCTAGATCTAGCTAGCATATAGCTAGATAATATGTCTGCTGTGAGGAATGAAGTAATCAATGATTACGAGGCGATGGTTCATTCTTGCGTGGGTGACGTTACGACATCATTTCATTTGCATCAACGCAGCCAGTCAAAAGATAATGATTTTACATCCGTCATTAACTTATGCGTAACTCCTTTTAAAGTTTTAAGATCCTCTTTATTCTTAAAGACATTTTATTTAGCATTATTGAATCTCTAATCCAGCACAACACTCACACAGATGGCGTGCTAGCCAAAGATTTTAAATCGGTGCTCGCGTTGTCTTTGGCCAAGTTCTGTTCATGAACGCCTACTTTTCAATAACTTTAGGCTTAGTAAAAAAAGAAGCAAGTTTATAAACATTTCATTCTAGTTCGCGCAGTTATTATTAGACTAAAGTTTTCCGAAAATACTTATTATTCTGTATAGAAAAAATAAGTAGGTAGTTAATTTTTTCAGGATAGACAATTTATTTTTCGATTGAAAGAAAATTCTGTTCCGTGTCTCTATTACACAAACTTAATCTTAATTATTATGAGTACCTACCTATCAGTTATTATGTAACTAAACTAGCAAAAATGTGAAATTATGGATTATCGTAAGTTTTTCGCGTACTTGCCGTAAAGAAAAAGATCAAAGGAAAAGTCGTTAGTGAAACTTATTTAACTAACTAAGCACCATCGAGATTTTTTTTTTGCTGCAAGTTATGTACTGCCCACACAAAATGTTGAAATATACCTAATTAGATAAAGTTATTTTTTATTATTTTCTGCCTCCCAATGAATATAGGACTAGTATAGAATTATTTACTGTAGTATAAGTTATTAGTATGGCGAAATCTTGGACAGCTTTTGCATTCCAGTTTATTTTGGTTAAAGCAGAAAAAACCCTTAGATCTTATTTTGAAGAACTGGGAGTTTGTAGAGCCAGAGTTTCGCAAGGCTCTCATCTTGGACCATTGCTGTTTAATGTCGTTATTAATTACATAAGCAATGACTTATATAAATATATAGATAAACAGGGTTATTTGTAAAACACCAACAACCTCGCTGGAGTAGATAACTAACATCATAAACAACAACATTTGTTCTACGAATTTTACGAAGACAAAAAACATCGACTTTCCTGACAAATGTCCGAACTGATCGAGCTTTGTATGAAAAGTCGGATTTATTTGTCTGTTTTTGGAAAAGTTGTAGAATAAATGTTGTTGTTTATGATGTTAGAAATCTACTCCTGCGAGGTTGTTGCTGTTTTACAAATAAGCCTGAATAGTATAAATAATATTCTATTCTTTTCTATTTTCAAATGCATAAGGACTCCTCTAGATTGCCTCTTGTTGCAAAAGGAAATTGCTGATGCACTTTGTGAATACTAGGATAATATAATAACTTTTTATTTTTGAAAAGCAAAAAGTGCAATATCATCTCAATTTCCCGGAAAAAGAGCCATATTCCCTGTTACTACAAAATTTATAAAACTATTATTGCTACAGTGAATGAATTGGGAGACTTGGGAGTTTATTTCGTAAGAACTCGCAAGCCTATCGTATGCTCGTTTTGGACTGGTATAAGGACTGGCGAAGATTTCACCCGTCGACCCCACTGTTCAACCATCAATCAACCTCCTGTATATGCGTACCTATGTTCATTCTATTCTATAAAAATATGTTTCCACGGTCTAGAATTCTTAACATAAAAAATAGATCTGCTTTAGATAGGATTAATAAAAAAAATCACAGGTAAAAACTAGCATGTGTCAAACTCTAATGGTAAAAGTCCGAAAAATTTTCTACCTTTAATAAAATCCTTACATTTCCAACTCGTGTTGGTAAATCTTAGGATTTTCCAGTATAACCTAAGATTAACAAATATACGGGCTTTTACAGTAACATAATATATTCCAAACAAAGAAAATAATTTGATCGGCGTCGCACCATCGCATCACCTCGGACGTGCCCTGCCCTACTCGCTTAATTAAACAAATAACCTGTGGTCACGCAACTTTATTTCAGACTATTTCAGTTCAACATCAACGATGTCTGAAAAAATTTAACCATTAAATTCCAATTATGCCATTCCACTGAGAATATTATTAGGTAGGTACGCGAATAAACTATTTCCATCAAATTATCATAACATATTTCGAATACCTTACACCCAACTAGCAAAGAGATCGTTTAAGCAATCACTCTCACGACTATGGATCGTAAAACACTCGTATGAAAGATCCTATCATTTCAAAAAGCAGTATAAAAGCAGCTTTCTAGATCTTTCAGCATTCAATGCTTTTTGGTTCTATAAACATGTCTAGAAAACGTGGACTCGACGAATTCATATCGCATTTACTGGACAATTGTATAAAGATATCTCTCAATCGCATTCAGACAACCGTTAGTCTTATGACAGGTCTTTAATAGCAACCAAATTTCTAATTTGTCGTAAAACTAGCTTTTATAGCACCATCTTTCGTCACTTAATTTTTACAGCATTATTGTGGAGTAAAAGCTGTTCATTCAACAAAATAGCTTCTCAGTTACTATTACAGCATCTAATGTCATAATCATAGCAATCGGCAAGGCTTTAATTCGACTTTACTATTAAAGTTGAGAAAACGCTTTCAAATTATCTACTACAGGCCCAAAGGTGCCCAAAGATAATTTTGGAAGCCATCATGCAGCATAATAGTGGTATGAAAGTTAAATAAAATCTTTTACAGCAGTGTGGAAAATGGACAATAATCGGTGGAAAAAACTTAAAAGAAGTGAGGGTTCCGACGGAAAGTTAATGAGATGTTGAAACAATCAACATCAACCAACGGATGAATAACAAATACTTAATATAAGTGCAGATTCAGTAGGAAATATTACGCTAATACAGATTGTTTGTAAACCGTATGATAGATTGACGATTTAACATTGTGCTAAGGAACCCTAAACTAACTGCAATGGCGCTCTTAGAAGTCGTAAAATGGAAACCTCATTTCTATTTTTCGGCTAAGAGCTGAGTGAATGCTTTGTAATGATAATTGAAATGCTATTAATGGCGAATTAATTTTATCTATTATATTAATATTATTTGCGATTCATTAGTTACCAGAAATCTTGTGGCCCATGAAAATATTAACTACAAATGTAAAGATTATAGACGAAAAAATTAATTCCGCATATGAAAGTAAGACTTATGAGCTAACTTTAATAGCTTACCTTTATTGTCATTATGGCTGTAAAATCGTAAAGGTATACTTAGCATGACCATAATAAGGCAACATACATTTATTTTTATTTCCTTCGTTTATGCGAACACAACACAACAGTGACAACAACGGTCTATGAGTGCTGCTTGGTTGCATTTACACGATCAAAGTGTCGAGTGATTGTAACCGCACTGCTATTATTACCACTAATAAGTCGAATGAAAGAGGTTCTACTGACTATTATAGCACCAGTAGCACTTGAGTTGCGATTACTCTACATTCTTTCAACTAAAACGCAGTTCAGACGATAATCTTACGATATTTACAGCATTTAAAGCAGAGAGAAGTGCGCCCAAATCGCGTTGAGAGAACGTTCACAGATCGTTTACTCAACATTTTGTAAGTCCGTCACACTACTAATAGCTGAAATAGAAACGTGCTGCTGATTTTTTTACGACATATTTTGCTAGTTGGGCAAAAACTGATTTCCAGGAAAACTACTTACCTTACCTATTCGCGTAGTATAATTTTCTTTGCCTGCATTGAATTTTTTTTCTTAATTTATAGAAAACAAAAAATGACATCACAATTGTTATTGGCGCGATGCCACCAGCTGGCCCGCTACCAGTCATAAAAAAATCGGTTGATTGTTTACGTTTACATGACTTTAAACAGTTGTAACCCAGTTTCCCTTTCCTCCATAAAAAAAGTAAAATGAGAAAAAGGGTGACCAAACCTACATAATTTCTCTTCGTTCACTTTGGTGATTACTGATTATAGTAATTATACTGGTACGGTAACCAGTTACAAGAGAAGACTTTTCGTTCACTGTTTGGTAACTTTGTGAGAGAAGAATAATAATTATTGTTCCACTTTTATAACTTTTTGTTAGTTATTTGTGATTTCTCTTCCATGAAAAATCCCTGAGAAAATGTGGAATTTAGGATTTCTTAACTCTTAACGATTTGCATCGAAGATCTGTAAACTCCAAAAGACTACTTGCTCAGGTACTTTATTTACTTACCTAGCAGGGGCGTCACCAAGGGTGGGCAGGAAGGGGCAACTGCCCCCCGAATGTAGCCAACTGCAAAGTAACCAAAGTTTTGAGGCCGTGCAACTTGCTTTTCCGATAAATCCCGCATCTCAAAAGTCTCAAAACTTGAATAAATTTACTAGGTGCTCTTGACTGTACCTACAATTCATATTTTTGCATTCTCCTGGATAATAAGCTCTCCAGCTTATACGTACCGAAGTACTTTTTTTTATTATTTCTTTATAATATCTCTTATGCTTTCAATTTTCAAGCCATACATATGACCATAGTGAACCCGATTACCTATGTATTCTGTGCCGAAAGTTGTAAAGTAAGCCTAGGCACAAAAACATTCTGCATTTCAATAAAACCGTTGACCCACCACCGTCGTCGTGCCATTAAAACTGGATTGCGTCATCGCAAAGAATATAGAGCCACGACACGACCTATTTTTACGTGAAATCGCTGTGCTGCTTGAAATCAAACAATAAAGCAACCATTATTAGATCGCTTAGGATTTTTACTTACTTACCATTAAATAATATCAGAATATTATAACGAATTCTGAATTCTACTAAGTATGAAATTGATCATTCAATGTTTATGCGACATTTTTTTCTTCTTTGATTAAATTAAATTTAAGATTTCTCAGCACGGCAGCATCTACATAGTATAAAAAAAGATTCCTCAGGACGGAAGCCATGCTCCGTTATTCCTCAAGATGCTGCGTGAACGGCGCGGCGGCTCTCATCTCATCTCTATGTTCATTGTCGACCGGAAAAATTACGTCGCAGCATAACAGGTTTTTTTTAAGCCCAGCAAAATATAAATTTGTTCCTTTAAGTATTCAGTATGAATCCAAGCATTATTAAAATCATAATTTGTACTATTAATTTTATTCTGTGTTAAAAGGTTGGGAACATTATATTACCACAGAATAAATAATAGTACAAGTATATTACTTAGGAATGTATACCTGTATATTTTTGTAGGAAAATGTACTTCATTGAGAAAGCTGTGAGTGAGACCAAACAATAATAAAAAAACCTACATCGGCAGATTCGGCAGACTCTTGGCGGTTGTTTCATTCAACCTTCTGCATTCAACATATAACTCATTGCTCGTTGTCTTCTGCCTGTCCAACAACTACCAAATAGGTCTCAATTGCTCTAAATCACTTTATTTGGCGGCACAGATGGTCACCAGGCGGTTTGGTCCTTGCGTCTCGTTTAAAAATAAGTACGGGTAGGTACTGGCGCACTAATTTTGTGCTAGCGTTACCGAGATCACAATAGATGTTCTTGTTCATGAATGATATACCTACTCCAACTGTCTGGGACAGTCGCGAGTCTCCGTTAGTGTTAGCATCTAAATAAACGGCCGTGGCCCCAATTCCGTGTATCACTCTGCTAGCGTTGTCAATTAATTCGATGATGCCATAATCCGTAAATGTGAATTCCATAAATCAATGTCAATTAGTTAGGTAGTGATGAGAATGAAGGTAATTTAAAATAGCGAGCGTTCATTTTTATTTTTTTGTTTCAGATGCAAAAAATGCGAGTGGATGACTGGATTTTGTCTCTACTGTAGGCGCATACAGCATTTGGCAATTATGAAGACCCTAGTCAACAAGAACCTCATAACGCTAAAATGCGTATTGTTTTGCTTTTTATCAGGTAAGCAATTTCATATTTATAATTTGTTTAATGCTGTCATTCTTATAACCTTCACATTAAATTTGTTGTCAACTGTGGACCTAGTGCGAGTTGATGTTTTCACTTTTCACTATCGAAAACTATAGGATATGCTGCTCATAGTCAATGCGAGTGAAAGAGGGAAAACGATAGTTTTCGATAGCGAAAAGTGAAAACATCAACTCGCACTAGGCCCTCTGGACAGTAATACCTATGTATATGTATAGAAAAGAAATAGCATTTATGTACTAGATACCTTCTTTATACATACAGGGTTATTTGTAAAATACCAACAACCTCGCAGGAGTAGATTACCAACATCATAATAAACAACAACATAATATGAGCTACAATTTTTCCGAAAACACAGTAAAAATGACTTTTCTTATAAAACTCGATCAGTTGTTCGAATATTTATTCTGATTTCGGAAAAGTCGTAGCGTAGAACAAACGATGTTGTTTTTTGTGCGTTAGTAATCTAGGTACTCTGCGTACATTTCGATGTCTGCGTTGTTGTTCAAATAACCCTGTATAAAATATAACTCTTACCGGACTTTTACGTGCGTCGGTTTTAATAAACAAGTATCATCATGTAATAGACTATTTGACTAATTTTGGAAAACCATTTTAAATTATTCCTTATTACGTAATAAGCGCACCACATTGATATTTCTGGAAAAATCAATGTATTTTATAAAAAAATCTATGTTGAAGTTTAAAATTTTAAAATCGCGCCAAAAACGCTATGGCGCTGGACACGTGACTTGTTGACGTCATATGCCTGTAAACATTGTAATATCCATAGCCATTTGACAGCCATCAATCGCGGATCCTTGTCTATGGTCGTGTCAAACGCCTGAAGCCATATTTATTTACAGGCATGTGACGTCATCAGTCATCTTAGAGCGTTTTCGCCACAGAAATAAATTCAAAAATTATTGCATTTTTCTAGGTGAAATTAATCAATTAATAGACTTAATTTAGTCCATTTAATAGTTGAATATGTTTTTTTACGCCATTATCTGTTAGGATGACCATAATTTGTAGTATATTTTCAATGTTGTCAAATTGTCTATTGTGTAATTGATTTACCTAAACCATTAATCTTAATATTCCGAAGTTTGTTCTACGATTACATTTATTTATTAGATACACCATCAACAATATCACATAAGCGTATATTTTCAGAAATGTGATTAATGACAATTAGAAAAAGTATAGGTCCCAAAATTGAGCCCTCTGGGACTCCGGAGGTAGCAGTGATAGCAGTATTTCAAGGCTCTGTCTAATGTCATTGCTTATTCATATCCACAAGAAAATATTTATCTAGTTATACTACGCTTAATATAACCATCGTGTTTCAAATAGCCTTTATTATTTCTTTATTTCTTTATAAAAAAAATACATATCTACACCATATTATGCCCGCACGCATTTAGTAGTCCAACTGCCTCATACCATGATGGGTACCGACCGGCCGTTTGTCGATGAAAAAGTAGTTTTACTTCTTGATCGGCAATTCAGACGAGCGACACATCACATCGCAAACATAGTCGTGTGGTCTTGCTGTGTCGCAAGCTTCCTTCTAAGGAGTGCCAGCCGGAGTGATTTAGGGACCATTCACCTCGAACCTCGTGTCGACTATATCTCGATAGCTCACAGTCACAAAGCCCGCATTGAGATGATGATTGCGCGCACGCAATTTTATGGCCTCTTATCCACTGTTTTTTATTGATTTTTATGAGTATACTTCTTTTAAGTCGTTTTTCTGTCTGGTCTTTATTAAGATATAGTACTTATCCAAATAGTGATAGGTTTTTAAACAGTATTGTCATAGAATAGGTACTAAAAGTTATTACGTAAGCATTTGTGCTAAATAATTAGAGAACATCATGAATGAAATTGTATCTACCTAAATTCTTTGATTTTTTTCCCAACCTCCTTAAATCCGTCCGCGTGCGTACGAAGGTGGATTGATAAGTCCATGACTTTTTAATGAAGAAAAACTTTTTTTCGGAATATTTTGTTTTATTTCTGTACATAATCTTATTGTAGCTCAGCGTATTCAGTCCAACGAAGTTCCTACCTCTGCAACCCATTATTTTTTTCTTTCATCGCCTGAAAACTGGTAACTGAAATGAGGGTCCATTTCAGACATCACCTTTTGGCTTGATGAAAATCTTTGCCCGCCAAGACATTTATCAAGACATTTATTCATGTTTGGTAGGAGAAAATATCTCACTGGGGTTGAATCTAGAGAGTAGGATGACTCCGATGAGTTTTGATGTCATGAGTACCGCCGAGAGGGTCGACAGGGTCATTAAGAAAAGTTAGAACTCGCTTGAGCTTTTTGTTTCCAAAAGTAATAATCTTTTGCCGAATTTGAAAAAAATGTAGTGTAAAGATGCCTTAAGGAGTTTCTTTTTAAGACACAAAAATAAATTATGAAAAAAAAGTATTTCTTCTTTTCAAAGTCATGGACTTATCAAACCACCCTCGTATAACATCGTTTTGATCACTGATACCGAGGCATTGACTTCCTTGCCTGTCACTACACTATCTTTATTTTTAAATAAAATGTATAAATGCTTAACAGATTCGTTACCTATACAGGGTAATTTGTAAAACACCAACAACCTCGCAGGAGTAGATTACTAACATCAGAAACAACAACAATCAACATTTTGTTCATCGACTTTTCCAAAAACAGACAAAAAAACCGGCCAAGTGCGTGTCGGGCCACGCACCGTAGGGTTCCGTAGTTACCTTCTACCATACGATATTTAATACAACTATTATTTTTTGTCTGCAAAAATAACTTTGTTTTTCACAGTGTTGGTATGAATGACAAAGTTATATTTGCGGTTTCGGAAAATGTGCTATATTTCAAAAACTAATTATTATATCTCGTTCAAACTAATTTTCGTTGAAAGTGTTTATTAAGATCTATAGCATATATTTTATTTAGATTTTTCACTCTCCTTTTTCAAAAGTTAAAGGGGGGGGGGGGACACACATTTTACCACTTTGGCAGTGTTTATCTTTTAAACGGTTGACTCTGAAAAAAAATCGTCTTAGAAACCTCAATGCCATTTTTAAAGACCTATCTATAGATACCCTGCACGTATTGGTTTGAAGAAAAAATGTTTTGTCATTTAGGCTACGGAACCCTAAAAATCGACTTTTCATACAAAACTCGAACAGCTGTTCGGACATTTGCATGGAAAGTCGATTTTTTTGCCTGTATTCGGAATATTCGTAGAACAAAATGTTGCTGGTTTATGGTCCCCTGCAAGGTTATTGGTGTTTTACAAATAACCCTGTAT
The DNA here is from genome assembly GCA_928269145.1 of Agriphila tristella. Lineage (NCBI taxonomy): Eukaryota > Metazoa > Arthropoda > Insecta > Lepidoptera > Crambidae > Agriphila > Agriphila tristella. Next base: position 14,143,788 of record OV743433.1, read on the forward strand.
ATGAACCTAAGCAGGTTAAATATAGCTAAGGTAATGTGTTACCTACCTACCTTAATATATTATGAACTACGCAGAAGAAAGAATTCAACAAATCCAACTAAACGTAGCAAAATAATTTAAGAAGAAACGATCCCACAATAATTAGGCAGAATTAAGTTACCCATACACACAAGTTGGATTAAGTTTGCACATTTTTTTTCAGGCGTGGGATGTATATTCCCGTTCCTGCCAGTTCACATGCTGTACGTTGGACTGGACCGAGGCGAGGCGCGGCTCATCTCGGCGGTCGCGCCATGTGTCGCCATACTGGGCCCGGCTGTGCTAGGGTGCCTCATTGATAAGTTAGTTTATAGATATTTTTAATAAGTAAGCAATCAAACGATCCTACCCCTTTAGCATGACCATCGAAAGACGATCTACTACCTATATTGCGTTTACGTTTTATCAAAACTTAAATGTTAAAATCCATTGTCTTTTGATAGTTGAACGTGGTAAATCGCTTTATCATTATCGTGTTTCGGTGGTCATGCTTGAACTGTTCGTCGAGGAAAGCAAAGTTCAATAAATACATTTAACCTAAATAAGCGGTAGCAAAGCACCTAGGTAGAGAAGAATAAGTATCCCCAACTAATTAATCTAGACAATCTAGATTTTCTAATACTATCCGCATCACTTTGTGAGACACGACCCTGACTTGGACACCCCTCCACTGTCTTAATACAATTATAAGAAAATTAATAATTATTATAAAAAAAGAGGAATTTCAAAGAAACCGCTTCTCTCTTACTTCTCTCTTAGAGAGATCATTATGGTAGCGGTTTCTTCTCTCTTATTTATTGCCAATCCAAATCCAAGTATGTGTCTGTATGTGTACCTATAGTCTGTGTGGTGAATGCGTAAATGTATGTTTCCAAACATAAGTGTTATGTGTAGTAAATCTAATTCCCTAAATGAACGGTTTATATCGTTCACTATACTTCGAATGAACCTTGTTTCCACATTCGCCAACTTCCTTTTAACACCTAATAACATTGTTTTTTTTAGTCGAGATTATGAGACCTGTTTTGTATTGGTTAGATTATCAGTGGGCCGAGGGTCCACGGGAGGCGCCGCCGTGCCGAGCGGGTCCGGCAAACTGCTGCGTGTGGTCACCGCCATATGCCTCATCCTCAGCGCCCTGTTCTACACGCTGCTGCTGGCCGTGCCGTACTCCGAGCGACATGAAGTGAGTGGCTTTAAAAAAAATTTAATACCTACTTAAGCATGTTCCAGACGGATGTAATCACGCCTCCCATCAGAAGTGACCTTGCTTGATGCCATCCATCTAGACGGTAGATCTAATCCAAATTTCTCCATCCAATCCAAATGACCTTCACCGTCCTCGGGGGGAAGGCGCGAGTTCCATCCGATGGAGGAGTGTGCGGATTTCGTTTTCGATTTTTTTGTTTTCTGTCATCAATTATAGAGACAAAAGCGCTAAAGAAACGCCCACGCCCGCCTTTTGAAATTTCGACAAATTAGGAGCCATTTTTACATTACGGCACGTGATCACAGAATATATAATAAGTGATTTTGCTACGCGAGCGCGATTAACAATGAAGGGCGACCGTGTTGGCGCTTGGATGGAAACTCGTGTCAACACAATTTAATCCACGGATGGAAATTCCGCCCCAATCAAGCTTCCACCACTAATATGTATTCTGTCTTCCATAGGGTAACCTCTGATAGGAGGCGTGATTACATCCGTCTGGAAGTGGAACATGCATTAAGTACAGCCGGCGGCTGTCCAATGAAAATGAGTAGTAAAGAGCGTTCGACGCCGTTAAAAAATGCCCCAGGTTAAAAGTTTAGGTTGTTCTGCCATGATGAGAGATGTGTTTGAAAATTGAGTCTGATACAATGACTTCTATGTTGTGTGTGATATTGTGGATTGTGGATTCTACTACCACTTAATTGTCTTACTTAAAATATATCGCAATCGCTTTCAATTTGGCACGAATGCTTCGTCCATTGCTGTGGCATTACAAGACAGTGTGACAGAGTGTCTTTGAGACCCAATGATGGATTTATAGTACCGATCGTGATGCAATAAATCCCTTGGTGATCAGTATCCACTAGCGCGTTATATAATTAGGAGCATATTATTCGCATTTCACAATTTTCAATGAATGCAAACATAACATCCATACGAAATTGCATTATTGCACATGGAAAAACTTTTTTAATATTATTTTAGAAGTCTTGAAATATTTTAGCTTTATTTTCTTTATCGTTATATTAGAATAACATTATTCCAAATAACATAAATTAATTGATGTCTTCTAACAATCGTAGTATTTCTAGTAACTTCCTGACTTCGATCCAAGTTTTACCTCGCGACCTTACAAAGGTCACCGAAATAATGTCACATCCTTGAACGAGAAATCTACTTAAGTACACCTACGTAACAGAATTAATTAGTAATAAGTAGGTACCATACATTTAATTTTATTTTCTCAACTAACTACGTGTGTACTTTTATGAATTCCCGTATTGTTTGCAGTGCTTAAGTAATTTTAATACTACTCTACTCTGAGTATCTACTGGAAGTGGGAAGCCATAAATAAAACCCGGTCACACATTAATCACGATGTCTAACAAAACTATAATCTGAGACGAGACTTCCCATTTATGTATTCTGTACCCCAGCTCCATTTGTCCCAACGTCCAACTCGAGACTGGTAAAAGTAAGTAAGTACTTTCTTTTGTTTTTTTGACATGAATGAAACGATGCGATGATTTGTTTTGTCTGTACGCAGGCGCGACGACCTCAAGTATTATTCATGTGTGATGCTGAGAACACGTACATCATGCAAGAGGTCTGCTTGGATGATATGCGCTGCAACAGCTGGCCAGGAGTTAAGGTATTCAACGAAAACCAATTTTACTTCCATAATAACTGCGCTCTATGTTAGGAGCATGGTATGATACTTTGGAGGGACCAACATTAACTTTTTACGACTCTAGGACAGCTTCCACCTGTGACTTCCTCTGCGAGAATATTCGTAAAATTCCTAGGTGACCTATTATGTGTTCTATAAACGTCCAAATTTATTCAGTCGTATTTAATTGCGTGATTGAGCAACAAACATTCAAATATTTGTAAACTCTTACATTTATAATATTAAGTAGTAGGATTGCATTGTGGTTAACTCAAAATAAACAATAACCTAAATAATATTTAATTGGTTATGCTGTGTAATAAATAACATGCATTGTATTGTAAAACACCAACAACCTTGCAGGAGCAGATTACTAACATCATAAACAACAATGTTTGTTCTACGACTTTTCCGAAAAGAGGCAATAAAATGGCTTTTCCATACAAGTGTCCGAACAGTTGATCGAGTTTTATTTGAAAATATTTTTTTTTGGAAAATTGTAGCTAACAAACGTTGATGCTTATGATGTTAGGAATCCACTCCTGCGAGGTTGTAGGTGTTTTACAACTAACCCTGTATATTATAATAACATAAACAACAATGTTTGTTCTACGACTTTTCCGAAAAAAGACAAAAAACTGGCCAAGTGCGAGTCGGACTCGAGCACGAAGGGTTCCGTACTAAAAAACGGCAAAAAAATCACGTTTGTTGTATGGGAGCCCCCCTTAAATATTTATTTTATTCGGTTTTTAGTATTTGTTGTTATAGCGGCAATCATCTGTGAAAATTTCAACTGTCTAGCTATCACGGTTCATGAGATACAGCCTGGTGACAGACAGACAGACAGACAGACGGACAGCGGAGGCTTAGTAATAGGGTCCTGTTTTTACTCTTTGGATACGGAACCCTAAAAATGGCTTTCCATTTAATCAAAGCTTTCCATACAAATGTCCGAACACTGATCAAGTTTTAATTGTAAAGCTTTTTTTTCGGAAAGTCGTATCGTAGAACAAACGTTGATGATCATGATGTTAGGAATCCACTCCTGCGAAGTTGTTGGTGTTTTACAACTAACCCTGTATGATAACGATGACAGACGGGCGTGCTGGCCGTGACCTCGTGCGAGTACGGGTGCGCGGACGCCAACATGAGCTGGCTGAAGGAGCCGTTCGCCGCGCCCCTCACCACCACCACTGTCAGCCCCATGTACAACACCGTCGCCAATTATTCTGTAAGTCTACCTACTTTCAAATATCGGTTACATAATTAAGCATCTAAGTTGCACCATTTGTTAAACGCTTCAGTCAGCGTCAGAGCTAGGATCATGAGCGCCCCTGGCAAGTTTTGAATTTTGCACCCCCAGACATGATAATTAGTGCCCCTGGCAAGATTTGAATTTTGCGCCCCATGACATGATAATGAGCGCCTCTGGCAGTGTTTGAATTTTGCGCCCACTAGACTTATAGATTTATTTTCAAGCTATGGGTCAGCAAAGTGCGCCCCCTGAGGATTGGCCTTGGGCAGCCGCCCCCCTTGCCTGCACCAACAACGCTGGATTCAGTACCATAATAAATTCACTTACCTACCTATATTTTGTTTAGAACTAAGTTATAAATAACATTTCTAAAAGTTTTTCAAAGAAAACCATAATTTGCCCACATGTAAGGCACGAAGATAAGGTTAAATGAATGTCGTAGACTCATCGATTTAGTTTTATTTCAAAATATCAATGTATTTATTGGACGGACACTTTGTCTTCTTAAAGCTTACTCATTCTTTTAAATATAACGCACTGCCTATTTAAGTACATCGGGTCACGTTATCTGAAGGTCAAGAGTGGGCAATACCACAACAGATATTACGAATAAGTACAACTTTTATTGTAGATCAACAGCTCATCAAACTACGACAATATAATTGTCTATCGATAGAGAGTTGGAATTTGAGGGTATAGACCTCAAATTTACTTTGAGTCAACAATTCAAAAGACTCTAAATAGCATTTCAAAGTAGGCTGAATGCCGACATTGCCGTTGACTTCTCTGAGGTAGGTACATACGAACAAAAAATTTAATGCATGTTGATGATGCATCAAGAAATTCCAATAGCAACATTGTCAAGGTTTCACAATGATGCCGTATGAACTTTCACTCATTGTTAATTGTTATAAATCTGGATCACGTAACGGTTTTGATGGTGCAAGCGGTTCCAATAATTTGACGGTACTTGCCTGCTATAATAATCTCGTCAATAGATTGAATTCTCTCGAAAAATATAAAAACGTGTAAGCAGTCACCACAGCACGAAAGGATCGTAGGTAGGTACCTAGAATCAAAGATTTATATCTTTGTCTAGATTTTTTTAATATGAGTCACGCATCGCACATTATAAATAACTGACAAGATCAACAATGTAACGGTCAGTGCGTTCGATCAACGGTCGTGATTTCGCAAAAGGCCGGTAATTGGGTGGCACCCTTGATATGTTAGCACAAAATAAATATTAGTGCTGGCTTATTAGTGTAAGAATGACCAAACTCTCATTTATCTACTTATTCAATATAAAAGAAAAAATATTTTAATTACCTACTTATTTCATTTAACACACAATGTTTATTTTTTGTAAAATAATGTCTACTTACCTACTTAGGTACTTATTCAAAAGAGATTCTGAATAGTGCGTATCTATAGGTACCTACATAGACATGTTTTTCGATTATTCTGGGGTTTTAATTTTATTTGGGTAAAACTGCGCTGATTGTGCTTGTGCCCAAAGAATAATTAATCATCGGTTTAACTGACAGTACCTACGCACTTAATGTTTTTTTTGGCGTAGATATTGCCCCGGTGAGACCCTTTCATGAATTTAATGAATTTCATCAATTTTGTGAATGTGACAGATGCCGATGTACAATATGTCGTACGACGAAGACGAGGACGAGTACGAATCATACCCGCCGCACCTGTGCTACGAGGGGCAATGCTTGGTGTACATGGCCCACGCGCAGCGCCTGCGCGTGCCGCTCACGCTCGAGGCGCCCACGCCCCCGGAGGACAACTCCACGGATGTGGATGCCTGGTGCACTTACCGCGCAAGTAAGTGCTGACTCTAGTCTGAAATACCCTATAAGTACTTAATACGACTCCGTCTCCGCCACGGCCCGACCGAGCCCGAACGCCGCCGCCGCCACCGCCGCCGCCGGCCGCGAACGCCGACCCTGCGAGCTGCGCGCCCCCCGCCCGCGCCCCGCCGCCGCCGCCTACCGCGGTGGCGCCGCGCGCGCCTGAGACGCGTGCGCCCGTAAGCAGCTGTCAACGGAATTTTGCTGCCGTTGCTGCCGCCAAGAACTCGGCCGCAGTCGCAGCAGCCAGCTCCCGACAGTGGAAAAGCTCCTTCGCATGATGTCGTCCGACCGGTCCAAGATGAAGACGGCTTCCTTGAGGTTCGGGATAAAAAGCGACAGCGTCAGCGAACGAGGCAGAATCACCATGGCACCGCACCCACAGGGCCCAACTTCCTGCTGCGAGCTGCCATACCGACCACGGCCGTGTACCTGTCCCGCCTGCACCACACCACCACCGTGCAGGACGTGATAGAGTACATCAAGAAGAAAAGCAACTTTTGTTTGAGGGTTCAGCCTCTGGAGTCGCGCCATAACACCAATTTCAAGGCGTTTGTGGTGCGCATCCCAACAACAAGGCTGGACCTTTTCATGAAGGAGGACTTCTGGCCGCAGGGCGTGGTGTACAGGCGCTTCCGAGGGACATTGCCCTATGCCCCCGATTCGACACAGAAAATAGTGTCAAATTAATTCTTTACTAACATTACCATTAAGTTATTAACTAACACAATTGTTTTATATTTTTATATATGTTTAGTTTTAAGGTATATATCTATGGGCCTTGTTGCCTGATTATAAATAAATAAATAAAAAAAATAAAAAAATACTTGGGCCACAAAGGGCAATGCTTATTGTACAAGGCTAGCGCTTGCATGTGCCAGTCACGCTCGACTCGAGGCGCCCACGCTTCTGAATGACAACTCCACGGATGTGGATGCCTGGTGTACTTACCGCGCAAGTAAGTGCTGACACTGAAGTGGAATACCCTACTCAATACTTGCGTCACGAAGGGCAATGCTTATTGTACAAGGCTGACGCGCAGCGCTTGCATGTGCCAGTCACGTTCGACTCGAGGCGCCCACGCTTCTGGATGACAACTCCACTCCACACAACGCTGGTGTATTTACCGCGCAAGTAAGTAAATAAACATAGCTGGGCAGATAACCGCTGCAGATACTAGGCACAGCATCATGGACACTGAAGATCAAGAATGCATCGAATCTGTTAGTAAAAGCAGCAATGCCAGCAACAGCAACGTTAGACCATAAGAATAAATAAAACTTGGTTAGACCTGCTGTTTCTTAACAGGAGAAGACCCAAAATCCGTGGCCATTATGTTACATTTAAATCAAGATTGGGAGAAAAGCTGATTTATGATGTTGAAATACTATACTACCTATAGATTGACGATGCCATGGACGATTAAGGGCGTTCTTCGAAGTAAATAGTTAATATTGATAGAAAATAGATTTTCAGGCAATACTCACTAAGTCATAATCATAATAATTGGACCTTATGTCTAGGGAGCAGTTGTATAAAAATAAATACTTGTACCTACTGCAAATGTGACTCATAGCATTGCATAGTTGGTGAGGCGTCCTTTATGAGTGCTAGTAAAGAAACGCATTTAGTCGAGGTCAATCGACGTGAATAATTGATAAGAGATATCCAGTAATATGCAACTGCTTTACATTGTCACACCGCACGTACTATTGAAAATCATTTCTAGGTAGGCAGGTAGGTAGATAAGTACGTTATAATAGCATTATGACCTAAATAAGAACTTGGTAAACTTAGCGAACAAACTTATTAAACACTGAATCATTATGGCCGCATCATTACCTAATAAAAGCGTTCTCTTAGATTGCTTTATACAGAACGCAAATATCTTAAAAAAGATAAAACCGAATCTCAACCTTCTTTTTTTGAATTAGGTTAAAAAGGGCAGAAGAACATGAACTTATTATCTAAAAATGTTGCTCACGAACAGGTAGCCCATCATGCCCGGTACCGGCGCGGAGGTTGTTCGAGCTGAACATCACGCAAGGAGATTGCAAGCCAGCCGTGCGCTGCCAGGTGGTGGACCCGTACGACGAGCCCGACGCCGTGCTCGCCAACGCGGAGTGCCGCCTCACCGTCGGCGACCCCGCCGCCACGTTCACCGCCTACTTGATACTGAGGTCAGTGTGTGTCGCTACATACAGGAGATTGTGAGCCAGCCGTGCGCTGCCAGGTGGTGGACCCGTACGACGAGCCCGACGCCGTGCTCGCCAACGCGGAGTGCCGCCTCACCGTCGGCGACCCCGCCGCCACGTTCACCGCCTACTTGATACTGAGGTCAGTGTGTGTCGCTACATACAGGAGATTGTGAGCCAGCCGTGCGCTGCCAGGTGGTGGACCCGTACGACGAGCCCGACGCCGTGCTCGCCAACGCGGAGTGCCGCCTCACCGTCGGCGACCCCGCCGCCACGTTCACCGCCTACTTGATACTGAGGTCAGTGTGTGTCGCTACATACAGGAGATTGTGAGCCAGCCGTGCGCTGCCAGGTGGTGGACCCGTACGACGAGCCCGACGCCGTGCTCGCCAACGCGGAGTGCCGCCTCACCGTCGGCGACCCCGCCGCCACGTTCACCGCCTACTTGATACTGAGGTCAGTGTGTGTCGCTACATACAGGAGATTGTGAGCCAGCCGTGCGCTGCCAGGTGGTGGACCCGTACGACGAGCCCGACCCCGTGCTCGCCAACGCGGAGTGCCGCCTCACCGTCGGCGACCCCGCCGCCACGTTCACCGCCTACTTGATACTGAGGTCAGTGTGTGTCGCTACATACAGGAGATTGTGAGCCAGCCGTGCGCTGCCAGGTGGTGGACCCGTACGACGAGGCCCTACAGCCGCGCGCTACTTGATACTAGAGGTCAGTGTGTGTAACTACTAGTTACATACAGGAGATTGCATCATCGACAGTATAGCGGGTAGAGATGAAGCTTTAGTAAAACGGTCATCGGATGAGTTATAAGTAATAAAGAAATTATCATTATTAGCTGCACCGTTCCTGCCTGCCTAGCATGACCGATTTATATCGCGTGATATAGCGTTTTATCACGTTTAATTGTCAAAAGACAAAGGAATTTGACAGTTGAGTGTCGATAAAATGCTATATCACGCGATATAAATCGGTCATGCTAGGCAGGCTGGGGGCGCGTAAGCTGTTGGTGCAGAATACTTAGATTGGTACGTCTGTTGGGCCCATAAGCTGATTAAGCAGTTATTCCCGCCATAAAATCTTTTTTTTTTCAAGAAGAAATACCTGTACTTCTGCAGAGATACATTCTTTGCCAGAGGGCACATACCTAGATATTGATAAAATAAAACAAGTATGTACACCTACTTATGTATCTGTATCTAAATCGTTTAATTCTAGAATGCTAGCGGACATCTGGCCTACAGCTGCACTAGCGCTGCTGGGCACAGCGTGCGTGATAGCCACGCGGGAGACGTCGCTGGGCCGCGGCGACGTGGGCCGGCAGCTGGCCTTCGGGACGCTCGGCCTGGCCATATTCCCGCCGCTGGCCGGCTTAGCAGCCGAATCCACGGAGTCACCTTTTGTTGTGCCTTTCGTTATGCACGCCGTTTTCATGCTGCTTGGAGCTCTAATTTTGTTATTTGATAGGTAAGTGAATAATACACAATCATCAGAATTTCAAAGAAATTTCTATCAGTTGGTTATTGGAGCTGAAAAAATTTACACGAGTAAAGAAACTGTGCTTTACCTTTTTACTCTCACCTTCATCAATCATACATACTTAAATACTCTAATATTAATAACATCGCAATTCACATAAGGAAAGGAATGTACCTACGTCCATAAGATGCTACATCTACCACTCATATACGGATCAATTTATTGCGTATCTTTGTTATAATTATCACAGAAGTAATACCCCCTAGAATACACCTAGATCCTACATTGACCGAGCACTAATGAAGTTTTGTGAACAGAATTTTAATATAGGTACTTCTACTCTAAAATTTGAAAAACTGAATCTAAAACGTAGTGATTTTACATTCTCTTCGCTGAGTCGACAATTCAGTTTTTCGTTTCTTTTTAAACGACGGAAAATCTTATTTCATCGATTTCGAAAAAGTTCAAATTGACAAACGCGAGATCTAGCTCTACAGAGCCACTACGAGTAGTTTATTCTGTGATAATTAATATTGCATAATACCTAAGTACCTACCTAACATAAATATATGTATACCTAACATAAATATACCTACCTAACATATAACCTAATACGCAATAAATGAGATCCGCAAAATAGTGGGTACATTCCTGTGTAAATTGCGAAGTTTTAGGGGAGGTATAGAAACGATTGCGTGTCAGTAATATGACGACCATAAACACGCGATGTTATAGACGTATTATAAACCCCCATAAAAATGGGGAGAAGACACGCCCTACCTACGTCATGAATATGAATACGCATAATCGAAATGAGTTTTCCTATTTAGGGTTCGGGGAAAACTTTAACTCTTTATTGGCAATTAATTATTAAAGCAAGGGCGAAGGTACAAGCGAGAGGAGATAAGACCCACAACTTTTATGTTCTCCGATACCGTGCTTAGAAAAAAATTAAAAACAAGAAAAAAATACCAAATTTAACCAAACCAACCAAATTTGAATTCCATGGATGCAAAATGGGAGTTAATTCAGATAAAAGTAATGTACAGTACAGTATTACACGTTTCTCTACAACAAATCTTTAGGTATGCCTTAGTAACAGATTTAAAATCTAATAATCTCAAAATCTCTCTACAAACTCGACGCAAAAAGATTTCAACGTCGTCGTAACAAAAATGACTGACAAAAAGTAGATCATTATGGGTGCGCATCGTAACGTACTGATTAAGGGGTTCGGGCACTTTGGTCCTTATAACCAAATAGACTTGAATCGTACATCGATGAATAGGTCTTTTCAAAAGGAAAAAAGTTATTATGGGGTTACATTTGGATTTGTTGTCCGATTCGAGATATCGGCTTATAAAGTATGTGTTTTCAGTAGCTCGGATAGTACAGTGAGCAATGAAAGTCGCTTAACGGCGGCGGGTCCATAGAATATAAGGACAACATTTCAGGACAAGCGCCATAGCTATTCGTGCTCTATGAGAATATACCTTTTTACTGATATACTTACATTTTTATCTATTGGGTCCAGGACTAGAGTCCTAACATTTGTGCCCATACACCTTTGTTGTGTCCGTAGTCATATGCCGCTATCGACGCCCGAATGGTGGTGGCACACGGCGACGGGAGTTCTCACCATGCCCATGAACGCCGTGCGTCGGTACGGTGCTGAAACGGCAGCGGTGTTCGCCGTCGTCGCGCTGCTCGGCGTGCTGTGCAGCGGCATCGACGCCTATCTGCCTTGGTAAGTACCTACGGTAACCTACGTTTCTCTAAAATTTTCGGATTCTTTATTGTTTTATGTAGGTAATGTCAGTGCTTTTAACTTTATTTAGTGGTCCGAAGCTCCGAGCGGGGCTGACGCACCATATAAAGTATACCCCTACTCTACCCTACATCTACATTAAATGTGTCATCTTGCCGCTGTCACGCAGGACGGTGATGGACGTGGACGGGTCGTTGTGGCGCGTGGGGCTGACGCTGACGGCGGGCGCGCTGCCGGCCGTGCCCGCGCTGTTTAGGGCATATACCTATACTTACTCAACCACCACCTACCCTGCGAGGGTGGATTGATAAGTCCATGACTTTTTTTCGGAATATTTTGTTTTATTTTATTTTATTCGACGACCTCCGTGGTCGAGTGGTTCGCACGCCGGTTTTCAAGGCGTCACCATCTCTTGAGGTCCCGGGTTCGATCCCCGGCTGGGTCAATGTAGAAAATGAACTTTTCAATATTGTCTCAGGTCTGGGTGTGTGTCATACCACCGTTGTTTCTGATTTCCATAACACAAGTGCTATAGCTACTTACTTTGGGATTGGAGCAATGTATGTGATGTTGTCAAATATTTATTTATTTATTTATCATTGACATTATTTCTGTACATACTCTTATTGTAGCTCTGCTTATTCAGTCCAACGAAGTTCCTACCTCTTTAACCCATTTTTTTTTCTTTCGTTGCCTGAAAACTGGTAACTGAAATGAAAGCCCATTTCAGACACCACCTTTTGGCTTGATGAAAATCTTTGCCCGCCATGACATTTATCAAGACATTTATTCATGTTTGGTAGGAGAAAAAATCTCACTGGGGTTGAATCTAGAGAATAGGAAGGATTCGCATCTTCATTCGATGAGTTTTGATGTCATGAGTGCATGCCGCAGAGAGGGTTGACAGGGTCATTAAGAAAAGTTAGAAGTCGCTTGAGCTTTTGTTTCCAAAAGTAATAATCTTTTGCCGAATTTGAAAAAAATTGTGTAAAGATGCCTTAAGGAGTTTCTTTTAAGACACAAAAATAAATTATGAAAAAAAGTATTTCTTCTTTTCAAAGTCATGGACTTATCAAACTACCCTCGTACATCTAAATGTGTCATCATTCCCACTGTCACGTAGGACGGTGATGGACGTGGACGGGTCGTTGTGGCGCGTGGGGCTGACGCTGACGGCGGGCGCGCTGCCGGCCGTGCCCGCGCTGTTTTGGGCGGAAGCACTCGTCGACTACATCGGCCACTCCAACGTATTTATATCCGCCTTCGCCTTCTACTGCCTGCGGTACACTGGTACGTACAATACAAAGGTGCAGTCAAACTGAACACTACTCTTTCTGTGGTCATCCGTACTTACCTAATAGTTATTTAAAAGAACTCATCTCCACGTTTATGCCCACTCTTTGGTGTTTTATCGGCGTTCTATTCTACCTTACCTATCCTATTTTGTCTCAACCAGTTGAGTACGAAGCTTGTGTCCAATAGAATGGAATTTAATATTCAATTCTTTGGAATCTATTCAATAGAAAAACGACGAGGTGCGCGCATTAATTATATGGGGAGACTCTAGAATCCATAGAACCTCAAGAAACCTTCTTCTTAGAATCCTAGCTAGTTACAGAACGTAGGTACACTTTACGCATAGGTACACTTATTCTGTTGCAGGTTTAGCTTACAGCACAGACTACTCTTGGATAATCGTCACCGAGATCCTAGAAGTATTCACGATGAGTCTCGTTTGGGTCACCGCCGTGTTGTACTTCAGGCATCTCGTCCCTCGCAAGTATACCACTACTGGACAAGCTCTACCAGTTATCGCACACTTCTGTATAGGTAAGTTCGAGGGAAGAAAGGCTTCAGCATTATGAAATCCAAATCATTAGTATCCTTTTATGGGAGTGTAGTTGGTTCTACTAATAGCAAAAGCTTTTTTTTTCAAAGAGACAAACATAACATAGGTTGAATGTCGTCATTTCACAATCTCGTCATTTCTCAACTCCATTAAAATGGACGCTTAATTGTGTATGTGATTGCTTCCCCGCAGGTCGCTGCATTGGCGCGATATTGAGCGGGCTGGTGACTATAACGCAGCCTATAGAGTCGGCGCGTAACGTGTACCGCGCGCTGGGCGTCGCCTCGTTGATCGCAGCCGCCGTGTACCTCGCGCTGTACCACCTGCTGCTCGCCCCGCGCTGCGCCGCGCGCCCCGCGCCGCCGCCCAACCACCTGCTGCAAGGTAACATATACCTCGCGCTGTACCACCTGCTGCTCGCCCCGCGCTGCGCCGCGCGCCCCGCGCCGCCGCCCAACCACCTGCTGCAAGGTAACATATACCTCGCGCTGTACCACCTGCTGCAAGGTAACATATACCTCGCGCTGTACCACCTGCTGCAAGGTAACATATACCTCGCGCTGTACCACCTGCTGCTCGCCCCGCGCTGCGCCGCGCGCCCCGCGCCGCCGCCCAACCACCTGCTGCAAGGTAACATATACCTCGCGCTGTACCACCTGCTGCAAGGTAACATATACCTCGCGCTGTACCACCTGCTGCTCGCCCCGCGCTGCGCCGCGCGCCCCGCGCCGCCGCCCAACCACCTGCTGCAAGGTAACATATACCTCGCGCTGTACCACCTGCTGCTCGCCCCGCGCTGCGCCGCGCGCCCCGCGCCGCCGCCCAACCACCTGCTGCAAGGTAACATATACCTCGCGCTGTACCACCTGCTGCAAGGTAACATATACCTCGCGCTGTACCACCTGCTGCAAGGTAACATATACCTCGCGCTGTACCACCTGCTGCAAGGTAACATATACCTCGCGCTGTACCACCTGCTGCAAGGTAACATATACCTCGCGCTGTACCACCTGCTGCTCGCCCCGCGCTGCGCCGCGCGCCCCGCGCCGCCGCCCAACCACCTGCTGCAAGGTAACATATACCTCGCGCTGTACCACCTGCTGCAAGGTAACATATACCTCGCGCTGTACCACCTGCTGCAAGGTAACATATACCTCGCGCTGTACCACCTGCTGCTCGCCCCGCGCTGCGCCGCGCGCCCCGCGCCGCCGCCCAACCACCTGCTGCAAGGTAACATATACCTCGCGCTGTACCACCTGCTGCAAGGTAACATATACCTCGCGCTGTACCACCTGCTGCAAGGTAACATATACCTCGCGCTGTACCACCTGCTGCAAGGTAACATATACCTCGCGCTGTACCACCTGCTGCAAGGTAACATATACCTCGCGCTGTACCTCCTGCTGCAAAGTAACATATACCTCGCGCTGTGTCACCTGCTGCAAGGTAACGTATACCTACCTCACGATGTACCACCTGCTGCATGGTACATATGCCTACCTCGCGTTGTATGTATGTACCACCTGCGCTGCTCGCCCTACGCCGCCGCCCGATCACGCTGCAAGGTACTACCCGCCTTGTAGTAGTAGAACTGTACCATTGTTTGTCTGCTTCATTTTGCGTGGTGCTGCTTTGGTACCTACCCTGCCTGGCCACATAACAGGAACATAGGTGAAGGAAGATCGAAGGTAGAAAACCGCTGTCATAGTAATATTATTACATTCTGTGCCGCTGTGCTTTCCTTACAAAATTAATTGATACAATAGCAATTTACTTTTCATGCTTCTTTGGTTTAAATTTTACCTTTAGGTATAGGTTTTTTCTTCTGCCAAGTTATCGAAGTAACGCGTTGTGCGACCCTGCCTGCTTAGCATGACCGATTTATATCACGTGATATAGGTAGCGTAGCGTTTTATCAGGTTTAACTGTCAAAAAGACAAAGGAATTTGACAGTCGAGTGTCGATAAAATGCTATGTCACGCGATATAAATCGGTCATGCTAGGCAGGCTGGACACATAATTTATCAGCAGCAAAGTAAAAAATAAGCATAATTGTACTACACCAAGAAAAATCTAATTTCGTCTCTTGTTTTAGAACTGTTTTGCAAAATATGCAGAGCTTCCAGCTTATTACTTTTTAATGATGGATGATTGTTGTTTCTTAAGCTTGCACAGTGGATGGTCAGCTTAATGCCAAAGGTAAATAATTCCCATAAATAAAGGTACGGTCAACCATTGAAAATGCGGTCAACAGCAAATCAAACTATAAAAAACTGTCAAAAATCTCCATTGAATTTTGAACCTTAAGCTGCTTGATTTTAGGTTTAAATTTGATTGAGAAAATTCGTCACTTTGTGGATGTCCAGCGTGCCGTTTACTGTACCTCCTACACGAAAAGAAGTATTCCGAAGAGTGTAATCCAAAGAATACTCTGTATTGTGGATAGGTACTTAATGATCTTAAAGGTTCGCAAGGGTCGGTCATGGGATGGGTGACCAAAAATTTATTATCTCGAGCTCCTCCGTGCTTCGGAAGGCACGTTAAGCCGTTGGTCCCGGCTGCATTTTGCAGTCGTTAACACCCACCAATCCGCATTGGGCCCGCGTGGTGGGTTATGGCCCGTCCTCCTTATCCACCCATAAGGAAGGCCTGAGCCCCAGCAGTGAGGACATAAAAAATGGCTGATGGACTTAATGATCATAGGGTAAAAACCGGAAAAGTGCGAGTCGGACTCGCTCACCGCGGGTTCCGTACAAATTTATGTGTAGGTACTTATATAAAGACATTTTTTTATGATTTAATTACAAATATAGTACAGTTTTCAGACTTTTCTCTGTACTTGTAGTAAGTCTAAGGCGATATTAGGTACTTCGCAAATTTCATAGGTTCTGGGTCAACAGGATCAGGAAACCCTATAAGATTCCTTCGAGTGTCGAAAATGCTTTTTTTGCGGCTTAAACGGCCGTGCCTACCTTATAACAGAAGTTTGATTTTGTCACAGATTAAAGAACTGTAGACCTGCGTATATGTTTTAATTTCAACTCGACACCTCGACTCCACGCGTTCCCGAGGTTTAAGGTGGTTCGATGAGCTCAGTAGCGCCACCAATGGAAATAAATCATTTACGTTTTATCAAGGGCTTAGAATAAAATTTTTAGTTATTTTGCGCAAATTATCAAAACTTTGAATCTAAGCCTTTGATAAAACGTAATTGATTTATTTCCATTGGTGGCGCTACTGAGCTCATCGAACCACCTTAAAGGATCTTGACAAAAAGACGGACAACAAAGTGATCCTATATGGTTTCCGTTTTTTTCATGTTGAGGTACGGAATCCTAAAAAAGCTGCATTTTTTATATCTTTGCAAGAAGTCTCTAGGATAAACGTTGATATATGTTTAATATTTACAGGGTTAAACGCCAACGGCGGAGCAAATGGGAACTATTCTCCGATGCGGGTGTACCACGAAGAACGTTCCAGAAAAGGGCATTTCCGTTACTAGGTTGTCTAGCTATGTATTAGCTATTAATCATGTTAATAAAGTGCCTAGCGTACGACCTTTTTTTGTCATTAGATGTAAGTATTTCATTATTGTGTACAGAATTGTGATATGTCAAGTGCTTTCTACTAATGTTTCATTCAATCTGTATTATTTATATTTTAATAATAAAAAGTAATGCCTGATTTGTTTGCATTTTTTGTAAAATGTTATTTTTTATTAAATTATCGACACACGTAGATGGTTATTATTTCAGTCACCCCACACTATACACTATAACAGTACAGACAGGTGGGTTTAGAAAGTTCTACATTTAGAGTAAAACCAACGATATGTTAATTGGTTAGTACTATTATATATTCTGTGCAATTTTTTTTTATTTTATTTATTTATTTAATGTTTAATTCAGACAACTAGGCCCATACAATACAAAACCTTACAGACTAACATACATATATTTAAATTAGATTTAATAAACTATTTTCCACGTGTTGACGGCGGCGCCGTGTTGCGCGACGCAGTGTCCAGTATCCGACCGCGAAAACGTCGGAACAAAACCTTTCGGCCAAAAATCTTCTTTCATGAAGGTAGACAGATGTTCGGTCGGTGCCCTCACCACGAATGAGTTGAAGTTCACATTGTGGCGGGACTCCAACCGCTCAACCCTCAAATTCACTCTGATGTACTCTATAATATCAAATCATCAGGTTTCGTACTGTAGTGCAGGCGGGACACATACAGCAGCGTTGTCGGGATGGCCGGACGAAGCAGGTGGCGAACAGCGTCGCTTAACCAGTCAGCAACAAAATTAGTGAGCGCGCGGAGTGAGTCCCATCCACCCCGGTGGCTGTCCCGGTACCGGGACCGATGGGAAAAAAGTTCCATCCGCCCCTGTGAATCGTATCTCGATGTTTAACGATGTCCTAAAGTTAAACGCAATACCGGCTGTATGATAAAAGATCGGGTGGTGGGCACCGACTCTTCCACAGTGAGCAGCGCTCTCTAGAGGGATCTCTAGAGGGTACCTGACCTGACTATCACTCGTACAATAAAAGTCTGGTTCGACCAACTTTTCTGTGACATGATAAAAATGTAACAACGATTGCATCCATATGTAGTAGCCGGTCATGAGCACGGACACTAAACGAAACGCAGGCGCGCCACCTGACAGCGCGGTTTTCGCGCCAATAAGTGACAGTGACAGCGTCTCGACAGAGTCCTAACGTTACCGGCGGGCCGGATCAAGCTCACTTTTGCTCGGGTCGCCGTGGAGTGAAGACGTCGTTACGGAACTGTCCCACGTTTCGCCTAGTGTCTTAGTTCACACTTTAATCCATAGCTTAAGCTAGTACTAGTTGCCTTTCATTGCTTGTGATTGTGATTAAATCAAACACTGTAAAATCAACGCGCACTCTCATTGCACGATACCCATATCTGCTCACTGA
The DNA here is from genome assembly GCA_928269145.1 of Agriphila tristella. NCBI lineage: Eukaryota > Metazoa > Arthropoda > Insecta > Lepidoptera > Crambidae > Agriphila > Agriphila tristella. The sequence continues at coordinate 14,162,072 of OV743433.1, forward strand.
TGTCTGATGGTTCGAGTCTAAATCCTGACGATCCTACACATAGATTTTCTACACTAATGACATTTTGATGTTATTTGTTCACAACTATATAGCGACACCGCCATTTCACAGAAAAGTTGGTAGATCGAGCCGTTGTTTTTACGACTTGTGTGTGAACGTATTATATCTATGGACAAATTAACTTATCAGAAATAAAAGAATTGTTATTTTAATTAAATACAATATTTTAATGTATTTCTTTTTGTGTTACACTTTACATCATCCTTCAAGATCACAATTAAGTGCAACTACCTACTTCAATAATCATATATTATGGATGAAACAATAACATAATTAGAAATGACCTATGTAGATAAAAAAAGGCGCGGGCTGGCCAAAACCCTTTATTATATTCACATGAAGGATATTTTTAGTTTGAAGCTTACAGTTAGCCTTTAACCCCTAAGACTACTGTACTGTACTTAGATTAGCAATATGTATGAAATTTTAAACTTAAAACATTCTAAAATAAATATGAAAAAGCAATACAGAGTAATCTTTAATAAAATTATATTTTTACCAAAATATAATCTTGAAAGCTTAATTTAATTTGAGTTCGGCCCATTTTATGTACCTATCAAATATAAAAAAGTGGAATTTATGAACATAATGAAAAGTACCTATCTAATATAAAAAAATGGAATTTATGAACATTTAGAAAAAGAAAACCGAAACCGAAACTCATAAAGACATGTTATAATTTACTACTGTATACTGTAAATGTATTTATATTGTAATCTGGTGGTGTACTTTTACACTATAAAACGTTATTTTTTGTTAACACAAAACCATTTGCAGTGTAAATAATCCTGAAGTAGCGAAAAAAAATCTGCTGATTCATACGTATTACCAGAGTTCAAATAAATATGAATTTGTTTTCGATTTGTTTAATTTCTGTTTAATTTTTTTTCGATTTTCAGGTTTTCATACAAAAAGTTGTTCTTAATAAAATAATAAACTCTACAACTAGTCTTCAGGTTTTGTGTTAAAAAATATACTTCTTAACTGTACACTCGTGTTAAATGAAATAAAAAAAAGCAAACACAAAATATAGCTAAGTGGCAATTTAGCCAAGTATTTATTTTTGTTTTTAACAATTCCACACGTAATTATACAGTCAGGAAGGCTGGCACTCTGTCACCTTAGGCCAAAATTACTTGCGCTTTTGACATAAATAAACATAGTAACCGACACGTAGGGGACCAACCGACGAAAACCGTACAAAGCATTATGTTACCGTGACAGGGCGGGGCGCCAACCACCACACTTGCTTTTGTAAGAAAACTATGTAAAAAAACAAGAACAGTGCAGCCGAAAATTTCGGCCGACATTTAGTCGAAACCGAAACTATAGGCGAAACTAGATTTTTGGGCCGAAATCGAAACCGAACCTTCGGTCAGACAGGTGTAATATTTCGTAGTCGTGTAGTAAGATCGCATAAACGTCGACATAATATTTCCATACAAAGAAACTTATCAACCAACGGAGATGATACTTATAATGCAAAAAAAGTAGAACAGAATTGACTCGAGCTCGAGATATCAAGATGAGCATGAGTAGTGAATTCCTTTAGGCCAGTATTATCATCAATTTTATGAGAGTTCATTGTAATGCAATGCCACATTTTTGAACAAATTGCCTTTTTCGATAAAATGTACCTATGTATTAACAAAGTGAAATATATTTGAATTATACATATAGTTATTTTTATAAAAAATTATAGATAAAAAATTATATTATTATTATTATACTTAGTATTTACGCAAGATCTTTAGCACTATTTTTATTATAGCTAGCTGTTTATATTAACAGAAGAGAAATTGCCAAGACGCTTTAATTACATTCATAAACAAAACTTCTGAACTAAAAATAGTCCTTATTATTGATACTTACTATAGCTTAATTACCTATATCAACACTATCGTACCGAAGACAAGTCAAATATAAAAAAAAAATCATCACCACCATTCGCAATGCTTATAAGATTTTATAGCCAACTGAAACGTCACTCAATTATCGAGAGCTGTAGTAGTTAGTACGCCTAACACAGTGAACTAAAATGATTGAGTGACATTCCAGCGTTAGTACATACTACTAATGCGTTATTTTGATATGGCCGGGCAATGTAGTCTTACAGCTTAGAGCCGAGTTCACCAAAAGGAACCAGCCCTTATCGATATTAATCCAAATAACTTATAGTTAGTGAAAAAGACACTGATGCTATCAGCTATAATACTAAATGATATATTAGAAAAAAAACTATTTTGAACTATGTATCTGCCCCATATCAGCACTCTCGTGCCTATGCCAGAGATGTTATGAATATGAAATTTTGGATCTGAATCTGGATATAAAAATATTTCGGTTTATCCTTTAGTTTTGGACATTTGATTTTTGTAAAAGTAAAACTAGTTTGGCGGCTTGGCCCGGTCGGGCAGAAAAACCTGTCATAACGTGTCTCATAGACTCCGCCCCTATCCGAAACCCTACATCTTACACATTATTCGGCGTGGTGTGGTTACCAAAAAATGACAAAAAACGACTCCCCCAGCCCCCCTAGCATGACCACCGAAACACGATATGTTAGCGGTTTATCACTTTTAACTGTCAAAAGACAATGGATTTTGACGGTTGGGTGTCGTGTCGATAGAACGCTATATCACGCGATATATATCGTGTTTCGTCGGTCATGCTAGAGGGGCCTGTACCTTGATTACGTAAAGCTGTTGCTAACAATTCTCGATTAAAATCGATTGAAAGCGCGGTTGCATTGCTGCTTTAGTTAAGATAGTTGTCACATTGGTTCTTAACTAAAGCAGCGATGTAACTGCTATTTCTGTCAGAGTTGATTGCAACAAAATTACAAAATCACCCCCCCCCCGGTGTCGTTGTCAGTGAACAAGGCAGATAAATTATTGATCATTCACTTCACTGGAGAAATAGTTGCCCAGATAAAATTTAAAACGTAAATATGTAATTATTAATATTCCAGCAAAAAAATTAAAAGGTACTTACAAACAAAATTTACATAGATCTATTGCACATCTTTTTATAAAACATTTAATATTTAAAAAAAGATGTAAGTATTCAATTTTCTCTTGTCTAATTTAGTTAAACAGTTTAAAAATATTTTTTAAATTATTCAGTAATATTTTTCACTACTTTTCACTAGTCTCTTCTTTCTATAAAAAATTGTCAATGTGTTAAATTATTATAATCATAATTACATTTTACTTAATTTAGGGGTGGACTGTTATGTATTATTTAATTATACCTATTATGTTGATGGAGACGATGAAGATTGTTAATGATTACTAAATGAGACAAGTAGAAAAATAATAATAATAACAATTACCAGAGCACAAGATGCCATAATTTTCGCTAATGATTAAGCCTTAACGCGTCTGACGAGATAATATTTCGTTTTGTTATTTAAATCATCTTGTAATCAACAGATTGACGTAGCATGATTTTAATGTATGTAACATAAAAGGGAGTGTCATTACAAATCTGTTCAAATTTGATACCGAAGAAATTGTAATTTAATTCATAATTGCCTGCGGGGCCTCCGGCGTCCGGACTACAATAGAAAATCTATTGTGTCTTATTTTCCAGGCCTTGATGGGTGATAATATATCTTGTCTTATGTATGTCGAAGCCAACTATATTTTTTTTATTTCAACCAATGCTGCTTGACTTGAATTACTTTCAACCATTCAATAAAACTTACAGCAAAACCAAGAATCCTGTTGAGTAAAACTAACTACTTACAATAAAACGACTAGGTAAAATGTCTAGTCGAGTCACTTTAATTTTGTCACCAGGCGCTGAAACCCAAGCATGAATGTGCTGAAAAACATGGCGTTAGTACGAAAAGCAGTCTCAATCTCAGGCATCAGCCAGCCCGTTAATTAGATAGTTGTATTAGTTAGATGCTTTAGCATATTTAACTACGCTGTTTAGTAAAGACTAGGCCGTTTTTAAATGCCTGATTAAGCTCGTTGGCTTCGACATCCCTTTTGCTCGAATTTAAAACGACTTTTAAGTGACTTGTACACAGCCTACAAAAATGGGTTTAATTAAACCTATGCATATGTCAGTAACAAATAATACTAACCTATGATTACACAGCTATTCTTATAGCATACAAAACCCTCATTACAATGTTTATACACCTTACACTACATCCATGGCCCTATTATTAAGAATGTTATCAATTTCATCTACAGTATCATCTTTCAGTAGTTTTTCTATCATTTCCTCACTTATATCTGGATCTTGTGACTTATCCTCACCTTTCAACATATTTTCGATCATGCCCTCGCTCATTTCAGAATCCTGTATTTTACTTTCACTTTCTTTGTCAGTGACATCATCTGTTAATTCATTTTCAACCTTTTTTGATTGATCCTCTTCACTATTTTTGTCACTTTCTGGTTCAAGATTACTATCTATCTCCTCATGATCTATCTCATTATGATTGTCCTTCGAGTTCTGCGAGTGTGTACTGTTACATACTTCTTGTTCCTTCGGCATCTTTTCATCTGGCTGTGTTTTATCTTCGTCATTATTATCATCAGGGTTTGCTTTATTATCAACAGGTTTTGCCATATTATCATCATGGTTTGTCAAATTATCAACAGAGTTTTCCATATTATCATCAAGGTTTGCCATATTATCATCAGGGTATGCCATATTATCATCTTTGTTTGTCATATTACCATTTGTCTCTGTCGACACACCCTTGGTTCGAGTCTGATCACCGCTTTCTGGCTCATTACTTTTCGTAGAATTATCATCATCCAGAGATGGTCCAGGTGTAACTTCCTTTTCTTTCTCATTATCTGCATTATTATCTTCAGTATCATCTAATTTGTCAATATTTACTTTCTGAGGGATTTCATTTTTGGAAGAACTACTAACATTATCATCATTAGGACCTTCTTGCGTTGTTGTTGTGCCCTCAACATTATTTCTATCGTCATTTTTATTCTCTACACTATCATTATGATCGCTACTCCCAACTCCTGTTAAATCTACTTCTTGATTTTCGACACATTCATTGATTGTCGAGTCCACCGAGTTCTCATCTATGTAAATAGGATCATCGTTTACATCAGGCAGTATTTCGACATCGTCGTCATCATCATCATCATCACTTACAGTATTGCCGGTCTTTTTAATTATGTACTGTTTTAACTCCTTATTAAGATTGTCACGAATTTCAAGAAATCTGGTCGAAGATGTGTTTAACAATCTTTCCAATGTTCTATGAAGATTTCGCATTTCTTCTACAGTTCTTTGACGTAGAAATGTAGTGGTAGCCTGTTTTTTTAATTTATCCAATCTTCCTAAAGAATATTCCAGAGAGTCAATAGCTTCTATCAAGTTATATCTATACCATTCTACAGAAACGTGCATATCACAGTCTCTTACTGAAGAGCTGGATTTATTTGACGAACTTAAAGATTTTCTTAATATATTCGCTTTTGGAGCCCTCTGGTTATGTGAAGTTTGCTTTGTCGGCTTTGGTGTTGACGTTTGAGGAGTTGTAACTGCGCTCAACTTTGCAGCATACGTAGCACCCTTTGGTGCCATTTGTTTCCCGGGCGTTTCTGTTACCGCTACAATAGTGGCAGAGTATCCTCCTGGCATACTAGGGTTCGCGTTAATAGCAAATATACGTCCGTCAGGTAATCGGTACATTTTATTAGATGATAGGGTTTGAGGATCAACTCGAAACTTCAAACCCCCTGTAACTGTGTTAACAGTGACGTCATCGTCAGTCATTTGTATAATGTTGTCATTTGACATATTTGACAAGCTATTAGTCACTCTTGAAACTTGGACTGAAGAATTGGTTGCAGGTTTTACAGTAGGAGGAGCTGGGGTAATGCATTGAATATCATCATCAGTGTTATCTTCCATCACCTGTAAAATATAAATTATTGTATTTATATTATCTATGCTATTAAATTAAATAAGAATAAAGTTTAAATTCCATACGAATTTTACATTACCTCACATAATGGCTCAAGTGGAAAATCAGGAGTGCAAACAACATCATTATTTAGGTTATTACTATTGGTAGACATTGCTGCTACAGCTGCCATATCTAAGCCCTAAAAATAACATTTAGAAATTAATGTGAAATGTGAGTATTGTGAAGTGAACCTATACTTATTTTATTCTATAATCACTGTCTATGTTAGCATCCACAAAACTATGGGATTTCAACAGCTGCTCTGCGGTCACCTAAATCTCAAATAAAATATAGAGAAAAAAGTATTAACCTGTGTTAAACTTTCCAATGAAAGGTTGATGTTGTCATTTACAACCATGCTGTTATATGGGCTGCTGTTAAATGCATTATTTGGAAATCCATTGAATTGTGGTGGCATAATTGGAACAGCCATTGGAGGTCTTGGCCGTATACGTGGGAAAGAAGCCTGAGGTGAATAAGTGATCGGTTTTTTTTCTTGATTCATCCTCACAGAAGCCGTCATAACTGGCATCTGAAATGCAACGAGTTGAATAGTGGGTAATCTTAATTTACTCTTATTTTAAACCTTTTTTCTGTGGTAACACAAGGCTCTACTTAATAATAATAAACGTGACAATTTGTCACCTTTCATGACAATTTTATATCCTTTGCATCAACCAATTTGAAAATAGAACTACTCATAGCTACACTGCAATGTAAACCAAATTGTTACGTTATATTAAATAGGGCCCAGGTAGTTTACACGCAACATTATAAATAGAAAAGAAAAAAAACGTAATAAAGATATTGATGACTTTTTTTTTCATATAAGGTCAAACCGCACTACAGCGGAGCGGCGCTGCGCGGCGCGGCACTGCAGCGGAGCGGCCAAATATTATTTCTATTGATTGCAATGATGCAAACCGCACTATAGCGGAGAGACGCGGCGCGGCGCTGCAGAGTTGGGTGCGAAAGAATATTTTGTCGCGCCGCGCCGCGCCGCGCCTTGCCTCGCCACGTCTCTGCCGCTAGTGCGGTATAGCTTGCGGCGCGGCGCGGCCGAATATTCTTCATAATCGAGCTTCAGTCTATAGAGGGTATTTGGAAATATCTATTTCTACTGATATTTTAGTGTACAAATTTTGATTAAATTACAAAGTGGTATTTTACGTGATACTTTCATAAATCATCATAATCATAACTCATCACAAATAAATAAATAAAAAATATGAGGATGTGTTGCTAAATCGTTCCTTGGAAATTCGTTCTAGGGAACGTGTGACCGAGCGTTCCCTTTTCGTTTGTGCGTCCAACTTCAATAAAATCTTGCCACGTCTGGCAATTTGAGCCGCACCGCGCCGCTCCGCTGCCGCGATAGTGCGTTTAGGAGAGGCCGCGCCGCTCCGCTGCAGTGCCGCGCCGCGCCGCTGTAGTGCGGTTTGACCTTTACTCAATACATTTGGATGAAAATAATAAAATTGAATTTATTTTATCCTCACCCTTATTTTCTTCAGTGGAGGCATAGAAATGGGATTAATAATCTTGGAGCATGCCTGATTTATTGTCACAGGATTTTTCAAATAAAATGGTTTAGTTTTAGGGGGACTTGCAGATCGCTTTTGAGCCTTTTTTTCCTTGGGCGAGTCATCCAGATTTATTGAAGCAAATTTTTTAACCTAAAAAAAACAGTTTAATTAATTAACTATTTATTTCAAGCATTGACGGCCCATACAATAAATACCTTAGTTAGAGACTAACATACATAATAAAACAATCATATACAAGGTATAATTTTAAACTTTTAGATTTTTGCATTCACAATGCTATTTTTATATTAAGATGAATCCCGTCTGAGTTGCTACGGGTGAGTCGATTTTTTCTAATATTTTTTCATTATTTATTCATCATATACAAGGTGTTACAAAAATACCCCTAATCCCGAAAGGTGGTTGAAGTACATCATGTAAAGAGTCCTCTGTAAAGTTCTTAAATTCCTAATATTAAGTTTTAATTTCGTCTAAATTTGCAAATTTTAATCGTTAATAAAAAAAATATCTTCAATGATTTACCACATCACTATTTCAAGACTATAACCTCGTTCAAACTCTGACCGCGAACCGATCGGGCCGCGGACAACGACGGCTCTAGATCCGATCACCGAAAGCCACTTCGTCGAAAGCAATTTCTCGCCACCATATTATCGAAGATTCTCTTCATCGATGGGCCATTCCACCGACGGGTCACCCCACCGAAAAACCACCCGACGGAAAGCCTAAGGCTGGCCCCAGACCTACCGGTTTCATTTCTTTGCTTTGCTGTTCTACTATGGACCGCCGGCCAAGAGGCTCATTTTCAATATATCGCATATTTTGACCAGACCACATTGGCAAGATAGCCATTAGTTTGGTGTTATCAAATATCGTCGTCTGGGTTGCGATGCGAAGTTTTAGTTTTAGTTTAAAAAAAACTGCTGTTTCATACAAAAATTAATAACGAAATTATCAAAATGTATGAAACAGCTTTTTTTATTTGCGATTTCAGATTTGGTCCCATAGTAAAAGTTGTTCAGTTTTATGGTCCCTATCTACCATATTCAGCTTTATAAGGCTTTACCAAACATCTTGTATAAATAAGCGATCGATTTATTTTTAACGATCAGAGTCCATGTTCAGGGTGAAATACCTCCAAAAAGCTTTCTACTTCGCAATCCAGGCGATGATATTTGATAACACCAAGCTAATGGTTATCTTGCCAATTTGGTCTAGTCCCAAAATGCGATAGATTGAAAATTACCCTGGTTGGCCGGCGGTCTTTTAAGCAAGGTAGAACAGCAAAGCAAAGAAATGAAACCGGTAGGTCTGGGGCCAGCCTAAATCACCGACAACACACTTCCTCGAACGCCACTCCATCTAAAGAGAAATAAAATCTAAAAAATCAATGTTGATTACTGAATACAATTTTTTAATGATGCGAGTAGTGGTTTATTTTTTTGAAAAGTAATTAAGCGTCACTATTAAAAATTTTGTATTATTAAATAAAACTTTTTAATCGAGACTATTTTATTTGCTCTTCGACAACACGGTGCTCAAAGAAACACACTAGTTATTAGTGATATAAGTCCACCGCCAAACGGCCCCTCGGCGAAACGACCCACCGGCAAAATAGCCCATCAATATCGACGAAACAACTTTCGACGATAAGTCCCAGACCCCCGACGACGCACAAAGAACAAGCCGACCCGCATCATAGTAAAAGTATAAAAGTACGCGTGCTTCATTCATTTAGTAAGTAGGTAACGGTTTGATTAAAGTTGTTGTAAATCTATTTACCTATACTTACATGTTTTTAAAATATTCCAAAGAGTAATTTTTCATGACCTTTTTTGAAAATCATATTTTTTTCCAACACTGTTCAGCTAGACTTTTCGTTAATAACAACAGTAGAGATTTCATACATTTCTTTTCACAACGTCCGATTATATCTTTTTATCCTATCATTACATCTTATTAAAATAAAAAAAATTAATCTATCAATACTAAACATGCGATTAAATTGACAATAGACTGTGATCCCCGGCAACTTCACTCTAGAATGTAGCTATGGTGCGGTGCGCACAGATTTCAACAAATTAAAATACATCCTTATGTACCGCAAGCGCTCTGAAGGTGTTCACTTCTGTTGTACATAGCTAAATTAATCACATTGCACCTACAGATATTTGAATACCATAAAAACTATTAACGAATTTTACACTAAACGGAACAACTAAGACTAGGTACTGTCATTTTTTTACTGTACATTAGCGCGCGTCGCGGCGGCTTCGTTTGATGCTTTGTGTGATGCCGATATTTGACCGCGGTCAAACACGATTTCAAAGATTAAACAACAACAGATAGGACTTCTGGAACCTGCTTGAAATTATCTATCAAAGCAAGAACTCTCTAGGTAAAATTAGTAATTTACTTAACTTATCCATGGTATTTAAATACAGATGATGACGCTTACGTGTCTTTTCGAAATGGTGTGCAGAGATTAATTTTTTTTTTTTTAAATAAATATTAATTCAGTAACTATGTAATTTAGAAATTTTGTCACTGTTATGTCTCAGGTATTTATGTTATACAACAAATATCTACAGATGTGACCAGTCTGAAAAACGAATAGTCTTTGATTTAGAAGCCAATGACCGGAACTGACCGGAACAGCTGATTGGGAATCTTTCAAATTCTTGTAGATATTTTTGCAAAACTTCGACATCGTTTTTCTCCGTAAATATTATAGCAAAAAAATAAAGAACAGCGCCCATCATTTCTATTTCATTAATACTCATTGGCATTTCCGGGATTAGGGGTACTTTTGTAACAGGTTGTATATCACACTTTATCACGTATTGGCTGCAACTTGTTGTGCAACGCAACTTGAGGTAAACTGTAACTTAATATATCCCAGTAATTAATATATCAGTCCCCCCCCGTGACCACTGCAGCTGCAAAGGTGCCGAAAAGTCGGGAAAATAAAGAATTAAACCAAATACCAACTAATTAGCAAAGAACTTTCAATAAAACCGTGCTAGTATCCGTTAAAAAGTGTTTTATTTCATGTCTAGTGAGCACTTAAGCTTGAGAAATGAATAAACAGCTGTAACTGGTAATACCACTGAAAGTGGCACCTTCAGGGGTTTTTATTTAATAAGTTGTTAATAAAAAACAGATTTTAATAATACATTACTTTAGTGATGGGCCGAGACCACTATTATTGGTATTCGAGTATTTTGGTATTCGTTAAAAAAAAAACAAATTAGTATTCGAGTCCAGGTACTCGCATTGGGTATTCGAGTACTGAGACTAGTATTTGAATACTCAATTTGACTCGAATACTATTTTGACACTTGTGAAACGTGCATTTACATTTTTTTCACATAACAATTCAAAAAGTAAGTATTACTACACAAAATGACACTGGTTTTATGTATTAGTTCCTACAATAAACAATTAAAATCAGCGCTAAAACTGATTGTCTACCCGCTTTGGTAATTTTAATTTTCGAATTCTCTATTCGAGTACTTATGTATCCGAATACTGTATTTTCGGTACTCGAGTACCAAGAAGGTATTCGAATTAGTATTCGAGTCGACCTTGTCTTGGCCCATCACTACTTTACGTCGAATTTTCGGAGTCCATGGTGGTATTTTTAGAAGGTAAGCTATCACTACATTCCCTCGTATTCATTTGTAGAAGTAGATAGCAAATGTGTCAAAAACAGACACTTTTGCTATCTACTTCTAGCAGTGCCCATGAGGGAATGTAATGATACCATCTAAAGTAGGAGACTATGGGTAGAATTACAATTTAAATAAAATTCACCGTGCCACTTTCAGTCAGGGTGCCACCCTAGAGTTAACATTTCAAAACTCATATCAATTATTATTTCTCGTCATATCTTTAACTTTTTAGAAGTAATCTCATACAATATGATGACCTTTGAGGTCGAGTGGTTTGTGTGCCGGTATTGAAGGTGTCGCCATCTCTGAGGTCCCGGCTGGGTCAATATATAAATAATATATTTTTGTGATAAAGTAACCTCCACATCAGAAGGACAATCTATTAATGCAGTGCGATGCGCGCTCGGAAACGGTCGTGCACATTGCATTAGAGAGAGTTATTAAATTCACGTTTCGCGCGGCAGTAGCCGCTGCGTGCAATACACTATGGGCTCCCAGCAAATAATAGTGAACGAAGTTTTGGCGTTCATTCAGAATGCCATCGACACCATGGACGAAGTCAGCATCGTGCAGATCTGCAAATCCAACTTCATGGAAGCTGAGGTTTGCAGTAGCAAGGCGCTGCTGTTCCAGAGCATCGGGAAGGCCGATGAGATGCCATCTCGCCGGAGGGATGGAGGTGAGAAGAGTCTCCAGGACATCATCACCTGTCTGAAGGAGAACGACCCAGACGACGTGCCAACATTCGTGGCGAAGGAGCTGCACAAGCTGCCCCCCGTCACATTCGACCACGTCGACGTCACCAGGCTGCTTAAGGACATCATCTCCCTAAAAGCGAGCCTGGCTGAAGTACAAAGTAAGCTAGAGGCTTCGGATAATACCATCAGTGAGTTACGAGCCCAAGTTGTGTTGTTAAGCAATACCGCTTCGGTAAGTAGGTCACCCGAGGCCTGCAACGTGAACACTCGTCGTGGGGCGCAAAATGCATCCATCGGCAGTTTTGAATCGGCGCACATGGATTCGTCACCGGTCGCCGGCGCCGCCGAGTGCGATGCTCCGCGCCCTGCCGCGCGCGCTCCACCGCGCCCCGCCGCCAGCTCCTCCGCCCCGGCGGAGACGTCACGCGTGTGCACGTCGACCCCTCAACGTGCGTACGCCGCAGTCACCGCTGCAAACCGACCCGCTGTCCAACAACTCCAGCGGGATACAAATGAGGGAGAAAAATAACGCCGGCCGGTCTCTAAACCTGTGCAGGCAGTTCCAAGGAGACTGGATGAAGAGTGCGACAAGGACGGCTTCAAGAAGGTGGAAAGGAGGAGGAAACCCACTCGCCGTAACCTATGTGGCACCGCCCCGACCGGACACAACCACCTACTTCGTCCGGCCATCCCGACAACACTGCTGTACGTGTCCCGCCTGCACTACAGTACGAAACCTGATGATATTGTAGAGTACATCAGAGTGAAGACCAAATTCTGTCTGAGGGTCGAGCGGTTGGAGTCCCGCCACAACGTAAACTTCAATTCATTTGTGGTGAGGGCACCGACCGAACATCTGTCGACCTTCCTGAAAGAAGATTTTTGGCCGAAAGGTGTTTTGTTCCGACGGTTTCGCGGTCGGATACCGGACACTACGTTGCGCAACACGTCGCCGCCATCAATACGTGGAAAATAGTTTTGTAAAATGTAATTTTAATATAAATATGTATGTTAGTCTGTAAGGTATATATTGTATGGGCCTAGTTGCCTGAATTAAATAAATAAATAAAAAAATAAAAAAAAAAAAAAAAAAAAAACGCTCTTGTAGTATAAATGACGTTAAAGTAAAACGACCTACTAGTAAAACGTCTGAAATTAAAAATCGTCATACTAGTAGAACATCTGAAATGAAAAAACAGCATGTTGGGCAAAAGGACGGCTACACTGACGCAGAAAAGAATTCAAAGATATTATCTTTAAATATTATCATTTTAAGTATTTTTTATATTATAACAAATAAGAAAACTTTGTCTCATAGGTATGTGACAACTAAAATACATTATTTTATCGTAATGCATAACAAAAAAAAAATGTTTCCAGGGAGTTTAACAATCGTCCCTGAAAAAAATTTATATTAAGTGTGAAACACATTTAAAAAAAAAATATGGCAGATATTTCATTTTCTTCAATTTTTTCACTTCCCTTTTGTATTTTTTTATCAAAGATACAGTCATTCTTCTTACGTTTTTGGCCTTCAAATAACGAGTGTTTATATTTTAGTTCTTGACTCTTGTTACCTATACAATTTACCTAATGAATTTTTATTTTGTGCACTTGTATGTACATTATAGTATAGGCAAGTCCTTTTGCTCAAAATGCCGTTTATTCATTTCAGACGTTCTACTAGCATGACAATTTTAAATTTCAGATGTTTTACTAGTAGGTCAAAATAGGTAAAGTAAAAACTTTAACGTCATTTATACTACAAGGGCATTTTACTAGATTGTCCTTCTGATACGGAGGGTTAAGTGACGCTAACACTTGTATTCAACAATAATACTCAAATGACCCTTGCCAATGCAAATGCACTGTGTTGAAATAGAGCTTTCTGATTGGTTTTGGGTATTATGTATGATTGGTAGTTGAGACACTGTGCGTTCATGGACACTGTGATACCTATAGCAATTTTTGTGAATATGAATGTAAGATTATCCACTCTCCTTTTAAATTGTAGTTATTAATATAAAAAAATAATTAAATCTACCTGTATTGTTGCAGGAATGCGTGCTACCGCTGTATTGGCCTTTTTAGCGGAGTCACTTTCTTTTTTAATAGACTTGGCATCAGATTTCTCTCTACGTCTTTGTTTATTTTTACAGCACTCAGTATGGTCTGTTGCACAATCTTTCTGATATGCCTCTTTTAATTTAGGATCTTCAGTTTTATATGTTATTCTGTAATAAAAAAGTATTGAATAATTAATATTTTCTGGAAGTGTCTACTTGATCCCGTAAAGTTTGTTAGGTTAATGTAGTCCGACACTTAGACGGTTGACCTCAAGGGCGGCTGACCTCTTTTTCCATTATTTTAATATGTAGCTGCTCCGCTCAAGATCGTACACACTTATGGTTAAGTAACCGTCACGAAATTTCATAATAAAATAAAGCTGCACGGTTGGTCATTCCACAGTTGAACACTAGTGCATAAGAGAGCTAAGAGTTAAAAATAGTTATTCAAGGTTCCTGTACTCAGAGGTATTAAATTTGTATATAACTACTAACTTATTTTTAAGGTCGCAGTAACGCAGCAAAGCCCAACATAATGCTCGTAGATCCCACAAACATCTTGGATTACACTTGAAACATTTCCAATCATCCGTGTTCTCGATTTCCTTAATTTTTGGAGTTCCAAGATTACGTTTAACACATTTCTGAAAAAAACACAATATAAAAACATATGGTACTTATCAAAAATTTCAAAATGAAACAATATAAGAAAGATATTTACCGCACAGAAAACATGAGGACAATTTGAACAGCAATATACTTGTCCACCTTGTCCACACCAGCGACAGTATAATTCAGAACCATCATCGCCTTTCTCAAATTCACCACTATTGTAAAATGTATGACATGTGTGGCACACTAATGTCCGGAGCATAGGATGAGCACGCATACGAGATTCATTCTTAGTTGAAGATCCTAAATGGCGATCACAAGCTGTGCAATGCAATTTCATAGAATTTAATATATTTAAATCTGAAAAAAGAATAAACCAATCAATAATGGAGCATATTTCCTCATAAAATTCGCTAGTGTTTATTTTTCTATAGGTACCTACCTGAAAATTTTTCTCTGTAATAAGTCCTCTCATTATCGCCGATATCATCTTCAAATTCCTCCTCCGTCGGTTCTGTGGATTAGAGGTATTTTGGATATTTAGGAACTTAGCTTACAGTGAACGAGTAGATCAGAGATGTTCCTAAGTTATAAAGAAATTAAAACGAACCTGGGAAAGGCGGGAATTTGACATCATCAACTTGAACCGGCTTCTCAATTGCAGTAGCAATGCCCTGATTGTTGGCAACCTCACTCATTGTTATATCGCGTTTTAGAAACACTATTTTCTATACATCTATAGTAAACATTTTATGCAAGTAAATACAGAAAAAACTACGGAACAATATCTAAGAAATAGATCTAGGAACGCAATCAAATAAATCGGTGAGTTTAACACAAAGCTGATTTCAGTTCAGCAGCAGCCATTTTGGCATTTTCCGTCCGTAGGCATGTGAAAAAATATCGATGCCTCGATATATCGATATTTTTAGCCTATATATTTTGATCCAAGATATTGATACATCGATACAAAATAACCAATATCGAAAATGGTATCAAAAACGATATATTTATTAGCATCCATCAAGGATGAAAAGTCGCTAGAATGGCAGGGTGTGACCCTTGGTGGTACTACTGCTGCTGGAGACCTTTGTTTTTACGGGCATAATATGATATATCTCCAATTTTCCCATTTATTTTAAATTATATAAAAAAAATCGAAAAAATATTGGATTTCTTTAGATACTTATTCTAACTTATACATAAGTACGTAAACAGAAAGTATTTTAGACCGAGGAAATATTCACAGAGAGATATAAGCGATTTTCATATTTAGGTAAAAATACCTAACTTCTCGTTACAAAATTTATTGGATTATTGTTCATCTGTAATCTGTATTACCTAATTTCATCACATGCCAAAGGACCCCGTGCAAAATGTTCGAAAAAAGCCAATCGGTCAATTTGGCTGATATTTTGGGTAAATATAACCTGTAACAAGCTGATCAAAACTGTAAAGTTGCAAAGTGACATAATAACTAGTTTATGAGATATGGCTTTTTTAAAGTAGTAAGAAAAAAAATTAAATTAAAGAAACACATCACATTTTCATATTTCTAATTTAATTATTAGGTTAGGATCGATATTTTTTCGCGATATATAATATCGAGGCCGATATTGAAATTTTTATAAATATCGATATACCGATATATCGATTTTTTTTAATTTCCACATCCCTAATCTTCCGTTCGTAGTTTCGTTTCCGTTCTCTCCCACCCCTCTATAGTACTTTATTTACGCTAGAAACATACTGTTGTGTTGTGTCGTGTCGCGATCTGTCGCGTATCGGTTTCATACATTTAGTATGACTAGAAACACATTATTGTGTTGTGTTGTGTCGGCATCTGTTGCACAGAACACAATTACTCAGGGGAGAAGAACGTCAACTTACATACAAAAAAAATAGTACATTCACAAGCGCCCTCTGTTGAGCGCCCCCGCCCTGTCTTTTTTGATAAAGCGGGAAATTCAAATTGTTTTGTATCTTTTTGACTACTAAATAAACCATTTATTCCTGTACTACAGAACTAAACTTAAGTACACACTAGATAAGTGCATTACTTAAGTTTAGTTCTGTAGTACAGGACGGATAAATTTGAAGGAAAGGATTGAAAGAAAATTCCTAGATATTATTAAAATATAATTTATTTTCAGAAATTAAAAAAATACATTCTTACATAGATAATATTACTTATATGTAATATAGAATTACACTGCTACGGATTAAGTAAATAAATCAAATAAATGAATAAAATTAACGTATAATTCGGTAAGTACGCAACTGAGGAAATTGTTTACAATAAATACAATTCTTTACTATAATATGATGACAATTAAAACATGTTTTTAATATGTTATATTGTCACCATTTGTAGTAACGATAGTATAGAAGTAAATTTTAAAACATGTTTTATTTAAATTTTATGATATTATGAAACTCAGTTGGGTACAAATTAATGTTTCATGAAATATAATTAGTAATACATTATATTTTTTACATAACATATCCTTATAAAATCGTAAAACGAAATGTGTCCTGCTGAAAAGTATGGTTCCTGGCAGAACTCCACAAAATCAATAATTGCAACCAAAATTCTGCAATTTTTTTACACTTTATGTTTTGCTACATTAGACATTAATTTTACTACATAAATTATATTCATTTGATCCGACTGAGTTCTGCTAGGAAGTAGCTATCAAACCATTTGGTTAGCAATTGAAAAACATACATGCTGCATGGATTAAACCAAAAGTGACCTCTTTTGTTTTGAAACCAATAATAAAAAGGATGCAAAGTATTGAAGAGTTCAAGGCATCTGCTTGTCATCATCATCATCTGCTTGTTTCTATTAATAACTTTTAACCTGGATTGAAAGATACATAATATAAAATTAATGTAACTATTTTGTTGTGTTAGTTGGCGCATGTAGAATTCTTTAAAAGCTTCTGCTATACATTACTAATCAATTATATGAAATTTCTTAGTTAAAACGTTATTTTGGGGTAATGGGGAATGTCCGAGGACTTAATTTTTTTAATTTTTTACGCAACGGAAAATTTTGACACTTTTTTCTATTACTAAGGGAGCTTATTCCTACCTATAAAAAATATTCAGCCAATTAGATTTTTCTCAGACATTCCCCATTAGAATCTAAAACATTAGTTTAAATAATCTGTTCCAATTCAATATAGAGAAAAAGTAAACAATCTTGCTAGGTTGGTTTAAAGGTAAATAAAAATGTAAAATAAAACTAGTTTTTAAATGTTAATTGGTAAGTAAAGCAATAATTTGATTAATGTTATATAAAGACATTTACTCTACATTGGTTTAAATCAGATTTTACACATCAAATCAGATTTTTACTGATGTTTTAAAATATTGATTTTCTTTTTAAGTGCAATTTTAGATGAAAATTGTGCAAACGTTCTATTCTTAAGTATGCAGAACCTTTTAATTATTATTAGGGCAACAGTTTTTACAATGTAATTAAAATTACAGTCTTTATGCTCCGTGCAATTATTTAAAAAATCAAAATTTATTTGATCTTTCAAAAATATAATTAATTCTTTTAATAACTGTTCCTTGTATGCATTATTTTCTAAAAAAATGTTTACTGCGGTGGCACACTGTTCTACACAGAGCACAAAATCTTTATTGGCATATACTAACACTTCTTTACTGTCAACATATTCTTTAAATTTAGTGAATATATGCATTGATGTTCGCTCAGTGGTGGTGAAAATTGACATACAAACTTGGCAGTTTCGTTTTAATTTTCTTATAATGTAACCACATACATATGTGCATGCCTGTGTTTCACCACCACATTCATCAAACATGTTCATGTCTCCATCGCCTAATTGTGGCCATGTCGTCACTGAAGAAATTGTTTCTTCTTCAGAGTCAGCATGCTGATTTTTTTCTTTTAAAAATGTTTTAAAATTGTCAATTATTGCGTCATTTTCATCGACTTCACAATTATTTCCACTGCTTATGTGGGACAGGTTGCTCAAAATTGCAGTTTTTAAGCCTGCTACAAATTGGCCACTTGTAGGATTGCAATTTGCACCACAATTCCCACGAATGCATCCAAATAAATTTTCTAAAGGATCTTGTTGCAGCCTCCTTGTGGCTAGGCTTTTTAAATCTTTATGCTTTTTTTGAAGAATTTGCCACAACCTTTCAACGCCGTTTAATGCCCACTGCCAGCCTTCTTGTGACGGTGGCGAGCGTGCTGCACCAACGAATTCAATATTCTGAATAAACGCCTTCATTTCTTTTATAAATCCTAAATGAGGAGAAGATGCCTTAATGTTGGTAGCATATGGTTTCCCTCTCCGCAGATCGGCCGAGTCACTGTTTAATGTGTCGAACAGCTTGTCCATTTTAGAAATTAAATCAGCAGTAACGACTGCATCTTGTGTTAATTCACCTGCAACAAATAGAATATGTGAATGTCTGGTCTGGTCTGTACATTGAAGATATCTCAGAAAAAACTGTTTTATTAGGGTACTGACAATATCACAGATCAGAGACATAGCAAAATTAAACAAACACTCAAACAGCTAGGAATAATGAATAGTGGGAAATCACCATGGCTTATCTAATGAATTGAATAATGAAATGAAATGAATAATGGGTAATGAAAAATAAATGTAATAGTTAATGATTAATGTTTTTAAGAATTGATTTCCAAGTTTAAGTTTTATATTTAGTACTAACAGATTTCCACACCCAACGGAGGCAGAATATGCTGATCTTATATTATATTATGTCATCAATGTATACTACCATATTCTGGGAAATAAATTATTATATTATTTTCTATTATTATTAATGGTAAGCTGTCCAACCTGTCCTAGTAGAAAGAAACATCCATATACAGGTTTACTTGTAAAACACCAACATCTCGCAGGAGTAGATTACTAGCATCATATATAACAATTGTTCTACAACTTTTACCAAAAGAGACAAAAAAGTTCGACTCTCCACACAAATCTCCAAATAGCTGATCGAGTTTTGTAGGAAGTCTTTTTTTTGTCTGTTTTTGGAAAAGTCGTAGAACAAAATTAGTAACATCATATACAACAACATGTAATGTTGTTTACTAATCTACTCCTGCGAGGTTGTTGGTATTTTACAAATAACCCTGTATAGTTTGCCATTGTTGCCCGATTATAAATAAATACTTTGATCAATTCTTCACAGAATTCAAATAAGCAAAAAAAAAATACCTTGGGATATTTTTGCGAACATGCCAGCTGCAACTGTATGACTGAGAACTTGGACTGCTAATTTCACTTTCATTTTCTGTTTGGTATTTGGGTTGAGGTGTTCTTGTTTAAGGGAGGGTGCAAATACAAAATTGTTATTGGCATTGTCCGACTCATAGAATTGACGAATGTGGCTCCAACTTGCTAAACCTGAAAAAAATATGGTTTGAAATTAAAATACAAAAAAATGAGGTTTCCGATAGCATCTATCATTTGAATTCATTTAAACATTTGATACCATACATACCTGCTCCTTTATTTCCTTGAGCAGATGTAACATCAACATTGCATTTGATTTCATATTTAAGAAACAAGTTTCTGAAGCACTTAATTAAATGAGGTGCATCAAAAAGTGTGATAATTTCTTTGTTTTGATATTCAAAAAAAGGTTTGGAAGCAGTTGCTCCTAAAAGTGTTAGAGCGCGTCTATTCACTCCATCCATATCACACACAGTGGAAGCTATATTTATGCCATATTCATGTAATTTTTTTAGAACCTGAAAAAATACAATCAAATGCAATGAGGAAAAGATACCAAATTGTGAATTAATTTGCTAAATCACAAGAAGCTCAATCTTTCACAGTGCAATCTTTTACTATGGTCAATGTTTGGTGGCTTAGTTGTAATTCTAAGACTAGATATTTTGATAGTGATATTAATTGCAGCAATTTATAGCTTACCTCTTTTATAAGCACCGTTAATCTATCTGCAGTGACAGAAGCGCCGGATAAATAATATGCAATAGGCTGCTTTATTTTTTTTCTTATTCCAGCAACCATGAAAACAAGGGCATAAGAAACAGGTTGTGACGATCTGCCTTGCGAACCGTGATCTTGATAGCCTTCAATATTATCATCTTTTATATTATAGTGTAGATGCTTTTTTAATGACATTTCGTCAAACATCAGGACAAATTCATTATCTATGTCTTGGTATTTTGAAATGAATTTCTTGATTATCAAAAATATTTCATCATTTATACCAACTTTTAAATTACATTTCTTCAGAATTGTTTTTAAAGTGCTGGGTGCAGGAAGGCAAAACATTCGGCGCAATAGTCTGTAGCAAGTGGGCGACCTCTTATATAGTCTTAACGCTGTTATTTTATCTTCAGATGTCCACCTTCGTCCTCTGGCAGACTTTTTGAAATTTTTTATTTGTGACTGTAACAACAATGCAAAAGTCGGACTTATTCTGTCTGACAACTTTCTTATCGAATTATTGGCATTTAATGCCAATAAATACTTCTGGTTTTTAAAATATTTTACTTGTTTTCTTAATTGGCAGATTTTCTTTAAATATTTTCTACACTTTATGTAGGCAGTCTGGTCACAGTTACGATTTTCCCTTATGGGTATCGCTGAATTACGAGCTAATCCTGATGGCCCAGGTACTCCTGATGGTACAGGTTCAACTTCGACATCTGATTGTCTATGTAAACTGAAAGGCCCCGAAATTCCTGATGGTCCTGGTGAATTTGTTGTATCTAAGAAAGGCTGTTGTTGTTGTGACAATTGGTCAACTCTTGAGTTTTGTCCAATTTCAAGAAATGGCATAGTAGTCTCTTCCTGCAAAACGAAGATTTTTAAGTTGTTTATTTTATTTACAATTAAAAAATACTCTTATGATTAAGCTGTTGTCCTTTATTTATTCAAAAACGGCACTTCACTGTTGGGACCCTTCAAGACGGGTATATAAGTAGGACTGGTCATAACCAACCATCCATGTCGAATTGGTGGGTGATTGGTATTTACTTTTTACTCTAGGAACTATTGATAAAGTTACTACGAAAAAGTTATTTCTCAGATTGATACTAATTATCGATATCATGATAATAATAAGTACACTTAATGTTGTCAAACAAACCTCTACATCAGGAGAAGCGAACCGTCGTAATTTTTTCAAGGAAAAGTCTACAAATGCTGTATCCTTAAAATGTCGATGACATAGCATTCTATGTTCAGAATGGAGTTTAGCTTGAAAGCTAACAGAGTTCCATTGTTTATCAGGAAAACAGTATTTAGCCCACAACTCGCACCTGAAACACATAATAATGTAAATTAAACATTGTGTATTTTGTTTGTGTAATTTATTTGAATAATGAAATTCATACAGGTTGATATAAACATTTTTTGCAATATACTCTATCAAATGTTATAAGATGCATAACTATATACCTACATATTGAAATTCTTGATAGACTGACTTATATTATCTTTTTGCGTAAATTTTGAGGCATCTGTACTTTTGACTTTTTTCATTTGATCATTGAATGAATATCTAATTTATTAATTAATGCGGTCACTCTCGAACCTGACTCTCCGACTAGGTGTAGTTTGGTTAAATGATTCATATTTTAATGTTATGTAAAAAACAGTAAAAGTATGTGATTCCAATAAAAGAAAAAATAAGACCTACTGAAAACTGTATACCTATATCTATTATAGAACCTATAGATAGACATCTTCGAAGGTTCAGGTACTTACCGAGCAATGTTTCTGGAACCTGGTTTTGGAAACCTAAACAATGTGGTTTCAGAATCATCAGCAGGCGAAGAGCCACACTTGACGCATTTCCTTTTATTTTCCTTCATGGTAAACTCGTAAACACGAACCACAATAAAGTATGTAACATAAAAACTTAACTAATAGAGTCACTATCTCGTATTCATGCGCACAATAACTTATGTATTCACACAATTACGGAGGAATCTACAATTCAACTCAACGTATGGCAAAAATAACAAAAAGTTTGAAAACGCAAGAATTATTAATGAAATACAAACGACACGATCGGCAGCCAATTTGAATTTCAACTGACAGAAAACAACGAAGTTGCCAGATAATAAAAATGAAAATTATGAAACAGTTTGTCATGGCAACACATTCCTAGCCCCCGTAGGTATTCTAATAATTTCCTAATAAGTTGACCCCGATCTGGGTCCTTACTATGAGCTCTTATAGCAGGACTTATACTGAATGGCATTACTTTTTCGTACCATGACCTCGATTTAGCAGGCCTGTGGAGGGCCTGCTTTAATACACGCTCTTAAACCGTTCACCATTTTTTATGTATGGACGAAGCGTACCACGACGCTCCGTTTGACAGTTTGGGAGCTGTTTTTTAGCGTCTGTAATGTCAAATAAAGCAATTCATAAAAAGTTCTTACGTGATCAGCTTTTTCAAAATTGTTTAGTGTATTTAGATAAGTTTGGCGTGAGAATTTTAAGATTTGTGAATTTCTTTTACTGTCTTATTCAGAGTGCGTTCGTTAAACTAGGGCCAAAGTTAACATGGCGTTAGACTGCAGACTAACGCCATTTTAGCGCAAATCGTATTCAGAGTGACAGTTTAACGTTTAGTCCCACCGTTTAAGGATTAAAAGGTGCATTGTGATTGGTTTACACGCATTAAACCTGGTTTTGTTAGAACAGTCTTGCACCCCAGTTTTGTGAAACATCTCTGAATAAGACAGTTAATGTTTATTATTTAACAGTGAATTATGTAACTTGATAAAGGCAACGCGACTTCCTTGTTGTTGAATATCACTAAAATAAAAAGAAATGATGAGAGATGAGACCCCATAAATAAGTACCTACTATCCCCTTCAATTGGTAATGCGCCTGGCGGCCATGATTTTAACCTCAAAAACGAAAAACAATTGCATTTTTTTAATACCTAGACCCTTTCTTATTAAAAATAAGAATTAAATAATTAATACACTATTATTACCTATTAAAATTTTCCTGTTTTTTGTCATTTTTAGCTGCGGATGACGTTGATGTGTATGTTAATTTGACAAGGTTCCAGCGCATTACCAATTGACGCGGATAGTAAATTGCATTACATTTTATGTTATTATGAATAATAATAATCAAATAAAGAAGAAAATGATTTATTTTATATCGATGTAAGTAATTAACAAACTAATGGTGTGAAATGATATTGAAAATAAAAAAAACCGAAATAATATAACTTTAATTTGTTTTATTAACTTGCGACATTTTATTACTATCCCCGTCAATTGGTAATGCGCTGGAACCTTGTCAAATTAACATACACATCATCGTCATCCGCAACTAAAAATGACAAAAAACAGTAAAATTCTAATAGGTAATATAATATATTAATTATTGAATTCTTATTTTCAATAAGAAAGGGTCTAGGTATATCAAAAATTTACAAATTGTTTTTCGTTTTTGAGGTTAAAAACATGGCCGCCAGGCGCATTACCAATTGGCGGGGATAATAAGCGATAAATTGGGTGCATTCTGCCAGACAAATATCTGAGTCATCGAACGCCATAAAGTACATTTTAACCATGAAAAGTAAATGAATATTCTAAACAAATTACTTTCCATGGTTAACAAATTTATGGCGATCGATGACTCAGAGATTTGTCTTACAGAATGCACCCATCGATTTGTATAGGCTAGCTCGTTTTCGCATCGTCTACAAAGCAGTAGTGCTCTGTGACAAAGCATTCCAGAGACAAACTAACCGTCCACCTTGAGTCAAAACAATCTTTAAGCCGTTCACCTAAAAGACGGTCATGGTACCGATTTAAGCAATTTTGTTTAGGGCCTGCTTCTGAACTGAACGGCTTAAGGATGGTTTCTTATTTGCTGATGGTAAGCCCCCTGTTGTGGTGCGGATCGCTCGGCTGCGATTGCAACAGAACCCCCACCACCGATCTGTCGCGACACAACACAACACAATAGTATGTTTCTAACATTATACGATCAAAAATAATTAACATTGCATTTACGTGCTTGACAAGCCGTGATTGATTGCTAATGTTCCCCCTAAAGCATAGCTTGTCAAGAACGTTTTTTCGACTTATCAAATCAGCCATTGGTCGCTGTATACGTAACGGGGAAAATCCGAGACGGGACGGGAACGGGACGGGCACGGGGCAAAAAGTCGTTTCATACATACTGCGGCGGGCTGATTATCTAATTAAAAACCACCTAGCGACTGGTTGCAGTTCACAGACAATTGTGATCCATTGCTACTTCTTTTTGGGTTAAAAAAAAACATACCAAAGAAAAGTGGCAATGTATGCCAAATGCAACCGGTCGCTAAATAGTATCTTTTTAGATAATCAGGGTGCCGAGGCACTACGGGGCCGGCAGGCTGATTATCTAAATAGAAACTATTTAGAGACCGGTTGCATTTGACATACATTGCTACTATTCTTTGGTATGATTATTCATATTCATATTCTTTATTTGCGTTAGTTGCATTTTTAACCCAAAAAGAAGTAGCAATATATCATATCATATCTGTCAAATTATACCGGTCTCTAGGTGGTTTTTAATTAGATAATCATACTGCCGGACGTATGGCATGCACGGGACGGGAAAAACTTCGTCAGCGGCACATCGCTGCCGCCCCCTGTGCGTGCCCCGTCCCATCCTATTCCCGCTGCGTTTACATTGAAATTCCGTTCACTCACTCAGTAGTGATGTTGCGGTGCAAAGCATCTTGGCAAAAATGGAACAACGATTCAGCCATCGATTTTATTCAACACTAACGCTAGAAACATACTATTGTGTTGTGTTGTGTCGTGGCGCGATCTGTTGCGTATCGGTTTCATACATTAACATTTAGTATGGTTAGAAACACATTACCACAGTGTGTCGTGTCGACAAAACACAACACAATAGTGTGTTTCTAGTCATACTAAATGTATGAAACCGATACGCGACAGATCGCGACACGAGTACGACACAACACAACACAATAATGTTTCTATCGTTACGCTAGAAACAAACATACATAAACATACGCGTGTCGCGATCTGTCGCGTATCGGTTTCATACATTTAGTATGGTTAGAAACACATTACTACACAAAGATAATGTAAAAAACTAGCTTTTTAAAGAGGACGGGAGTGTCATACAAAAAGTGTGAGTATGAAACGGAAGTGAAAACAATCTTGCCAATATAAAGCTTCAATCAACGTCATGTCCATGACATAATGCCAACATCAAGAAAAAAATAGGGATGGCACGTCCCACGAATTATCGATATCGATATGTTTGGTAATTAGCGTAGTAACGCCGCCGGCGGCGCCGTGACCAAAGAACTAAATTACGTTCAAACTTTAACATGTTTGCGCATAAAATAAAACACTTTTTAACGGATACTAGCAAGGTTTTATTTTTATTTAGTGATTTTTGATTTCCCGATGTGCTTGCGCATTGCGCATAGACGATAAATGTCAGTTCCTTTACTCCCGGCTGCGAATTTACAAAGGCTATACTATTTCAGTCACAAGTCAGACTCTAATGGTTGAGCTTTTGTTTATGCATATTACTCAACAATACCTAAACTATTTCAGTAAAAAAAATGACTCAAATGGATTAGCTTTTGCGTTGATATTTTCAAAGAAAATGCACGGACAAAACCTAGTACGGTATTATACATATTCACTCAAATACTACAAATAATAAAGCTTTTGTCCTAGTCGAGTAGAGTCTCACTGCCTTGTTTATCGCGAATTAAATTATTAAAATAATTAAAATACTCGTTTTTTTCTGTATTTGATTGACAAAAAAAACGAATCTACAAACGAACATTTTGTAAGGTATTATTAGTTTTAATAGTAATTGTAGAAAACAAATCAAATTTTAACGCTGTATTTTGATATTTAAGTTAAAAAAAAAGTATTGTAACTGACTAGAATCTGATTTAATAAGAGTTCCTTGACCAATTTCACAACTTTTATAGATATTATTATTTTACTGATTTTTAATAAATGTAAATTACACTAAGAATTATTTTTTACAATTTATCAATAATACTTTAATGTATAAATTTACAATTTTATTAAATTAAGCTTAAATCTAACAGTCTGCCGGAAGTTCCGATAGTGTCGATTGATTGAAACAACGGCAGTGGGGTAGAGGGAAATAAAAGGCAGTGTAAGTGATTTGTAGTGGCTTTTTGGGTGCAGAAATTGTCCAGTGAGGTTATACTGTGCATCAATAAATCTAAGTATTCTAGAAGTGGCTGTATTATTGAAGGTGATCCTTACAAGAGGTTATACTGTGTATCAATAAATCTAAGTATTCTAGAAGTGGCTGTATTATTGAAGGTGATCCTTACAAGTCAAGAAGCGGGATTCGACGCAGTATCGCGTAAGTTCACGTCCATTACTATCTTTTTAAGAAATAAATATTCTAAACAATGTTCCCTAACATTATTTAAAAAAAAAAAACTGTGTTTTACCAGTCGATTTGGTTATGTAATATCGGCTAAACCCAATAATGTGACTAGAAATAACCGGGATCGCGCCATTTTGGTTCAAGATTTTAGTTCAGACAGCTGTCTTAACAGACAGACAGATTTTAGTGCAACAGGGTCTCTGTTAATAAGTGCATGTTTATTTTCCTTTTTCTTTTCTTTCTTTGTCAATAAGAAAATTAATACTTATCTGAAAAATTACCGTCCTGAATGATATGGGGTTACAGGAAGATAACTTTTTTTGTTTATTTTGACGAAGGACGCTCCTTTTTAGGTTATTTAACTATTATAGCATATCTCAAAACCTGACCATGTTTTTTTTTTTCTCTTTTTCTTATGGGTTGGAGACAATGGATAAGATCAACAACCAGTGTGATGATGATGATCAACGAAATCTGTCGACCCCGGCGCAGAGTCAACTCAGATTGGAACAGAACAGAGGAAGCCGTAGTCGATCGCGCAGTCTTCTCTTGAGACGGCGCGAAGCAGAATTGGATCTCGAGCGCAGGCGACTCCGTCGTCTAGGACGGCAATTAGAAGAAGACCGTGAAGAAAGCCGGAGCCGTCGTAGTGAGCGACGAGGTAGAAGCAGCAGGCATCGCAGTGGCAGCAGATGCCGCAGTGGCAGCAGGCGCCGCAGTGGCGGCAGGCGCCGCAGTGGCGGCAGGCGCCGCAGTGGCGGCAGGCGCCGCAGTGGCGGCAGGCGCCGCAGTGGCGGCAGGCGCCGCAGTGGCAGCAGGCGCCGCAGTGGCGGCAGTCGACGCAGCGACAGCAGGCAACGCTCCGAGGCCAACGGGGTGGCACCTGGAGCTGAAACCAATCGTCGCAGGACAGGCGCCGGCAGCAACCACTCACCTAGAAGGTCACGTAGCCCTATTTTTACTAGTAAAGATATTTCAAATATTATTCAGCAAGTAAAGACCGGTTTGTCATTCCCGCCGGTGGTTCAGGCCACTCAACCGAACATTCGAAGCATAGACCATCAGAATATTTTGCCAAATTTTAATCCTTCTGCTAAAAATCAGCGCGTAGACGTTTGGCTTAAAAAAGTAAACGAGTGTGCCTGTGTCTACGGCTGGGATGACAAAACCACGATCCATTTTGCTATGCAGAAACTCCAAGGTCTGGCCAAAACATGGTTCGAAAGTTTAAATTCCATTTTGTACTCGTGGCCACAGTGGCAGGAAAAACTTATTAGTGCATTCCCGTGCGAACAAAATTATGGCCAGGCCTTGGAGGAAATGCTGAAGCGGCGTAGTAGATTTGGTGAACCAATTGAGGTTTATTTTTATGAAAAACTTGCACTGTTGAATCAATGCGAAATTCAGGGCAAGCGAGCTGTGGATTGTATAATTCACGGAATTAGTGATAAAACCATTAAATCGAGTGCTTTGGCTCTAAGGTGCTCTGAACCCGATGTCTTGCTACAGTTTTTATTGAGTAATAAGGAAACCATGAATTCCCAATTTCCTCCTCGATTTAGGAATAGTGCCACTAACAATACAGACAATAGTCAGAGTCAGAACAAGTCGTTTCCAAAACAAGCATTTAGTTCAGTTTTCTGTTTTAACTGTAAGGATAAAGGTCATTTCTATCCACAGTGCCCCAAGCCTCTTTTGAAATGTAAACGCTGTCATAAAATAGGACATGTGTTAGAAACTTGTGTTTCTAAAGACAAACCCCAGAATCCGCCCGATACAGTTCAGAAAACTATGTGTATATTTACTTCTGATCAAAGTACCAAGGCCAAGTTTATTAAGCAAATTTTGGTGAACGGTAGGCAGTTAGAAGCTTTCGTGGATTTAGGCAGCGATGTCACGTTAATTAAGGAATCGGTGCTAGTCGATTTAGGAATATCGCATAACCAGCAGCCTAGTGGTATGGTAGGATTTGGTAATGGTTTAGTTTATTCATTAGGTTCAGCGTTGCTAGATTTAACCATTGACGGAGTGAAGGCGATAGTGTCCTGTAAAGTCGTACGTGATAATCTGTTGGAAAAATCATTATTGGTTGGTCAATCTTTCTCGGAGCAGCCTCATGTAGTTATTTTCAAGGACTCTAAGGTACTACAGTTCATGACATTAGACTCGATATTGCCTAAACAAGATTTGTTAGAGAACGAGGACGATCTAGTTAGGGTTAGGGTTAGTAAACATTGTAAGCTTTATGGTGCAGCGAGTATAAGAGCCGCCACCTTGCCGGTATTTAGTGGGAACTTAATGATTAGTACTAAGGTTGTTGGGAAACCACACGAGCAGTTTGTTGTTTCAGGTGGAATTTATTTGGTTAACAATGGCGAAATGTATGTTAATGTCACGCCTTGTTCGATACCATGTTTTCTGCAACAGAACTCGGTGTTTTCTCGTGCCGAAAGGATAGAGGTTGTCAATCGCATAGCCGCGCCGGTTCCTGCAACGGATAGTTCAGTCCCAGCTCATCTCGACACTGACAAGGTACAGATAGGCGATTCCGTAACAGAGGGCGAGAAGAATAGGTTGTTCGCGTTGCTACACGACTATAAGCACTGTTTTGCTCAGGACTTAGCTGGTTTAGGATGCACGAATAGCACTGAAATGAATATTGAGTTAAATAGTCAGCGTCCGGTTGTATATAGGCCATACAGACTTTCGCAGCACGAACGTGATAAAGTGCGTCAGATGGTAGGAGATATGATGGATGCTGGTATAATTAGGGAGTCTGTATCTAGCTACGCGAGTCCTATTATATTAGTAAAAAAAAAGGATGGATCAAGTAGACTTTGTGTGGATTACAGAATGCTAAATTCTATCACGGTTAAAGAAAGATATCCCATGCCTATCATTGATGACGAGATAGCTAGGTTGTCAGGCCAGGCATGTTTCATCACTCTGGATCTAATGTCTGGCTATTATCAAGTGCCTATAGCTGAACAATCGAGACCGCTGACAGCGTTTGTCACGCCGGACGGGCAATATGAGTTTAACAGGATGCCCTTCGGCTTGGCAAACGCGCCAGCGGTATTCCAAAGGATGATGAATCATGTCCTGGGCCCTGCTCGTTTCAACAAAGCTACTGTTTACATAGACGATCTTTTAATATTTGGTAAAAATTCTAATGAATGTCTTGACCGTCTAGAGGAAATTTTGAAGCTTTTAGAACACGCGAATTTGAAATTAAATTTGTCAAAATGTACCTTTCTAAGAAAAGAGATCGATTATTTAGGTTATGAAATAAGTTCCGAAGGTATTAGGCCCGGTAAGACAAAGATCCAATCAGTAATAAATTTTCCTCGACCAGTGAATGTACATGGGGTACGGCAGTTCCTGGGATTAGTAAGTTACTTCAGGAAATTTATATACGGTTTCGCAGAAAAAGCATCTCCCTTGACTAGTCTGTTGAAAAAGGACGCTTCGTGGTTATGGGCGGAAGATCAGGAGGCTGCATTCTCTGTTTTAAAGGAGCATCTAGCCGATAGACCAGTTTTAGCTATTTTCGACCCTTTAGCAGAGACGGAGCTTCATACGGACGCCAGCAGAATTGGTGTCGGTGGCATGCTATTGCAGCGTTTGTCTAATAAGGATTCGTTTCGTCCCGTAGCGTACTACAGTCGGAAAACAACACCCGAGGAGAAAAATTTTCACGCATACGAGCTTGAAACATTGGCCGTTGTTTGTGCCCTTAAAAAGTTTAGAGTGTACTTATTAGGCAAAAAGTTTAAGATAATTACCGACTGTAGTGCACTTCGGTCGACTTTTGTAAAACGCGATCTGGTTCCAAGGATAGCTCGTTGGTGGTTGGCCCTCCAAGAATTCGATTGTTCGATTGAATATAGAGCTGGTGGAAAAATGTCCCACGTCGATGCGTTGTCTAGGAATCCAGTGTCGGTGTTGGAGAATCAGGATTTTGAAATATTACCGGCGGTGATGTCGATTAGTGATCAGGACTGGTTACTCACTCTTCAGCTAGGTGATTCGGAATTACGTAGGATACGAGATATTCTTAATAGTAGATTAGACGAAAGTGGGCTAGACTATATTAAGAAAAATTATCTTATCCAAAATAACCGACTGTTTCGACGCGTAGGGGACAACGATAATGACATTCGATGGGTAGTCCCTAAAGGTGCCCGATGGCAACTTTGCAAACTTAACCATGACGACATCGGACACGTAGGTTTTGAAAAGACATTAGACCGAATCAAAAGTAAGTACTGGTTTTCTAAAATGGCTAGGTTTGTCAAAAAGTATGTTGGGGCTTGCATAGAATGCGCATATGCGAAAAAGTCTAAGTAAACGTGAGGGATTTTTGCACCCTATCGAGAAGTTCGAGAAACCGTTCCACACCTTACACATTGACCACCTAGGACCGTTCGTAAAGTCTAAACAAGGTTACACCCACATACTAGTCGTAGTGGATGCATTCACAAAATTTGTCTTTATAAGACCAGTACGAAACACTAAGACGCAGGGAGTAATTAAGGTGTTGGACGATATCTTTAATACTTTTCGTGCTCCAGAACGTTTGGTCAGTGATCGGGGTAGCTGTTTTACTGCTCACGCTTTTAGAAGATTCTGTCTCGGTCGAGGGGTTAAACACGTTTTGAACGCCGTAGCGAGTCCCAGGTCTAATGGGCAAGTGGAACGTTATAATCGAACGATCCTAGATTCCTTGACCGCACAAAATTTAAAACATGACGATAGGGACTGGGATAACAAATTAGGTAGGATACAGTGGGGATTAAACAATACATTGCAGAAGACTATTGGTAGGGCGCCAGCGGAAGTACTTTTTGGCACGTCAATGTCGGGGGAAGTTAGTCCTATACTAAACGAGATAGCAGATGGAACTAGGGAAACCGTTGATCTTGCCGTTTTGCGTGATAGTGTAAAAGAAAGGATTGATAAAGAACAGGCCTATCAGAAACAGGTTTATGACAAAGGTAGACGACCAGCACGTACATATGCTCATGGCGACTTAGTCAAAATTACTAAAACTGCCTTCCAAAATAATGGTAAAAGCTCTAAACTCCTACCAGTATACGAAGGTCCGTATCGTGTAATTAAGGTATTAGGGAACGACCGCTATAAGTTGGCACCGATACCCGGGTTTGAGGGCATGAAGCACAAACGAAAAACGACAGTCGCTGCTGATAGAATGTTACCGTGGATTCACATATCTGCATTAGAAGTCGATGGTAGTAGTGATGAAGGCGATGAAGGTGAACATGAGACTTGATTGATGATTTAAGTAAATGAGAATCTACAAAAAGTTATTTATTTTAATATTACTATAACATTATTACCAAAATATTGGTTCACTAAACCTTATCTAAAGTTTTTATTCTTTTATATTTATGTAGCTAGGTTAATTAAACTAAGAGCTTGATTTTTCAATGTCTACTTAAGACTTCATTCGTTTGATAGCATGTATTATACTGCCACAATGAAAATATTAATCGTATATTTGTCTGACGGATGCCCGTTATATGACGATTGAAAATCAGCTTTAAATCAAATAAATGTATAAGGTCTAGGAGTGAAGGTTCCTAGATATTATAACTGCTAGCCCTGGGAGTACAGGTGCCAGACATGATCTTTTCAAGCCTTAGGAGTGAAGGTTCCTAGATATTGTAATTTTAACTGTAAGTCCTGGGAGTAAAGGTGCTCAGGCATGGTGTTTAAGTTCTAGGAGTGAAGGTTCCTAAATATTTAAACTGTAAGCCCTGGGAGTACAGGTGCTCAGGCATGATGTTTTAAGTCCTAGGAGTGAATAAAGGTGCCTAGTGAAGTTTTTCATATGCATTATTATTAAAGATAAGATAATTGAATCGAGTAATAATAATAAGCTAATCATTTTGTAATAAATATTTGAATTGATTGAATTATATGTAATACATCTATGTTTAAGTTGATTCGTGTACGTTGATCGTAATGATCAAACAGATAAATCCTAAGTACTTACTTGTTTTAGTTTTTACTATTTTAATAATATAAAAAAAAGAAAACATATTTTAACTTATTAATTATTATCAATCATGCCGAGTGTAAGGTTTATCGGATACGTACATGGGGACCATGTACGCTGTCAGGATGGACGAGTGTAAGGTATTATTAGTTTTAATAGTAATTGTAGAAAACAAATCAAATTTTAACGCTGTATTTTGATATTTAAGTTAAAAAAAAAGTATTGTAACTGACTAGAATCTGATTTAATAAGAGTTCCTTGACCAATTTCACAACTTTTATAGATATTATTATTTTACTGATTTTTAATAAATGTAAATTACACTAAGAATTATTTTTTACAATTTATCAATAATACTTTAATGTATAAATTTACAATTTTATTAAATTAAGCTTAAATCTAACAGTCTGCCGGAAGTTCCGGTAGTGTCGATTGATTGAAACAACGGCAGTGGGGTAGAGGGAAATAAAAGGCAGTGTAAGTGATTTGTAGTGGCTTTTTGGGTGCAGAAATTGTCCAGTGAGGTTATACTGTGCATCAATAAATCTAAGTATTCTAGAAGTGGCTGTATTATTGAAGGTGATCCTTACAAGAGGTTATACTGTGTATCAATAAATCTAAGTATTCTAGAAGTGGCTGTATTATTGAAGGTGATCCTTACAATTTATTACGAAAGAAACAGGTTATTATATACCTATTCATTACTCAACACTTGTTGAGAGTTTACAAATAAAAATAAAATACTTTTTCCTCTAATGTAAAATACAAAAGGCAGATAATTATTTTTATCTACACCCATGCTTTAAATCCTCTGTAAAGGGTTCTGAAACGGTTATCTTACTGCCAACATTACGATATCCGAGCGAGAGGTTAGGTTATCAGTACAACATTATAATACACTTTCGGAAGATATCATGATGAGGAGTAAAGTCAAAGACAAAGTCAAAGTCAAAACCCTTTGTAGAGTATACATATCATGGGTGTAGATAAATATCATGGGTGTTTTTAATCCATATGTATTAAAATATTGTTGGTTTCCCAAATAAAAATATAAAAATGGGTGTAAATAAGGTCTTGTATGCAACTGTACTTAATTAGGTATTAAAACACTCATGTGATACTATTATAAACCCACATTCGTGTTTTAACACCCCTCATTATAGTACAGTTTCATAAATAACTATTATCTTCACACACAACGTAAAGTTCCATATGGATTCAAAAAAGATAGTATAAACACGTACTTTTGTTCATGAATAAAAAAAACCATCACAGTTCAACATTCTGCATCATAAAATAACTTTTTTATTTTTATAGCACACTTTTACTTTTTAATTTTAATAAAATAATAGTACTAACCACAGACCATAAAACAATACTATGTAGTACTAACGTATGGGCTCTAGTATAATACGGTCTGTGGTGCGGGGTGCGCCATTTACAGAAAAGTTTTGAATTCCATTTCTGTTTGTTGTACTGTTTTTATTCTTGCTTTAAAATGTCTGATAGCGGTGAATGTGAAGATTTGACTCTGCCCGATATTTTAGATGCAGCGACGGAAATGACTTCTATTGAAGGTACATAATACAAGCAAAAGTCTCACTCTCTTTCTTAGTAAAAAAAAATCTTTTTTAAATCACCAAATGCAAAATTGTAGTGAAACAGTGAAATAAAGGGTTTTTATACAAATAAAAAAAAATGAGTGACACCTATCGGCAATAATTTGTATTAATAAGATTGAGCGTTTTATAAGAAAAACATTTTTAGTAGCCCTGCCAAAGAATATGAATACAAGATTCTTGAGCCCTGCTAATCGCCTTACGACAACACGTGCCATTTCTTTGTTTGGGATGAGGTATCTGTAGTAGTTAACAGTATTATATTATCTGTGACTCGACTAAGTATTGTTCGTTCGTACTTTATATTTATATCATTCTCGACAAAAGCTTATCTATTTGAGTGGCAAAATAAAGTCTTATTGAGATAGGTAACGTTTTACACGCAACTTATTAGGTTAGTCGTAGGTATGTATAGATATAAAGTAAACGGTTATAAAAGGCGAAAGGGGCGCATTTCATAATACCTAGGTCGCATAATGGTAATAAAACTCTAAATTGATTGACTGATTCATTCACTGATTCATTGTTGGGATAAGCGTAGAGCCCTAACGGCTGATATGAAGGTAGAGACACCATTTTTGGAGGGTAGATAGATACCTTTCATGGTGTAGGTGAGCACTAAGAAAGCATTTTGGAAAATTCCCATTATACAGGGTGTTTCAGTTTGTAATTTTACCTGGGGATATGTATAGGGCTGAACCATTTTTGCTGGTAGAGATAACATTTTTGGAGGGTAGGTAGGTACCTTTCATGGTGTAAGTGACCACTAAGAAAGGGTTTTGGAAAATTGCCGTTATACAGGATGCTACAGAGTGTTCCAGTTTGTACATGATTTTTTATGGGAAAATTTAAATGTGTGAAATTAGGTCTAAGTACTGCTAAATACCTTGGTTGTTAATCCGTGACTTTCAAAATAAATGCACATCAGAATCAATCTTAACCACGCGAATGAAATCGCGGGCAAAAGCTAGTGTTTTATTGTAACACGCTTTACTTTAAAGGCGCATTAATGTTTTGAAATTTTCTTTATAAAACGATTTTATCATTTCGGTTCACAATTACGTTTCTATTCCTTGTGAAACATAGTTTTATTGGTATAATGTAAAAAAAACACTAGCGGCCGCCCGCGGTTTAACCCGCGTGGTTCCCGTTTCCGTGAGAATATCGGGATAAAAAGTATCCTATGTTTAAATCTAGACTATGTACTAACTGTGTGCCAAATTTCAAACAAATCCGTTTAGTAGTTTTTGCGTGATTGAGGAACAAACATCCAAACATCCAAACCAACAAACTTTCATCCGTTTAGAAATGGTTGAGTTAAAGGGTTTTGAAGGAAATGCCAAGCTCAATGCAATATGTGCTTTATCAAGTACGACATAAGGTTCGCGTACGTCTCGATGACGTCATAAGGACCCCCCAAAATAACAGTGTTTTTGCACGTTTTAACACGTATATCTTATCGTAAAAATTTCTTCACAGTTAATCATGTGGTGGCATAAGCTGTCTGATAAGCCACTAAACAAGCCACAAATCGTTACTGATCCTCATTGCACAAAGAAATGAAACAAGGTTTACATATTATTGAAATTAATATTGAATCTATATTGATTGTGCAGCTGGTAAATTCCAATTGACGTCTATATTTCTATGGGAATGTCACTTTATTGGTATTGTATGTGATGATATTTCGTTTTTTACTGTAGCGCTCCAAAGATATCTGAAATTTCGTCAATTTATAACAATACATTTAAAGGGTTTAAAGATTTAAGGTCAGCCATTGTTGTACAAGTCATCACATCAATAGACTATTATTTGTCTGTAATATGCGATCGAGCGCCATTGCTATTTGTTTTGCTTTAATAAAAATAAATAATTATAATTTTGTTTTATTAAATTCTTAATAGGACATTTATAAAATATGTTGTTATATATGAAAGATATATAACAGGATGATGAACCGAAACTGTATGTATTGACAAAGTTTTTGTTTTACGTATTTGATTGAATCAGGCGTCACTTGGCGGAAGTCCCAAACCATTTTGAAAAAAGAAATATATGTAGCTTACTTCCGCAAACAATATATGCAAGATGCACCGCCCGTCCGCCCGCAATAATATGCACATGCACACCACAAAATATCAGTGCACAATACCTGCATTTAGCAAGACAGCAACACACCTTGCACCTTCACCAATTAGGCTACTCTACACGTGTTTCGCCCCAACCCGGGGCATCCTCAGGAGTTAGATCGTGCGTAAACCAACACCGAATGCCTTTCAGCAGCGTAAACCAACACCGAATGCCTTTCAGCATTCGGTGTTGGTTTACGCACGATCTAACTCCTGAGGATGCCCCGGGTTGGGGCGAAACACGTGTAGAGTAGCCTAATTGGTGAAGGTGCAAGGTGTGTTGCTGTCTTGCTAAATGCAGGTATTGTGCACTGATATTTTGTGGTGTGCATGTGCATATTATTGCGGGCGGACGGGCGGTGCATCTTGCATATATTGTTTGCGGAAGTAAGCTACATATATTTCTTTTTTCAAAAAAAAAATTTTTGTTTTACGTTATCAAAACCAACTGTTGAATAAAAGGTATATTGAATAGTTAGACTTATATCTTTATTGAAGTCATCCATAATTCCACTATATAATCATTATAATATTAAGGTTTTTTAAAAACGTTTTTAGACCAACAAGTTGTTTAGATGTTATAATAATGTCCCTATTTTGATGATATTGTCTTAAAAAAAACCTTTTTACGACTGAAACGTTCTTACGACTTACCATTATATTACTGTTACTTAATTGAGTTGAAAAAACGTTTATTCGAGGTTGTAATTAGACTAGTTAAACGACTTAATCATCAGATGTACTTTGTCTATAAGAACGATAACAGAGTTAGTTAATAACCAATATAAAACTTTAAAAGTAAGTAGTACATAACCCTTCATTTATACGACGTGTTTGCTTGTACAGTACTAGGTTTTGTCCGTGCATTTTCTTTGAAAATATCAACGCAAAAGCTAATCCATTTGAGTCATTCTTTTTACTGAAATAGTTTAGGTATTGTTGAGTAATATGCATAAACAAAAGCTCAACCATTAGAGTCTGACTCGTGACTGAAATAGTATAGCCTTTGTAAATTCGCCTCCCGGCTGTGCTCCAGGTTAGAAGTCCTGCAACCTGCAACAAATAATTTATGCTAGTAGTTGGTGCCTAATAATTCATTACTAAAATCTGCCCCCCTAGCATGACATGCGTGCCTAGCATGAGCGATTTATATCGCGTGATATAGCGTTTTATCACGTTTAACTGTCAAAATGACAAAGGAATTTGACAGTTGAATGTCAAATGAATCGGTTTTTTATTTGTTCTAAATACAGTTCAAAATGTAAATACCTAGCTTTCTGTACCAATCTACCAATTCCCTCTTTATAAATAACTAGCTTTTGCCCGCGACTTCGTTTGCGTGATTAAGATGCATGCTTGTTACCCATTGTTTACAGCTAAAAATAATACTAGGTTTTATGCATGCATGCCAGGAAGGCTGGTATTTTTCACTTCAAATGGAAATATCCATAAAACTTACAAACAGCACTATTTTTTAACAGTTTTTATTAGGTTGCTTTCGCGTTTGTTTGTTTGTGTGTTTCTCCACAAAGTTTGCGAACGATTTTATCCTAGTTTTTAAATGTAATTAATTTTATGAATTATTTTACCCAAAAAACCAAGCTTTCAATGAAACTAATGACAGGGTTATTTTGTAAAACACCAACAACCTCGCAGGAGTAGATTACCAACATCATAAACAACAACATTTGTCTACGACTTTTGATAATTCGTTAGATTTTACTTTCATACAAAAAAATATATCATTTTATTTTACCGTTCGTATGTTTATAGCTCTATGCGTGGCGCGCGGAGCGCCTAGTGCGCGCGACCCACTCGCCCCGCCCGTCCCACCCCGCCATCCGTAGACGTAAAAAGTGTCGAACAGAGGGCCTAGTACGAGTTGTGTTTCTCACCTCACTTTGCGAATAGTATCGAGAGAAAGAGAGGAAATCATGGGAGTGAGTGAACGAGTGAAAGAGAGAAAACGATAGTTAACTATTCGCAAATTGAAGTGAGAGCAAAAAACCAACTCGTACTAGGCCCTCAGTACAATAAAAACTTGAAAATTCATTTTAGTGAATTTATTGAGTTATGATAAAAGTCGTAGAACAAATGTTGTTGTTTATGATATTGGTAATCTACACCTGCGAGGTTGTTGGTGTTTTACAAATAACCCTGTATAGTTATTTCACGCGGTAATAAATTATATTCTGTACTTACCGATTGTGTTATTACTTACCGATCTCCGTCTAGAGGAAATTTTGCCATGAAAATTATTTTTTGGCCGTCCATTCTACAGGTTTTGATTCCACATAGTTCGCACTTTTTCCTTTTCAAACCACTCATTTTTACCCATAGAGTAAGATAAAAAAAATTACCTTTGTGATGGTCTCGACTCGAGTACTTTTTAAATGACCACCACACCCAAAAATATAACAATTAATTCAAAGACTTATTATTTTGTGAAGAAAACGTCAAACGGCATGGCGGTCAATCGGTCAAAGATGATAGAATACTCTTTGACATAATACGCCTAAATTCGAATGTTGTCAATTATCTACTGCTTTGTAGATTGTCAACGTTCTTTCAAACTAAGGCTCGTATTACAGAATCAAACTCAAACTCAAATCTCTGCTTGAGTACAGTTAGATAGGGATGGCGCTAAATGCGATGAATAGCACCATAGCCTTCTATAATTGCAAGCCGTGAACATAAGTTTGGCAACGTCTGTTACTGTCAGTTCGTGGTCATGTCGTTGGCCAGTCTCCATACTAAATGTATGGGAATATTTCAATTTTAAGAGGTCGATATTTTTTTTCCTAGTAATCGTGTGAGGTTTAAAATATGAAAATAATTTAGTTCCTTTATTGAAATGCTTTGTATATTAAACAATAAGAAAAATATCAATGTTAACCAGGAAAAAATGGCTGTCAAAAATGTCATCTTTTTTGTTGATTTTCTTCAGCAGGGAGTTGATTAACACGCCCTCTAGCAATAAATTATATATCATTAGAAAGGTCTTTTGAAGACAAATATTTGCTGTTAATATACTTTATATCAATTGTTTATACTTTTGGAGTTAAAGGTTATTAAAGTATAAAAGTGGTTTATTGTCTATGGGAGTTGATTTACCCCACCTCTAGCAATAAATGAAATATCATTAGAAAGGTTTTCATATGATAAATATTTGCTGCAAACATACTTTCTATTAATTGTTAGTATTTTCGGAGTTTTAGGTCATAAATGATAAAAAAATTGGTCAAGTTCAGAGCGTTATAACTCTCAAAGTACTAATAGTTGACGTTTATAGTAATACAATAAAGTGTTTCAAATTTAAATACCTTTCCAATGATGTAAGATTTATTGCTAAGAGAGGCTTAGATCAAAATGTTCATCGTACTAAAGGACCCCCGAAAAGTTCAAATAATTTGACTCAAACCTTATGTTCTAATAAATAAATAATAATAATAAATATAAAACTTTATTGAAATAACCTTACATCACAATTTACAACTAGTTTAAACATAGATAATATAGGAAAAACAAATAATAAATAATTATTAAAATAATATAATACTATGTGCTTGACCACATGCGATGTTGCCGTTCTGCTCAACTTCATGGCTTGGAAATATAGAAGGCTATGATAGCACCATCACCATCCCTTTCTAACTGTACTCAATCAGCAAGCAGTGCTTGAGTCTCGTCCTATAATACGGACCTTAGACGGGTTAAAAATTCGCTCACGTTTCATAGATCGTTTTTTACTGTGAGAGTTGCGCCAGGCTGTTACTACTACAGTGTGTCGTGTCGACACAACACAACGCAATAGTGTGTTTCTAGTCATACTAAGGTCCGTATTATAGGACGAGACTCAAGCACTGCTTGCTGCTTGAGTACAGTTAGAAAGGGATGGTGCTATTCATCGCATATAGCGCCATCCCTATCTAACTGTACTCAAGCAGAGATTTGAGTTTGAGTTTGATTCTGTATACGAGCCTAAATGTATAAAACCGATACGCGACAGATCGCGACACGACACAACACAACACAATAGTATGTTTCTAGCGTAAGAAATGACATTTTGATATTCAATCCTACTAATATTATAAATGTGAAAGTTTGTGGGTTTGGATGTTTGTTCCTCAATCAAAAATTTAATGAGAATTGGGCGTCGTAGCTATTACTACACAATTTCTGTCTTATTCAGAGTGTGTTCATTAAACTAGGGCCAAAGTTAACATGGTGTTAGACTGCGGACTAACGCCATTTTAGCGCAAATCGTATTCAGAGTGACAGTTTAACGTTTAGTCCCATCGTTTAAGGATTAAAAGGTGCATTGTGATTGGTTTATAAGCATTAAATCAGGTTTTGTTTGAACAGTCTTGCACCCCAGTTTTGTGAAACATCTCTGAATAAGATAGTTTAAGTTGCCAATCAAATCGTGTCATTTGGAAGGCCTATAAATAAATAAATAAATAAATATTTGACAACATCACATACATTGCTCCAATCCCAAAGTAAGTAGCTATAGCACTTGTGTTATGGAAATCAGAAACAACGGTGGTATGACACACACCCAGACCTGAGACAATATTGAAAAGTTCATTTTCTACATTGACCCAGCCGGGGATCGAACCCGGGACCTCAAGAGATGGTGACGCCTTGAAAACCGGCGTGCGAACCACTCGACCACGGAGGTCGTCTATATCGCACATCGTTTGCCGTGATGCCAAACGAGTTCGTAGTTTTGCGGCACCGGCAGGCCTACCGCCTAAGGTAACCATTACATGGTCATGCAAGCGTCAGTCAAATTCCATCAGTCATGAATTACGTTTGACTGATGGAAAGAAGAAAACACACAGACGTAATAGAGAACAAGTTGAAGAAAATAATCACATCATGCAACCATCAGTCACTACATTACACGGTAGGTTAATCGTCAAGGTGCAAACAAATTATCGGACGCGGCTTACTGCCGCGGCTGATCTGAGGTGTGCAAACTATCGGATACGTCTGCGACCTACTACAGCTTGACCATAAAGAGATGAAATTAAATAAAATGGAACTAAAATTTCTCAGTACAAAATGTTGTCAGTGTTGCCAAATAATTCGTGATTTTGACGTGTTTACATAGAAAGTGGCGCCCTCAATTTTTGTCAACTCTTTATGGTCAAGCTGTACATCCGATAGTTTGCACACCTCAGATCAGCCGCGGCTTACTGCCGCGGCTGATCTGAGGTGTGCAAGCAAACTGGATGGTGTGCAAGAGGATGTTATGAGAGTGTGCACACTTATCAGCCGCGGCAGTAAGCCGCGTCCATAAGCCGCGTCCGATAATTTGTTTGGACCTTGACTGTGGTTAAACTGACAGCAAAACCTACCGTGTAATGGCTGCCTAACTCTCTCGCTTTGACTCTGGCTTTGGTTTATGACGTCAGTGCACTATCCGTCCTTGTCATCGTGTTATGATGTGACGGACCATAGCCTTCTTTAATTGCAAGCCGTGAACATAAGTTTGGCAACGTCTGTTACTGTCAGTTCGTGGTCATGTCGTCGGCCAGTCTCCATACTAAATGTATGGGAATATTTCAATTTTAAGAGGTCGATATTTTTTTTCCTAGTAATCGTGTGAGGTTTAAAATATGAAAATAATTTAGTTCCTTTATTGAAATGCTTTGTATATTAAACAATAAGAAAAGTATCAATGTTAACCAGGAAAAAATGGCTGTCAAAAATGTCATCTTTTTTGTTGATTTTCTTCAGCAGGGAGTTGATTAACACGCCCTCTAGCAATAAATTATATATCATTAGAAAGGTCTTTCGAAGACAAATATTTGCTGTTAATATAATTTATATCAATTGTTTATACTTTTGGAGTTAAAGGTTATTAAAGTATAAAAGTGGTTTATTGTCTATGGGAGTTGATTTACCCCACCTCTAGCAATAAATGAAATATCATTAGAAAGGTTTTCATATGATAAATAATTGCTGCAAACATACTTTCTATTAATTGTTAGTATTTTCGGAGTTTTAGGTCATAAATGATAAAAAAATTGGTCAAGTTCAGAGCGTTATAACTCTCAAAGTACTAATAGTTGACGTTTATTGTAATACAATAAAGTGTTTCAAATTTAAATACCTTTCCAATGATGTAAGATTTATTGCTAGGAGAGGCTTAGATCAAAATGCTCATCGTACTAAAAGACCCCCGAAAAGTTCAAATAATTTGACTCAAACCTTATGTTCTAATAAATAAATAATAATAATAAATATAAAACTTTATTGAAATAACCTTACATCACAATTTACAACTAGTTTAAACATAGATAATATAGGAAAAACAAATAATAAATAATTATTAAAATAATATAATACTATGTGCTTGACCACATGCGATGTTGCCGTTCTGCTCAACTTCATGGCTTGGAAATATAGAAGGCTATGGACGGACGGATAGAGCCTAGGTACAGCTCGCGCAACATAACTTGACCCAAGATGGCGCCGATCTGCGCAGGTACAGACGCTCACAAAATTTTTAAGAGCGAATTAAGTTTAGTTAGTAAAATTAAATAAAGAAATACCTAGTTTTACTTATTTATTAAATCTTTGAATGTGAACAATCAAACAGCGAGT
Organism: Agriphila tristella; assembly: GCA_928269145.1. Taxonomy (NCBI): domain Eukaryota; kingdom Metazoa; phylum Arthropoda; class Insecta; order Lepidoptera; family Crambidae; genus Agriphila; species Agriphila tristella. Next base: position 14,205,525 of record OV743433.1, read on the forward strand.
ACGATCATACTAGTTAATCACGAATTATTTGTTTGAATCTGGCCATCAGTTAATCCACTATAATCCTTTTTGATAAAACAATATACGTTATAATAAACCCTTTGTCTCATTTGTCGCTTCAGAACTGTATTGCTTAAACGACTTTGCGGCGGCATTTTAACCACAAAAAACCACACATTAAACTTAGCACTCGACTGTCCTTAAAGACACTCGCGGGTGGTGTGCGGACTGTGCGGGCGCGCAGCACGCGGCACATCCGTTACCATGGTTACGCGGGGAGCAGCCGCCCGCGCTTCATACCCCCTACCCAGTTGCGCCTAAAAATCGTACGACGTGCAGGTTCAAGTTATGTTGCGCGAGCTGTATCGCTTTGGCTATCGCTTTGAGTTAGGCGGTAGGGCCCCGGGGACGCCAAACGATTGGTCGTAGTTTGGCGGTACGCCAAACGATTGACGCCGTGTGTGACCTCAAAAACTGGCCTCCGTTCATTTGATTTAACCCATTATACTTATATCAAATTGACTGTGAGTATCCACCTTTATGTCGGCTGTCGGATTGGATATCAAAAATCGGGATATGTGGATACCCCTTAATGTCATAAAATTGATGGCAACACTCACCGTTTGTTTCCCTCCCCTTCCCTCTGCCCCTCCATTTTATTTACTTTTTTTTAGTTTATTTATCTTTGTCCGTGTGAGGGGGATGTGTATTGTTAAGTTTTGTTTTTGTTTCAAGAATTTATTTATTATGCGAAACATGTAGTTGGTTAAATAAATTAGTGACGGACGGCTAATCCATCCTTTTTAATTTTATACAACAGATGAATTTTGAATTACGTTTCGTACAATATCAAGTTGACTATCAACCGGTCGGTATTTAGTGTGCATGTGAAAAAAGTGATGTGAATCGATGTAAATAACAAAAAACACTCATAAAATCTGTGTTATTTACTCATCGTTAATATTAAGTTGTAAAAATATGACTGTGACTTATACTGGTGAAGTAGCCACCTGTCGTGGATTTGGTACTTTCCTGAAAGTTTTGTATAGGTAAGTTATTACAATAATACCTACCTCTTTCTATAATCTGTGAGTACAGTTTGGTTTTTGAATTAATTAGTGTATTATTTGTTATAAATTAATATTACTAAACCAGTAAGTTTTTCTGTAAGAAAAAGTTTTAGCTGCCTGTATTGCATTTTTAACAGACTTCATATTATAAGTGGTTTGAAGATAAAGATTATTTATTTGAAGTGTTTGTTTAACCATTATTTTTGATAATATTATTCAAAATTTTATTAGGAATAAACTAAAGAGAGTACCTACCTACCCTCCCTAATATTTACTTTTACTATAAAACAATAAATACTGTACCTAACGACCAAGTACGAGTCGGACTCGCACACAAAGGGTTCCCAAAAAATGCCAAATAAACCAAACCTGACTCTGCAACCAAAAAATGACGCTTGTGGTATGGGACTTGGGAACCCCTCTTAAATATTTATTTTATTTTATTATTTTTTTAGTATTTGTTGTTATAGCGGCAATAGAAATACATCATCTGTGATAATTTGAACTGTCTGGCTATCAAAGCTCATGAGATACAGCCTGGTGACAGACAGGCGGACAGTGAACTCTTACTAATAGGCCTTTTCCCATTTTTACCCTTTGGGTATGGAACCCTAAAAAAGGTACAGTTCCTGAGAGATAGAAAAAGAACTGTCCACACAGACAAAGTTGCCATCATAAACATTGCTCTGATTCCAAAGTAAGTAGCTAAAAGCACTTGTGTTGTGAAAATTGGAGACAACAGTAGAACTACAAAATACCCAGACCTGGGGGCTTATTGTCTAATATCGAAAATCTATCGCAATCGCTTTCATTTGACAGATGGATGTGACACATTGCTGCATTCCTTTGGTAAGTTTTTATTTGTGCCAAAAAGAAGCATCAATGTATCACATCTTGAAAGCGATTGCGATAGATTTTGGAATTAGACAATAAGTACCCAGAGCCATATAAAAAAAAACTGAATTGATCTAGCCGGGGATCGAACCTGGAACCTAAAAGATGGCATCACCTTGAAAACCAAAACCAGTGTACCATGGGCAACAGCGACACTTAACCACTGCTAAGGTCAAAATCGCTTGCACGCCGTGCCGTCACAACCATACGTTTAGTTCGTGTAGGGGCGGTACGCGCGCACACTAATTTTGTTGAAAACTGGTTAAGCGATGCTGTTGCCCATAGTACAAACTACACAGCTACTGTGGTCATCAAAAATTCAAATCTATTTAAATACATACATATGGAAAAGCACTAATTGTTGTATGTGATAAATGATTATTTCAATGAAGAGTTGGGTAAAGATTGTTAACCAAATGAGACAAGAGAAGGATAAATGGACTATAGATACGGAGTATAGGCACATAGTTTGGTAGGTCTTTCTCATAATATGATTGTGTAATTTATCATACTTATATTAATAATTTTATATAAGTACAGTGAGGATCAGAGTCCTCAGTTTCATGATTTTCATTCTATTTTTGCTGTTTTTTTAAACATATATCTAAACAGAATGTTGATCAGATTAGTTGGGTGTGTATAGCGATCTGGATCTCCTCCATTTACTCCCTGGATAGCCATCATCAGATTAGAGACAGCTCCGTCAATCCATGGCGGAGAACCAAAGCTATAAAGTTACATTGTTTGTATGAAAATCGACTGGTGTTTTTAAGTCATCTGCAGTGTGTCAACATATGGTTAGCCAGCAGCATGTCAGGTTATTAAACAAAACTCAATATATTTTTCAATTTATTTGAACCTTAAATCTGTGGTTTTTGGCCCAGTATCATGGGAAGGGGAGGGGGTACTAGAACCGCGTTAGAGTTTTGAAAGGCAATACAAAAATATATTATGATGACCCCTATGCATGCAGCCTCTTTTCTACCTACCGTCTGGCAGGCGCGGTCGCAGCCAGAAATTTTGGGGGGGGGTCACTAATAAATTTTGTAAATTTATAGAAGCAGTGCCGGTTTTAGCACTACCAGCGCCCTGGGTAATATTTCTACGGGCGCCCCCTATATGCGATTCCAAGATTTTCAATTTTGCCTGTTAGTTAAAAAACGGCCGCGCAGCGCATTTTTTTAGTCAGTTTCACATACTAATCTTGTAATCTTGCTTGTCTATAGTAAAAGAAACGGCCGCGCAGCGCGATTTTTTGTCAGTTTCAACTACTAATCTTGTAACCTTGCTTGTTAGTGGAAAAAAGTGGCAGTTTTTGGTCGGTTTCATCTGCTAATCTTCTAATTTTGCTTATTACAGTAAGAAAACGCCGCGCAGCGCGATTTTTAGTCAGTTTTAACTACTAATCTTGCTTCTGTATAGTAAAGAAAAACGGCCGCGCAGCGCGATTTTTAGTCAGTTTCAACTACTAATCTTGTAACCTTGCTTGTTTATAGTAAATACCATTTTGGTGCGGAACCTTAAAAATGGCCGTGCAGCGCAGTTTTAGGTCAGTTTCGTCTGCTAAACTTCTAATTTTGCTTATTACAGAAAAAAACTACCGCGCAGCGCGATTTTTAGTCAGTTTCATCTACTAATCCTGCTTGTTTATATTAAATAATAGCCGCGCAGTGCGATTTTTTTGCCAGTTTCATTCGTCGCTTGGTCGCTATCACCAGGCAACAATACGATAGTCGACCGGTCAGTGGTCGGGCGTTTTCGGCGCCCCACACACGAGGGCGCCCAGTGCAATCACACCGCTTGCATCGCCCTACTGTCGGTACTGCTGTCAAATAGAAGATTTCTATTTGACGTTTACGATTTTGGGGGGGGTCTTGTCCCCCGTGACCCCCCCCCTTCGGACCGCGCCTGCCGTCTGGTCACTCTGGTCAACGAAAGATGAGACTGACACAGTGGCGCCACTTCACTGTTAAATTAAAGGTGCGTTTAGATATATTCTTTTGCCCGTTACCTCCGTTCCGTATCAGCGTCGCGATCCAAGAACGCTAGTCTGGACGCCTGTTCGGAACAGAACGGAGGTACCGGCCGGGGCGTCTCGATACGCATACAGAAACGCCCCGAGGCCCCGACCCATCGTGAGTCGGTTTTTTCGCCGCGTTCAAAGGCGATACGGACGAAAGGGTACTAGTGGCGTCAGTAGGGTGAAAAATACGGCGTTTTGTGAACCAGAGATTTCCTTTGGTAGGATTGGTCCTTAGGACCCTAGGATGGATATAATAAGTGGAGCCACCACGATTTTTGTACTAAATTTTTTGAAGTTTTGGCTTTCAGGCCAATCTCAATAGATGTATTAGTTAAGCTGCTATGCCCAGTTTGATATCATATTCGTATGAATTTAGGGTGTCGAATTCATTTTTGGATTCATATTTGTACGAATCAATTGTTAAACTATAAAAAAAATAAAAAAAAAAATACTCCCTTGATTAAAGAAAAAAAATTCCATTAAATACACAAATTGGAATATTTGAAAAAGAAAAATACCTCGTAGGAGCTCTATTATCCTTTTATTTTTAAAATTATAGTAAAAGAAAATATTCTTGTTTTGGCTAATTAAAAAAAATAACTTCGTTACCGTTGTAAGGAAGTTATTATTTTTATTAAATATTAAAATTTTAAATATCAATTCGAAACTTGTTTGTGATAGGCTCAAATTGTAACAAATTTAGTTAGCTGTATAAAAGTATAGAGTAGAGATATCTGAAAAACGCTTCCTAAAGGTAGTTTTTTCGAAAATATTGAAACAAGTGCCAAGTTTTTCCAGCAGTACAAGGTTTCCAAGGGTTAAAACTTGGGTAAAACTACTCTCAAGGTACCTAACAACATCTGAGAAAAATCGTAGTTACATTTGCCTTTTTTTTCGATATTGACTGCCATCATTTGATACCCATATTGTTATAATAAAAAATAATAATATTTCCATAGGTGTAAAGAAATTGACGGCACGCGACAGTGAATTTTTTTTCGCTATTTAATAAAGAAATTTGTAAGTTATATTTTTTCAAGTCTTCATTTTATAAGCTTTGTTATCAAATTTTCTGTTTGCAAATAAGAACATCAGTTTAATATTTACGGTGCCTTAAAGTAAAAAAAATGTAGTTGAAAATATTGGTTATTGTGTAATGTTTAGGAAACTTCTTAATAAATTGCATTTTTTATACCAGAAATGAATTCTACGTCATTGATTTATCCGAAAATGATACCAAACTTGGCTTAGTATCTAAACTTATGCAGGCCACACACAGGCGCGGACGCAGCTTGAAATTTTGGAGGGGGTCACTAATAAATAATAATATAATAGCTTTTTTTTTATTTTGTAAATTTATAGAAGCAGTGCCGGTTTTAGCACTACCAGCGACCTGGGTGATATTTCTACGGGGCGCCCCCTATATGCAATTCCAAGATTTTCAATTTTGCCTGTTAGTTAAAAAACGGCCGCGCAGCGCGATTTTTAATCAGTTTCAACTACTAATCTTGTAACCTTGCTTGTTTCTACCAAAAAAATGGCCGCGCAGCCCAGTTTTTAGTCAGTTTCATCTGCTAATCTTCTAATTTTGCTTATTACAGTAAAAAAACCTCCGCCTAGCGCGATATTTAGTCAGTTGCATCTACTAATCTTGTAATCTTGCTTGTTTATAGTAAAGCAAAACGGCCGCGCAGCGCAATTTCTAGTCAGTTTCAACCACTAATCTTGTAACCTTGCTTGTTTATAGCAAAAGATTTCCGCGCAGCGTACTTTTTGGTCAGTTTCGTCTGCTAATCTTCTAATTTTGCTTATTACAGTAAAAAAAACCGCCGCGCAGCGCGATTTTTAGTCAGTTTCATCTACTAATCTTGTAATCATGTTTGTTTATAGTAAAGAAAAACGGCCGCGCAGCGCGATTTTTAGTCAGTTTCAACTACTAATCTTGCAACCTTGCTTGTTTATAGTAAAAAATGGCCGCGCAGCGCAGTTTTTGGTCAATTTCGTCTGCTAAACTTCAAACTTTGCTTATTACAGAAAAAAAACTACTGCGCTGCGCGATTTTTAGTCAGGTTCATCTACTAATCCTGCTTGTTTATATTAAAAATGAAGATTTTTCTATTTGACGTTTACGATTTGGGGGGGGGGGGGGGGGGGTCATGTCCCCCCCCCCCCCCTTCGGACCGCGCCTGGCCACACACCATCCAATCGATCGTCCAATCGGCATGAAACTACCGATTGGATCCAACCAAACTGACCGTGTGTGGCCGTGGATCGGTTGGACGATCGAACTGACGGAAAAATCAAAATGGCTGGATCATGCCGATTGGATCATGCCGATTGGACGGTGTGTAGCAGTGGGCAATCGATCGTATGATTTTCTTAACCGACTTCAAAAAAAGAGGTTCTTTATTCGATTGTATTTATTTGTTTTATCATTGTTCGCGCGTATCTTCGATATTTATTATAGACTTTCTTTTTTCTTTCTTTTTTCTTTTAACCGATTTCAAAAAAAGGTAGGTTCTCTGTTTGACCTGTATCCGCGATTATCTCACGTTTGGCTGAACCGATTTTAATGCGGTTTTCAGAAAAGTATTTGTTGAATTTAGGAGAAGGTTTTAGTATTTTAACCGACTTCAAAAAAAGGAAGTTCTCAGTTTGACCTGTATATGTATGTTTGTCCGCGATTATCTCAAGTTTAGCTGAACCGATTTTGATGCGCTTACCAGAAAAACATTTGTTACATTTAGGAGAAGGTTTTGGTATTTTAACTGACTTAAAAAAAGGAGGTTCTCTTTTGAATTGTATATATATTTTTTATCATTGTTCGCGCGTATCTTCGATATGTATGAACCGATTTTGATGATTATTTTTTTTATTTCAAATAATTTTCTTGCGACATTTTTTTCTTTTTAAAATCGGTTCAGCAGTTCTCAATTCAAGTAATCCTGAAAATACTATGATTAACTACCTTGATGACTTTATTTATGAACCGAATTATATGATTTTTTGTTGGAAAATGGATAGACAGCGTGAATATGGAAATTGAGTTGAGTAATGACATTAGCATTTTGAAAATATATAAGGTGGTACCAAATTATCTGATGATACTTGAACAGGTGATAGTGTTGCTTAAACTGAATAACTTTCTCCAAGGAACATAGGTCGAAAAACGAAAAAAAATTTTCACACTTCCCATACAAAATGTACGGGTCAGCTGACCGACTTACTATGGAAAGGCGACAAAAAAAAATTCGTTTTTCGACCTATGTTTCTTAGAGAAAGTTGTTCAGTGTAAGCAACACTATCACCTGTTTAAGTATCATTAGATAATTTGGTACCACCTTATATAGAGTTAAAAAATATTATACGCATAGCTACCACCAAAAAGCTGAAAATAAATAAGCTTTAAAAAATAAAAATCTCTTTCAAAAACCTAAAAATAAAAACAAAAACCAACTTTCAAATTAAAATAACAATGATGAAACATTTATTATATACAATCGAATTATAAGAACCTCCTTTTTTTGAAGTCGGTTAAGAAAATCATACGATCGATCGCCACTGCCGATTGGACAGTTAGAATTGATCGTGTGTGGTGTGTATGGACGAGCTGCAGATTGGATCCAATCGGTAGTTTCATGCCGAGTGGACGATCGATTGGATGGTGTGTGGCCAGGCTATTAACCTCGGACTTCGTTAAGGCGAATTCCCCCCTCCCCCCCACCTGCTTGAAAAATCCAGGTGGCTCCACTTCGTAAACCCATCTTAAGAACCCAAGGATCAATCCTACCGAAGGAAATCTTTGGTTCATGGATAGCCGTATTCTTCGTTTTTTTGCCTCCTACGACTGGGGCTATACGGAGGTACATAGTTTTTCTTTATTTTAACTGCCACAAACGACGCCTTTTTTGTTTATTTTTCGTTAAAACATTGTGAATAACAATGAAGCACACGCAAGAAATCGCCAAATTCTCATACACTTCCGCAGTCGACTACCTACATGGTGGCACGAAATGAACACGCGATGATGGACGCGACGTTTTCGGAGGTACGGGCACGGGCTATTAACTTTGCGTCCAGAGTTTTTGGATCGGAACGCTGATACGGAACGGAGGTACGGTACAGACGGTCAAAAAAACACTGGAATTCTGGACCCAGCTTAATAAGTTATTGGAAACTGACCCCTAAATTAATTAGTTCCTTTTCCAACAGAGTCTCATCTTTCGTTGAACAAACTCTACCTCTCTCGCTTTCGGCGGCCGGCCTACATATCTGCAAGATCACCTCCTCACAGTACCTATATCATCATAGCCTGTACTGTAGAATTTTTCAACAAAAGGAGGAGTTTTTTTATCGTTGTTCGCGCGTATCTTCGACATTTATGGACCGATTTTGATGATTCTTTTTTTTTCAAATCGGTCGGGTAGTTTTCAAGTAATCCTGAAAAAACTATGATTTTGCATCAACTACCTTGACGACTTTGACGCATATCTATGCTTTGACGACTGACGACTCTTACTACCGAATTAGATGTTTTTTTTGTTGGAAAAGGGATACTTTAGTGTAGCCTTTTTAAGTAGTCTTTTTAACCGACTTCAAAAAAGGAGGTTCTCAGTATGTATGTATGTTTCTTCGCGATTATCTCACGTTTGGCTGAGTCGATTTTTCTACCTAAATAATATACCTAATACAGAAGGTACTTACACTAAAAATAAAAAAAAATGTTTATAAAACAAAAAAACCGACTTCAAAAAACCTGCCTATAAAAAGCAAGAAATAATATTCAAATCATTAGATAATGCATATCTAATGATTTGAATATTATTTCTGGTTTTTTGAAGTCGGTTTTTTTTCTGTAATAAACATGGTGAGCTTAACATTGTAGCTAGGGTTGCCAGATCGGAACTCCAAAATATCTGGAGAATATTTGAAAATGTCGGGATTTTGCGGTTGTTGTCGGGAGAAAGAAATAAAATGTAACTTAAATGCCTGTATATAGTACAAAAACGACCGCGCAGCGCGATTTTTAGTCAGTTTCATCCACTAATCTTGTAAGTTGTGATCTTGCCGTTCTATTGAAAAAAAAACGGCCGCGCAGCGCGATTTTTAGTCAGTTCTATCCACTAATCTTGTAAGTTGTGATCTTGCCTGTCTATTGAAAAAAAAACGGGCGCGCAGCGCGATTTTTAGTCAGATTCATCCACTAATCTTGTAAGTTGTGATCTTGCCTGTCTATTGAAAACAAACGGCCGCGCAGCTCGATTATTAGTCAGTTTCATCTTGGTTTCATCCACTAATCATGTAAGTTATGATCTTGCCTGCCTATTGAAAAAAAAAACGGCCACGCAGCGCGATTTTTAGTTAGTTTCACCCGTTTCATCCACTAATCTTGTACTCTTGCCTGTCTATAGTAAAATAAAACGGCCGCGCAACGCGATTTTTAGTTAGTTTCATCCACTAATATTGTGATCTTCGGTTTCTCACGCGAAAATTATTGTTTTCTAGAGAACTTTCGGAACAGCAGTTTTCCGGGAGATTTTTAGATTTTTCGGGAGTCGGGAGACCACTTGAAATTGCGGGAGAATCCAGGCGAATCCCGACCATCTGGCAACCCTAATTGTAGCACTGACATTATAATACAATACTACTGTACAGACGACATCCAGTGCAAATTCGCTGTGTTGTTGCCTGAACGCACGGTTGGCTTCCAGCTTGTGCTGTGCCGTGTCTGCAGGCGCAGAATAAATAAGCATTTGGTGGCAGGCTGTGGTCTCTTCAAGTTGACCAGACTTAGGTCTGGTCACCTGTGTTCAGGCGTTTTTTGGAGATAATAGCATGTCTGAATTATGTGTTTGCGTTCCTTCTGTAGGTTGTATAATAGGATAGGTAGAGCAGTGGTCGGAGTCAGATACTAATACACCCCTCAAGAGGCCAGGGTTTAGCCTTTCTTTCTTCCTCTACTACCGACATCCTATGCTATGGGGTGCATGCAGTCCCTAAGAAAATAAGGTCAAAATTTTTCATTACATACCCACCACCCAGTCACAGAATATATAATAGTACACCCAGTGCTGGATTAACCCTTAAACAAATTAAGCAATTGCTTAGGGCACCACGTCTGTAGGGGCACCATAATCGGCACCGAAAAAAAAATGAAAATTTTTTTTTGTAAGAAAACAAAAATTTAATATCTTTTATTTCAAATTCTTTTGTGTAGCCATGTAAAACGACTAACTACAAGATTAGTGAATGAAATGGACAAAAATCGCGCTGCGCGGCCTTTTTTTTAACTATAGACTAGCATTTTTCTAAAAAATCTGCCATTTTGTGCATATCCTAGACAAGACAGGCATCCTCCGTTATGTAGATGATACACCTATAGGGGGCCCACAAACTTATACCTATCTATTCTGTGCCACAGGCGTGAATTGCTTAGGGCACCATATACCTAACCTAGTCTTAATCCGGCACTGCCACCACCTCGAGTGTGGTATCACCTTATGATGAAACAGGGATGAGAATTAATTTCAGAAACTTTCAATGTACAGATTCATGGAAAAAAAACGTGTTAAAAAGGTAAAATATTGACGAAATCAGTTTGCTATTTTTTTATTCAACAGTCAGTATCTATGAAAATGTTAATGTTGTGCAAATAAGAAAAATAGTATCTGAAAAAATATATACTTTTTATATAGTTATTGTACAATGTCTATCTGAAAAAAAATCGAACATGGTTTAAGACGGTGTTTCCCAACACTAACACTTGCAACGGTTTATGGTTGTGGTCCAAAAATTACGACAAAATATTTCCACTTACGAATCATTACTGAAGTGGAATATTTATATGAAATTTAACTTTTAAGTACGGTTTAGGACTATAAAACGTGGGTGTTAAATAAAAGGCACAAATTATAACACGATAAAAATGGGTTTGCTACACAAATGGACGTGACATTTAAATCTTTTTTTTATAAATTTTTTTGCTTGTATTGACAAGCTTGTAGATATTATGATCTTAATGAATGGTTAGAAAAAATATTCTAATATGTTTTTCTTTAATTACACCCTCATTTTCACCATGCACACTTTAATTTTCTGGATGTTGTTGGTTTTCCGCGCCCCGTAGGTAGGTAGGTACCTACCGTCTTGGGAAATAAACATAACCTTCAATAATCAGTTATCCATGCATGTTAGGGTTGCCAAAACTACTATAATATAGTAGTTTTGGCAACCAAATATAGTGGCCCAAAATATAGTAGTCTACTATATTTTGGGCATAATTATACAGACATCATCACATCACAGTCGGTCGTTTCATTCGTGTGGATGTAAAAAACCTCAAAAAATTGACAATATTAAAGGCTACTATATTTTTTTATGTGGATACTATATTTTTAGACACCCTAAATGGAAATCTACTATATTCTTCTTGAAATTTTTTGGCAACCCTAATGCATGTCTGGACTGTAATAATAAATAACTAATCATAGAATGAAAGTTATCCAGTTTAACAAAAAGACTAGAACTCAAAATAAAAGCTAGAGCTCACTCACTTATTCTAATTTTCATTCATCGCTCTTTCAATGCAGACTTTTGTTTTTTTTTGTTACGAATAGCGAAAAACCGATTCTTGTTCTCTACTTAATTTTATTAACATAATAATAATATTATATTATAATGAAGCGTTTATTTCATGTCTAGTGAGCGCGTAAGCTTGAGAAGTGAATATAATGAAGCGTATTCTGTCAGCGTGTGGGCGTCAAAGAAAATTTAATATCATTAGGTAAAGTATCTAGGTACGTTACGCGTATCTCGTGCTCGTGGTTAACATTTAGGTTGTAATGAGTTAAAAATATATTTGGATTCATGTGTGGTCGTCAATGGAAATGTCCATAGGGTGACCATAGTGTTTGTTTACCTAAGTAGGTTACCTACTAACTTTACCTACTCCAAGGTCGGTTGTTCACACTCACATTCATATAGATAGGTAGGTATCTATCATGGTGTATGTATAGTATGTAGGTACCTATTAGGCAAATAGGTAGGTAGGACTTAGTTGCTGAAAGATGCTCGTATCAGAAGGCAGTCATGGTTAATCTTTCTAGAGATGTTACGAATATTCGCATTCGCATATGCGAATGGTTCGCATCGTTTTAAACATTCGCATCGACATTCGCATTCGCATCAATCAATGCGAATTTTATGCGAATGCGAATGTGTGCATAATTTCACTAATTCAACCAATAGAAAGCGTTTATTACAAGCGGGTAGTTTGTGAATTGTGATTGCTTGTTGATGTGGTCTACTCTGTTGCTTGGTTTGTTGATTGTTTTGTTTAAGTTGCCATGCCAATCTACTGTGATTCCTCTTTTTGGTAAACAAATAATTCATTGTGTTTTAAAGTAATTTGTGAAAATTAGTCAGTTTTCGCTATTGCTTTGAAAGAAAAGTGATCTTAGCGATTTTTTTATTTTACTTTATTGCACATGTGCATTAAAAAAGCGTGCAATTTTATACGAATTTAATTAACTAATAGATGTGTTCATAAATTATAGGTAGGTAGTATGTATATTATTTTGTATATATTTTTCTCCCGTTTTAGTAATAAAATGGATTTATTTATTAATTTATATGGTTTTTGTAATACTTGATGGCTTAACATTCGCATTCGCACATTCGCAACCTAAATATTCGCATTCGCGAATGTGTAAAATTTGACATTCGTAACATCTCTAATCCTTACCTAGTCACACCTAGTACTAATATTATAAATGCGAAAGTTTGTTTATTTGTTACGCTTTATCGATCATCACGAAATTTTGCATACCTACAAGTTGTCAGGGCAGGGATACAAAAAAACATAGGTAATGGTAGCCCTTACGGTAGCCATGATTTGGATTTTAGTGATATGGGTAGTTCTACAAAAGTGGGGCAACTTTTGACCTCATTTTGTTTATGTGGTTTTTGGTGACATATTAGTACTATTTTGGTATGAGGACATAGGTAATTAATAAAACATACTGTTCCAGACCGGAACAGTCACTTTTTAATTTCCATTTTTTTTGCCAAGGAACTGACGAATTATCAGTACTTTTTGACCGAGCGAGCACGAAGTTCGAGCGAAGCGTCTCTGCTTCAGCTTGGGCAAAAATTCTTTCGTATGTCTGTATGCTATGAAAATTATATGGAATTTTTTTGTCGAGCCAGATTTTTTTAATTTTTCAAAATGGCGGAGATATGTTAAAAAAACAGGTTTTTCGGCTTTCCAGCGCTGTCTGTTCTCCTCTACAGGTCGCATTTCTCAACCGATTCTCGTGAAATTTTGTGAGCAGGTTTGAAAATGATATAGAAATTTTTTTGTCACGCCACTTTTTCGATTTTTTCAAAATGGCGGAGATATGTAAAAAAAACATATTGCAGTCCAGCTTTCCGGCTCTGTCTTTTCTCCTCTACAGATCGCATTATTTAACCGAATTTCGTGAAATTTTGTGGGCAGGTTCGAAAATCATATAGATTTTTTCAAATTGAGACAGTTTTTCTAAATTTTTCGTAACGGCGGAGATATGTAAGAAAAATGTATTTCAGTCCGGCTTTCTGACGCTGGATGTTCTCCTCTACAGGTCGCATTGCTCAACCGATTCTCGTGAAATTTTGTGAGCAGTTTTGAAAATAATATAGAATTTTTTTGTCACGCCAGTTTTTTGAAATTTTTCAAAATGACGGAGAAATGTTAAAAATACATATTTCAGTCCGTCTTTCCAGTGCTGTCTGTTTTCCTCTACAGGTCGCATTTCTCAACCGATTCTCGTAAAATTTTGTAAGCAGGTTTAAAAATTGTATTGATTTCTTATGTCAAGCCAGTTTTTTTTTCTTAAATGGCGGAGAAAATGTAAAAAAATCAAATTTCAGTCCGTATTTCCGGCTCTGTCTGTTCTCATCTACAGGTCGCATTTCTCAACCGATCTCGGTGAAATTTTGTGAGCAGGTTTGACAAATATATAGTTTTTTTTTGTCGAGACAGTTTTTCGAAATTTGTTAAAATGACGGAGATATGTAAAAAACCATATTTCATTCCAGCTTTCCGGCTGTTTGATCTCCTCTACAAGTCGCATTTCTCAACAGACTGGTGAAATTTTGTGAGTAGGTTCGATAATTATATATAATAACTGTTCAGTCAAGCCAATTTTTCCAAATTTATAAAAAAAATACTCACCCATTTTGAAAAATGATCAAAATTAGAAGCACCATCTAGCTGCAATACTCACGTACCTACTGTGTGCTTTGAAAACTTCATGGCGACATTTTATTTTATTTTTTCGCGAGGTCTACAGCTCACGGAGCTACTAGTCAAGTAAAACGTCAGCCCTCTGTCAAAATATTGGCCATGGAACTGACGCCAGGGAATTGATTAACGAGGTACATATTTAAGGCTATAATCCGAAATCATGTTTTACCGGTATTTTTCATTAATAGGATGCTACATTTTAACAAATCACATTATTATATTAATGACAAATGACAATGAAACACATATGTAAGAAAATAGCAACTCGTCATAGTACTGAGATTTTGACTGGAACTGCATATGCACACACGATAAACACGCCGCTTGCACTGTTTTCAAAATGACTGCCATTGAATTGGTGCACTCAGTTCAGTAGTCATCTTTACTAACAACATTAAGAACTGAACAAGACCTTGATGTTTGGACTTCGAGGTTTTGCAGGATTTTTAAATTTCAATAATGCACAGAGGACTGACGGATAAAAGTGAACACAAAGTTTGAATTTTGTATTCAAATTTCTTTATTATGATTCGGGAGTTGTGTTGTGACTTGTGACACGCCAAGGTACTGACGTTTCTTACCTTCTTTGTGATATTTTACTAAACTGCTTTTGAAAAAATACATCAAAATTGGGTTAAAAGGGGCTTAATCATTCGTAATACATATAACGAAATATTTAAAAAAATACTATATCGCCTTTACTGTATTGAGTGATGACATCGAGTTGCCCAACTTTTGTAGAATCACCCATATAACAAACTAAGTAAAAATTTAAGTTCGTTAACGGCCATCAAACAAAATTATATTTTTTTTTATATTCTCCTGCACTTGTGATTGTGATACAAAGGTCGTTGGTTAGTTCACTTAGTCATAGCTGCAGATCGATACAGCTAGCTGCTTTTAGTACGCACGCAACACAGCTAAGCTAGGTCTCATTCATTCTAAAAATTAAATTATGGATAGTAAAAATGGCACAAGTTTCTTTCTACTAACAAACACTAAAAAGAAGAGCCATCGAAAATACCTGTATTTAGATTTTCAGAAATCTTAAGTGGCAAATAGAGGATTAGGTACCTACATTTTAAAGGCAGAGATATTATGCAGATTTGAATATTTAATTTCTTAGTTTTTAGAGCCGTTTATTTTCTAAGCTGTTTTTGTTTGGTTATTTTTAAGGTTTTTGAATGAGGTTTCGTTTTTTAAAATAATATTTCAAACTTTTTTGTAGTAGGTATATTTAGTGACGATATTATCTAAGTTACAATAGCCTTATGTCAACGGCTCATCACCTTTTGCAAAATAATGTTTTCCCGACGCAGGGGCTTTAATTGTTGAGGAGTTCTCCTGGTACTTCACTATCAGCCAGCTCCAGTTCACCATAATATGCATTATGTTATGACAAACATAAAAAGCCTAGCAACCAAATTGAAGTACTTAATCGTATCGCACCAGTGAAACACTTAGTACCTATTGAATAAATCCGATGATCATCTGTGGTCTTCATCATCAGTTTCACTACACCAAAATGGTACTTTCCATAAGCAAATGCACAAGCTACTTAAGAAAGTACCAAATGCGCTATAGGTGTGCCTATAATATTTGAAGAGTTCCCTTGATTTCTCCAAGATCTCATCATCAAATCCTGACCTTATAACAATAAAACCAACTTGGAAGTATATGCTTTTTGAGTAATCGAGTAACATTACACTAGCTAGACTATTATCTATACTGTGGTAACATACATAAAAATAAGATTCTGACGAACTAAGAACCTCTTCCTTTTTTGAAGTTGGTTAAAAAAGGCGCCAACGTGTGAACGCTGCGCCAGCCGGCAACGCGCGCGCCAAGATCATCTGATAAAAAAACCGACAACATTCGGTTCGCCGGCCAACGTTGGCGCCAAATCCCCATACCGCCAAGTAGGTTTTTACACGTTGGCCCAACTCCCAAACCAACATACCGCCTAGTAGGTCTTTATACGTTGACCCAATGTGTACAGGACACTTTATATTCTGTGGTATCGGTTACACACAATACACATAACATAAGGTATCTATCTATGCATGCCTTCCACTGAGATAAATGTACTTAGTACTATTATGTACCTACATTATACCTCAGCGTAATGCTAATGCCTTAACTCAATCAATAATAATCATTCAATATCGGTGGATCATCTGCCAACGGCATAAGAATCAATAACTCTCTACGTGATATCTTATAGGATGATGGGCAAAGTTGCATAAAGCTTTGTCCAACGACCAATAGCAATGACATACAGCCTAACCTATGTCATGGAAGGAAAGTTTTTTTTAATATATAGATTATAGCTTCCGCGCTGACTTCGTCCGCGTGGACATTCGGAAAATCCCTAGGGAACCTTTGACTGGGATAAAAAGTATCCTATGTTTTAATTAGGGGTGCATCCAATACCGATACCGATATATCGGCGATATTTTTACTGTCGGTACAACGATACTCTTAAAATTTCGCGCCTCAAAAATAAATGTTAACGCGTGCGCTTTTTCGTGATCTCGTCTAATTCATTGCATTGCGAACGAGAGACAAATAATGCTCGGAAAATTCCGCACTTCAATGTATTGTCTTGCCTTCTTTGGCCTCGCGTAGTCCATTTCTCTAGACTTGCGAAATCTCATTTCTCTGCATTACTTGAGAATACTTTGTTTTTATTGAAACAAATAAGTTTTTTTACTTTTCGGTACGTTTTTTGCCTTTGTTACAGTTTTTGCCTTTGTTAGTACATTCAGCGTATCGGTATCGGTATCGCCGATATTTTTATAAGAGTATCGGTATCGTATCGGCAAAACGGCGTATCGATGCATCCCTAGTTTTGATCCAGGCTATAAACCACAATAAACTATCTGTATGTCAAATTTGACAAATTTCATCCAAATCTGTTGAGCTGTTTTTGCGTGATTGAGGAAAAAACTAAACATCCAACCAAACTCAAACGTACACATTTATAATATTAGTAGAAGTACGATTATTATACTATTTTGGCGGCTAATATTAAATAGCTGTGTGAAAAAAAAAGCTTTAAAAAAGCCTTTAATAACATGAAAATGAAAAAAAAAAACAGCTTAAAAATTAAATAGCACTAAAAAGCAAGCTTTTTTAAAAAACAAAATCCTCCTTCAAAAACTTGAATAGGTACCTAATACCTATAAAAAACTATTGAACGAACCTATTTAAAAAATGGGACCATCTCGCAGGAAAACTCAAACAAAAAACAGTCAAAGATGGTGTTACCTACGGGTTACAGGCGTTTATTACCTAATTTTGTCTGATATTTCCAACGAATTTTCTAAGTAGGTTTGCATGAATGCAAAACTGCGAACTGCGAATTTAGATAAAATTAAACCCTACCCTTAAACCCTAAAATTCGATGAAGCTATAGGTAAGTAGGTACCTACCCATTTACAGAAAACTTGTAGTGTACCTACCACTTTTTATGTACCTAACTAACACATTTGCCTGCAAACATCGAGGAAAATAATTGCAACCTTGGTTGATTCTGACTAGAGCGAATGTGTAATTTTGTTTGATGTTAGCGCTGTAATGTAAGTACATATGGAATTATATGGTAGTCTGGTAGTGTGTCGATGATTGTTATTTTTTGTAACAAGTCTTCGTCATTACTAGATTCTATGTTATAAGACTTCAAAGAAAACTATTGAAACTGCGCGCGGCGCCGTTTAATCAGCTGCCCAAATGTCATTTAGCTAAAATCTAATACAACAGAAGTTGGAACTATACTTATTGCAATGTCATAAACTAAGCTCCCATTGCATGAAACCTTACCTCACAAGGTGGAAGAGCAGAAATGTGTTGCAGTAATAGATATTACTTAGGAACACTGGATTTTAGTGGGTTGCCATCGCATATCCTGGAAGAACATATTTTTTTTTTCGTTTTCGTACCGCAATTTTGACCAAAAATTACATCATGAGGTGGAAGATCGAAATGTTTACCCATCGAAAGAGAAACATTTGGAGGTCAAAACCCGCATGGGTTGCCAGCCCCTACCCTGGCAGGTTTCAAGGTCAGCCAAGTTTTATGAGGCCCAAAAATGGGGTCACTTACCTCATCAGGTGGAAAGATAAAATTGATGCAGATCGATAGCCCTCGACGTGCCATTCATGAATATATAGGGTTGCCTGCCTTCAGCCTGGCAGTTTTTCTGGTCAGCCACCTCAAACAATCTATATCAATATCTTGAAAAAACGAAAAAGTCATGTAAAGATGCTATGATCAAGGACAAACCCTCATATTAAATTAAAGTCTACGCACTGGCAGCCTTGCGCCTATTATGGAGTTGAAATAATAGGGTAAATGCACCAGTTATGGACATTTTTCATTGGAATCTTCAAATATTGAAAAAAGTAATGTAGCTGTTTAACGTCATCAGGTGGCTCAATGAAACTGATGTGAGGTAAGGTTTCATGCAATGGGAGCTTAGTCTATCATGGCTGGATGTCATTTCGGCTGGTTAAATGGCGCCGTTTAATAAAAAGGCTAAAAACATTGAAGTTCATGTTAACTGTAATTTGACTGATGGAATGATACATTGCTACTTTATTTTGGCACTAATAAAAATTTACTAAAGAAAAGTAGCAAGCAATGTATCACACATCCTTTCATATGTCACGAATAAGGACCTACGCAAAACACTGCATGCATAGCCAGAGGCTGCTCGTGAATTTTTTTAATGGGTGTTCACTAAAAAAAAACACAACAAAAACTTACGAAAGTTTTTCAATTTCAGGCCGTTGTAGCCCCTTTGGTTTTATGTTTGGTTTAAATGTTTGCTTCCTAATAACTAGAGACCGGATTATATGCAACATAAAAAGCCCAAAATATACATGCTAATATGCTAAAATATGCACGAAAATCCATAAAAAGGGACAAAATATGCAACATGAAATAATAAAAAATGATGTTTTTTGAGGTTTTTATTCTTAAAAGGTATTATTACTCAACGATATATCCGCTCTCTTCTTACTTTAACAAAACTGCTACCGCATCATATGCATACTGCTGTAGGTACTATAGATTCTATGAGAAATACAGAAGCCGACGAAAAGCCTGGCTTTTTGCTTCAATCTGTGACGACAGCTGTTTTGAAACAACAATTGTTTTGCCTTTATTAGTGTTTTTATGTTAAGAATCAATTAAAACTACAGTTTAATGATTGATAATGGTCCCTTGTGATGGATTGAATTGTTTATTAACTGTTGTGTGATCTATGAAAGTGTACTTACGAGTCGAGTCGATTCCAAGAGAAATACAAAATAACGTAAATAATAAACCTTTACATCATACTGCTCGGCAACTAGGATTTACTAGTATAGTAAGAGGCCGTGTAAGTTGGCATGTGCAACACAGTGCATTGTTTAGATAGAACGTTCCATCTTCAAATCACTTTACAATTCAAGCATGGTGAATGCTTTAACTGTAAAGTACACTTTACAATTCAAGCATTTAAAACTCCTTAGTGAACCAATCTCTTTTCTTATATGGATCTCTTTTCTTATATTTCAACTGTGGAAACTTTTAACTGAAAAAAAACAATAAATATGGCGGCATTTCATTTCCGTTCAAGCTATGCAAAACTCCTTGGATTTTGATTTTGATTTTGATTTTGAATTTGATTTTGATTTTAATTTTGATTTTGATTTTGAATTTGAATTTGATTTTGATTTTGATTTTGATTTTGATTTTGATTTTGATTTTGATTTCGATTTCGATTTTGATTTTGATTTTGATTTTGATTTTTTTTTATTTTCTTTTATATTTTTTTTTTATTTTTTTTTTTTATTTTTTTTTATTCTTATTTTTATTTTTATTTTCATTTTTATTTTTATTTTCATTTTCATTTTTATTAAATTTACCTCGCATGAATGATGTAAAGTAGTATGCTTACCTCGGTTGTAAGTAGCTATTACACCCTCGAACTATATTCGCCCTCGCTCGCTTCGCTCGCTCGGGCGTCTAAATATCTCGGGTGCACTCGATCCATTAGCGCCCTTTGCGAGCTGCGCTCGCACGGGCGCCAAATTGGATCTTGTTCTGTAATAGCTCACTTACGTCCCTTGTGTAACAAACTACTATTTCATTTGAGTACCTATTTTGCAAAGAAATATAATATTCTTCAATGTATCGTAATATTGTAGTGGACTCTTTACATTGTTGGTTGTTCTTATAAAAATAAATAAATAAGGTTAGTTTTGCGTCTTTCATTTGAACGACAATAATATAAATATTTGTTTGTAAATGTTTGTTTGTAATGCAGGGGATAGGATTTGAATTGTCTAGCAGGGAAGCTATTATTTTGCGAAATGATTTAGATATTTATTATGAGTGACACATTTTAAACGAGAAATTTAGTTTTGATTAAACAATAATTAAATTTGATAAAGTCACGCCATCTAGCATTTTGCGTCGAACTAATTTATGAATAATTAAAGTACGCTTAAGGGTTGTGCTTTTGGTGCTTTTTTGAGAGCTATCTATGAATTCGCTTAGATGGCGCTGGGCGGTGTCGCATCGATATTTTGGTAAAGATCATCGTATGAAAAAAAATCTTAAATTAGTAACGAGAAATTGTGGGATGCATTGGTTTTTTGCTTGTATTGAGCTGATAAAAAAATTGCTTGATTTGAGGGTTTGGGCTTGCCCAACTATGTAGGCCTGCCCCCTGATTATGTAAAATTGTTGCAATCAACTCTGACAGAAATCGCAGTTACATCGCTGCTTTAGTAAGAACCAATGTGACAACTATCTTAACTAAAGCAGCAATGCAACCGCGCTTTCAATCGATTTCAATCGAGAATTGTTAGCAACAGCTTTACGTAATCAAGGTACTGGGCACGCCACTGATATGCAATATGCATTAATCCGGTCTCTACTAATAACATAAGTGTTATTGTGTGGTGTACCTAAACTAATTCCCTAAATTAACGATGTATATCGTTCCCTATACTTCGAATGATACACTCGACCCACTGGCCGAATTCCTACTACTCCTAGTCTGAGACATGGCTAGTCTAGACTCTACAGGGGTGTCAAACTGAATTTTCAAAAGGGCCATTTTTGAGTTAAGAGTGTGTTAGCAGGCCAGACTCAAAAATTAAAAACTCAAACATATACTAAATTAAAATCTTTATTTTCATTCAAAGTTAGGTATTAAAAAAGAGTTATCTTGAGCTTGAGGATCCAGATACCTGAGGTCTCATATTTTATTATCTTACAATACGTAGTGGCATCAAATGCCGTCTAAAATCCTCACTGGATAGATTTTGGTCGCGGGCCGTATAGAGATAGCTTGGATGCGGCCTGCGGGCCGTAACTTTGACACCACTGGTCTAGACGACACACCTTAGGTGATTAAATTAATTAAATGAACTTAATAAAATGAAACTTTTTAAATATCACTTACTCCTGCCCTGCTGCATCACGCACGACACCTACGTTGTCTTTTATTGCTATAATTTTCGTCTAACATTGATCCTACTATACCTGTCAGTTAAAATTGCTCAAAACTCAAGAAATTACAAATTACTCCTTTTTTTTCTTTTTTTGAGCCATGCTAATTTTCGAAAATTAACTAGGTACTTTATTTATGGAGTTAACTAGTGGCTCCGTGAGCTGTAGACCTCGCGTACTATTATAAGTAGCTAAAATTTTATGTTGTTAAAAAATAATCTTAAAGATGTCGCCACCCCTTTTTCCCACACTGTTCACGAGCTTTTCAAAGCACTAGGTACGTGCTGTTTGGTATTATTAGGTAGGTATATTCGCAGCTAGATGGCGCTTCTAATTTTGAACATTTTTCGAAATGGTGATTATTGGTAAATTTAGGAAAACTGGCTAAACTAAAAAAATCTATATAATTATCGAACCTGCTCACAAAATTTCACGAGAATCTGTTGAGAAATGCGACCTGTAGAGGAAAATGGACCGCTGGAAAGTCGGACTGAAATATGTTTTTTTACATTTCTCCGTCATTATGAAAAATTTCAAAAAACTGGCGTGACAAAAAAATTCTATGTAATTTTCAAACCTGCTCACAAAATTTGACGAGAATCGGTTGAGAAATGCGACCTGTAGAGGAGAACATCCAGAGCCAGAAAGCCGGACTGAAAAACATTTTTCTTACTTATCTCCGCCATTACAAAAAATTTAGAAAAACTGTCTGAACTTAAAAAAATCTATATGATTTTACGAACCTGGCCACAAAATTTCACGAAATTCGGTTGAGAAATGCGAACTGTAGAGGAGAAAAGACAGAGCCGGAAAGCTGGACTGCAATATGTTTTTTTTACATATCTCCGCCATTTTGAAAAAAATCTAAAAATTGGCGTGACAAAAAAAATCTATATAATTTTCAAACCTGCTCACAAAATTTCACGAGAATCGGTTGAGAAATGCGACCTGTAGAGGAGAACAGACAGCGCTGGAAAGCCGTAAAACCTGTTTTTTTTCCATATCTCCGCCATTTTGAAAAATTAAAAAAATCTGGCTCGACAAAAAAATTCTATATAATTTTCGAACCTGCTCACAAATTTTCACGAGAATCGGTTGAGAAATGCGACCTTTAGAAGGGAACATACAGACATACGAAATAATTTTTGCCCAAGCTGAAGCAGAGACGCTTCGCTCGCACTTCGTGCTCGCTCGGTCAATAATTTAAAGTCAAATCACGAATCAATAGTTCCTTGGTTAGCCCATACCCACACCATCCGTCAGTCTCCGCCTTGTTCGTTTGTTTGATTCGTCTAGCTAGCTAGTAGGTTTTTATAGTAAGTAGGTAAGTACCTAGTTTTACAAGCACCTATTTCTTTTTCCTTATTTAATTTTCCATAGTAGGTATCAGGGCATTATTTATTTCCTAGAATCGTTAACTTTTTCATAGTATCTATTATAGTTGATGTTTTTCATTCTTGTTTCGATACTTAGAACGACGACCGAACAGCGACGCGCGTCGTGTCGATCGCCTCAAATCAAATGCATTACTTGGTCGTTACCGGCAAGAGGCATTACTTATTCAGTGCACCCTGCCTGCACTTTTCTCCCACCCCATGTAGAGTTCGATGCACTGTAAAATTATATTACGGTGGGTCACTATTTGTCCCAGTTCTAAATGTGATTTGTAAACGGCCTAACATAAACTTATTTTCTTCCTTTTTTGTGTAAATTGTCGGAAAGTACCTACATTAAGTACTGTAAGTACTTACGGAATACAGAATGATTCATTCTGATGGGAGGTGATTGTAATTTTGAGTCTTTCTCAAATTGAATGTTTAAAGGACAAGTCTTTTTTGTGGGTTGATTTGCAATTTTGGTTTGACTCCGCTTGTAATGCATATTCAAGTTCTTAGAATGGTGTAAATATGTGTCTTGTTATACTTACGGAAAACAGAATGATTCATTCTGATGGGAGGTGTTTCTAATTTTGAGTCTTTCTCAAATTGAATGTTTAAGGGACAAGTCTTTTATTATGGGTTGATTTGCAATCTTGGTTTGAATGACCCCGCTTGTAATGCATAGGTATTCAAGTTCTTAGAATGGTGTAAATATGTGTCTTGTTATACTTACGAAATACAGAATGATTCATTCTGATGGGAGGGATTGTAATTTTGATTCTTTCTCAAAATGAATGTTTAAAGGACAAGTATTTTTTGTGGGTTGATTTGCAATCTTGGTTTGACCCCGCTTGTAATGCATATTCAAGTTCTTAGAATGGTGTAAATATGTGTCTTGTTATACTTACGGAATACAGAATGATTCATTCTGATGGGAGGTGATTGTAATTTTGAGTCTTTCTCAAATTGAATGTTTAAAGGACAAGTCTTTTTTTATGGGTTGATTTGCAATCTTGGTTTGGCCCCGCTTGTAATGCATATTCCAGTTTTTAGAATGGTAAATATGTGTCTTGTTATACTTACGGAATACAGAATGATTCATTCTGATTTGAGGTGATTTTAATTTTGAGTCTTTCTCCAATTTAATGTTTAAAGGACAATTCTTTTTTGTGAGTTGATTTGCAATTTTGGTTTGACCTCGCTTGTAATGAATATTCAAGTTCCTTGAATGGTGTAAATATGTGTCTTGTTATACTTACGGAATACAGAATGATTCATTCTGATGGGAGGTGATTGTAATTTTGAGTCTTTCTCAAATTGAATGTTTAAAGGACAAGTCTTTTTTTATAGGTTGATTTGCAATTTTGGTTTGACTCCGCTTGTAATGAATATTCAAGTTGGTGTAAATATGTGTCTTGTTATGAGCTCGCCTCCGGTAGAGCGACCGGCGCCGCTCCGCCGACGCGGCTCTTCCAAATCACTAGCGAGCGCACCATGACGTAATATCCTGCCTGCGATTCCCATGCATGCCGACCTTGGCGATCGACTTCTCGCTATTTTTAACGATTTAACTTGGATTGTGTACTTAACTTATTCTGTGCTTAAACTATCGTTAATGACTGCAGGAAATTGCGCTCTTTACTACTAATTTGACCGGTGCGGTTGGGTGAGAAGAGCAGGGATTGAAATACCGTTAAAAAAATAACGATACGAAAAAAATATCGTTAAAAATACCGTTAAAACATTTTATCGGTAAATTTACCGGTAAAAATAACGTTAAAAATATTGTACCCGTAAAATTAGCGTTAAATATAGCGTTTAACTTTACCGGAATTATCGATAAAAAAGTAACGTTATTAATTGGAATAACTTTAATTTACAATTAACGGTGAAAAAAGTAAGAAATTACGTTAAAATTAACGTTATTTACTAAAATAACGTTAAATTCGTTAAAATAACGTTAAAATTAACGTTATTTATTGACATAACGTTAATGTTAAAATTAACGGTAAAAAGTTAGAAATAACGTTACATTTAAAAATAACGTTATCATTCCCTGGAGACGAGGTTCTAATTCAAACCGTTTCTAGAAAACTAAGTTAATCTTAACTATTTGTGAAAATTTTTAGTATTCACCGTGCCCGTAAATCTCAGAAGTGAATATATTATATGTTATGACCACAAACTTATTTCCACAAATAAAAATCGATTTGTCCCTAGAACTGGAACCATCTGTAGCCTGGCTGGACGTGAATGTGTTCAGGCGGATGCCGAACACGCAGCTTTGACAACATGAAAACGGTTCGCAACATACCAGTGCCAAAAGTTGCCAAAGACGTGAGTTCGATTCCCGGCTTCTGATTTTAGTTCCCGACTAACACTGAATTCGAACCCGATCTTGAGCATCGTCGCTATCAGCTATCTATACTATGTATCGGTCGACTTCTCAGACAGATATATTTCAATTCCAATCAAGCTTGATCTGTTCGCGTGTGACACGATAAAACAGCAGCTGTAATTTTATATCCTCCACTTTGCAGTTACAAGGTCAAAACTTCAAACTGGTTCGAATGGACTCATTGTTCTTTTATTGCTATCTAGAGTCATTATCATCAGAGATTAAAGAGAGGCGTGATGACATCTCTCAAACTCGAATTGGAGGGAACATGTGAGCAGACACGGCTAATAGGTAGTTAGTTTTTTTTAAAGTTATAATAGGTATACACTGAGATTTTCAAAATGACCGATTGGCAATAGCAAGCAACTATCGGAGAATCTTCCTGGAACTGGGAACTTATTTAACTTAGATTTATTTTTATCTTCTTCCACAGTCTCTTGACAAAATCCTCATGGACCTTGGTATTAAATTTTTCACTCAGCTATTCTTCACTAAGTTTTTATTCCCCTACAAAATTAATTTGCTGTCGGGATAGGACGGTATATTGTTCTTCTAGTTTCGATTTTTCTAATTTGACTGCACTGCTCTTCATTCAGTTTCCTAACATTTTTCTTCTTGTTTGTGAGCATTCTAGTTAGAGTTTATCTTTCATTTGTCGGCGCTTCCAGTCTTCTGGTCTTTTTTATTTGCTCTTTCAACAAGAGCATCGACTTTTCTATCTAGTATAGTCAGCTTCAAGAGATGTGTTTTTAGATTGACATGTTTCGTTTTAGATGCAAGATCACATATAACTTATTTGTAGACTTACGTGTAGCTAGTATAAATACTAATGAACACTTAAATGTAGGGCATAAAATAACATAATAAGTAATTTATGGGATTAATTAAATTCTAAACATATATTCCACTAGTTATGATTATAATAGGTATAAGTAATCAGATAAAATTAGAATATACTGAAAACCAATCTTAAATATGTGATAGACGTGTTGTCTGTAAACATACTAATGATTCATTACTATACTAATGAACAAGAAAACTTCGTATTGAATAAATTAGTGTGGTATGGTCGGTTCGGTACCTAACTACTTAGTACCACGGAACAAGACCCTATACCACTACCAGTTGCATGTTTTTTTTATGCTGTGGGTGGAACTCCTTAACAAGTGTAGGTAGTTTATTAATTTGATAATTTTCTTGTTTCAGATGGCGTGGAAGTATCTACAAGTTAATTTGGTTAGACCTTCTAGTATTTTTGCTTTTATATTACATATTAAGTTTGACGTACCGCCTCCTACTAGATGAAGATTCTAAAAGGTGAGTTTGTAGCTAATAGAATTTTAAAACTATCATACTTTATGAACTACTTACATAGGGTACTTACATAACTAATATCTAAAACATTGTTGCAGAGTATTCGAACGTGTAGTGAACTATTGTAGTTTTCACGGGAATGTGATACCACTATCGTTTGTCCTGGGTTTTTACGTAACAGTGGTGATGAACCGGTGGTGGGGTCAATACACTACCATACCTTGGCCAGACTCTATTGCTGTTTTTGTATCGGCAACCATTCATGGGCAGGTAGGTAATTAATATAAACTCGACGTCAGAAAAATCGCACCTCTTCGAAAATAAGTTTAGACTTGGCCACCTGCTATTGCTAGCTAACGTTCTATTGTGTAAATGTTAATATCTATTGAAAGTGCATTTAATGAGCTTTCAATTAATAATTGTTTGATTTAATTAACATAACAGTTACCATAATTAAACGCTTAAGCGTTATTGCTTGCGCCGCGCCGCCATAAAAGGGAAATAAAAGGGGTCAATTCTGGAAATGCGGATAAATTCGCTATCGAGATGATGGAGAAAATACACTTCAACAGTTCAATTCAAAAAAGGAATACCCAAGATGGATATGAAGTTGCTCAAATATTGCAAAAAATGAGGCAATGTAATGTTGCACGAAAACTGAATCTCAGTTATTGATTTCGTTCGACGAGTAAGTATTCCAACGGTTTCTAGAGACTTGGCTATGACCGAAGGGGAATAGGTATTTAACAACACTTACCATTAAATTAGATAGGATTAAATTAACTTTGAAGAAATTTTTGAAAGGTGCGATTTTTCTGACGCCTAGTGTAGTACCTACACGGTAAAGCATGGTTTGCACGAGCACGATCTAGCTGTTTTGTTTTTAGTTACTTACTCGAGTCGGTGAGTGTTTATAAATATTAACAAAAAGTAATTTGCATGAAACAGTAAATGAAAGGCCCTATCAAAACAATGGCGGCGTACCTTCTGATATAGGTGCCTACATTATGCTAACATATTTACTTCGTCACGCTCGTCTGTCTTCTGGTTAAAGAGGGACCAAAGAGTTCCACTACCTATCTACAAATCTTATACTGACCTTGCCTACATAATAATCCTTACTATCCTTACTTAATATAAATGCGAAAGTCCGTTTGTTTGTTTGTTACGCCTTCACGTCTTAATTAACTACTGAATCCATCATCATAAAATTTTGCATATACGTTGTCAGGGTTACAGAGAAGGATATAGGGTACTTTTCATCCCGCAAAAATGAATATGCCTGGGGGATAGCAAATAAACTTTCCACGCAGACAGGTATAGATGATCGAAGATTAATTGGCACATTAGGCAAGGATAGGGTGCCTAATAGGCACCCTATCCTTGCCTAATGTGCCAACCATATTCGGCTATAAGTATGTATAAGGTTACCTACTTACTAGTTATCACAGATTCTTCCAAAATATAGAAAAATAGTTATTTTATTTTAATTTATTAAGACTAGACGGAAGGAATGTAACGATACCGTCTAAAAATAATAGACTATGGGCACATAATACATAATAGTACAAGTCTATGGGCCCTAAAACTTCTCGTAAAACATTATTAAAATTTTGTATTAGAATTATAATATTAAATAAAATTCACCGCGGCGCCACTTTCGCTCAGGGTACCTTAATATGTCACAGCAAACTAGCTTAATCAGCCGTTTAATTACCTGCCTAGGTTTTTCATTAAACGGCGCCGGCCGTTTAATCGGCAGCGTTAACATCCAGCTCTTAAAATTAAATGTTCATCTGAACTGAGAGCCCATTTTTTAAATCATTGCGAATTAAATTGAGATTTATAGTGGATCCAGTAAAACTAGTGAAAAACTAAGTTGGAAAGATTATTTTGGAGATTTGTTTGTAGCAGAAAGATAAGTACTTACTTAATAAACTTGCATTTCAAATAATTATAGTACCTATACTACTACTCTTCTTGTGTCAGTTAACTTACTCTTTGTACTTTGTTTGTACTAATCAATTCAATGATATTTTTTTTCAAGATTATTACTTATTACGATAACATCACCTTCTTTTTATATACTTAGGTATTTTATTGATAAACAATAATATAAAATTTATAGAACATTTCCGCTGATTAGATTAAGAACGTGTGTAGTAGTATACATAACGTACCTACTAGTGCTAGTGCAGAACAAAGATACGGGTAGTAGGAAACTTCTGGTAGGAAAGTACAAAATTAACCAAACCAAACAGGTTACCGAAATGTGTTTTGGTCATTGGTCAAATATCTATTTTGAGACTACTGGAGAGCGAGAGCACAGAATATATAGGTACTCTAAGTGAGAGAGAGAAAAATCTGATGTTGTAACGTGATTCGTTGTCTGGATATCGTTGTTGTCAAACACAACAGGTATTAACAAAGAATAAAGCAATTCGAATTTCGGGAAAAAATATCTCTGACATTCGATCATGAAGAGGTGAAAGGTACGGTGAAAGGTACCTTCCATGGATTCTTAGGTTACTTCCTGGCAGGGAATGATAACGTTATTTTTTAATGTAACGTTATTTTTTACTTTTTTTAGCGTTAATTTTAAAATTAACGTTATGTCAATAAATAACGTTAATTTAGATAACGTTACATTGAAATTAACGTTATTACTTACTTTTTTACCGTTAAACTTTAAAATTAACGTTATTCCAATTAATAACGTTATTTTTTTAGCGATAATTTTACCGGTATATTGTACCGGTAAAGTTTAACGCTATATTTAACGCTAATTTTACCTGTAAAATATTTTTAACGTTATTTTTACCGGTAAATTTACCGATAAAATGTTTTAACGGTATTTTTAACGTTAAATATTTTTTTATTATATTTTTTTAACGGTATTTCAATCCCTGCTTCCTGGGGGGTTATTCACGATTGTCGGAAACCAACTTTCCGAATCGAATCGGAAAGTCTATAGTCTTCGATCTTATTTTCTACCTTATGCTACCAAACTTTGTAAATACATTTTGCTTTCCCGTCGGAAAGTGAATCGAATGCTAGTCGAATGTATTTGTGAATAGCTATATTTTTGTTATATCGGAGGATACGGATTCAAATCGAAAGCTGTCGACTAGATTTCCGACAATCGTGAATAACCCTACTGGTTCTGGAATGGCGACCGCGCACCGGACGAAGCTCCGTGGGTAGACCCCAAGGCAAGGTGGACCGACGATCTGGTGAAGGTCGCGGTGCGCCGCTGGATGCGGGCAGCGCAGGACCGATCGTCTCGTGGAGATCCTTGGGGGAGGCCTATACCCAGCAGTGGGTGTCGTGCGGCTGATATGATGATGATGACTTACCTATTATTGTGATGATCTTTCTCAGGATGAGCGAGGGCGGTTAATGAGACGAACGATCCTCCGATACGTATGTCTTTGTCTCACGATGGTGCTAACTATGATATCGCCCAGAGTTAAAAAGAGATTTCCTACGCTAAATAATTTGGTAGAGGCTGGTCTACTTCTTGATAACGAGAAAAATATTCTCGACAATCTCAATGAGAAGTTCCCAAAGCCTTCAAAACATTGGTAAGTGGATAATACTTAATTTGAAGTTTTTCAAAACTATTTCTTAATCTAGATTTTTATCACCATTTGCCTGAGTCAGCTTTCTAATCTAAATAATGTGTCATTAGTTCATCACATGAGTGACAGCATGAGCTAAGATAATAGTTGTTACATCATGACCTTTATTAGAAATAAGCAACCATTTATCTCGTTTCTACTTAGAGACTTTTTTTATTTTATTTATTTATTGATTCTGTACACACATACAAGTTTAAACAGAAAAGAAATGGACAGAAAAATTGTACAAGGGCAACATTGTACAATCTTTAATATGACGTCATTTTACAGCTCAGAACAACCTTGTAACTTTCAGGGTTAGTGTTATACATAAACAAGCTCTTCCCGTTTTTTACAGGTTTTTATTCACGTAACTTCATCAAGGCTTTTTCCTTTTATTTTGTAAAATCTTCGAACATACCAATAGTTTAAAAACATATTTCCTGATCACGATTATCTCATTTGTCATTTTATATCATATTCTATATTATCATCATTTCATTGGAACGTTATCATTTCATTGCAGTTTTATTGATTATCTTTGTATGATCTATAACTTATTGTATTGACACATTTAACTGATAAGAATGTACAAGAAAACAAGAAATGATTATATTTTGCTTCCTTGATGCAAGGCCAAGATAATGTATCTATGTGCATGCGTTGCATTGCAGCAAATGACTTAAGTAATCTGGTATTGCTTCTAACAGGAATTTGGTATCATTTCAGGTTACCAATCGTATGGGCTACAAGTATAGTGACGAGAGCCCGTAAAGAAGGCCGAATAAGAGATGATTTTGCTGTAAAGACTATCATTGATGAACTTAATAAGTTTAGAGGGCAGGCAGGCCTACTGCTCAGTTACGACACAATTAGCATACCGCTTGTATATACTCAGGTGTGCTATATTATGTCATTTTAATTATTATTATTATTTTATGCACAACGGTAGTGCTTGGCCTTCACCTCAACTGATGTTCAGTGATGACAAGACCGTAGGTGGAAGCGCACTACATCCGGAATCCTCATCACTGAGAAACTGGCTATCTTACCTCTAACTGCCGGAACACAACAATTTTTAAATTGTTGTTATGGCGTCATCGTCAGACTTAGATAAGATGGTGGTAGCTAGCCAGACGGACTTGAAATAAGCCCTACCAGCAACCAATAACCAAATTGTACCTCTCTCCCGGGAATTGAACCCGGGACCCCTGCGTCTTACACCGGTGGGCGAACGACTAGACCACAGAGGCGGTTAACTACCTTACCTTCTAGAGGTAGACCACGTGATTGTTGCATACAGTCTGTCAAGAAAGTCATAAAATTACTTTGTTATTAGTGTTACTGCATGACAATGTTACGGCTAATACCCGAAGTGCGGCTAAACCTAGTTTTAGCCGGCTAAAACTAGGTGTAGCCGCTAGCTGTTGGCTAAAACAAGGTGTAGCCGATTTGCTTGCGGCTAATACTAGGTGTAGCCGGCTAAAAAATAAGTTCAGCATGGGATATAAAGAAAGTTTTTTCTGTTGTCTGTTAAAAAAAAATAACCTCGAAATTTAAGGCTCACGCTCCGCTGCGCTTCGCGCTCGTCTTAAATTTCTAACCTAACCCGGGACCCACAGGAGTAAAGCAGATCGGTTACACCTAGTTTTAGCCAACTGCTATCGACTACACCTAGTTTTAGCCGGCTAGAACTAGGTTTAGCCGCACTTCGGGTATTAGCCGTAACAACAACACTTAAATACTTTTGTAATGTAACAACTACGTGTTTTTGGTAAAGATAATTTCACTTCCTTTTCATGAGATTTCTGGTCCACCTTTAGACATTATTTAAAATTCAAATATTTGAACTTTCGTTCTATTTCAGGTAGTTACGATAGCAGTATACTCATTTTTTATAACGTCCGCCTTAGGCAGTCAATGGGTGGACAATAAATTGGAGGCACACTCGCAAGCAAATATCAGTAACATAGATCTTTATTTTCCTATCTTTAATACATTAGAATTCTTCTTCTACATGGGCTGGTTAAAAGTGGCGGAGTCATTGATAAACCCTTTTGGAGAAGATGATGATGATTTTGAAGTGAACTGGTTGATAGACAGGAATTTACAGGTAAATTTTCTTAGTATACTTGCCGATATTTACACAAAGTTAGATACTTCCTTAATTTCTTAATAATGATCGTTTATATTTTGTCAAACAGATTATAAAAGGCACAAGCATTAAAGTTTCTCGTCACGTCAAAAGGTCAATAATTATTGTGTGTTATTTTGTTCAATTTTATTCCTAGAATGCATTTCATTTGATATTGTTATTGGATCGCAATATCGCATGTTAGAGAAGGTAATTTATATTTTGTTAAAATTTGAATGCAACAAAATTAATAGTTCGATGTTGTGATAATATCTTTGTGCGTAAATGTGTCGATGTTAAGGACAAAGTTATAAATAAGGGCAATATCTATAATGACATCTCAAATTGGTAAATATGATAAATAGTTCTAAAAAGTTAAATAAAAAAAAATCATTATTTTTCATACTGACCGGTCATTATGAATATTGACACAATATTACACAAGACAGTGTGTGTTGGGCAATATGAATTTAGGTCTGGCGGGATGCTCTGGAACCTATGACAAACTGGTTAGTTAGTTTAGTACCAGTCAGAGTCCGCGAGCCGCGACTCGAGGAGTTATAACGCCTACCTACCTCCTTCCTGAGCGCCGATTACGAGCACTTCTGGCCCCATGCAGCGCTCTTCATGCAAACAAGCATGCATCTTGCAAGTAAACATGCCGCTTGCAATCACACTTGCAGTCAGCATGCAAGCATGCAGGTTGCAAGCACGCATGTATCCTGCAAACATGCTGCATTCAAACAAGAAGAGTCTTGTTTTGGTAGTAGTCCTAACCTTACATAGGTTCCCTACTCTTCCGAGTGGTTAGCCAGCCAGTTTATACAATAACAAACGTATATGTAAGACCACCAATCTGATTCTGTGCCCAACAGGTGTAGATCATTATACATAACGCCCAGGCAATTTGATAGTTTGAATATTTACTATCACATTTTCGACCCATAAAAGCATTTTTAAATTGCCCGCGCATTATTGATAATGCCCTATTAATCACTTTATCCATTACCACATACAATAGCCATAACATTGATTCGTAGTTTAGAAGAACTTAACATTTTGTTGTTTTGTTTTGCCGGTCGAGTTGAGACGCCGCGTAACGTTAAAAACTTGCCTTGTTGCGCAGGTTTCATACATGATCGTAGATGAGATGCACCACGAACACCCTGAGCTGATCAGAGATCAGTATTGGGATGAGGTCCCATCAGAACTGCCGTACACGATCGCTACCGAGAACCACCGTGAAGAACATCCGGAACATTCGACGGCGCGGGTGACGGTGCCCCCGCGGCAGCGGAGCATGGTCACCATCACGCCCTCCACGGTCAAGATCGACGAGATGGTCCCCTCCAACACCGTGAGTTACAAGTTCGCCCCACCCGAGGTTAGACCCGACTTTTTACGAGCATGCTGCACGCTCGATGTATGGAGCTTAGCAGTGTGGCGGTGTTAAGGGTTGCCAAAATGCCAATATGTGTGTTTGATATTTTCTCTAAAGTTTACCATCTGGGTATTTATATTATCTATTATCGTGTACTCGTTGGATGGTTATCTGAGTTGGTATTTTTGGTGTCGACGTAAACTTCCTTCATCTGTAGTCAATCTTAATTGACTCTTTATCTTTTACCTTATCTTGCCGTGACAATTGTTGAATCTAAACGATAAGATTCCTAGTAGGTAGCCTATTTAGTGGATAACTTCTATTCCTCGTAAAATTTATATTGGCAGCCCTTGAATGATTAATGCGATTAAGTAGTAAAACTAACTGAGATGTGACGACGATAAAGTTTATGGCATGAATCGTTTCTAAGGACGTGAAACATAACCTAATAAAATGTTAACGATTGGCCGACCGACTGTCTGTACCTACTGGTGACTCAATATTGAAGTGCCACGTAGATCAAAGCACTATCTACAGTTTCCAAGTATTCTAAGGCAACTGTCTGTTCAGGATGAACCAAATATTTGCTTTGAGCATAATATCATCAAGCTAAATAAGAGATAAGGTTACTTAAACAACACGTTTATGTCTCACTGAGAATTTTTAAGGTGCAGATTTGCAGACAATGATGTCAAAAAGTGATGAAAACTATAATTAAATGACTGTCTCATGTTCCTTAGTTACTTTAATTTACCAATTTACCTTAACTTACTAACAATTAATCAAAATTAACGATGTGTCGCTGTATTTCTATTTTATATTCTTATCTATAACCTGCTTTTGTGTTATCAATACTACTTGCCTTACCTTTAAGTCTTGAACTCTTTTGCTATCTACAGGATTGGTAACATTTGTGGTTGATAAACTTCTTGAACTCTAACAATACTTAATAATTAATACTGTTCGAGGAATACTAACGCTTTTCAGTGTGTTGTTTTTAGTTTAACTAACGTTTGTATTAATTTCTCCATAGTCCTTCAAACAACGTCTTGTCTGAAAATTTTAATGTTACTTAAATTTATATTTCCATAGATGTCATAACAGATCGTTTTGCGAATAACATTCTTTCCAAAAACATGTTTAGCAAATGGTCACTTTTATAATGTTCATTATTCAATCATACAGCAACTGCAGATGAATGATGATGCCACGTCGGGCATACATTTCATTGTATCGCGCGGTAGCAAGCGAGGCAAGAAGGAAGAGCGCAACTCCATGGGCTCGAGCAACTCCATGGCGTCGCTGCAGCAAACGCCCATGACGCGGAACAACTCGGTCACCTCCATGCTGAAGAGGTTGTTCTCCAAAGAGGAGCCGCGCCCTGCCACAACACCGCCCGTCACCTCGCAGACAGATGGCGGTAAATATTGTTTTATCTCTCTCTACAGGGTGCGGAGGGTAAGCAACGTTAGCAGGGGTCGGTCATGTGATGGGTGACCAAAAATTTATTATATCGAGCTCCTCCGTGCTTTGAAAGGCACGTTAGGGCGTTGGTCCCGGCATTGCATGGCACTGCATTTGCAGTCGTTAACACCCACCAATCCGCATTGGGCCCGCGTGTTGGGTTATGGCCCATCCTCCTAACCACCTATAAGGAAGGCCTGTGCCCCAGCTGTGGGGACATTAAAAATGGCTGATGGACAGGGTGAAACAGAAAACAGTCGGCAATTTTTTTAGTGTGGCATACCGTCAAACTGAAACAGAGCAAAAAAGTAATTAGCTGTTCCATACATTTTGGTCGAGTAGCTATATTGACGTTTTCTATGGAACAGCTATTTATTTTTTTGTTCTGATTAACTTGGTTCCATAGACAAAGTTGTCCGGTTTAACGGTCTAAACCACACCATTATCTTTATCGACTCTTCAAAAAATCACCCTGTACATTTACGAACGTAGCTGTAATGGTGGACATTTCTTAGCACTATCATCGGACATTTAATTGCGTGCGATATTATAATATGTATTACACTCAGAACACGTGATCTGTGGTATTACATAAGCATTCGTAACAGGTGTTCTATTTGTTATGAAACTGGGGTACCAAATAGGAGATTATTTAACCTGTGATTTTTTTTTTAACTATTCAGATCAGTAGTGGCCAAAAATCCATGTTACAAAATTTTGTAAATCTGGTGTTTTCTATCGTTACTATAGTTCGAAGAATCCTACTAATATTATAAACGTGAAAGTTTGTGGGTTTGGATGTTTGTTCCTCAATCACGCAAACACCTGAACGGATTTGTTTGAAATTTGGCATACAGTAGATTACCTGGATTAAAATATAGTATACTTTTTTTCCCGATATTCCCACGGGAACGGGTACACGCGGCGGGTGAAACCGCGGGGTGGCCGTTAGTTATTAATAAGTTAGTCACAGCCAAGTTCATGCTTAACAATAAACTCGGTCTGCAGAGTCCTTGATGAGCGGAGTTTCCTGTAAGTAAATTATCGCTAGTCAATGTCCAGTACACATTACATAATGAATCATAATAAATTGCGTTTCCTCGTATTTACATGAACAATGCTCGCTGTGGTTTTAATATTTATTGAGTGTATTGTATTTGCAGAAGTGATGTAATTCAGTGCACGCTTACAAGTTTGAACTGTCGAATTGTAAATTTTTTTGGGATTGGCCTTCTGCCGTAGCTAGAACATTGAGCTGTGTCCGTGTGAATCATATCCGTTGGCGGCATGTCATTACCTCTGATGTCATTCATACGAGTATATTGGCGAATTGATAATTAAATAATCATTAAACCAACAGATTTATTTGGGGATTTCTCAGAGCTGTTATTATCAGACTGTATTGTGTAGAACGGGAATTCCCATTTATTCATAATTACTTAAAAATCCTATCAAATATCAATATTATAATTGATTCGTTTATGTCCACCATTGTGCAACCCCCATCGACCACCATGACCACTTGATGTAGGTAGAATAATGTGTTTAGCGTACAAAAGTCAAACATTAATGCAAAATATGGCATGGAAGCTGATAGGATATATCTCGCGGGTGAAGATCAGCTAGGTGATTGCGTAAAGTCAATCTTATTCATTTGACAGTTCATATTGTTTCAAAATACAAGGTTATTTTTAGTTTATACTAAAACCTCCCATGGGGTTGATCAGACCATCAAACTGAACAACTTTCATTATGGAACCAACCTTGAAATCACGAAAAAAAAATCTGCTGTTCCATACAAAAATACATTGCCTACACCATCGAAATGTATGAAACAGCTGATTTTTTGTTTGTAATTTCAAGGTTGGTCCCATAATGAAAGTTTTTCAGTTTGATGGTCTGATCAACCCCACGGGAGGTTTTGTATATACTAAAAATAACCTTGTATATGTCATTAACTCATTACATACAAATTGCAGCCGATGGAATACGATATGAACTGTCAAATGAATGAATAGGTACGATTACCTTACGCAATCGCACCTCAGGGAGGCCTGAAATACTGGATCGCCATATGTTAGGCTCCAGGGGCCGTATTATGACCTCTTATTTCCAGGCAGTTTTCTGACTGGCTATCAATCTATCTCTTTTATTTGCTATACGACGAGAAAGAGATGTCACTACAGCAATTTATAAACCTGGCAGGATTTAAGAGCTTGTAATACGGTCTCAGATCGCACATTTGGAGCAGTTTAATGTTGTACCTAGGTACCTTGTATCTAATGATACTGTACCGATTTGTTTGTGACGAAGTAAATGTCTTTTTAACCGACTTCAAAAAAAGGAGGAGGTTCTCAAGTCGACGGTTTTTTTTTTTTTATGTATATGTTTTAACATAGCTTCGTCAGTTGTTACCCGATTTGTACAATTCTTTTTTTAACTCAAAGAACATAGTTCGTGTGTGGTCCCATAATTTTTTTACAGAGATCTGGCCAGTAGTTTTTTCATAATCCTGAAAAATATCAATTATTTAGCTCGCCATCGCACGAGTTTTTATGGAATTTCGGACATAACTTCTTTGTTTATGAACCGATTTAGATGATTCTTTTTTTATTTGAAAGGGTATACTTCAAGAGTGGTCACAATTTAATTTCATTGTTATTGGACTTCGAACTTCGAAGATACATAAAGGAACTCTTCAAAATCAAATAGTATAAGTAAAGTGATTTAGGTTTTGGTAAGTTTATGGCAATCCAAAACAAACCAAATCATGGTTTGCGATGCAACGTTCTGGACTATACTTGGACTACGATGACACAACGGAACTCCTCAAAAACAAACAGCGTAAATTTGGAAATTGAGTTCTGGGCATTTTACCATTGAAAATATTATAATATAAAGTAAAAAAATATTTACACGCTGCGCTTACATAACTACCTACCACTAAAAAGTTGAAAATAAAAAAGCTTTTTAAAAAAAAAGAAAAACCGCCTTCAAAAAACTGAAAACAAAAACAGCTTAAAAATTAAATACCTCTAAAAAGCAAGAAATAATATTCGAATCATTCGTTACACAAATGATTCGAATATTATTTCTTGCTTTTTAGAGGTATTTAATTTTTAAGCTGTTTTTGTTTTCAGTTTTTTGAAGGCGGTTTTTCTTTTTTTTTATGTTTATCTTTGATTGATGACAACATGTAATGTTGATGATTGCAGGCAGTCGCTTCACGATATCGGCGAGTAACCCCACGCTGAACAAGCCGGCGACGGGCGGGGCGGGGGGCAGCATGAAGATTGCCAACGAAGTCATCGAGGAAGTCGACGAGCAAGCCACCATCACCAGCATGGGCAAACGTCCAGAGACTAGGTACGCGCAAAGACTTCATATCAGGCTTAGAAAGAAATGTTAGCATTAAAAATCTAAAGCGTGCGTTACATAGAGTAACTAATTTGCCTTTAGTCTTTTTGTATTTGTATAATCGTAGTCTATTAAATAGCAGATAGCTTAGATTTTGCACGGAGAACCCTTGGTGCTTGGTAGGTACTTACTTAAATCCAGCGAACATAGCTCACGCATATTTCTGGTGAACTACTACAGGGTTCCGTTACTTCCGTTTTAAGCCCTATGATTTGAACATTCTTTGATGAGAGTTTTTGTTATTTCTGATGGTAGGTAGGTATAAGTATTCTGTTTATCCTTCCTTGACCTATTTAGTAAACAACTTTTGATAGTTGTCATACGTCTTTTTAACATAACTACTGGTAGGAACTTAAATCGTTATTTAAAAATATGATAGCTTATGAAATTAAATTGTCATTAATAGTTATCAATTTAATTCGTAATCAATATGCTGTATTTTATAAATGAATATTTAAATAAAGAGTTGGGTGGAGTTTGTTTACCAAAGATACACCTGACACTGACAGGTGATAATGGTATAAAATTCACGACATACTAATACCACAATTCTTATGCTAATACCTACCTGAAAAATTGGACCAGTATATTGTATTCCTAAACAATGTAAATAAAGTAGGTACTTAGTGCGTTACCATAGATAGACGTGACTTTCTCATTGCAGAAAGTCATCGAAGCGACTCTAATTACCTTACTACCTACCAGGTAGGTAACTAACCTAAAAGAATATAAAAAAGAAAAGACAAAATGTAAATATTAAGAATCTCATTTTACTTGTAGGTACCTAGAGTACATTATTCTGTACCGTCGACTTTTAAACTGCTGTTGTTAAAGTACAAAGGCGCTAAGAGCCGTCCTAAGCCTAATACCCGTATTTAGTAGTAGTAGTCCGTGAGCCCACGACAGTATGGCCTACGTCATATGACATCACGATGAAATGCATGGCACACGGTCGCAAAAGTTGTGCTGAGCGACGATCAGAAGATTATCGCAAATAAAATTGGCCGGAAGCTTGAGAAAATCTTCCACTTCCGGTCAAAATTTTAAGATTATATTTACGTCATGTGGCATCAGTAAGAGACCCGTGTCATCATTTAGTTTTCAATCGTAGAGAGAGTAAACATAAGTCTGTCAGTTCTGAAATGGGCGGAATACCTTAAACGTATTTTTTTTGTTTTTTAGTCATTTCTGCTAGGTGATTGCGTAAAGTCAATCGTATTCATTTGACAGTTCATATTGTATCATTAAATATGTCATCCTACACAAATTGCAGCCGATGGAATACGATATGAACTGTCAAATGAATACGATTACCTTACGCAATCGCACCCCAGAACTGACTGACTTATGTTTACTCTCTATGCGATTGAAAACTAAATGATGACACGGGTCTCTTACTGATGTCACATAACGTAAATATAATCTTAAAATTTTGACCGGAAGTGGAAGATTTTCTCAAGCTTCCGGCCAATTTTATTTGCGATAATCTTCTGATCCTCGCTCAGCACAACTTTTCCGATCGTGTGCCATGCATTTCATCGTGATATCATATGACGTAGGCAATACTGTCGTGGGCTCACGGACTATAGGTACCTATTAGGTAATCTGTCATGTATGGCATTTTGTAGAATGGATTCTTAGCTGTTAGCATAGTCCATCAGGGAAAGGGTAAGTACTTATCTACCTGTAATGTGACATAGGTAAGTAAATAAATACCTATGTTACCTCACATTTGGTAAGTACTTAGCTATTTTTATTATAAACGAAACTACCCTTAAAAAGGGTACCTAATGCACGTTAGTAGGTACTATTATAATCTGTACTAATGCGTTATTACTATTAATCACTATCACATGACATACTTGCTGGAAAAACGCACTTAAAAATACAGTTCGAAATTTCCTCGTAGAAATTATACAACCAATTACACTGAGGTCTTTGAACTCTTAACACGCCCCCTAACTCGCTATGGAAGAGCATAAGTAAGTAATCGCGTGACATAGTTTTGTGAATGCCCCATAATTTTCATTGACAAGTCATAAAAACAAGCATGTGCATATTTAAATACCGGAAATCGTTGAAATTGTTATCTAATCTAACTAAATGCTGTTACCTAAATAGGTACTTAGGTAGGAAGGTTATCCAAATCTCTAGTTAGTTGTTTTTATTTATAGTGCCCTTAAAATAAAATGGTCACCTTTCGTACATTTTATTCAAAAATCTCCAAAATGTGACCCAAGTACGTAAAGTAGGCAATTCATTGAGAAATTACGAGTTCATTGAACGAAAGGTTAACGTTTTACTGAAAATGTATTTGCATCACGACTTCTCACGCAAGCAACAAAATGAACATAAGCAAGATATAATCATACATACACTCGTAAGTAGGTACTACTATTATTTATTCTGTGAATAACTCACGAAACTCACTGCTTTCGTGAATGGAAGGGAAAGGAGTTGTTTCCAGTTTCTTATTAAATGCATCTCGTAGATTTATGGGTACTTTGGTGTAGTGTAAAAGATAATTAAAAAGGTATGTTGCCCACCATTTCAATGGTTGTCCAACTAGACTACATAATTTGGGAGAGAGTTTCACTTTATGACTAAAACAGCATCTCTATTGTTTCAGGCCGACTGCAATGAGTTTATTCTCGTCTCCTGCCCCCAGTGATCCCGTCGACGTCCCCTCAAATAATGCTAATCACACCAATAGTAAGTTCAAAAATACTTTGGTTTGGAATCTTATAACATCTTCGAATCGATTCGTATAGAAAATCGTAGAGCGCTAAATCCTTCTTCCTACTACTACCAAATGCGTTGGTGTGTGTGTGTATTTGTTACCTAAACGGCTGGACGGATTTGAGGAAATTCGGCTCATAGATAGTTTACAACCTGGATTAAAACAGGATACTTTTTAACCTAGTCAAAAGTCGTAGGGTCCATGCGGTGACGCGGACGAAGTCGCTGGCGGCCGCTAGTACAAAAGGAAGTTACTGCCGTATTCAGAGACGTCAGTCAAATTTAATTCTCCGTCAAGTATCGATTCCTCTTATACTATCACTATGGAAAAGATAGAGATAGCACAAACTTTAATGAAGCATTAAACTTAATTGACGTCTCACAGTGCAAAGATTTGCAATGGGGAATGTCCGAAAAAAAAATTGTATCAGGAATAAGCATGTCCATCAGGTTTGAGGAGCCACGGCCACCAGCTTTTAAGGCGCAGCTATCACTATTATTTAGTACCTACTAAAGTAGATTATTTAGCAGCACTAATCCTTTTAGCAGCAAAATATATCACGAGATATATCAATGCAAAGGTCGCTCCTCAGACGAAACATCAGGATTGAGGAGCCACCCTGGAACTCGCTAAGTACCTACCAGTTGAATATTTTTGAAAATTAATGCAGCACTTAGCACATATTGTGTATAGTACTCGCTACAAATTTGAGCTCAGTAGTGCTGGAGTTACATACAATACTTTTAGTATGGCTCCTCAATCCTGATATACTTACTATATAAAAATAAGATGGTGAATTTCCATGAATGTGATAGGTCAATTAATATATTCGACATAATGATCATTTAGCACGTGGTTTGTTTGATTTTGCAGTATAGTAATAAAATGATAAGACACAGTGGATTTGGTAAACGAACGCATTTTGTATGACTCCTCAATCCTGGCGTCTTCCATGTAAACAACTAACTGTACTTAACTACCTGAGATAACAACAGAATCAAAAACCAGAGATAATTTTCAAAAATATGCAACTGGTACTTAGTAAGTTCCAGGGTGGCTCTTCAATCCTGATGTTTCGTTTGAGGAGCCACCTTTGCATTGATATTATGACGTGATACAATTTGCTGCTAAATCCAGAATTCGTGCTGCTAAATAATCTGATTTAGTACAGTACGAGGCATTTATCCTGAAATCGGGTGGGGATTGCGCGGAACGCGTATTTTGGGCATGCGTAGTAGTGGGGGGCGCGGACGGCGGCTTTTAGTACTAAAAAAAAATCATAATTTTCGGCTGCGTGAAAAAATTATTGGATTATTTTATCACGCAACGATGGATTTCACAAATGTACGAAGTTACAGTAGAATGGTGAACCTTTGCCACCCACGTATTTAAAAAAAGTTTTGACATTTAATTTTTGTGTTGAAACTTTTTTTATTACCATGTTGTGGTGGTGCCAAAGGTATAATCTCCATTCTGTTGTTACTTTCGTACATTTGTGACGTCGAAAAGACTTTTATTTTTTTACGCAACCGAAAATTCTGATTATTTTTCTATTACTAAGGGAAAGTATTCGTACCTATAAAAATATTCAGCCAATTTATTTTTTTCGGACATTCCCTATTGCAGACATTTTGTTCCCGATACGAACTTGATGGTTTCTCATGCTAAGGGTTAGTGTTGACGACAGAGAACAGATTGTCGTCGTCGGCGCCGACGGCGTGGTCGCGCGCGGCGGAGGCGGGCGCGGGCAGCCCGGCGGCGCAGTCGCTCACCATCACGCGGGCGCCGTCGTTCGGCAGCCTCGGCTCCGAGCGCCCGCGCCTCGACAGCGACGTCGGGCCCTCGCTCAGCGCCGCGGGCAGCCAGACCCTCAGTGAGTGCCACTACCATATTACTTACTATTATCTATTAGGCGATTCTGTCTGGACAGGCAGGTAAGTCCAACTTCGAGATAGAGATCTCTTGTCGAATCCAACACGGATGGGCAGCATTCGGGAAGCTTCGAAAAATCTTTATGTCCGATTTACCTCAGTGTCTCAAGACGAAAGTCTATGACCAGTGTGTGTATTGCCAGCGATGACTTACGGTGGAGAAACGTGGTCGCTAACTATGGGTCTCATAAGGAGACTCAAGGTCACCCAGCGTGCAATGGAGAGAGCCATGCTCGGCGTTTCCCTGCGTCATCGAACCAGAAATGAGGAGATCCGCAGGCGAACTAAAGTAACCGACATCGCTCGAAGGATTGCTCAGCTAAAATGGCAGTGCAATGGGCTGGACACATAGCGAGAAGAACCGATGACCGTTGGGCGGAAAGGTTCTTGAATGGCGACCGCGCACCGGACGACGCTCCGTGGGTAGGCCCCCCACAAGGTAGACCGACGATCTGGTGAAGGTCGCGGGAAGCCGCTGGATGCAGGCAGCGCAGGACCGATCGTCGTGGATATCCTTGGGGGAGGGGTTTGCCAACCCTACTATATAATATAGCATCCTACTACATTGAGGACTCGCCTACTATATTTTTTGAAAAAATATATACTTAGTAGGCAAAATTACTATATTTTTACAACTGATTTTTTTTTACAATAGCAACAAAAAAAATACTTATATGCAAATAAGTAATTGCATAGTAATATTGTGACTAAACACTTGTCTTTATGGTTGTTAAATAAATTATGAAAATGTTAGTAAAGCTCGTTCGGTTAGATAGTGTCGGTACACCCCCAAGCAAATGTGTTCAGAGACTGGCATACTGGCAAGTTTTTGGTAATGTTACTGATAACGGTAAACAATATCGGTATCGATAATAATTTAAAATGTACCATAGTGTGCGGGCGGGGGACGGGGGGGGGGTCGTGTTTTTAGATAACGGTGTCCGTCTCTACTTGTGTTTATTGTAATAAAATTCGAATACAAACAATACACACAAGCGAGGCGGAAACAGAATTGTACTGAAAAATTAAATAAAAAAAATTAGACTACCTACTATTCTTTATCACT
Source organism: Agriphila tristella (assembly GCA_928269145.1). Classification (NCBI taxonomy): domain Eukaryota; kingdom Metazoa; phylum Arthropoda; class Insecta; order Lepidoptera; family Crambidae; genus Agriphila; species Agriphila tristella. The sequence goes on from OV743433.1 coordinate 14,250,147, forward strand.
TGAAGTGTCGGAGTCATTATTACCTGTATCACAGATAATATAATACTATACTAGTACCTGTATTTATAATAATAGATCAAACATCATCATGTTCCGAATCCATAAAAAAAAAACGATTTTTTTCTTAAATTGCGGGATCTACACATCTTTTGTGTTTATATGTTTTACAAAACACCTGTTTTTTTATGTTGGTTCACTTAAAGTTTCATCTTGAGGCACTTCACTGACCTCCCAAAGGCGAAAAAACATTTTTAGTATACGTAGCAGAGTCAACAAACAACCTTTCACTACGGCGGCGCGGCGCTTCGATGTAAACTGCCAAAATCCAAATTCACTTGCGGGTGTACGCCGCACGCGGTATCCTTTGTTTATGCGGCGGCATCCTTTGACAAGAAGCGGCACGTGCAAAGGCGGCGCGATAAAAGGGCGACACTATCTAAGCGAATGCGCTTTACTTAAGTATGAAAACTGTAACTTCTTTAAAATCCTCCATACAAAACGGCAACCTACTATATTTTTTTGGACTTTTTCGCCAGCTACTATATTTTTACCCTAAAAATCTCGAAACTACTATATTTGATGCAAAAAAAGTTGGCAACCCTACCTATACCCTGCAGGGGGTGTCGTGCGGCTGATATGATGATAAGGCGATTCACACACTGGCTCCGCACCCAGCCGCTGCGCGGCAGATCACGCGCGCGGCGACGGCCCAGCAGATCTGCCACTTCTTCAAGCAGATTGCTCCGCGCCGGGCAGCCTTCTACGACAGCCCCGCGGTTACGTACGAAAACCAGCACGATATTATGGAGCTCTGCCCTTCAATTCTCTAAAATTTGAGATGCGCTCGACGCTGCGGAAACGTCATTTTGTATAGAAAAATAGTTTCGAACATGAGCTCGTGGACCGAGCACTAGCTTCTATGTGACAGCGGTGCCGCATAGTAGAGAATCGACACACAGTGTGTTGTACCCCGCTCCGCGCCCGGTGGCAGAACCTGTACTCGCGGGGCGCGCTCCAGCACCGCGTCGCTTTTTCGGTCTGTTTGACGAGGCGGGTTTACTATACCTACTAATTGATGAACTTGCTTACAATATCAAAACCTGCAATGTCACTAGGCGACGGAGCGACGGATACACGCGTCGGTAATAAGACTAATAAGATACATCGCAATCGCAATGATACTATCACCAATTCTTGTTTTGAAGTCGGTTAAAATACAAAGGTTTGTGCTACTATTTTTAGTAACCAACCTCTTAGGATGTCTTAGGTTAGGATCCTGTTATGCTGAGGCTACATCGCGCTTTCGCGAAGCTTTTCGTTGTCCTGTTTTACACTAATTTCATTTTCTTTAAGTGAAATTAAACTTTAATTCTTTGACTCAAAGTTCTTAATTGTACAACACAACGACAACCTCAGCCTCTGTCACCGACAGCGCGATAATATGGCCTCCATAAGAATTAACTCATCCAAAGCTTTGATGTTAAAAGAATGCATGATAACATTGTAAATCACTGTTTCTAGTGGACGAGGTGGATGGCAGTGAAGATACCGATGACTTCGAGCGCTTACGCAGCATTCGAGACCAGCGGCGGCGCGACAAATACATGCAGAAACTTATGGCCCGCTCTGTCAGTGCACAACAGGTAATTTTACGAAAATGCAACTGCGTTATATAAGGCCAGTTACCCGTTTAGGCGCAGAGCTTCAAAAGCGCAAAATGTCAAGCGATCGCAAAAGGTCAAAAGAGCAGAATGTCAAAAGAGCAAAAGGTCCAAAGCGCATAATGTCCAAGGAGCAAAACGTCAAAAGATCAGAAGGTCCAAGAAGCTTATACCTCCCTCCAATGGAGATTGCACGGCCAGGGGCCGTACCGGCTAACGAATCGATTCTCATAAAAGTCTGCTGGGTTTCAACTTAAAACAGAGAAATCAAAGTAAGCAATTGCGTTTTGTACTTTTTGTTGACGTGATTCGGAAGATATCGATGTTCGTGTGACATCATGAATTTGGGTTCGTCATTTTGGCTCGATTTATCTGTTTTAATTTGAAACCCAGCAGACTTTTATGAAAATCGATTCGTTAGCCGGTACGGCCCCTGTACCATAGTGAAGATAGAAAAAAATTCCTTGAGTGACGTGACGGCTTATTGCAACCTCTTTCTTTAGTGTTACAATACGTGTGTTGTTCGTTCGTTCGTAAGAAACGAAAACGTATTGTAAAACGAAAAGAAAGAGATAGCAATAAGCCGTGACGTCACAAAAGAGTCTTTTTTTTTAAATCTTCACTATGATACTAGGGCCGCGTACCGAATCACGCCAACAGTGCTCACAGCGTGTGACGTCATTCTGTGCCGGACCGAATCATTAGCACGCTGTCAGCACGCTCACGATACTATTGATTCGGACCGCTCGTGAGAGCACTAACACCGCTAACGTTGGATTGTATAGAACAACATAACCTCAAATGGGTTAATCTCGGTAAAGTAAATATTTATTCTAAGGGATAGTGCCACGTGGTTCTCTAAGAATACTGCCCGATGAGAGCCACGGAGCAAAGAAAATTTAAATTTAAATGTAAAGGGAAGAAAAATAAAAAATGGTATGGGTTGAAATGGTCTATATTGAAAAAAAATAAATTTTGGTTTTACCTTACAAAAAAAAGGAAAAAAAAATCTAAATACTAGCTTAGCGATAGGGGTCGCTTACATGGGTACGAAATCATGACACGCCGCACGCGCCATTTTCTATCGTCAAATTATCTGCAAAACTGAAGCGAATATTGAGAGACTTTGTTCTGTTTTCCAATGTTTATTAATTTCAAAACCCTATTCATATACTAAAAAATTCGAAAAGACATTTAATAAAGTTGCGGCTGCTACACACATCCGCCAATGACGTTAAGGGGGAGGTGCCAATTCCTGTAAGGTACTGAAAACTACCATTGCGCTTCCGCGCCAAAATTTAAACTTGGGAATTGTCAGAACACAACGTTACAATAGGTAAATAAAAAGGCACTAATGAATACGAATTAAGTTCCTTCACTGAGACCAATTATTTACAAACCAATTTTAAACTCTCAAAGCTTCAAAATACTTATTACCACTGCTAGCTCTTTCAACATCAGTTTAATATCATTATTTCGTTCGTATCTTTACAAAACACCTGCAGGTCAATAAATTCAGCCATCTTTTGTAAAAATCACAAATAATAACCACAACGTCCACAACGATTCACAATTTAACCACGTATTTTTTGTCAACAATGAACTTTGACAAGGAAGTTTGACAGCTACACCGACTACGCTCACAGTGCTTTGGTGGAATACGCTGAGCGTCATTAGCACATGCGATGACGTCATCTGTGACGTCACTTTAACTTACGTGAGCATTGTAAGCATGATTTGGACCGGGCGTTAGCGCGCTCACAGTGCTGTAAGCGTGATTCGGAACGCGGCCTAGGCGTGCAATGTCCATTGTGGGTATAAGCTTCTTGAGAAGGTCAAAAGAACAAAACGTCCAAAGCGCTTAATGTCCAAGGAGCAAAACGTCAAAGGCGCAAAAAAGCAAAACGTTCTAATTATGAGTTTTACCAAACCATTATGATTCAAAAGTTATTTTGGTGAATTGGAATTCATTAATAAATAAATAAAATAAAAGTTTTTTTTTATATATATAATTGCACTGCAAAGTAGTAATGGAAATTAATGCGAATTTCCGTTAATTTCATTAGCATGCTAATTTTCATAATTAGCATGCTAATTGCTATTGCTATGCTAATTGCTATAGGATTTGTAATATGATTTTCCATATGATTTTTCATGTGATTTTTCATATGATTTTTCATAGATTTTTAATATGGTTTTTAATATTAATTTTAATGTGATTTTTAATATGACTTTAATACGATTTTAAAATAATGTTTTTTTTTTATATGATCGTGAATAGCTCTGATCATTTTGTGAAATGCTTGTGTTTTGTCACTGACTACGCAATTTGAGTCACAAAAATGAATTGATGATGACGATGGTGATGATGATGACGTTGATGATGATGAATGTTAAGGTGATGACGTTGATAAAGGTGATGATGATGATTAAGGTCATGGTGGTGATTAAGGTGATGTTAAAGGTGACAAGGTAATGATGATGAAGGTGATGATCAAGGTGATGATGAACACGATGAAGGTGATGTGAGGATGTAAATGATGATGTTTTATTTCTAATCAAAATTAATCATAGAAACAAGCATTTCATTTTAAGCTCACAAACATGTTCTCTTCTTTCTCACTCACTCACTCGTATTCATTCGATAAATCATCGTTAACTGTCGATGATGAATTCACGAACAAATTAATTTGTTCGTGAATTCATTCAACAGTTCGCGTTCGCACCGCGGTGCTAACCAGCACGGTCGTATTATTTCATATCGGAGACGAATTCATTCGCAACGTACGAATAGCATTAGCAGATATTTCGCGCCACGTGCTAATTAGCGCGGTCGTATTATTTCATATGATAGCAGCAGGATGCGAACGCAGACGATTTCGCGCGGTTCGATGATAAATAGCATTCATAATTTTTAGCAGCTATGATTAATTTAATGAATGCTAATGAACGATTAGCAATTAATAATTATTGATAATGCTAATTATTCCATTACTACTGCAAAGGTGCTAAAACGTCGGGAAAATAAGAAATCAAACCAAATACCAACAAAGTAATTTCCAAAGTACTTTCAATAAAACCGCGCTAGTACAAAGTGTTTTACATGTCTAGTGAGCGCGTAAGCTTGAGATGAATTTTATTTTCGTTATTAATGAATTCCAATTCATCACAATAAGTTTTAAATCATGGTGGTTTGGTAAATCTAGTTGGAATGTTTTGACATTTTGCTCCTTGGCCATTATGCGCTTTGGACGTTTTGCTCTTTTGACATTCTGATCGTTTGACGTTTGCCCCTTGGACATGCAATATGCACTTTGGACTACTTTGGAAGTTTTGCTATGGGACGTTTTGCTCTTTTGACATTCTGATCGTTTGACGTTTGCCCCTTGGACATGCAATATGCACTTTGGACTACTTTGGAAGTTTTGCTATGGGACGTTTTGCTCTTTTGACATTCTGATCGTTTGACGTTTGCCCCTTGGACATGCAATATGCACTTTGGACTACTTTGGAAGTTTTGCTATGGGACGTTTTGCTCTTTTGACATTCTGATCGTTTGACGTTTGCCCCTTGGACATGCAATATGCACTTTGGACTACTTTGGAAGTCTTGCTATGGGACGTTTTGCTCTTTTGACATTCTGATCGTTTGACGTTTGCCCCTTGGACATGCAATATGCACTTTGGACTACTTTGGAAGTCTTGCTATGGCTTGACATTGAGCGCTTTTGACCCTTTCAGTCCACAATGTCAAATTCCCAAAATGTCAAGCGGTTTCAAAATGTCAGATTCCCAAAATGTCAAGTTCCCTAAATGTCAAATTCCCGAAATGTCAAGTTCAATATTATAATAGGGAGCAAATGATGAAAAGGGTATTTAGGTATTATATACCTGCCTTTACACTCAGCATATACTAAAATATTAATCTAATCTACTAATAGGGTATTTGACTCTTGTTGAAATATTGATATTTAATTATGACATTCAGAAATATATAACATTATTGAATAACAGATGTGCAAAAAGAAATTCAATCTGTAGTATAACAAGCGAATTATGAGTTACTTAATTGTGATTCTTGCTATCCCTTTCTAAAACGAAATTTTCTATGGCGCTACTAGCATGTGACGTCACTGGCTGGTAGCGCTCTCCTTGTCTAATTAGAAAGTTTGATGCTCTATATCGCTGAAAATATGCAAGATATTTGAAAATAAATACTTATGTTGTGTTGCTAATATTTCAGTTAAAATTTAAAGACAATAAAAAAATTCAGTCGAATACCCTATTCATCATCATTTGCTCCCCTATTATAGCAGGGAACTTGACATTTCGGGAACTTGACATTTTGGGAAATTAACATTTCGGGAACTTGACATTTTGGGAATCTGACGTTTTGGGAACTTGAAATTTTGAAACCGCTTGACATTTTGGGAATTTGACATTGTGGACTGAAAGGCTTTTGACGTTCTGCGACTAAATGGCCAGTACCTACCATAAAAATCAGAAGCCGTCAAAAAACATTTTCCTTTTTATACTTCGATTGATGCCTGTACTAAAGTAGGTACATTTATTTTGTTTCAGACGACTGGCAGCACAGAATTGATTGATAACGACTTATTATTAGAAGATCTGTTAAAACAATCGGAAGTATTGAAGAATAGCGACAAGACAAAAGACGAATCTAACAATACTTGACATAGTAGCTTTATATTTCAGTGGGACTAAACTATAATGAATGTTGAACATAATTTCAGTATTAGAAAAAAATGTGATACTTAACTTATTATAAGTACTATAATAAAATTATGTACCTATTACAATGCAAGATTTCATTCATTAAATTATTAATTAGGTATTTTGTACCTACATTTTGTTTTATTTTCATCCTTAGGTACTAAGTACTAGTACTACTAACAGATAGATAGACGAACGCACGACCTTTTTGTGCCTGTTTACGGAGGGGGGGCGGAGATGAGAAAAAATTGTATCGAGTCACACGATTTACCTGATGCGTTTTTTTTTCAAACATTTCGGACCATACACGTACCAGTCTAACTGAATAAGAATAAAAAATTCGCATCAAATCACACTGTGCTGGGTACCCGATGCGTTTTTTTTCCTAATATGTCATACCCATAGACTTAGAAAATTTTTCGCTATGCTCAAGTAGACAGACAAAGGTGCGAGTGAGAAACCGATTCTTACGGCTTATGCGATGTGCGAGAAAGAGTAAAAAAAACTGACAGCTGAACCTGGTTTGACTTCATTTATCATCTATCACCTTGGTGAAAAGCGTCAACAAGATTTTGTAATTTTGATCGCGATCGGGTCGGTTTGGCTCTCAAACAAGAAGCTTATACCTCCCTCATAGTGAAGATTGAAAAAAGGTCCTTACGGCTTATTGCAACCTCTTTCTTTGAGTCCGTTACGCCAGCAGGAAAGATGCTCCTAGAGGGAAGCGAGTTTGATGAATAATTTGTGCGCAATTCGGTGTAAATGTGCGCCAAATAAAAAATTTGTGGGCCTTATACTTTTGGAATAAAACGGGAAAAACGGATTCTGCTGGGGTAACGGTGCTCCAGCAGGAAGAATCTAAACTAATGATCGGAGAGAAATAAAAGATATATGTGCGGGTAGCTTGATACTAGCAGGAAATGTGCGCCAAATATAAAATTTGTGGGCCTTATAGTTTTGGAGATATTTGATTTCCTGCTGGCGTAACGTTTTGCCAGATCCCAGATCTCGGAAACTACTAAATGTGCGATCTTACAGTAAACACATATAAGTAGCTCCTAATTTGTGCTATTTGTGCGGTAGAAAACATTTCAAAAATATTCACAGATTTTGAAGTAATCAGACATTTTCTGAAAACAGAAAAAAAATTCTAGCGCCTAAACTACCACCTAAATAGAGAAACCAAAAACGGTGTTCTATTCTTCTTATTATTTCTCATTACCATAAAAATTTTGAAAACCGCACATTTACGCGTTTTTGAATAATACCCACATGAAGGTTAGACTGACCATGTCATGACTTTGACGGTCAGCAGGATAAAAATATCAGAGACTATTTAGATCCTGGCCCAAAGAATAATCTGTGCGGTTACTGAAGTACATGCTCTGAAAATTTCAAATTCAAATTCTTCGTATTAAAGGAAATATCAATTAAAATCCAAAACAACTGTCAGTATTCCGATTAACCGACCAAATTCGATAGACCACCAAAAAGCGACGCGTTCATACATATTGATGACCTCCTTAACTTTGTTGTTGAACAGGTTTGTACACGTCACGTCTACGTACATTTAAGTAAAAAAGTGATTTGAGTGAGTGCTTTTATTTAAATAACGAATGAAGTTTTTTCTGTTTCATTTCATTTTTACTTGAATTAAATGAATTTTAACATTATTTTAGTAAAAAAATAAAGGATGTTTTGTAAAAAAAGTAAAAAATTTAAGATGGCGGCCAACTTTTTTTTTGTGGGCCGATTTCGATGAAACTCTGTTTTTGGTACTATTTCGACAAGAAAATAGCAACGCAATGTTAAAAAAGTAATAAATTCATGATGGCGGCCATCTTTTTTGTTTGTGGGTCGATTTCGATGAAACTCGGTTTTCGCTACTGTTTTGACAAGAAAACAGCAACGCAATGTTAAAAATGTAAAAATTTCAAGATGGCCGCCACCTTTTTTGTTTGAGGGCCGATTTCGATGAAACTCGGTTTCTGATACTATTTTGACAAGAAAACAACAACGCAATGTTAAAAATGCAAAATTTCAAGATGGCGGCCAACTTTTTTGTTTGCGGGCCGATTTCGATGAAAATTTGGTTTTTGGTAGTATTTTGACAAGAAAACAGCAACGCAATGTTGCAAATTTTAAAAATTCAAGATGGCGGCCAACTTTTTTGTTTGCGGGCCGATTTCGATGAAACTCGGTTTTTGGTAGTATTTTGACAAGAAAACAGAAACACCATGTTAAAAAAGTAAAAAATTCAAGATGGCGGCCAACTTTTTAGTTTGCGGGCCGATTTCGATGAAACTCGGTTTCTGATACTATTTTGACAAGAAAACAGCAACGCAATGATAAAAAAGTAAAAAATTCAAGATGGCGGCCAACTTTTTAGTTTGCGGGCCGATTTCGATAAAACTCGGTTTTTGGTAGTATTTTGACAAGAAAACAGCAACACAATGTTAAAAAAGTAAAAAATTCAAGATGGCGGCCAACTTTTTAGTTTGCGGGCCGATTTCGATGAAACTCGGTTTTTGGTAGTATTTTGACAAGAAAACAGCAACACAATGTTCAAAAAGTAAAAAATTCAAGATGGCGGCCAACTTTTTAGTTTGCGGGCCGATTTCGATGAAACTCGGTTTTTGGTAGTATTTTGACAAGAAAACAGCAACACAATGTTAAAAAAGTAAAAAATTCAAGACGGCGGCCAACTTTTTTGTTTGTGGGCCGATTTCAATGAAACTCGGTTTCTGCTACTGTTTTGTCAATAAAACAGCAACGCAATGATAAAAAAAGTAATAAATTCAAGATGGCAGCCACCTTTTTTTGTTTGTGGGTTCGATTTCAATGAAACTCGGTTTTTGCTACTGTTTTGTCAAGAAAACAGAAACGCAATGTTAAAAATGTAAAAAATTCAAGATGGCGGCCAACTTTTTTGTTTGTGGGCCGATTTCGATGAAACTCGGTTTCTGATACTATTTTGACAAGAAAACAACAACGCAATGTTAAAAATTTAAAAATTCAAGATGGCGGCCAACTTTTTGTTTGCGGGCCGATTTCGATGAAAATTTGGTTTTTGGTAGTATTTTGACATGAAAACAGCAACGCAATGTTAAAAAAGTAAAAATTCAAGATGGCGGCCAACTTTTTTGTTTGCGGGCCGATTTCGATGAAACTCGGTTTTTGGTAGTATTTTGACAAGAAAACAGCAACACAATGTTAAAAATGTAAAAAATTCAAGATGGCGGCCAACTTTTTTGTTTGTGGGCCGATTTCGATGAAACTCGGTTTCTGATACTATTTTGACAAGAAAACAACAATGCAATGTTAAAAATGTAAAAAATCCAAGATGGCGGCCAACTTTTTTGTTTGTGGGCCGATTTCGATGAAACTCGGTTTCTGATACTATTTTGACAAGAAAACAACAACGCAATGTTAAAAATGCAAAAATTCAAGATGGCGGCCAACTTTTTTGTTTGCGGGCCGATTTCGATGAAAATTTGGTTTTTGGTAGTATTTTGACAAGAAAACAGCAACGCAATGTTGCAAATTTTAAAAATTCAAGATGGCGGCCAACTTTTTAGTTTGCGGGCCGATTTCGATGACACTCGGTTTTTGGTAGTATTTAGAGAAGAAAACAGCAACGCAATGTTAGAAAGTAAAAAATTCAAGATGGCGGCCAACTTTTTTGTTTGTGGGCCGATTTCGATGAAACTCGGTTTCTGATACTATTTTGACAAGAAAACAACAATGCAATGTTAAAAATGTAAAAAATTCAAGATGGCGGCCAACTTTTTTGTTTGTGGGCCGATTTCGATGAAACTCGGTTTCTGATACTATTTTGACAAGAAAACAACAACGCAATGTTAAAAATGCAAAAATTCAAGATGGCGGCCAACTTTTTTGTTTGCGGGCCGATTTCGATGAAAATTTGGTTTTTGGTAGTATTTTGACAAGAAAACAGCAACGCAATGTTGCAAATTTTAAAAATTCAAGATGGCGGCCAACTTTTTAGTTTGCGGGCCGATTTCGATGAAACTCGGTTTTTGGTAGTATTTAGACAAGAAAACAGCAACGCAATGTTAGAAAGTAAAAAATTCAAGATGGCGGCCAACTTTTTGTTTGTGGGCCGATTTCGATGAAACTCGGTTTTTGTAGTATTTTGGCAAGAAAACAGCAACACAATGTTAAAAAAGTAAAAAATTCAAGATGGCGGCCAACTTTTTTGTTTGTGGGCCGATTTCGATGAAACTCGGTTTCTGATACTATTTTCATTATTCATTTATTATCATTATGGCCCGTCCGCTTTATCCATCCACAAGCCAAAAGGAAGGCCTCTTCTCCAGCAGCCAGCGGGGCATTAAAAATGGCTGATATGCATGGTTATTTGTGATGCCGTCTGTATAAAATTTTAACTCATCGGCGGAAAACAATCCTGTCTCAAACTGAGTGATCAGACGAAAGTATTTTCAGTAAGCACGACCATTTATGGCAAACTAGCTTCAGCCCACGACTTCATCCACATTTACATTCGAGAAAATCCCTAGGAAACCTTAAACCAAGATAATAGTATCCTCCTATGTTGTAATCCGGCTTATAAACTATCATTTCATCCAAATCCGTTTAGCCGTTTTGCGTGATTGATTAACAATCATTCAAACAGGCTAACTTTCATATTTATGATTAAGTAGAATAATACGGCCACCTCCGAAGCGCTCGAAATAGGAATTTTTTGCTACATAAAATGGGACTGCTATTTAGCTAAGACTTAATTTCTCATTTTTTATTTAAGTTATTATTAAGTTTTATACCTCAACTGAAAGCTGAATAAATGGTGATATTTTTAAAATATTATTTGCGCTTAGTTACTGGGATGTTTTTAAAGATATTTGCTATTGTTTCCAAAAAATCTGAAAAAATAAAATTAAATACAAAAAAAGCCGCCATCTTTGATTTTTTATAATTTTTAACATTGAATTGTTATTTTTCTGTCAAAATAGTACCAAAAACCGAATTTCATCGAAATCGGCCCACAAACAAAAAGATGGCAGCCATCTTTGATTTTTTTTAACATTGCGTTGCTGTTTTCTCGTCAAAATACTACCAAAAACCGAGTTTCATAGAAATCGGCCCGCAAACTTAAAAACTGGCGCCATCTTGGATTTTTTATTTTTTTAACATCGCTATGTTATTTTTTTGTCAAAATAGTACTAGAAACCGAATTTCGTCGAAATCGGCCCACAAACAAAAAAGATGGCTACCATCTTGGATTTTTTATTTTTTTTAACATTGCGTTGCTGTTTTCTTGTCAAAATACTACTAAAAACCGAGTTTCATCGAAATCAGCCCACAAAAAAAAAGATGGCCGCCATCTTGGATTTTTATTTTTTTTAACATTGCATTGTTATTTTCTTGTCAAAATAGTACTAGAAACAGAGTTTCGTCGAAATCGGCCCACAAACAAAAAAGATGGCTACCATCTTGGATTTTTATTTTTTTTAACATTGCGTTGCTGTTTTCTTGTCAAAATACTACTAAAAACCGAGTTTCATCGAAATCAGCCCACAAAAAAAAAGATGGCCGCCATCTTGGATTTTTATTTTTTTTAACATATCATTGTTATTTTCTTGTCAAAATAGTACTAAAAACCGAGTTTCGTCGAAATCGGCCCACAAACAAAAAAGATGGCTGCCATCTTGAATTTTTTATTTTTTATCATTGCTTTGTTATTTTCTTGTCAAAATAGTACCAAAAATCGAGTTTCATCGAAATCGGCCCACAAACAAATAAGATAGCCACCATCTTGTATTTTTTGTTTTTTTTTAACATTGCGTTGCTGTTTTCTCGTCAAAATACTACCAAAAACCGAGTTTCATCGAAATCGGCTTGCAAACTTAAAAACTGGCCGCCATCTTGGATTTTTTATTTTTTTAACATCGCTATGTTATTTTTTTGTCAAAATAGTACTAGAAACCGAGTTTCGTCGAAATCGGCCCACAAACAAAAAAGATGGCTGCCATCTTGGATTTTTTATTTTTTTTAACATTGCGTTGCTGTTTTCTTGTCAAAATACTACTTAAAACCGAGTTTCATCGAAATCAGCCCACAAAAAAAAAGATGGCCGCCATCTTGGATTTTTAATTTTTTTAACATTGCATTGTTATTTTCTTGTAAAAATAGTACTAGAAACCGAGTTTCGTCGAAATCGGCCCACAAACAAAAAAGATGGCTGCCATCTTGAATTTTTTATTTTTATCATTGCTTTGTTATTTTCTTGTAAAATAGTACCAAAAATCGAGTTTCATCGAAATCGGCCCACAAACAAAGAAGATAGCCGCCATCTTGGATTTTTTGTTTTTTTAACATTGCGTTGCTGTTTTCTCGTCAAGCTGAATAAATGGTGATATTTTTAAAATATTATTTGCGCTTAGTTACTGGGATGTTTTTAAAGATATTTGCTATTGTTTCCAAAAAATCTGAAAAAATAAAATTAAATACAAAAAAAGCCGCCATCTTTGATTTTTTATAATTTTTAACATTGAATTGTTATTTTTCTGTCAAAATGGTACCAAAAACCGAATTTCATCGAAATCGGCCCACAAACAAAAAGATGGCAGCCATCTTTGATTTTTTTTAACATTGCGTTGCTGTTTTCTCGTCAAAATACTACCAAAAACCGAGTTTCATAGAAATCGGCCCGCAAACTTAAAAACTGGCCGCCATCTTGGATTTTTTATTTTTTTAACACCGCTATGTTATTTTTTTGTCAAAATAGTACTAGAAACCGAATTTCGTCGAAATCGGCCCACAAACAAAAAAGATGGCTACCATCTTGGATTTTTTATTTTTTTTAACATTGCGTTGCTGTTTTCTTGTCAAAATACTACTAAAAACCGAGTTTCATCGAAATCAGCCCACAAAAAAAAAGATGGCCGCCATCTTGGATTTTTATTTTTTTTAACATTGCATTGTTATTTTCTTGTCAAAATAGTACTAGAAACAGAGTTTCGTCGAAATCGGCCCACAAACAAAAAAGATGGCTACCATCTTGGATTTTTATTTTTTTTAACATTGCGTTGCTGTTTTCTTGTCAAAATACTACTAAAAACCGAGTTTCATCGAAATCAGCCCACAAAAAAAAAGATGGCCGCCATCTTGGATTTTTAATTTTTTTAACATATCATTGTTATTTTCTTGTCAAAATAGTACTAAAAACCGAGTTTCGTCGAAATCGGCCCACAAACAAAAAAGATGGCTGCCATCTTGAATTTTTTATTTTTTATCATTGCTTTGTTATTTTCTTGTCAAAATAGTACCAAAAATCGAGTTTCATCGAAATCGGCCCACAAACAAAGAAGATAGCCACCATCTTGTATTTTTTGTTTTTTTTTAACATTGCGTTGCTGTTTTCTCGTCAAAATACTACCAAAAACCGAGTTTCATCGAAATCGGCTTGCAAACTTAAAAACTGGCCGCCATCTTGGATTTTTTATTTTTTTAACATCGCTATGTTATTTTTTTGTCAAAATAGTACTAGAAACCGAGTTTCGTCGAAATCGGCCCACAAACAAAAAAGATGGCTGCCATCTTGGATTTTTTATTTTTTTTAACATTGCGTTGCTGTTTTCTTGTCAAAATACTACTAAAAACCGAGTTTCATCGAAATCAGCCCACAAAAAAAAGATGGCCGCCATCTTGGATTTTTAATTTTTTTAACATTGCATTGTTATTTTCTTGTAAAAATAGTACTAGAAACCGAGTTTCGTCGAAATCGGCCCACAAACAAAAAAGATGGCTGCCATCTTGAATTTTTTATTTTTTATCATTGCTTTGTTATTTTCTTGTAAAATAGTACCAAAAATCGAGTTTCATCGAAATCGGCCCACAAACAAAGAAGATAGCCGCCATCTTGGATTTTTTGTTTTTTTAACATTGCGTTGCTGTTTTCTCGTCAAGCTGAATAAATGGTGATATTTTTAAAATATTATTTGCGCTTAGTTACTGGGATGTTTTTAAAGATATTTGCTATTGTTTCCAAAAAATCTGAAAAAATAAAATTAAATACAAAAAAAGCCGCCATCTTTGATTTTTTATAATTTTTAACATTGAATTGTTATTTTTCTGTCAAAATAGTACCAAAAACCGAATTTCATCGAAATCGGCCCACAAACAAAAAGATGGCAGCCATCTTTGATTTTTTTTAACATTGCGTTGCTGTTTTCTCGTCAAAATACTACCAAAAACCGAGTTTCATAGAAATCGGCCCGCAAACTTAAAAACTGGCCGCCATCTTGGATTTTTTATTTTTTTAACATCGCTATGTTATTTTTTTGTCAAAATAGTACTAGAAACCGAATTTCGTCGAAATCGGCCCACAAACAAAAAAGATGGCTACCATCTTGGATTTTTTATTTTTTTTAACATTGCGTTGCTATTTTCTTGTCAAAATACTACTAAAAACCGAGTTTCATCGAAATCAGCCCACAAAAAAAAAGATGGCCGCCATCTTGGATTTTTATTTTTTTTAACATTGCATTGTTATTTTCTTGTCAAAATAGTACTAGAAACAGAGTTTCGTCGAAATCGGCCCACAAACAAAAAAGATGGCTACCATCTTGGATTTTTATTTTTTTTAACATTGCGTTGCTGTTTTCTTGTCAAAATACTACTAAAAACCGAGTTTCATCGAAATCAGCCCACAAAAAAAAAGATGGCCGCCATCTTGGATTTTTAATTTTTTTAACATAGCATTGTTATTTTCTTGTCAAAATAGTACTAAAAACCGAGTTTCGTCGAAATCGGCCCACAAACAAAAAAGATGGCTGCCATCTTGAATTTTTTATTTTTTATCATTGCTTTGTTATTTTCTTGTCAAAATAGTACCAAAAATCGAGTTTCATCGAAATCGGCCCACAAACAAAGAAGATAGCCACCATCTTGTATTTTTTGTTTTTTTTTAACATTGCGTTGCTGTTTTCTCGTCAAAATACTACCAAAAACCGAGTTTCATCGAAATCGGCTTGCAAACTTAAAAACTGGCCGCCATCTTGGATTTTTTATTTTTTTAACATCGCTATGTTATTTTTTTGTCAAAATAGTACTAGAAACCGAGTTTCGTCGAAATCGGCCCACAAACAAAAAAGATGGCTGCCATCTTGGATTTTTTATTTTTTTTAACATTGCGTTGCTGTTTTCTTGTCAAAATACTACTAAAAACCGAGTTTCATCGAAATCAGCCCACAAAAAAAAAGATGGCCGCCATCTTGGATTTTTTTTTAACATTGCATTGTTATTTTCTTGTAAAAATAGTACTAGAAACCGAGTTTCGTCGAAATCGGCCCACAAACAAAAAAGATGGCTGCCATCTTGAATTTTTTATTTTTTATCATTGCTTT
This sequence comes from Agriphila tristella, assembly GCA_928269145.1. Taxonomy (NCBI): domain Eukaryota; kingdom Metazoa; phylum Arthropoda; class Insecta; order Lepidoptera; family Crambidae; genus Agriphila; species Agriphila tristella. Next base: position 14,265,930 of record OV743433.1, read on the forward strand.
GTTATTTTCTTGTAAAATAGTACCAAAAATCGAGTTTCATCGAAATCGGCCCACAAACAAAGAAGATAGCCGCCATCTTGGATTTTTTGTTTTTTTAACATTGCGTTGCTGTTTTCTCGTCAAAATACTACCAAAACCGAGTTTCATCGAAGTCGGCCCGCAAACTTAAAAACTGGCCGCCATCTTGGATTTTTTATTTTTTTAACAGTGCTTTGTTATTTTTTTGTCAAAATAGTACTAGAAACCGAGTTTCGTCGAAATCGGCCTACAAACAAAAAAGATTGCTGCCATCTTGGATTTTTTATTTTTTTAACATTGCTTTGTTATTTTCTTGTCAAAATAGTACCAAAAATCGAGTTTCATCGAAATCGGCCCACAAACAAAGAAGATGGCCGCCATCTTGGATTTTTTGTTTTTTTTACATTGCGTTGCTGTTTTCTCGTCAAAATACTACCAAAAACCGAGTTTCATCGAAATCGGCCTGAAAACCAAAAATTTGCCCGCCATCTTGAATTTTTTACATTTTTAACACTGCGTTGCTGTTGTCTTGTCAAAATAGTACCAGAAACCGAGTTTCGTCGAAATCGGCTCACAAACAAAAAAGATGGTCGCCATCTTGGATTTTTATTTTTTTTAACATTGCTTTACCTATTATTTTCTTGTCAAAAAAGTACCAGAAACCGAGTTTCGTCGAAATCGGTCCACAAACAAAGAAGATGGCCGCCATCTTGGATTTTTTATTTTTTTAACATTGCATTGATATTATCTTGTCAAAATAGTATCAAAAACCGAGTTTCATCGAAATATGCCCACAATCAAAAAAGATGGCCGCCATCTTGGAACTTATTTTTTCATTATTATTTCCTAATTGAGTACTAATTTAATATTTATTTTATACTTAGTTAGCCCTAAATTAGTAATGATTTACAAATAAAATTTTAGTCCCTTACACTTTTAGTCGTTGCGTCAAACTGTCTAGACGAACGGCGGCTTTTGCGCCAGCACAAAGGGCGATTGAAGTCCGACTGTAAGAAAAATACTCTCTCGTCTGTGGTATTGGTATGAATACAGGCTCAAACTAACTATTTAAAAGTTAAAACACTATTTACCCACATTTGCCAATAAGAAGTTATGAACGCGACTGTACAAACAATTTTTCTGCATAAGAGGGTTTTCAAAATAAAGTGTACTATGACTTAATTGATGTTACTATTTTAGAAATACAATTTCCGATGTTTGTTTTATTTAAATATTATTCAGAAACATGATAATTTATAGAATGATACTTTATTATTTGCTGATTTATCTCTTTTACGAAAAATCATCAAATAAATCAAGCACTGTCGAAACAAACTGTCAGTTTTGCGACTATTTTAAAAGCTAATTTGTCTACTAAATATCAAGAAGAACGTAAAGATTTTATTTGGGTTAAGATGTTTATCATTAAAATTATTTGAAAAATAGAACACTGAAGTCATCAAATCAATAAGTTACGAATTACGGTAGTTTTAATGTCGGTTTTGTCACATTTGATGTCAAAGTAACCATTACTTTTGCAATAACTAATAAATATGTAGTTTAATCGGTAAAGTGATTATTTTATTCCAGATAATTGAAGGCATTTTAAATAGTGCATCCAAATTATTTGTTCCCCTTCATGTTGACATTTAGTAAAAACTGTGAAAATATCATCGTCGCAAAACAGGGACAGTCACAAATCCGACAGGCTAATTTTCTAAGGCTGGGTTTACACTCAAGAGAAAACTGATCACAGTGTACGTGTATTAAATGAAAATTAAGGATTATATTTAATATTATCGTTTATTATATACTGAGTCATTTCATATTATTTTACAAAAATCCATTCATTTCATCCATTTCGACATTTTCTAATAATTCGTTAGAGTAATTAGTAAAAATATTATAGATTGCCACATTATATGTATTCTACATATAAAGCCTAGAATGAGACACATCCCTCACAGGGTAGATTTAAATAAAAAAATTGTACATCTATTTTTGTGACGTCGTATCTGATCATCATACAAGGTGCGGGATGCCCACCCAACTCTAAAACACTTAGTAGGCCCGCTTCTAAACATTCCTGAAAAATAATTCTTCTTTATACGCGAACATTCCCACAGGATACCAGCCAGATTTATGTACAGGAATAGAAGTCCTACATGTAGTCTCAGCCTTACAGTGTCGGTTTTGCGACTTTGCTGGTCAGCCTGTAGGTCACGAGGCAAAATGTAGCAAAACTGACGTGACGTTCTCTTCCCATACTATATTCAAAATTATATTCCGATGAAAACATTTACTCACGTTTGGTATCAAATGTAAATAATAGTACATTAGAATATAGTTTATCTTCTAAAAATATTTAAATGTTGTAAACTAACCTGAATTTGAAGACAACGTGTCTCAAATCCGACACCAAAAATCTTGACGGCCGTGGCACTCACTAAAACACGTGCGTTTACTCGAAACGTAACAGAAAACTAGCTTTTTTAAAATTACTGTTGGTGAATGTAAAGGATGATGTTGCCATTTCAAAAACTAAAATAGTCTTAGTAAATTTTCAAATGGCAATTTTTAGCGTGACCAACCTGACATGTCCGGTCAGTATCACTTATTAAGACTTTTTTGGAAATCAAACTGTAATTTAATGGCAATAAGGCTTAAATTATTAACTACTGTCGACAATAGGAGATTAAGAGTACATTCAAACGATACAAAAATCTCACGGTACCCCAGTACAAAAAGTTTTTAGAATCGCTTCTACCATCAAAGAACTCGAATAGGGGACAAGCCAAAAACTGACACTTTAGTTTTTAAAAAGGGTCATTCTTTTAATATTATGCAAAGTATTGGTAAAATAATTGGTTGAATACCTAGTTTAGAGTCGTTTTAATGCACTGCAATCATTATATTAGCAAGATACCTATAATTTTTCTTATTATTAAACTTCAACCGACAGCCCAAAAGTGGGGGGTACACTTTTTTTGGAAAACCCTCATAATACGACACAATAAAGAAGGTCATCAATATGTATGAACGCGTCGCTTTTTGGTGGTCTATCGAATTTGGTCGGTTAATCGGAATACTGACAGTTGTTTTGGATTTTAATTGATATTTCCTTTAATACGAAGAATTTGAATTTGAAATTTTCAGAGCATGTACTTCAGTAACCGCACAGATTATTCTTTGGGCCAGGATCTAAATAGTCTCTGATATTTTTATCCTGCTGACCGTCAAAGTCATGACATGGTCAGTCTAACCTTCATGTGGGTATTATTCAAAAACGCGTAAATGTGCGGTTTTCAAAATTTTTATGGTAATGAGAAATAATAAGAAGAATAGAACACCGTTTTTGGTTTCTCTATTTAGGTGGTAGTTTAGGCGCTAGAATTTTTTTCTGTTTTCAGAAAATGTCTGATTACTTCAAAATCTGTGAATATTTTGTGCTATTTGTGCGGTAGAAAACCGCACAAATAGCACAAATTAGGAGCTACTTATATGTGTTTACTGTAAGATCGCACATTTAGTAGTTTCCGAGATCTGGGATCTGGCAAAACGTTACGCCAGCAGGAAATCAAATATCTCCAAAACTATAAGGCCCACAAATTTTATATTTGGCGCACATTTCCTGCTAGTATCAAGCTACCCGCACATATATCTTTTATTTCTCTCCGATCATTAGTTTAGATTCTTCCTGCTGGAGCACCGTTACCCCAGCAGAATCCGTTTTTCCCGTTTTATTCCAAAAGTATAAGGCCCACAATTTTTTTATTTGGCGCACATTTACACTGAATTGCGCACAAATTATTCATCAAACTCGCTTCCCTCTAGGAGCATCTTTCCTGCTGGCGTAACGGACTCTCTTTCTTTAGTGTTACAATACGTGTTCGTTTGTTCGTGAGAAACGAAAACGTATTGTAAAACGAAAAGAAAGAGATAGCAATAAGCCGTAACGTCACTAAAGAGTCTTTTTCAATCTTCACTTACTTACTAGGCGTGCAACCTCCATTGTGGATATAAGCTTCTTGCTCTCAAGCTATATAAATCAATAATGGTGTCGTGTTCTGTACTGGATTGTAATGTTACTTACGACAATAATCCAAATAAACACTCATTTCACAGGTAAATATGATTGTACTATTAGGTATCATAAGGGCTCAGCTAGGTGATTGCCTAAAGTAAATCGTATTCATCACAATGATCGTCATCTCGTGTGTGCCTTACCCGTTCAGGCTTGTGAGCTTTTAAATCCTTCAGTGACGGATAAACAATTTCTTATTTTGGTATTCAGAACAAACGTAACGCTAGAATTTATGAATTATTGACGTTTGAACATGGTCCTCACGAAATGACACTGAAGATCATGGATGCTGGAAATAACAAAAACTAGCTAACGAAAGTGCAGTTTCACTCCATAGATGCTCAGTGACGCAAAAATAAATAAAATTTAACATTCGAAAATCATACAAAACAGAATAGATCTCATAAAATCGTTGTTTAAACGTGGTACACACGGAACCGTATGTGCCAGTTTTCATTTGTCAAAATATCGACAACTAAACCGTTTGGAACCAAATGAAGCAGTGTAGCAGCGTTACGTTTGATAAGTGACAGCATATAAAACTTTAAATCCGTTCGCGTAACAACACATCAATAGGAAAAGCAAAAACAATATTTCAACCCATCAGACTGTGTGGCCCACAATTAATACCGTTACGTTACGTGAATTTTGCGTCACTTAAGATGTAAAGCAGTTTATAGTAATAAGAATTTCCGTCACTGAGGATCTAGCTTTGTTTGGAACCAATCACTGCAGTAGTTTCAATACAATTCATGATACAATTTGTATGAGATTTTTAAGATAGGGTGACAACAGTGTACGCACGTTGATGGACAGAAAGGATATAACCGTCCTGTTAATGAGGGCTTTTCAATCAAAATGACAAAAAACTGTCTGCTCGATAGATGGCATTGATAAAAATGTATGTGTCAATGTGTTTTTTTTTTAATAACCAAGCCTCGAAGAGTACTAAGGTAGGCAGGTAGATGTAACCCTGAAATGTTTCTTTCTGGGTAGATGTCAGCCAGCGTTCGCTTAAGCCGAAATTAGATGGTTCATTTTTACGTTTATTTTCGATGCTTCATTAGCCTTTCATCAATCATCGGCATCGGAAATTAACGATAAATGAAACGTGTAAACAGCGCCATTCACTGCAGTGAACGGCATGTCATCAGCCACGTTTTTGTTTTTATTTTAATATGCCTTTATTTTTCGTTTTTCGACGTTTTTCAACCTGCATCAGACAACATGCATACAAGCAATGCATGCAAGCATTTTCTCGCTCTTTAATTAACTACTAATTCTTTAATAAAAATTATCACGCACAACCTGTTGCCGCGAAAGAGGAAAATAGTAGCAGACAAACATACAAACACACATGCGAACCCTTACCCCCAATTACATATACCGCCTCCGTTCCGTTCCATCCATCGTGGCACAGTTTAACTCCATACAGTTGAAAAACGAATTTACTTGCGCAGAGCAACGGAGGGGGTCTCGAGGGGGTCGGGCGGCGCGGCTCAGAGTACCTAAACTCGCTGAGTTTGGGTACTCGAACCAAAGAGAATATAATCACTACGTTTAAGAGACCGCACTCCATACATTGGTTTGAGCTCGAGTTTGTTATGCAGATCATTGCCAACCACACGGTTTTGATAGTATTAAATCTTAATATTGGCTAAACTGTCATTCTGACGTAGCGTCATAGTGATGGGAAAGTATCGATCTATCGATATTTCCACGATAGTCGCTAGTGATGGGATTTATCGAAAAATTTGGCTAGTAGGGTTCTTGAATTTATTATTGATTAATATTTAAGAGGGAAATAAAAAAAAGATTTGATGATTTAAAACACATTTATTTAAACAACAACACAAAATATATGTTTAATCGATTAACAAACAAAAACAAGGGTTTATTGGTAATTCAATCAATATTCATTGTACTTTTGTAATGGCTTTCATTGAGTGTTTCGCAGGTTTTCTGGTTCGCAATTCATCTGGCAGAAAAACTGCAAATTTTTATTCTCAATTAGTCTGGCTTATGATCTCTGTATTTTTTTCTTATTCGCAATTTGTCTGGCATACGAATTGATAATAAAAGCTTGCAGTTCGTCTTAACTTTTAACATTTTTGATTTTTTCCAGACGTAATGTTATTTTTTTTTTATCTCTTTGTCTAGAAGACCAAGTAGATTGTATAGGTACACTGGATGGCTGGAATTCCTCTTATGATTGTAGTCAGCAAGATGAAATGCCAATTAAAAATAATCAGTTCGTCCGGCAGATCTGATATGAAAAATTAGCAGTTCGTCTGCCGGATGAACTGATATGAAAAATTGGCAGTTTGTCTGGCAGACGAACTGCTAATTTAAAAAGAAACCAGATGAATCGTAGAATATAAACAAATTGCGAACCAGACAACCTGCGAAACAAAACAAAACAATAATGAAACAATTATATACTTTTAAACTTTTAGATTTTTGCATTCACAATGCTATTTTTATATTAAGATGAATAAATAATTAAAAAATATTAGAAAAAATCGACTCACCCGTATGAGTTGCTACGGGTGAGTCGATTTTTTCTAATATTTTTTCATTATTTATTCATCTCAATTATATAATGCCAGGCACGTAACTTGGCAAGATAAAAACGAGACAAAAGATGCACAGTAGCCATAAACACATCTTTCTCTTGCCAACTTATATGCCGGCATCTGTACCTACACATAAAAATTCTACAAGGTAGTATAATTATATTCTACTATTAATAAAATTCTACAATATCACAGTTCCACCTATTTATATACACTATACACGTATATTTATTGGACAGCAGTTATAAAAGGACAACCTGCGTTTAAGATTTTACTTTTGTCCCAAAAAAATATCATGCTTAACTGCATGTAGCCACCTAGAAATTTGTAACATCAAAGTTTGAATGAAAGAATCATTACCTTAGTACCTAATAAACATAATACCTATATACAGGTGTCCCGAAAACTTTTCCACACGGAGAGAAAGTAAGCACCATATTGAAAATAGGAAATTTTACTCAAAGACTTCATTTTGTTTTTAAAAATAATTGGAACGGCATTGTGGGACACCTTGTATATTAGATTTTGTTTAACTAAGGTAGCAATCTCTAGCAAGCAACAAGATAAACAGAATAGTTGAACGGGAATAATAATGCAAATCAAAGTAGATGACCGAAGTACCTAATTGCTAAGACAGAAAGAAGGTGAACATTATGTTTACTTCACAACCTCATTAATTCTAGAATAGACGGCAGTTTGAGGACTTATAAAATAACAGTTTGCAATCTAACTAAAAAAAATTGACTTGCCACCAGATCATTTTCTCAGGCGGGACTCGAAACCTAACTTTGGTAGTGAGTAGTATAAAAAAAAATACACACATGAAGGCTTGACCGGAGTAATATTAAGGTGATTAGTACCCTCAAGTGGCGCCCTTATCTTAATTAAATTTATTGCTCGCTAAGTACCTACATAATGTATTGAAAATTCGATATCGACCAACTATATTTTACAGAGGTTTTTGTTTGTAAATAAACTATAGAACCTTAGCTTCAATTTTATTTGAAAGGTGAGAAAGGGATCTAATCGCCTTAAGCCTTTTACTTTGTACTTGGGCTTTTTATAAAAATCACCAGTTTTATTTTCAGCAGTCGAGAAATTTTCATTAATCTTCAACTTGTAGATCATCTTCCTCATCGGGCAATGACAACACCCATTCAAGTCGGTACCCATCACATGAAGTACCTGGTACTTCAGATGAATCTGTAAGGAATAATGATATATAAATATATTTTAATAGAATATTAAACTTACAGATCTATAGTAGGATACAGCAAAATACCAGTAGTTACATTTTTCATTGCCATGGAATTGAGACACAATAGCCGTTCCTTTGCATCCAAACTGAGAAAATCCACCCCCTATTCAAACGGCCAACTTTCTATTTGTTACCTACTTAGTTTTAAAATAAACAATAAACTGTACAAATTACATATTCTAACCTAAACTGGCCATTGCGTTCAATAGAAAAATCTGTTATTTACATAAGTTTGTGTGCGACATGTGATTTGTTTGTTGCTTATTAAAGCTTTAAGTTAGTGAACGAATACAATAATAGCTATTTGAATCAGTACTCAGGGCTTTGATTTCTTACCCTATTAAATTTTTATATACACAGAAATCTTTAATATCTGAGAGTATTAACTGAGTACATACCATGTCCCTGGTATTGACCGATGTGCAGTGGAAAATCATGTAACAGTTCATCACCTAATGATTGTAGAGGTAAATTTAAATATGGTACAGCACGGGACAAAATTCTGGTTTTTGATTTATTCCAGTGTTGTCATAAACCTAAATTTCAAACAAATTTAAGTTCCTTCATGTAAACAAGATCTTCTTGACCAATAGCTTGAATCCATTTCTGAGACCTGAAATAAATAACCACATTTAGAACAATGCAACGAATGCTTGTTGTTTACATAACCATTTTCTCATTTCCAACTTCAAGAAGTTAGTGAAACGATTAGCAACTGCTCGACTAGTGGTCATAAATCCAGGTACTGGAGTCTGGAACCCTTTCGATGTTGATCTACGATATGTTGTATTCTCATAATGCTTTGATTATTATGTTTGCATGCTAAATAGGGTTTCCTTAACAATAAATCTGTTTAACACATTTCTTTTTTTATTTTCATTCTGTAAATACTAAAAACACAAACTAACGAAGGCGCATAAATGCAAATGCTTCAGCTACCAGGTACTTCAGGTATGTGATCATAATATTTAGATAAATAAATAAATGATACTCATAAATTGGTACTAGGTAGTGTATAGCAATACAAACCTCTAGGGATCAAGTGGGATACAACAGGCCAAGAACACGTTCAACCCTGGTGTACTGCATAAAACACACTTCTTATAGTTGCGTGTAGTTAAAAGAGACGATTCCATTGTCAATTTATTACAAGACTATACCAAATCTTAGGACTATACACTAAAACTAAAGCATCCACAGGTTCACAGAAATTTATGTTCAGTGGTGGCTTTAAACGTCCAATTGGCACAAAGACAAAAATACGGAGGAGCGAGAGCTCACTCAACTCGATATAATTTCAGCACAATTTCAGTTTTCACAAAACTAAGCAAACAAAACAAGACTTGTATACGAATTTCGAAGGCAACCGTGAAAGAAAAGATAGAGCCGCCATATTGCCATGTACAAGTCGGTTTGACATAATTTTGCCAACATAGTGGAAATAAAATTTAGTTTAGCATGTTGCACAAACATGCATTAGGTACAAATTTATAAATTGCGTGTCTGTTAGCCTTATTACAACGGTATAAGGTTGAAAATAGAAAAACAATTCGAAATTATCACTTTGTTGCTGTAGTGTCCACCCACTGACTCGAACGCGGAAGGACGGCGCGAGTGACGCGACCGAATAAATCACGCATAGCGATTGACCATTTTAAAAATCTTTTATGCCGCTATCGTTTATTAGGTATAATTTTATTATAATAATATATAATAATCATTTTATTTCGGACATAAAATCCATACAAGGTGTTAGTTACAGCGAAACTTATTCTATTGTTAGTAATTTTAAGGACACAAAACAAAACTAAACTAATTATAATTTGGCCACCGATGCGGCTCCTGTGCTATAAATAGTCATAGCTAGTGACAGGGGCATGAAGCTCTAGCCAGCGGCGCAACAGTGGGGAGTCCCACCGGTTAGCCAACGTGCTCAGGATGCCGTTTGAGCTGCCGCGCACGCGTGCCCACAGCGAGGCGCAGCGCTTTCTGATGATCGTATAAAAACAATCAGTACGCACCTCGGCGAACTTCAATGACGCGCTACAGTGGCGCGGCAGGCCAAACAACATCCTGAATGCGTTATTATACTGGACGCGTAGAGCGCTATATGTCCGCTGCGTAAAGTTCACCCACAGACCACACGTGTAGAAAGATTGACAGTAAGCTTTGAAAAGCGTTATCTTAACTTGTTTACTACACCGTGCAAATCTGCGAGCCAACATATTACAGCGAACACATAGCGCCCTACGCTCCTTCTCCACATTCACAGAATCTGACAAGTTGTCAGTGACCCAGTGGCCCAAATACTTAAATTGGTCAACTCTTTTCAATTCAATGCCTCCGAGAGTCACGGGGGGTATACTCCGGTGATTTGCGGACGCCCCCGCCTGAAACATCATGAATTCACTTTTAAGTGAGTTGTATTTGAGCCCATGAGCCACCGCATATTCTTCACACATATGAACTAGTCTTCTCAGGGCTCCGATCGATGGGCTCATCAGCACCATATCGTCGGCGTAACTAATATTATTAATACATACACCACCTACATGGCAACCTATATAGGTGCTGCTGAGCTCCTCGATCAGTCTGTTAATGTACAGGTTGAAAAGCTTGGGTGAGCTTAATCCCCCCTGTCTCACTCCACATTGCAACCCGTACACTTCCGACTGTGAGCCAGCCCACTTTACATAGTTCTTCTAATTATCGTACCAATATTTAAATATGGATATTATTTCAGACGGCAGACCAGTTTCACATTGCACTTTTTTCCACAATAAGTTGTACGATACTAGGTCGAATGCCTTCGACAAGTCCAGAAAACAAGCATAGATCGGTGTTTTTCTAGCTGTGTAGTACTGCACAGTTTGCTTGAGACAGAAGATGGCACTCTCTGTGGATAGACCGGGTTTAAAACCAAACTGCGCATCATGTAACTTAATATGCTCACCCAATCTTCTGTCAAGCAAACCGTCCAGCACCTTAGCTATGACCGTAGCTAACGATATAGGCCTATAATTCGACAAATCCGAGGCATCACCCGTCTTATTTTTTATAATAGGAACTACAACGGTAATACGTTAAATCATCTGGTAAGTAACAGTGACTCATACAAAGATTGAAAAACATTGACAGAACTCGCGGCAAGTGGACCCCCGGGTACTTCAGATGCTCGATGCTGAGATCATCGTGACCTGGAGACTTACCTCTGAGGCGATCTCTTGCGCAGAAAATCTGACTTTTAAGTCCTCGACACGACATTCAGCACCGAACACCTACGGCTCCTGAGGGAGGGGGGACTCGACTTTGAAGTGCTTCCGGAAGGCATTCGCTATAGCAGTCGGTCGTACAAGCCAGCGACGCTCGCAGGAATACTCGGTTTCGGGTTCAATTAATTGGTATTTTTCCAAAATTTGCTAAAGTTCTTGTTTGCGTGATTCTGAGCGATAATATCCATTTTAATTTGATTCTCATTTTTTTGACAATATTTCAATTTGGCTTTAAAGTTTATTTTAGTGTCACGCATCTTATCATAAATAAAACCAAAATTTGGTTTGCCGTACTATTGTACCAATCTTGGCTATTGCCAAGATTGGTACCAAAACCGAGCTTCCCCATGAGCGGCCCTCACATACTTATTCCAACCTATTACATAATTATGTTTCTTACGTTTATCACTATTGTAGGTACATTCAGCCGACTCTTTTAGGGCACATGATACTAGTTGCTAATTTTGTTCTATGGTCGACATTAGAACATGTTTTGTCAGCACATTCACAGAAATCCGCAGGAAAGTCTAACGTAGTCTACTATTACAATTAAGGCCGTATATCTCTGTATTTGATCATTATCTCTTTCACCCCACTTAACTTTATTAAATGATTGGGTTAAAGTTACAAGTTTAGACTGGATTTTATTTATATTACACTCAATCAACAAAGGATAATGATCAGACCAGTACACATGTAATATAAAACCGAAGCATTGACAACAGTATGCCGCGCGGCGCTAGTTCCTATACAGTGATCGAACATCGGCGAGAGCCGTGTGCCTCGCTCACATAAGTATAGGTATCGCTGGGTAAAATTTCCATGTCAATGCATGCCCACGACTGTTCATAACAAAAGTTTAAAAGTTCACGTGAAAACAGCTCACCATCACCAGGATGTGCATTGAAGTCCCCGATTACAAATACCGATTCGATGTTGTTCGTCTAAACTCAAGGGCGTCGCCATCGCCAGCCCATGGCCCAGGGGGGGGGGGGGGGCAAGTTAATATTAAAGAGGATGAGAATGATATGAATTGTAGGTACAGTCAACAGCACCTAGTGAATTTATTCAAGTTTTGAGATGGGGCAGGATTTATCGGAAAAGCAAGTCAATTGCACGGCCTTAGAACTTTGGTTATTTTGATGTTGGCTACATTTTTTAACCTCTAGAGGGGGGGGGGCAGCGGCTCCCCCCTGCCCACCCCTGGCGACGCCCTTGTCTCAACTATTGCACTTATTTCACCCATACACTCTGTGAAATCCGTAAGATTCGCCGCCGAATCAGTAGGCATGTACACAGTAATCACTAACACCGATTTTCCACTGTCGAGAAGAATCTTAATGGCCGTCAAGCGCACACTATGATATTCCACAACCGACACACACAGGAACGCCGACTTCCTCCATAATAGTGCCACTCCACCAAACGGTCTCCCTTTTAGTATACCTTTAGAAGTGTCTACCGCCGATTTTCCAGTAAAAGCGAAGTTGTCATCAATAGTACCCAGAGATGGCAAATCATGTGGCAAGAGCCATGTTTCCGGCAAAGAAGCCTCAGGCATTCCACCGATCGGTGTACATTTTTACAGTTGAAGCTGATCATTTTAGTTGTAACAGCCATTATTTTTGATTAGGGACTCCACCTGGCACTTGACCACTCCGGTATCCTTTTTTAAAGTCTACGAAACGCCGTACATATTATAGTATATATTAATAATGGTGCACACTTGTTTTGTTCCGTATACGGATGTGCCTCGACGGTGACATACAACAAGGACTTCAATTTTCATAGATTTCCCCGTGATGCGTGGTAAGTTTATTTATTCCTATAAGTAATTTCGTATTACTTACCTACTTAACCAACATCATCTCGTGCTGTTAAGTAGGTACTTTTATTGTATAATTCAATAATACCTGTCGTGTCGTGTGCAGTTTTATAGTAAAATTTGATTGTAGCTAAAGAATAACTTCAAGTAGATTTGTGAAATAAGTAATGAATATATATTTGGTAGGTATGTAGGAACTAGGTACATAAGCATATCGTGCGTGTTGCTATCATCACAAAATAGCTAGGTACCTACGACCTTGTTTGAACCAATTTTACGTAGTACACTGGTGGTACCTACCTACATAGGTACCTACTAATTTATTTTCTGTGCTACTAGGGACTCGAACACTATTAATTAGTTAATGACGCCGCGGCCGTTCTGTTAAAGTAAGTACTTAAAAGCAAGCTAGGTGCCACTTTTGAAGTTTATTTGATATAGGTACCTACCGACTTACCTACATACCTGCGCTTTGCGCACGGGCTATAAGCACTTGAACACTGATCGTGTAATGTTAGATTATTTATATCCTTGTTCTACTAATCACTAATCCTACTTTCTACAAATACCTACCTACTATTATAAATGCGAAAGTTTGTGTGTATGTGTGTTGTAAATAATTACTTATTAATCACATTTATTTTCTATTTTGACAACCCTTGCACATTTGCGGCTGATTGCGTAAGGGCGACACGGGCGGCGGCACGCGGCGGCATCGTCCAACATCAAAGGCGTTTAACAACTGTATGGAGTTAAACTGTGATCGTGGGTTGTAACGATACGCTGCAGTCTTAGTAAACATCAACACGATACGATGTCCGCAAAAAAATACTTCGTGGTCACCCTAGGTGATCTACATACTAATTTAAATCTCGAATTGCATCGTAAGTACTGCAGTGATTGGTTCCAAATAAAGCTAGATCCTCAGTGACGGAAATTTTTATTACTATAAACTGCTTTACAACTTAAGTAACGCAAAATTCACGTAACGTAACGGTATTAATTGTGGGCCACACAGTCTGATGGGTCGAAATATTGTTTTTGCTTTTTCTATTGATGTGTTGTTATGCGAATGGATTTAAAGTGTTATATGCTGTCACTTATCAAACGTAACGCTGCTAGACTGCTTAATTTGACTCCAAAGGGTTTAGTTGTCGATATTTTGACAAATGAAAACTGGCACATACGGTTCTGTGTGTGCCACGTTTAAACAACGATTTTATGAGTTCTGTTCTGTTTTGTATGGTTTTCGAATGTTAAATCTTATTTATTTTTGCGTCACTGAGCATCTATGGAGTGAAACTGCACTTTCGTTAGCTAGTTTTTGTTATTTCCAGCATCCATGATCTTCAACGTCATTTCGTGAGGACCATGTTCAAACGTCAATAATTCATAAATTTTAGCGTTACGTTTGTTCTGAATACCAAAATAAGAAATTGTTTATCCGTCACTGAAGAATTTATAAGCTCACAAGCTTGAAGGAGTAAGGCACACACGAGATGACGATCATTTCATCACACAGTTAATAAAGTATCATAGCCATAATATATGTCATCCCATACAAATTGCAGCCGATGGAATACGATATGAACTGTCAAATGAATACGATTACCTTACGCAATCGCACCCCAGGGGGGTAATCACGTAACTTTGTTGCAATCAACTCTGACAGAAATCGCAGTTACATCGCTGCTTTAGTAAGAACCAATGTGACAACTATCTTAACTAAAGCAGCAATGCAACCGCGCTTTCAATCGAGAATTGTTAGCAACAGCTTTACGTAATCAAGGTACAGATTCTGGCGGTTTTGACGCATATCATCACTTTCGCAAATAGTACAGTAGCCCGTAATACATTTAAATTACCAAAAAGGTTACCGCTCGCCGTTGTGATATAGTTATTTATTACGAAATTATAGATCCTTTAACCCAAGTTTTACAGATCGCAACCCGCCGTAACCTATATTTGTATATCTCCAAAAATGATATTTTTTTAGTTTTCGAGGTTTACCACATGGTTTAGCTATTGTCGTGTTCTACAGCTTTGTTTGATTGCCACTGATAATAGTAAGACTATGAAAAGCGAGCGGTAACCTTTTTGATAATTTAAATGTATTACGGGCTACTGTAGTAAAATGGTCATCGCGAAAAATTTGGTCACTTTCGCAGAATGTCATTCACAATTTAGAGAAAAAAGAAAATAAATTAATGACATTCTGAGATATTGACGTTTTGCGAAAGTGACGATCTGCATCAAAATCATTCTGGAAACCTACCACCCTTCAGCTATATTAATATCAGCTGATAAATTAGAATTATTTATTTATATTAAATTAGAGAGATGAATAAAATAAAACACTTGATTTGGGAGAAGATGTATTCTAGCTTACATACAAGATATCAGAAGCTTACAGCTTGAGCTTAGTCCTTCTCCAGTGACGCCTTTTAGCATTGTATCTAAAACAAAAAGATAAAATCAAAAGTTAATGCCTGTCAGTCATGTCATGGGTGCTGGTAGGGTGTGCCAGGTGGTGCACTTGCACCCCTTGGGAATCCAGATCCCGAATTTTAGTGCATTTGTTGTGATAAAAAAATAAAACATCAGGGGTCGAAACTGTTTGCAGTGTCAAAAATACTGATTTTACTGACTGTAAGACTCAAAAATACTGACCTATTACTGACTTAATTTCTATGTTTAAATGTGTAGTGAGTATAAAAAGAGGGATTTAAGACAGAGTTTGACAATTTTTTATTGAGATTTTTAGCATTCACAATGTTCACAAAAATTCACAAAAAGCAGAAAAAATTGACCTGCCATTAAATGGTTCTCTTATACAGGCGATAAATAGCCTTATAAAGCTGAATATATTATGTTAGATGAGATACCATGCAAACAACACACAACCGCGGAAAATCGCCACTTTTTAAAAGAAATAGTTTTTTCTTTGGTTCAGTGTATTTACACTGAATAGTGGCAACCCGAGACCAAAATTTTTAGTCAGTTTTATCCATGAATCTTGCTTGCTTTTTGTAAAAAAAACGACCGTGCAGCGCGATTTTAATCTTTTTCATCCACTAATCTTGTATTTTCTGCCTGTCTACAGTGAAAAACAGCGTGATTTTTAATCAGTTTCTTCAAGTAATCTTGTATTCTTGCCTGTCTATAGTAAAAACAAACTTTTAGTCAGTTTCATCCACTAATCTTGTACTCTTGCCTGTTTACAGTAAAAACAAACAGTAATAATAAAAAAGTGTATAAAAATTTACGTAGGTAGCTAAAAAACTGACTTTACTGACAATTTTTTGAAAAAACTGACTTTTACGGACCGAAGCCAAAAAACTGACTTTTACTGACCAGTTTCGACCCCTGAAACATGCAAATGAAAATGATGCAGTAAAACACGCTTAGATAGGAAGTGTATTGAAGAATTGTTTGTTCTGTGGGGTGGGATGCCATTAATCCACATAAAAACCAACTAATACTTTCATCATGTCAACGCGGTTGTGGAGCTATATTTCAAGATTTATTGTAAGTCCCAAGTTGAAGGGGTTCCCTGCTAGGGGGCACAGCAAGCATGAGTAGTACCTATGAGCTATTAGGAATACCATAGAAAATATGATCAGAGATCTGTATGGACTTGAACCATCGTTCCTTTCGGAACGTTCTGTCCATTTCCCAAAACACCTATTCCTATCTCTGCCTTTTCCCAAAAGATAGGTTTAGCTTGATATCGGTTTCCCAAAAAGACCTAATCCTGAAATGACCATTCCTATCACTACAGTTTCCTCAATTCTATTGCAATTCAGAGACTGTATAATCATCATTACGTTGCAAGACTGGTGTGAAGCAAAATGGATGTTAAATTCATACTTGTGCGATGAGAAACGGGTCTTTTGGGAATACTGGTGACATGAGAGACGGATCTTTAGGCATATGGATCCTATGACAACCGGGTGTTTTGACATACTTATGCGATGAGAAACGGGTCTTTTGGCCTACGTTTATTTCCGAACGGGTTTTTTGAGAAAAGGACATAACGTTCCAAAAAGGTTGTCGTTGTTTACATTGTCTGTCAACACTTAACTTTTGAAGTCATTGAAGTGTTCACGAAATCTGCTTTCGCGTCATAGGTTAAAAACCTACCTTTATGAAATTATATACATAAGAACTTACCGAATGGTATTCCCAGTGCGCATTCTAACCCATTGAGGAATGGGTCGATTTTGTTTCAACTTTTTTGCAAGCTTTCGCTTGATAATAAAGGTCTTGTGGGCCGACTGAAACCGAGAAAACAAAGAAAAAGTTCAAAACACATTAATAACACAACAGATTAATTAGATAAAAATTGATTTTAAATAAAATATCACCAACCATTCTGGCTTTGCCAAATGTCAAAACAAAATGAACGATGCTATAGAGAAAAACACAGATTAGCACAGTACCCCAAGCACGAACCACGCTCGTAATAGTATAGTAATCGTTTTTACTTACGATTCGATAACGATCACGATAATGAATCGGTAGCATGAAGCTTTGCTAGGTTACTATCGTCAACTCGATAGGAATACGATGCCGGAAACCATCCGGATAAAGTAGGCGTCATGTAAAAAGAGCGCTGATAAGCGCCTCAAAGGTGAGCGAAAATGTATCTTATGTCTTTCGATTACAGTATAGATACCTCCATTATTTGTTTGTTAGCTAGCGCTCTTTTTACATAATGCGATTTATACTACAATAAACTACTACGTAGGAACATAGAGCGTTCATAAATCCCTGTTACGTCATTAAGGTTTACCAATAAATGAAAAAACTACTTAATTGTTATGATATTTATTAAAAAATATGGGTATTTATTTATTTACTTTTATACTTACTAAACCTAACAAAAATACGACATAACATTGTAGTTCGTTGTTTTTTCTGCACCGACCGACCGATCGATAAAAATTAAATTTCAGACTCAAATCAATGTCAACTCTACACTCTACAATACAATTTTAACATAAACAAAACAAACATTTTAAAAAACAATAACTCGTGGAGTCAAGTGGTTATTCAAGTTTATTGCTTAAAAGGTGCAATGTGCAAGCACTTCAACACGTCTAGGTTGAACATGAAAAGGGTCTATGATGGAAGTTTCGTATTTGTTTGCCGTGTACTTATGGATGGAGATGTAGTATTTATATTAGTTTCGGGATTATTCTCAGCTGCATCGGAAATAGCCATATCAGCCAGCAAACCAGCCAAGGTCTTTGTGTATATCCAGAATTGCCTACAATAAAAGAAAATTACGATATGATAAAAGGCTACTTTTTTTAATTTTTTTTTTATTGTTTTAAGTTCTCTGTTTAATTAGACAACACGAAAATAACCAATTATGAAAGAATATCCATAAATTCAATAAATTTAACTCAAAATACGCACCTTTTGATTTTTTTACTCCTTTTTATTAGGCCGCTTTTTCTTCCCTTAGAATATTTACTAAACACCAGAGAAAGTAATAACTTCACAAAGGATGGTTTAATAATAACATACACATAATTTTCAGTCACTAAAATTACCAATTATCAATAAAATAATCACTTTATATCCCACAACAATCTTAACGATAGTTCTCTCACTGAAAAATTCTCGGTGAGTGATAATACGATGGCTAGCTGTCGAATGAAACGATACTATCCATCAAAACTTAGATCGTGCTGCCGATTCCCATACTTTAGCTTACGTTAACTATACCATTACGGTTACGATTACGAGACTCGAAAGTTCGTGTTATTGAATTTTAGTTTCTTAAACGACCGTAGCGGCGCTGCTCTGGTTTTCATACAAAAATAAACGATAACGATTACTATAACCAGAACGGTAGTGGTTCGTGCTTGGGGTACAGAACAAATATACTTTAGCCACTGACGTCTAGGGACCGACCGAACCAACTTTTCGCCGAGTACCGCAACCGAGACCGAGACCGAGATTTAAAAAAAGTCTCGGCCGAGACCGAGACCTTGACCGAGATTTTAGATTTTTTTTGAGTGTTACTATAAAATGGCGAATATTGATGAAAAACACATTTAATTTAATTAAAATTCTTTATTTAATCATAATAGTGCTAGGTGTACGCAACAAAATCCGCAAATACATGTGCAGCAAAGCCGTTTGGTACGGCACTTTTACTTGAGCTCAAAACAATATTTCGGACTCGCAGTTCTTAAAAAATCTTTCCTTAGAAGATGAGTTATTTATTATGGTGTCATCTTTTTTGTAGAGGGTTTTTTTTCTAAATCCTATCGTGTATGATATTGAAAGGAAGAGCTTGCTAAGCCGGTTCTTATATTTCAAAACATTTTCAAAACATACAATGTTTGGGCTCCTTCAGGTCCGATGTGGTTAAGTTATTTTTTTGTAAAATACATCTTAAATTAAAAAGATATATAATACTTAATATTATACTCACTCATATCAATCCTCAAGAAATCCATTTTGAAAATATTTACATTTAGTATAATTTTTTCTAAATTTTGCCCAAACTTAAGCATAGTTTCTTTTTTAATTTTTTGGTTTAGTTTAAAACATCTGCTGAAATGTAATTCTGAACATGCTGAAATATATTTTTAGAAACAGGTCAGAAAGCCCTTTCATTCGATATCACACACGATAGGTTACATAACAAATATGTTTTTTATCATACATAATCACTTTGTAAATGCTTTGTAATCATTAAAATACAAATTACAATTACAAGTCAAAATTTACAAAATTGCTTTTTGAGAATATTACATATCATTTGAGATATATTTTATGAAAAATATTTAAACCATATCGTATCTGTAGGAGCCCAAACTTAGAAAATTAAAAAAAAAATGTTTTCTATAATTTAAAACAAGTGGCTGAAATGCAACGATGTGGCTCAGAAAGCCCTTTAATTGGATACCACACATGATAGGTTGTAGAACAAAATCAATTTTCTCATACAAAAATAAATATAACACCATAACTCCTCTCCTAAGGGAAGAAATTTTAAGAAATGCGGGCCCAAAATATTGTTTTGAATTCAAGTTTACTTGTCCTAAACACGGCTTTGCTGTACATCGATTTGCGGTTTTCCATTGATTTTGAGCTTGTACTGTACGCCAACCACTATAAGACAATTAAAATAACATTCACATTTGTAAAACTGAATATAGTACCTATTAAAAGTCGACAGCAAATTACCAAATGACAGAAGTCAACAAATCTTGATTTAATTTGATTAATTACTGTGAGGAATGCGTCAGCGTATGCCCTGTGGCATGCATCACATGCGTTAATTCCAATGACGCATGCCTCAGCGAAGAGGAAAGTGTAAGACGAAAGCGCATGAGTGTAATCTCAGGCCTACGTAAGTAGGTACCAAAAGGCCGAGATTCTCGGCCATTTTGGCCGCGACCGAGACCGAGACATAATTTTTGGCCGAGACTGGCCGAGACCGAGACCGAGATCTCGGTCGGTCCTTACTGACGTCCACTATACAAGTATAGTGGACGTCAGTCACTATCATATCAGAGTAGGTACTCATCAAAACCGATTTTACCTTTCCGTTAATAGTGAAAACTCATTGTTTAATCTATGTACAATAGTGTGATCACTTCATCCAATTTGGGTTCCTAGATTGGATCCCCAGTAAGGAAGCTAAATCGGCGTATGTAATCGAGGCTTTATGCCTCGATTATGCTTAGATTACATACGCCGATTTTAGGAACCAATTTTGAGTTGCCACTCGTATAAATAGGTTAAATTTTAACAGTAAATTTGCACAAATGACGGAAAGGTCAACATTTTTTATGATTTTTTATTTTCAATTCTCATCTCCAATCTTAAACAATGTTTACTTTTCCGTTATAGTGTAGATTCGATTTTAAAATCGAAATTATTCTACAATATTTTATTGTCAAGTACGGGTGGCAACCCGAAATTGGTTCCTAAAATCGGCGTATGTATTCGAGGCTTTACATACGCCAGTTTAAGGTCGCTGTATACGGGACGGGAAAAACCCCGGACGGAACGGGGACGGAACGGGCACGGGGCGGGGACGGAAGGTGATCCTGAGGCCGTCCGCTGCCTTGAGCGGGATCCCGCCGCGGGTACACGGCGCGGGAATATAGATTGCTGGTTTTTGACGGACAGATGCTTGCGCAGTGCATGAGTAAGCTCTAATCAATGTCGCCCCGCGCGCGTGTCCCGCTCAAGGCAGCGGAGGGCCTGACGGGGAGTTTAATGCATACGCAACGTGCTAGTTGCGACGGTTGACGTGGTAGTAACGTGCTAGTGTTGTGAAAACAACTTTATTAAAACACTATTTTTGCGACTAATTTTATATTTTCAATCTCAATTGATACAATTCCACTTTTTTCTAAACCGATTTAAGTATTCAGCTAAAATGACTTAAGATTTTAAGTAGGTACATGTATATATCTAATGAGCGGTTTTCTGACAGCTGATAATTTTAGTAAAATTTTGTCGATAGATGGCACTACTTCAACTAGGTAGATTTAAAAAAATATTCGCGCTAAGTGTCAGAGAAAAGGTCGACGGAACACGCCAAAGTTCAACCAACGCACAACGCAACAGACCACATACTCAACAAACGTGTGATAAAAAAGTAATCACGTTTCAGCCTTTGCCTTTTTCTTAAAAACCTACCTACTTAGTTGTACAACGACATCTAGTACTTTTTTATGTACTACTTTTTTTTCTTAAACTGCCTTTTGAAAACCGCTTGTCAAAGATTTTTTTACCATGGAAATTTAAGCCTCAATTACATATCCCGCGGGCTGATTATCTAATTAAAAACCACCTAGCAACAGGTTGCTGTTCACAGATGATTGTGATCCATTGCTGCTTCTTTTTGGGTTAAAAAAACATACCAAAGAAAAGTGGCAATGTATGTCAAATGCAACCGGTCGCTTAATAGTTTATTTTTAGATAATTAGGGTGCCGATTTAGCATCCTACTTAGCAACCAATTCAGAGTTGCCACTAGGGTTGCCAACTATACTGTTAAAAACAGTATTATACTGTTTTTCACTACATTATACTTTTTACTGTTGAACAAATAAAAAGTATACAAAAATACTGTTTTCAGCAGGCATCACTGGCATTCATAGATCTGTTTAAAACGTAAACGCCCAACACTACGTTTTAGGCGCACGGTGCAGTGCAGACCTCGTTTCTATTACACAGATCACAGGCTTTGTTTTGAGTTTCTAGATGATCAAAGGTAATGAGGCATACGAAGCTTTAAAAAATAACACAAAATTGATAAGTTGTGCGAGAAACACTAAGAAATATGTATTCAAAACACAAAAAATATAAAATACTGTTAATTTTTCTAAAATACTGTTTATTTTTCTTTTCCGACCTTAATATACTTTTTGTCTTGTAAAAAAAGTTGGCAACCCTAGTTGCCACCCGTATAAATAAGTAAAATTTTAACAGTAAATTTGCACAAATAACGGAAATGTCAACATTTTTATGATTTTTTATTTTCGATTCTCATCTCAAATCTTAAACAATGTTTACCTTTCCGTTATAGTGTAAATTCATTTTTAAAATCTAACTTATTCTACAATATTTTATTGTCAAGTACGGGTGGCAACCCGAAATTGGTTCCTAAAATCGGCGTATGTAATCGCGGCATTAGAACCCCTGAACTCTATTATATGCCGGTAAGCCTCTGAAATATATGTTGAAAACTATTTATTTGAATCTAAACCTTATTCAGATATAGGTAATTTAAAGTTTTGCTATAGTTGCTTAATGAATAAGTAGATAGAATATGGTATTACGATACAATGCACGCATCACAGAACATTATCGAATATCAAAATGTCATTAGTGTTAAAATCCAAAATCCACAAAAAACCTTTGCATTACACATCACTAAGAGCGAACGGAGTTTCAATGCATACGTAACGGGAACGGGGCGGGAACGGAACGGGCACGGGGCGGCGACGTGCCACCGACGGAGTTTTTCCCGTTCCGTTCCCGTCCCGTCCGGGCCCCGTCGTGCCTCCGCTCCGTATGCATGCTCCTATACATTTTGTATGAAACTATATTTTCCCCGCTCCGTCCCCGCCCCGTCCCCGTTCCGTTCCCGTCCCGTATACAGCGACCATTAGCTTCCTAGCTAGGAACCAATTTCGGGTTGCCACCCGTACTTGACAATAAAATATTGTAGAATAAGTTCGATTTTAAAATCGAATCTACACTATAACGGAAAAGTAAACATTGTTTAAGATTGGAGATGAGAGTTGAAAATAAAAAATCATAAAAAATGTTGACCTTTCCGTCATTTGTGCAAATTCACTGTCTCAGCTAGGACTTCAAGAAGTACTCTATAGTTTTTGATGATCATGAGTGAGTCAGTGACGATATCGGGGTTTTTTAGATATCAATACAATCTATATTATAAGAGCTATGCAATTGAAACTGTATGTTTAGTAAATTTACTACTGAAATCATAATAATATCCCGACAATTTGGTTTATCTGGAATACTCCAAACCCAAAGATATGAGGGTTCAAAAAAACGACGAAGCGCTTCGAGAAAAGGTAGGTAGTGCCCTTGAGCTTCGCTTGGACGTCTTGGCGGGGGCACTACCATGCCCCCAGATAAAAATCGTCTTTGAGTCTCTGGTGTGCGGCTAGTCGCTCGACGACTCGAGTCGCCCAGCGACATTCGATCAAAATTAGAAGCGCCATCTAGCTTCGAATAGATTTAATAAATGAGTATCTAACAATACCAAACAGCACCACCATAGTACTACTGCTTTTGAAAACCTCGTGGCGACATCTATTAGATTAATTTGTAAACATACAATTTGAGCGAGGTCTTCAGCTCACTGAGCCACAAGTTAGTATTGATTTACCTACTATCATTTTATTTTTTACCTACATAATTTATTATCTACTTAAAAACATAGTTAAAGTATGCCTAAATAGAATATTTTAGCGTAGGATACCTAGTACCTCTATTGCTGTCATTGGTTTTAAAGTAGGTACACCTTCACAAAATAGGTAACTACATTACTATAAAATTTTATTTAGAGTAGAGGTGGCAGCCCTAAAATACAGTGAGTGTCGGTGCTGTAGGGTGACAAGATCGAGCGTTTAAAATACGGGATTTAGGATAACAATATGGGACAATTCATTATGTATGGTTCTTTTGGAAATCTTTTTATCGGGCTTAACAAATGACTTATTTTCTATAGTTATATATTTTTATTAATTTTCCTATTGCATTAAAATAATCCGCACTCCCCGCCGAGTACCACTGCATCGCGTGAGAGGATAATATGCTCAAATACGGGACATTTTATTTTTCCGTATTTGTTTTACTAGATAAAGGAACACGCTTTAATTCATTGATGAAAAACGTGACGTCCCGAGAAATACAAGACGTCTGGGCTGCGTTCCGTCGCTTTGGATGTAGTTGTTTGGTTAAAATTTAACCCGTTCGGCGGGCTGATTATCTAATTAGAAACCGCCTAGCGACCGGTCGCAGTTCACAGATGAACGTAATACATTGCTACTTTTCTTTGGGGTAAAAAAAAACATACCAAAGAAAAGTAGCAATGGATGTCAAATGCAACCGGTCGCTAAATAGTTTCTTTTTAGATAATCAGGGTACCGGTTGCAACCAAGCGACGGAACGATCGAGTTGTTTTTATAACATCTTTAGGTACAAAGTTTTCGTTTTCCACTTGGAATACGGATAATTTAAACTTTCCTTTAAACTAAATCAAATAAAAATCTGTTTTTTGAGTAGAAACCATGAAATTTTTGAAACTTTGACACAAAAACATCAAAATACAAAATAATGTCAAAATGACAATGACATATTTTGATAAGGTAAACGTCAGAGCGTTTTTCAACCATCTATTTTGATGGTTGTTTGGTTGCAACGCTCCAAGCCACGGAACGGATGAAACTACGCTCTGAGGGCCTAGTACGAGTTGGTTTTTTGCTCTCACTTCACTTTTCGAATAGTTAACTATCGTTTCCTCTCTTTCACTCGTTCACTCACTCGCATGATTTCCTCTCTTTCACTCGATGCTATTCGCAAAGTGAGGTGAGAAATACAACTCGTACTAGGCCCTCTGACAGGTGTCAGAGTAAAATTTCACCGAACCACGGAACGGTTAGAGCGCGCACCGGAGTGCGCTCGAGTGCACTCGAGCCACGGAACGCACCCCTACACACGTAGCATGAGCAAACGGCGGGCTGATTATCTAATAAAAACCACCTAGCGACTGGTTGCAGCCCGCTGATTATGTAAAATTGTTGCAATCAACTCTGACAGAAATCGCAGTTACATCACTGCTTTAGTAAGAACCAATGTGACAACTATCTTAACTAAAGCAGCAATGCAACCGCGCTTTCAATCGATTTCAATCGAGAATTGTTAGCAACAGCTTTACGTAATCAAGGTACAGTTCACAGATGATCGGCGGGCTGATTATCTAATTAGAAACCGCCTAGCGACCGGTCGCAGTTCACAGATGAACGTAATACATTGCTACTTTTCTTTGGGGTAAAAAAAAACATACCAAAGAAAAGTAGCAATGGATGTCAAATGCAACCGGTCGCTAAATAGTTTCTTTTTAGATAATCAGGGTGCGTGATCCATTGCTACTTTCTTTTTGGGTAAAAAAAAACATATCAAAGAAAAGTGGCAATGTATGTCAAATGCAACCGCGGGCTGATTATCTAATTAAAAACCATCTAGCGACTGGTTGCAGTTCACAGATGATCGTGATCCATTGCTACTTCTTCTTGGGTTAAAAAAAAACATACCAAAGAAAAGTGGCAATGTATGTCAAATGCAACCGGTCGCTAAATAATTTCTTTTTAGATAATCAGAGGGCCTGTCGCTAAATAGTTTCTTTTTAGATACCTAATCAGGGTGCGGGAATCTTGTCTACGAAGACTTGTCGTCTCGACCTTCTAGATTGGATCTTATTAGAGTGTGCACACTTATCAGCCGCGGCAGTAAGCCGCGTCCATAAGCCGCGTCCGATAATTTGTTGCGACATTCCGACTGATCTGTCTATCTGTGATTTAAAAGTAAAAAAGTCTAAATCACAAAGTACTTTTTTATAATCACCATAAATACAGATTAATCATAGCCTTCTATATGGATTAATACATAACCTTTCTGGCTGGCTATTGTTTATTATTTTATTTTCGTCTGAGTCCTCTGACTCCTTGTTTATTTTATTTCAAAATTCAGTACCTACATAATATCCGTAAATTTAAACAAAAATAATAACATGATTTTGAATAAAATGCTCAGTGTAATTGTACCAAAACAGTTATTTCAATGTCGGACAGTGTATAATAGATTATCAGCTGACGGAAAGGTTATACCCAAAAAGAAAAACTTTGAGAACAGAATCACTTTGATTGGAGCTGATAACTCAGTTAGTATTACAGATTTCAAAAATGCAGAAAGTTTGTCGTTCAGAAGAGAGTTAAAATTGGTTAAAATTCAGGATGTGGATTCAAAAACAAGACGGCCTGTTTACAAGTAATTTTTACATTATTTTAATAAAGTAACTTGTAGTCTCACTAGTCAAGCAATCATGGTTGGAGAGTCAGGTTAGCTTTTATAAAACCATATGATAATTTTTTGTTATCTATTTTTAGGGTTCCATAGTCAAGTCATCAAGGAACACTTATAGTTTTGACATGTTCATCCGCAGCTTGGCTCAGAGTGTGTATTAATCATGCCAAAAAAGTGGTAGAATAAAATCTTATAAAATATTTTTTTTGTATACTTGAGAGTGGATGAAAAGAATTTCTTGTTAATCCTATAGTGTGGAGTATCATTGAATAGACCTTTTGAAAATAATGTAAGACTACTGTGCGATTCAGGGATTCATTTGTGAAATGTTTGCTTGTCTGAGTGATGACTTTTGTGTTTGATGTGACATTGAAAACATTAAAGTTGTATCAGTAATGAGGATCAGTAACGATTTTTGTTTAGTGGCTTATCAGAAAGCTTATGCCACCACATTATTAACTGTGAAGAAATTTTTACGATATCTCTTAAACCTGAAAAATTATACGAGCTAAAACGTGCTAAAACAGTGTTATTTTAGGGGGGTCCTTATGACGTCATCGAGACGTACGCGAACCTTATGTCATACGTGATAAAGCACAGATTGCATAGAGCTTGGCATTTCCTTCAAAACCCTTATAACTCAACCATTTCTAGACGGATTTCAAAAATTCTTTCACTAAGTTTCATAGCTATCAATATGTTTTTATACTATACCAATAAAACTATAGGATTCAAACCTGTTACTGATCCTCATTCTGGTGCAGATTATCAAACATTTTATATTTATTAACAAACTTTAACCTATATTTTGCAGGTTAATGTCAAATGCTGAATACCACAAGGAAGAATTAGAAAGAAGGAAGGAGAGACAAGAAACTCGCCAAAAAAATGTAATAAAAGGACAGAAGCTATTGAGTTTATCTGCTAAAATAGGAGAACATGATTTGATGACGTCTGTAAAAAAGATATTGAAACTTCTAGAAAAACAATATGAAGTAAAAGTAGTTCTATCTTATGATAATAAAGATGCAGAACAATTATGTGTATGTATTAAGGCTCCAGCACACCGGATGCGTAAGCGTATGCGTAAGCGTGCACGTAGACGTACCATGACGTTGTAATCTCTGAAACCTTATGAGACATGGCACACCGCTTGCGTAACGTACGCGTGCACGTAGACCGATGCGTAACCCTACGCATTGCAGCTCTCATGAGACAACCAGGCTGCGTACTTACGCAGAGCGGAACGCATTGATGACGTTGTACTCAATGGCATTCCCTATTGGACGTCACACCGAACAAATACGAACACGCACGTATCTGTCCTGCGCGTCACTACGCGCGTAACCACGCGCGTGACTACGCATCCAGTTGCATTTGTTTACAAATAGTAGCGGTACTAACGGTAGTAAGTGGTGTTTTATTTTGTTTTTAAGTAATGAATAACGATATTAAAGAAAAACTAATTGAATTAGTGCGAAAAAATTAGTCCATTTACTCAATCTTCGTCTGACATCGCGCACTAGAGTCGCAAACATGGCTGCCGCAGCGGCTGGGTACGCAAGGGACAGGTTGCGTTACGTGCCGCGTAGACGTATGCGTAACCCGGTGTGTCAGGGGGTTACGTGCGTAACTACGCGCGTGTACACGCACGCGTAACCACGCGCGTGTCTACGCATCCGGTGTGCCCAGGCCTTTATAATTATTATGATTTTAATCAAGTGATTGGTAGATGAATGTCATAAGTCATAATCGTGATCACATCCCCCATTTTCGTACATTTGCATTACCTACTTCAAAGTTATGTCCAGGGGCCGTACCGGCTAACGCATCGATTATCGAAAAGTCTGCTGAGTTTCAACTTAAAACAGAAAAATCAAAGTAAGGAATTTCGTTTTGTACTTTCTGTTGACGTAATTTGGAAGATATTGATGTTCGTGTGATATCATGAATTGGGGTTCACCATTTTGGCCCAATTGGGGCTCGATTTATCTGTTTTAATTTGAAACCCGGCAGACTTTTCGATAATCGATTCGTTAGCCGGTACGGCCCCTGTTTTATAAATAAGAAAAACTAAACTTCCGATAATAATGAAATATAATATTTTAGTTATAAAAATGATTTCGTTCTAGTTATGTCTGATCACTTGCCCCGCGTTCCAAATCACGCCAACAGCGCTGTTAGCGTATAATCCATTAAATTAGGTAGGTACACAAATACCCTATTTGTGTAATATTTTGTGACTTTTTAATTTGGTCGGATTCGCGCTCACAGCGCTGTGAGCGTGATTCGGAACGCGGCCTTGGAAGATGAATGTCATAATTGGAAGTCTTGGAACGTTGTTTTTTGGAGGGTACAAATTGATCTAAGTATTCCAAAAATATATTACTTATCTGCTTTTTTTGTTTGCAGGAAAAGCTGTATAGTGTTATTGAATCAAATACAAAATCATCAGGCAAAGTTGCTCAAAAAAGAAATAAAGGCAATAGTATAAGATTCCAACTACTACCTCTCAGAGAAAATTCTACTAGATCAGATAATGATGGAGAGCAAAATCAAATAGAAAGTAACAAACAGCCACTGTGACTAGCAACTATTATAATTGGTATTTTGGTTGTAAAATATGCGATCTTCAGAAAATATCTTGAAAAAGATAACAGTAAAGAAGATAAAGAGACAACCAAACAAAAATACCTCAAGAACACGTTTTTGTTTAAATATTATACAAATAGGGAGAAATAACCAAATATTGCAGAAACCATTGTAATAATATTTCGATGGCTTAAACTTATTCAATGTAAGTAAATGTAAAATTTTATTGTAAATAAGTATTATATTTAAGGCATTTGAAAAAAAAACAAGTTATAGAAATAAATGAATGTTTAATAGAGCACACTTTTTCTATATTCAGTCACATTTCCATACAAATACAACATGCTACACAAACATACAATTTTACATGGCAAGGAAACACTTTAAACTAGTTATGGTGGCTAGGTACTAAAATTATAAATAACTTTTATTTTTATCAGTTGGAATTATCACAGATGCTTCAGAGATCTTTAAATCTTAAATGGTAGATGATTTATTACAAAAGTGCTAGTGCATAAATTAAGCAGTCACTGATTGGTATATAATATAATAATTATTATTACGAAAGTACTTTTTTATTAGAATGATGATATGAAAAATTGGTAGAATGTCTCTGCTTTTGGATTTTTGAATCCTGGCGTTGTTTACTAAAGGTATGGTGTCAGGAACAATTTATCTCCAAATTCACAAAAAATATGAATTGTATATAATGATATTGATTGTATTGTAGCCATGTCATTACTTTCAGTAGGTTATGAGAGAATTCCAGTTAGATAAGTATCTTTAGAGTCGGTATTTAGGCACACAGCAAATTCTACTTGGTCTATTAAGCATCTACACAGTTTTCTAATATCCCCACTTCTATGAGTGGTTGCATTGCACCAGTCTACGTTGTCTTCATTCTATGATATTGTATCAACTAGGCGAAGTTAGCTCAAACGATAGTATGATAAGCTAATGGCACTACAAGTACTTAAATATTACATTACATAATGATATTTTACAC
The DNA here is from genome assembly GCA_928269145.1 of Agriphila tristella. Classification (NCBI taxonomy): domain Eukaryota; kingdom Metazoa; phylum Arthropoda; class Insecta; order Lepidoptera; family Crambidae; genus Agriphila; species Agriphila tristella. Next base: position 14,296,159 of record OV743433.1, read on the forward strand.
TTATCAGTAACTAAAATGTATTTCGTTATAGATGACAGTAGAAAATATGCTTGTATAGTTTGGAAAAGAAAATTAAATCATCCTCCGTTACCTACTTCTTCTAGATTTTTTACTTAATATATTTTTGGACACAACTTGACAATATTAGCTCCCATATGATTTATAAAGCAGTAAATATTGTAAAGTTTCAAAGCAAATAAAATGTATACACCTGTTACAAAATCCACAAGTATAACATATTCAAATAAAGTACAATATATTCAAATAAAATGTAAATATTTTAAAGTTTCAAATCCACAAGTTGTAAGTATGATTTGAACGGCAAAATGGCAGTACTATTTAATCAGCTTCCCCCTACTACATAAAATATTATATACCTACCTAAACAAATAATATTCTGTACTTGTATCGTTTTGCTTTCATACCGTTTGAGATTGCGGATTGCCTGCTTAATTCCATAGACATGGCTAAATTAGACTACCTACTATTATCTAACTTTAAACTGACTAAAAATCCCAAGTAGATTTTAGAACTCATTTGTTTACTTATATCTCTTATTTACTTTGATATTTTAAATTGACTAACAATTCTCTGGAATAATACATACGCTATTAGATATTAAATCAATGAACACAGAGTTATCGCCTTCAATGTTTAGACGTTGTAAGTGGGTTCCCGTAGGAACCACGAATAACCTGACCCCCCTTGTAAACGAGACGGTTTTCCACCGGGTCTAGGCACGGTTTTAAACCGTGTCTTCGTCCGGTCGTCAGATATGGGATGGGACACTATGGAGGTTGTTAACGATACCGACGCAAGCGACAGTTGCCCAAATGCGGGTAGAAACCGGCTCGCTAACAAGGGGCCCATGGGCGTAGCGAGGTACGGGCAGGGAGGGGCAGCTGACACCCCGTAGAAGAGCGGTCGTTCGCAGGTAAACTGTAATTCTGACAAGCTTCATAGTTTGCAACGCTTCTTAATAAGACCTAAGAAACTAACAGGCTAACATAACAATTCTGTCCTGGCTACGCCCTTGAGGGGCCTGAGTCTGTCTTTGGTTCAGCAATTCTATTCCATCTAACTATTCTCGCAAGCCAGTGGAACCAAGTTCACAGACTCACAGGCGTTGCTCAAATGTAATCCCTTGACATTAACTGGCAATTTGTACAGTTTTCAGTCACCGAAGGCTATGTATAGATGACGTACGCGTAGCGGTCCTGCTCGACGGGCGGCAGGTCGGTGTTAAGGGTTCTGCCCCAGGTCAGCAGGGGCGACACGGTGCCCACCACGGGCGCAGCGCGCGCTGCATTTTTTATGAGGTCCTAAAACAAACCAAAGGGTAAATTAGTTTTTCCTCTTAAGGCCGCATTTATGACTAAGTGCGCAGGGTAAAATATCCTAAGAATAAGTTTTTAAGTTTTAAACTCTCCGAAAATAAAAGAATTTAGATTATTATCATTACTTCAAGGATGATGACCCTTTTTGTAAGAAACTTTTAAGGGTAGGTAGTATTTAATCGGGTAACAATAAATTCCGATTTTGGGTATCAAAAATACTGAATATAGCGTACTGAAATACTAAGTGGGCGACGGACTGAGGACGACTACAAATGTTACAAATAGGTGACTTTAAAATACAAATTGAGTAACTAGTTATTCAGAAAAGGCGACCAAATTAATTACTATTTGGGCGCCAACCTTAAGGCACACAAAAAATATAAAATTTGGCATTTATTTTATTTAAAAAAGGTGACTATATATTATCCTAATTCTCGATTAGGATAATATATAGCATGTTGGGCAGCATTAAATCAGTTATAATAAGTTACCAACTTGGTATAATAGTTGCCCACTGAGTATTGTTGTAACTAATTTTGAATTTTCACTGCTAACTTAAATTATTTATTTCCCACAGGTAGTCGCCCGTTTTACGTATTTTTTGTAGTCCACAGTTTGTCACCCGTTAGTCATTTTGTCGCCCAAAAAATAAACCGCTGCCAGGTTTAGTATTTTAGTATCCCATTAACAGCGCCTTTAATTATTTCCAGTCACCCAATTAATTAATTCCCATCTTTTAATTGAGTAGGTAACTTAGGTACACTACTTTGCAACAAAAAATTAATTGTTTTAACAATAGGTAAAGTCAACACAAAATAAGAAGCCCGTTTTGACAGTTAATGTGTTCAAAGTAAAATGTTACTTATGCTAAAGGAATAAAGCTCAAGAAAAATACTGTTCCGCCATTTTAGTGAAAACTGTATTTCTTTGGGGTAGACAATATTTTTCTTTGAACACGTTATCTGTCAAAACGGGCTTCTTATTTTGTGTTGACTTTAGGTATCTAGAATTACGGAATATATTGCGTTTTAGCCAACATGCGTGCATGCAGTCCTGTCGTGACCTATCTTTTATGTACTTGGTTCCATAGTCCCGTGTGCTCAATAAAAAATACGGCGTTTGGTGATCGAGAGATATCCTTTGGTAGGGTGAAACTTCTGAATCCTTAGATCATTTTAAGAAGGGGAGCCATCTTGGAATTTTGTATGGGAAGGAGATATAATACAATCTTTTTTTTGTATGGAAATTTAATTTTTTTTTCAACACCCATCGTGTGGTAGTTATATCGAATGGAAGGAATTTTTGAGCTGATTCCAAATAGATACAATATTATTACATTGCAGCTACTGGTTTAAAAAAAATCGGAAAAACATTTTCCAAACATACAAAGTTTGGGCTCTTGCAGGAAGAAAACCGGTGGAAAAGTCCAGTGGGTGGACGGGACGGGACGGAATTATTTCTTTGTATTGCACTCCGAAGAAGCTTTGTGGTACTTTTTATCTCTTAAACAATATTTTCTAGCCTGTCGTTTAGTCTAATGGAGTTTTATTGCGAAAAGTGGCAACTTTTAGCAATAAAAACGACAAGCTGGAAAATATTGTTTAAGTGATAAATTTTATGAAAAAAAAAATTTAAAACACGTTTTTAAAACGCACCAAACATAATAAAAATCAGACTAAAAACATTAAATTAAAACAGACTAGCAAAAACAGATCCTAAAAAGTATAAAATAAACTCAAAAGATTTTTTTCAAAAAAAATTATTTTCTGCTTTTTAGTTAACGAACTAAAGCTAAAAAAATATACCATCGCCTATCGGAACACTTGTCAAGACGATTCAAACAAGCTGAAACTCAATGGGGTTACATGGTTTTAAATAAATAAATAAATATAAATAAATATTTGACAACATCACATACATTGCTCCAATCCCAAAGTAAGTAGCTATAGCACTTGTGTTATGGAAATCAGAAACAACGGTGGTATGACACACACCCAGACCTGAGACAATATTGAAAAGTTCATCTTCTACATTGACCCAGCCGGGGATCGAACCCGGGACCTCAAGAGATGGTGACGCCTTGAAAACCGGCGTGCGAACCACTCGACCACGGAGGTTTTATTACAGAGTTCCAGTGGTCTTCTTCCAGCTCCATTATCAGACCCTGGAGACTATTTCCCAACAAAGTACTCTTCAAGACGATTCAAACGAGCCCAAACTCGATGAGGTTGCATGGTTTTATTACAGAGTTCCAGTTGCCTTCTTTCGGCCCCATCACCAGACCCTGAACACTATTTCCCAACAAAGTACTCGTCAAGACGATTCAAATGACCCCAAACTCGATGGGGTGGCGTGGTTTTATTAAAGAGTTATCTGTGACCTTCTTCCGGTTCAGGCTCCATCATCAGACCCTGGAAACTATTTCACAACAAAGTACTCGTCAAGACGATTCAAACGAGCTCAAACTCGATGAGGTTGCATGGTTACAATATTGAGTTCCTATGGCATGGCCTTCCAGCTTCATCATCAGGCCCTGGACTTCGTCTCCCATTAGAATACTCGTTAAGACGATTCTAACGAGCCCAAACACGATGGGGTTGTATGGTCTAATCATAGAGTTCCTGTGTCCTTCTTCCGGATCCATCATCAGATCAGCTCAATGACACCATAATATTGCATTGCTTTCATGTTCTGACCTATGTTAAAAGTTTCAAATCTCTAGCTCATCGGGAAGCTAGTATAAAATCGTTCCCAAACGTTGCGGACAAACAAACATACAAACAAACGAGAAAGCAACCTAAAAAAAACGTGTTAAAAAGTACCACAAAGCTTCTTCGGAGTGCACTACTATGCGCGCCAAATAAGAATAGTACTGTCAAACGGCATCTTGATCTTTTTTCCTTTTCTTGCACATGCGACACCCCTAAAGTGGAAGTGAAACGCAAACAAAAATGGCCGTTTTGACAGTCCTATTCTTATTTGGCTCGCATAGTACAAAGAAATAATTCACAATTACGTCTTTATTTAGGCACAATTTTTTTTTCCATTCGCGACGCTAGTGTGCACGCTCTTAAATATTATGACTACTATTGAGTAACCTAATTTATTTTTGGATTTTCGTTCAAAATAAGTACTTATGTATTATTTGAGACGCTAGATAGGTAGGTACACTAAGAAAATTCGCCGGACAAAACACAATAATTCGTGTCAATTACACAAGAATTCGTGTCAATTGTAGACAAAAAGTGCAACTACACTGATAAAAAAATCTTGACTGCGCTAGACAAGACACGACGCGCTATAATGTTGCTGCGGGTAGGAAGAGTGGAGAAGGTGGGGAGTCACTTTACAAGCAAAAACAAGCCTTCAGTTATTTTTTGGTAGTTTCAATACGGCCCGTTGATTACGTAAGGCTGTTGCTAACAATTCTCGATTGAAAGCGCGGTTACATTGCTGCTTTAAGTAAGGTAGTTGTCACATTGGTTCTTACTAAAGCAGCAATGTAACTGCGATTTCAGTCAGAGTTGATTGCAACAGAATTACAAAATCACCCCCCCAGTAAAGGGTTAGCTGAGCCTCCTCCTGATGCACATGCTACCGACCCCTAAGGGATCCGTGGACCACACTTTAAAAAACCGTGGGACCTAATCCTAGTGAATAAAGTTGTAATACCAACGTTCCTTATTTTGAAAAGAGATCTGCCTCCCTAGCGTAACCACTGAAACACGATACTTATACACACAGAACAAAGAAAAATTTTTTCCCCCCAGTAGAAGTCGCATGTGGGCGGCACCCGTGTTACATCATATCTGCGAAGCTCCGCACATCTTTGAATTTGGCTCCGTCAGACGTATGAACGAACGCCAAACAAAAACATCTTCAAAAATAATATAAACATGCCGAGTTGCATTATACAAAAGAGCAAAATCGATATCCACATATATCATTTAGCAAACGGGTGCATAAAATATCAGAGGCGAGCTAAATTTAAATAATTTTGATTTTAATTAAAAATTAAACTGATATTTTTCTTTTAAAATTCAAAACAATAAATATCCACTGTTATGCGGTATACACTTAAGATCCATATTCCAACGCACAATTTGACATATTCTTGAAGTTTCATAAACACAAATATAGAATGGCGGAAATGTCACTGAATAGGGGAGACCGAGAAATCGCACCGCACCGCACCGAGGGGGTAAATCGCACTATTAAAATTAGCTTGCGCCATCTAGCGCCTGAGTAGCAGCATTATAAATATACGTATTAATTTGGTACCAAGTTGCTATGGTAATACGACTGAATCTAAATAAATAAACTTTGTGATTTATGGGTTTCTGGATATTACACATTTTTACTTTTTACCCAATTACGTGTTCACAAAGTGTGTGTGCGTAGCATGTAACAATTAAGTGGGGGGCTTGGCTTCGATGTGTAATGTGTTTGTTTGGTTACACTGGTTTTCATACTAAATACTACTCTCATCTACATCATACTACTTCTATCTACTTCTATGTTCTGTGCTTATACATATATCGCGTGATACTTATAGCATTTTATCGACACATCGTCGTTGACATCGTCAAAAACCATTGTCTTTTGACAGTTAAAACGTGATAAATCGCTATTATCAATTATCATGTCGTGTTTCGGTGGTCTTGCTAGGGGGCCTGTGTGAGAAGATAATGATATTTTAATTAGTGTTAGGTGGTATGGTTAATTTAGTAACATGCAAAGCGTTAAATGAGGATTAGTACACGTCGTTAGCTTGTTCTCTTTTACTTCGAAAAATAAAATATAAAAAAAAGAAACATAATTTAAGTATTACTTAGGCTGTACTTTAAAAAGTTCGTAAATAATTTAACCTGATGGATTTTGTGGACGCGACAACTGTTTAAGCACTAAAATATCTGACATTTATTTTATTTGTATATGACTGATAATAATTTAATTATGTAAGAACATTGTTCATAGACACAAAAATTACGTTCAATCAAGTTTTGTGCACTAGGTACTGCTGCGGTCACATTATTAAAGACACCAGTCGATTTTCATACAAACGAGGTAACTTTGAAGCTTTGGTTTTCCGCCAAGGGTTGACTTAGCTGTGATCTGATGATGGTCATCCAGGGACTGAATGGAAGAGATTCAGATCGCCATACACACCCAGCTGATCTGATCAGCATTCTAAGAGATAAGGATCACAGTTTTCAGATTTAAGACTTCCTTACATTTAAAATGTAAGGAAGGCTACTTCACGATTTTTTTTAAACATTTCCTTATACTTAGATCAGTTGGTTGCGTATAGCGATATGAATCTCCTCCATTCACTGCCTGGATATCCATCATCAGGCACAAGGGCGTAGCCAGCATTGTATATGAAGGGGGGCGGACAAAAAAAAAATTAGGTATATTATTTTGATCGTTGTTTTGTTGGATTTCACAAGCCAGCCTTTAAGTCTGTTAGTTTCTTAGGTCTTGTAAGAAGCGTCGCAAGCTATGAAGCTCGTCAGAGTTACAGTTCACTAGCGAACAACCGCTCTTCTAAGGGGGGGCAGCTGCCCCCCCTTGCCCGTACCTCGCTACGCCCATGTCATCAAATCACAGCTAGGTCAATCCTTGGCGGAGAACCAAGGCTTCAAAGTTACCTCGTTTGTATGAAAATCGACTGGTGTCTTTATGTGACTACCACTGTAGGTATATAGAGAAGAGAACAAGTAAACGACGGAGGGACACACCATGTTACCCATGAGAGAGGCTCGCCGCCGGCCCGAGCGCCGCTGGCGCGGGCACCGGCAGCGGCGCCTCCTCGCGCGCCCGTACCCGCGTGCCCGCGCGCGCCCCACCTCGCGCCGCGCCTCGCCCGCCGCCGCGTAGCCCGGCTGCCCGACCGCCGCGGGCGCTGCGCTGCCGCCCGCCTCCGCCGAGCGGTCCGCGATCATATGCGCCTCCAGTACGTCTAACGGCGACTCGGAACTGAAATTGAAACATGAAATTAAAAACATTCGGTAGAGTAATTTTTTATGGGAAATTTGTACAACGCCATCTATCACCCTAAAGCGAAATGAGAAATCCTCTATCATAGCATAGTAGAATCAAATATGTAGGCCAATTCGAGCCTCGAGCGAGCGAGCGTTTTTTTCTCGATGTTCGACTACGACGAAAGACTACGAAGTACTACTCTTTAATCGAAAAAGTGAGTAGAGATACTTCCTTAGACTATAATTAGGCCTTCAGTGAGAGGAGCCATTATTCGAACGATTTAAATTAGGTAGGGCGTCGTAGGCCCATTTATCCTACTAATATTATAAATGTGAAAGTTTGTGGGTTTGGATGTTTAGATGTTTGGATGTTTGTTCCTCAATCACGCAAAAACTACTTAACGGATTTGGTTGAAATTTGCCACACAGATAGTAGATAGCCTGGATTAAAACATAGGATACTTTTTATCCCGATATTCTCACGGGAACGGGAACCACGCGGGTGAAACCGCGGGCGGCCGCTAGTGAGTAATAAATCAGAAGCATTAAAAATAAAGAATGCCTTATCCTCCCCTTTCTTACGCCATGTAGGATTCAGGAACAAAACAAAGTACAGTGTACAGTATGCGCAAAATAACTTGGCGGTTCCGAACTTCGTGCGGAACGCTCTGCAGTAGACAGGCTTGCGCGGGGACGGGGCGCGAGCTAGGGTTGCCAGATGGTCGGGATTCGCCTGGATTCTCCCGGAATTTCAAGTGGTCTCCCGACTCCCGACAAACCTAAAGGTTTCCCGGAAAAACAGCTGTTCCTAAAGTTCTCTAGTATACAATAATTATCACGTAAGAAACCACAGATTACAAGATAAGTGAATGAAACTAACAAAAAATCGCGCTGCGTGGCCGTTTTTTTTTCAATAGACAGGCAAGATCACAACTTGCAAGATTATTAAATGAAACTAACTAAAAATCGCGCTGCGCGGCTGGTTTTTTGCTATATACAGGCATTTAAATTACATTTTTAATTTTAAATATTTATTTCTCCCGACAACAACTGCAAAATCCCGACATTTTCAAATTTTCTCCAGCTATTTTGGACTTCCGATTTGGCAAACCTAGCGCGGGCGGAAGCACTCGGAACTATGGAACTCGACATGGACCCTGCGCGAAATATCATGTGCAGTTAACTTCCGAGCCGCCAAGTTATTTTGCGCATACTGTACCTATTTTATAAAATTTACTTACTATGCGCTGACCGAGCAGTATTTACTGAGCTGCTCCCAAGTGCAGCCGATGGTGCAGCACTCGTCTGCTATGCCCAACTGCCTTTTCCGTCTCGCCAATGCTCCATGTTCCACCACTAAAACAGAAAATAACACTTTAATCTGCAACACCATTTGCACAACAATCAAAAATACTGCGGAGAAAATAATATCTAACTTACTACTTACCTACCCACCTTAAAGCTATAATAATAATTAAACTACGTTATAATTTATAGTACAAAGTACGGAGTTTTTACTTGAATTCATTTATACGTCTCATCGTCAATTCTAGATAAAACACGAGTGCTCTAAAAAAACGTGTGGGTAGTAGGTACTTGACTATAAGTACATAAATAATTTAATGTTTTTATCTAACCCAAATAATCTAAACCGAATATTTCGTAAAATCTAAAAATAAAACTTGGTTGGTAGACAAATTGGGACCCCTATTTAATAACATGACCATTTGGCAATTGTCATGACAATTTGGTTTACATTGCGAGGTAGCTATGAGTAGTTTGTTACATTTTCTAATTGTTGATGCAATGAATATGAAATTGTAATAAAATAGGGCCCTGGATTAACATATAGGTTACTATTTATCCTGGTCAAAAGTCTCCTAGGCCCTAGGGAACGGTTTGTATTTTATTTTATTTATGCCGAAACGGAAGATTCTTTAACAGCGGCTTAGTGTGGTCGCCAAAACATAATAAAAACGTAGTAGATAGGTAACTAAGTAATAGGCTCGTCTGAGGTAATAGGTAGGTAACTAGGTGCCTTATGTTACCTAATGATTTAGAAAGTCACCAATGAGGATGTTCTACGACGAGTCAGACAGAGACGAAAACTTTTGCAGACCGTCAAACAGAGAAAAGTTGTATAGGTAAGAGGGGAGGTCGAAAATTCTTCCTTAACTCTTATCAAATAATTTATGGATACCGTCGAAAAAAAATGTTTTGCATTTCTGGTCGAATTAATAAGAACTGCTGTCTTCACCCGTCACCACTGGAAAATTACTTCTCTCGAAGCTCTTTTTTATTTTTATTTACCAAGCAAGAGTCCCCATAAATGAAATACATATTTTCCAATAAAGTCTGAAGTTTTCCTCGGTTGCTAAGACATTAATGACAACGCGAAACTCGAATTGCAAACCCCTATTGGTTTTTTTATTGATTTTTATCTCAGTTTATAATTACCTAATTTTTATTAAACTTTGTTATTATACTCCTAATGAGTGTCACAAATTAGTTTACGTTAATAAAAAAAGTGACCCTTTCTCCACCATACCCTTCGTTTCGCGAACTTTTGAGGTTGCCCTCTTCATCTCTTCATCACTGGAAAATTTCTTCTGTTTAAACGCTTTTTTTTGCCAGGACAATAGAGTCCCCATAAACAGAAAATAATCGGAGGAGTTTTCCTCGATTGGTAAGGCATGTAATGACAGCGCGAAACTTGATTTTACCCATGATAAAAAAAATCTTTCCGGATTCGCTTGTTTATTGATCTGTATCTCAGTGAATAATGACCCGATTTTTATAAAACTTTGTATACTCTCAATAAGTGTCACAACTAGTGCAAGTAAAAAAATCATCCTTTCGCCCCCCAACCGGAATTGTTCGGAAAAGTTCGCGGAGATTCCGCGAACTTTTTGACCTCCCCTCGTACCTATCGTAATATCTGGGCCACGTGCTTAGGCACCACGAGTCGACAAACATTCGAGCAACGTCACTTTCGCAACAGAATCACAGAATATATAATAGTATTAACGTAACAGAATGTCATTTTCGCAACTGTACCTTGATTACGTAAAGCTGTTGCTAACAATTCTCGATTGAAATCGATTGAAAGCGCAGTTGCATTGCTGCTTTAGTTAAGATAGTTGTCACATTGGTTCTTACTAAAGCAGCGATGTAATTGCGATTTCTGTCAGAGTTGATTGCAACAAAGTTACGTAATTACCCCCCTGGTCACTTTCGCAGAATGTCATTCAATTTTTTTTTCTTTTTTCTCTCAAAATTGTGAGTTTTAGAAAAAAATGAGAATGAGATTCTGCGAAAGTGAAGTTTTGCGAAAGTGACCAGAGGGCCTAGTGCGAGTTGATGTTTTCACATTTCAGTATCGAAAACTATCGGATATGCTGCTCATAGTCAATGCGAGTGAAAGAGAGAAAACTATAGTTTTCGATAGCGAAAAGTGAAAACATCAACTCGCACTAGGCCCTTAGTTGCGAAAATGACATTCTGCGAAAATGACCAAATTTTTCGCGATGACCATTTGCGAAAATGACGATCTGGGTCAAAACCCTGAAAACCCTGGATATTATGTTTGCTTGACCGTATTGTTAGGAACTCTTATCAGATTGTTATTTGTTATATCATTACTAATATGTTTTAGTTTGTTTTTTACGCTTTCACGTTTTAACTACCGAACCGATCATCATGAAATTTTACATACACGTTATCAGGGGTAACAGAGAAGGACATGGGGTACCTTTCATCCCGAAAAAAAGTATTGTTCCCGATGGGATAGCAAAAGAACTTTCCACGCAGACGAAGTTGCGGGCGGTCGCTAGTGCCTAATAAAGGTTATGATTCATTAAGGTAAAAATATTGGTTTGACTCTTGATAATGTTAAACAGTAATGTTGTTGTAATCACTCATAGGTCGTAGCGACCTTTTCAGTTGAACGATAGACCGATAAATGATAATAATATCTATGTAGTTGCTTTGCGGATGTTCAATCTATAAGATATGATGATCAAACCAAACTAAAAGATCATTAAAAGTAATTAAATGATAAAATTAGGAACCCTAGCCTAAGGGGGCTATGCTAGGGCATATTATGACCACAGAAATAATATTATACAACGTGCTACATAATAACTCCTAATGCCGAATAGGGTAGATAGGGACCATCAAACTGAACAACTTTTACAATGGGACCAACTCTGAAATCGCGAAAAAAAATCAGCTGTTTCAGACATTTTGATATTTTCGTTATTTTAATTTTTGTATGAGACAGCAGCTTTTTTTTCGCGATTTCAAAGTTGATCCCATTCGGCATTAGGTATTATTTTGTAACACCTTAGGTACCTACATATCGCGTGATATACTTACTTATCTCTAGCGTTTTATCAACACTCAACTGTCAAAATCCATTGTCTTTTGACAGTTACTAGGGGGGCTAGTAATGTATTCAAAAAGTAGGTCTATAAAATAACATAGTGTTAGATACGTATACCTACGTACGTGTTTGCTAAGTATACGAATACGAATAAGGAAAATAAGTGAAGTTTTATTTTAATGCAATAGTTATTAATACTTGGGTTATTTATGTCATCATTAGAACCGTAATAAATAAGGTTCGGGAAATGTCTACCTATCAAAGGTTAGTTTACATGATTCACTTGATGACTGCAATTACATAGTAACATTATATCCGCTAATGACGTTACGTAAGTACGTGACCGATGTTTTGCCGGACTAACTCTACCTTCGTAAATATTTTATGTAACACGAGTTGTCTCAGATTCAGTATTGGTGTAAGTATGGGATCTCAGATAATAAAAGAGAAATTTCAGTACATACCTACCTACCTACTTAATAATGACTCGATTCCAATTCAAAAAGATTTATTTTTCATGAATTTTCCGTCATTTTCCAGAAAAAATAGTGACAAGAAGGGTAACTACTTAGCTTACAACATTATTTAGTTTCGAGTACCTATTTGGAGTAAGGTTTTTTGATTATTGAACCGTGTTAAGTATCTAAAAGTTAATATAAATACATAGTTTGTATTCACCTGCACTGTAGGCACGTCCCAAGCGGGACTATTTTACCTATCCCTGGTAGACTTTGCTCACGATCTCCCCGAGCTAGCCACCGCCGCCGCAGAACTTGAGCGCGGAGGAGTACGCATCCGTCAATGCGCGTCTGCCAATCAGGCAGGATCGCCAACTGGTGCGTTTATTAGAAGTGAATCTATGTAGCTTATGCTCACCTGTAGGTACGTCCCAAGCGGGACTATTGTACGCGTGGCAGACTTTGCTCATGATCTCCCCGAGCTGGCGGCCGCAGAACTTGAGCGCGGAGGAGCGCGCGTCCGTACGCGTCTGCCACAGCAACGCGGCGGCCAGGATTGCTAGCTGGTATGTTTTTACCACCACCATTTTCCTGCGAATAAATTATAGTACACTATATTAACCACTGTTATATTTCAAAGTGTGTACTGTGTAACTTACTTTAAGGCGCAAAAATATTTACGAAAGCGCGTTATAATGTAGGTTCTGCATACGTGACAGAACCTACATTAAAACGCAGTGCTGTGCATCATACATTTTTCCTGTCCCGTTCCGTCCGTGTTCTCGTCAGGTAGGTATATATATTTTGTAAGTATATGCAACGATGCGCGATGTCAAGTAATCGTCCCGTTCCGTTCGGCACGTGAAAAAAACCTGTAATAACCTTATTTTGGTTTGTGATTTTTATTTAAACGGTTCGACAACTTTTTAGTTTTTAGAGGGTAGAGTCCGATCCACTGAGTCCGATATTGATATTTTCCCACTGATCGAAAGAAATAATGAGCTTTTAAATAGGTAAGTATTTCAAACTTAGAAGAATATATAATTTCATGTGCCTGAAACAGGTTTTGTTTGTTGGTAAATATTGCAATAAATTAATGTCTGCATCATGTACCGTAATTAATAGACTTATCGAGATTTCACTAGGTAGTATAAGAATAACGACAATTGGGATGTTGACTAATGAATAAAATAACGAAATACTAATAAAACTCGTAAACATATTAAACTTTTAAAGTAGCTTGTATACCTGTTGGTTTTATTTATTTGTTTTATGACCCTTCAAAGTTGGATGGACAAGTCCATTTAAAAAATATAAAATAAATGATACCTTTAATTAGTTCGTAAAATGTATAGCAAATTTGTCTAAGAAACCATTTTGATAAACACAATATTTAATATAGCTGCCGAACAAATTTCCTACGCGTTGCATACAAACTACTGAGGCGTGACGTCATAATTCAGTAGCCGTTAGTATGGAGCGTTTTTGGGCGAGTCCCTTTGTGTGCATTTCACACTGTGATATCTCGGGCAGTTTTCGAGCTAGCGAAATAATTATTTTACCAAAGTTTCTTTTTTTGAGAGGTAATTTATGTAATATAAAATAAAAAAAGTTGTCAACATCCCAATTGTAGCACTATTCACGACAATTACTGCGGCGACTATGTAAAACCAATAGCAAAATTGGAATGCCCTGCAAAGAAATAACGTAAAGGTGCATACTCACAATCAGTGGAGTCTGTCGACAACATTTTAATGATTACGATTACGATGATAGTGAACGTGTATCCAGTTACGTATTTTAATCTTTTTTTTTATATAGAAAATGCAAAGTTTTTACAACTAAGTACTTAATGTCCGAGATACTTTCACTGTAATAGAAATTATTTCCGAGTTCTTGGTGTAACGCTAACCGGGTAGTGTTCGTAACTTGAGAAGTCTTCGCTTTTATACCAAAGGGTAAGTGAAACCTGACACCGCTGCCGCCCTTGCTTGTGTTCGCATCCCTTAAACGTAAATATACGTTTTTCATTTCCTGAATGCATCGTTTTAGGAGGAATTTGATCGGTAATGCAATTTGATTAGCTTTGACGAAAGATTTCGGATTTCTTGAGTTGAAAATAAGCATTTTTTACCTTTTCATTTACTCTATAGATACTTACTATAATCCATACTGATAATGTGAAAGTGACGTTGTCTGTTTGTTTGTTTTAATATTTTTTCATCTTCACGCTTAAACATTTTTGATTGATTTTAGTATGGAGATAGATTGGACCTTGGGGAAGGATATAGACGATTATTTATTCCCGAAATTTCCACGGGAAACGAAATTGCCAGTGGAAAAAAAAAGAGTGGCCAGCCATTTAGTTGTTGAATATTTTCTAATTACCTACATTTAAGTACTTAAAGAGAATATTATCAGTATTTTTATGAATCGTTCGTCAGTCCAAACTTGAGACTTCATGTTTGTATTTTATTCATAAATGGCTTTCTGAATGAAGATGACTTCACCTTCCTTGTTCATAAAAATGCAAATCAGCTTCTTCCTTTCGTTAAGTGCCATTCCAAGAATAGTGTAGGGTGGGTGCTAAATCACTCGTTTTGTTAACATCACGCTGATGACTGTTCAGATATCACTACGGAGGTCATAAGTTAATTTTTTTTAATGCACATTCGCCTTCACCTCACCTGATGTTAAGTGACGATAACACCGAAAGTGGAAGCGCACTACGCCCGGAATCCTCATCAGACAGACTGATGAACTTCCATTAAAAGTAAAGGCTTTACTCCTGTGATTATAATTTATACTCAGTGCCTACTAATGCGTAAGTTACAATTTTAAAGGTATTTAGACCACGGCCAAACTGGCCTAGGTACCTACCTACCTACTAACGTAACGCTAATCTCGCCGTGGCAGGTTCTAGCGAGAATAGGGATGTTGACTTATGAATAAAATAACGAAATACTAATAAAAATCGTAAACATATCAAACTTTTGGAGTTTTATGACCCTTCAAAGTTGGGTGGACAAGTCTATTTAAAAAGTATAAAATTTGTTAAAATAAATAATACAAGTTAGTACGTAAAATTTATAGCAAATTTGTCAAAGAAACCATTTTGATAAACACAATATTTAATATAGCTGCCGAACAAATTTCCTACGCGTTGCATACAACGTAGGAAGGCGTGACGTCATGACTTGGTACTTGGTAGCCGTTAGTATGGAGCGTTTTCGGGTGAGTCCAATTTTGTGCATTTCAAACTGTGATATCTCGGGCAGTTTTCATGCTAGCGAAATAATTCTTATACAAAAGTTTCTTTTTGAGGGGTAATTTATGTAACATAAAATAAAAAATAGTCAATTGACATGCCTATTACTATAGAAGGCACTTTAAAGCCGCCAATGGAAAAAAAACATAGTTCATAAATAAGGACGAAATTGTGAATTATCTCTCTGTAGTGCTCTCCGGAGAAGCTTTTAGGTAAGTACCTACTTAAGTACTTTTTATCGCTTAAACAATATTTTCTAGCCTGTCGTTTAGTTTTACGGAATTTTATTGCGAAATTGGCCACTTTTATTATTTATTCTATATTTTCTTCATGTTAACGAACCTACCGACCGAAGCTAAGTAAACAAAAGCATTTCTTTTACCGATTTACTTATAAGTAGGTAGGTACTTAAATGCTTTTGACAATGAAAAATAGTAGAGATAAGTACCTATGCCTACCTATATTAAAAAAAGTATTAAGTTATTAGTACTTAAGTTATTACATTTTTTTATTCAGTACTTACCTAAGTAGCAAGTTGAGTTACTAAGTAATTTCCAATTTTATATGGCTCACGCGACTATGATAATATATAAACAAAAGCTCCATATTCGATTACCTATTATAGAAAAATCTAGTAAGATTCTGTTCATAGAAACGACGAACCACAGTTGCAAAAAGATATCTCGTGAGACAAACTCGTAAGCATGTGATCCATCTTTAGAGATCATATTCGGTGTCCGGAGTATCAACAAGGCAGAGTTATAAAACCGATGCGACTTGTATCGAGGTTAGGGTTACCAGATCTAATAATGAGATTTCCTGACTTTTTCCCTGACTTTTCATAAAATTTCCTGATATTTTGTACACCTAATTCAAAATTCTTTTCTTGCTATACTGTTTCCTCGGTTCGAAATAACAAATTGTCACGGCCATACTTAAACGTAATATTAGACAATAATACTAAAATTCTAGGCTTACTAGATACAGGTTCAGCTGTGTCAATTATTGGTAATGGTGCACACGAGAATTTGGCAGATTCTAACTTACAAATTCAAGCGTGTGATGAACTTCAATTCACTGCTGCTGGTGGTCAGGTTTTAAAACCTAAAGGAATGATCCAATTGAGAGTCACCTTTAAGGACCAAACTAGTTTCATTAAGTTTTATATAGTTCCAGATATTAAAGACTCTTTTATACTCGGTATGGACTTCTGGAGAACGTTTAACATCTTCCCTAACCATTTAGAAGCGGTCGAGTTAGTTATTGAATCAAACTACCTTTCTAATTTGGTAATTAACAATGAACCTGAACACATCTGCCCTTACAATCATCTAAGTGAAACCCAGAGGCGAACAGCTGACGACATTATCGCACAGTTTAGGGAAATTTCTTATGAAGAACGTGGGTTAGGTAGAACTTCTCTAATAACTCATGCTATTGATACTGGGGATGCTGCCCCCATACGTCAAAGATATTACAGGATGTCCCCTGAAAAGCAACGTGTTTTGGTGGAACAACTGGATGAGATGCTTCGGGAAGACGTCGTTGAGCCATGCGAAAGCCCTTGGTCATCCCCTGTATTATTAACACCCAAAAAAAATGGCGAGCTACGGTTTTGTCTCGATAGTCGGAAACTAAACGCTATCACTAAGAAGGATGCGTATAGTTTACCATACATAGCCGACATATTAGACAACCTTCGCGATGCCAAATACCTTTCAAGTATAGACCTTTCAAAGAGCTTTTGGCAAGTGTTAATAAAGGAGGAGGACCGCTGTAAAACTGCTTTTTACATTCCGGGTCGTGGTACGTATCAATTCAAGTCTATGCCCTTCGGTCTGACAAACGCACCAGCTACCCAACAGAGATTGGTCGATACTCTCTTCTATGGCCCGGAATTTGAGAATCTCGTGTTCGTCTTTGTCGACGACATTATTATTATTTCCCCTACTTATGAAAAACATATATATCTTTTAAACCGCGTCCTAGAAAAACTTAAAGCCGCTAATCTCACTATTAATTTTCACAAAAGTCAGTTTTTTAGAGAAAAACTGAATTATCTCGGTTATGTTGTAGACTCTAAAGGACTACAAGCCGATCCTGCAAAAGTCGAGGCGGTTCTCAACTATCCAACTCCAACTAATCGAAAAGAAGTAAGGAGATTTCTAGGTATGGCTTCATGGTACCGCAGGTTTATTCCAAACTTTAGCTCCATTGCGGCACCTCTTAATAAACTAACATCCCAAAAGAAAAACGCTCCTCCTTTCTCTTGGTCTTCGGAGACAGATACATCTTTTAAAATACTAAAAGAAGCTTTAGTAACTATCTGCCCCTGTTCTTGCTTGCCCCGACTTTTCTAAGCCGTTTGAAGTTCATACTGACGCGAGTGATTTTGGCATAGGTGCAGTACTCACTCAAACTTCAAACGGTGATCAAAAGGTCATAGCTTATATGAGCAAATCCCTCAGCGATCAAGAAAAGAAATACGGTGCAACTGAACGAGAAGCCTTAGCTGTACTGACTGCTGTTGAACACTGGAGATGTTACCTTGACAATGGAAAAAAATTCATTGTTTATACTGACCACGTTTCCCTAAAATGGTTTTTGAATTTAAATAACGCTACCGGTCGTTTGTCTCGCTGGGGTGTCCGATTATCAGCCTACAATTTAGAAATAAGACATCTTCGTGGTTCTGATAATGTTGTGCCAGATGGTCTATCTCGCTCACTTCCAGTCACCGCTATTGATTCGTGCTCAACCAACAATGCGTCTTTTCAGTCTAAGGATGATTGGTATTTAAATATTTACGAGGGCTGTCTAAAAGTACCTTCTTCATTTCCCAATTACAAGCTGAAAAATAATAAATTATACCGTTATAGAAAAAGCCTCAATCCCTTGACGAGAGAATTTGAATGGAAGGAAGTAGTGCCTTCTGAACTAAGGAAAAATGTTTTATCAGAAAACCACTCAGAACCTACTTCTGGTCATTTCGGAACCTTCAAAACTTACAAACGCCTTTGCCTCAGATATTTCTGGCCAGGGATGTATCGCGATGTAAGCAAATTCGTCGCAGACTGTGATACATGTGCCTCATACAAATTTCCTAACCACACTACACTGGGTACTATGGGCCGACCAAAAAAATGTTTCCGTCCATTTGAAATGATCAGTTTGGATTTAATAGGACCCCTACCTGTCAGTAGGAAACAAAATACATTTATCTTTGTTATTACATGTTGTTTTTCAAAATTCTGTTTGTTGTTCCCTATAAAACGTGCTACATCTGAAATAATAAGCCGATTACTTGAAGAGAATGTATTCCTTGTACATGGTATTCCCAGTACTGTTTTTATGGATAACGGCAAGCAATTCACTAGCAATATAATAAATAATTTACTTCACCGTTATAAGATACCTAATATTTGTTATACACCCAAATACACACCACAAATTAACACCGTAGAGAGGTATAACAAAACTATAATGGTCGCTGTTGCCTCATTTGTTGAAAATGACCATCGTACATGGGATAGTAATTTAACAAAAATTCAATTCGCTTTAAACAGCTCAGTTAACGAAGTAACCGGTTTTACACCTGCTTTTCTTGTTTATGGCCGTGAATTAGTTAACTGTGGCTCACATTACCTCGATCCAGACTTAGCGGATGAAGTAATATTTTCACCACGTGATGAGTACGCTGAAAATCTCGGAGTCTTGCATAATACCTTCGATAAAGTTCAATCAGCCTTGTTAAAAGCACATTCTAGAAATTGCACTAACTACAACCTACGACGTAAAGAAATGGAATTTGGAGTGGGTGATGTTGTCTGGAAGCGAACTTACTACCAAAGTGATAAAGACAACCGTTTCGCAAAAAAACTCGCTCCGAAATTCCTCAAATGCCGTGTTATAGAAAAAAAGTCACCTCTTGTATATGTTCTTGAAGATTGTAACGGTAATAATCTAGGAACTTGGCACATTAAAGATCTAAAACTAAAACATTATAAAACATAGTATAAAAAATCTAATTCTAAAAATCTATTTCAAAAATTCAATAATCTCAAACATTATTACTTATAACCGTGATACCCGTCATACTTTGAGTTACGATAGCGGATTTTACCTAGGAAAAATCCTATCCTAAAAGGGGGGGTATGTAACACCTGAACCTAAATTCTTTCATATTAAATAAATGAATAAAAATATTTAATTAAATTTATATTACATATGTAGTACAATACCTATTTATAACTAATATACAAACATAAATAATATGACATTACGTTGAATCGCTATGTAGCCTTCTAGACATTTTGGATTTTACCTACACTGCCCTACAGAAAGTTGCGTTCACTCGGATTTAGCATTACTGCCTGCAACATTCCATGCGTCTGCTATTGTTCTTGCGGTGACCTCATTTTCCCTCGCCGCTGCTATCGGCGAACGCTTGCCGGCCCGCGCCCCGCAGACCGATTTTTACCGCTTTGGAAGACAGTCATTTTCTTTCTCGCGAGTGCTACATAATTACACTCGAATCTAATTCTACCTAATAAACTTAATTATTGTGTAGTGATAAAACCCCATACTGGGTAAGTTTTGTAAGATTATTTTACGTAGTATAGTTTTATGTAGATGCCTACCTTCCATTTCCAATAATTTCGAAATCCACTTTTATAACGCTTTAATACTTAATTTAACTATTTGTCAGATGGATTTCGACATTATAAAAGAATTGTGTGAGTTTTGTTAATTACTGCTGAAGGTTATTACGTAGAAATATTGTTTTAAATTAGTTTTATTTTGATAGTGAAACCGTTGTGCTAATTTCCAACTTTTAAATAATTCTTGTAGTTTGATTATTTATTACTTGTTTATTTTTGCCTCGATTGCCTCGCCTTGATCGCTGCTTAGTGCAACATACTATACCTGAGCTTAGCATGTAGCAATAATGCTGCGATTAAGGTGTTGCTATCAGGCTGGTGAATCAGACATTCCATAAAATGGCTGGTTTGACGTTCCAGGGTTCCAAGCACTACCTTGGACAAACCATTGCTGGCCGTGGTATTCTGCTGGAAGCGGTTCTACCCCGTGTCCACTACCTTGCCACTTCGGATGCCAATAGGACATCACTTCGCCTCGTCCATCGCTGCTGCAAGCCAGGATAGTAACGTTGTCATTGTCGGGACCTGATTCAGTGTGTGTAACCTAGACCCACGCTCTGCCACTATTTACTACAATATAATTTAAGTACTATTGTATAACTGCCGTTTTAATTCTACCTCCTATTAGATTACGCCACAACATCTACATTCTTCATTTAGTTGCTGACTTTTCAGAAAATTTCCTGATATTTTGTACACCTACATCTAAATTCTTCATTTATTTTTTTTCTCACTAAAATGATAAACAAATTATGTGTTTTCATTAAGTAAGTACTTACACTTTTTGGGATTGCAAAACCCTATGATAGAGTCCACGGGCGTAGCCAGAATTCTGTATCGGGGGGGGTTTTAAGAAAATAAAACTACAACAATGTAAATGAAATGACATTTATATTATGATTAAATGAACCCATGGGCATTAGAGGACCGCTCGGAGAAATAAATATTTAAAATTAAAAATGTAACTTAAATGCTTGTATACAGTAAAAAAACGGCCGGGCAGCGCGATTTTTAGTCAGTTTCATCCACTAATCTTGTAAGTTATGATCTTGCCTGTCTATTGAAAAAAAACGGCCGCGCAGCGCGATTTTTATTCAGTTTCATCCACTAATCTTGTAAGTTGTGATCTTGCCTGTCTGTAAAAAAAACGGCCGCGCAGCGCGATTTTTATTCAGTTTCATCCACTAATCTTGTAAGTTGTGATCTTGCCTGTCTGTAAAAAAAACGGCCGCGCAGCGCGATTTTTATTCAGTCTCATCCACTAATCTTGTAAGTTGTGATCTTGCCTGTCTGTAAAAAAAACGGCCGCGCAGCGCGATTTTTAGTTAGTTTCATCCACTAATCTTGTAAGTTGTGATCTTGCCTGTCTATTGAAAAAAAAACGACCATGCAGCGCGATTTTTAGTTAGTTTCACCCGTTTCACCCGTTTCATCCATTAATCTTGTACTCTTGCCTGTCTATAGTAGAATAAAACGGTCGCGATTTTTAAAATTCATCCGCTAATCTTGTAATCTGTAGTTTCTTACGCAAAAATTAATGTTTTCTAGAGAACTTTCGGAACAGCAGTTCTTCCGGGAGATTTTTAGATTTTTCGGGAGTCGGGAGACCACTTGGAATTCCGGGAGAATCCAGGCAAATCCCGACCATCTGGCAACCGTAGGTAGCAGTGGAAACGGGTATGGTTGCCAAAATTTGGAGCAGGATGTATAAATATTTGGATATGCTTAAGTAAAATGACAGGAATTAAACGCATGCAAACTACGATAGGTATTTTCCCATCTACCTTTTTTCCCGACTTTATTTTTATTTTAATGTTATAGATCAATAAATAGATGATGCCTATTGTATATTTCGGGGGGGGTTTGAACCCCCAAAACCCCCCCCCCTGGCTACGCCCGTGATAGAGTCTATTCGGAAAGAGAACCGACTTGGGATTTGTGCTTGATTACCGTTTATGAAATGTTGACGGCACTGTTACGTTTTATGGCGACTGAAATAAGTTGATAAATATGAAGTCAAGATAGTCGCATTATATAACTTATAACAGTGTAGTCAACATGACAAAAACGGTGATCAAGCGCAAATCCCAAGTCGGTTCTCTTTCCGAACAGACTTTAACTACAGTTTTTTCCTGTTTTCCTGACAAACGCCTAAAATTTCTGGCATGTCAGGAAAATTCCTGTCCTCTGGTAACCCTAATCGAGGTAGTTGCTGTGAATCGGTCACACGCAGGCCGCGTGCGCTTGCGCCGCCGTGGCACCAACGTCAGTAACGTCACACATTAGCCAACAACACTCAGTATACCATGTTGTGATTTAAATTTGAGGCTCCACAGAATGTTTCCATAATAACCCGTTTTTTATGGAAAACTGCGAAGTGACAACACTAGACGCAAATAGACTGTTGTTTTCGATAATCAACCCCATTAATGGGCAAAAGCAAAAACACAATTTAGGTCTAGGGTCACGAAAAGACAAAAAAATCCGGGTTGTAAGAATGTAGGTACTCTATCTACCATATTCGGCTTAGGGGTTTTTAGAACGTGTTTTTTTATATCCCATAACTCTAAGCTATTGGTGAGACCATCCATGAGGAGCTCGATGGCGCAGTGGTTATCGCCTGGCCCAGCGATTGCGGAGGTTAAGCAAGTTTCGCAAGGATCGGTCATGGGATGGGTGACCAAAAATTTATTATCTCGAGCTTCGCCGTGCTTCCGAAGGCACGTTAAGCCGTTGGTCCCGGTGCATTTGCTGTCGTTAACACCCACCAATCCGCATTGGGCCCGCGTGGTGGGTTATGGACCATCCTCCATATCCACCCATGAGGAAGGCCTGTGCCCCAGCAGTGGGGACATCGAAAAATGGCTGATGGTCAACCTCAGAGTTATGGGATATCAAAAAATACAGGTTGTATGGGTACCTACTTATAAAAAGCGTCAAGTTGCTGTAAGCCTACTTATACGTATCGAAGACATATTCTAAGTTTTGTTACTGAGACCAATGTTATTAAATTTGTTCTGGTCTCGTCACCGGGTGTCGCGCCGCTCTGCGCGCTCGGTGCTCGTGCACTCGATTGGATAATTACGTGAATCTCTGAGTGTACTGCAGCCTTGCTACGGCTTTGCTAGATTGTACACAGCTCTGTTTATGACCCAAGTGAACAGTTGGGATGTTGCTAGCATTTTGCAGTTCTCCGTCATACATAGTAAGTAGAACGTCTTATGTTAAAGTACCTACGAGTATTTTTGACAACACCATAAGAATTGCGCCGTGATAACAGACTGTGAATTCTTATTAAACTTAAGGGTGTATACGCGCATCACGTTCCATTTTTAAATTTTCAATACAAATGATCAAAACAACTCAGCGCGAGCCGTAATGAGGGCGAACTTTGAAAATTCCTATTAAATTATTAAATAGATATAAGTAAGTAAATACAAAATACGCAATACAATATACAAATACGTCCTTATTCCTAAGAAATATAAAAAATGATTTTAGAATCTGTAAGTACCAGTAAAAAACATGTCGAAGTGTACCGATTTGAGCATTTTTTAATATTTTATTTCTCAATGATTTTTTTTTTATTTTCTCTCTATAGGGCGCTCCTTGACAATACAAACAATAAGTGAAAAAATAAATATAAGTCGTATTCTTATTTGTTACAGCTGAAAAGTTTGTGAAAAATACCTCTGACAAGCAAATTTGAAATTCCACTTGAACATATTGTCTTCGTTTTAAAATACCTGTTAATTTACTATGTTTTTCTCTCTATACGGCACTAATTTAAGAATTTTGCTTCTTCAAACTAAAGTGTAGGTAGGTACATCAATCAGTAATGCTTTCATTCTTTAGATAATTCTTTGGAAAAACGTTAATTTCTTTGAAATGCGGAGTCTTAATTCTTTTTTGTTGGAGACCCCCCGAGAAGATTTCATCTCCCGTTTCGTACTGCAAATAAACTAAAAACATTGCTGAGATTCGATTCCATTCCTGATTCTATAACATTAAGTTCACCTTGACAAGCGGCCGTAATAAAATTACACGATTTTATCGCGCCGCAGGATACTTGTAGCCGCATTTCGCAGAATCAGAATGCACTTAAGTATTAGATTTCTAGATTTATCCTTTAAAGTAAAAACCTTCTTAAAAGTAGGTTTATTTATGTGTTCTTAGTCCATTACAATTGGTTCTTATGAAACGAATTTATTGGGTTTAGTTAGAAATTCTATCAATTCAGGTCAAAAAAACATAACCCTCTTGCAGTCCGGTAAAAAGCCCTAGCAAAATTATTAGTTTTTTTTATTACTTTCTCAAAGGCGAGAATATCCGTTCCTAATTAACATATCTAACAATTGATATTAATTACCAATTATGATGATTACCAAGTTAGCCTAGTTTTGGCAAGGCCAAAAAGCTGCAGATGATCCAGCGATTCATGACTGATGATGGGGCAGACGAAGGTAACGAAAGATAAATAAAGTTGCATGAAGGTCAAGAATGCCGTCGACTCTCCCAATTGTTGGGTGGCCGCGGTCACTGATCCAGACTTTGTATCGCGATTCACCTCACAATGGTTCCTAACTAACAGTTAATAGGTAGTTTTCGCACGCGACTACGTCCGCGTGGACATTCGAAAAATCCCCAGGTAACTTTTAACCGGGTTTAAAAGTATCTTATACTAGCTTCCGCCCGCGACTTCGTCTGCGTCTATCCCTCGGGAACAGTTCCTTTTTTTCGGGATGAAAGGTACCCTTTGTCCTTCTCTATACCCCTGACAACGTGTGTGTAAATTTTCATGATGATCGTTTTAGTAGGTAAGACGTGAAGGCGTAACAAACAAACAAACGGACTTTCGCATTTGTAATATTAGTAAGGATTAGTTCCCGTTCCTGTTCTCGTTCTCATTCTGTTCTCGTTCCCGTATTATTTTTCCATAAAAAAAATTAACCCCCGTTTCATGGCGCCGTGTTGGACTTTTAAATACCTAAATGCCATTTTCGCAATCAACATCCCATAACCCCATTTACCCCTTAAGGGGAATTTCAGAAATTCACGAAATAAATACACGTTTCATCATTTGTTTATAGAAATACTCCTACAAAGATTCAAGTCTTAGTGTCTATTTTATATATTTTCCATACAAAGTTTGAACCCCATATTATGACCCCTTTAGGGGTTGAATAATGTCTACCACTAAAAATAAATGTCATTTTCGCAATCAACATCCCATTAAACCTCGATAACGACATCCATATCGATTTTGGGCTTTTTGTACCCCATTTACCCCCTAAAGGGTTGAGTTTAGGAAAACCACGAAACACGTGTTAGCTTATTTGTTTTTAGAAGTACTCCTACGAAGTTTCAAGTTCAAATGTCTATTTAATATTGTTTTTTCCATACAAACTTTGTATCCCCATTTCAACCCTTTAGGGGTGGAATTTCCTAAAATCCCAGTGTTTACACTGTATAAAATATCTATGTACAAAATTTCAAGTCCCTAGGTTCAGTGGTTTGGGCTGGGCAATAGTCTGTCAGTCACCCCTTCACTTTTATATAAGAGATTTTTGAATAGCAGGCTATGAACTATGTGTGCCAATTCAAATCCATTCAACTGTTTTTGAATGATTTGAGTAGCAAACATCTAAACATTGTAAACTTCAAAACATTTTTATTTTTTATTTATATGTACATAATTATACTACATATATATAGTACAATATTATAAATATTCCGTTTTGTTTGTTCCCGTTTTCGCCTCGTTTCCGTTCCCGTTCCCGTATTATTATTCCATGGTAAAATTTTGACCTCCATTTTGGGTCCTTTAGGGGATTAGGGGTTGAATCATGTCCACCGTGTTTGATTAAAAAATAAATGCCATTTCCGCTATCAACATCCCACAAAACCTCCATAACGATATCCATATCGATTTTGAGGGTTCCGTACCCAAAGAGTAAAAACGGGACCCTATTACTAAGACTCCGCTGTCCGTTTGTCTGTCTGTCTGTCTGTCACCAGGCTGTATCTCATGAACCGTAATAACTAGACAGTTGAAGTTTTCATAGATGATGTATTTCTATTGCCGCTATAACAACAAATACTAAAAACAGATTAAAATAAATATTAAAGGTGGGCTGCATACAACAAACATGATTTTTTTTTGCGGTTTTTTGGTACGGAACCCTTCGTGCGCGAGTCTGACTCGCACTTGGCCGGTTTTTAGGCTTGTTTTACCCATTTACCCCCTATTGGGGTTGATTTCAGAAATCCACGAAATACACTTGCTTATATGTTTTTAGTTTTTCTTGTCAGTTAAAAAAGTCTGGAACGCGTGGTAGGAAAATATGGACGATTTAAAAGTACCCTTAATAAGTATTGAGTTTATTTGAATAAAGCTATTTTTGACTTTGACTTTAGAAGTAAGTACTACAACGAAGTTTAAAGTCGAAATGTCCATTTAATATTTTTTTTCCATAAGTCAAACTGGGGTTCAATTCAAGTTTGACTTTTTCACATCTTTAAGGGTTGAATTTCAAAATATCCATCCTTTTTCCTTGTATATGTTCCTGAAAAGCTCCAAACTTAGGTAAATTCTAAGATTTTTCAGTAAAACCTAAGGGGTTTCGGGGTTGCTTGCCGTTTATCGAGGGACACACTGTATAGTAAGAATGGAGTTCGTTCTCGGCCAATGATCGGCGTCGGTAATCGCCAATCGTGCAATGACCGATTTCGACCCCAATTTAAAATATGACCTTTCAAAGTTGCTCGAACCAAAACAAACCTATCACCAAACGTTCAACACAATGCGAGTACTCACTATATTCATTGGCGTAGTATTTCAATTGTATTGTGATATGCAATGCGCTCTTACTTTTTATAACCTGTAACAGAATTAGTTAAACCAGATGGTTGATAGGGTCCATCAAACTGAATATCTTTTACTTTGGGACCAACTCTGAAATGGCGAAAAAAAAACAGCTTTTTCATACAAAAATAAATAACAAAAATATCAAAATTTATGAAAATGCCGATTTATTTTCGCGATTTCAGAGTCGGTCCAATAGTAAAATTGTTCAGTTTGATGGTCCCCCTGTTTCTCCCTATTTACCATATTTTGGTTTAGTAATTAATTCTGTTACACGTTGTATAAAATAATTTTATCTTTACATAGTTATCCATGCGTGGTTCTAGTTTTACCACAGAATACTAAATTGTGTGTGCAAAATGCTGTTCGTTGCTATTTAACTCATTAACAGTGCGCGCGCGTTAACTGCAGTCGTAAAAAAGTGGGTGCTCGTTTCTCAGAACTTCCATTAAGAGCTATAACGTAAATTTTTGTAGTGTTTTTCTTTTATTATTAACCTAAATACTTAGTTAAGGTGGCACACTGACTAAAAGTGACGCCGCGACTTCGTCCGTGTGGATATTTAGAAAAAATCCTTAGGGAACCTTTGACCGGGATAAAAAGTATCCTATCCCAAGTAGCACATTGGCTGATCAAGTGTCGAATTATACACCTACATAAGGTTAAAAGTGTGATTAAAGATGTTTAAAGGTTTTCGTAGCTTCTCACAGCTGATATGTTGCATTTAAAAAAGTTATTTATTCAATAATCTGTAAAAGACACTCCAGAAATACTTAATTAAGCTATGGGCTATTTAAGAGTTCATAATACATGTTTTACTACGTTTGCAGCTGAAAAGCGGCGTAAAGAATTTCTTCTATAATGTTTTTTGCTGTTGAATGGTCTAAAATTAATCCTTTCTAACACCAACTGGTTAACAGTACGTCTGAAAGGTATTGTAAAGTTAGAAGCTGTGCATTGATCTTGAAGGCATCTTTTATGACGCTTTTGAACTACATGTGGTGTAATGTTATACCACTGTAAGGTTGTCTGGTTAAGATCATTAAGGAAATACTTTTAACAGCCTGTTGCTGCTGAAATTACGCCTAAGTAGAAAATAATAACTCTTCAAGCTGAAGAAGTGTATGAAATCATATATTTATACAGCCTTATTTGAGAAACTGTTGTAAACCATTTCTCAAGCGCTTTGTAATTCTCAAAGAGTTAGAATGTAATTTGTCTATACTATTAAACAGTTTTTGGCACCCAATTACACCACATTAAAGTTCGTTGCTGTTATTGACTCCATTTAACAGCTTTTCTACCTATCTGTTGCAAAATTTATTATTTTGTTACTAGCTAGTCTTCGAATAAACTACGAATTCAAGGTTTATAAGTATGAATAATTAATAATGGACAAGCCTCGGTCGACAAGAAAACGTAATGGTACCGAATTTACAAGAAAATAAGTAATACATTTTAGACTATACCTAGCTATAAGATTAATGTTAGTTGGAGGATGATTTTCTTTTTGGTAGAGGACCCCTAACTTGCTGCTAGAAATAGTTGTTGAAATACAATATAACTCATAAGTCATTAGAACGGCATTTCCGGAATCCATATATGAACTAAAAGTGTAAATTAACGTCTCTTATACAGAACACGAGCAGTCTATGGCTGATTAATGGTATTTTGTTCAGCAAATAGTGTCACAAGATAATATTTTAACGATTAAAGCTGAGCATCTCGTGGACGCCATAACTAACCTAAAAATAGCTTTTTTTATTATTTTTTAAAACATTCTTAACTGCAAGAATACGCCTTAATTTAAGCTCTTACTTCATAGGTAATTTAAAGAAACCATTTTTATTAAATATCTTATTTAATTTTCCATCATAATAGATTAAAACTTTTGCACTCGTGATTTGTCCACATATTTTCTAAGTTAAAATCTAATTATTCGAAGGGCGCATGAAAATTTTGTAGTTAATTGGTATTAACTTCACGATGTAGTTGCACTCGCATCCTGAACCCATTTGTATAAACAATGTGTTCTAACAAAAAATATATTATCCCAGTAGAAATGGTGGACGATGATGGAAGATTGAATATACTTAACACCATAACTTTTAACAGTCCTTTACATAATTAATTTATTCTAAGATGACTTGCTAAGAACAAAGACGTTAAAAAAGTTTGAATAGGGAGTTGCAAAAGGTTAGAAGCTGTTAAAGAGCTGGTTGGGGGAGTGCTGCACAGAATTAAACTTTTTACAGTGCTTTATTAATGCTCTATTAAAACTTAAATAAGCCTGACCGATGCTTCTCTCCAGCCATTGTAATACCAAAGGCTGTATAATTTGGGGCCCTTTTTAGCTGTTTAAGCGCTTAAACAGCTTTAGTACAGCCAAATTGGTATACCCTTAAACAGCTTTAAGATTCGATGGCAGCATTAATTAAGCACTTATGCAGCATTTGTGTGCTACTTGGGATGTTTTAATCCAGGCTATAAACCAACTGTATGTTAAATTTCATCTAAATCCGTTCAGTCGTTTTTGCGTGATTGACGAACGAACATCCAAACCCACAAACTTTCACATAAATTTATAATGTTAGTAGGAAGTAGGATTCACACACAATTTTAATAAAACTTTACGAGGAAATTTTACGGCCCTGTCTATAGAATGTAACGGTATCATTCCCTCGTAGTCACTGCTAGATAGCACAACGGCTAAAAGTATATTTGCTATTTACTTGACGAATGACTACGAGGGAATGTAGTAGTGATACCTTCTAAAAATACTAGACCACGGGCCCTAAAAATTCCACGTAGGTAAAGTTTTATTTAATTTATTTTCTATTAACAACTTTATTAAATAAAAACATCCGAGGGCGCCACTTTCGGTGGTATTTCACCCTTAGCTACGGGCGACCTTAAGTAAGTTGTTATTTTATCAAAAAGTTTCCATTCGTGGTTGTTTTTGTTCATTGTTTAGCTTGTACTTACACCTACAGTAACTTGTAGGTGTAACCTATGTATTCTGTGGTGTAACTTCATGATTTTTCCTACTTAAAACAATATTAACGAAGTTCCTATTTCACTATGTCGAATGGTAAAAAAAATGCTACTTAGGTACATAAATACTATTTGCCGATAGGAATTTTCCATCCACGAAAAACTAACAGCTTTCATCGGGAAAAATAATTTCACAACTTCCCGCCGACCGCATCACACACATTTAACCTAGACTATTTCTCTACGATTCCCCGTAAATACAAGAAGAGTATTATTATTTAAGTAGTTAAACGTTACGTTACGTGACGATTTAAAGCGGAAGTGAAAATAGTTTAATAAACTTCACTATTTCACACAATTATTAATATTTAAAATAAATAAAATAAATAATAAATGTATTAACGAAAACTTTGAACAGCTTTCCTATAAGGTTACTCTTATATTGGACGGAATGTGTCATTCATGACTCCTTTTTAGTATTTTATAAAAAAAGTATTCTTAAAGATAACATGATAAACCAATCTTGTTCTTCTAAGTTTTAAATCCAGCCAATTAATGAATATGTCTTAATTTTTGTTTATTAATAATAAATAGTATTTATTTTAATGTAGGTATGTAATGCATTTTTTTATTAAATAATAAATAGTATTTATTTTAATGTACCTATGTAATACTTTGAATTTTTTGTCAGTTATTATAAATGGTAGTAAAATTTTATTTACATTTTATTACATAAAAACAAGTTTGAACACTTTGCCTAAAATAAATAATCACAAGCAAAAAATAATTAAGTTAATAGGAACTATGAAATTCAGAATAGTGATTATTAGAAAACGATTTTCATATACCTAAGAGGTAAACAAAAACTGTTTGTCACAAATTAAAGTAAAGAAGTTATTAAATAACTAACTTTAATGAAAATCGTTTTCTGAATCACTGTTCTGAATTTCATAATTGTATAAAAACGTCTTACCTGAATGATGAACTAAGCGCGTTGGCTGTTGTGGAGAACGTAATTTCGCGCCGGCCACAAGCAACGGTGAGCACGTCGCGATAGTTCACATGTGCGTTGCGTACACGCTGTGCGCTGGATGGCCGGCTGGGTCACGCTGTCGGCGACGCGTGCGCACCGCGCGCTTATATCGCTGGGTGGGCGGGAGGAGCGCGCAGCCACGCCCCCCGCGCGCCCCGCCCTGCCAACGCCACCTGAAAGTCCTTAGGGCTCCTTAAACTCAGTCACAAAGAACTCCCAGTTCGTAGGGACCTAGCTGTTATATTTTTTTATACAAGTCTTACAGTCTTAGCAACACAGGTTGAAGCCAAGCCAACACCTAAAATATAAGTCATATTTATTAACAGTTCAAAAGTTTCAAAGATATCTTCCTTGCAAGTTTTTCAGTCTCCTTATCAATTCTTTGACAGTTTACGAATCTTTGCATCTGTATCTGCTAACTATAAGACGGAAAACAGATTTTTATTCACTGAAATAATTGTAATTATAACTAACAAAAATCAGTCGTTTCAAATGAAAAGATATTTTTGAGGAAAATCTTTAAAAAAAAAAAACCCTCTATCAAAAAACCCCGAAAATAAAATCAGAAACTTTAATACTACCTCTAAAAAGCAAAGAATAATAAAAGTTTTCGTTTTTATTTTGACAGGTTTTTAAAGGAGAGTTTTTGAAGAATTTTGAAAATCGGTTCACAATTCGAGGAAATATCGAGGAACATAAAAAAAAATCAGTCGAATCGATAACTTCTTCCTTTTTTTGAAGTCGGTTAAAAAACGAGCTTTGAAACTAACTTTTGCGTTGGGCTTTTGGGCCTTTTTTTAGGTTTTGCCTATAATTTTTTGAAAGTGTGTGCTTCGCAAAGTTACCATAACAAGACTTTGATTCGATTCGATAGGTCCGAAAATACAGAATCTCAATAATAAGCAATTTTTCTCAATTTTCTCACCAAAGAAGATATTTCTGAAAAGTTCGCTCGTCGAGCAGCACGCATTTAGCAGATGTATTCGAAACTGTAAAATTGGTTTTACTAAGAACTACTAGGAATATAAGCAGTTTCTAACCTTACACACCCCAAAAACCATTAGAGTCCACTATTTTGCGACCTAACGCGATTTTTGTCTACGGCGGGCGGCTGAAATCTGAAAATCGTTAAGAATTTTTTTTTCATCATTTCTTATTTACACTATTTTTTTTTTAAATTTGCAAAGGCTTTATATATTTCAGATGATTTCCCCCCTGATTATGTTTTAACCTACATCTAGACATTACTATGTTACGTACCATGAGCACCCCGACTATTGGTGTGGCTCTGCCAAATAATTGCTTTTAGACATTTTGCGTTTTAGACGTTGTGTTCATAAAAGGTGGTACAAAAACAATAATGACAGCGAATCCGAAAGCGATGTCTATAAATTTAATATTATTTAATGTTTGCTATAACGCAATATTTATCTTTTTTTCTCTCTGCACACGCTGTTGATTGATGGAATCTAGTTTTGTTGTTGTTTTTCCTTCGTACTTAGTACTTACCTATTTCATTGCAAGAACTTTAACCAAGTAGGGTTCAGGAGTAAGCTGAGGTTAATTAGTCTGGTAAGTATTTATCTACTTATCGTACACGGATATTTTTATTATATAATATTCTGTAAATTATAACATGTATATGTTTAGAATTTCGTATAAGACTACAAACAATTAGAACAGAATATAAGATAGTTTTAATTAGTAAGGTTATCACAAATTGCTAAGGCCATTTGATTGTCACTTTGCAAAATATTTAGATTAAATAAATACCTACACAAACAAAGAATAAATTGATTAAAACAAAAGGTTAACAATGAGAAACAAAAAAATATGTAATGTTCGCTCCTTTGTATATTAAATTCTTTTAGACAAAAAAAGTTTTTTAGACAAAAAATAGGACAGCGAATAAATTCAATTTTCTTTTAACTAGGTGTCACATAGAGTTTGATGATATTGGCTGCGGGTTGAGAGAATTGTGAAATCGGTTTGATTGTAGGCAAACATAGATTATTTTCATTTGTTTAATTTCCGCGTCACGTATACACGTGCTTTACGTGATGTTACAAAGATTTAAGATGAAATGACGTAACTAAAATAAATTAACATAAATAGGTATGAAATGTGCGTCCGAGTCGTAGGTACTTAGAACTGTATTCTAATAGTTATTAAAATAATGGGTACTTACCAAAAGTTTACCACTGTCCGGTTGTCCGCCTTTTCTCCTCTACAAACCGAGTCTCGTGAAATTTTGTGAGCCGGTTTTATTAATTAATTAATATGAGTTTTTTTTCGATTCAGTTTTTCGCTTTTCAAAATGGCGCAGATATGGGGAAAATCATATTTCAGCAATTTCTAAAAATGATTAAAAATGTACTATCCGCGTCAATTGGTAATGCGCCTGGCGGCCATGATTTTAACCTCAAAAACGAAAAACAATTGTATTTTTTTCATATACCTAGGCCCTTTCTTATTGAAAATAAGAATTCAATAATTAATATACTATATTACCTATTAGAATTTTACTGTTTTTTGTCATTTTTTGTTGCGGATGACGTTGATGTGTATGTTAATTTGACAAGGTTCCAGCGCATTACCAATTGACGGGGATTGTAACAACGTGAGGTTACAACTCTACAGAGCCACTAATGATTTATGTATTTGCAATAAATATGGTTTACGATAAAGTGTATGGAAAATATTAATTACTGCGAAATATAACGTCACAAAAAATTAAAAAAAAATGATTCAGTTCCACACAAAATAACTCCTTCGTTAGCGTTAGTAGCGTTATATAGCCATTAACTACGTATTAGCCCACATTAGGATTTAAATATAATAAAAAGTTAAATGTGTTTATGTAACGTCACGGTCATTCCAAAAATGATCCTAATTAATATGCAGGTAGGTACTTAATCGCAGTTTCATAATATTTTATCAACTAAATTGAGAGAATTTAAGACAGTAGGTACCACAATACTTAAAAGCAGAATATAAGCCCCTTACAAATCGTAAAAAGTAAAGCGATTGAAATTGAAACACAATAAGTTTGACGTCACTCGGTTTTATAAGTTACGCGTGGAAAACCATACCTACGTGTACCAAAATTTATAACAAACAGGAAGGAAATTGAAATATTTGCGTAAGCGTTTGAGCTAACTTCGATAAGTGTAGATCTCAATTCATAGTTTATATGCTCGTGAGTCTCGTGGTTACATTATTACGTTGACTCTCCAAGACCTCAATTAATTCTCGAGTGTAATCATCGTATTGGTTCCAAGTGAATGTCAAGAGTGAGGGACAACTTTGTTTACATCTTGAATCATGCTGCCTGCAGACTCAAGCCGAGAAACTCCGAGAACACCCGAGAAACGTGAATGTGAACAGTTTCTCGTTCTCGCTCTCGCCTGTTCTCCGGTTGTTGTCGGTTTTTTGCCCGCTTCAAAGGGTTTTCTCGGGTGAACGTAAACTTCTCACGTAGAGTGTAGATATCTTCTCGGATGTCTCGAGCGAACCTTCTCGCGTGAGTCTTATGGAGTATAAGAGTTACTTACATTATTTCTCTATGGAAAAATAGAGCGACCTTAGCAGGCTAAATTTATTAGGCTAATCCTGATAATAAAATATAATGATGATAATATCACGTAAAGAGACGAGTGACGATTTTGATTAACTTATATTCCGCTTTTTTCCCGCAGGCTGATTATATATTATGTAAAATTTCGGGGGGTTAAGCCCCCCGCCACGTAAAAGTCTTAAAGAGATCATTAGGTTAGGTTAGTATAGTGACCAAAAACGCGCGAGCCGAGCGAGCGGAGTGAGCGTGCCGCGGGAGCGGCCGGCGAAGCGCCAGTAACGATTTTTTGTAAAATAAACTTCCAATTATATATAGGTTATAGGTCTTTTACTTAAATTTCCTGAAGCCTTGGCTATTTCAATCACTGTATTCCGCACTTTAACGGTGTAGCATTCGTTAATGTGGAGATTAACTAGTTAAAGTGCGCAAATCCTCTACTTTGAGAAAATTTTTGCAATTTAACTGACTCGACCAGTTAGTTTGCAGATTCACTAGTTAATCTGCAGATTAACGGATTCTGTAGGTACTCTAACGGTAACATATACATAAGCTCTATACATAATCTCTATACATAAGCTTTTATTTTATCTGTTCCAAACTTAGGCCCGTATTTATAAACCGCTCTCAACGTTGAGAGCTATCTTGAGATCATACTCGAGATGCTGTTCTAATTAATAGATCATACTTAAGTACAGGTTTAAGTTCGTGGTATCAACTGAGATCACTCATATTAATAAACAAAACTCTGCACTTGAGAATTTGAGATCACTCTTGAGATGATGATTGAGCGCCTGTTCGTCAAGTGCTGGAAAACCGTGACTTGAGAGCGTGCGCGCGCGGGATAGTTATGCAAAAAGAGAGGGATGTCATTTTATTTTGATCTGCTACGTAGTGTTTGTACCTATGTACGTGGATCTACGTGGATAAAACTGTAGATTTTCAAAATCTAATAAAGGAAATTAATCATTATGATGATATTGATTACGATATTACTTACATAAATTAGGAAATGTAATAGTCATAATAACAATTACAATTTCCCGCCAATTTTTTTTCCGTTTATTTATCATGAAACAGCAAAGGCAAAGGCATATTTGCATCATACAGCCACAGAAACAGAATACAAAATCCAAGACTTCAGTCTTCTTGAACTGACGTAGTAAAATAAAGTAATATAAATAAATATACCACTTTAGCCCAGTAAATGAAAAGGTGTAGAGGGAAATGATTGGAACACCATTTTTGACTTTGTAACTTTGTTTGGACCACTTAGGAGGAGAACATATCAAAAGTCCCCGCCCGTAGCCCCTATGCCGGGGCGGAGGGGGGGTTTGAAGGCCCCATTTTTCGGTTTTTCAGATATATCTCGAAAACTATGCATTCCAGTGACATGAGTTCTTTTACAAAATAAAAGCTGATTAAATTTGAGACAAGATTTATAATGAAAAAATTTTCGATATCTTGTATAGTTTTTGAGATATCCGCTCCTGAATATCTGTAATTTAGGAAAAATAATATTTTTTGATTGATGATGATTCGCCCCCATTTCATCCCCATAATAGCTGAAATACTAACAATAACGATATACGTCGAGTTAGATTTGCATCCATATGCCAAAATTATAAATTTAGCTATTTTTACTTCGAAAATGAAGGATTTTCTATACACATCTTCATCCCCCTTTTCACCCCTTCGGGAGTAAAATTTTCAAAAACGCTGGGACACGTGTATATTATTTTTTTATCGTCAGCCTAAACACAAAAAATCCTAGCTTCGAAACTGACGGACTTTCATACAAACTTTGGACCCCCGTTTCACCCTTTAGGGGGTGAGTTTTGAAAAATCCTTTCTTAGTGCATCCCTAGACCTCATTAGGAACCTATGTGCCAAATTTGGAGTCTCTAGACCCAGCGGTTTGGGCTGTGCGTTGATATGTCAGTCACCAATCAGTTTCTTCTTTTATTTATTAAAAGATAAAATTACAGACTTTTAATAGTGAATATCTCGAAAACTATACAAGATATCAAAAAACATGGAGCAAATTTAACCAGCTTTCATTTTGTGAAAAAACTCATGTCGCTGGAATGTATAGTTTTCGAGATATATGTGAAAAATCGAAAAATGGGACCTTCAAAACTCCCCCTCCCCCCCGGCATAGGGGCTACGGGCGGGGACTTTTGATATGTTCTACTCCTAACAGGTCCAAACAAAGTTACGAAGTCAAAAATTGTGTTCCACGCCTTTCCCTCTATACCCTTTTTTGAGCGTTCATTTCCTGAACTACTTGTCTAAAATGATTTGCACTAATGTGCAATATGAGAGTACAATTATAAAATTATTGTTTTTTTTTATTTGAGCTAATTATTCTACACAGCTTAAACGAAACGTTAATCATTCAATCTTAATTCAAAAGTGTCATGTTACTGTATAAAAACCACCGTGAACTTAAGATCCTGCTCTTAAGATTGATCTTAAGAGCTGAGATTGATCTCATTTGATACGCTCTTGACATCTGACTATTAATTAATATCCAACTTAAGATGCTGCTCACATCTTGAGAGCGTATCAGCTGAGACCGCTCTTGAGATCGGTATTGAGAGCGGTTTATAAATACGGGCCTTAGAGCTTAAGGAAGGCTTAAGGTTCTAAAAGCTGTCAAATAATAATAGGTCTTCACCTATGAAATTGCCGTATTGCAGTACAGACTTTTTCAAACAAAAAAAGTTTTGATTGGCTGTGAATTCTAAATTCAAATTAATTTTGTTTTAAAAATATGACATTCTATTTACAAAATCAGTCTTTTGTTTATTGATTAGCGTTGTATTTTCATTACATTTCAACATTTTTCCTCATAATGGATACTTCGAAATTTCGTGTAATTATGGAATATGAGTTCCGTCGTGGCACCAACGCGGAACAAACGACACGTAACATCAACGACGTTTACGGAGAGAACTGTACAAACGAACGTACAACCCGTTATTGGTTTGCTCGGTTCCGTTCTGGGAATTTTGACTTGAAAAATGAACCTCGTGGTCGTCCGGAAACTTTGGTCAACAATGATGAATTAAAGGCGATTGTGGAAGCAGATGAATCGCAATCTACAGCTGAGCTGGCAGCAGCTTTTGATGTTAGCATCAAAACAATATTGGTCCATTTGCGACAGATTGGCAAGATAAAAAAGCTTGATAGATGGGTGCCCCACTGCTACTTCACGATAACGCGCGACCCCATACTGCACAACAGACCGTCTCTAAGCTGCATGAGTTGGGTTTGGAAGCTCTCCCTCATCCGCCATACTCACCAGATCTTGCGCCTACCGACTATTACTTTTTCCAAAATTTGGACAACTTTTTAGCGGGAAAAAAAATCAATTCCCGAGAGGCCTAGGCAGTACAAAACGCCTTTGAAGAGTTTGTTGTCTCCCGTCCAGCTGATTTTTTCAAGAAGGGCATCCATAAACTGCCACAGCGTTGGCAAAGATGCATTGATTGCAGGGGTGATTACTTTGAATAAAAGAAATAAATAAGTTCGAAAAAAAAATACTTTAACTTTTTTCAAACAAAACGGCAATTTCATAGGTAAAGACCTAATATCTATTGTTGTGTCTTTTGGTGTATTGTTTGTTAGTACTTTACTACTCTGTCTCTACTTAAGTATGATATGATTATATTTTGATAAATAAAGGGGAAGATAATAAGTAAGTATCATAATACGATTAAGAATGATCCGGAATTGATGTTTGATGTAAACGTAATTATATAAATACCAATTTTAGTTCAACAACAGCTGTTTAGAGTTCATTACACGATTACAACTATTGAGCGCTGTTTTTAAATATTGTTTATCAAACAAGAGATTTCAACGTCGTCGTAGTTATTTTATTCGATTTAGTTAGTTTTTTTAAATGTTACCATTTTGTAATGAAAATAAATTTTACTGGAACTAGTTACCTATACCTTTATTTTACAAATACCTACCTAACATAAAGCCTCGTATAGGTATACGTGTGGGTATTGAATTTATGTTTTGATTATGAATTAGTTTTAATAATGACAACAAAGACCCTATGTTATTAAAAAAAAGTGTGGTCACGTGAGTAATTTACCGGATTTGGGCCTGTTGTTGAGGTGATTGCCTCCGATAATGTATTTATCTTGACAAACCACGTGTGCAAACAAACAATGTAATTACCTCTTTATTATGAACAGATAAGAAGTTTGCTAAATAAGTAAATGTTATTCTTTGTAACGTAGTTACTAACTTACTAATAATGTGTATTTACTAGTGGCTCTGTGAGCTGCAGACCTCCCTTTAATATCTCCGCCTATTTGAACAATTTTGGAAAACTCAATCAACAACAGACCTAGCTTTAATAGGTATAGGTATCACCGCTTATTTGAAAAATTTGGAAAAACCAATAAAAAATAAAAAATATCCATATTATTTTAAATTTCCATGTTTATTGACGTTATTAGGAAGAACGTTCTTCCGTGATCATGGCGCATGCAACTGCGCCGAAATATCGGAGTCTCAAAAATAAACAGGTACCTACATTGTAAATCCCGACATAGTTTATTCTAAAAAATATCTAGTTTAATTATCGAACCTGTTCACAAAATTCCCAAGCTGAAATAGAGACACTTATCGTACTCGCTCGGTCAAGACGGTCAACTACATCTACATTTAAACTTAAATTAGCTAACTTTACCTATATTACCCAAAATAGACATAAGGTTGATTACCTAGGTCAACTAACCCTGAAATAAATAGTCTACCATGCCAGCCCCAAACCACATATTAATTTACAAGCACTATTTATAAACTACACAATCAGAGTGTCAAATTTCATCCAAATCCGTTCAGCCGTTTTTCCGTGATTAGGTAACATCCAAACATCTAAACAAACATCAATAACATTTATTTATTTTAATATTAGTAGGGTACAGAGAGAAGAGAGAGACGCCCCTCACCATTTCATGAGCATTAGGTAATTCCTTTAAGTAAATTATCTTACGTTTCATTTCCTAATCCTATTGCATGAGTACGCTACATTAATAGGTTTCGGAAGAAGGTAGGTACAGTGCGAGGCACGTATCTTGAAATTTTTTCGACAGAGTGGGGATAAGTTCGCGCATGTGCTCTTGTGAGCGACCAATAGCGCGCGCCCCTCTCCCGCCGCCCGCGCCCCTCACCGCTACGCATACCCAAAATACGCGTTTCGCGCAATCCCCACCCGATTTCAAGATACGTGCCGTGCCTCGCACTGTATGCTACGTAAACATGCAGTCTGAGTAATGTGATCAAAATATATAATTATATCTCATACGACGGCTAGGGACGGAATATCCCGTAAGGGTACACTGACAGTGCCCGAGCGATCGCCAGACGTGCAAGGAGTCACTGACTCCCAGGCTATAAATAACAGATTCTTTGCAATAATTTGTAGAGCTCAATATGGAAAAGTCAATTAAACAACAGATGGTGTCTCCATACTAATGAAATGAATATAAATTACTGTGTAAGTGTGTCACTTGTCGTGGAGTATAGTTTTACCATTGAAAATGGTTATCAGATGCAAATCGCCTGAGACGTATTTTTGGCCATATCTCCGAGGATTTTGGGAGAATCGAAATAAAAATAGTACCAAAAGTTGAGGAATTCATTGAGACACGTGTGAAAGTTTGAATTTTGAAAATCTACTTGTAACTTTTTTTAGAATTTTGCGAAATTCCAAAAATTCCGGGTTTTTTGGGGGCTGTTTGTTTACTAAATTGTAAATATTTTGGAAAAAAAACCGACTTAAGAAAAAAATGAAAAAAAGAATCCTAGGGATTTAGTTTAGCTATCAAATGGCGAAATAATTTTGAAAATCGGTTAATAATTGTGACCTGTAGGTGGTCCCTTTAGATTTGGAATTGTAGAAAAACGGCTGTTTCCGTACATAAAAAGTGATGTAGCTTCTATGATTATTGACCGATCGTCATGGTAATAGTGTTAAAAGATGCAGAAGCGGATGAGAAGTGCATTCGTTGGAATTTTGAAAATTGGTTAATATTATTTCGGCCGCGTCGAGGCAGTCAACGGGCGCTTTTGTGACACGAGGCGGAGCCGAGTGTCACAATCGTAAAAATAAATAGGTACTACTTAACTTAAACTTAACGGTAACTTTAAAAATATAATAGGACTTTGCATTTGATTTGATTTTGGTTTTTCGTAAATTATTGTGTTCATTTTCAATGCTCCGATTCTTGCGGGGACTGTAAAATCTGTGAATTTTTTACATTCTCTTTGGAGCGACCTAAGGAATGCATGCTGTCTCCAGAATTAATATTATACTTACTTAGTAATCGCTTAATAACAGCCGCTTGACGCAAGGATGAACAAGTTGTTGTGATTGTAATAAATTTAATTGGTACCCACTACCCAATGAGTTTACTTTTTTATACTTACTCAAATATCATGCAGACCTACTCGTAAATGAAGGTTATGCTGCACACCTCATAAGCATCAAAGGCGAGGCTAGTTCACGATCTGACGAAAAGATTGATGATTGAGCTTTCAGTTCGAAGAAATGACGATACATCATTGTAGAATTCTACAGAATTATACAATTTTATTACACAAAATTTACTGTAGATTGAAAAAGAAACAAAAGCGACACAATAACCGAACAGAATATTGATAAATGGCTTGGTAACTATTAAAAAATCCTAAAATTACCATAAAAATAAACTTCTGATTTCGTAATTTCCAACGGCAATGATATCAATTTTTATAGGTACTTAGATACATTTTTTTAATGTTCTAACACAATAATGGGGTAGATTTTTAATAAAAGATTCAGTATTCCAAAAATCAATAAAAATATACTAACATCGTCTAATTTTTGGCGAAGCGACAATAAAGATGCAATAATAAACCATAATGTAAAGTTAGTAAGAGAGTAGATTTCGTGAACTGTCTTAAAATTATGTTCAAATGTTTGTAATGGTTGCAACTTATAAACTCAGTTTAAATAATCAGTTAAAGTCAGATTAAAACATAATGTAACTAATTAGTAAT
The DNA here is from genome assembly GCA_928269145.1 of Agriphila tristella. Classification (NCBI taxonomy): domain Eukaryota; kingdom Metazoa; phylum Arthropoda; class Insecta; order Lepidoptera; family Crambidae; genus Agriphila; species Agriphila tristella. Next base: position 14,337,785 of record OV743433.1, read on the forward strand.
TACCAACCCTTTAAAAAATTATTACCAGCATTTAGCATCTACCTAATTAATACTTTCTAAGGTAATCTTTTGAACTTAATCAGTAATCAGAACTAATAATGTACCTAGTTATAGTAATTAAATAGTATTATTACTATTATTTTGGTCTATCTATGTCTTTAGATAGCAATAAGGTCAATCCAAACCAAAACAAGATAATTAAAACACTTAAACAATTTGTTTTGTTAAAGAATTTCCTAAAACAAGTCAAAACAACCTTACACTACCTCTTTCGTAATTTAGTTTGATGATGTAAGTATAAAAACTGAAAAAATAAATAAATAGTAGATTGTATTACAAGGGAGCAAAATAATATTGGGCGCTATTTTGAATAAGAATTTTAGAACTTTAGATCTACTCTATTCTGCTCTAGAATCCTTCACTGCTCTTTGGATTCAATATACGTCGTCCGAGGTGAAAATAATTTTGCGGCCGAGTTCTACTTACACTCTACTTTTAATCCCCATCTATGAGAAAAAGAAATAGAGACGCTTCTAGATACAATACAACTAATGAATGTATTTATCAAAAATTGTATTACCTATATTATATAATGCTGTCGATTCGTCGAGTCGATTTAGCATTGAGTATGTACGTAAGCTCCAAATCGAAGAAGATTGCTTAGGCTTATTCTTGAAAATAGCCCAAAAATACAGCTTTTGCAGTTTTACAAACGACGAAATTGTTGAAGGTTTTCAAATATTTTTCCCGGAATTTAGTGGGTAGGATTTTGTAAAAACATTTGTTGCATTCGCTATTCGCTATACTAAGCAATATTATAATAGTAGTTTATGAAACTGGCGCATAATGAGGGGTATTAAAACATGAGTGTGTTTAATAGTATCACACGAGTGTTTTAATACCTAGTTATATGTGCAGTTTCATACTCTACTTTATCTACTCTCATACAATTTGTGATTGAACCGATTAAACCTACAAAACTTCTACAAAATAAAATATCAATGATAAAAAGAGTAAGTTTGTAGTTTATCGGTAGGTCCACACTACTTACCTAGGTTAAGTAAGACGTTTTTCCGTCGCCGCATCTAAAATATTGGGTGGAGTAAAATTTTCACTCACTACTATGATATTTTTAAACAAAAGCTTAACAAAAGTAAAAATTAAAATCTAAAAATGGCACGTAATCAATTAGAAAAATAAATAATGAGATGAGTGTAGGTATTCCAGAAGACTAATCGCTACGATAAGTCATCGATCACCAATCACCATAGAGTACATTCTAATCATGGAAAGTATGTGGAAATATCATTGTTTCTTTTTAATATGACGGCACTGCCTTTTTCTTGGATTTGCCCTGTATCGTAATGAGAAAAAAGGTTATTTTATAATATTGCTTAGTATAGCGAAGCTATGTTATAAAATAACTTTTTAATTTTTTTTCGGTATTGCGTGTATAAAGTATGTCAATATAAATTCGATTTGAAATTCGTAATTCGAATTTTACGATATAAGAGTAGATAAAATAACTTTTTTTTCTCATTACGATACAGGGCAAATCCAAGAAGAAGGCAGTGCCGTGATATAAAAAAAACAACGATATTTCCACATACTTTCCATGATTAAAATGTACTCTATGGTGATCGATGACTTATCGTAGCGATTAGTCTTCTGGAATGCACTCATCTCCTTTTCGCGCCATTTATAGATATTAATTTTTACTTTTGCTTAAAAATGCCATAGTGTTGAGTGTACTCCACCCGATATTTTAGATGCGGCGACGGAAAAACGTCTTACACTTAACCTAGGTAAGTAGTGCGGACCTACCGAGAAACTACAAACTTACTCTTTTTAGCATTGATATTTCATTTTGTAGAAGTTTTGTAGGTTCAATCGGTTCAATCACAAATTGTATGAGAGTAAAGTAGTGTATGAAACTGTACATAACTAGGTATTATGCATCAGTTTCATAAACTACTATTTCGCGACAGTAACTTTTTCATACAATATTTTCGTGCAATCTCTTTGGTCAAGGAGCACTATGAAACGGACGTAGTTTTGCAAACAAGAACCAACCCTCATTTTAGGTGAAATTGAGTTACATATTTTAATAAACTCCCTACTACGTTTTCTACGTCCTTAAAAAACTCCCAGACCGATATTCGATGTTACAACAAAAAAAAAGAAGGCTGCTTAGGGTACCAACACTGGATAGAGTCACTTTAGAAAAACTAAATGGATCCATGTCGCATGGTACCTATAAGTCTTCAGCAGTTTAATTACGCAAAACGGAACCAAGCCACATGGTTCTATAAAAAATTAATTTACATTGTTTTTGTCTTTTTTATCTGCTAAAGGGAACCATTGTGATACTTGGTTCTGTTTAGCATATTTAATAAAGTAGCTTTTAAAATAACCATGAGGCTTAGTCCTACCTTAGATTACTACTTACTGTAACATTAGTCGAAGTTTGACAGAGTAGAAAAATACTTAGTAACCCACAATAACCTACCAAAACATACCGCTTTTGCAATTTTCTACTCTATCACATTCATTTTAACAGTATATGTATGTTCTTAATACAAATAATAATTAAAAACATGTTTAATTTGATTTTCGTTTGACAAAGCTTTATAGAAATCTTTATTTTTAGAAATTTTCTATACAATAATAACCTACCAAAACCTACCACGAATGCAATTTTCATAAATAGCAACACAAAACGAATTATTCCACTTTGCCCCACCATGGCGCCCCATTAGTGGGCAAAGTGGAAATGCCTTAAAATGTAAAAAGTGGAATCGGCAGTTTCTACAGCTAAAAATGTAGTGAATTCTGCCATTTCTGCCCCATTAGGGTTGGCACCATAGACCGACGGACAGACATACAAACAGACAGTTTATGATTTAATCATTATTATATAGTTTTCAGATTTTTCCTTGTATTTGTAGTATGAGATGACATTACTTGCCAAATTTTATAGCTATAGGTCAACGGGAAGTATCCGCTGAATTTTGATTCCCTTGAGAGTGTCAAAATATGCTTTTTTTGCGGCATAAACGGCCGTATCTTTTTTTATGTAAACCTTTAAAAAAAATTTTTTTAGAGTTTCAAGGGACTATAGTTTTGATTTCAACTCGATATGCCTTCTCGATATAAAGGGATTAGACTGACCGACGGTCAGACATACAGACAGTTTATGATTTAATAACAAATTTAAAGTTTTCAGATTTTTTCCTGTATTTACTACAGTATAAGACGATATTATTTGCTAAATTTCATAGTTCTAGGTCAACGGGAAGTACCCTCTTAATTTTGATTCACTTCAGAGTGTCAAAATATGCTTTTTTGCGGCATAAACGGCCGTATCTTTTTTCATGTTAACTTAGTAGCTAGTTTTTTTTACAGCTTCAATGGACTGTAGGTTTAAGTATATGGTTTAAATTTTAACTCGATACCTCCACGCGTTCCTGAGATAAAAGGTCTTGACAGACAGACAGGCAGACAGATGGACAACAAAGTGATCCTATAAGGTTTCCGTTTTTTCCTTTTGAGGTACAGAACCATAAAAAAACATTTTTCAATAAGGAACCATCAGGTTTTTTATCTAAAATAAATACAAAACAAAAGAACAATCTGAATTTGCTTGCTTTGATAATATTGTGATCAATATTAAATTTTAATTCCGTAAGTTGATATGACAAATAACCTGCATATTTTTTTGGACACACTTTTAAAACAAAAGTTTAATTATCTCGAAAGTAACTTTTTGTGGGTTGGTTCTAGTTTGCAAAACTACGTCCGATGTCATAATGTTCGAAATTCAAATCTCATTACTGCCCCGTGTAAAAATCTCTTGGAGAAAAAACTTACCTACTTTGCTCGCACTTATACTTAGGCGAATCATTCAGCGTTTTTCGAATAGATGGGATGAAAAATAGGTTTATAAAATTCAATTCGTCAACTAAAGGTTTTCATAGATAGAATATTAGATTAAATTGGATAGTAACAAAGTATCATTAAGGGCCGACCCTCCAAAGCAAATCGGGTCACAGTAATTGTCTAACATTGTTTCGTTATCTTCCGCTGTCCATTTCGCAATTTAATTAGTGGTGATAAGCTTGAAAGCTGTCAGGCGCGGATGCGCCGGCGCCTCGAGACGTTTGGGGATCTCTCTATTTATAGACATACCTACTCAACTCACTATCATTTTCTATTATTGGACATGTTTTATCAGGCTCATGTTAGAAGAGCAATGGATATGGATGTTGAGGGCTGGAAAGTAAGAGGAAGACCGAAGAAAAGATGGATGGATGTGCGGAATGATATGAATGTTTAGGGAGTGATGATGACGAGTGACAGGAAGGAATGGAAGAGAAGGACGCACTGCATCGACCACAAATAAATTGGAATAAGGGTAGGGGGATGATGATGGACGTGTTTTATCATACGGTTGTATGAAGTCTCAAAATTCTATTGAATAGCAGGATTAAAAATACTTCGAAAATTTATTTCAAAAATACAAGCAAAATGCTAAAAAGTTCATGCTTCTGAATCAGTAATGGACGGTTAAAATATTTATCTTATAGGACTATAGGTAATATAAGTAATATTGTTTTCAGGGCCCTTTTAAACCATTTTAAAAATTTTATGTCCATTACGTTACGTCAAACAATTTGGAAAAAAGAAAAAACTACTCATAAGTAGCTACACCTTTAATGTAAACCAAATTGTCATGACAATTTACAAATTGTCACGTTATTCAATAGGGCACAGATATTTTCTGACATTAATATTTTCCAATTTACTGCGCGATCAGTTTTTGTGACTCATTTTGAGTGCACGTTTGATTGACGGGCACAATCTAGAGCGAGACAAGGCCGGCCTATGTTGTTTAGCCATTAGCGTCCGATAAACAACTTCTAATTAATTAAGCGGCTATGACACAAAACTTGTTCAAACTTGCCCTCTAACATCATCTCATCCTACTAATACTTATTATAAATGTGAAAGTTTGTGGGTTTGGATGTTTGTTCCTCAATCATGCAAAAACTACTAAAGGGATTTGGTGGAAATTTGGCACACAGATAGTAAATAGCCTAGATTGAACAAAGGGTACTTTTTATCCAGTTATTCTCACGGAGACGGGAACCATGCGGGTGAAACCGCGGGCGGCCGCTATAAGTGTACAATATAGTCTTCATTATTGCCTTATTTTTAGGGTTGCGCAGTAAGTCAACAAGGAACCCTTATAGTTTCGCCATGTCAGTCTGTCTGTCCATCCGCGGCTTAGCACAAGGTAGGTACTATAACTAGAAAACGGTCATCTGAAAATCTGTGAATATTAATCACGCCAAAAAAGTCATTGAAAAACATTTTAGTTTTTTTTTCTATGGTAAACCATCTAAAACCCATCTGCTAGCGTTATTTTTAAGAAACTTTAAGGCTGCATGACTGGACATTTCACATGACCACACGAACCAATTAAAAAATTACATTTGTACTAAGATTTTTTCTTTCCTCGCATTTCTGGAGAAAAGCACTATACAAGCCTTGTGCGGGAAGCAATTTACGAATTACGAATTAACTCGCCTTCCTCGACAATGTAAATGCTTCTTGATATATCTTAATACAATATTGAGAGGAGAGTTAAATATAACGCTTATCTGATAAGGAAACCAGCGAACTCAAGCGGTCACCCTGTTAACCTCTTTAATTGAATCTGTGACCTAGGTCTTTGGAACATTTGCGCAAAATTCATTAGTGCTCATTTAGGTACTTTTTCTAAAGAATTTCTGATGGGTAAGAAAAGTCAATAAAAAAGCAAAGCAAAAGCAATCTAAGCAAGAAAGAAAGTTTAAAATTTCATAAATATATTATGAAATTTTAAACTTTAAACTTATTTATAAAAAAAGTGAAATTCAAATTACTTTAAAGTGCAAAACGTTACTCGTTACTCCAGATGGATGGTGTTAAAAAGCCAAAACGGTAATAATAATTTGTTAAGGCTACTAGACCTAATTATAATGTTCTCCATAAAATCTTAAATTAGATTAATGTAAATAATATTACAAGTTTTCATTTCACGCAAGAAATTTCTTACAAATGTTTTAGCGAAAGTGGTTTAGAACCCGTGACTCTTATTGTTTGCTTCACAAATGTTATCTTCAGCAATATTACTATTACATTTTCTATAATACCTACTGCATGAATAAATATAATGTAATTTCAATTCCTTCTTACACGTCTTCAATCGAGAAGGTATGGCAAAGAGTAAATTTTACAGTTTAGAATACATCATTTTGTGCCGCAAGCGCTGAAGTTAGTCTCTCTGTTGACTATGTTGTACATTGAATATTAATATGGGATTATTGATGTACTACGTGTTTTGTTTGATCTTGTAACTCTAACTGTCAAGTCAACTTGTAAAAAAATAAAAAACACGAAGAAGGTTTTGTGTAAGTACTTAAATAAACGTTTTCTTATAATTAAGAGAATTAATATAATTGAAAAATTATAATGGGGAGGAAAAGCGCAATTTTATCCCGATAGGTGGCGTCTGGTCTTTGGTACCCGGCCGCCTCAAAGAAAGTGTCAAAACATATGGGAATCTCTTGGAGTATTGCACTTTTTAATTTTATACTGAGAAAATGCCGCATTGTTATGCATGTAACTTGTAAAAGATTGGAGTTCATCGATTTCCCGGTAACAAAAAAAATAGTGGGCAAAAAAATATAAAAAAAAAATGCTTTTCCCTCGATTTTCTCCTTTGCTGAGCCTGAGAAACATTATAAATCAAAAGGAATGTTTCATGAATTTGATGAAGCTTCGCCAAAATAAAACAACAATTGAATTATAACAGCTTTGTTCTTTAATATTTCAACCTCAGCAGTTTCTAACATATAACTTGGATGAATTTGATAGGTAAGTATATCAAATATGGAATATGCCCAATATTGGGGCCAAACAGAGAATTAATAGAATTTTATATGCCAGAGTCATTCAAGAAACTTAGAATAATAAAATAAATATGATAAAACGGTTCGTGTAATTTTGGATGGTACAGAAATTCCAGTACAGAAACCTGAAATTACTATTGCACAGAAGGCATCATCAGGCAACTATAAACACGGAAATTCACACTCAGTTGCTTTGATAAAATTTAAATCATATGCTTCTAATATGAAATAAAAAGATTACTTGTAAATCTTACACGAAATTTAAAGAAATGTAATGTTTGTTAGCAATTTTTTGTAAGTTGCTATAAACTTTCTTGCCTGCTGTTTTGGCTTTTCTTTTCCGTAATTCTTCTTTTATATGAGCTAAAGTTAGCATAGAATACATTGTTTGTCCGAAAAACCGAAAAAAATACAATCTAAGAAAGTAAAATCACGTAATACACAGTCAAGACAATATAAGCTCAAACTGACAATTGTTCCAAAGACTGAAGCGCCATCTGTAATTCACTTTGCCTTCGCCTCCCCATTGACCTGCTACAGGTGAGTCGTTTTACCATTGAAAATGGTTATCAAATGCAAATCGTCTGAGACGTATTTTTGGTCATAGTTCCGAGGATTTTACGAGGATCGAGATGGGAATAGTACCAAAAGTTGAGGAATTTATTGAGACACGTGTGAACGTTTGAATTTTGAAAATCGGCTGGTAATTTTTTTGGAAATTTCGAAATATTCGGGGTTTTTGGGGGGTGTTTGTTTACTAAATTGTAAACAAAAAAAACCGACTTTAGAAAAAAATGAAAAAAAGGGTCCTAGGGTATTAGTTTAGCTATCAAATAGCGAAATTTTTTTGTAAATCGGTTTATAATTGTGACCTGTAGGTGGTCCCTTTAGATTTGGAATTGTAGAAAAAGGGGTATTTCGGTAGGTATATAAAAAGTGATGTAGTTTCTATGATTATTGACCGATCGTCATGGTAATGGTATTGAAAGATGCGGAAGCAGACGAGAAGTGCATTAGTTGATTTTCGTGAATCGGTTAATAATATTTCAGCCGCGTCGAAGCAGCCAGGGGCACTTTTGTGACACGAGGCGCAGCCGAGTGCCACAATCGATCGTAAAAATAAAAAGATACCTAGTATACCAACCTTAGAAAAAATATAGGATTTTGCTTTTGATTTGATTTAGTTTTTTCGTAAATTTTGTATTCATTTTCAATGCTCCGATTCTTACGGGAACTGCGAAATCTGTAATTTTTTTTTGTATTTTTTCAATTATACATATTAATTCTCTTAATATAAAAATAGCATTGTGAATGCCTAAAATCAAAATTTTCAATAATTTTCTTATAAATCAAACCCTTCCATAAAAGCCTGTGTGAAGCAGTTTATTGTTTCGATTAATGATACGACATAATGCCATCGTAAAAAGTTTAACTACACCGACAGACCTCACGCGCGTTTGTTTAGGAATACAATGTTTCATTCATAACACAAGGGTTGCGATTTCGACCCGACACACACGTGCAACTAGGCTTGCCAGATCGGAACTCCAAAATATCTGGCGAATATTTGAAAATGTCGGGATTTTGCGGTTGTTGTCGGGAGAAATAAATGTTAAAAATTAAAAATGTAACTTAAATGCCTGTAATAGTAAAAAACGGCCGCGCAGTGCGATTTTTACTCAGTTTCATCCACTAATCTTGTAAGCTGTGATCTTACCCGTGTATTGAAAAAAAACCGGCCAAGTGCGAGTCGAACTCGCGCACGAAGGGTTCCGTACCAGAAACAGAAATACATCATCTGTGAAAATTTGAACTGTCTAGCTATCACGGTTTATGAGATACAGCCTGGTGACAGACAGACAGACAGACAGACAGGCAGACAGACAGACGGACAGCGAAGTCTTAGTAATAGGGTCCCGTTTTTACCCTTTGGGTACGGAACCCTAAAAAAACGGCCGCGCAGCTCGATTTTTAGTCAGTTTCAGCCACTAATCTTGTAAGTTGTGATCTTGCCTGTCTATTGAAAAAAAATGGCCACGAAGCGCGATTTTTAGTTAGTTTCTCCGGTTCCATCCATTAATCTTATACTCTTGCCTGTCTATAGTAAAATAAAACGGCCGCGCAACGCGATTTTTAGTTAGTTTCATCCACTAATATTGTGATCTGTGGTTTCTTACGCGAAAATTATTGTTTTCTAGAGAACTTAGAAACAGCAGTTTTTCCGGGAGATTTTTAGATTTTTCGGGAGTCGGGAGACCACTTGAAATTCCGGGAGAATCCAGGCGAATCCCGACCATCTGGCAACCCTACGTGCAACGCCCATCCGTCCATTTCTAGTAATTTCAAAATTGTGTATTATTTCGCTTGGAAGTTCTATTATTGGAAAACACAAACTTTAGATGTTGCATGACTCAAAGAAGCCCCCACCCAAACCCATGAATGTTGGAGACCGTTAAGTTTAGCTGGGTTTACGATGTTATGACTGGGAATTTGCAACGGCACACATGGATATTGTTCATACAAAATCGTAAAACCGTTCTTGTACAGTACAGAGACGAGCGGCTCAAGCTCAGATATAATCTTTATGACGCTAGTTATTACAAAGACAACAAGTGTGACACCAAATTGCAACGTTCGGTGCAGCTCGTGGGTAGTAGAGGCAATAAAATATTCATCTGTCAAATGTGGACGTGGGACCAGCGTGCTGAGAACGCACCAAGGACTCTCATTGAATGTTTTGTTTTGATCTCCGTTGTGTAATCTGCCGTTATGTCATATGTTATTATTAACTTCGATTCTTTAATAACACGGTGTCGAGGAAACCGCGATATTTAATATTGCGTATAAATAGTACCTAGTTATACCTGTAATGGTTCAGAACTAAGGTTAAATATTTGCGATGTGTGTTTTATGTAGAGTTTAGACTTAATAATAATATCTAAGACAAAGTGAAAGGAAGTAAAATATTTAAGTTCAACGTGTTACAAAAAACCCCTACCGAATATGGTAGATAGGGGCCATCTGACTGAACAACTTTTACAATGGGACCAACTCTTAAATTGCGAAATAAATAAGCTGTTTCATACATTTTTATATTTTAATCGTTATTAATTTTTGTATGAAATAGCAGATTTTCTTTCGCGATTTCGGAATCATTGACCTCTTTAGAAAAATTACTGTATAATATAATAAAAAAAATAACTGTTTTACCCGTTTTTGGAATGCTCTGTTTACTCGCATAGAACTTGCAGTAAGGTACTAATTTTACTTTGTAGGGATAATTCTATAACGCACTAGTGTTTCATACACGCTGAAATTTTAATCATTTGGTTCCCGCAGTGGGGTGGTTCCACTCATTTACAAGCAACTTTTACTATGGGGCCAACCCTCTTAGCGCGAAAAAAAAATCAGCTGTTCCATCCATAAATCTTTTGTATGGAACAACTGATTTTTTTTCGCGATATGAAGGTTTGGCCCCATAATAAAAGTTGCTTGTCTTGTAAGCATGAGTGGGACCACCCCAGTGCGGGAACCAAAATATGATTAAAATTTCACGCTGTATATTATTGCACTTGCACAGTGATTGTTATAGCTCGGTTTATGGCCCTAAAAGCGATGTATTAGGGCTCACTTTACGAGCAAGTGTGTTGAAATATATTTTTCCTCAAAAAATACCTTTTTAGATAACTTTAGAATACTTAAACTTATCTGCTATAGGTAGTTACCTTTCCTCATTACCATTTTTGTTTCCTTGCAATATAGTTCAATGACTATTCCTTGAACTATAGATATATAATTATATATATTACTTACCTAGTTCAAAAAATTGAGACTGCACTTTTTGAAGTCATTAAAGTTATTATTAGGCACGTGGCTTTGATGAAATATTTACCTATTTTTAAAATAATCGATTGATAAATCGTTTTATGCTTGCGCAGCATAACTGGACAAAGACACGTGTTCGCACATGTGCAATGAAAATTGTTTGACTTGTTTGTGATTGCTTGCATCTGCTGCAGCCGATCGCAAAATACAGGGTTATTTGTAAAACACCCACAACCTCGTAGGAGTAGGTTACTAACATCATGAACAACAACAGTTGGCATTTCTACAAACGGGTATTTTTTTCTCAATTCGGTGGTTGAATTGAAATTTGGTTTTTATAAGTAATTTAATAACAAAGATTGAAGTTTATTCCATCCTGAATCTAAAAATTACAATGGCACCAGATATTGTGAAGTAGTTTATGAGAAAAGTTAAGCACCTAATTGAGAAAGCATCGAATTGAGAAAATGAATCACCGAATTGAGTAATGGCCCAGCGAATTTAGAAACGGTGTTACCTAATATAGAAATAATGTATGTAGAATGATCAAATATACAAATACCTAAAACGTTTTTGATTACTGATCGCTGGTCTAATAGTCAGTTGGTTAATTTTAGGTTTAAGTGCCTATATTAATGTTTCTAAAATATAAATAAATATCAAAAGGGGTAACAAAATAGTAGGTACTGAATTAGTGTAACAAATGACGGTTTGTCATAAGTTAACAAACTTATAACTAATTCACTAAAATGTTTACTTTTTAAAGTTAATATTTAATAATAATAATATCTTTAAATATAGCATATCCAGAATCAAAATCATCTACGTTCATTTAAAAAAAATATTACCATTACCAATAGTGTGGGGGTAATCAAGCAAGGTCTCTATTTAATATTGGCTTTTCAAAAACTGGCGTTTTCTAATAGGTCTGACAATTTGGATTTAAAATCACTATTCTTATTGGGGATCTTTTACATTTTAATATTTCTAGTTTTCACAGGTTCTAGATCTCTTGCTGATTTTTCCAAAGACCTGCTTGCAGTTGCCGATTTAATTATTCATCTACATGACAAAATTTGTGCTTTATTACTTGAACCAGTAACTGCCTGTCTTTCGTGTACTCTGCAGATTACAATTTATTGATGCCTGTATGCTGCCCATGATGATATTCTACAAACTTATGCAAACGATCTTCTTGACAGCAGCTTAGTTTTCTCATAGCTAGCTTTTTATTAGATACTAGCGGCCGCCCGCGGTTTCACCCGCGTGGTTCCCGTTCCCGTGGGAATATCGTAATAAAAAGTATTCTATGTTTTAACCTAGGCTATCTACTATCTACCAAATCCGTTTAGTAGTTTTTGCGTGATTGAGGAACAAACATCCAAACATCTAAACATCCAAACCCACAAACTTTCACATTTATAATATTAGTAAGATGATTTGCATTCCAAACTACTTGATTGAATGTCCCACAAAATTCTATTCAGATATCTGGATATTTGAGATTTTTTGAGAGAAAGATCGGACATTTTTTTGCTATGAGAAAACTAAGATGCTGTCATGAAGATTGTTTGCATAAGTCTGTAGAATGTAGCATTCAGGCTTCTACGAATTGAAATCTGCAGATGACACGAACGACAGTTTCCAAAAATATTCAAAGGTAAGTTAGATGTCAACAAAAATTCTTCAATAAAAAAAAATGATTCAAGTAATAAAGCACAAACTTTTTCATGCAAAATAATTAAATCAACTGGTTAGCAACACAGCAAGCAGTTCTTTGGATAAATCAACCAGAGAACCAGAGCATGTAAAAACTGGAAATATTGAAATGAAAAAGGTCCCGAACAAGAATAGTGATTATAAATCAAAATTGTCGGTTTTAGACCTATCAGAAAATGATAGTTTTGGAAAGCTAACATAAACATAGAGGCCTTGATTACCCCAACACTGGTTGATACTAACTTTACTGAGATGACCGTAAAATTAATTTAATTCTGAAGATGAATATGCTATACTTTACGATATTATATTATTTACTTTTAAAAGTGAATATTGAGATAACTTTATAGGAAAGCAAGAATTCAAGTGATCTTTTGTCTCTGATTGAATCGGATATTTTGTTAGAAGTAAATATACATTAACATGCCTTAATCATAGTTTTTGACAAGTGAAATCTCAATTCGATGTAATTTTTCTCAGTTCGATGCCCCATTTTCCAAGGAATTGAGATCCACTGAATTGAGGAAATAACACAATTAATCAAATTAATTGTAAATGTTATAAATTACAGCAATTTCTACGAAAAATACTGGAAGATGTCAATTAAATATTCAATTAACTTAGCACAAATCTCATTAAATACTTCATAAATAAAATTTATGTCATCCACCGATTTGAGAAATGACCCGAACCCAAAAACACCGAATGACTTTGAACCTTCGAAAAATGCTCCTCAATGCAGCAGTTCTCCAGTCCACACTGCTTAGCTGCTCAGGCGCAGCTGCTGGGTGGCGGGAATCAGTAATGTGCGTTCGTACTGTACGTAGTTAGTGACTTAGGTGAGGAAAACTAAATTTCACCGAATTGAGGCACACGCTTGCGACAAAATTAAAATGTGCTATTGTGTTAAAACCCAAGGATTCGCATTAAATATAATTACACACATGCCTTTATTATCTATCCCTTGTTCTGTGAATGCTGAAATTATAATGAACAAGTTATTATTTTAAGAGTTATGAAACAATAACGAACAAATTCTGGAAAGGCGACACGCCATTTTAAGCCAAATTCTGCCCGTTTTCAAACTTGAGGAATTTTTTTTGGTACTTTATAAATCCTGATTATGCGCAACAATCTTTTGGATATGCTCTCCATCAGGCCAAGAGTCCTATCAATACGTGTGATTTTTTTCAAGTATGTAATTAGATTTTAAAGTTACTTTTTTCGCTAGAGTAGATCAATCGGTACCTCCCGTAGAAATGCCCATTTGTTCTACGACTTTTCCGAAATCAGCCAAAAAATTTTTTCTTTTCATACAAAACACGATCAGCCTTTCAGACACTTTGTATGGGAAAGTCGTTTTTTTTGTCTGTTTTCGGAAAAGTCGTAGAACTAATGTTGTTGTTTATACTGTTAGTAATCTACTCCTGTGAGGTTGTTGGTGTTTTACAAATAACCCTATATATCTAGCTACGTTATACCTAGTAGTGCTGCTCACTTGTAAAAGGCACTGTAGCACTGGAGTACTTTTGTCGGATTTTATAACTCTTTATTACATTCATGTATGTTGTATTAGTTCACACTGCGTCCCATATAGTGCCGTAAGTCAGCCTCAAGTAGTAGGTATTCGCCGGTTCTGGACCACCGCCGCGAGGGCTGCTTTTGACCGCTCTGCCGGGAACTCATCCTACTAGGCGCGAATTAAATTAATACCTACCGCGAATTAAAACCGCGAATCAAAACCGCGACCCGCGAATAAAACCGCGGATTAAATCGATACCTACCGCGGATCTCCGGGAACTCATCCTACTAGGCGCGAATTAAATTAATACCTACCGCGAATTAAAACCGCGAATCAAAACCGCGACCCGCGAATAAAACCGCGGATTAAATCGATACCTACCGCGGATCCCCTCGAATCGTCGTCGGTATAGTAGTAGGTATTCGCCGGTTCTGGACCACCGCCGCGAGGGCTGCTTTTGGCCGCTCTGCCGGGAACTCATCCTACTGGGCGCGAATTAAATTAATACCTACCGCGAATTAAAACCGCGAATCAAAACCGCGACCCGCGAATAAAACCGCGGATTAAAGCGATACCTACCGCGGATCTCCTCGAATCGTCGTCGGTATAGTAGTAGGTATTCGCCGGTTCTGGACCACCCCCGCGAGGGCTGCTTTTGGCCGCTCTGCCGGATTCGCACCCTATCTATTGTTTGTCAGACATTTGGTTTTCAAAGGCTTAATAGACCTCTCATATACAGATTTCTAAAGGGTATTGTTTAAACGCAGGTATTAACACGTTTACTGCCCTCGGTTCCCAGACACAATAGAAAATCAATTGTTTGTCGCGGTTTACCGTAATAGGTTTGTAGTTTATATATTAGATTTTTCTCTTACTACTTTAACTATTTTTTATTCCGCAATCATAATTACTTTGTCCATTAATGTAATTTATTAAATATTTGTCATTCCATTACAACACGAAAACATTATCAACTACTTTCACTAATTTAGTTCCCAGGATAACATTTATTTGAGACACAAAAAAGAATGCAAAAATAAAAACAAGCTTTAATTGTATTCTTTTCTCAAGCTTACGCGTACACTAGACATGAAATAAAACACTTTTTAACGGATACTAGTGCAGTTTTATTGAAAGTACTTTAGTAATTAGTTGTTATTTGGTTGATTTTTGATTTTCCCGACGTTTCGACACCTTTGCAGCTGCCGTGGTCATGGGGGGCAACAAACCAAAGACTAATCACCACCAACAAACTCGACAGATAATTTATTTATAACGTAACAAAAGAAATGGCATCATCATGATCTGACTGCAAGACATACATTTAAACATATAGATTGAATCAAAATAATAAATCCATGTTGGTTGGTACTTGGTTGTCTCTTGAGCAGTAGTCAAAAACAAAAACAACCTCATTAACAACAAAAACATTATTAAGTGGTGCGAGATGTTACTTATTATTGGCTTAATTATTCTCAATGCAGATACTTATTTGTATAAGTAGAAGACAGTTAAAATGTCGTTAACGTACAATATACTGTGGGAACAAAACGGCGAGCTGATAATTTCATTGAAAACAATGAGAAGAGACAATGTATTGATGAACCATTCTACTTCTAGAGGAGATCAAGAGGTTTCAACTGTCGATGAAAGTGAGATGGTAATGGGTTCAACTTGCAACATCTCCGTTTAAAACAGGGTATTTATCCAATAATTATAAAAGTAAGACTCGTAAAAAATATGTGTTTCGTTCTCATTGTAACTTACCAATTGTAACTATGGTCGAAACTGCTTTTGGTTCTGTTTGAATTCATCTAGTGGAGTTGTTTTCTTAAATAAAATTGAGTTATTGACAGACTTTGATGAATTTGCTTTTATAAAATATCTTATAAGGTTTTTTCTGAATTTGTTGGCTTACCTACCGTTCAAAAATATATGCCATGCAAGTAAACAATAAAACTATTACTAAAATAAAACCAAAGGTGCGAACAAACCTCTAACTAGAAAATTAAAATTAGATAATTGTTATAAAACTTGTTTGTTTACTAAAATAATAGAGCTAACTAAAATGTATAGTTTTCCATTCATAGAGCTGATATTTACTCAAAAGATAAAAAACATTTGTTTGTCTTACAATGATACCAATCAATACATTATAATACCCAATTCTTAATTGATTGTAAAACTGTTTTTGTATTATTTAAGTTATTTTTGTTAATTGTTTTAGTTACTCGTTAAACAAATTACACATTGAAAGTATTTATTCATTTTGTTACCTACTTTAATAGAGAGTACACATTTAACATGATTCATTTTGAATATCCATTTACTATAATTATTGCAAAAAAAAACTGGGCCCATTGAAGATAGAAACTGAATGCTCAGAAGAATTATCGACTAATAAAACTACTCCTGCCTGATTATAAACGATCCTTATAAATCTGAAAACAATCATGAATGCTAAAGTAGATGTTCAAGGATTCAAAAGCGAACTGAATAAGTTTATTCCCAAAGGAATAGCAGTTCTGTCAAATAGAAGAGTATTCGTAATGCTTATAAAACCACCATCCCCATTTTATAACTTAACAAAGAAAGAAAGAATACATGAATCTTGGGTAGAAAAAAATAGAGGGATTTATTGGAATCGAGGATTTATACATTATATGAATTATATTATAAACAAAATTTAAGACCCTTTATTACGTATATTTACTAAATGATGTGAAAAGGTTGTTTGGTTAAAAAGTATGTAAAAAAAATAAAATATTCATGATTTAGAAGACAGAAATTGTTCAAGTTTAATGTCATTGTATGCGAAGTATCAGTATTCACCCGATATTGTTAGCTGTTTGCATCATAATAATATGGGGAATATATAAATGCACTTTAAAAATAATGTAACACACTTTAAAATGTTTAGCTTCAAAATTTATTGAATGAACTATAAAAATAATGGTTTCCACTATAAATATGCTAGGCTTTAAAATTAATACTTTACACTATACAATTTAATTGCTTAGCTTTAAAATTAATACTTTGCACCTTACAAATTAATTTTTAACTTTAGCACTGGTAAACAGACGTCTTGGTGCGACGACGAGCGGGTAGTTGTTTTCATCTTTCCATCTCATTTTAACAGTGGTCAGTCTGACATGGTTGGACAGAAACTAAATGGTTTCGGAGTTGGGACCAATGGTTAGGACACAGTTAAAGTGGAAACCGTTATTTTTGTAGTGATGATATTAAATTATAGATCAATTATTATTTTAAAGTGCAAACCATTATTTTTGTAGTGATAATATTAAATTATAGATCTATTATTTATTATTTTAAAGTGCTGCCAAACAATTTAATAGCTGCTTTCATCAAATTTAAAGTGCTACTAAATACATCCCTAATAATATTATGTGCTTTGAAAAATGTTTGTTTCCTAAACAAATGGTGTGAAGAAAATAATGCTTAAAAAAATAATAAACAAGTGAACTATAGAATTAAATATTGTTTTATTATGATCGATACACACATAAACACATCAGGAACTTTTCTACGCTAAAATATGAGTAAACGTTTCAAGACAATGAATACGGTGTTCACATGATAATTAATTGTAAGTGTGACAAATATTTAATAAAATAATGAACAAAGTCATTATGATTGTGGAATCAAACAGTGAAAATACAAGTTGATAACGCAGTTCGCTATTGTATGAGTAAGCGTTTACCGATTATTAAAGTTAAGATCTTCATAAATGCATGGTTATGATTTACATGTGCGTAATCAAAAAGAGACTATCTTGTTTACGTAAATCACAAAAAGAATCAGTCTACGCACGCATCTTGCTGTATTTGTGAGTTTGCCAATCAATATTTTTTCCGATACATTCAAACTATTATTTGTTTACTTTTAACTTCACATATATACTCAGAGTAACGTGGTTTGATGTTCCCATTCTATTTTAAGATAGGTATACTTAAAATTGAAAGTGCAATGGAAATCATATATCAAAGTTTTTTGATAAATCTAATATACTAGAACCTAAAAAGATAGGTCAATTGAACAAAAAGTATAATCTTTGGTAATTGAACTGCTCCTAAGATCCTAGAGAAAAATTAAAAGATTATGAAGTTCAGGTTTGGAAATCAGATCTGATGCACCGATTCGGTTTCTCTCAATTTACACAATGAGTTAATAGTACAACGTTTCCTATTTTTCAACATTTTCCATAATCTTACCAAAAAATATAGTTACCTACTTATTAATTTATCTAAATCTTTTTCAATTCTGATGTTTCCTATGGAATGATATGTTTAAATTTATATTTTTTTTTTATATAAACCAGAGACTTTCCATGCACTTTAGTAACATTTGAACCCATATCTAAGTTTTATAAAAAAAATGTATAACATATCATTTTGCATAATGTAACAACAAACAAAAAACAGTATATCAAATGTTTGGTTTTATATTGTGATTAAGTGGTAAATTTCAGGAATCATCATTCGAATACGCAACTGTTTCATAGCACTATATGATACTCACATTATTGTACCGCAACTGGTACATAATATTTTTTTATAGTATAACAATATGACTGTATGTAAAAACTGTTTGAAGTTTTTGGACTACCATAGGACTACCATAGAAATTTTATTTCTCTATCAATAAACATAAACTTTTCAATCGATTTGAAAATATTTAACAAAATTACGATTCTTTTTTTAAAAACTTCTTACACAAAGTTTCACTTCAAGATTATTACGTTTAAATATTTTGTTAAATCAAATGGAAAATTATTAAAAATATCAAAAACATTATTGAATTTTTTACTAGCTAAATTTTTAAAAAAGAAATATGTTGATTCTTTAACTTACTAAGTTCTATTCCACTAAATTGTTCAAAACAAAAACTTACGCTCACCAAAACTTTTTTTTGGTATTCCATCTTGTAAAACGAATGACTTGAAAAAATCTTTAGTATTTAATATATAATATATTAATTTAAAAATTAAAGTTTTGTACTAAGATCATAATAAAATATTTTTTCAAGTCATTCGTTTTACAAGATGGAATACCAAAAAAAAAGTTTAGGTGAAAAAGTTTTGAAAAAATTATGTTTATTGATATGGAAATAAAATTTCTCATTTTAAAATTCTCGTTTTGTATTAAGATCATGCAAAGATTTTTTTAAGTAATTCGTACAAAATGTTCGAAAAAAGCCAATCGGTCAATTTGGCTGAAATTTTGGGTAAATATACACTGTAACAGGCTGATAAAAACTGCAAAGTTGCAAAGTGAAATAATGACTAGTTTAGGAGATATGGCTTTTTCAATGTTGTAAGAAAAAATGTAAAAATAAAGAAACACATCACATTTTCATGTTTCTAATTTAATTATTAGGTTTAACTGTACTATGTACTTGCATTTAGTCTCCTTAACTTTAAGGAAGCTATCAGTTTCATAAAGTTTCTTTCGAATCTGATAACTTTTTTGAAGTTGAGGTAGCCTTAACTTTAATAATTGTTTGAGTATTTGGCCGCTATTTTAATATGAATAGTTCCCATACATAGTATACAGAAAGAAGGTTCTGATAATCCTATCTGACGTATATCTTGTGGTTTTTGGGGTTCGCCTGTTACGAAGAAAATGTCAAGTATCCATCCCTGAGAACGCTCCTAACAGTTATTAATGCGAGTACAAAGTACAGTTAAACCTATTAATTAAAAATAATTAAATTAGAAACATGAAAATGTGACGTGTTTCTTTATTTTTACATCTTTTCTTACAACATTGAAAAAGCCATATCTCCTAAACTAGTCATTATTTCACTTTGCAACTTTGCAGTTTTGATCAGCCTGTTACAGTGTATATTTACCCAAAATTTCAGCCAAATTGACCGATTGGCTTTTTTCGAACATTTTGTACGGGGTCCTTTCTCATTTTCAAATTCACGTTTTGTCTTAAGATCATAATAAAAGTTATTTTTAATATTTCGTTTTACAAGATGGAATACCAAAAAAAAGTTTTGGTGAGCGTTAGTTTTTGTTACGAACAATTTATTGGAATAGAACTTAGTAAGTTAAAGAATCAACATCTTTCTTTTTAAAAAATTTAGCTAGTAAAAAATTCAATAATGTTTTTGATATTTTTAATAATTTTCCATTTGATATAACAAAAGATTTTAACATAATAATCTTGAAGTGAAACTTTGTGTAAGAAGTTTTTAAAAAAAGAATCGTAATTTTGTTAAATATTTTCAAATCGATTGAAAAGTTTATGTTTATTGATAGAGAAATAAAATTTCTCATTTTAAAATCCCCGTTTTGTATTAAGATCATGCAAAGATTTTTTTAAGTAATTCGTTTGCAAGATGGAATTTCAAAAAAGTTTTGGTGAAAAAGTTTTGAAAAAATTACGTTTATTGATATGGAAATAAAATTTCTAATTTTCAAATTCACGTTTTGTCTTAAGATCATAATAAAAGTTCTTTTTTTAATATTTCGTTTTACAAGATGGAATTCAAAAAAGTTTAGGTGAGTGTAAGTTTTTGTTTTGAACAATTTAGTGGAATAGAACTTAGTAAGTTAAAGAATCAACATCTTTCTTTTTAAAAAATTTAGCTAGTAAAAAATTCAATAATGTTTTTGATATTTTTAATAATTTTCCATTTGATATAACAAAAGATTTTAACATAATAATCTTGAAGTGAAACTTTGTGTAAGAAGTTTTTAAAAAAAGAATCGTAATTTTGTTAAATATTTTCAAATCGATTGAAAAGTTTATGTTTATTGATAGAGAAATAAAATTTCTCATTTTAAAATCCCCGTTTTGTATTAAGATCATGCAAAGATTTTTTTAAGTAATTCGTTTGCAAGATGGAATTTCAAAAAAGTTTTGGTGAACAAGTTTTGAAAAAATTATGTTTATTGATATGGAAATAAAATTTCTCATTTTCAAATTCACGTTTTGTCTTAAGATCATAATAAAAGTTCTTTTTTAATATTTCGTTTTACAAGATGGAATTCAAAAAAGTTTAGGTGAGCGTAAGTTTTTGTTTTGAACAATTTAGTGGAATAGAACTTAGTAAGTTAAAGAATCAACATCTTTCTTTTTAAAAAATTTAGCTAGTAAAAAAATCAATAATGTTTTTGATATTTTTAATAATTTTCTATTTGATTTAACAAAATATTTAAACGTAATAATCTTGAAGTGAAACTTTGTGTAAGAAGTTTTGAAAAAAATAATCGTAATTTTGTTAAATATTTTCAAATCGATTGAAAAGTTTATGTTTATTGATATGGAAATAAAATTTCTCATTTTCAAATTCACGTTTTGTATTAAGATCAAGTAAAGATTTTTATAAGTAATTCATTTTACAAGATGTAATTCCAAAAAAACGTTTTGGTGAGTGTAAGTTTTTGTTTTGAACAATTTTAGGTGAAATACGACTTAGTAAGTTGAAGAATCAACACGGTGATTTATTTCTTAATTAATTACTATGATCACGTACTGTTCTATGGTAGTCCAAAAACTTCAAACAGTTTTTACATACAGTTATATTGTTATACTATAAAAAAATATTATGTACCAGTTGCGGTACATTAATGTGAGCATCATATAGTGCTATACAACAGATGCGTATTCGAATGATGATTCCTGAAATGTACCACTTAATCACAATATAAAACCAAACATTTGATATACTGTTTTTTGTTTGTTGTTACATTATGCAAAATGATATGTTATAATTTTTTTTTATAAAACTTAGATATGGGTTCAAATGTTACTAAAGTGCATGGAAAGTCTCTGGTTTATATATAAAAATATATATATATATATATAAATTTAAACATATCATTCCATAGGAAACATCAGAATTGAAAAAGATTTAGATAAATTAATAAGTAGGTAACTATATTTTTTGGTAAGATTATGGAAAATGTTGAAAAATAGGAAACGTTGTACTATTAACTCATTGTGTAAATTGAGAGAAACCGAATCGGTGCATCAGATCTGATTTCCAAACCTTAACTTCATAATCTTTTAATTTTTCTCTGAGATCTTAGGAGCAGTTCAATTACCAAAGATTATACTTTTTGTTCAATTGACCTATCTTCTTAGGTTCTAGTATACTAGATTTATCAAAAAACTTTGATGTATGATTTCCATTGCACTTTCAATTTAAGTATACCTATCTTAAAATTGAATGGGAATATCAAACCACATTACTCTGAGTATATATGTGAAGTTAAAAGTAAACAAATAATAGTTTGAATGTATCGGAAAAAATATTGATTGGCAAACTCACAAATACAGCAAGATGCGTGCGTAGACGGATTCTTTTTGTGATTTACGTAAACAAGATAGTCTCTTTTTGATTACGCACATGTAAATCATAACCATGCATTTACGAAGATCTTAACTTTAATAATCGGTAAACGCTTACTCATACAATAGCGAACTGCGTTATCAACTTGTATTTTCACTGTTTGATTCCACAATCATAATGACTTTGTTCATTATTTTATTAAATATTTGTCACACTTACAATTAATTATCATGTGAACACCGTATTCATTGTCTAGAAACGTTTACTCATATTTTAGCGTAGAAAAGTTCCTGATGTGTTTATGTGTGTATCGTTCATAATAAAACAATATGTAATTCTATAGTTCACTTGTTTATTATTTTTTTAAACATTATTTTCTTCACACCATTTGTTTAGGAAACAAACATTTTTCAAAGCACATAATATTATTATGATGCAAACAGCTAACAATATCGGGTGAATACTGATACTTCGCATACAATGACATTAAACTTGAACAATTTCTGTCTTCTAAATCATGAATATTATTATTTTTTACATACTTTTTAACCAAACAACCTTTTCACATCATTTAGTAAATATACGTAATTAAGGGTTTAAAATTTTGTTTATAATATAATTCATATAAGGTATATTTTTTTCTACCCAAGGTACATGTATTCTTTCTTTCTTTGTTAAGTTATAAAATGGGGATGGTGGTTTTATAAGCATTACGAATACTCTTCTATTTGACAAAACTGCTATTCCTTTGGGAATAAACTTATTCAGTTCGCTTTTGAATCCTTGAACATCTACTTTAGCATTCATGATTGTTTTCAGATTTATAAGGATCGTTTATAATCAGGCAGGAGAAGTTTTATTAGTCGATAATTCTTCTGAGCATTCAATTTCTATCTTCAATGGGCCCAGTTTTTTTTGCAATAGTTATAGTAAATGGATATTCAAAATGAATCATGTTAAATGTGTACTCTCTATTAAAGTAGGTAACAAAATGAATAAATACTTTCAATGTGTAATTTGTTTAACGAGTAACTAAAACAATTAACAAAAATAACTTAAATAATACAAAAACAGTTTTACAATCAATTAAGAATTGGGTATTATAATGTATTGATTGGTATCATTGTAAGACAAACAAATGTTTTTTATCTTTTGAGTAAATATCAGCTCTATGAATGGAAAACTATACATTTTAGTTAGCTCTATTATTTTAGTAAACAAACAAGTTTTATAACAATTATCTAATTTTAATTTTCTAGTTAGAGGTTTGTTCGCACCTTTGGTTTTATTTTAGTAATAGTTTTATTGTTTACTTGCATGGCATATATTTTTGAACGGTAGGTAAGCCAACAAATTCAGAAAAAACCTTATAAGATATTTTATAAAAGCAAATTCATCAAAGTCTGTCAATAACTCAATTTTATTTAAGAAAACAACTCCACTAGATGAATTCAAACAGAACCAAAAGCAGTTTCGACCATAGTTACAATTGGTAAGTTACAATGAGAACGAAACACATATTTTTTACGAGTCTTACTTTTATAATTATTGGATAAATACCCTGTTTTAAACGGAGATGTTGCAAGTTGAACCCATTACCATCTCACTTTCATCGACAGTTGAAACCTCTTGATCTCCTCTAGAAGTAGAATGGTTCATCAATACATTGTCTCTTCTCATTGTTTTCAATGAAATTATCAGCTCGCCGTTTTGTTCCCACAGTATATTGTACGTTAACGACATTTTAACTGTCTTCTACTTATACAAATAAGTATCTGCATTGAGAATAATTAAGCCAATAATAAGTAACATCTCGCACCACTTAATAATGTTTTTGTTGTTAATGAGGTTGTTTTTGTTTTTGACTACTGCTCAAGAGACAACCAAGTACCAACCAACATGGATTTATTATTTTGATTCAATCTATATGTTTAAATGTATGTCTTGCAGTCAGATCATGATGATGCCATTTCTTTTGTTACGTTATAAATAAATTATCTGTCGAGTTTGTTGGTGGTGATTAGTCTTTGGTTTGTTGCCCCCCATGACCACGGCAGCTGCAAAGGTGTCGAAACGTCGGGAAAATCAAAAATCAACCAAATAACAACTAATTACTAAAGTACTTTCAATAAAACTGCACTAGTATCCGTTAAAAAGTGTTTTATTTCATGTCTAGTGTACGCGTAAGCTTGAGAAAAGAATACAATTAAAGCTTGTTTTTATTTTTTGCATTCTTTTTTGTGTCTCAAATAAATGTTATCCTGGGAACTAAATTAGTGAAAGTAGTTGATAATGTTTTCGTGTTGTAATGGAATGACAAATATTTAATAAATTACATTAATGGACAAAGTAATTATGATTGCGGAATAAAAAATAGTTAAAGTAGTAAGAGAAAAATCTAATATATAAACTACAAACCTATTACGGTAAACCGCGACAAACAATTGATTTTCTATTGTGTCTGGGAACCGAGGGCAGTAAACGTGTTAATACCTGCGTTTAAACAATACCCTTTAGAAATCTGTATATGAGAGGTCTATTAAGCCTTTGAAAACCAAATGTCTGACAAACAATAGATAGGGTGCGAATCCGGCAGAGCGGCCAAAAGCAGCCCTCGCGGGGGTGGTCCAGAACCGGCGAATACCTACTACTATACCGACGACGATTCGAGGAGATCCGCGGTAGGTATCGATTTAATCCGCGGTTTTGATTCGCGGTTTTAATTCGCGGTAGGTATTAATTTAATTCGCGCCTAGTAGGATGAGTTCCCGGCAGAGCGGCCAAAAGCAGCCCTCGCGGCGGTGGTCCAGAACCGCTATACCGACGACGATTCGAGGAGATCCGCGGTAGGTATCGATTTAATCCGCGGTTTTATTCGCGGGTCGCGGTTTTGATTCGCGGTTTTAATTCGCGGTAGGTATTAATTTAATTCGCGCCTAGTAGGATGACTTCCCGGCAGAGCGGCCAAAAGCAGCCCTCGCGGCGGTGGTCCAGAACCGGCGAATACCTACTACTATACCGACGACGATTCGAGGGGATCCGCGGTAGGTATCGATTTAATCCGCGGTTTTATTCGCGGGTCGCGGTTTCGATTCGCGGTTTTAATTCGCGGTAGGTATTAATTTAATTCGCGCCTAGTAGGATGAGTTCCCGGAGATCCGCGGTAGGTATCGATTTAATCCGCGGTTTTATTCGCGGGTCGCGGTTTTGATTCGCGGTTTTAATTCGCGGTAGGTATTAATTTAATTCGCGCCTAGTAGGATGAGTTCCCGGCAGAGCGGTCAAAAGCAGCCCTCGCGGCGGTGGTCCAGAACCGGCGAGTGAGCTTAAAGGCTGTCTAATTTGTGCCCAAACTGGTTCTATAAGAGCATTATAGCAAGCTATACAGCTTTTATACAGCTGACTTACACAGCTTGTGGAGTACATGTGAACGACTAGACATGTTATATAGAACCCCGAATGCTACTTGGGTACTTATACACCTTATACAACTTTTACTATGGGGCCAACCACGAAATCGCGAAAAAAAAATCAGCTAAGTAGGTACAACATCGACTCGACTATAATGTATTCTATACATTATAGTCGAGTCGAGTTGTATACAATGCCGGATTATACACATTGCCGGTATAACATATACATCTCAAATGGAACGTATGTGCAAAATTTGGTCCAAAGGTCTGGGCTGGGCGTTGATAGCTGTCAGTCACCCTTCATTTTTATATAATACCAGAAGAACATTTAGCAGAATCCGGAACGAAAAATACGGTACCACAAGGGTTGCTTAGGTACTTAACGACATTGAAGATTGAAGTGCCTATAGCTACGCTTCGGAAAGTCGTAAACGGGTCCCTCCTTTCACGTCCTTTTTTTATTTATTTTCCCATTTCGAAGACTCACCCACAAAATGTAATAATGAACAACCAGTGAAGGACGTCATATTCCTTTACGATCAGAAAACCTAACTTGCAAAACATATTTAAAGCAAAACGTCCACAATGCTTAAATGACTAAAATGCAGATAACCTAACTTCCTTTATGATCAGAAAGCCTAATAATACGCCTAGCCTAGACGTCCTAAAGTATTTGTCTATTAAACATCGTTTTGAAAATATTATTTTAAGAGCGAATAATACCTATAGATTGACCCTGGGATTGTAAGGTTGAGCTTAGTACATTAAAATAAAAGATCAAATCCAAGCAACTTTGACTTGACTAGTTGTGCACCAGTAGGTATTTAAGTTATACGACAGAATCTACGCGAACAAAGAACAGAATACATAATAGTACAAGTGTTGCACGAGACATCATACATACCATAGATTCGTACTTGAGCGTTCTTGTACTGAAAATATTTTCAATTTGTTAATTTATTCACTCTTTTTTACATAACGCAATCTAGGTAGGTATACCTATTATAAATCAAACATTTACTAGTGGCTCCGTGAGCTGTAGACCTCGCCATACAAGTACTTAGCTCAAATTGTATGTTGCTAACAAGTTATTATATTATACGCAGTTTTCAAATTTCGAAAATGTTTTAATTGTTTTTGAGGTAGGTATATGACAAGAATCTTATATTCATATTCTATGACGTATATGAACTTTTGAGTCTTCTAAAAATAAAAAAATAAAATTTTTATTTACATCGCTATCAAAAAAGATTTGTAACAGTTTTGACCATTTTCGAAACGGCTGAAATATTTTTTTACATATAATAAGTATCTCCGCAATATTGAAAAATTTCGAAAAATTTTGTAAAACTGCCTTGACTTAAAATTCTTTTAGTATAATTATTATTTTCGAATCTGCTCACAAAATTTTACGACAATCGGTTAAGAAATTTGACCTATAGAGGAGAACAAACGGACAGACATCCGGCGGACAGACACAGGCATACCTACGAAAGAATTTGCGCTTTGCGCTTAACGAGATGCTATAAAAAGCAAGGCCTTATAAAGTCGCGTGGAGCTTGAAGAAATAAAAAATAAAGGAGAAAGTGAAACCACTATAAAAGTTAACATAAAAACTAAAATAATAAAAATATATCCTATGCAGTTTTTTGAAGGTGGTTTTCTTTTTTTATGGATTACATTGAATGATACAAATTCCTTTCAAAAGAAGAAAATACCTATCAATGGAGGAATGGCAACATCAATATTATTATACACGGTTAATTTTACGGATTTCTGGATTTAGAGCTCATTCATAGAATTACACGCGCGTTATCAAAAGAGGCTCTTATTTACCTACGTGAATAATGAAAAGAATGAATTTACGCACGCGTCTTGCTATTTTTGTGAGTTTGCCGATTAATCAAGATTTATTTCCGATATTTCCAAACTATTATTTTTTACTTTTTACTTTACTATTATTTTTTTACGTTTGACTGCACGTTCATATTCAGAACGTGGTCTGATGTCCCCATTTCATTTTTAGATTTACTTAAACTTAACGGTGTTTTGTGTAGTGTAGTAATATTGTGCATTAAGTCGTAGTACGTCTGTCTGATGTGAATGGAGTGTCTGGCAGTGAAGAGCGAGTGCGTCGGCGCAGAGCGTGCGCTGGCGCACTGGGCCGCTATAAATAGCCCGCGGCGAGCGGCGGCCAAGCGCGACCCGATTACGCTAATATAAAACAATACACACCAAGTGTCTTGTCCCCATCCCGTATGTCGGCGCAGGCGCGAATCGAGGATTAGATTATGGATAGATGGATAGATTATGGAGGAATTATACCGGGTGCCTATTTTAAGTAAACTTGGATGGAAAGTACTCTAGCTAGACAAACTGAACAACTTTCATTATGGGACCAACCTCCAAATCACGAAAAAAATCAGCTGCTCCATACAAAAGTACAATGCCCCACGAGAGGTTTCCAATGAACTAAAAATAACATTGTATACCATGACCTTAAAATACCTCAATCACATTTGGAGTTGCATGTCATTTATAAAAGAAAAGTTGAATTTACGAAAAAAGTTTTCAACGGATTCAATGAGTAATCAGCAAGTTCAAATAAGATCATCAAAATATGTGATAGGCGCGCGGTCCTAGGTCCGGTCCGGGGCGCGGCGCAGCGGCGGCACTCGTGGCTCACGTGCTGCCGTAGTAAACAAGTTGTCAGCCACGGGCCGAACATTGCGTGCTCATGTCCCACGGAGATTTGCTCAGCTATCGCTGATTGGGAGGTTGCTTGTTTTTGGTTAAAAAAACATCTTTAGTCTAGTTTCTATTTTTAAATGACACAGGAATATATTTTTTTACCCTGTGCCTACAATGTCTTGTCTTTGCGAAATCTGTTACTTACTAATTAGTATTATAAAGAGAGAAGTACTGCCGTTAGATTAGTGTAGGAAATTAAGCGATCTTTTGTATGGAGACCCCAACATTAAATCCTCAGTAATTTGAAAACTTTCTCCTCTCCTAAGACAACTCCTCAACTCCGCAGAAACTTTGCGGATATGTAATTAATTTTCTCAAATAGGTAATATTTGTACATAGGTTTTGGTTCATACTATATTTAGTATGAACCAAAACCTATGTACAAATATCCAAAAACAAAAAAATTAGGATACTATTTGGTTTAGATAATTTAAAAATACTTATGTTTCATTTATAATAATTTATCATACCTACTGTAAAGTTTCGTCTACTGAGGATTTACTGTGGAGGTCCACTACCTTCCTTTTATAATTTCTGTGTTCCGAGTGCCTGACTGACTGACTGACTCATCAACGCAGAGCCGAAACTAGCAACTGAAGCTAGAGAATTGAAAGGACGAGTAATAAGAATGGATCTTGGTACAATAGGGGAAGAAAAGTTGTAGGTGTTCGGAAATTTTTTCGAAACTTTTTTCTGGATCAAAAGGTATGCTGTGCAACGTGTCATGCAAAATTTTATGATGATCGATTGAGTAGTTGTGACGTGAAAGAGCCGTAACAAACAGACACACTTTGACTTTCACATCCTTACTTTGCGAAAGTCTGTTTGTTTGTTACGCCTTCACGTCTTAACTACTGAAACGATCATCATGAAATTTTGCATACCTACACGTTCTCAGGGGTACTGAAAAAGACATAGGGTACCTTTCACGGTTTCACCCCGAAAAAAATTATTGGTCCCATCCCATAGGATAGCAAAAAACTTTCCACGCAGAACGTGCCGGACTACAGCTGGGCCACAAAAAAAAAAGTTGGAAATCTGACTTTTTGACTATGCCATGATGAAGTCGATAATTTGTCGGAATTTGTCGCCAAAAACCAGAATTTGTCGGGCTTGCGTTTAGGAGATACGTGTGGCTCAGCTGTAGAGACGTCTCTACAGCTGGGCCACACAGATCTCGAAAACGGAAGGTCGTAGCGAAAATCTGATTACTCGTATGTGTAGCCGGTAATTTGTCAGATTTTGTCGCCAAAAACCAGAGTTGGTCGGTCTAGCGTTTAGGAGATACGTGTGGCTCAGCTGTAGAGACGTCTCTACAGCTGGGCCACACAGATCTCGAAAACGGAAGGTCGTAGCGAAAATCTGATTACTTGTATGTGTAGCCGGTAGTTTGTCGGATTTTGTCACCAAGAACCAGATTTTGTCGATCTTGCGTTTAGGAGATATGTGAGGATACGCTGTGGAGACTTTTCTACCTGGATCTTGAGAAAGGAAGGTCATAGCGAAAATCTGATAACTCGAGTGTATAGCCGTTAGTTTGTCGGAATTTGTCACCAAGAATCAGACTTTGTCGATCTTGCGTTTAGGAGATATATGAGCCCAGCTGTAGTCCGTCACGTCCACGCAGATGAAGTCGCGGGTGGCCGCTAGTTTAAATAATATTAGTAAGGTAATCTCTGACTGTATGCATCGAATACTAACGCGTGAAAGCACTAAACTTAAGAATCGCCTAAGTCTTTTCTTATCTACAACTCGACCAAGTTAACTTAGCGAATGACAACTACATGACGGCTAAGTTTATGACACCGTTTTAATTTGGTCATGTTGTAGTTAGGAAAAGACTTAGGCAATCCTTAAGTTTAGTGCAATCGGCCATTAGTACTTACATAGGATTGCTTATTTGTTTCTTCTGTATGTGCGGCTATGGACCAAATTATCCTTGGTTCATGGTGCGTGCGGCTTAGGTACCATCTACTGTGCAAAATTACCTATTTGAGAAAGTTAATCATTTTTTTTCAGATTAAGTAATAGTATACAAGATTACGCAGGTTGCATTTATTTCTAATTAAACATCTTCAATGCTTGTTTAAATTGATTACTGCAGAACTCATTAAATAATTTCATTTACTTGATACATGTTCTAGGTGGTGTGGTATTATCATTTTTCAGCGGTCATACAGGGCAAAGAAACAATGCCAAAGGTCTTTAGTAAAACTAGTAGATGGTAATTATATTTATGTAACTTTCAGTCTGGTTGGGCAGTTGCTACGCGGTCGATGGCTAACGATGACGCTTGTTTCTAACCTTAGCATAGAACTCTTACTAAGGGCGAAGGGTCAGGGAGGGTAATTACTGCAATATCACATCATAATAAGATAGTATATATGTCGTAGGATAATCGTAAAAGCCGGATCTTTACAAAAATCCTAGGTCGATTGTAAAGAACCGTATAATTGTAATCTAAGATAGATTTTCGCAATCGTCCGAGAATTTTTTAGGATCTTTGTAAAAATCCCAATATGTTTCGGACAATTGTAAACTTGAATGCTGATTGAATAGTCTAAAGAGACGATTTATAACATCTTCAATCTGATTGGTCAGAACATATTGCTGATGGGTTTTGGGGTTATTTCATAATTTTGCCGAATTAAATTCTTCAATTAAAGTCTTAACAAGGTTTTGTACAAACATGTTGACGAGCGCTGTAGAACTTTCTTAGCTCTGTGTAGAAAAGTTATTTTTCGGCTATACTTAACCTCCAAATTGACTGCACTGATCGAGCCCAGCATTGGTATAGGTAATATCCAATTCACTCACTTCACTCATCGTAAATTAATGTCTCTTGATAGACACTCAGTTTTCTTTTTTAAAATAAAAAACGTAAAATTAGAACAAAACGCTGGAGAAATATTTGACAATGATAACAGTGGACACATCAGCGCGTGCAAAGTGATGGTCATTGGCGATTTACCTAAGATACGCTAGATTTTTGTAAAAATCCTAAACATCACTCGGACGATTGCAAAAATCTGTCTTAGATTCTAATTATCCGGTATTTTACAATCATAGTAGGATTTTTGTAAAAATCCTATTTGTACAATTATCCTACGACATATATATCTTTTCACTAATTACCAGATAATATTAATCTATTCACGCGCGGCGTGCTTGTTTGACCTTCAGATGCAAGTAATTTTCCTTTAGGTAAAATCCTTGTCGCTCATAAAACACAGATAGTAACATTCATTATATTTATTGATTTTTTTTATTAAATTAGCAAATTAACACAGAATCATTAATTATCAATAATTACAATGCGTACTGTTCAAACTTGAACTCTTTATGAAATAAAAATAATGTTACTTACTTAAGTAAGTATTACATAGTCAAATTAGTCAACCAACAGCACTTTGGGTTACCACAACATGTAAACGTTCTTTCAGAAAAGAGAATGACCAAAATTACTCACATCAATTGATCACAATTAATTATTAACCTATGTCAATTAATGAGTTCTATTGAATAGTTTAATCTAATTTTAATCAATTTAAGTTGTAAGGGCTAAATCAATGGGGATCATACATGAAACAATGTATGGTTAGTTATCATAATGACAATATTTTACAACAAACTATATTCATAATAAGGTCCTTCTTAAATAGTGCACATAATTTTAAGGGGTCAATGTACGCATGCATACAAACAACTTTTACTATGGTACCAACATTGAAATCGCGAAAAAAAAACAGCTGTACCATAGAGAATTTAAAATCGAATAGATCAAAATGTATGGAACAGCTGATTTTTTTTCGCGATTTCAATGTTGGTACCATAGTAAAAGTTGTTTGTATGCTTGAGTACATTGACCCCTTAAAATTATGTGCACTATTTAAGAAGGACCTTATTACCGAGTCTATTGTTCACATCCATACATTTTACAGTATATGGAATGGAACTGGATGACAAAAGTATTTTCATGCATAAAGGGGTCGATACCCTTTATGCATGAAAATACTTTTGCCAAAACGAAACGTGCAAGAGCTCTACTAGTACAAAAAACATTTTTGCTTTATTTACATCAAACATTTTATTAATATTGCGCCAAATAACTATATTTTTGGTAAATTTTGAGATCATATTAGTATTATTTTTTTATTAGTGATTTTATTGTTCTTCGACAAAAATATCTTAACAAGTTGTTATGTAACACAAACAAACTCAAGTGTTTGTAATGCGCTAGGTAAGCACACGTTTATTCGCAAGAAAATCAAAACATCTTTTGGGTAAAGTTTCTTGCACAATAATGGAATACCAATTTTATCCTAACTACTAATCCTACTAATATTATAAATGTGAAAGTTTGTGGGTTTGGATGTTTAGATGTTTGGATGTTTGTTCTTCAATCACGCAAAAACTACTGAACGGATTTGGTTGAAATTTGGCACACAGATAGAAGATAGCCTAGATTTAAACATAGGATACTTTATATCTCGATATTCCCACGGGAACGGGAACCACGCGGGTGAAACCGCGGGCGGCCGCTAGTATTAAAAATGTGAAAGTTTGTGGGTTTGGATGTTTGTTCCTCAATCACGCAAAAACTACTGAACGGATTTAGTTGAAATTCGGCACACAAATAGGGGATAGCCTAGATTAAAACATAGGATACTTTTTATCCCGATATTCCCACGGGAACGGGAACCACGCGGGTGAAACCGCGGGCGGCCGCTAGTATTTTGTATTAGTGTACTGCACTAAATAAATCCTTCAACTATTCGTGCAATGTTTGTAATACGAATTTATTCACTGCCATTAAATAAAGTCTCTACACCGTACCATACCATGATCGTGCTAGGAACGTATCAAGACAAAAAAAAACTTTGTATTGCAAAGTATTACACACTACACTATTCCCACTACTGGACCGTTCCGAACCGGCCATGTATACTTTTGTCATACATACTTTTCAATACAATGATTTTTTTTGCCTGACACGTTCCTATAGCATGGTCATATGGTATAATACGGTAAAGTGGGCATAGACCTATATTCTTAGTGTAAATTAATTATTATTATTAATTCATTTATTTCAGACAATTACAGTAAAGTGTTATTAAATTTTTCTAGTTGTGTGATTTTCACTCGAAGAAACGTGTAATTTTATTGAACGTTCAAAAAATTTCGGTCTGTTCTAGAATATACGTCTAAAATCATAATAAAATGTTTTTCCTGGATTTCCAAAAAACTATAAAAACATATTTTTATTGTTCATATTATATATCCGAAACCATATATTTTATCTTTATTTTCTTCCTACTTACATTATATACAATATGTCTTTGGTCTTGTTGATACTAGCGATAATAAAGGCATGAAATACACCTAATTTTAAGCTACAAAAACGCGTACAAGTTGAATGACCGCCATTTTAAATTAGATTTTATTTCCGAGGGTCCAACCAAAAAATATTAATTTCTCCAGATATAAAAATAAAAAAAAAACATTTATGGCTTAGTTTTTGAGATATGAAAGAAAAACTAAAACTAGTGACTCTGTGCGCTGTAGACCTTGCGTGTGACATTACATTTTTCGAAATGGCTGAAACATAAACTTGTAGCGAAAATTTTTCTAAGTCTATGGGCTGAAATATGTTTTTTTTTCGACTTTCGACTCGACAAAAAATACTCAAGTATATCGAACCTGCTCACAAAATTTTACGAGAATTGGTTGAGAAATGCGACCTGTAGAGGAGAACAAACGGACATACGAAAACATTTTTGCTCAAGCTGAAGCGGAGACGCTTCGCGCTCGCTTGTTCAAAACAATTTTCGATTAGAAATAGCTTTACAATTTTTTATGACGCACTAAAGTTGAAATTTTAGACTGTTTTGTTTTTACTTAATAGGTGGTATTATTAGCTTTCGAATAGTATTTTTTATAACTGTACACAGAAATCCGGAGAAATTAATATTTTTCGGCAGGGCCATCTAAAATAAAAAATAAAAATAAAATGGCGATCTTTCCAACAGGAGGGGATACACCTATCTCAAGGGTCTATCTATACCCTCTCCCAACTTCTTAGTAAATACTAATTGTAAAGTGTCAATTTTCATGGAATATTGATAACTTTTTTATGAGTTTTAAACAATTCCTATTAGTATAACACAGTATAATTTGTTTATGAAATAATTATATTTTCTTATTTACAACATCAAATTACGAAACTACTTACAATGCGATTAATTTGACTTTGTACAACAGAAGTGACCAACTTCAGTTCGCTTGCGATCTGAGAAATCTGTGCGCACCATACATTATCGAGCGAAGCGGCCGCGGATCACTGTTTGTTGTTTGACAATTGTACATTACAATATTTACGCAAAAAAGTATTTTTAAATACTGGTCCATCATTTCCTCCATTAAGTACTTACATCAATAAATTATATTTCAAAACATCAAGATACAATTTTTTTTTATCTATTTACAATTTTTTGTTATGTTTACTTACATATTAAAAACTTTATTTACAATATATCCAGCCATCAGTGCTGTGCTGTATGTATGGTAATGAATGATAACTTGTTGTTGATCCTACCCCCCTTGCATGACCACCGAAACACGACATGACGATAATTAGGGATTTATCACTATACACTTTAACTGTCAAAAGACAATGGATTTTGACAGTTGGGTGTCGATAAAACGCTAGGTATATCATGCGATATATATCGTGTTTCGTCGGTCATGCTAGGGGGGCAGGTTGGGTTGATCGCAAGCTTTGCGATTCGCGAATGGTTCTCAATAACACTCGATAGCCAAAAAGTTTTCACAAATCACAAAAAGTTTATGGTTCAAAAGCAATAGTTTATGGAATGTGTCGGTTCTATCTTGTTATTAACTAAAACCCACCCCAAGGGTTCGAGGCAAAAATACTTTTCCAAAGCGTAGCGCCATAACAAAACTGTCACCAACGCCATATAAGAGAAATAAATGGACACTGGAAACTGAACACAAAAATGACTACTGGACTTGAGTATTCTACCGGATAACCGCTCAAACTGGTGATCGAGTGGGTCTTCGTTTAAAAAGTTTAACTTTAGTAGTTAGCATTGTTTCCTTTTTGCTGTTGTATTTGTTTCGCGTTGTTCCTTTTCATGTCAACGCTCATTTTCCTGGAGTGGGTGACAGGTGCGCGCGTGTAAAGGATGGCGCAGGGCATCGTCATCAGACGGGAGTCGATGTTGGCACTTGGCTGGAACTTTTTAGTATCTAAGTTCTAGCGTTGTTGTCTCTCATGGCCACGCTTATTCTCCTATGGTGTGCGGGATGGGTACGCGCTGGGAGAGGACGGCGGCGGCGCGGGACTGCGGCAACAGACGTAAGACGATGTTGGCATGTGGGTGGAACTCTTTAGTAAATACTGGAATTGTTCCCTCTAATGGCCACGCTCATTCTCCGGGATAGGTGCGCGCGGGGTGTAGACGATGGCGTGGCGCGGGCATTGGGCCTCACCTTCAGACGGGAAACGATGTTGGCGCGCGGCATAAAGTGGGAGTCAGTGTAGGCACGTGGGCTGAACATGGCTGTACTCTTTAATAAGTACTCGCGTTATTCCCTCTCATGAGCATGCTCATTCTCCAAGATAGGTGCGCGCGGGGTGTAGATGGCTCGAGCGATCGGGCCTTGACTTCAGTTCAGACGGGAGACGATGTTGGCGCGTGGGCTCTTCTCTTTAATAAGTACTTTCATTATTCCTTCTCATGGCCACGCTCATTCTCCTAAGGGGTGAAGGATGGGTACACGAAAGGAGAGGACGGTGCGGGCGCGCGCACTGCAGCATCAGATAGGAGACGATTTTCACACGTGGGTGGAACTCTTAAGTAAGTACTGGCGTTGTTCCCTCTAATGGACACGCTTATTCTCCGAGATAGGTGCATGCGGGGTTTGTAGATGGTGCGGGCGATGGTGCCTCGACATCAGGAGAGAATCGGTGTTGGCACGTGAGCTGAACTCTTTAATAAAGTACTGGCGTTATTCCCTCTCATATCCACGCTCATTTTCCAAGATAGGTGCGCGCAGGGTGTAGATGGCGCGGGCGATCGGGCCTCGACTT
Organism: Agriphila tristella; assembly: GCA_928269145.1. NCBI lineage: Eukaryota > Metazoa > Arthropoda > Insecta > Lepidoptera > Crambidae > Agriphila > Agriphila tristella. The sequence goes on from OV743433.1 coordinate 14,374,409, forward strand.
CAGACGGGGACGATGTTGGCGCGTGGGCTGAACTCTTTAATAAGTACTTTCGTTATTCCTTCTCATGGCCACGCTCATTCTCCAAGATAGGTGCGCGCGGGGTGTAGATGGCGCGGGCGAGCGGGTTTCGGTATCAGGAGGGAATCTGTGTTGGCACATAGGCTGAACTCTAATAAGTACTGGCGTTATTCCCTCTCATGGCCACGCTCATTCTCCAAGATAAGTGCGCGCGGGGTGTAGATGGCGCGGGCGAGCGGGCCTCGCTCGACTTCAGTCGGGAGACGATGTTGGCGCGTGGGCTGAGCTCTTTAATAAGTACTGGCGTTATTCCCTCTCATGGCCACGCTCATTCTCCTAAGGGGCGCGGGATGGGCGCGCGCGGGATGTGGATGGCGCGGGCGCGCGGGGCGCGGCGGCAGGCGCGAGTCGGTGCTGGCGCGCGCGCGGAACTCCTCGCCGCCTTCCGACCGGCCCGACGACGACGTCGAGTCACTGCGGGCCACGCTCGCTTCTTCTTCTTCGTCAAGGTCTACCTCTGTCCAGCGGCGACCTATAAAAAGTTAGTAGCATTGTTAAGAATATGATATAAAAAAAAGTTATGTAACGTGCTCTAAGTATTGGGACATAGAATAAAAAAAAGTATTAAGTAGAGTTCTTTCTTTATTGTCTAATTAATTAATTGGATGCGGGATGGCGGACATACACAAACTATGTACCGACAACAATTCCTCAATGGTTGAGGATTTCTGATAAATAGGTGAGATGAAGGCCAAGCACTGACCCATTGTGGATAAAAAAAGTGTTTATTTTGTGCGTATAACGATAACTTGGCTTATAAAGTAGTCTACTTATTGCCTAATTTTCTGAAAGTGGTTGCGATAGATTTTGAAATTAGACAATAGTCCCCCCGGGTCCACTCACCTAGATCTCACATTTACGAAACAGGAGCATTTTTAGGGTTCCGTACCCAAAGGGTAAAAACGGGACCCTATTACTAAAACTCCGCTGTCCGTCTGTCTGTCTGTCTGTCTGTCACCAGGCTGTATCTCAAGAACCGTGATAGCTAGACAGTTGAAATTTTCACAGATTATGTATTTCTGTTGCCGCTATAACAACAAATACTAAAAACAGAATAAAATAAATATTTAAGGGGGGCTCCTAACAACAAACGTGATATTTTGTCGTTTATTGGTACGGAACACTTCGTGCGCGAGTCCGACTCGCACTCGGCCGGTTTTTTTTCGTTTTCTTTATAATTTTATCAAAATTTTATTATTTACTTAGGCTTACAACTCGCTGGTGGTTTACGTATTTAATCAGTTTTAATTATTAATAAATGAAATATACCCACAAAAAGGGATGCCAGTTTTCGAACAAGTGACGGTATCTTCGGGTGAGTCGGAGGCGGCGCGCGCGAGCGGCCGAGCCAGCGCGGCCGGGTGCACGTCCGCCGCCTCGCCGCGCGCCCACGGCCACTTGTTGCTGACGCGCCAGAACCGCCGCGTGTCGCGGAAAACGCTCACCACCTAAGGAAAATTTAAAGTTCAAATCATAGAGACATCAATTTTTATTTTTGTGTGAAACTTGTGTCGTACAAAAGATATCAACGCGTGACAAAACCTTGGGTTTGCACCTCTTTTAGGAGCTTAATTTTTTCGTATAAGTAAGTTGGGAAATAGCTATTGAAGAAAGACCTATCTTACAAAAAGTAGCAGGTAATTTTTAAATTTGACTTTTTAGCATTCAGATGCTATTTTTGTTTACAACTAAATAATATACGTACTTACTAGAAAAAATCTACTCGTCACCAGATATTTTAGCTGTTTCATCTTAAGGCGCCTTACTACTAGCACCTTCAATAGTTTTCATTCTTTCTGTAAGTTTTAAAATCCATTTTAGCTCAAAGTGGCCACTTTTGGCTTGAATGGATTTTAAAACTTACAGAAAGAATGAAAATTGTTGAAGAGTTAATCAAAAAATATATTAGAGACAATTTAAGAGGACATGATCTTAGCTTTTTTTTAATATTGACTTGATTTACGAGTAATAAAATTAAATGTATTGGCGGCGCTAGTAATGGGTAGTATAGAGGCGCCTTAATCGATTGTCAAAAAATATCTGTGGAATGTCGAGCGAGGGTAATTCCTCACATTGATGAAATAACGCTGGCTTGCAGCGAAAGAGTGGGATATAGGTACTAGGATAATTTCGACGGTGCCACTACTAGTGCCTCGGTAGCTTCAAAGGAAAGGAATAAAAAATATTAGGTAATTTTATTATGGTTCTGTTCAGCGACATTGCTATTCGTATTTTTCTCCACTTCGTATGACACAGTAAGGTGATCGAATTTGAGACTAACGATCGTGGTTGGCACGTGTCCAGCCATGAAGCAATGACGTAGAGTTGCTTTATGCATCCATAATGCATAAATTACTTAATATCTAGATTAAAAAAAAAACTCTAAATATAAAAATAAATCGCTCGCATTGGTTGATTGCCAAATTTTTTTGTAAAATCATTCTGTGTAGATTTGAAAGGTAAAAGGGCAATATTTTACGAATTTATGTTTACCTATACTTATAGGTGAATGTGAATATGGCATGGCACGGGCACGGTAATGATGATAAATAAATAAAACAAAAAGCAATTTTTCATGTCATCATTATAAATACAGGTGTCTCAAAACATTGCCACACGGAGGGAAAGTATGTATAGTATCTTAAATATTGAAGATAAGAAATATAAGAAAACTTATTTTTTTTGTTTAAATAATTGGAACTGCATTCATGCATTTTTGAAAAATCACGTATGATACCATATAATTAAAATCTAAATGGTTTTCCCTTTGTTAAGATGCTTTGTTATTCAAGCAAAAATAATCCTAGTGAGTAAACCCTTTCGGTCGGTATCGTAAAAATAAAAATACTTATTGTTTCTTTTTCATATTTGGTGGGTTCGATTCCTGGTTAAGATTTTTTAAATCTTTGCAGTTCCAATCCTTCTTTCTGTGAAATTTCCCACTTTCATTATTACGTACTTTCCCTTCGTGTGGCAAAGTTTTGTTTTGTTGTATATGTCAGATACGAAATTGAACCGATTGCAAAGTTAAATTGATCGGTAGACGAACTTCAGCTAAGTTGATAAATTACCTTGAACATTTGCGAGTGGGTACATAGCTTAGTAGATAATTTAGCGTGGTTTAGATATCAATTTTACCCAACAAAACATTTTGTTTAGATAAGCGTGTTATCTGCTTAAGAATTTAAAGAGGAACAGTTTCCTTTAAGGAAAGCTGTATCAGTGGCTTTTGTGGAAATCTAATTAAATCAACCCCAAGGCTGTATTCACTGAAAGATGAGATAAGATTCCCGTTAACCTTAAATTAATTAATTGTTTCGGAGTTTCTTTATATTCTTACTCTCCATCTCTTAATAAATATATGATGATGACTTAATGAAACGTCATTAAGTCATAGTTTTTTTAATATGATAAAAAAACTACTAATGAGTTAATTTAAAATAATTAATTTAATTTTCAGATTACAGAGTATACAAGGTGTTTGGTAATAGCCTTATAAAGCCGAATATGGTGGATAGGGACCATCAAACTAAACAACTTTTACTATGGGACCAACAGAATACATATAAAATTCTAAATTGATTGACTGATTGTTGGGATAGGCGTAGAGCCCTAACGGCTGAAGGCAGAGACACCATTTTTGGAGGGTAGATACCTTTCATGATGTAGATGAGAAAGGATTTTAGAAAATTCCCGTTATACAGGGTGCTACAGGTTGTTCAAGTTTGTATGAGAATTTGTATAGGGTTGAAGGTAGAGATACCATTTTTGGAGGGTAGATACCTTTCATGGTGTAGGTGAGCACTAAGAAAGGGTTTTGAAAATCCCCGTTATACAGGGTGCTACAGCGTGTTCCAGTTTGTATGGAGATTTGTATAGGGCTGAAGGTAGAGACACTATTTTTGGAGGGTAGATACCTTTCATGGTGTAGGTGAGCACTAAGAAAGGGTTTTGGAAAATTCTCGTTATACAGGGTGCTACAGCGTGTTCCAGTTTGTATGGAGATTTGTATAGGGCTGAAGGTAGAGACACCATTTTTGGAGGGTAGATACCTTTCATGGTGTAGGTGAGCACTAAGAAAGGGTTTTGGAAAATTCTCGTTATACAGGGTGCTACAGCGTGTTCCAGTTTGTATGGAGATTTGTATAGGGCTGAAGGTAGAGACACCATTTTTGGAGGGTAGATACCTTTCATGGTGTAGGTGAGCACTAAGAAAGGGTTTTGGAAAATTCTCGTTATACAGGGTGCTACAGGGTGTTTTAGTTTGTATGGGAATTTGTATAGGGTTGAAGGTAGAGACACCGTGTTTGGAGGGAGATACCTTTCATGGTGCAGGTGAGCACTAAGAAAGCATTTTGGAAAATTCCCGCTATACAGGGTGCTACAAGATGTTCCAGTTTGTATTGGGATTTGTATAGGGCTGAAGGTAGAGACACCATTTTTGGAGGGTAGATAGATATCTTTCATGGTGTATGGTGTATGAGCACTAAGAAAGGGTTTTGGAAAATCCCTATATACAGGGTGCTACAGAGTACAGAGTGTTCCAGTTTGTACATATTTTTTATGGGAAGATTTAAATGTGTGAAATGAGGTCTACTGATAAATATATTATATTGGTAATCCGACTTTCAAAATAAATGCACAACTATCTTAATCACGCGAACGAAGTTGCAGGCAAAAGCTAGTATGAATATAAGATTCTTGGCACCAACTATAAAATCGCGAAAAAAATCAGCTGTTTCGTACATTTCGATATTTTCGTTATTAATTTTTTATGAAACAGCTGATTTTTTTTCGCGATTTCAGAGTTGGTCCCATAGTAAAAATTGTTCAGTTTGATGGTTCCTATCCACCATATTCGGCTTTATTTATAAGGTTATTACAGTTCGGATCACGAAAGATGACCACAAATGGCGCCCATCTTCGCGTCATAACTCATGAAGATAAGACTTTAGACAAAATTATATTTCATATATTTAAGTAATATCGATATATCTATATGAATATGAAATATTATTTTGTCTAAAGTCTTTTCTTCATGAGTTCTGACGCGAAGATGGGCGCCATTTGTGGTCATCTTTCGTGATTCGAACTGTACCTGTATAGAATTCAGATAGTATGGATAAAATTAATAACAAAAAACGAATTTTGTTATACTTACTTATTCAGTATTTTTAGCTTCGCTTCTTAATTAACGTCAAACCAAGAGATTGTGTGCAAGAACCGTCTATCTCGCATGTAATGAACTGTGATTAACGGGAGATGACTTAACCGCCTCTGTGGTCCAGTGGTTCGCCCACCCGTATAAGACGCAGATGTCCCGGGTTCGATTCCCAGGGGGGGTACAATTTGTACTCAGTTTTGTTGGTGGTAGGGCTTATTTCAAGTCCGCCTGGCTAGCTACCACTTTACCTAAGTCTGACGCAATAACAACAATTGTGTTCCGGCAGTCTACAGTGATGAGGATTCCGGGAGTAGTTCGCTTCCACTTATCATCACTTAAGATCAGGTGAGATAAAGGTAAAGCACCATTCCGTTGTGCATAAAAAAAAGATGAACGCGGAAAGATTGGGATGGGAAAATCTTCCCGTCAGAAGCTAGCTGGATAATTCTATTTTTTCCAACAAATAAACGTTTGTAGCTCATGGTTACCTGGTCAATGCTTTCCCTGACGGAGATCTCATGGAAGCAGACGCAGCCGATCTCCTGACTGCGGCGCTGGCCCTCCTCGGTGGTGACCATGCGGTCGCCCCCTTGGTCGGTCTTGTTGCCAACCAGCACTACTGGAGTCTCTAGAATACTGTCCTGCGAATATAGATAGATGCTTTAAAAAATACTAGAAAAAAATCAACTCACTCGTAGCAGCTCAGACGCGGGATTCGAACCCGCACCATTAAGATTCCGGCCCAATGCACTAGTAGAGTCGCTAGTGGGAGCGGCGAAATTTTCTAGTAAGTAGGTAGGTACTTTTTACGTTTTTGCTGTAATGTAAGCCAGCGTTATCTCATCAATTTGAAGATTTGCAACATCTTTACAGATGACTTAATAACCTTTTTGAATAAAAATAAAAATGAAATAGGTATGTTTCACTTTCCTACTCGACGTTACATAAACAAAATAAAAAATTACAAAGTATTTACTTAGAAAGCAATTCGAATACTGACTATTGTTGAAAAACACTTTGTCAATACGGTCTCCCGTGTGCTCCCGTCGTCATGTTAGCGAAAACATAACAACCTTTTCTCAAACGCGTATTTTACCTGTATTCTGTATTATGAAAGCGCCCCAGTTGTTTTTCTATTATCCTCAAATATATTCACGGTATTTATTTAATCATTCATTTGTTGTCCCAAATTCAATTGCTACAAATTGAGGACCTAGGTATTTTGAGCAAATTACTTTACATTTCTATTGAACCGATATATACCTACCAAGTGACGACGTACATACTTAACTAGAAAATCTTTATTGTTTATAATGTAAATTATAAAATTGTGAATATACTAATAAACAAAACAAATAAACTATTTTCGTTAAATGTAATAAAAAACAAAGAAAATTTAACCTAAAAATACTTAACTATTAAACAGGGTCGACCACAAAATTCACAACTTTGAATATGTAACTTGAAAATAAAGTAGGTAAGTAAGTACTTAAATCGGATCCGTTAGTTACCGCAAATAAAAAGTCTTTGCACTTTGCAGCTGCCCTGGTCACGTGGAACAGTCCCCCGTGACCACGGTTGCTGCAAAGGTGCCGAAACGTCGTCGGGAAAATAAAAAATCAAACCAAATACCAACTAATTACCAAAGTACTTTCAATAAAACCGCGCTAGTATCAAGAGTTTTATTTCATGTCTAGTGAGCGCGTAAGCTTGAGAAGTGAATAAAAAGTGTGTTGCCGTTACAGTAATTTATATTAAGTAATTTACTCTGACAGGTGATACCCATTCATATGTGTGGAATATGACAATGTTAATGATAACTAATAATCCTACGCGAATCTTTCATTGTTTCAGATATCCTATTACGTAATCGTGCCATTCAAAATTTCCTTTTCACACACACTTTACACACAACGTAGGTATCTTTAGACAACGTTAAAATTCAACAATTGCGTAACTGTGATGAACGATTTATTTTATAGTTAAAATTCTGATTCTATGAAAATATCAGCAATATGTGCTACGTTAATATAAAAAGAAGCACTTTGAAGTCGGCAAAATAATAAGCAATCATTTTAGTTACTCCTATTTAAGCTTTGAACTTTGATCAAGGAGAAATAAATAACTTGAAATTATGTATGTTGTAAGTAAAATGTAGATTGCAAACGGAGAGAATATCAGCTTTCTGTTTAGAGGCATAATAATCAGCTTGGAATCCGCAGTACTCGGTACATACAAGTACAATAGAAAGAATCCAAAACAAATTTATTAAAAAAATGAAGTACAAATTTGCTGATTTTTCTGAAGATGACGTCATATCTCTTACACGCAGAAGAGAACGCAGGGACTTCACCTTATTGTACAAGATTATTAATAATAGGGAATATGCATAAGTCACCGATTTTGATGAATTTGAGCTTGATCGCTGCGGACACTTATAAAAACATGATGGAACAGGACAAAAAATAAAAAAAACGTATAATCCTAGTTCTATCACATGATGAAATCAGGGGAAAATAACGATATTTTTTTTTCATTTTCGGATATAATACACTTTACAGTCAGATAGAATATCGAATAAGAAACAATATTTGGTATGACACATATGTACTTAAACGCAAAATTTAGGGAGATAATTGAAGATTATTGGCTAACTCCATATTAAACGCGCCGAAACACAGCTGAAACGTGATGTGTGACGTCACCGTTTTGTATGGAGCGTTTTCGGCGGGTGCTGCTGCGCGCTAACTTCAAGTAACTATATCACGAGAAAAAAACGCAAGAGAAAAGTTTTAATATTACAGTTAACTTTCTCACGCATTATACTTTTGATTAAGATTTAAAAAAAAATTGATGCATATTCCCTATTATGTTGATTCTTTTATTGAAATACCCCCGACCAAACATGCGATCTCGTGACACTTTTTGCATTCCTGCGAGTCGGACTAATTATGCTAGAAACCGTTTTATAGTTAGAGCGATGAAATTATACAACGTTAAATTTAGTCACATTGATTTGTTTAGTCTTAAGCCCGCTAAAAGTTGCACTTAATAGTAGAGAAAGGAGGGTAATTTGGAATACCGTTTTGTTTCAGACCTGCAACTTTTTTCCGTGAGGTATTAATAAAATGAAACCTTGATTAAATTGAAGCTATATTATCTTACTATCGATGTGCAAGCTATCAAAAACAAAAACACATCTCTACAGGTTAAAATTTTAGTTTGAATGCAAAATGGCTCAATTCAGATTTGGAGATAGGGTGCAGGTATTTTGGAATAGGAGTATTCCAAATTATATTCACCATGCTTAACTTAGTTATGTAAGCTATTACTAAGTAAGTGTTTGAGAAGAAAGTGGAAGGTTTGTGATTATAATATTAATCCCAGAGAGCAACTCTGTAAAATCGGTTCCTAAACCAACTGAAGGTAATTTGGCATACCATTTTGGTATTCCAAATTACCTTCAGTCAAGATTAAATACCGTGATGGTAGGTAAATGATTTAAATGTGAAAGGATAATTATTCTCTAAGTAAATAAAAAGAAATATGATTTATATTATAAAATTTAATCAGCCTTTAAGTACCTTCAATTAAATCTTGGAATATTCCAAATTAACATCACATTGGGTATTCCAAATTAGCAACAAGACGTAGTGGGACATAACCTCAATTTATTTATTTATAAATGTACAAACTGTTGAAATCAATGCTAATATGCAAAATTAATAACCTATTTTACAGTACACATAAAGCCAAACAACATAATCATAAGGAAATTTAGCGATGGGAATGGGTTAAACACGTACCTCATAATTTTTCTCACACGCTGTTCACCTTTTCAATCTCTAATCGCCATCTTAGAAAAATGACAGACTATCCATGAAAACACATCGATAGATGGCACTACTTGTGATAAGTTTACGGTCCATAAAACGAGATGGCGCCATTAGTTTTGGTGATACCCTGCTATCCCAAATTAACAACAGTATTCCAAATTACCCTCCTTTCCTCTACCAATTAATTAATGTTTGGCCTCTCATTTTTTATAAGTAAGCAAAATTTAGTTGTTTAAGTAAGTTACATTGTTATTGTTACTCGACACTTTATTGTCATAACTTAGTAGTGGAAACTGTTTAGGCTAATGTAATTTGATGTATGTTGTAACTATATGTAAAAATTTATGCTGTATGTTTCCCAAGAAATAAATAAATAAAATAAAATAAATAATGTTGAATAAAGGGAAACAACACCGCCAATAACTTAATTATGAACTAGAAGTAGAAAGTAACATAGAAATTGGGTTAATTATTCTTGTACGCTTATAAGTTTGTTATAAAAGCTTTTTATATTCACATCAGCCCCCCTACTTAAATGGCCAAATTTCTATTCGTTTGAACGCTACGCTTACTTTTAAAGCCTAAATATGAGCAATGGACGATTAAATCACATGTCGAAAACTTATATGAATCACAGACTTTGATGTATTGTATGGGATTGACAAGGTTACGGCACGTAATTTTATAGTTTACTGCTTATTTTAAAGCTTTAATACTAAGCGTAGCGTTCAAACGAATAGAATGTTGGCCATTTGAGTAAGCCCTCAGAGATTTCCTCGCTTGCTAATAACAAGTAAAAAACTTTTTTACAGATACTAACGCAATGTAGAATGAAAATGAAAAAGTATAATTCGGCTTAGTAAAATTAAACTTAGCTGAATTGGTTTCCGGCCTGAACTATTTCAAAGCACAGCCAATGTGTAACACTAATTTTCAGGTGGAGCCAAGCCAAAGAGCCAAATACCTCACATACGCGACAACATTCGCCGAACAATGCAAAGCAATTTACTCGTATGGTAAACAACACAACACAACAATTCACTTAGAAGTTAGAACAACAACTCACTTCGGAAAGGAAGTAGGTAGATGATAAAGATATTATTATACTTAAAGTAACGCTTATACAATAGAATTAAACATATTAATGAAGAGATTCCAAAAAAATAGTTTAAACAGTATTCATGTAGGCACAGAATACATAAAAGTACAAGTATGTAGGTAGGTCTCGCTATATTTATCTGTTTCTACAAAATTATCTGCTTCATTTTTAGTACTTATAGATATAGAGATATCTCTCGCATTGTTTTATTCTTATTTCAGAGCGTTTTTACTTCAGCGTAATATCAATAAGTAGGTCAAGGTTACAGTTAATAATTTATTTTATACAATATCTGACAAGTCTTATCGCGTAATAGGGAATATGCATAAGTCACCGATTTTGATGAATTTGAGCTTGATCGCTGCGGACACTTATAAAAACATGATGGAACAGGAAATAAAATAAAAAAAATGTATAATCCTAGTTTTATCACACGATGAAATCAGGGGAAAATGACGATATTTTTTTTTCATTTTCGGATATAATACACTTTACAGTCAGATAGAATATCGTATAAGAAACAATATTTTGTATGACACATATGTACTTAAACGCAAAATTTAGGGAGATAATTGAAGATTATTGGCTAACTCCATATTAAACGCGCCGAAACACACCTGAAACGTGATGTGTGACGTCACCATTTTGTATGGAGCGTTTTCGGCGGGTGCTGCTGCGCGCTAACTTCAAGTAACTATATCACGAGAAAAAAACCGCAAGAGAAAAGTTTTAATATTACAGTTAACTTTCTCACGCATTATACTTTTGATTAAGATTTAAAAAAAAATTATGCATATTCCCTATTGGGTACATTAAAAATAAATAAATACCTAATAGGAAAAAACATAAGGTACCTTAGTATACCGGGAACTGAGTACGAGTATAAATAAAATACTTAGATCATCTAGCTAGATAATCGAAGATAAAAAACAAGTATTGTTTTGAAGTAGGGTCTAGTTAGAGTGCATTTCATCGGATATTACCTATGCCGGTATGTTGGTTTTCCTAAAATCTATTTAATTTTGAACTTTAATCCATCGCAATAAGATTATAATGACGGTACTGCCAACATAACGTCATAGGAAGTATCCGATGAAACGCAATCTACTATCTTCGATCATTTATTCCTAGCGCATCAAAATCCATTGCATAGGAACTTTAGAAGAACTAAACGAACAAACAGATAGACGCGGAAGGCGACAATTTTATATATGAGTAGAATATATGTATAATTATATAAAGGACATCAGGCAGAGTCCCATAGAAAAAAAACCAAAGAATGTATAGCGTTTCTGTTTTTTTCAAAATGTAGGCATGTAATTAGTAAGTCATAGAAAACATTCAGATTTTGACGAAGATTAATGCGTTAAAAGTTATTTATGTTTGAAAGTGGTTTTTTTTTGGTAACCCCGACACTAAATATAGCAACACCAGTACCACGACCAACACGTTTCATTAGCTGTGTTAGTGATACAGATTAGCACCACAATGTACGAGCCGGAACCAGGGGCCTTACTATGAGCTCTGATAGCGGGGCTTATATTGAACTGCCTTACTTTTTAGTTTTATGACCTCAAAACCTCTCAAACGTTAGTATGAAAGCAGGCCTTAAGCAGTCCTGCAAAGGCCTGCTTTTGAAATGAACGGTTTCTTATTTGCTGATGGTAAGCCCTCTGATCAAACGGAACATCTATGCATATTATGTATGTCGCATGTAACAAAACACTTTTGACAGTTGACTGACAGCCAGCAGACATTCTTTTTTTATGCGCAATCACTTGTGCAATCGCTGACAAAGATGTCTGTTTCATTGATATGCTTTTGTTTTTTTCAATAATTAATTAAAGCTTAATGAAAGAGTAAAAAGATAACGTTGCTACTGTTTTATGATTCTAGTAACATAAAGTGTTTATAGATAACAGAATTATGTTTATACTCTTTTGGGTCTCATGTGCCTGATGTCCTTTAATAATAATTAAAAAAATCTGAGAGAAAAAAAAATTGCATTTTGCTACTCCACTGCTCTTTATTCCTGAGAGCCTTCTGTCAGCTCCTAAAATTAACTTATGTAGCTTCAACTGGCCGTTTGTTTTACATTACTGCTTCATGACCGAAGAAATTTTATAGGACTCAAGTGTCAGCAGCAATGTATGGACAGAGCCAGTCGAAGCATAATATGGTGTAATTCGTTGCATGTGCCACATTTCAGCTTTGCTATTGTTTTGCGTAGTGCACCCTTTAGGTGGGAATATCGTTGTCTGTCTACTATTATAGACGATTCACGATTTTTATAGCTCCCGTATTCTACTAGACTCTAGTAGAGTCGAATACGGGAGCTGTAAAAATCGTGAAAATGATTAGCATTTTTGTAGTCTTAACTTTACATAGGTACATTTTAAAAGTGTTACCTTCGTAGCAGTGAGTCGCCGCCGGCGTTTGTTGTAGTTGATGAGGAACTTGAGCCGGTGGCACTCGTCGAAGGAACACTTGTCGGTCACCGAGTACATCAGGATGAACGCCTCGGCCCACCGGATGTTGCTCTCCAGGTTCGCGTACTCACTTTCCTGTTTACGATAATACTGATAATCACTGATAATCTTCTTCAGACTGTCTAAAGGTTGCCTTTGCTAGTCGAGATAAAACGCTAAAATGATATATGTAGGTACTAGCAGTTTAAGGGGCCATAATAGCAAAACATGGTTTGCGTGGGCCATATTTTTATATAGAAAACGTAAAGTTGTAGCCACAAAAACATACGATTATTTAGTAGCTACAAGTATTAAATTGCGTATAAACCTCACAGATGATTGTAAAAAAAAACAGAATATCATCAAAAGCACTTGTCGCGGGTCATATTTTTAGCGTAAATAATAGTGGAAATTCTACATGAAAATATACTTTAACGTACTGTGCAGTTGCTCCGATAACATTTTTTCAAGAAAGATAAATTGTGCTAAAGACTATGATGAAAAAATAACGAAAAATATCGAAAAAGTGCAGAAGTGAGGTTATTTTCCATACTCTTTACACGTAAATAAAAAGTCAGAGACAAATGATTTCGCATAACGGAGCCTTAATATTGTGAAGTTATTTTGACTTTTGTAGCTTCTAGGTAAACTTGTTTTATTAGTTAAAAGAAAATTAGAAAATGATTTCAATCTGGTAGTGAATTTATACACAGAATTTGCTAAAACGTCGTAAAACTTACGTGAGAATCCCCAGCGGAGTCCAAAATCTCAAAGTACACCATCTCGTTATCGATAACTGTCTGGAAAGTGTAGACTTTCTCCAAAGTGGGGTCGTATTCGCCGATGAAGCGGCGAGTAATGAATCTCACAACCAACGCTGAAAAATTAACAAGTCTTTGTTAACTTTTCTTTGTTAAAAGCTATAAATACTTAGATATTATTTGAGACGACCACAAACTTTTAAGGTAGCACCTCGAAGGTAGCACCCTCAGCGAAAGTGGCGCCGCGGTGAATTTTATTTAATATTATTATTCTAATACTTACTCAATTTTAATAATATTTTACGTAAACTTTTTAAGGCCCACAGTCTAGTATTGACGGTATCGTTACATTCCCTCATAGTCACTGCTAGAAGTAGATAACAAAACTGCTAAAAGTGGCCGTTTTTGACACATTTGCTATCTACTTCTACGAATAACTACGAGGCCTAGTAGACCTACCTTTTTAAAATACTAAACCATCGGCCCTAAAAACTCCACGTAAAACATTATTACATTAACTTTATTTAAAATCTTTTTCTATAATAACTTATTAAATAAAAACCTCTGAGGGCGCCACTTCCGGTCATACAACTAGGGTTGCCAACTTTTTTTTGGATCAAATATAGTAGTTTCAAGATTTTTAGTGTAAAAATATATTAGATGGTGAAAAAGTCCAAAAAAATATAGTAGGTTGCCGTTTTGTATCGAGAATTTTAAAGAAGTTGCATTTTTCATACTCAAGTATTCTACATTTTCATAATTTATTCAACAACTATAAAGACAAGTGTTTAATCACAAAAAATATTATGAAATTTCTTATGTGCATATAAGTAATATTTTTTGTTGCTTTTGTTTAATTTTTTCACTTGCAAAAATATAGTAGTTTTACCTATTATATATTTTTTTCAAAAAATATAGTAGGCGAGCCCTCAATATATACTATACTACTATATTATATAGTAGGGTTGGCAACCCTACATACAACCGCCTTAAGTATCGATTTTTCGCTCATTTAGATTCCACTAACTATCAACCTCAGACCATAAAAGTAAGCTATCAACACTTTAAAAGTAACTACCTATGATCGCTGTTGGTTTATTTGATTAATAAATAAATAACTGCTAAGTTTGGGTTGTAAGTTAAGATACAATAAGATATTTAATCGTTTCATCATTTAGGTATCCACTATACTTACATAAATACTTATGTCGAAAACCAAAATAACGAATCTGTTCCTGACATTGAATTTGGCCTTGACCAACATTCAATTATAATGATTACTTATTCCATTTTACATACAGATAAGAGAGACGAAAATAAATGACTTGCCAGCTATATTATGAATTGGAATCAATATTGCTAATCTTTATCTAGAACATAAATTACAAACACCTGACCGTTTCGCATAAAACCATGGTAAACATGGTGGCCATGAGTTTTTTTTAGTTGAGGTTACTACTTTAGTACTTTTATTATTTTATTCCCTGAATAATAAGTCCAAACCTAATGTCGGCTCCACATGTTGGCCCAAACCTTGGCCAGTGTATCGTTCTTTGATGCTTTTGAAAGAACCTCTTTAAAGCATTTGTTACAAAACCGGCAAGGTACGATGAATTTGCCAATATTGTGGCCAACGTGTTGTGGAGCCGGCAGACTGCCGTGAATCACAATACGGTAAGTAAGGTACTTATTTTAGAATGCATTTTCACAACAACTGACTTTCGAGATTATTTTCTTACCTGATTTACCGACTCCTGATTGACCGAGGACCATGACCTTGAAGGTTTTGGGCTTCGGCCCCAGCACCAGCTTCGCCAGGGAACTCTTCGGCGACGTGGTGGTACTCATCGTCAGCAACGTTACCATCCTACCGAGGGCTTCCTCCTTTGTCTAGTAACCTTAAATATTTAATATTTAATTAAAGATACCAATATCTGAAATGAACAAACGGATGTATTTTGTGATCAGGGCCTAGTGCGAGTTGATGTTTTCACTTTTCACTATCGAAAACTATCGGACATACTGCTCGTAGTCAATGCGAGTGAAAGAGAGAAAACGATAGTTTTCGATAGCGACAAGTGAAAACATCAACCCGCACTAGGCCCTCAGTACTGTTTGCCATACATTCTCGAATGAAGTTGCCGCTTCTTTTGTACAGTCAGCAACACATCAGGTTAACAAAACTGTCAAAAATCTACAATTAAAAAATTTATTGATATGATTACCCTGACGTGGAAGGTGGAAGCCCAGCGGGCCGTTGCTGTACTTCTAAAGTTACGTGCACACTACCGTGATATGGCAATAATTATGGCCATAATTTTCCTTATTCCTATACGCGTAAGGTTTATCAATGGTCATAATTGTTGGCATATCACGGTAGTGTGCCCCTAGCACTATAGACTAATCTACAGCCTACTGCCTACCTAGTCTACCTATTGATCCAGGTATTTTAAGATTGAAACTATTACTCAGAGATCTCAATTAATTTATTGATGCGTCAAATCAATCAATTAAGTCATTTTATTTGCAAGGATATGATGGTATCATTCGTCCAAGGATGGTATAAACAGATACATTGGGGTTACCAGCATCGGTACATACCTACATAAGACGTGCAAATTGTTATTATAATTATTGTGAATTCATGATACAATCTAATTTATAAAAGACATAAGTACTATTGAAATCATAGTATATCACAAAATTTTAACAAATCAAGGTCTGTTTTAGCAAACAGACAAGGTTCTAAAATGTATTCCTATTTCCCTGAATAAAGGTTTGCAATAACCATCCAAGTATCCCTCGCTACATATCCCTCATGCATTTGTTTAGTCTTAATCATATTCATAGAACAACCCCACAGTATATTATTATTATGCTATGAAAAACAGCTTCTCTAGATACACTACGGTTGATCTTCAAAGCATATTATTATATCTATACGAATCTGTCTAAAATCTAATTGACGACTCAGTGTGTGTCTGCTAATCCTATCACAACCCACAATTATATCACACTGTGAATAAACAGGGTATAGCGATACATTTATCCAAGGATCACAAGTTTCGCCGTAACATGAGTTTCATAATACTATTTGTATTGGATCAGTCTCAGACTCTCAGTTGGCAATGTTATGTTAATTTAAGCAAATTAATTTAAATCAGAAACATAACAAAGCAGTTAAAAGCAATTTAATGTTTAGCACTATGTATTATAGTTTTGGATCGTTTTATTAACAAAGAGATATTCTTGTAAAAGCATTGTTCTCAAGTGCCTGCCTAATATTTAAATGCTCGAATCTGTGCTTACCTACATAATGAAATTTTTGTAGGTTCTCATAAAACAGAAAAATAACACGATATTACGAAGCCAATCAAAATTAATTTATACGTAGACGTGCATAGGAGGTGTAATAATATGAAAATACCTATGGCTATTACCTACTGACAAAAACATTACACAGTGCATTAACTATAAGGATTAAGGACAGATTTGCAAATACATAGTTTAACTTGGTTTAACTCTGAAGTTGATAAATATTTATAAGGCTACATTCAATAATATTTAGCAACAAAACTGGAATCTTATTTGTTATTTATTTTTTCTTTATCTTTCAAGTAGGTACCTAGTTGTCAAGATGTGAACTAAACAAGATTTCGCTTTTAACTTAGATTAAATAACAAAAGGAGTCTACGAGGAAAATTAATTTTCCTAAAAAAACACTTTTGTTTGTTCGCAATACCCTTCGTTAGTAATACTTCAGTATGAAAACAAAGAAAATTAACGACTGTTAAAAGCCTTACAGTAATACGGTTGTAAACAATAATTAAATATCCATCAAGTGTAATGGAATTCCGGGCTGAAGCGGAAGTAAGCGGAACTTCCCGTACGCGTCATAGCCAGCCGTTTATCCACCAACTCCGTCACGGGACGTCAACGGGACGGGATGATGGCGCCGAAGTTTGATAATGATATCAAGACGACCGACCGAGACTGGCTGTCGTAGTCACAGAACAAAGAAATTTCTGTGGTCGTAGTAAATGTATGTGAATGTGACTCTATATCGGCGCTCGCACCGTCATGCCGTCCCGATGACATCCCGGTGGCGTAATTTATAAACCGTATTGAATTATCTCCTAGCGACTAATTTCAATAGGGAGGTACATTAATTGGAAATCAAAATATATGTAGAATCGTATCAATTTCTGCCCCTCAGTAGACAAAATCAACACAGTTTTATGCATTTATTTGTATGAAAGGATAGGTATCTCCCAAAACGTATCGATTATATCTACTGGGGGTGATTTGCAGAATACGTTTTGGTATAGCTAGTTATCAACATGAAAACTGTTGACAAAGACATTATGACCTATGAAAAGTCGCGATAAGGTCTGATTTTATTCAAATTTTATGTCAGTGAAAATAATACATAATTTTTATATCTTAAATATATCAATGCTTCGTAGCCCCCAAAGTACTGTATAAATAATACCTGTTTCCCATAAATATTCGAGAACTTTTTCTGCGAGACTTTGAAGTAAGCTACTGGACACCAATTATTCGAGCTTTTAACCGTGGAAGGGTCAACGTTGAAACGTCTTTGCAACGATTTGAACACACTTTTAGTTTTTTTTTACATTATAACATTATATAGGTCATATAATTTTTCATAAATACATTCATCGGTTGTATCTAGAAGTGCTTCTTATTTCTTTTTCTCATAGACAAGGATGAAAAGTAGAGTGTATCACTGGGCCACAAAATTATTTTCACCTAGGGCGACGTATATTGAATCCAGAGCGCAGTAAAGAATTCTACTTTAGAATCCTTCACTGCGTTGGATTCAAAATAGCGCCATCGCCGTAAAAATAATATGTTGTTCCCTTATAATATGTAGAATCTATAGGTACTATTTCCTACAAGATGCCTAATTAAGGCAGGAGGCGAAAGGCAGAAAACGTTTTTGGAAAATATATGATGAACCTACACATCATACATTTTCCAAAAAAAAAATGTATGATGAACCTACACAATGCCGCACAGTTCCGGTTAAGAATAGGACTGTCCCATCTCATCCCGTGGGTATCGTAGAAGGCGATAGAGGTTTTTAGGGACCCGGTGCAGACCATCGCACAAAGGGTCACTCGTATGGCAGCGAGGAAACTGTCAACAACAGCATTCCCGAGGAGGGTTGGTGTCAGGCAGGCGGCCGATCGTAAAACTTTGCCAAAACCTAATGCAGTATGTATTACATGCTGCGCCGACCCCAATAGTGGTCGTTCTACGAGCGCAAAATTTTATTTTGTGTAGACATAGCACTACAAATAAATTGAGATAAGGACAGGAGGATGGTATGATGAACCTACACATTTCTTATTAACTTCGTCCCCTCCAGTTGACGAAGCCGTTATTGTATTGCGAATTAATAATATATACGGCAAAATTACAAACCGTATTGTTTTGCCTACTGATGGGGCTGAAATCGATACGCTTACGCAGCATATTTTGATTTCGTAAAACGTACTGAATAGGTCGCGCCAAGGTAAATAATAGAAATACCTACGCGTCCCGATGATGGAGTTGATTGGTGGACAAACGGTCTCTTGTTTTGTAAAACATGATCTCTTGTTTATGTGTTCTTGACTAGCTTATTTTGACATAAGAGCATATACCTATACATTTCGGGTAACCGTTAGGCACAGTAATAATGTAATATAGAATTTCAAATCATATTTGAAAACAATTGTTATTAAAAAAAATCCCTTGTTTTTTTACCTAAGTATATCATTAAGTAGGTAGAATATCTATATTATGATAATTTACGTAATGCCTAAATAAAGATAATTAATTATCTTGAGTCAAAACCAAAGCAAAAATAATCTTGAGTACTTAAGTAATTGCTTATCTACTCAAGATTATTTTTGCTTTGGTTTTGTTTAGTGTTTTAGAATTATAATATTAAATTCACCGCGGCGCTACTTTTGCTCAGGGTTCCACCTTAAGTAAGACTTTATTAATCCTGCCAAATTAATTTTCTACTGCTCTGTGTATTTAGGATATTTCTAAAGTAGCAGTTATCGCGTTTGCCTAACAAAATTACACAAAAGTTTATGAAAAGTAACTCTACGATTTATTCATGAATTGAATAATAGTGATGTGACGATGACTGTTGAAAAACGGCAGACAAAATACACGCGTAGAGGAAGGGAGTATTCGCCTTATGTATAGTGGAGGTAGAATAAATAGGTCTCGTCGGCTATATAGGGGACTCAAAAATAGAAAATAGTAGATTATACAACAAGTGAAAAAAGAAGGAATTTAGTTTGAGGTACTATGTTGGATCCCGAGAGCAGCGAAGAGATACAAAGGACCGAGATGAATTTTTTTTCACGAGTTGTGTACTGTACTTTTTACCACTGACTGCGAGAAAACATAATAGCAGTTTACACCTATAGTACCTATTTATAGTTATCAAATTTTATTATTTAGATAGGTAATCGGTAATTTAACCGTTAGAAAATAGTGAAACTATAAGTTTTCCAATGACATAAAACAACCATGCTATGAGGGAAATTACATGATCAGTCTGACATCAGTCCATTTCATCAGTTTGTATAGACTTTGAATTTTTACAGACTGAAGATCGTACCAGACTGATGGAATGGACTGATGCAAGACTGAATATCTAATCTCCCTCTTATATAAAGAAAAGAACCCAAAGATAAGACACTAAAAAAAACCTAATTAATTTGGCGAGATATTTTTTTAGAAAAGAACCCAAAGATAAGACACTAAAAAGAAGCTAAATAAAATTGGCGGGATATTTTTTTTTTATTGAATTGTAAAACTATGGCTTTATCTATGGAATAGCTCCATACCATAGATGTAGCACATCCCTTCGGTATAAACTTTCAGCACGTTTTTTTTGTACATAATTCGTATGAATCGTATGATGCGCGCTTGTTCCAAATTCAAAATATTTTTATTCACTCGGTGAATAAAACAGCGTTTTATTCACTCTTATCGTTGAATTAAACGCACTTTTTCGAGTGGCAATGGTAAAATAGTTATTTGTTATACAAGTGACCAAAACCAATTTGTGCTGCGAGTGCCGATTTAAAGGCACGAGGCAGAACAAAATTTTGGTCTCGTGTAAAACATACAACTTTTCACCTCGACCAGCGAGAAAATATTTACGTGACTTTCCTGGAAAAAGCTTAATTCAGCATTAAAAACTTGTTTACTTAACTGTTTTGGAGTTAGACAACTATCTTCATCGTTGGACGCATTCATTTTTGTAATTTATCACAAAAATAATTCGATCAAACCTATGCTGAAAAATTTTATTCATAGAGTAGATTCCCGTAGTTTTGATTACATTACGTTGTGTTTTTCTCTAATTCATTAATATCCCATTTTATTTATTTAATTATAATCATAAAATATATAATTTGTTAAAAAATTTCATGAATTTTTCTTATTTCATATTTGTTTCATACATGCGACCTCATTACGTCCATACTCTTTATTTCGAATTATCAATCTTCTTTTTTAACAATCCTTATTTAGAACTCCTTGGTATATCCGTGCATTTTATTTTTTTACTTTTTATTCCATGCATGACACCATAAAGCACTCTATCTATCCTTTTCTCACATATCAATTTTACAAGTGTCATCCTTGTCACTTTATTTCTTTTTTCTTTATTATTTTAAAAGTTGGTGTTAGAAATTAAAAAAGCACTTTGCCTCACGCTCGCAGCAAAAATCGATTTTGCTGCGAGTTTTTACGCGCCAAAAGCGCCCTTTTCGTGCTGGAGAGGTGAAAAAACAATTATGTAACTATAACGTGACGTGACATGTTTTTTAAGCTCTCAGCTTCGGATTTTCCCCAATCCCCAACTAATAGTGAAAGTTTTTAAAAAGTTGTCGAACAAAAGCTACGAGTTCTTCCCACATATTGAATATATAAAGTGGGGTCGAGTGAAACTCCAACATGTTCTAAACTTTTCTAAAAAGCTAAGGAGAAACTGCGAGATATACGATAAAAACTTCATCGATTTTGACTTGTACTAAAGTAAACAAGTTATTATCAAGTACGACGAAGACGTACGAATGTAATGGAAGTGAAAATCGTTATAAAAGTAGGTACCTATATCGCTCGTTAAATGCCTTTGAATAAAAGGGCGCCGCTGATCCATGGCGATAGCTATAACTCGTATAAAAATGTTTCATGATACCGCATTCACACCGTTGGACGCTGATTGTAAGAAATCGTAACGCACCTCTCATAAATACATATATTCAAGATCTCGACTTACATCAGTATACCGAGCGTGTGTGGTTCGAGGGCCACTCCGTCGCAAATCTACTTTCGTCACCTTACCTACACACTCTTACTCAAAGATAATGTAAAATCACTACGTATTATTTAAGAGACGGGACTTCGTACAAAATTATTGACACACCAAATGTCAAAACAGGGTTCTTCGATCGCTGCCAACATTCAAGCATGGTCAAGCGATGAAGACCAATACTACCAACATGATATGAAAAACATAGTGATGCCCTGTACGGTGTATGAAAAATATCGATATCGATGACGTCTGTAGGTACCTGGGGGGACCACTCCCTATATCAGCATTTTTTTTTCATTTTGTTTTAGTAATTGATTCCATTTATTTTGATCGCATAATATAACAAAATAGGGAAGAATAAATGAAACCAATTACTAAAACTAAATTATTAAATAAAATGAAACAATACAATACAACACAAAAATCTTTAATTGCACGAAACAAGTTGGCGTTATACCTATTTATTTTATAAATTTTAGTTAAATATTACATAGTTTTGGAATATGCTTATCAGGGCCTTTCATTTGATAACCATATTGTAATAATTAAAAATGTTTTTACACTATCAAATGGCGTCATGCAGCCGCCATCTGCGCCATCTTGATCTGGAGTCTGAAATAATAAAATAATATAATTTGTTAGTGTTAATGATTAGATATTAATAGGTAATTAGATACATAGTAGAATGCATTTACCATCTTTCCAATATTTATTTTCTGTGTTAACATCGCTAACAGAAAACATAAAATAGATATACTAATTAACTAATACCTATTATTTGGTTAAATAAAAAAAATTGTTTGTTACGCCTTCACGTCCTAACTACTGAACCGATCAACATGAAATTTTGCATACACGTTGTCAGAGGTACAGAAAAGGACATAGGGTACCTTTCATCCCGAAAAAAGCACAGTTCCAGAGGGATAGCAAAAACCTTTCCACGCAGACGAAGTCGCGGGCGTCTGCTAGTATTATAAATGCGAAAGTCCGTTTGTTTGTTTATTACGCCTTTACGTCTTAACTACTCAACCAATCATCATGATATTTTGCATACACGTTGTCAAGGGTACAGAGAAGGACATAGGGTACCTTTTATCCTGAACAAAGTATTATTCCCGAGTGATAGCAAAAAAATTTCCACGCAGACGAAGTCGCTGGCGGCTGCTATTTGTGACATAAACTCGTTTCGGAAACCTAGTCTCGATCTATCGATTGCTGAGGCTGAGTCAAGATAAATCATAAATACTCATAAAAATGAAAATTTTACTTGATTGAGTAGCTGGAATTGCCACCGTAATTCCCACTTCGGGAGTCTCAAACACTGGCAATGGTTTTAAAGCTAAAACACAAATAATTTAATTTAGATAATATAAAAATAAATATTATATATTTTTTAACGTTAGAACGACCAAACGCTATTGAGTTACAAGAGAATACGCACCTGCATGAACATCAAAGAAATTCAGCTAAAACATCAGACAAAAGTGGGGCAGAAGGCCGTTTAGGCCGTATTGTAGAAATTGCATGCTTTTTAAGTTGTGTTTTTTTCTTTTTAAAGTCCTTATCAGTAAAATGTTTCCTGCAAATAAAACACCTTGGCATTAAATTTTACCCACTGTTTGCACAAACAAAAATATCGATAAATGATCAGTGATGATCACACAACATTATCTACTAGGTAAACCATTGGTAATTTTATTACAGGGCTTTTATAAAATCTTTGCTTTTATACTGATTTTATGCTTAATATAAATCAAGATTTATTTAATTTCTTTAGTTTCATTCATACGTTCACAAGCTTCATCAAGAGGAAATCTTGCCATAAAAAATCTTTTTGTCCATCCTTATTTTTGGTCTTCATGCCACATATTTCACACTTCCTATAAGTATTTCATTACAATACCGACCTAAACACCAAATTTAGATGAAACTACTGAAAAATCAACAAAAATAAGACAAAAATCTTAATTTATAATCTTCAGGTTATTATCACACAACTTTTCAAAATATCCCGCCATTTTGTAGTCTATGATATGCAATGTAACACTGACAGATGGAAGAAAGAGACAAAGAAGAAAAAAGAGTGAGATAAATATAGCGGCCATTAAAGTTCTGCCCCGTTTCATAGAAACTTTTTTTCTTCACGAGTTGCGATAGACTGCTCTTACTTTCGACAAACAATTATTGTGCTACGACAATACATCCCGCAAACGCTCGGCTGAACGCTTTTGTAGTTTCAATAAAAATGTACCAAATATACAGAATTATGTGCTACAGAGTCTTTTTTAAGAGTATTAGTCTAAAAGGAAGTATACAGTAGATTCACCACCTCACTGGGGTCCACCTACCTTACACTCTGCTTTTATTGTATAATGGTATAAGTTTGGTGATTTGGTGTGAATGCAGCCTTCCTTACCCTTGCAAAACTGGATGGCGCAGCTTGCAAAATCAACTGGAAATATGATCAAGGTTCAACATGGATTAGCCTTAAGCATACGCAACCAACATTAAGTACAAGTTAAATTAATAACATTGTATTACGTGGGTTGGTATAGCGAAATTAATTATTTCCGGAAAGCAATAAATAACAAGGGGATGCCTTCCTCTGTAGTAATAACTTGGGATTTATTAAATAACTTGCTGGGGTGTCCCAGATATAAAGAGACAAGTTAAATTATTATTTTTTGACAAACAAATGAGAGCTTAAAGCAGAGTTTAATACACAAATTAACGTTAAATATACGAATTTTATCAATCTAAATCAAATTTGCTCCATCAATGACTTTGTAGCCAATTTTTTTTAAATTAATCCCTGCATTTCAGCTTTTCTTGACGATGCGACTACCTCTTTTGGTTACTTTTAGATCTACTGTTTGAAAGATGTCAATGTTTTTTTTGCATACTTTTTCCATGACAATGCCCAAAACTTTCCTCTATTACTAACCGACAAACAACTCTCTCCACCTGGTGGGACGGTCAGTAATTTTTTTTTCTTAACCGACAACCACTATAGTTTGTTGGTTAGTGATATGATTTTTTTATACCTAGAGCCAAAAGGAACATAAGCATTGTTGTGTTTAGTTAGAATAAATTAGACATCCAAAACTGCTGAGTGAACGTGATTGGTAAACTGTCTTATGACGCACTTCCTGATATTTCACTTATTTGGGGGTGGTTAGAAAGGCTTCAAGCTATCCAACAATAAATTGTACATCCACACTTGATTAAGATATTTTCCTTTATCCACCGCAATCCTCACTGACGTTGAAGGTGCCTCCTCAAATTTTTTTTTTTCCGTATTCATATTTCGATTAGTTGCTGTTGTACCTCATCTTCCCGAAAGCTTTTTAAAATTGTTAGTCTCACTCGTTTCTACATAAGGTATTATGATTCTGTAGAGACTTATTCTTGTAGCTTCTCATTGATTAAAATTTCGAACTGTCGCTGATTTCTCATTACGTTGATAATTATGAATGAATCTTTGAGCAAACAATTCTTGATGGTCTCGTTTCAGTTTAGGAAGATAAGCAGACATTTGTAAAACCCCACTATTTGGACATATTAGTTAATCGTGGTTAAGATGATAAAATTTTTTCCTTTTTCCTTAACTTTTTTTGTAGCCAGTATGAACATTGAATAATGTCTCTTTATATCCTCCGCGCTTCGGAAGACCCGTTAAGCCGTTGGTCCCGGCTGCATTTGCAGTCGTTAACACCCACCAATCCGCATTGGGCCCGCGTGGTGGGTTAGGGCCCATTCTACTTATCCGCCCATAAGGAAGGCCTGTGCGCCAGCAGTGGGGACATTAAAAATGGCTGATGGACATATCTGGGACACCCTTTATTTGCTCGTCCCCAATGAACGTTTCTAATTACCTGAACCTTTGTACCTATTTCCGAAAGGGCTACATCCACGTGTCCACAAAAGGCATATTTACGAAATAAATAACGGTAACATGACGGTAACTAATAGATTTGACATTGACAGAAGAACGACAGAATCAGCAAATTGACAGAATTTCTTTAGTTCGTTTAGACTACGTGCTACGAACTTAGAAAATAGCTACAGCGGGCGTAGTCATGCAAGTATTTTTTTTATCATCGATTTATTATCAGAAATCTACTGCAATATGATAAAATTAGCACGTTTTTAGTTGGTATTGTCAACGTGCTATGAATTTCAAAATCAGCTACGTCGTAGTCATGAAAGTTTTGCTTTTATATTTTATTATTTAAACAATTTTATACGACCACAATACGATTAGCAAATTATTGGCAATATTTTAGCATGTTGTAGTTTCACTTTTTTATTTGCTACGAATTTTTAAATTAGCTACGGCGTAGCCATGTTTGTTTTATTCGTTTTTTAAGGCGCTGTAGGTACTACTACAAGCGCCGCCAATACAATTATTTTTATTACTCGTCAACCAAGTGAATATTTAAAAAAGCTCATGTAATAATGCCTTAAATTATCTCTAACATTTTATGAATAAGTCTTCAACATATCATATTATTGTTTTAAATTTCCATGGTAATTAACGTTATTAGAAATTTTTAAAATAAACAGGTACATGGTGTAAATCCCGATATAATTCATTCCAATAACTCTTCAACAGTTTTCAAGTAATAAAAATAAATGTAGTGGCAGCGCCAGTAGTACTACCTACAGCGCCTTAAATGTCAATTTATTACTAGAAATTAACTACAAAATGATAAACCATAAACTAAATGTGGAATTGTTTGAGTTAAATTTGGCTACGTACGAGATGCTACGAATAAGCTACAGCGTAGTCAATGTAAGTGAAACCTTTCTTTTATTGATTTTTTAACCGACTTCAAAAAAGGAGGAGTTTATTGCATAATAGGTTAATTTTTTTGTACCAATTCATATCTCACTATACATATATGAAAATAAATAGAGTTCGCTTTTTCCGCAAGCACCCCATACATTTTCCGTACATTTTGCAATTTCCTGCTATATAGGAAGTTGCGGTCAGTAAAGAAACGCTTACGGGTTATTTCCTGTGAGTATGAGTTGAATAGAACCAGATGAAAGGCGTCTGTTTGTATTTGTTTTATTTATTTGCCAAGTAGTAAACAGTCGTTTTATTGAGCTGCCCAGACGGTCGGTGTCCTGTCCATACTTCAATAATTTGTTTGTGAATTTATTTTGCTAAATCAATATTTACTACGAATATTGCTACTGTTTTTTCCAACTGAGAAAGATTTTTAAGCTTACTGCGTACATTATCTTATCCCCTTGAGAGATATTTGCAAACTAATATTATATTAGTAATATAATATACTGTGCATCCGTGAAGGTTACCAATATCTATCCAGTCAAGCTTAATTTGGAGAAATTTTCACGTGTCCGAAGATAACATTATTCTTACTTAATTTAGAATGATAGATAAAGTGCCTACTACTATTTTTTTTTGAAAGATCTCAGCAGATTCCCTCCGGAAGACTTCGTCATTTTCTTATTTAATACTAGCTTCCGCCCGCGACTTCGTTTGCTTTAACCTGAATAAAAACCGATTGCAATGAAATAAAGATTTGATTATTTTGCGAAATACACAGTATATTTATATGTAAATATCATTACGATTGGGTTAGCGCTTTTTAAGTTATTAGCGCACAAACATACAGACAAACGGAGAAACAGATAAACAGACAAACAGACAAAAATTCCAAAAATAATAGAAATTGGTTCTATAGGTTGTTATTAAACACCCCAACCACTTTTTTTCAAAATGTTTTCTTTGTACAGACACAACTTTTCTACAGCTTTATTATATGTATTGATTATTGGAAACAGCCTCAATTTGAATGCTCTAAGGAAACAGCCAAGAGTTGATAATATAAATGCACTAAATTGTCATTCTTAGTAAGAATTTCTTATTACCTACCTACTATTGTTTTTTTAACAAAATACATTGTTATAATTATAATAATCAAAAATTATCATAAAAAGGAAATTTTCAAGCCCGACCGACACCAAAAGTTTAACATTTTGTACAAATTGGGGCGGCACATTTTCACAAGAATTGATTAAAGCATCCTTTTGTTACAATGTCTTCTTCGCTCATAATCTTTCATCTTATTGTCCTACTTCCTACTATGTAATATTATAAAATGTGAAAGTTTGTGTGTATGAGGTGTGCTTCACGCCTAAACGGACAAATTTTGATGAAGTTTGGCACACATATAGTTTATAACGTGGATTAACTTTTTATCCTTGTCCAACGTTCTCTGCAGATGAAGACAGATAAAGTCGCGGGCAGCCGCTTAGTTATTCATTGAATAAAATAATTGAATCGACTACTGCTATTGAATGTCAGTTTAAATTAAATTTCGGAAGAGGTAGAGACCGTTGAGAATGATACCACAGCCTGTACTCTGATATGTACTTTTATTCATTCACAACAAGTTTTCCTAGAAGGCAAATAAAAATGGTTTTCAGGTTATCTTGTATTACCACCACGAAAATCTTAAACTATATAGGTACCTATTAGATTAGTTCACTGCATCCACAGACCATACAACAAGTACTTACTGCATCCCACACTGAAAGTGGCACCCTTAGAAGTTTTTATTTATTAAATTGTTAATAGAAAAGGATTTTAATAAAACATAATGTTGATTTTTTTTTATACTAGACTGGACAATGGGACTTCAAAATTCCGTATATAAGTAGGTGTTTTGAAACATGTTTTAAAACATGTTTTATTATAATTACCCACATTAAATAAGATTCACCGCGGCGCACTTTCGGTCTGGGTACCGCCTTATGTAGGTATTATAATAACTAGCGGCCGCCCGCGGTTTCACCCGCGTGGTTCCCGTTCCCGTGGGAATATCGGGATTAAAAGTATCCTATGTTTTAATCTGGGCTATCTACTATCTGTGTGCCAAATTTCAACCAAATCCGTTCAGTATTTTTTGCGTGATTGAGGAACAAACATCCAAACCCACAAACTTTCACATTTATAATATTAGTAGGATAATTAAATAATATTTTCGGGTAAAAACCCGGCGTCCGAAACCTATATTTTATTTATTAATATATATTATTTGACGGGATTATCTACTAGAAATATCAGTAATTATTATATATATATCGCATACCGTCATTACTCATTATGTGCTATATGTTACCTTTAAGAAATCCCACCCCACCGATCCACTATGCAGATCACAACATTTTTGTAGAACGGCTTACCTTCGCCATCATTTCACCCCTCGCCACTGGTGTGTACATTGTACACTTTAAAGAGTATCACATTTTAAATAATTTTCGAAAAATAAGGTATTTATTTGATTTTTACTTTGTCTTTCAACGTAAGAACACCACATATATATATGTTACGGCTAATACCCGAAGTGCGGCTAAACCTAGTTCTAGCCGGCTAAAACTAGGTGTAGCCGATAGCTGTTGGCTAAAACTAGGTGTAACCGATCTGATTTACTCCTGTAGGTCCCGGGTTAGGTTAGAAATTTAAGGCGAGCGCGAAGCGCAGCGGAGCGTGAGCCTTAAATTTCGAGGTTATTTTTTTTTAACAGACAACAGAAAAAACTTTCTTTATATCCCATGCTGCACCTAGTTTTAGCCGGCTACACCTAGTATTAGCCGCGAGCAAATCGGCTACACCTAGTTTTAGCCAACAGCTAGCGGCTACACCTAGTTTTAGCCGGCTAAAACTAGGTTTAGCCGCACTTCGGGTATTAGCCGTAACATATATATATATATATATTCTTTTTATTTACCTCATGTAGGTACAGTCAGTGGCACGAATCATGAAATCGGGTGGGGATTGCGCGGAATGCGTATTTTGGGCATGCGTTGCGGTGAGGGGCGCGGGCGGCGGGAGAGGGGCGCGCGCTATTGGTCGCTCACAAGAGCACATGCGCGAACTTATCCCCACTCCGTCGAAAAATTTTCATGATTCGTGCCACTGACTGTACCTACTGGCAGTTCAGTACTGCCTTCATTGATATCAGTTTACTAAAGGTTGACTAGGAGAGAATGCTTTTAGCATTAAGTCCGCCTTTTGTAATATTTGTTTTATAAATGTACAATAAAAAAAGTTTTTTTTAAGTTTTGCGTGTGTATTTTTCAAAGCTGCTTATTGTTAACATTTTAAAATGACTTTATGTTACAAATATAAAATCTAAAATAAAGTGAGAAATTAGATGATATCCAGGACATCAAACCCAACCTTATAATAAGGATCAATTTCACCGATTGTTTCAAATGGATTGATACAGATTTTACGACGAACTTTTCAAACAACTTTTTCTTTGTTGATATATGTATAATAGTGACAGCTCTAGCTTGAATCCATTTATGCTCTAATAATATAAAATAAATGGCAAAATCGTAAATGAACAAAATCTAATCCCAAATTGGCGTCTGCCATAAACGCAACCTCCGATAATTTTATTTGAATGTCTGGTTTCGGTGTATGAGGTAAATGTGGCTCTGCTCGGTCGAGAGAGATGCCGTTAATAAAATGGAACCATTTAATAAAGCAATCTTCGGTGCGAGAATATTATTAAATATCGAGTGTTCCGGTTGGGTAACAATTGATAGTAAAGTTATCATAACGATGTTATTAAATAATTCTAAGTTTTATTATGAGTTATATAATTTTTATGAGTTAAATTAATCGTAAAAATGTTAATTAGTAAATCATAAAATTTTTAGTTAGCTGATAAAAAGTATGTGAATTGACGGAAGTGTATTTGGCTTTACAGAAAAGTTAATTTGTTAAATTTATACATGTAATTGGGCACATTTATTAGCGTGATACAATTTAAATAATTCTTATTGTCCATTATAAAATTGTGTTTTGCATACTTTCTTGAAAATTAATGATTAACAGTAAAAAGATATGACATTGACTATGAACAGTAATGGCGGGAAAGAAGTGTCAATTCCCGCCAATAACGAATGCTTAAAAGTGAAATCAAATGGTGTAACAAGTCAGTCTGACTTTGTGCCTCGCCGAATAATAAGATAAGTATTGAATACCAGTGTTATTTTTGATCAAAGGAGTCTAAAATGTTATTCTGTTCAGAACCCTTTGTTATGATGTGATGATTAATTTGTTTGATTTGAATGGGTTATTTTATTGGCATTTAATCCAATGTTCGTTAGAATGAATAATAAGGACCAGTGTGTTATTTCATTCGTAATACAAATAATTTAAAATAGTAGTGATTACAAAAGTAAAGTTGAATTGTTTATTCATGATGATTAATGTTTTATGAGTTGTTTATTGGCAATTAATGTAAAATTGGTTATTAATAATCTTTCAATATAAATAATGCAGTCTAATGTGTCGTTTTATTAGTTACACAATTTAGAATGTTAGTGATTATAAAAGTTACGGTAAAATATAGTGATTAATAAGATTAATGATGTTTTCTGGTTAAATCTCGCTTAGTATTGGTTAATAGAATATTATAGAGATTAATAAGGTCAAAGATGTTGTTTTCTTAACAATGCGAGTATTGCTTTTGGTAACTTAAATATATCCTTGTTAAACATTGACTTAGTGCTTTTAATTATGTATGCCTGATCCTATAATTTTAACAATTTCAGAAGTGGTGATAACCAAGTATGTCCGAAGACAAGGTGCCAACGAGGTCAAGCCGAGAATCCTTGTGAACCAGAAGAGAAGCGATTGCGTCCGTGAAGTCCAAGAGAGGTTCTCGCAAGATTCCAGCTCCGACGAAAGCAGGGTGTTATTGGCACGCAAGCAAAACACAAGGCAAGTCCGTTCCGATTATTGTTATAATAGGCATACATTGATCAAATGCAGTGCATAGGTAATGTGATGTAGGTGTTGTAGTGTCGTTGGAAGTTCCCTGAATGTTAGGGAAATTGAAGTCTTAATATTTCCCTGTAGTCTTAAGTTTGCTACAGGTAGAAAATAATTTTAGATAGAGCTTATTTAAAATATGATTAAATTATATTTTTTTGTAATTACCGCTCGAAACATTAGAGGCTAGCTTTGTCAAATTAGAAGGAAGGTTTTTCAGTATTCGGTATTAACATAATCCGAAGAGAAGAGATCCGTTAAAAAAAAATTTATAATAAAAAAAAAAATATTCCTCAATAGTTCAGTTACATAATTTCCTTGAGACAGCCCCAGAGAGTAATATAAATACACGTGTTGGGAAGACTCTTTCCTTTGTATTATTCAGATGTCGTTTTTAATTTAAATATTTAATATCTTATGTTGTGTTTAATAATTTCGATGAAAGGTTAATTAATATTATTGACCCTTTGCAAAAACTGTTGAATTGATGTTAAGTTGATGTTGAGTTGATGTTGAGTTGATGTTGAGTTGATGTTGAGTTGATGTTGAGTTGATGTTGAGTTGATGTTGAGTTGATGTTGAGTTGATGTTGAGTTGATGTTGAGTTGATGTTGAGTTGATGTTGAGTTGATGTTGAGTTGATGTTGAGTTGATGTTGAGTTGATGTTGAGTTGATGTTGAGTTGATGTTGAGTTGATGTTGAGTTGATGTTGAGTTGATGTTGAGTTGATGTTGAGTTGATGTTGAGTTGATGTTGAGTTGATGTTGAGTTGATGTTGAGTTGATGTTGAGTTGATGTTGCGTTGATGTTGAGTTGATGTTGATGTTGAGTTGATGTTGAGTTGATGTTGAGTTGATGTTGAGTTGATGTTGAGTTGATGTTGAGTTGATGTTGATGTTGAGTTGATGTTGATGTTGAGTTGATGTTGAGTTGATGTTGAGTTGATGTTGTTGTTGAGTTGATGCTGTTGTTGAGTTGATGTTGTTGTTGAGTTGATGTTGATGTTGAGTTAATGCAAGTTTGTTTAGATGTGTGTAACTTGAATAAATAATTATTAATGTCTAGTGTATACGTGGACACTCCTGCCTGGGAAACATCCGGCGTTTGAGTCCATTACGGGGCAAGTTTTAGAAAGGAATAGAATGATTTCATTTCGATAGAAAAGTGGCTAAAAGTCGTCGATATAGGCAGGTAGCTAGGTATACGTTATATTGGCCAACATGTTACGATGAACAAACAGTATGCAACATTACGAAAATATGTCTTGAATCTATCAAGTTTGTTCCTTTAAAATAATTGAAAAATATAAACTTAACAATGGATAACCCATACTTTAACAGTATGTTCAATCAAGTATAAAACATAATCAATCATGTCAGTTTTAAAACGCGATGGGTAGTAAATGGCCAATAACTATAAAACTTGGAATTGCACTAATCCCTACTAGGAAACTCAATAACCTCTATTACCATATTTTATTTGGAGCGGTCCAAACAAAATGATACAAAGTAATTAAGTGATTTAGCCGCAACTGATCATCAATCGTAGAAGTAGAAATAAATTTTATTTATTATTTGTTTTGTGGAAGATCTACAAACAAATAACAACTTGAGCTAAAGATAATAATTAGTGGATACAATGCTTTGGACAAATGTTTAGTAGTTAATATTTAACTTAATTAATATATTAATTATGAGTTATAAATGCGTTTTTTTTAAGAAAAAAAACCTACTTACTGTGATCCTGATTGCTTTGAATATGTTGAAGAATCTAATCAAAAACATTTAGACATGTATGTATTCTAGCAAAGTTCAAGTATATTTGAAATGAAAATTAGAACTTGTTTGTGAAAATTTTTAGTCAGGAAACTGGGAAAACAAAGGGTAGAATCTACTCATTCTCTCTTAGAATAAGATTCTGATGTTGAGGATGTGGGGTGATTTGGTGGACTTCTTCACAGCATTGTTGTCTTGTTGACCTCCTTGAATCGGATGTCCATAGGTGTTGAGGTATTTAGATTTAAAAATAATAATAGCAATGTTAATATAATCGATGTTCACGGGGTCATTCCTACCAATATTTTTAATCATTAATATTGATGTAAGAGTATTTAACACTAAGGAAGGTACTTTTCTTGGCCCAGTGGGAAAATATGTAGTAAATAAAATTGGTTCCTTTGTTTGAAGCAGGAGATAAAAGTGATCCCAACTTTTAGGCCAATATCTATTTTACCTGTACGTAGTGCATATTATAAGAATATTATAATTACTTGTACCAAGTAAAATAAAGGGAAAAGAAAATATTTTATGATTTTCAATTAATTATTGGAATATTCCCCAATGATTTATATTCTATATAAGACTCAGTTTCATTTTTTTTTTCTGATGGCAAGGGTGATATTGATAATAAAATTGTTCTAACGACGAAATCAGTACTCCTTTTTAAGTTTTACATTTGCCCAACATAAATTATCAATCGAAGAAAAAGAGAATATTTTCTTACATTACCGAATATACTTATGCATATTAATTTGAATGCAGACTTAGTTTGAGGTTGTTGAGAATACGAAATCTCTAATGTACCTATTAAAAAATGTAATTATCCACGACGACAATGATATCCAATCCACATATTTGTCTTATCAAGAAGGCTATTCTTTGCTTGCTTTTGCTTTCATTACTTTCATAGCGTAGTGTACTATTGAATAATATTAAATAAAATATGTTTAATATAATGGTTGCGCTGAGTACTGTTGTAAGGCTCAGCAGCTAAAATTGAGAATATATTTGTACTTCAAAAGGGATGTTTAAGCTGTTTGTACTGTAAGCTATTTCACAGAACGCACAGTACACCTTTGGTTGCAGGATTATCTGAGAGAATGGTTTAGGGAAAATTAATATGTTGATATGTAAAGGAGTTTAGTTTAAGGTTGTAAGTTATATGGATCGCTTGATAAGGTGATACCCATTGTTTTAATACGGGAAATAAAATGAGGTTGCTGCTCCAAGATTTAGACATCAAAAACTATGTTATGTCGAAAGGCATTGCCTTTCGTTGATGAAATTCCATAACATAGTTGAGCTGCTTTGGCATAGATTTAAAATACATGGTAAAATATGCTCACAAGCAAAGCTATTACAAGATTATTTAAAAAGACCGCAATGGTTGTTTTCATTTGACTTTATAGTATTATGTTATAAATATGTTGCAATTCTGTATTTCAATACAATTGGTAATAATAATAATTACGAGTAGGTATATTATGTAAATAAGTGAACTTCTAATCTTTGCAGAGGCTAAAAATTAGTTTCCTGTCAGCTAGAAAAGTTAAATTGGTGGTAGGATGGTATGAAAGTCGTAAACATATTGTGATTTTATATATGATAGTATTCAATAAGGGACCCAATGAGTATAAGTGTATAAGTAGTTGCTTTGAAGTTTAATGAACTAATGCATGAGGCAAGTGATAGTGAGATTAGTGACTCAAGTTGATAGCACAGATAACTTATAGATTTGTTGGAGGGATAATGTTTTTGCAATTAATAATGTAAAAATAAAAGAATGGCTTTTACAGTAATGCGAACAGTCTATATATTTTTTAAGGGCCGTCACTCCAGACGATGAAAAAAAGGAGCTAATCAATAAGGGCCGTCACTCCAGACGATGAAAAAAAGGAAACTAATCAAATCAATAAAGGCCGTCACTCCAGACGATGAAAAAAAGGAGCTAATCAATAAGGGCCGTCACTCCAGACGATGAAAAAAAGGAGATAATCAATAAGGGCCGTCACTCCAGACGATGAAAAAAAGGAGCTAATCAATAAGGGCCGTCACTCCAGACGATGAAAAAAAAGGAGTTAATCGACAAGGGCCGTCTAACCTGACGATGAAAAAAAAGGTTACTTTGTTAAGGGCCGTCTAACCTGACGATGAAAAAAAGGTT
Source organism: Agriphila tristella (assembly GCA_928269145.1). Classification (NCBI taxonomy): domain Eukaryota; kingdom Metazoa; phylum Arthropoda; class Insecta; order Lepidoptera; family Crambidae; genus Agriphila; species Agriphila tristella. The sequence goes on from OV743433.1 coordinate 14,409,940, forward strand.
TATTTTGATAAGGGCCGTCTAACCTGACGATGAAAAAAAAAGGTCAATTTTGTTAAGTGTCGTCTAACCTGACGATGAAAAAAAAGGTTTATTTTGTTAAGGGTCATCTAAACTGACGATGAAGAAAAGGTTTATCTTGTTAAACGTTGTCTAACCTGATGATGGAAAAAGAGATTTATTTTGTTAAGGACCACCTGGGTGGCATGTAACGGGGATCTTAATAAAGTTTATCAGAAATTAAGGGTTTTAAGTAAATTATACCATGCTTTTTTTTTAATGAACTTTAATGGGCAAACTATGTGTGGTAGTCCGAATTATTTAAATTCTCTAAATATTAAAGGTTAACTGTTCGCTGTAAGTTGATAAATAATATCAAGTTAATATTGGACTAGTAGTAGAGATTTTTAGATTTAAAAATAAATTAAATAGGGCCGTCGGATCAGACGATGGAAAATAGGTAAATTATCACAATGGAAATTGGATCATTGATAACTTGGAATACAAAATGTTTTCTTATTACAGATGTATCCTACAGAAGCCACGTGATTTGCGGGGACGCAAATGTGTCAGGATGGACGAACTATTAAATATCGAGTGTTCCGGTTGGGTAACAATTGATAGTAAAGTTATCATAACGATGTTATTAAATAATTCTAAGTTTTATTATGAGTTATATAATTTTTATGAGTTAAATTAATCGTAAAAATGTTAATTAGTAAATCATAAAATTTTTAGTTAGCTGATAAAAAGTATGTGAATTGACGGAAGTGTATTTGGCTTTACAGAAAAGTTAATTTGTTAAATTTATACATGTAATTGGGCACATTTATTAGCGTGATACAATTTAAATAATTCTTATTGTCCATTATAAAATTGTGTTTTGCATACTTTCTTGAAAATTAATGATTAACAGTAAAAAGATATGACATTGACTATGAACAGTAATGGCGGGAAAGAAGTGTCAATTCCCGCCAATAACGAATGCTTAAAAGTGAAATCAAATGGTGTAACAAGTCAGTCTGACTTTGTGCCTCGCCGAATAATAAGATAAGTATTGAATACCAGTGTTATTTTTGATCAAAGGAGTCTAAAATGTTATTCTGTTCAGAACCCTTTGTTATGATGTGATGATTAATTTGTTTGATTTGAATGGGTTATTTTATTGGCATTTAATCCAATGTTCGTTAGAATGAATAATAAGGACCAGTGTGTTATTTCATTCGTAATACAAATAATTTAAAATAGTAGTGATTACAAAAGTAAAGTTGAATTGTTTATTCATGATGATTAATGTTTTATGAGTTGTTTATTGGCAATTAATGTAAAATTGGTTATTAATAATCTTTCAATATAAATAATGCAGTCTAATGTGTCGTTTTATTAGTTACACAATTTAGAATGTTAGTGATTATAAAAGTTACGGTAAAATATAGTGATTAATAAGATTAATGATGTTTTCTGGTTAAATCTCGCTTAGTATTGGTTAATAGAATATTATAGAGATTAATAAGGTCAAAGATGTTGTTTTCTTAACAATGCGAGTATTGCTTTTGGTAACTTAAATATATCCTTGTTAAACATTGACTTAGTGCTTTTAATTATGTATGCCTGATCCTATAATTTTAACAATATACGTGTGTAGCTCTAAGTAGGTACCATTATTCAAACTGTTTCCGCCGCAGAACAAAGAATTTTTTTCTTTCCGCTATGGAAAACTATCGTTTTCTCTCTTTCACTCGCATTGGATGGCATAGTACGTGATTACTAATATCTATTTCTGCACACGACTAACGACGCCGTTTGGTGATCGAGTCGAGGGATATCCTTTGGCACCACTGACCTCCATTAAACAAGTACGCTGGAGCAGGCTATTGTCATGAAATAACAGCAATTTTTTGTGCCGATTTGAAAATCGCCATATTGGCGCTGAGACCAGTAACTATGGCAGTAGCAAGGAAATTATAAGTACTTCGACGTAGTACTTAGAATTTCTTTGGGCAGTAGTGAGTGAACTTGGGACTTATTAGTTCCAAGTTCACTCACTACTCGGTCACTATATAGTCATGTCAAATTGGATCAAACGATTGGTGACGTTCGCCTGTCCAGCGGTCAGTGTCTGGCACGGTGAACCTTCTGAACCCTTAGATCATTTTAAGAAGGGAGAGTCTTGAATTTTTGTGTGGGAGGTAATTTTAACTCAATCTTTTTTGTATGGATTTTTTTTCTTAAGCCATCGTGTGGGGCAAGTACTCATTATTATACTATGGTAGTATCGGATGAAAGGGCTTGAATGAGTTGATTCCAAACATGTATTATTTACCTATTACATTGCAGTAGGTTGTGGCGAGCATCAGCTACCTACCGGGTCCACAGGTGGCGGATGGTGGAACGCCCTACAGATATGTAGGGTAGCTGTGAATAAGGTTTATCAAATAAACAGTCCTGGACCGATGCGATAAGGTTATCAGAATGCGACGGGATGTCTAGTGGCATAGGCATTTCCATGAAATTCCGTAATATTCTATGACGACCTTATGACATGGCGAGTTAACACCGCCATTAAATAGGTGTTTAGCCCTGGTGGAGGGAAGCAGCCCGCCAGCCTTCTTTAAGCGGACCTCATGTGGGGGAGAATGGTTAAGGAAGTGAATACTCGATGGCGTGGATAAGAAATATCCAAATCGGCTTCGATACTGCGATCATCAACCCGTCGTGGCTGGCGTGATGATTATGAGCTAAATACCCTCTAAACAGGCCAATCATGACAGTACAAAACAAATATCGACCCCGAGTTCCCAGCGCTCTGTCACTCCCTGATCTTAGCAGTGAACAGGTGACACGGAGCAGGGGTGCGACAAGGAATCCCTGGGAGTTGACATACTGCCGCAAACAGAAGTTTAATATCGCCACCTATAACATCAAATCATTATCGACTGAAGACCGCTTAGTTGAATTAGAACACGAGCTTGACAAAATTAAATGGGACATCCTCGGCTTATGTGAAACCCGAATGGACGGTGAGGGATTGATTTCATTAAAATCTGGCCACCTCTTGTACCATAAAGAAGGCAAAGAGAAAGGACAAGGAGGAATCGGCTTCATGGTACACAAGAAATTCAAGGACTACGTACTAGACATAGGGAGCGTATCTAACCGAGTAGCCTATATAACATTGAGAGTCTCAGAGAAGTACACCTTGTCTATCATTCAAGTTTATGCACCAACGACTAGTTACAGTGATGACGTTGTTGATGAATTTTACGCAGACATAACGAAGGCAATTAAGAAACTAAATACTCGGTTCCTTGTAATCATGGGCGACTTTAACGCTCGTCTTGGAAACAAGATATCCGATCAAGAATCTGGCATCGGCAACTATGGGTTGGGCGTCAGGAACGAAAGAGGTACTGTTCTTCTCAACTATCTCCACCAGAACAAAATCTACGCTATGAACACCTTCTTTAAAAAGAAACCACAACGAAAATGGACCTGGAGGCATCCAAATAAGATCAACAAAAGTGAATACGACTATATATTGAGTACCAACAAAAACATTGTCAAAGACGTTACTGTGCTTAACAGCTTCTCGACAGGCAGCGACCACCGACTCGTGCGCGCTAAAGTAGAAATCAGTGTTAATAGAGAAAGACAGAAACTTGTAGAGAAGAAAAGCATTTCAAACATCAGCAAGGGAGAAATCATTAAAACCAATATATCAACTTTCGAGGAGACGGTTAATAAAAATTTGGGCAATGTGGAAGACATGCAGGAAATGGATGTGAACCAGCTCTCAACACATATCCAAAACTCTATTTTAACAGCCATGGATAAGATCTCACCTCCTACAATGGTCAAACAAAACCAAAAAATCAGTAACCGCACCTTACAACTTATAGAACAACGCCGTCGCATGCGAGCGGAAAATGACTGCGATAGCCCGAGATTCCTAGAACTTCAGCGAGAAATCAGACTTGGACTAAAAGAAGACCTACAACAGTTTAACGAACGCTTGATCACAACAGCTCTAGAATTAAACGCCAATAAAAAGACCCTAAAATTAGAACTTACCAGAGGCAAAAAGGAAATTTTTCAGCTTTATAATCAGCGATCTGAACTTGTCTCCAACAGGGATGAACTGGTAAGGGTAGCCAAAGAGTTTTACGAACAACTTTACAAAAGCAAAAGCGCCGAACCGTTATACACATCCACATCTACTCGGCCCGCCGTTGCTAATGTGGGTTCAGAGGATATTCCCGATGTCATCGTTGAGGAGGTAAAACTCGCTCTTGACCAAATGAAAAACAGGAAATCACCAGGAAACGACAACATTATACCAGAAATGCTGAAAATTAACTCGGTTACACTATGGTCATCTTTAGCACATTTGTTCACTAAATGCATTATAGAGTGCAACGTGCCATCTTCCTGGAATGAAGCGATCATAACCCTACTACACAAAAAGGGAGACATTAGAAAGCTGGAAAACTATCGCCCTATAAGTCTCTTATCTCACCTCTACAAGCTATTTACAAGAGTCTTAGTAAATCGCCTGACAAAAAAGCTTGATGATTATCAACCACGGGAGCAAGCGGGATTTAGATCTGGTTTCAGTACTAACGACCACATCCAAACCATAAGGACAATCATTGAAAAATGTCATGAATATCGGCAACCAGTTATTATGGCCTTTATTGACTACGAAAAGGCTTTCGACACTATCGAACACTGGGCGGTAGAAAAGGCTCTCGCGGACTGCAGGATAGACGAGCGATACATACAACTCATCAGGCATCTCCAACAAAACGCGCAGTCCTCCGTACGTCTACATAAGCTTTCAGATTCCTTCCAACTTGGCAGAGGAGTTCGTCAAGGCGACACAATCTCTCCGAAACTTTTTACAGCTGCATTGGAAGGTATCTTTAGGAAACTCGACTGGAGTGGAAAAGGACTGAACATTGATGGGGAACGACTTAACAACCTGCGATTCGCTGATGACATTGTGCTTTTTGCAGACAATGTGAATGACATGGAGCAAATGATTGAACAGCTACAAACTGAATCTCAGAGGGCAGGCCTAGTAATGAATAGGTCGAAGACAAAGATCATGACTGACATCCCTGATGCAGCTCACCTGCAGTTGCCTTTTGAAGTGGTGGATCACTATACTTACCTTGGCCATGTGATCACACTTGGTAATGCGAATCAAACCGCTGAAGTGGATCGCCGAATTGCACAGGCTTGGGCTGCATATGGTGCAAACAAGTAAATTCTAGGCTCAAAGAAAATACCGCAACACCTTAAAACAAGGGTCTACAATCAGTGTGTTCTACCGGTGATGACCTACGGTATGGAGACGACAACACTTACCGAGAACTCCGCCGAAAAACTGCGAGTCGCCCAGCGAGCAATGGAGAGAGCAATGCTTGGAATCACTTTGCTCGATCACAAACGCAATGAATGGATTAGGCGCAACACGAAAGTCATCGATGTCATGGATACCATCCAACGCCGTAAATGGAGATGGGCAGGACACATTGGTCGCATGAGCACTGAGAGATGGACCAGGAAGGTACTGGAATGGAAGCCAAGAGAAACTACGCGAGGTAGAGGTCGTCCACCTGAAAGGTGGGTCAATGACCTAAGGAGTCATGCTGGTAGCAATTGGCTTCAGGTGGCGCAAGATAGAACATCGTGGAAAGCTTTGGAGGAGGCCTATGTCCGAAGACGGATGAACGAAAGGCTGATATAGATAGATAGATAGATAGACATTGCAGTTACTGGTTTAAAGAAAAACAGAAAATATTTCCATACAAACCAAGTTTGGGCTCTTGCAGTTAGAAAACGACTAAAGGAGTTTTCATGAAACATACACGATTAACTCAAAATATCTCTAACGCCCTGGAAGCAATTTTAAAAATATTAAAATTTGACAAACATTTCCTCGAAAATAATGCAGTGCAGTTTTTAAATTTGTTGATATAATCGATAAAAAAATATGGTGAGGCAGTAGAGCCTGCTTTTTATCTTTTTTGGAAAATTTCTCGGAAACAGAACATTCGTTTACTAATGTTAAAACCAAAGCATAAAAATCTTCAATCTTGATTGAACAGAAAAATTTATTGGAAAGCGAAGAAAATAAAAGTAAAAAAACGAGAATTCGGCGCTCGGCCTCAACGTAATCGCCACGTGTTGGAGCGCGCACCGATTTGATGAGAGGTAGAGTTGCGTTCGATTTCACTCCATCGCATCGCTAAATTGGATTGAAAAGCATTTTGTCACTTTAAATTCTAAATTAGGCTATGAGATTTTTTGAAATATTTTACATATTGTTTTCATATTTTGCTTATATTGTAATTTTGGTGAAGAAAGTTTAAGTAGAACATTTTTTCTAAAAAATATCAACGATATAAGAATTTAGTTCAAATACCTAACTTCCGTTGTTTTTTTTCTTTTTGGATAATTTACACAATACGTTTGTTTTATGATACTGTAAAGTTTCGTCGACTGAGCATTTACTATGGGGTCCTCTACCTTTCTTTCTTATTCCTACACTATAAGATATACCTACAAAAAAAATATCGACAATATAGACATAACAAACGGAACACTCTCCTTTCAATAAATCCAATAGAATTTTCCCATTACGAAATTAGGGCGATCAAATTACGCTAAGTAAGTATTATTATACGATCGTAATACAAGAGTATTGTTATGCCACTGATCAATATTATTGTTTAGATAATATAATACTGTTGTGTGGCAAATAACATTATGACACAAAAAACACAGCACAAAAGACGAGCTCTACTGAAGCCTATGTATTCTCTAACTTTCCATTTGCAAGGAATTCATTTTTAATTACTAAAAATTATATTATTATTATTATATATTATAATTTTTGAAAAAGTCTAACTTTTCACAGCCTAAAGCTGGTTTTACCTGCAATAACGGGCCTAGCCAAGTATACTACTTTTTACGGTTATTATTATTATTACTAAATATTCATTAAAAATGTGAATGAGTTGCATAATAAAATGTCTTATTTGCCCTTATAGATTCTATGATTGCATGAAACTTATTTACCTCAACAGGTAATTAACTTTTTCTATTGAAGTTCGTTTGAAATGTAAATGCAATAACTATTAATTAGCTCGGTATAATATAAAAATAATAATCTGATTTAAGAAAAACAGGAATCTTCACCTCTTATAATCTTAGTCTTTCCCAACATTTAATTTAATTTGAAGGATATAGCTAGTAGGTATGTCATGTTATACCTAATTGTCGTATAGTTTACTTTTTAATGATTATTTTTAAATAATCATTCATCCCATGGTTTGTTACATAGTATGATCAACTTTGTACCTTACCTATATTTGTGTTACACAAAAAATCCCTAAGGCCTACAACCTCGGATAATTAATATAAGTAACCCCTGAAAATCGCCCAATTTATGAAAAAAACTTTTTACTTTTCATGATAAACTGCGTAGTGGCAACCCTAGAACTAAATTGTTTTTTGTTTTTGTCCATTCATGGTATTGATTATCGAAAACAAAATTATATTTGCGTCTAAGGTTGTCACTTTGCAGTTTTCCATAAAAATAAAAAAACATAATTTTACGGGTTATTATGAAACAACCTGACCTACTTACTTATTCTTTATGATTATTATTAATTAATAATATATAAACATTCGATTGGATTGTACGTGTGCGTGTCGTGACGTGTATTTAGGTGTACATATAGAAACCTACGTAGCAAACCAATTATACGTATATTATTATTTACTGACCACAACTTAAGGAGTATTACTTTCTTCTTTGTTTATTTGATAAAGAGCAATAGGTTTAATTAAACCTGACATTGAACAAATATAGAACAATATTAAAGTCGTCAGTGTGTGTTTTATCGGCAAATCGGCATAAAAGTGTACGAATGTGTTGACAACAACAATACAAGACAAAAACAACAAAAGCAACAAGTATCTACAATTTCCTCTACATTTTTTTGTACTTAAATGGTTGAGGTAAGTAAGCTAACAAGAAACATAATTATTTTGTAGAATGTAAAGAAACTTACGAGATTCAATTTGTTGTATGAGCTTTTAAAGTTGTCATTCCGAAATTCCGTTGGAATTTCATGAAAATAATGAACACGTTTGACCTCAAAATCAAAATATTAGTTTGCGTATAGATAGATAGTTAACACATTAGTTTACTTAATTTATATCCGTGTTTTTCAATTTGCGTTGGATTTGGAAATGCGAAAAACACGGTTGCCCGGTACGCGCGCGGCGAAGTACTGACTGGACTGACTGACTGACGCGACAACACGAGCGACGACGCAACGCAATGTACCGTACAGCCAGCCGCACATTTTTGCCCGGCCGCTTACAACCCCTGCACTATACTCTAGAACCGATTATTTCAATTAATTCACTAAACATGAACGGATAGGCGGTTTTATTGAAAGTACTTTGAAAATTAGTTAGTATTTAGTTTGAGTTTTTATTTTCCCGACGTTTTCCGCTGCTGTGGTCACGGGGGACTAACGTCGGGAAAATCAAAAATCAAACCAAGTACCTACTAATCTCCAAAGTACTTTCAATAAAACTGCGCTAGTAATTTCCTTTAAAAAGTGTTTTATTTCATCATAAGTTAAACTTTAATAAAGTTAAAATCCTGGTATCTGGTTTAGAAATTATTTTGCAAAGTTTAAGGAATTTAGTTAAAGTTAAAATGAGGTAGAGTCATGATTATCAGTAAGCAATAAACTTAGTTAAACATTTTAATACAAGATTTAATAGAAAGCATATTTCATCCAAATGTAGATAGGTAGAGTATAGATAGTCTATTTATTTGGAGTTAACCATCTACCATTTTTATTATCTGTACTCTGGGGCACAGGCCTTCCTTATGGGTGGATAAGGAGAATGGGTCATATCATAACCCATCACGCGAACCCAATGCGGATTGGTGGGTGTTAACGATTGCAAATGCAGCCGGGACCAACCAGCGAACTAAAATCTTTGGAATAAGCATTCTGCTCAAAAAATGGTTCCACACGAAAAGTACAACTAAGTGGATAGAGCTAAAAATGCTGGCATTTAATTATGTAGCACAAAGCGTCTCAACACTGGTTGCTTATTAGCGACCATAATTTGTATAGGTACCTACTCATAGATATTTTCTATACTTAAAACAAAAAAATTAGATACGTTTTTTCTGCATATTATTTTTACTGCCTTCTTTGCATCTTTTACCCCATTTGACTATAAAGGACGTCATTTCTAATAAACTCTCTCTTTCTTTCTTTTCTCTACAATACAAACTGCAATTTATTGAAAAGAACATTAACGTCATTCACCGGGTGCGTGGCTGGCCCGACTAAAGCTGAGCGAGTTGTACTTTTTCGGCCCCATGGTGCCATTTTAATATTTGTTTGCAATTACACTTCCATAGATTTTAGTTCGCTGGGTGGGACCAACGGCTTAACGTGCCTTCCGAAGCACGGAGGAACTCGAGATAATAAAATTTTGGTCACAGTTTGAAGTACTCCTTCTGAAAATGATTTTATTTGTTCCAAATAGTAATTTTGGTTTTAAAAAAAATCTATTAAAATAGGTATTGAATATCTTGATTCAGTAAAGGATAGCGAGTACAGATTTAGGTTTGTCTGACAGTGAATTGTATAATGTACTTAATTTGGACAATGAACTTTTACAACAAACAGAATGTAAATAAACTAGCGTAACATGACCACCGAATCGCGACATTATAAGATAATAGCGATTTATCACGTTTAGGGGTTGTCCATTAATCACGTGAGCTTCGAAAGGGGGGGGGGGGGGGGTAATTGAAAACATCACGAAGTATCACAAGGGGGGACGGGGGGTGTAGTGAGATATCACGTGTATTAATTTTTTTCGTTGAACGTGACTTTTAACCGAAAACTGTGTTTCTGAAAATTTTTGAGATTATCGATATGACGAGTGTCGATAAAACGCTATATTTGAAGAAGAATTGATAATGTGGTTCCTAAACCACAAAAAAAAACTGTATTCATACAACGGCAATATTTAGTTCTTACTCCTACAATTTACAATATGATTGGCATTCATAAACTAAAGTCTTATAACCTCAAAAAAACATTGATAGAATGGCTATTTCCCCTAAATTACAATGAAATTGAACATATTGTTCACAATAAATACTAAGTAATCATTAGCATTACACTATCGCACACACACACACACACACACACACACACGCACTCACACACACACACTTGAGTGAACATAAGCTGTGAATTTTATAATATTTTTATTGAAAAAGCTTTTCATATTATTTACTTAAGTAAAAATGTTAACATGTGTAACTGATACATTCTCATTTAATAAGATATGGAAGAGCGGGGCTGCCTGCCACAGGCATCTCAAATGCCTACTGGGTTGGTCCCAAATACTGTTAAGAAAAATATGTATTTTCTGGTAAAGAAATAAAAATATTTTTTTTTATATCACGCGATATAGGTACAGAGTGTCCCAAAACATTGAAGTTTGGAAATTATTTTTTAAAACATGATTTTGAAAAATAATTGGAACTGCATTCAAAGATTTTTAATAAATCACCTGCCGTATCCAGGAATCGAACTCACCAACATGAAATAATAGTAGATTATTGCATCGAGCACAGCACAGCACCGAGTGCCAGCGAGGGCTCTAATCTAACAGGCACGAGGGCAATATAAATTACTTACTTAAGGCGAGGTGCATAATCTGCTTTTCTTTCAACTATTACCTATAGGAATAGTAGATAAAAGAAACTCATATCAAAGAGTTTCATTTTCTATAACATTGTCGGCTTCTTTTGTTTTTCGGAGTTAATGTGTCGTTAGATGATTCCATTTTAATTCGAAGCCGAAGCACTCAAAATCAGATAGTATCACACTTTATCGTTACCAAAAATATAGTCAAGCAAAATTAACAAAGTTCCCGCCAAATCACTTTTTTAAATTTCTTTCATTTTTAAATCAGAGTTAGCAGCAATCATTTTTAACACGTTTTTATTAGGTTGCTTTCTCGTTTGTGTGTTTGTTTGTTTGTTTCTCCACAAAGTTTGCGAACGATTTTATACTAGCTTCCCGATGAGCTAGAGACTTGAAACTTTGAACATAGGTCAGAACTGGAAGGCAATGCGATATTATGGTGTCATCGAGCTGATCTGATGATGAAGCCGGAAAAAGGCCACAGGAACTCTATGATGAAACCATACAAGCCCATCGTGTTTGGGCTCGTTAGAATCGTCTTGACGAGTACTCTAATGGGAGACGAGATCCAGGGTCTGATGATGAAGCCGAAAGGCCGTGCCATAGGAACTCAATATTGAAACCATGCAAACCCATCAAATTTGGGCTCGTTTGAATCGTCTTGACGAGTTATCTGTTGGGAAATAGTTTCCAGGGTCTGATGATGGAGCCGGAAGTAGGACACAGGAACTCTTTAATAAAACCATGCTACCCCATCGAGATTGGGCTCGTTTGAATCGTCTTGACGAGTAGTTTGATGGGAAATAGTGTCCGAGGATCTGATGATGGAGCCGGAGGAAAGCCATAGAAACTCTAGAATAAAACCATGCAACCCCATCAAATTTGGGCTCGTTTGAATCGTCTTGACGAGTTCTTTGTTGGGAAATAGTTTCCAGGGTCTGATGATGGAGCCGGAAGTAGGACACAGGAACTCTTTAATAAAACCATGCTACCCCATCGAGATTGGGCTCGTTTGAATCGTCTTGACGAGTAGTTTGATGGGAAATAGTGTCCGAGAATCTGATGATGGAGCCGGAGGAAAGCCATAGAAACTCTAGAATAAAACCATGCAACCCCATCGAGTTTGGGCTCGCTTGAATCGTCTTGACAAGTGCTCCGATAGGAGATGGTATATTTTTTTAGTCTTAGCTTCTTAACTAAAAAGCAGAAAATAATAATTTACTGAAAAAAAACTTTTTTAAAAAACACGTTTTTAAAACGGACTAAATTATAAAAAAAAAATTGGACTAAAAACATTAAAACGGACTAAAAAGTAAAAAATATTTTTTTCTGTACATATTTATAACCCTACCTACAGAAATTTTAAACCTAAAAACGTGGGGCGCATGCTAAAGACAATATGGATGATAAATTTTACAAAATGCAATTTTATGTGCATTAAATGCAAAAAAAAATTACGAACGAACACGTATTGTAACACTAAAGAAAGAGGTTGCAATAAATAAGCCGTCACGTCACTAAAGGAGCTTTTTTCAATCTTCACTATGACATATGGCCGTGCAATCTCCATTGGAGGGAGGTATAAGCTTCTTGGTGGCGAGTTTACAATAACCATATTAACGTGGGTCATTCCCCTTATTCTTAAAAAAAATTAAGTTATAATATTTAAAGTACGTACAAGTTTTAGGACACCCTGTATATCGTGTTTCAGTGGTCATGCTTGTGGGCTGAACGGTAGCTATTACATATATCAAAGACAATATTTAATTCTTATTAATTTGTCCCATGTATTATTTTGCTCAGTGGTGGCTATCGCTAATCACTCCATATATTTTGATCATTATAAATAATCAAAGTGCAATCATTAGCAATTTTTCAGCACTTTTAAAATAGTTATTCGTAGAGGCAGTAGAAACTCAACACTCGGATTCTTATTCACCAAATAATTAGTACGTTTTACATTTCCAACACTTCTCCTTGTTTTGAAACAATATCGGACTCTTGTTCTTCGAAGTGTAATAAGAGGCTAAAGACTGTCGCTTCATTGAAACATCTCCATATGCTTACTACTAGTAAGTTACTAGATACATTTAATTAACATAACATTAAACGCAGCGGACGCCCTTATTCTTTATTATTAACAACTTTCCTCTCTTATTTTGATTATAAGTATTTATTAATATTTTAGTTAAGTACCTAAATATGTAAAGTTTATTTTTGTTTATGTATTGTATGTAATAAATATAATAATTATTCTTAGAGTTACACACAGACTGCCCTCCTGGAAGTGATTTCATCCTACTAATATTATGAAAGTGAAAGTTTGTGGGTTTGGATGTTTGTTCCGCAATCACGCAAAAACCACTGAACGGATTTGGTTGAAGTTTGGCACATACATAGTAGATAGCTTAGATTAAAACATAGGATACTTTTTATCACGATATTCCCACGGGAACGGGAACCACGCGAGTGAAACCGCGGGCGGCCGTTAGTATGAAATAAGCTGTGCCCTTGTACCGTTGTACCTACGTACTTTTCTTCTGTCCACTAGTTTTTCTTTCAACATTGTGTGAACAAAATGGATAAAAGTACAATAGGAGACAAGTTAGCTTAGGTTGCTCATTGCACTCAAGGCTGTTGTGGGTTGAAGCCCGAGCAGCAGGCGAGGGCGTAACTCAGCCGAGTGTGCAATAAGCAAGAGCTTACGAGTTTCATACGACGTTTTTCAACACATTTGCGAGGAAGAAACAAAGTAATTGAGAGGAATAAACACAGCAACAAATACGACAAAAACAAAATACGATAAATTATGATGGAGAAAGGCGCGCAGGTTTTTTTTTGTTTTGTTCAAACGCTAAATGAAAAAATATTTTGCGAACAAAGGGGTGAGTGAGCACACAGCCACTTCAAAATTATAATTTAAAGTGATAAATGCAAATATTTTAATATTGTGAATTATGAATAATTTGATAATAATAAATATTTATTTGACTTAATTAAGGACTTACACATTTATTTATTCCAAAAATGTATATTCATATACATTTTTGGAAAGAAAATTCATGAATTTTTGTTACTAAAAGAAATAAATGTATTACCCGGTTAAATTGGGAATGCTCTGTTTACTCGCATAGGTATAACTTGCAGTAAGCGACGCGTGCGTATCGTCCCTGCACGAACTAAACGTATGTGACAGCGGGCGCGGCGTGCAAGCGATTTTAACCTTAGGAGTGGTTAAGCGACGCTGTTGCCCATGGTAGGTACCTAACCAATATTTTTGGTCGAATCTAGTTTGTAATTAACACAATTAATTGACTCATTACACCTACTACTTATGTAATCACAGAAAAACGTAGATTTTATCTTAATTCTGTGTAGGTCTGTAATGGCAGGATAATTTAATGATGATCGGGTTTCCATTTACAGCCACCAAGCGGGACAAACTTTTTGTCATCCCGCCATTCAATCTGAGCAGTTCCAAAAGTATCCGATTGGGCTGCGCCACCGTGTCTGGAGACTTGTCAATCACAGGCACACCGACCTTGGGCAGTTTCAAAAGTATCCGATACCTGCGGTTCTATAGTATAGGCTAAAAACAATGAAGGTCATTTCATAAATAATCACATCCATCTGCCAAAGAAGCAATGTACTTATCAATTTTGCTTCTTCTTTATGGCACAAATAAAAGCATATCAAAGAAAAGTAGCAATGTATCACATCCAAGCCGATAGACCCGCTATCAAGATTAAACAATAAGCTTCCATTCCGTTCCACCGCGGTGTGAATTGAGCCTCAGAAATTACCTATACCCTACATCGCAAATCTTTTCCATATTCCTAAACTAAGTGGAGTTGTTTGACCGGTAAAACTTTTATCGACTTATCAACAAATGCCTCCGAACGAAACTTTCTTTGGATACAGTTATAAGGAAAATATTAAAGAAAAACGTGTAATTATGAATCTAAATCAAATACCAAAACATTTCTTTGATTCTCATGTAGGTTAGGTAGATAGGTACCTTTTTAAAGACTAAATTACCAGAGAAACGGAATTGATTTACTTTATGTTTCGTCTCTTGAGCGCGTTGAATTCCACTTCCCGTGGCAATTTCCAAAAGTACCTACTTTTCCCTTTTTCCTGCGTCATTATAAATATTTGCCAGGACATCTTCCTTTATTTAGATACATCGCTCGTTGTATTAATTCTAAACGAAGGTAATAAATATATTTTTGGAACAATTCCGTGGCAACTGGAGCTGAAAAATTTATTCAACATAGCATTTTGTTACCATTCTATCTACTGAACCTAAAATTAAGTATTCAATAGAAGAACACTCAATAGAATTTCCAAAGGGGCCTGTAACAATGACAATATTGACGGATCTCATATACGTACGGCAGTTCCTACGGCAGCCCCCAATAATTTAAATTGTATTTTGTCCACTCGAAATATGCGTGAAAAACGAGTAGGTAGATAGGTTATACAAAGGATACCCTTTCCATATTTATGAGATTTGTTTTCCCAAATATGTAAATGTACAGGTTTTCATTAGAAAACAGATTTTTGGCTTGGTACTAAAATAAAACAAAATTATTATGTGCCGCACACACGTGGCACATATCAATGGATAAGTAGTAAGTATTTAATCGGGTAACAATAAATTCCCATTTTGGGTATCAAAAACACTGAATATGGTGGTGGGTGCTGAAACACTAAGTGGGCTACGGACTGAGGGCGACTACAATTATAAAAAATGGGTGACTTTAAAATACAAATCGACTTACTAGATATTCACAACGGGCGACCAAATTTCTATTAGGTGACAACCTTAGGCCACACAAAACATTTAAATTTGGCATATTTTATTTAAAAAGGCGACTTTTAACCTAATTGAGGTGACAAAAATACCATGTTGGGCAGCTTAAATCAGTTACCTACTTGGTACAGTGTATTACTATTTATTGTAATATGGTGGTGTTTAGGTGAAATAAAAAGCATAAAATTATAATTTACTTACTGAAAAAAAAACTTTTTTAAAAACACGTTTTTAAAACGGACTAAATTATTACAAAAAAGTCGTTCTAAAACATTAAAACGAATTAATAAAAACAGACTAAAAAGTAAAAAATAAATTCTTTTGTAAATATTTATAACCCTATATTTACCTACAGAAATTTTAAACCTAAAAACGTGGGGCGCTTGCTAAAGCCAATATGGATGATAAATATTAAAAAAGCGCCCCACGTTTTTAGGTTTAAAATTTCTGTAGGTACTTATAGGGTTATAAATATTTACAGAAGAAGTTATTTTTTTCTTTTTAGTCTGTTTTTACTAGATACTAGTTCTTTTTGATGTTTTTTTTATAATTTAGTCTGTTTTAAAAACGTGTTTTTAAAAAAGATTTTTTTTTCAAGAAGAATGTTATGTGACGACATAATAATATACCTAGGTACCTACCTAAGTACATTTGGCTAACTAAATGAATAAGGTTGTTCCTTTATGGGGTATTTACAGAGTTGACTTGGCAGGCGACTTTAGTCAATTAACGCTTTTTATCGACAATCGCTTGTAGAATGGAATCGCCACCTCATTGAAATTGGGGTTTGCGATTAGATTTTACAAGAGCAATTTTATTGTCGATAAAAAGCGTTTATTGATTAAAGTCAGCAATACGGCAACACTGCCTAGTGTACACTACGCTCCCGCTATTTTATTCTAAATTACTTTAATCAAGTAGAAAAGGACTTCAAACCTATTTCTTCGTGTGTAACAATTTCTGTTTTACCAGTGATATTGTTATCAGTGTTTTTCTTCGGTCCTGGGGGCCTACTCCCACCTTTTTTATAAGTAAGCTTATATCCAGCAAGCTTGTTACAAGCTCTAAATGATATCACTCAAATTCGTACCACGACATCAAATAACAATCTTGTTTTGTGCTGGGAATGAACGAATGATTACACATATATTGCTTCGAAAAAGCAAAGAAATTATGCTTTGTAAATAGTATACCATTTTATTAGAAATTTATGTACCTAGAATAAAACTTTATGTATAACTAGTTTCCGCCCGCGACTTCGTCCGCGTGGATATTAGCGTGGATTTGGGAACCTTCAACCAGGATCAGACCAGCCGTTTTTACGCGATTAGGCGGGTCCACACCAAGCGTACTGCCTCATGAGGCAAGACGTTAGCCGCGTTTGGCAGACCTCGCACGAAGCTACTCGCTTGGTATTAGTTATTCTGTGGCTTGGTGGGGTGCCTAACCACGTTAAAATGGCTGGTCGGGTCCTGGTTGAAGGTTCCCAAATGATTTTCTCTAATATCTACGCGGACGAAGTCGCGGGTGGAAGCTAGTTTATTACAATAAACAGAAATGGGTCGAGAGATATAAATATCCCTTTCCCGTTTGGACCCGACCCCGTTAGGTGCAGTGCAGTTCCCCTTTGTTCTCGTTCCCGTCCCCAATCCTGTTCAGAATTGAATCCACATTTATGTCTCCTCTCCCTCTCACTCTCAATCTCCCTCTCCCATCCCCCTTCCCGTCTATTTGGGTGACAATAAATTCCCATTTTGGGTATCAAAAATACTGAACATAGCGTACTGAAATACTAAGTGGGTGAAGGACCGAGGGCGACTACAGATATTGAAAATGGGTGACTTTAAAATACAAATTGGGGTAACGGGCGACCAAATTACTATTTGGACGACAACCTTAGGGCACACAAAATATAAAAAAGGATCATGCTGGATTCTGGGCCATGATGCGCATTAACCATACATATCTCATTGACTTTGACTTTGAAATGTCATATAATAGGAAAATGTCAAACAATTATAACTGTAAACAGCTCCTTGAGATTGAGATTTCTCTTTTCTCCCGCATTATATTTGACCGCATTATATACCGATATGACAAAAAACAAACAAACGTGAAAGCAGCCTAATAAAAACGTGTAAAAAATACCATGTTGGGCAGCTTAAATCAGTTATAATAGTTACCTACTTGGTATAATAGTTGCCCACTCAGTATTTTTGTCACCATTTAGAGTTTTCTCTGCTAACTTAAATTATTTATCACCCATATGTAGTCGCCGATTTTGAGTATTTTTGTAAGTTAGTCGCCCGTTTAGTTATTTTGTCGCCCAAAAAATAAACTGCTGTCCAGTTTAGTATTTAAGTATCCCATTTACAGTCACCTTAAATTATTTCGAGTTACCCATTTAATTAATTCCCTTTTTCATGTCATCATTCATAACTCGTTCACTCAATCCGTACCATAAATCCGTACCATGAGCTGCCTTTTTGACAACTAGCAATCTTGTTTTACGTCAATTATGTCAAATCTAGCGATCTTTCAGCGATCTTAAAAAGGGTGTTTTTGTGCGACACAATCAACATGATTTAAAGTAAAATGTTCCAAAAGTAGATTGTTCATAGTGCACAATATGCACATTATGCATATTTCTAGGCATATTGAGTGAACTTTCTTTAAAATATGACTTATAAATAAGTTATCTTTTACAATTATTTTTAGATGACAAAAGAATGGTACGAAATCACGAAGATTTACTGTGAAGAAAAAGGAAACTACGCCCAGAATGTGAAATTTTTTAACTTGATGATTATTTGTTCATCGGGTGATTTCATTTGTAGCAGAACCAGCTTGTTCATAACCTGTGCGACAATTGGAGGCTTGTGATGAAAAATCTCAAATTCTACTGGTATTTTGTTCGTGAGTTTTCATTATGTGAGTGAGCTTGTGCTCTTATAAATCTACACAACTTCCTTTTAAAATAAAACAGTACATGTATTGTATTATTGCCTTTTTATTAATCATCTTCTAATGGAAACATATTACTTAGACAAGTTGTCCCTACTAAATAAACAAAATCAACATTAATTACAGCACGCCCACCTATGATAGTGCTAAGCTATGTTTAGGTAGGTACCCTAGATTTTTTTGTCGTAGAACATGCACAAAACCTAACTACAAATTTTACAAAACCAATTTATAGAAATAAAGTCACGGCCCTTTTGCTAAGCCTAGCTATAGCTAACGCAATGGTACAAAATAAATAAGAGCAAAGAAAATGATTACTTTATTACTTGATATGGGTATTTATTTATGATATTCACTTTTCAAAATGAAACATCTTTTCTATAAGTATCTAATAAAATTGTCACAGTATTGTTGTACAAAATTATCCTTTTTAAGTCGGAAGCTTATGGCGTTTATGGGTTTATCACCGTATGATTCCCTGGCAAACCTGCAAATAACCAAAAATAATGTAAGTAGGTAGTTAGATACTCTAACATAATTCAATCAAGCGGTTACGAGCACTTCAGTATAAAACGACTTATTTACACTAGGTACTTGCTTTTAAGACCATAAAACAATAAATATAATACTCCAATTTACTTACATGAACTTAAAAGACGTTGTGACTATATTCAGCTCTTTGGAGTAGAATCCTATCCTGTTTACTGCAAAAGTATTAAATTGTCCCCTTTTAAGATATCATGTGTGTGGTTGATTTATCAATAAATTATTAATACGTGGTTATAAATTATATCAATCGAAGGATTATAGCTGTTTAGTGTTTAAGTAAATATTTTTTTGATCACGAGACGAGTGACATATTTACGCTACGCATGACATAAGTAGGTAGGTACCTCTTTGTTCATGGCTATTGTTGAAACCACAGAATAAATAATCACAACATAGCGTATTTTTTCCTATATCTAAGCAAGGTATAGACAAATTATTAGTAAAATTATTCGTTCTTTCCCAGTACTTTGCGGGAATAATATAAGGTTGTTATATTATCATAGTTTGTTTGACAGAAATGTCATGGTACGAATCTATGTAGAGCTCATATCAACATCGCTGGAAAAAAGATCGTTTTGAAAAAGGCTGGTTTAAACAAGCTGTTATTGCTTTGTCATTATAACACATTACATTTTGCATTAATAATTTTCATCATCAAGACTTCCTCATCACGAGCACAGGTAAGTCTTTTTTATACAAACGAACGGCCTCCACAGTGTGCGTCAAAAATCTTCTAAAATATTTTGTTGTTCAGTGTGAAAGTGTTGTATTTATAGTGTTCGTGTTCACTCTGATAAAAAAAGGAAGAACAAGTGTGTTGTATGAATACAAACAATAGTTATACCTAAAGATAAATACAATTAAAATAAAGGAGAAAATAAATGAATGGTCAATCAGAAGAAGAGGAAAGGAAATGCCTCCTAACTCTATCTCTAAAGGACTTGGGAGTCTGAGATTTATGTTTACACGGACAGTTGCCATCAGTATATCATAGCAGACAAGGTGACCAAATACTTCTGATCAGTTTAAAATGTCAATAAGTTCCATGCACTACAAGTTACCTTTACAAGTTCTGATGGTGACTGTGCGAACCAAATAAATATTCGTAAATGTTCGTGTTCATCATGCTCTTGTTCGTTCGTGTCTACACGCCTTAATAATTTTGATTCCATCCTGCCTGTCACTTTTATGATCGCCAAAGGATCGCTAGATTTGACGTATTAAAATGTATGCTTAGGGTTGCTAACAATAATCTACTATGTTATTTTTCTTTTTCATGGGTAGTTACAAAATAAGTATCGAAAACACTTTATACTTAGATAGACTTACTTAGACGTATTAACGCTTACGATTATGGGAAGAATTTTAATGTTAGGTATAAGAATGGGACGGATTTCTGTAAGCGTTAGAATGGCTGGTTGTCTGTATCGATTCACGTCAGGCTGGAGACCAAAAGTTGCTCCCTATTTGCTACCATTTACGATTTACCTACAGACAAATAATTGCTAAACTTTGAAACAAAATAAAGGGACTTCAAAATGACCAGCCATTCGGATATCAGGCATAAGAATAAATAAAACTTATTATTATGTATCAGGATAGCCGGTCAAATCCGGGGGCTAATTGTCTAATTTCAAAAATCTATCGCAATCGCTTTCATTTGACAGATGGATGTGACACATTGCTGCATTTCTTTGGTAAGTTTTTATTTGTGCCAAAAAGAAGCATCAATGTATTACGTCCTGAAAGCGATTGCGATAGATTTTGAAATTAGACAATAGAAAGGCCGGTTGTGTAAACTATTCAAATTCTGGGCACTCGTTGTCTACACCATTAACTCTAAAAGTTCATGTTATTATTTACTTGAGTAATTACTACCTGTATGCAGAACAAAGAAAATATGATTTGTGAGTAATTATTTAGTTTCTTCCAGAAAAAATGTCATAGAACTTGTAAAAAATAAGTAGTAACTTACTTAAACTTGCGCTAAGTTGGCAACCTTAGATATTTTTTGACAAAGAGTGAACAAGTTAAAGATGATCGCAACAAAATTGCTAAGAAATTTGAGGTAGAAACAACCTTCTTTATAGGACGTCGTGGTACGAAAAGTCAATGTAAGACCTAAAAGACATTGCTATAAGAGCTCGTTGTAGGCCCCCAGGGATGCCTTAAATACCAACAGATAAGTCGTATTTAATTACCCACATTATAACAATCTGACGCATAGTGGCTCGGGTACCCTCATTTCCCAACAAATATTTGTGTCAAATTCAAGTGACAGTGTCAAATTCGATTTTGACAACTGCCAACTTCAACTGACGGCTCCTGTTTTGAACCTGACAACTAATAAAGTGTTGCTATCACAATAAATTTTCCCTAAAGTTGGAAATTGACAACTCAACGGGATTTTGGGAATAAAAATATAAATAATGTCCTCTTGCAATGGATGCCATCGCAGTGTCAATGATGCCGAGAAAATTACATGTTCAGCCTGTTTTAGCATTTACCACTACGGATGTGCGAACATTACAAAAGAAAATTTCAATAAGCTTGCGGCTAGGGCAAAGAGTATTTGGAAATGTCCAGAATGTAAAACGACGCGAAAAAAGGGAGACAATACTCCTGTAAAGGTTGATGCAATTGTCATGGATGCACAACACTCTCAAACAAACACGCAGCTCGATAGGAAGGAATGTTGCATGTCGGAGGATAAATTGCGAAAAATTATTTCTCAAGAAATATCAGCAGTCTTGAAAAGTGCGATTAAGGAACAAGTCACGGATGAGATTAAAATGTTGTCTGAGCAGATTAATACTTTTGGTGAATCGCTAACATTTTTTAACAAACAATTTGAGGAGATGCGTTCAACTTTGGATAAGAAAAGTGCATTAATCAATGAGCTGAAATCTGAAAATGCAGAACTTAAACTGTCAGTAACCGACTTGTCTCACCGCTTGAATACGGTCGAATTACACATGAGAGAATGTAATTTAGAGATCAATGGAGTACCTGAGCACAGATCTGAAAATTTAGTCAATACAGTAGTTCAGCTCACAAAAATAGTGGAAAACCCGCTGCAATCTGAAGATATTCACCATGTGACTAGAGTGGCTAAATTGTCAAAAGACGATAAAAGGCCTAGGGCCATTATTGTTAAGCTGCGCAGCGCCCGACACCGTGACACGATCTTAGCTGCTGTAGTAAAATTTAACAAGAAGAATCCCGAGGACAAGCTCGCTAGTCATCACCTCGGCATAGGTGGAACAAGTGCACCCATTTTTGTGGCCGAACACCTAACGCCTGGAAACAAATCCTTACATGCTGGAGCTCGTAAAAGGGCCAAAGAACTTTCCTATAAGTTTGTCTGGGTACGAAATGGTCGCGTGTACGTCCGAAAGGATGAAAACAGCCAGGCATTGCTCATAAAGTCTGTGAACAGTCTTACACTGATGAAGTAGATTTTTTGTTGTTGTTGTAAATGTTTCTTTATATATACTTCAGTAACAATGCTCTCTCAAAAAACATATGTAGACGAACTAAGTATTTATTACCAGAATGTCCAAGGGTTACGAACTAAAACCAATGATGTTTATAAATGTATTTCAATATCTAACTTTAAAATTATTGCATTTACTGAGACCTGGCTGAACAAAAAAATTGCCTCTTGTGAAATATTCGATGATAGATTTAAGGTATATCGTAGGGATCGTCTGTGTTCAAAAGACACAAAACAAGATGGTGGCGGAGTGCTGCTTGCGGTCTCGAATGAAATCTCGTCAGTTCAAATTACCCAATGGGACAGTGACGACTTAGAAAGTATTTGGGTTCAGATACAATTTACGACCAATAATATCGTTAAAAAGATTTTGGTTTGTGTCGTATATTTGCCGCCCCCCGTCAAATTAAATGGTCTTTGTAAATTTCTAAAGAGTGTAGAGACTGCTCTGAATCAGTCTAATGATGTAATCATTCTTGGTGATTTTAATCTGGGATTTATTGATTGGATTTCGGTTGAGGGGTGTAGTTTTATGACACCATCTAACTTTGGTTCTGCCCTGGGATGTTCTTTAATAGATTTTATGTCGGCCAATAATCTACTTCAATACAATTGTGTAGCGAATAGCGCTAGTAGATATTTGGATCTTGTTCTCAGTAACATACCAAGTGCGTTTGTTTCAAAACCGCTTCAGGTGCTAAGTAAATGCTACCCAATTATAGTTGTAAAACAGCGGTTTTTATCGGGTAGTTATCCAAAGCAGCCGATAATATCGTATAGACAGCGGCTGACAACCGGCTGCTTATCAGACTCAATACCAAAAGGTCTTACAATTTTTACAGTTCCTGAATTTAAATTGTTATAAATACAAGCCGTTACTTAAAAATAGTGATTTTTACTAAATTAATTACCTACTCTGATATGGTTTAAAAAATAAAATGTTAAATATTATGAATTAAGTATTTTGCAATGTCCTTCAATAAGACAGATAATAAACTAATGTATTGTACTTATTTATACGGTACATAATTAAATTAGTATTTAATCTGTAGGTATAAAACTTCGTTTCGCCATTTTTATTATTATTGTATAATCGTAATAAGTAGGTTAATGCGAGGCTCGCAAAGCTTGGCGTTTCGCAAAGTTTCACATGTGTACCTACTACGTCCGTTTTGTGTTTCGTGTTTTTGGTATTAATGTGATCAGCCCGAGTAAGATGAAACATCATATTCAAAAGTTAAGTATTTCAAAATAACATCGACGCAACTAAGAAATAGGAATGGGCGCTTACCTGAATTATTAAATCTGAAGTAATGTATGAAGTAAGTAGGTAGAATGTAGATAAATAAAAATAATCACTTAGAACATAAAACAGATTCAATAAAACATAATGACATGTCTTCAACCGTAGACAGCCGCTGTCTATGGGTGATCACCGTAGTCAGCGAAAAAAGCGGCTGGTAACCGGCTGGCTGACTAAGATGACAACCGCCTTCACATCTATATACCCAATCCATCCAAGTCTATTGTTAACCATTAAATTTGCTAATATTGAATATTTAAAACCTAAGAATCATTTTACTCATAACTATTTTAAGGCTGATTATACTAATATCCAGAAGGAACTATCTGAGATTGAATGGCAAAATGTATTTTTTAATTGTCACAATGTGAATGAAATGGTTATAAAGTTTTATAAAGTTTTAGAACATGTAAGAGACAAATTCGTGCCAAGTCGTGCAGTAGGAAGGGCTCGTCGTCCTCCATGGTTTAGTCGAAATCTTGTGAAACTTTTATCTGAGAAAGACAAGGTACGTAGGCGATATCGCAAATATAACAACCCTCGGGATGAAATAGATTTTCAGACGTTGCGCAGCAGATGCCATAAATTGTTTGATGCGTGCTACAGTAAATTTGTTAAAACAATCGAGGCTTGTATAGGTAGCAATCCAAAAGCGTTCTGGTCTTTTATTAACAGCAAACGTAATGGGCGATCTTCTATTCCTTCTAAAATGCACCTTGAAGATGTAGAGTCGGATACATGACGGGATATTGCTAATTTATTTGCGCGTCACTTTTCCTCTGTTTACTCCACCGAGACACACGTTAAACCATCTTTTGCCTCTTCTAGCAGTGATAATAATAACTTCCTAGCAGCTATTAAGTTTGAAGAATCGGATGTCATAAACAAAATAAAAAAGCTGGATACTTCTAAGGGAGCTGGTCCTGATTCCATTCCTCCTATATTTATCAAGAACTGCGCAAACGTTATCGCAAAGCCTTTAACGCAAATATATAATCGCTCCCTCGAAGATGGTGTCTTTCCAGATGTATGGAAGAAATGCCGCATAGTTCCAGTGCATAAGAAAGGTGATTTAGATTCAATAAAAAATTATCGACCCATTTCGATTCTGTCGTGTTTCGCCAAGCTTTTTGAATGCCTGATATGCTTTGTGATTTCGAAACTTCTTAATAACCAGATATCCGAGTTTCAGCACGGTTTTCTACCGGGTCGCTCTGCACAGACAAATTTGGTATCATTTGTTTCGGACCTGTCACGGGAGGTTGACAAGGGTCACCAGGTGGATGCTGTCTATACCGATTTTAGTAATGCTTTTGACAGAGTAAACCACTCAGTCCTTTTAAGAAAATTAGATGATTTCGGTATGGGTGGCCCATTACTAAAGTGGTTCGCATCTTACCTCCAAAACAGACCACAAACTGTGGTTGTTAATGGCTTTACATCTGATTCTTATCTAGCCAGTTCCGGTGTTCCACAGGGATCACACCTGGGACCTTTGTTGTTTCTAGTTTTTATTAATGACATAGCCTTTGTAATAAAAAACTGCAAGTTTCTGTTGTACGCTGATGACTTAAAGTTATATAAAACTATCAATTCGACTGAAGACCAACAGGCCATGCAACTAGATATTAATAGCATTGTTGATTGGTGCAATTCGAACGGTATGGCTCTAAATGCTAGCAAATGCTTCCATATAAAATATAGTAAAAAAAAAAAGCCACTGAACTCGAGGTATCGAATTGTTGATGATAAAATTGAGGAGGTTAAGGAAATTCGCGACCTTGGTGTCCTTATCGATAGCTCTCTTACTTTTAGATCGCATATTCACTCGATTGTAACAAAAGCTGCTCGGATGCTGGGATTCATTAAAAGGAACACAAAGGGTTTTAAAAATATTAAAGTTAAGATTCTACTGTACAATACCTTGGTACGAAGTCACCTCGAATTTGCATCTTGCGTTTGGAATCCGCTTTATGCAGTACACTCGCAAAGAATAGGGGGAATCCAAAGAGCTTTCAGCAGACACCTTGCCTTCAGTGTAAGTGGTTTTTCACACAGGCAGCCGTATGACCAAAGGCTTGATAAGTTTAAGATGGTTAGTCTTCATGCGCGTCGAAAAACGTTGGACTTACTTTTCCTCCATAAGATTATTAATAGTGGTATTCGCTGCGGTAATCTGCTGTCTAACATCTCTCTGCAAGTGCCTGGTAGGTATCCAAGAAACCGTATTCGAAAACTTTTCGCTCTACCATTTTCGCGAACTAACCTTGGTCATCAATCTCCATTGGCACGAATTTGCGAGGAATATAACAGTTTAAATAGTAAAAATGAAGATCTAGACATTTTTAATGATAGTTTTAATAAATTTAAAAAGAAATTGTCTATTTATTTTAAGTAAGTTTGTAATCTATACCGTAGTGCACACTGATAACATTTTAAGTGCTATGCACGCCGATATTGTGGTGCATATCAGTTATTTTTGTATGTAGTTATAAGTTGTGTAATGTAAGTCATAATATGTACCATGTGGCAGTGCTCAATAAATAAAATAAATAAAATAAATAAAAGTCGCCTGCCAAGCGCGCCATGAAAATAGAGTACCTACCTCATTATATAGGTAACTTATTATGAAGTACCTACAACTATTAGTACTTTAACTACTTTTTTTTAGTGCTCCGAAAGAAAGCGATCACTCGGGTGCAGTTCAAAGGTTCGTTTGCCAAAGATATGGCCGCCTCTCTCACTGCTAATACCTATGTAGCATTTCAAATAAAAATCTAAAATAAAATGAATGCGACGTAACATCTGCGTTATCCTTGAAGAGAATCGTAACAAATGAAGTTTATCGCTTTAATATCGAGCCGCACAAGCTTTATTAAAAGTATGTACTGACTGACACAGTTACAGCCCCGGATTACTATTTCCGTGGAAACAGATGTTTTCTTTGATTATTATACTCGTATGTATGTACCTAGTGAAGATTTATGCTGTTGAATGGATTCGTTACACAATAGTTACCTACAAAGCTTCTTTGATATGCCTTTTTTATGAAGGTTTAAAAAATGTTTCTTTCTTACTAACCCCGTCAATTGGTAATGCGCTGGAACCTTGTCAAATTAACATACACATCATCGTCATCCGCAACTAAAAATGACAAAAAACAGTAAAATTCTAATAGGTAATACAATATATTAATTATTGAATTCTTATTTTCAATAAGAAAGGGTCTAGACTCTAGGTATATGTGAAAATTACAATTGTTTTTCGTTTTTGAGGTTAAAATCATGGCCGCCAGGCGCATTACCAATTGACGGGGATAGTACTTTGGAACAGGTAGGTACCTACTACCATGTGTTGTGATTATAGCTGCAAATAAACCGGGAATGATTTAAAACCACGATCGTGTTTTCAGTACATTAATGAAATAAATACCTTAGAAAAGTAGAGGTCAATTCATTTCAATTACCTACTTAACCTTTATCTTTAATTTTAAAGCAACATTACCTGATGAAATAATTTTCATCAATGTAGGTAGGTAGGTACCTACAGAAAACATGGGCCTGGTTTTAAACCTAATCTGCCCACCTATACAAATGGCCAACCTTGAAGAGAATACGTTTAATTCTATACGTTTAAACGCTACGCTTACTTATAAAGCTTACATCACATGTCGCAAACTAAGCTTTGCATCTGTCCGTAATGTACCTACGGTGCGCTACGAGGGTTGCCAGATCGGAAGTCCAAAATATGGAGTAAATTTGAAAATTTCGGGATTTTACGGTTTCTGTCGGGAGAAATAAATATTTAAAATTAAAAATGTAACTTAAATGCCTGTATGTAGTAAAAAAACGGCCGCGCAGCGTGATTTTTAGTCAGTTTCATCCACTAATCTTGTAAGTTGTAATCTTGCCTTGTAACGTTGTGTTTTTTCTTTATAGAAAAAACATCGTTCCATTTTCATATTTATTAATATTTCATCTTATTTATTTATTTACAAGTATAAAACACTAATTTATTATTAAAATTCATTAATTTTCCTTAATCTGTATTTATTTCATACATGCGACCTCATTTCATCCATACTCCAAATTCGAACTATCAACCTTCTTGTATAAAACTCTTTGGTATCTATGTATTTTATTTTTTATAACTTTTTAATTCATGTCGACAACATTTAAAAATATTGATGTATTCTACTATCCTTTTCTTACACAGCCATTTTATATCATTCATCCTTTTCACACTATTTTTTTTTTCTTGGGTTGGCCGTCTTCGTGGCTTTTCCCGCGCTTTCTTGAGAAAATTTTTGACATTTTACGGCGCGAAGCGTTTTTCACTCCACACTTTGTTGCTGGAAACAATTTTTTTATGAAAACGTTTCCTTTTGACGATTCCTGATACGAATCACTTTTATTTTAATGGTAAGTAATCACACGATGGATCTTTGTTGATATTAATAAAAGTTTTCACATTTAATTTAGATTTTATTGATTTTTTGTAGGTTTGAAATAAGTACCTAGGTACAAATTATTATAGAGGAGATTTCCATGGAGAAGCAAACGCTGACCTTTTATATGTATTTAATATTGGATTAAGGGTATGTATTTAATTTCTATACTTAAATTTCTTTAAACCTTTCTATGTATTTGGGTATTTTTATTGTTCGATTTTTTCTGTCTAACACCTTCTTTTTTTCCTTGATTTCAGGAGGGAAGCGGAGGGATAAATAGATATACATCAATTCATTGATATTAAATATAATATTATATAATAATATTTCATGATTATTTTGATTATTGGAAGATTCGGATGTAAAACCTCACCGTGACGATTTCTATCGCCACGACGTCAACGAGCTATTTTCATGCTGCTTGACTGAAGTCTAAGGGTTCATGCTGAGGCCTGCTGTTTATTCTTTCGAAGTCGCAACAAGTAAGGGCGTTCGTTTATTTAATTTGGCGAGGAAAACTGCGTCTTCGGTGCAGCGACTACGATTTCGTGTAAACAAGTTTTAATTTCGCAAGCTAAATAATTTTACTAAAATTTTCTTATTTTATGAGAGCAAAAGTTAAGGTGCCCACCCCATTTCATTTTGTACATTTTGTACCTCGTAATATTACCATTTGAACTACTTACTAAACATAAGATTTTGTTTTAAGTTAAATACTTATTCTTACTCCTCTTTAAATGTTTAAATTTTATAAATATACTTGTACAACTTTAATCTTCCTGTTTTATTTGTAAATATTTAGAATCTGCTCACTCTATTCCTTGCCTTTAGCCGGGCCAGGGAGAGAGGTTGCCTGTCTATTGAAAAAAAAGGTCACGTAGTGCGATTTTTTGTTAGTTTTACCCGTTCCATCCACTAATCTTGTACTCTTGCCGTGCCTGTCTATAGTAAAATAAAACCGCAGCGCGAGTTTCATCCACTAATCTTGTGATCTGTGGTTTCTTACGCAAAAATTATTGTTTTCTAGAGAACTTTCGGAACAGCAGTTTTTCCGGGAGATTTTTAGATTTTTCGGGAGTCGAGAGACCACTTGAAATTGCGGGAGAATCCAGACGACTCCCGACCATCTGGCAACCCTATGCGCTACACGTATTTTTATAATTTTCATGTCTTTGTTCATATTTCATTGAGAAAAAAGAATTGATAAGTAATAATTTTCAATTATGAATACCTACTTATGTTTTTATATCACAAAAGTACCTATCAATATAAGCATTGCATAATTATTCATTCTGGCACCTTGTATACCTTTTATAATACTTATACACAAATGCCATCCAGCCAGATGTTTGGTTCCACGGTTTCCGACCTTATCTTTTGTGCGAGTGATAGATTGGTAAACGATAAAGGGTTCCTGTCCTGTAGATGATTGTGTAGATATGTATGATAGATAATCATCTACATAAATTCGCTTACTCTGTACTTAGTAATGATATAAAGATATTTCTGAATCTGTAAATAATTATATTAAGTATACATATAAGAAATTCATTTTTTTTTGAAATCGTTTCAGTAGCTTTCATGAAATTCTTAGACTAGTAGATAGTTCATATTAAAATTTTCAAGTTCAACGGCATTTTGTGAGCCATTTTGGCAACATGACTTTTCCGAAGTGAAAAAGCCTGCTGAATTCGGTTCTGAATGTTGCCAAGCCCAATTTTGCTTCCTTTGCCCAAAATTCAAGAAGGCGGCTAAAATGGAGCCTTTCTTATTAGAACTCGATTCTGGTCGTGTGAGGTATCCGGCATAGGTTTTGGGGGTCGCTGAACTCAATTTTGATAACTGGAAGTCCGTCCGGGTACCGGAAGTATGAGATGTGGCTGGAGCACAGTTTACTGGACAAAAATGTTTAACAAGTTTATAATTCTATATAGTGATATAACTGGGCTATTTATCAGTATTTTTTTTTGAGACAAATTTTGGTAGTTTTAATTCTGTAGAGGATTATCTAAAAAAAATTTCAGAAAATTCCGCCGTGCGATACAAATTTTTTTTTAACACAGTTACTAGACAAAAATGTTTAACG
This sequence comes from Agriphila tristella, assembly GCA_928269145.1. Lineage (NCBI taxonomy): Eukaryota > Metazoa > Arthropoda > Insecta > Lepidoptera > Crambidae > Agriphila > Agriphila tristella. The sequence continues at coordinate 14,440,373 of OV743433.1, forward strand.
AATTTATTATTTTATATAGTGATATAACTGGGCTATTTTATTCACCAGTGTTTTTTCTTCTGAGGCAAATCCTCATATTTTTAATTCTATAGAGCAATATAGAGATATTTTCATAAGTCGTCATAAGAGCAAAACACGCTTGTAAAAAAACAGCTTGGCAACATTCAGAATCGAATTCAGCAGGCTTTTTTACATCGGAAAAGTCATGTTGCCCAAATGGCTCACAAAATGCCGTCGAAACGGTAAAGGAAGCGGATTTTTTGGATTTTCGACCAGTCTATATCATTTCGGTAGCTACATTGATTATGTATGGTCCTTTGATCATCTAGTACACGTATGGTCTATGGATACTTTTTTGTGGTATGTTATACAAGGTGTTTGGTAATAGTAGTTTGTTACACAAGGGACGTAAGTGAGCTATTACAGAACAAGATCCAATTTGGCGCCCGTGCGAGCGCAGCTCGCAAAGGGCGCTAATGGATCGAGTGCACCCGAGATATTTTTCGAGGGTGTAATAGCTACTTACAACCGAGGTAAGCATACTACTTTACATCATTCATGCGAGGTAAATTTAATAAAAATAAAAATCAAAATCAAAATCAAAATCAAAATCAAAATCAAAATCAAAATCAAAATCAAAATCAAAATCAAAATCAAAATTAAAATCAAAATCAAAATCAAAATCAAAATCAAAATCAAAATCAAAATCAAAATCAAAATCAAAATCAAAATCAAAATCAAAATCAAAATCAAAATCAAAATCAAAATCAAAATCAAAATCAAAATCAAAATCAAAATCAAAATCAAAATCAAAATCAAAATCAAAATCAAAATCAAAATCAAAATCAAAATCAAAATCAAAATCAAAATCAAAATCAAAATCAAAATCAAAATCAAAATCAAAATCAAAATCAAAATCAAAATCAAAATCAAAATCAAAATCAAAATCAAAATCAAAATCAAAATCAAAATCAAAATCAAAATCAAAACCAAAACCAAAACCAAAACCAAAACCAAAACCAAACCCAAACCCAAACCCAAACCCAAACCCAAACCCAGAACCAGAACCAGAACCAGAACCAGAACCAGAACCAGAACCAGAACCAGAACCAGAACCAGAACCAGAACCAGAACCAGAACCAGAACCAGAACCAGAACCAGAACCAGAACCAGAACCAGAACCAGAACCAGAACCAGAACCAGAACCAAAACCAAAACCAAAACCAAAACCAAAACCAAAATCCAAGGAGTTTTGCATAGCTTGAACGGAAATGAAATGCCGCCATATTTATTGTTTTTTTTTTCAGTAAAAAGTTTCCACAGTTTATAATATAAGAAAAGAGATTGGTTCACTAAAGGTGCGTCCAGATATGTTCTTTTGCCCGTACCGTACCTCCGTTCCGATCGGCGTCGCGATCAAAGAACGCTAGTCTGGACGCATGTTCGGAACGGTGCGGAGGTACGCCGTACCGTTCGGCGAACAGGTACGCCCCGATCCACCTCCAATCTCTCGCTCTTTTGCCCGTACCCGTATCTCTCGCTCTTGAGCGTCGCGAACAAAGAACGCTAGTCTGGACGCATGTTCGGAACGGTGCGGAGGTACGCCGTCTCGATCGCCGACAGGTACGCTCCGATCCATCGCGAGTCGGTTTTTTCGCCCCGTTCAAAGGAAAAACGGAACGGTACGGCGCTAGTCTGGACGTGATCGCGGCAACGCCGACGTTCGGAGGTTGTAGTACAGTAGCCCGTAGTACATTTAAATTACGAAAAAGGTTAGGTACCGTTTGCCGTTGTGATATAGTTATTTATTATGAAATTATAGATACTTTAACCCAAGTTTTACAGATCGCAACTCGCCGTAACCTATATTTGTATATCTCCAAAAATGAGATTTTTTATTTTTCGAGGTTAATCACATGGTTTAGCTATTGTCGTGTTCTACAGCGCTATGTTTGATTGCCACTGATAATAGTTAGACTGTGAAAAGTAGCCATACACAGATAGCGCTGTAGAACACGACAATAGCTAAACCATGTGATTAACCTCAAAAAATAAAAAAATAATCATTTTTGGAGATATACAAATATAGGTTACGGCGGGTTGCGATCTGTTAAAGTATCTATAATTTTGTAATAAATAACTATATCACAACGGCAAACGGTAACCTTTTTCGTAATTTAAATTTACTACGGGCTGCTGTACTATTGGATCGGAACGTTGATACGGAACGGAGGTACGGTACGGTGCTAGTCTGGACGTGATCGCGGCGACGTTCGTCGGTTTGATCGGAACGGTGGTACGGAACGGAGGTACGGAACGGGCAAAAGTAACGTCCAGACTTATTTGATCGGAACGCTGGTACGGAACGGAGGTACGGTGCGATCAAAAGAACATATCTGGACGCACCTTAAGGAGTTTTAAATGCTTGAATTGTAAAGTGTACTTTACAGTTAAAGCATTCACCATGCTTGAATTTTAAAGTGATTTGAAAATGGAACGTTCTATCTAAACAATGCACTGTGTTGCACATGCCAATTTACACGGCCTCTTACTATACTAGTAAATCCTAGTTGCCGAGCAGTATGATGTAAAAGCCTTATAAAGCCGAATATGATAGATAGAGACCATCAAATTGGACAACGAAAATATCAAAATGTATGAAACAGCTCATTTTTTTTTCGCGATTTCAGAGTTGGTCCCATAGTAAAAGTTGTTCAGTTTGATGGTCCCTATCTACCATATTCGGCTTTATAAGGCTTTTACCAAACACCTTGTATAATACATCGTGTATCAAAAAACCCTGTCAGCTCCTGAAAAAGGTGATAGTCTTGCTGAAACTGAACAACTTTCTCCATGGATTGGTCGAAAAACGAAAAAAAAATTCATACTCTCATACAAAATTTATTTTTTAACTGACCGACTTACCATGAAAATGCGAAAAAAATAGTTTGTCGATCTACTATGTTCCTCAAAGAATGTTGTTCAGTTTTTCAGGATCAAACAGGGTTTTTTGATACACTATACATACCACGAAAAAGTTGAAAAAAAAAAGGTTTTTCAAAAAAAAAAAATCTAAAAACCGTGAATCAATATTAAAATCATTACCTATATTCCCATATCCATATTTATAAAAATAGTACATTACTGACGCGGTCAATAATGACTGCATTGCTGGCAACGCGATGATGATGGCCGATAGCGTAGCTTAGCGCAGGTCCAGGCCGTCACAGCGTGGTCAACATTGAAGCCCTTGATGGCCAAGCTGGAATAAAGGCCGAGACCGGAGGTCGAGGCCTTTATAGCGCGGACAGCAAGGGCTGCAATGATGACCAAGCTTGAAGGCCGAGAGCGTAGTTAAGCTCAGCTTGAGGCCATCATAGCGTGGCCAGCAGTGCAGTCATTGTGGACCAAGTCTTGTATAGTGCTTTACTCAAAAATGTCAAAAAAGTAAAAATGTCAAAAATGACAAAAATGACAAAAATTTCAAAAATGTCCAAAATTACCAAAATGATAATTTTTGATATTTTTGATATTTTTGATATTTTTGATATTTTTGACTTTTTGACATTTTTGAAATTTTTGACATTTTACACATTTTTGACATTTATGACATTTTTTACTTTTTTGTCATTTTTGAGTAAAGCCTTGGTCCAAAATGACAAAAAAATAAAAAAGGCAAGAAAGTCAAAAATATCAAAAAGGAAAAATAGTAAAAAAGGAAAAAAAAAATACAAAAACATCATCTGCAACAAGACAACACCCGCGCAAATAAAGAATGGGATTGAAAATGGCGGCTCACGGCGCTTACCACAACGAGTGTAATCCCATTCATTAACTGCGCGGGTTGTACAATGTACTTTTTTCACGAACTATGTTTGAAACAAAACTCGACAATAATGGATTCTCAAAGGAAATTGCTGGTGACTAAAACTCGACTATAATGAAATCCCATACAACTTTGTTTCGTCACCATCGGAGGAGCACGGCAACCTCGACTTTGTTCAAAGAAGGTTGTCAAAATAATGGCCATATTACAAGCATTTTTGAGTAAAAGTATATTGCAGTCGGATGGGGCTATGGCTAATGGCTAATATCACAGAATAAATAATAGTACAAGTCTAATATCTTTTTTGTGTTGGAGGGTAACTTCTTTTTCTTTATTCTAAAAGCCCCCTCTGACGATACCTATGCGTAGGTACCTACATAATCTAATGTGTTATATAGGTATTGTTTCTTACTTTTTACAGCTCTGTTTAATTTTGAAGCTGTTTTTTTCAGGTTTTTTTATTACTTATTTATCAGGTTTCTGAAGGTTTTTCTTTTTTTTATTCATAATATTTACAAATGTATGAAACTAGTCGACTATTCGTAAAACGTGTGTGTTTGATTGTTGCGTAATTTTTAAAACTATCTAACAACTCAATGACGACGTTCGTACCTTGTTCGTATTCAAACTAAAATAAGGAGTTATTGATCTAAATAAGTACTTCCTTATTTCTAAATTTTTACACCTACCTACTTACAATATTTTATCCATGATTCTCATGATCCCATTTTCGATTTCAAAATAAGACTGTTATAAATGGAATTTAGATGGGCTGGGCTCATTCTACGGTCTAAGGCTCGTATTATAGAACGAGACTCAAGCACAGCTTGAACTCTAATCACCTGATCTCTACTTAATTACTGAATCTAGTCTCAAGCACCCTGTTTATTCCAAAACTATGCTTGAGTCTAGACTCAGCTGATCTCTACTTAAATAGAGATTTGCGACTATCTATGGTTACAGTCTGTTTCCTATTACGAAATTTGTTTTTAGCAGAATGAGTTTCATTTTACGCATAATTAGGCCAAGTAAATGTTGCGTCACAATGTGATTTATAAATTTTTATGAGTGACATTGGCCAATTAAGCGTAAATTTAATTAAATAAGGTATTTGTGCTTAGAATTAAAGGAATATTGTGAAGATTATAACGGGTGGTTTTGTCACTGCAGGAAGTTTTTCGTAAAACGGAATATGATGAACACGACCTCATCAATTCAACAAACTAAACTCAACTCAGATCATGCTAATTTTCAAACGATACTCGAGCAATGCTCGACTAATTTTAGAACTAAAATCTCTGCTTAGAAAGAATTTGATCTCTGTTTACGTAAGTATGGTCGAGACCACGCTTGAGTTTTGATTTGGGTTCATATTTACATTAGATAAGGTCGAAAGGGAGCGGATGGTTAGGAGAGCCCCCTACCCCTTATCAAATCATTTTGATTTTTTAAAATGAATTTTACATTTTACCAAACCTAACCTCAATATGTATGAAAAAACCTAAAAGAAACTTTAAAGGTGGGCGAGCGAGGGGAAAAGAGTAGAATATAGAGGGGGGACTCCCATCCCCCTTAAGTTTGTCAAGTGATGTGATAGGTTAGAAATTTAGTTTTCATGTTTTTTTAACAAATAATGCTAAATATCATTCTTAATAAGTACCCCTTAAAACTAGGGAGTCCCCCGCTCCCCCCTCTCTACTCTATTTTTTTCTTCTCGCTCACCCCCCCCCCCCCCCTCACCCCTTAAATGATTTTTTCATACATTTTGAGGTTAGGATTAGTAAAATTTCAAAATTCAATTAAACAAAAAACTGTGCATTTCCGCACAAAATGCTTAGGTGGGGAGATCCCCTCTCTCCCTCCCATCCACCCCTGTCCCTAAATTTAACCTTAACTAATAGAAATAAAACCCTGGCAACACTAGCGAAATCGTAAACCTAACCTACGCAGTCAAGTATCGTTCTAAAATGAGCTTGATCTGAGTCGCGTACTCAAACATCGTTTTAAAATTAGCATGATCTGAGTTTGAGTTTAGTTTGTTGAATCTCTGCTCAAGCACAGTTCTAGAATTAATACTCGACATAAAACTAGTTTTAAGTAGAGATCAAAGCTTGAGTCTCATTCTGTAATACGAGCTTAATGTCTGATACGTCTAGTATTGTTCTACTGCGCCTGTTCCAATCTATATTTAAGGTGCGTCCAGATATGTTCTTTTGATCGCACCGTACCTCCGTTCCGTACCAGCGTTCCGATCAAATAAGTCTGGACGCTACTTTTGCCCGTTCCGTACCTCCGTTCCGTACCACCGTTCCGATCAAACCGCCGAACGTCGCCGCGATCACGTCCAGACTAGCGCCGTACCGTACCTCCGTTCCGTATCAACGTTCCGATCCAATAGTACAGCAGCCCGTAGTAAATTTAAATTACGTAAAAGGTTACCGTTTGCCGTTGTGATATAGTTATTTATTACAAAATTATAGATACTTTAACAGATCGCAACCCGCCGCAACCTATATTTGTATATCTCCAAAAATGATTATTTTTTATTTTTCGAGGTTAATCACATGGTTTAGCTATTGTCGTGTTCTACAGCGCTATGTTTGATTGCCACTGATAATATTAAGACTGAAAAGTAGCCATACACAGATTTAAGACCAGATAAAGTCCATCCATTTCATCTGGTCTTAAATCTGTGTATGGCTACTTTTCACAGTCTAAGTATTATCAGTGGTAATCAAACATAGCGCTGTAGAACACGACAATAGCTAAACCATGTGATTAACCTCGAAAAATAAAAAATCTCATTTTTGGAGATATACAAATATAGGTTACGGCGAGTTGCGATCTGTAAAACTTGATTAGCGTATAGTTGGCAGACTCACCATGGAATTAGAAGGTTTTGACTAGGTCAAAAAATTGTTAATAAATAGTGATAAATAGTGAACTATAGCATATAAATAGTGATACTATAATTCAAAAGATATTTGAGTATCTTGGTGAGGCTGCAAACTTGACGTCAAGTTGGCAGACACCTTAAGAAATACAGTTCGTATCAATATGATTTATATGCCAAAAAATTGTTAGAAAATAGTGAATCGTATACGCAAAATTTCAATAACATTGCTTCAATACAAGCCGAGATATTACGGTCTCTAAGTGGGCTGCTAACTTGACGTTTCAGGCGATAGCGATTCCAGAGAAACGGGTAAGTACAAGTTTTAAACAAATAAATATATCAAAAAATTGTTAGTGAAATTGTGATTCCTACGATATAAATAAAACAAGAATTCTTCATTGCTATTTTCTAAAAATCGAATGTTAACTTTTACATAATACTCTGAATAGGCTGTCGATCAATATTGAACTTTGCTCCACAGTATTAAGGTTCAAACTTTATTGCAATCGTGAGGTGAGTACTATCAAGCAAAAAAGTGAGATTTATATTTTTAGCTGTAGGTATCCTCGAATTATTATTACACTTGTTTTATTAATTAAGTGTTGGTATCAAACAATAACGATATTTATTAATAACAATCATAGCAATAGCGCCATCTCTCGGAAAAGATTGTCAATTTCTCAGTTATAATTTAACGTTAGGTACCTATTTATGTATTAGGTAGAATAAAGATATTATTATTATTATTTGGTGAGATTTATAGTAAAATAAGTATCAGTTGGTATGTGAGTAGGTAGGAAGTAATACAAGGTGTTTGGTAAAAGCCTTATAAAGCCGAATAGGGTAGATAGGGACCATCCAACTGAACAACTTTTACTATGGAACCAACTCTGAAATCGCGAAAAAAAAATCAGCTGTTTCATACAAAAATTTATAACGAAAATTTCAAAATGTATGAAACAGCTGATTTTTTTTTGCGATTTCAGAGTTGGTCCCATAGTAAAAGTTGTTCAGTTTGATGGTCCCTATCTACCCTATTCGGCTTTATAAGGCTTTTACCAAACACCTTGTATAAGTAGAAAATATTAATAGTTTCTCCTGAATTATTAATATTGAATTAAGAGTAGGTATTGACCACAGCAACAGCCTACTAGTCTTTATACAGTCGATCATCGCCTTTATTGTTGGCGCAAAAGCCACCGTTCGTAAAAATAGACAGTTGACGCAACGACTAAAAGTGTAAGGGTTGGCACGCTATGATTTGCCTTTTTGAATTTCAAAAATAATTAAGTAAAATAATACCTAATACATAAATAGGCACCTAACGTTAAATTATAACTGAGAAATTGACAATCTTTTCCGAGAGATGGCGCTATTGTTATGAATATTATTGTTATTAATGAATATCGTTATTGTCTGATACCAACATTTAATTAATAAAACAAGTGTAATAATAATTAGAGGATATGGCTAAAAATATAAATCTCACTTTTTTGCTTGATAGTACTCACCTCATGATTGCAATGAAGTTTGAACCTTATTACTGTAGAGCAAAGTTCAATATTGATCGACAGCCTATTCAGAGTATTATGTAAAAGTTAACATTCGATTTTTAGAAAATAGCAATGAAGAATTCTTGTTTTATTTATATCGTAGGAATCACAATTTCGCTAACAATTTTTTGATATATTTATTTGTTTAAAACTTGTACCAGTTTCTCTGGAATCGCTATTGCCTGAAACGTCAAGTTGGCAGCCCACATAGAGACCGTAATATCTCGGCTTGTATTGAAGCAATGTTATTGAAATTTTGCGTATACGATTCACTATTTTCTAACAATTTTTTGGCATATAAATCATATTGATACGAACTGTATTTCTTAAGGTGTCTGCCAACTTGACGTCAAGTTTGCAGCCTCACCAAGATACTCAAATATCTTTTGAATCATAGTATCACTATTTATATGCTATAGTTCACTATTTTTCACTATTTATTAACAATTTTTTGACCTAGTCAAAACCTTCTAATTCCATGGTGAGTCTGCCAACTATACGCTAATAAAACTTGGGTTAAAGTATCTATAATTTCATAATAAATAACTATATCACAACGGCAAACGGTACCTAACCTTTTTCGTAATTTAAATGTACTACGGGCTACTGTACTACAACCTCCGAACGTTGGCGTCGCCGCGATCACGTCCAGACTAGCGCCGTACCGTTCCTCCGTTCCGTTTTTCCTTTGAACGGGGCGAAAAAACCGACTCGTGATGGATCGGAGCGTACCTGTCGGCGATCGAGACGGCGTACCTCCGCACCGTTCCGAACATGCGTCCAGACTAGCGTTCTTTGTTCGCGACGCTCAAGAGCGAGAGATACAGGTACGGGCAAAAGAGCGAGAGATTCGAGGTGGATCGGGGCGTACCTGTTCGGCGAACGGAACGGCGTACCTCCGCACCGTTCCGAACATGCGTCCAGACTAGCGTTCTTTGATCGCGACGCCGCGCGCCGATCGGAACGGAGGTACGGTACGGGCAAAAGAACATATCTGGACGCACCTTAAACGTTGCATTGCTATCGAATCGAGGAGCAGTCACGTACACGTACCTATACAATTACACGTACTAGTGTAGTAGTTAATTTCCGTAACACGATCGAGCCGCTTCCCAGTTGCGTCGCTCGCGGTGTCGCTGTCGTGGCCATATCGTAGATTTGCTCACTTCATTAAATGCTCGAGAATTTCATGAAATTATCGCATTTCATGAAATGAGCAACTTAATTTGACCAGGGGGCCTACTCAAATGGCAAACGTTATAAGCGTTTCTATATTCTACATGTTTCTTCGACTCGGCGAAAGCGATATTATTTTGGTACTCAACCCGTCACTCCGCATTCAATCTTCAAACGCTTGTATCACAGAGTAACTAGAACTAGAGAGTACCTCAAAGAGTCCACTAGCGCCTCTGGAAATCGATGCGGAACTACTGACACGAAATTATAATAGCTGAAAATGTATTTTTTGTTTCTTATTATATATTTATTTTAGTTTTTTGTAATATCTTTATTTATAACAAAATAGAAAATATTAATGAAAAAGAACAAATCAAAACAAAGAAAAATACAAAAACAACTATGATTTGGCTCGGTATTCGTACAACGGTATAAATGTTGTAGCACGGTAAATATCTATTAATATTGTAACTAGGGTTGCCACCTTTTTTGAACTAATAAAGTATATTGATTGCTAAAGCTAGTAAAAAGTACGTTGTATGGAAATAAAGTAATATTTATTTTTACCTTTAAAACATACTTTTTGTTCCGTACTTTGAACAAGTTGTGTATAGTATTAACGCTAGCACAAATCATTTTCTTTTCTTTAATTCTTAATTTAAATTGAAACTGTATCGGCCACAATAACTGCAATCCTTCGTAAAACGAATCGCAGCGCTTTACTATAGACAGTGCTGCCATCAAGTACTCTAACGTCAGAATAGGAGAACTACCGTTCCGATCGCGAGCGCGCAGCGTGCGACACTGCACCATAATTCATTAAAAATTAATAAAACTAATCAAATCCCGAAAAATCGAACTGTGAACTATTCCAAAACATAGCCAGTGCACGTCTAGAGAGAATTTGTGATCCATCAGCAACCAGCGACCACTCCTGGGGCCCCAGAGACGAGGACATACGAAGTCACCAGGTACGTGGTTGATACAGTTATTTCTCCAACACAAGTTTTTGGTCCATTCGAACCTGGATCATAATTAAATTCAAAATTAGATTTGTGCTGGTTATTCATACTAAAAACTATTTTTCGATAGTTTACTTTCTTCAATAAGCGCGGGGACCTACCGCCATTTTACGACTTTCATGCAACACTTTTATGCAATTAGCGTTATTATTTTTCGATAATACCATTGCGTACAGTGATTTTACATCGTATATTTGCGATATACAACGATACATTTACTTAACAAGTGATATTTTTCAATTTAGTTTAATATTATTTCGTGCGGTGTGCCATTACGCTAGGCGCCACGCAGTCGCGAATCCGTTTCAATCTCAATAAGGCTAGTTACACACAAAATATTTATAGTGTTTATGTATTACGCACATGACATTATTTCTTATTTAATTAGTATTTTCGTACTAGTTATTTATTGTTCCACTTAGTATTACGTACTAAGATTTTGCGAACTATTTAGCAAATTTGTATTTTCGTACAAAACTAAAACTTTATTAGGTTTTTAGCGGTTCTTGTATTTTCGTACAGTTCCCAAATTAGCGGTTCGTATTTTCGTACTTACCCATACAATATACATACATACCTATTAAGCGGAACCTGTATTTTCGTGCAGTTCCCATCTAGCGGTTAGTATTACGTACTCACCCATAGGTATATATCTATTTAGCAGTTCATGTATCTTCGTACTGAACTCACAATCAATCAATTTAAGTCTGCGACTATCCTAATTACATACGGTACACATTGCCTACCTAAGCATACTTTACATACTTTTAATCTAATATAACTAGCCTACGAAACATTTACTTAAACTTACAAACTACATTTTACTTAAACTTCTGCACTACAACATTTACCTACCTAACTAAAACATACAATACAATAAACTATTTACAATTTAAAACTACGTTTTATTTTATTCACCACAATGGAAGTTGAGCAATTAATTTTCGAGCGTGAACTCGCCCTTAATAATATCCAACGCATGGTAGATTGTATTGACAATGAAACAGAATTTCGAGTTCGTACTAAAGAGTTGAATAACGTTAAGAAGACATTTTTCGCAGTTCAATTAAAGATTGAAAAATTGTTAGCAAAAGAATCGAAGTTCGATAAGGATGAACAGTTAAAAGTCCGTAATTCTTTTGATACTTTATACTACCAAGTTCAAGTTGTGTTGGATAATATGAAGGAAACTCAACGTAGACAGAGTGTCGCGAACATTAGTGTGTCACAACCCTGTCATGCCCACTGTACTAGCAGCGGGACAACAGCTGATTCGCATATTCGCTTACCTAAAATTTGTTTACAAACCTTTGACGGTAAAGTGACAGAATGGAATGCATATTACGATTTATTCAAATCTATTGTTCATGAAAACAAAACATTGACAAACGTCGAACGTTTTCGTTATTTGTTGTCGTCTTTAAGGGGTGAACCGTATAACCTTTTAAAAACCATTCAGATTACTGACAGTAATTACGAAGATGCTTTACAAATCTTATTAACTCGTTACGAAAATAAGCGAATTATTGCAACCAAGCATTTGGATAGAATATTGGATCTCGAGCCAATGTCAGATAAAAATATTGAACACGGTTTACGTAATATTATGAATACCTATGCCGAGAACTACTCTGCCTTACGGGCCTTAGGTATTAATATCTCTGATTGGAGTTTTATTCTTTTAAATATTTTATTACGTAAAATAACGCCAAATATTCGTAAGCGCTTCGAATTATCGTTACATTCGCCTAATGAAATTCCGCATCTTTCCGAATTACTCGATTTCCTTGAGAGGGAATTGGCGGCAACAGAAATCATGTCGGCGACCGCGCGCTCCAGCGCCGCGGCCGGCCCCACGGCACCGTCCGCGTCGCGCCCGCACGCCGCTGCTGGCGGCTCGGCCGGCTCGACGACACCTGCCTTTCCGTCGCGACACGCACAAGCCGCTCGTCGCGCACTATCTCGCACGCATTCAGATGCGCAGTATAATATGAATCGTAATAATAATAAGGAGTCTTATATTAATCGTAATATGAGTTTTCATGCAGCAACTAAAGCTGATTATTTAAAGCAAATAAAATGTGCTTATTGCAAGGATAATTCTCATCCACTAAATAAATGCAATAAATTTCAAAAATTATCTTTACCGGAGCGTAATAAATTCATAACTGAAAACAAAGTTTGTAGCAATTGTTTATTCCTTGGTCATGAAACTAAGGACTGCAAATCGCGTCATAACTGTCGTATTTGCTCACAGCGGCATCACACTTCATTACATGAGGATGTGCCCGTGCAAAATGTTACTTTAAAAACAGAATGTTCCATTTCTTCCCCTGAGTTACACTCGGTAGCGGAACCTTCAGCGCCCCCACCGACACTCGGTGTTTCTGGGCCTACCAATAAAAATGATTGTACAGTTTTATTGACCACCGCGTTAGTTAACGTTCGTCCCACTGATTCTAAGCCCTTTACTCCGCGTTTAGTGCGCGTCCTTGTGGACCAAGGCTCTCAGGTCACCCTAATTAGTGAGTCGTGTGTTCAACGTCTCGGTTTACCACGTTATCATTCTAAAATGAGTACTACCATCACGGGCATCGGTGATAAGGGTGAACAGCCGCGTGGTTATGTTTTATGTGAAGTTACGCCTCACTTTAAACCGACACCTAGACTTTTTATTGAAGCTCTTATTTTACCTAAAATAACGAGTTATTTACCGAACATTCCTGATTCTTTTGAGTTTATTCCGCATCTCAGAAATCTTCCTCTAGCGGACCCAGAACTACGCTCTGCCCGTCCCGTTGAACTTCTTTTGGGATCAGACTATACTGATAGCATTCTGCTTCACGACAATATCAAAGGTCCACAAGGTACTCCTGTGGCAATAAATAGTATATTTGGTTACCTTCTCAACGGTAAAATTTCTCATAGTCTTTCTGCACCTCAAGTGTGTATGAACCTTAGTACAAGTCAACTTGACAAAACCATACAAAGGTTTTGGGACATCGAGTCAGTGCCTGACGATGAAAAACCCTTGACTAAGGACGAAGCCCTTTGTGAGTCCATTTTCGTGGAAACTCATAAACGCGCCGAAACTGGCAAATACATAGTTTCTCTTCCTTTCAAGAAGGATGCACCTCCTCTAGGTGAGTCTCGAGACATTGCGCTCTCACGTTTATACAAATTAGAAAAACGACTTTCTCATGATCCAGCTTTACGAGCGGATTACAATCAGTGTCTGCAAGAGTATGTAGACTTGGGACACATGGAACCTGTTCCTACTCCTACGAACAGTGACACGCCTTCGTATTATATTCCTCATCACTGCGTGGTGAAAAAGTCAGCAGTCACCTCTAAAACTAGAGTGGTGTTTGACGCTTCATGCAAAACTACTTCTGGGCGTTCACTCAACGATAATCTTCTTATTGGTCAAAAATTGCATCAAGACATTACAGACGTTCTTTTAAAATTTCGACTTCATAAAATCGTTTTCACAGCGGACATCAAAATGATGTATCGTTTTATAGATATTTGTCAAGAACATCGTGATTTTCAACGAATCCTATGGCGATTCTCTCCCCATGATCCTGTTCAGGAATACCGCCTCTGCACAGTAACCTTCGGGGTTTCTTCTGCGCCATTTCTGGCCTTACGCACTCTTCGTCAGTTAGCTGTCGATGAAGCTGCTTCCTTCCCACTTGCTTCACAAGTACTTCTAAATGAAGTCTTCGTAGATGACATCGTCACGGGCTCAGACTGTATCGATAACGCTCTTGCTCTTCAACGCGAGCTTATTGACATTTGCAAAGCGGGTACGTTCGAACTCCGCAAATGGGCAAGCAACAGTCCTGAATTTTTATCATCTTTAAATCAAGACATCTCCAATCAAGATGATGCTCTTATTCTTTCAGCACTTGACAATGACGCTTCAGTCAAAGTGTTGGGGTTAAAGTGGAATCCTATATCGGATACTTTTACCTATCAGACAGAGGTACCTACCCAAAAATGCACAAAACGCATTATGCTTGCAGAAATTTCTAAAATATACGACCCTTTGGGATTTTTGAGCCCTATAACTTTGTTTGTCAAACATCTCATCCAACTCTTATGGCTTTCTGGTACTGATTGGGATGATTGTCCTCCTGATGGTATTCGTGATCATTGGTTTAGATTTGTAACAGAACTTCCACAATTACAATATATTAAATTGTATCGTCCTGTGCTTCCATGTACTAATGATGTACAACTCCATGGCTTTTCAGACGCCTCTGAAAAGGCCTACGCTGCATGCGTATATCTACGAGTTGTTGACTCGGAAGGTGTTATTCACACTTCACTTCTTCTTGCGAAAACAAAGGTTGCACCTTTGAAACGCCTCAGTCTTCCTCGTTTGGAACTCTGTGGGGCTTTGCTTCTTTCGAAGCTTATACAAAAAATTCTCAGTGCTTACAGCACATTCTTATCGATTGACAAGGTATTTGCATGGAGTGATTCTTCTATCACCCTAGCTTGGCTACGCTCACCTCCTCATGAATGGCGTACATACGTCTCTAATCGTATCACAGAGACCACCAACCGCGTGCCTGCCTCACAGTGGCATCACGTGCGTTCTGCAGACAACCCCGCGGACGTTGCGTCGCGTGGTGTTCTCCCATCCGAACTAGACCAACGACAGTGGTTCGACGGCCCCTACTGGCTCAGACTACCTGAATCTGATTGGCCTATTTCGAATGTAGACATTGACATAATCTCGACCGACGAGGAGCGTCGAAAGCATGTACTTGTGTCAAATGTTCAACCCGATATTCAATTATTCGAAAGATTTTCATCTTTATCTAAAATGCTACGCATTATTTCATTGTGTTTTCGCTTTTTCCATAAATGCCGTAAGTCGAAAACTTATGAATCCTCTCAAATTACAGTCCACGAAACTAAATTCACTCTCAACCGAGTTATCAGTCTTGTTCAACAAGAAAACTTTGCGGAAGATATTGCGCGTATCAAAAATGACGACGTGTGTACCAAACGTTTAAGAAAGCTTAAACCGTTTCTTGATGACGCCGGACTTCTCAGGGTCGGCGGCAGAATCAATCGTGCTAACGTTCCTTACGATGCAAAGCATCAAATTCTTTTACCCAAACGACATCATTTCACCAATCTTTTAATCGACTTTTATCATCTTACTAATTTGCACGTCGGTCCGCAAACGTTACAGTTTCTACTCGCCCAGAAATACTGGATACTTAGTGCTCGTGACGCAGTCCGTATGCGCACTCGCCGCTGCGTGCGCTGCTTCCGTACGCGCCCTGTCGCTCCACAGCCTTCGATGGCTCCACTTCCGGCCGCGAGAGTTCGTGCTTTTCGTCCATTTCTTCACGTTGCAACCGATTTTGCTGGGCATTTTTTCCTAAAATCAAATAAATTTCGTAACGCGAAAGTCTTCAAATGCTACGTGTGTGTTTTTGTATGCATGTCGACGAAAGCGACACACTTGGAACTCGTTCCAAACTTAACAACCGATTCTTTTCTAAATGCATTGCGCCGATTTATATCACGACGTGGCCTTTGCACTGATATTTACTCCGACTGTGGTCGAAACTTTGTTGGATGCGATCGTTACCTTTCCGATCTTTATGAGTTCTTGCGGAACGAAGATAATCAAAATATTATCAATAAACAGCTGACCAATTTAGCCGTTACTTGGCATTTTAACCCCCCCTATGCTTCTCATTTCGGAGGGATTTTCGAAGCAGCCGTGAAAAGTATGAAAACGCATCTTTTCCGTGTTATAGGGCAACTCACCCTATCTTACGATGAATTCAACACGCTTCTTTGCCAAATAGAAGCAGTTCTCAACTCGAGGCCACTTTTTGCTCAGAGTAATGATCCTGCAGATCCATTACCAATCACACCCGGACACTTCCTAATCGGGGAACCATTGACTTCTTTACCTGAATTTAACTTCACTGACGACAATACAAGTCGCCTTGTTCGTTGGCAAGTCTTGCAGCAAACTGTCCAACATTTTTGGAAACGCTGGAGCGTTGAATATCTCCACCAACTTCAACAAAGAGGTAAATGGTTTCGTGATCACACTCACACACCCCTCCGTGAGGGTTCAGTAGTCGTGTTAGTAGATAATACACTACCGCCACTGAAATGGCGCCTGGCTCGCGTGCATCAGCTGCATCCAGGCGCAGATGGTATTACTCGTGTTGTCACTGTACGCATTGGTAATACTCTTGCTAAACGACCTGTTGTTAAGGTCTGTCCGTTGCCCTTCGAGTAGGCAACTTTTGTTTACTTTCTTAGTTGTAAGCTAGGTTAGTAACTTATTCTTAGTTTCTTTCTTATTAAAATATGTATATTTTAAGGTCGGCGGCATGTTCCGTACTTTGAACAAGTTGTGTATAGTATTAACGCTAGCACAAATCATTTTCTTTTCTTTAATTCTTAATTTAAATTGAAACTGTATCGGCCACAATAACTGCAATCCTTCGTAAAACGAATCGCAGCGCTTTACTATAGACAGTGCTGCCATCAAGTACTCTAACGTCAGAATAGGAGAACTACCGTTCCGATCGCGAGCGCGCAGCGTGCGACACTGCACCATAATTCATTAAAAATTAATAAAACTAATCAAATCCCGAAAAATCGAACTGTGAACTATTCCAAAACATAGCCAGTGCACGTCTAGAGAGAATTTGTGATCCATCAGCAACCAGCGACCACTCCTGGGGCCCCAGAGACGAGGACATACGAAGTCACCAGGTACGTGGTTGATACAGTTATTTCTCCAACACTTTTTATTACTTTTGGCAATATTTAAACAAATCTTGTGAAATAAAGTATTTTCACGTACCTACTTTATTTTCCTCATAAAGTAGAGAGTACAATAACCCCGAAATAAAGTACAGGTGGCAACCTTAAATTGAGACCTTTTTGTCGCACGATACACCCGTCTACAGTATTTTAATTTCAGCTAAGTACCTACTTTCGTATCTTTCTAGTTTTGTAATTGCGTATAACCTGCGTAATATTTTAGAATCCATAATATTATAGGGAAAATGAAATAGGTAGGTACCTAGGTTAACAAAACTAACAGTAAAAACAAAAAACTGAAAAAGCTAAATACCTACATATTAAAGAGAGAAACAAATTATTTTCAAATCCTTCTGGCCGTAGTTAGTAGGCAATACCTATAGTAAAAAAAAAATATTTTAATAAAAGTATACTTAATCTTATTTTTTGGACTCCGGGTATTTAAACATGTCATCTCTGGAGTAATAAAATAATAAATATAATACAAACAGCACAATCTGCAATTTACCATAGTAAGTAAGTACTTGTATTTCAAACAATAATTAGTTCGTAGGTATATTACGTTCGTCACTGCGGCGCATTCGCGACTGTTCGTGTACCGAGTATTGTTGAAGTTGGAATACTGATAGATACAGTCAGTGGCACGAATCATGAAATTGGGTGGGGATTGCGCGGAACGCGTATTCTGGGTATGCGTTGCGGTGAGGGGCGCAGGCGGCGGGAGAGGGGCACGCACTATTGGTCGCTCACACGAGCACATGCGCGAATTTATCCCCACTCCGTCGAAAAATATTCATGATTCGTGCCACTGACTGTACCATTACCTTGATAGTAATGTCATGTAAATAAACGGAGGTGGTGTGGTAATCCGCTCTACGCTACTGGACTGGGTCATTAATTCGGGTGTCGAATTTTATCATTATTATTGTAATTCGCACCATGACCAAACTCAAAAACGATTTTCATTTTCATATTTTAATATAATTTTGTTTTTAATTACCTACTTTATAACCAGTTGAAATTATTTGGCAAACTTGAAGATTTTGTTGTGAAAGTTGATGGTTAAGATTCAGAGATGACGCTACTTTTGTTTCGACCGTTTGCGTTGTTCCAAGTGTGCCCCTCTTGTATTGTACTGTATGATCTGTGTTTAACGTTACGCTGGCTCCGACAGAAAGAAATGGTACTCAAATGGCTATTTTGACATGTAGATTTGCCGACGATAGCCAGCAATCGTACTAAAACGCAGCGAACGTCCATACCCTGTAGAAAGAAACAAAGTCGTACGACACGTGTTTTATTTTCAATTTTGAAAAGGGTTTTTTTGTTTCCTGTGATTTCTGCCAATAAAACTAATGGAGGAGATAAATCATAATAGTGATCTGTGTAAGAAGCACTGAAACAGGCCACTTAAGGCGTGGGGCCTCGGAATTAAAACCCCTATACCCCTAATCATCAGTAAGTACTTAGAATTAATTGATAAATTATGCAGTAGGTACTTTGAAGAGTATTCTTCTTTACAAAAGCCTGAAGGCATTGGCGTATCTAAAGATTATTTCCAGTGGGGCCGGGCCTCTAGTTCTGGGGCAAAGCCTAGGGTGCTTGACTAGAGCCGCGTTGGAGTTTTGAAAGGCAATAGAAAAGTATTATAGCTGGTATTTTTCTGGGGTGGGTATCAGGCTGTTCTGGGGTGTGCACGGCCCACCCGGCCCACCCGGCCCACCCCCTTCCTGCCAATGCCTGAAGGTTGTCATTTCGTAAGTATAAATTAGTTCCAGTTACTCGTAGGTACAATACCTAATTATGTAAAAATCTTTTTTCATTAGTTTCCCTTTCTTTAGTCGGTAATCACAATAAAATATGATTCCCTTATAATTAACATTTATCTTTCATGTAGCATGGAAATGAAGGATTAGTTGAGCTGTGTAATGATTTCAAATTTTCAATTAAGTACTTTTTATTGTTTCAGGTTGTGATAATTTCTTCTTGAATTTTCGTTCAAAATAGAATTTGCACTACCTATATTATAAGAAGATAAAGAAGAAGTGTAAAGACAATTATAGTTATGATTTCTGAAACTGTGGTAAGCTAATGGGCTGTGTAATGAGTGAGCGAAGCTTTGTACTAATGTATTTTATCACAAACACAACACAGAGAAAGCATTGATAATTTGATACAATGGCAAACAAAATAGTGTATAAAACATAAGAAAAATATGTCATAAGTCAAAGACTTCTATGTTGTACCTATACCTATTACCATAGCCTTCTATATTTCCAAGCCATGAAGTTGAGCAGAACGGCAACATCACATGTGGTCAAGCACATAGTAATGCTATTACACATGTATAAAAAAGGAACAACAATTAAAAAATAATAAATTAAAAGTAAAAGCTATAAAGCATGTATCAAAAAAGAGGTCAGCTCGGCAGCTGGCCGAGTGATGGTAAGTGTTAACACTTTTAAATATAAACTTGATATTATACATAACATATAGTTAACTTCACCACCATAGACTATATCCTGACATGCTATAATTCAGTGCAGGTTGGCTTGGTGGGTCTGATCTGAGTTGAGTAGTGGTCCCCCGACACATATTTGGAAGTTAAATGCAGACATACAGACATAAGGCTTCAATAACACCCAATCTTTATGTTTAAGTTGCATCGGGGCTATGGTTTCCAGATCTAATAATGAGATTTCCTGACTTTTTCCCTGACTTTTCAGGAAATTTCTTGGCATTTAGTAAATCTACATCTACATTCTTAATTTAGTTGATATTTAATAATCTTTTCACACCAAGTGATTTAAAAAATTATGTGTTTTCATTAAGTTTTTACTGCTACAGTTATGAGTACATCCCTGACAACTACAGTTTTTATCCCTGTTTTCCTGATAGATGACTTAAATTCCTGACATGTCAGGAATGTTACTTGGTAATTAATATTCGCTAATTCTAATAAATTCTAATTCACTAATAATAATCACATAGTCATAAATTTACCTCTTTAATGAGTGAAAAAATAAAAATAGAATAAAAATAGTAATTGTTTTAATACAATGTTAACTTAAATAAATAAATACCTACTTTTTTACAGGTGACACTTAGAAGAAGGCCTGTTTGTAAGATATACTAGTTACAATAAGCCAAGCAAGACTGATTCAACTACTGATACAAGATGGTACCTATCTAACAAAATCATGGGCCTCAGTACTTTGTCTGCGTGAAAAGCTTTTTTTGCTATCCCTTGGGAACTTTGTTAAGGATGAAAGGACCCTATGTCCTTCTCTGTACCCCTGACAACATGTACCTATGTAAAATTTCATGATGATTCTAACAATTGTTTGTTACACCTCAAAACAAACAAACGGACTTTCTCATTTATAATATTATTAGTAAGGATGTGGTTGCTTTGTTATTATTATTTTTATACTTTTAAGTTCAAAAAGTAAATGTTCTCTTTGATTTAAATTTAAATTTGTTTTAATCTAACACCTTATAACTACCCTATTATTTTGATAATGCAAAACAACAACATATTGTTGAAATTTTTTTTTGTTTTGTAGATGTGATAGATAGTACACAAAATGAAAGGTTATAGGTAGGTAGTCAATATTTTATTATATAATTATATCTAAACCAATACAATTAGGTATATGATTTTAAAGCACAAAGTATGTACAGCCAGAACTTTTCCATCATGCTTCTTTTTATACCTAAAGTTTCATAGTCTTGTTTGTCGCTTGGAGCAAAATATTCATTACTATAATTTTGTTCAATAGCTTCAGCGTATTTCCTGTGCACCATCGGGCACGTTCGACGTCCAAGGGTTAGCTTTTTCCAACATCTTTTCTAGCCAATTTAAAAGGTACTTGTGTATTATATTCTGCAATGTCAATATACCTATTGAATTGTATGTATCTGAAATTCAATAAGATTGAGTTAATAACAATTTAGGTAAATAAAAGACTTATTAAAAACCATAGCGGTATTTTGATCTAATAAGTAGTCAGTATATAATGTTACGGCTTATTTGCCGAAGTGCCCGAATAGCTGGCTAAAACTATGTGTAGCCTATGTGTAGTTTGGGGTATGAAGAAAGTTATTTGTATTATCTGTTAAAAAAATCATCATCATCATATCAGCCACACGACACCCACTGCTGGGTATAGGCCTATCGGCTACACCTAGTTTTATCCGCACTTTGGGTATTAGCCGTAACATTATAATTAAATACTTAATAGGAACCATGTAATAATAAGTATTATTTACCAGCATTCTTGATCACTTTTTTGTTTGTTTCATCCTTTGGTCAGAAAAGAGAGTCATGTTTTCTTGCCAATTATATTCCGTAAGTATTGTAGGTATCTTGAACTGAAATAAATGTAAGTAATGATTGATAAATCCATACGATAAGTCTTAAGTGTGGTATTTTGATGTAAGTAATATAAAGTTCTTACTTACTTACTAAGTAAATATATCTTATTTATTATTATAGGTATCCATGGCATATGATTGCTGACTGAGCAAGGGTTTATTATAAAGAAAATTAGGTAGGTACTATACTATTCTAATTAATTAGTTTAGTAGTAGTAAACACATTACACAACACAGAGGAAATAATCACCACGTAGTAAGTAAAGTACCTTACGTACAATTTGACATTAGGTGCATTCCAACAGACTAATCGCTGAGTCATTGATCACCATAAAGAACATTTTAACCATGAAAAGAAATGGCAGTATAATATGATCGTCATCTCGTATGTGCTTACTCACTCACTCTTACTCCTTCTGGCTTGTGAGTTGTGAGTAGGGCTTGCAATTCGAATACTTCGAATATTCGGCTTATTTTGCTATTCGAATACTCAAGTCGGTGATATTCGAATATTTTCCACTTTGTTAGATTTAGGCGAAAGTCTTTCATTAAATACCCGAATAGCGCTAGAATGAAGCGTAAAGAATTTCCGTCACTGAGGATCTAGCTTTATCTGAAACCAATGGGGAGGCGAAGGCAAAGTGAATTACAGATGGCGCTTCATTCATTGGAACAATTGTCAGTTTGAGCTTATATTGTCTTGACTGTGTATTACGTTATTTTACTTTCTTAGATTGTATTTTTTTCGGTTTTGCGGACAAACAATGTATTATATGCTAACTTTAGCTCATATAAAAGAAGAATTACAGAAAAGAAAAGCCAAAACAACAGGCAAGAAAGTTTATAGCAACTTACAAAAAATTGCTAACAAGCATTACATTTCTTTAAATTTCGTGTAAGATTTACAAGTAATCTTTTTATTTCAGATTAGAAGCATATGATTTAAATTTTAACAAAGCAACTGAGTGTGAATTTCCGTGTTTATAGTTGCCTGATGATGCCTTCTGTGCAATTTTAATTTCAGGTTTTTGTACTGGAATTTCTGTACCATCCAAAATTCCACGAACCGTTTTATCATATTTATTTTATTATTCTAAGTTTCTCGAATGACTCTGGCATATAAAATTCTATTAATTCTCTGTTTGGCCCCAATATTGGGCTTATTCCATATTTGATATACCTATCAAATTCATCCAAGTTATAAATATGTTAGAAACTGCTAAGGTGTAAATATTAAAGAAAAAAGCTGTTATAATTCAAATGTTGTTTTATTTTGGCGAAGCTTCATCAAATTCATGAAACATTCCTTTTGATTTATAATGTTTCTCAGGCTCAGCAAAGGAGAAAATCGAGGGAAAAGCATCTTTTTTTTGATATTTTTTTGCCCAATATTTTTTTTGTTACTGGGAAATCGATGAACTCCAATATTTTACAAGTTACATGCATAACAATGCGGAATTTTCTCAGTATAAAATTAAAAAGTGCAATACTCCAAGAGATTCCCATATGTTTTGACACTTTCTTTGAGGCGGCCCGGTACCAAAGACCAGACGCCACCTATCGGGATAAAATTGCGCTTTTCCTCCCCATTACTGCAGCACTTACGATGCAATTCGAGGTTAAAAAAAATTAGTATGTAAATAAGCTAGGGTGACCATGAAGTATTATTTTTTGCGGACATTGTATTGAAGTTTATTGAGACTGTATGTGGCGTATGTGCACATTACTTTTAGGTTTTTACACGACTGCCCAAAATTGAATAATTTTGTGTTCAGGGTTCATGTATGTTTGTAGTTACCTATGTGAGTTTCTTTATTCCACCATAACTTCTAACTAGCTTAACGGAATTAGATGTTTGGGGTATCGTTAGAATCCTGACATCATTCCGAGTGACAATGGCTATATATTTTTTTGAAGTCAATATGGCGACTGTACGACGCCACTTTTAAATGTGAATAAGAATTAATTTCTGTGACGGGTCTGGGCGCTACTATGTATAATAATTATCTATTTAAAAAGTATATAAGTAGTATATCAGTTGTCTAGCACCCATATTACAAGCTTTGCATAGTTGGGGTAATCAATCAATCATTCGAATAATTCGAATGACCATCAACATGTATTACTAATTAGTAATGTAGATATTTTTTATATTATTTTATAGCGCCACGGCGTTTTTTCTTGAGCCTCGTAGAGCCACTTCTCAAAAGTATTACTAATTAGTAGTAATTATTCGATTATTTAAATTAGTTTATTACTAATCTGACATTCGATTATTGAAATTAGTAATTAGTAGTTAATTCGATTATTGAAATTAGTAGTAATAATCGCGCATCACTATGGCGCTGTGTGAAATTGTCCAAGCATTTATTAATTTAATATCTGGGTGACCGAGCTTTGCTCGGATATTACTATTTATTGTAATATGGTGGTGAAAGCGCCATCTGGTGGTTTTTAGGGTTCCGTACCCAAAGGGTATTAACGGGAACCATTACTAAGACTCCGCTGTCCGTCTGTCTGTCTGTCCGTCTGTCTGTCTGTCACCAGGCTGTATCTCATGAACTGTGATAGCTAGACAGTTGAAATTTTTACAGATTATGTATTTTTGTTGCCGCTATAACAACAAAAACTAAAAACAGAATAAAATAAATAAATATTTAAGAGGGGCTCCCATACAACAAACGTTCTTTTTTGCTGTTTTATGGTATAACCCTTCGTGCGTGAGTCTGACTCGCACTTGACAGGTTTTTTCTGGTGGTTTGACTGCCTCCGTGGTCGAATGGTTATAAACCGGTTTTCAAGATGTCGCTTTTCTACATATTCTGCGTGGAAAGAAAAATGCATGAAAACTCAAAAATTGTGGTGTTTAGGTGATAATCTAGAATCTACATTGTCATCTCAAACATTAACTACATTTTTTAAACTTATTTAAAAACAATAAAAATAAAAATATATATATAAACTTGAACATATGAAGTCAAAGTCAAATAAGCTTTATTCAAATAAACTTAATAATTAAGTACTTTTGAATCGTCTATATTTTCCTACCAGCTGTTTCAGACTTTTTTAGACTTTTTGAAAAAACAAAAATAAGTCACCGAGCGGGATTCGAACCCGTAACACTTGTTTCTTGCCGACAGTGGCCGGCCGGACGAAATTAGCGACCATATTCTGCGTCGGAAGAAAAACGCATGAAAACTCGAAAACACGCGTTTTCCCAAACATAAGACTAATCTAGATCGATTGTTTACCCCCGAAAACCCCCATATACCAAATTTCAGCGAAATCGTTAGGGCCGTTTCCGAGATCATAGAAATAAATAAATACAAAAATTGCTCGTTCGAAGGTATAAGATAACGATTATAGCCTTTCTGTCCATCAACATACGTACATTGTTGTCACCCTATCTTAAAAATCTCATACAAATTTAATCATGGATTTTATTGTAACTACCTGCAGTGATTGGTTTTAGATGCAGCTAGATCCTCAGTGACGGAACTTGTTTTTAATATTAATTGCTTTACAACTTGCGTGAAGCAAAATTCACGTAATGTGACAGTTTTAAGTATGTATGGGCCATACAGTGTGATGGTTCGAAATATTGTTTTCGCTTTTTTCTATTGAGGTGTCGTTATGCGAACGAATTTCAAGTATTATATACTGTCACTTATCAAACGTGACGCTGCTATTACAGACTGCTTCATTTGGCTCCAAACGGTTTAGTTGTCGATATTTTGACAACTGAAAACTGGTACAGACGGTTCTGTATGTGCCATGTTTAAACAACGATTTTATGAGATCTGCTCTGTTTTGTACGATGTTCGAGTGTTAAATCTTATCCGCCTTACTAATAAGGAACTGCAACCCACCCCTTTAACAGCTGTGTAGCTAAGCTATGACAGTGATAGAGGTATTATAGATCGTATACACAGTTGTTTACTAATAAAGACTTTCATTGTATTGGGTATTGTATACACACTGGTTATAACGAATGTGACTTGCAACACTGCTGCTCACGTTCTAAAACAACATCATCTTTAATTATTTTCTAGTGAAATATAAATAAATTAATAATTTAAATCTTATACCGGTTCC
Source organism: Agriphila tristella (assembly GCA_928269145.1). Classification (NCBI taxonomy): domain Eukaryota; kingdom Metazoa; phylum Arthropoda; class Insecta; order Lepidoptera; family Crambidae; genus Agriphila; species Agriphila tristella. The sequence goes on from OV743433.1 coordinate 14,466,137, forward strand.
ACACTCGCGCCGCGAAAGCCCGTGAAGGCCAAGAACCGCGAGTGTGAAGTGTGGAGGGTTTCGCGGCTTCGCGTTCGCGCTTCGCGGCGTTCCCCGTCCGGTGGTTTTTGGTCCGTGTCAAAAGGCTTGTGTGCCGAACTAAGGTTGCCGTGATTCGTGGCCGCGGTTCACGCGCGAGTCTGGAGGGCTATATTTTTTGCACCGTTTTCATGCGCGAACCGCGCCCGTGATTTGCGGCGCGAGTGTGGAGCCGGCTTTATATTGAGGCTTTATCGTGATTAAACTGTTAAGAAAACCTGTTTATTTTTAATCCTTATACTATTTTCACCAATATTTTAGACTTAAGCGTGTGGGCCGGAGAGTCGCATGCTTTTAAAACTTTAGATCGCGATATCTTTGTCCCTGTCGCGTTACATGAGTAACGAATGTGTTCGTAGCTGTAACAATGAATATGTAACGGCTACAAATACATCAACCCACCGGTACAGGCTCAGATTGATCTGGAATTCGACGATTTAACCAAAAACATAACCTCAAAGCATGCGACTCTCCGGCCCACATGCTTTTGTCCATAATTCTGCCGAGAAGCCGGTACAATCGAATTGATATCAGAAATAAGAACGTATATCATCAGTACATTACTTCTAGGTGGTTTTAGAATGGAATTATGCATGTGGTACGGAGAGTCGCATGCTCACTTAAAAACAAAGAATGTCTGCCAGCTGTCAGTCAACTGTCAAAAGCGTTTTGTTACGTGCGACATATGCACAGATTTTCCGTTTGATCAGAGGGCTTACCAACAGCAAATAAGAAACCGTTTAGTTCAAAAGCAGGCCTTAAACAGGACTGCTTAAGGCCTGATTTCATACTAACCTTTGAGGTCATAGTACGAAAAAGTAAGGCAGTTCAATATAAGTCCTGCTATAAGAGCTCAGTACCTGGGTGAACCGAGCAAGCTCGGTTATTAGTATTTATTGTAAATGGTGGTGTTTAGGTGATAAAAAAGTGCTTTAGCTACTTACTTTGGGATCAGAGCAATGTATGTGATGTTTTTTCGATATTCGTAATCTCAACCTTACATTACTCGTTTTGTCACAGAGTAACGCCATCTATTGTCAATTTCTCTCATTACATAGCTATAGAATAAGATGTAGTTAATACATAATAATTCCGCGAGGCGTAGTAGTTAGTTTTTATGGCATTATCCGAGAGATGGCGTCAGAAAACGTACCCGAAAAACTTTTTAAAATTTGTATCGGTAAATTTTCGTTTTGCACTATTGCTTCATAAGTCTCAATAAAATAAAAACTCGAAAGCAACATTAACAACATTTTTTTAAACTTGTCTAAAAACAATAAAAAATATATGTATAAACTTGAACATAAAACAAGTAAGTCACCGAGCGGGATTCGAACTCTGAACACTCGTTTCTTGTGGTCCACGTACTAACCCGCTGAACCAAACAGACATTGGCCGGCCGCGGGTGAAATTAGAGACCATATGCTGCGTCGAAAGAAAAACGCATGAAAACGCAAAAACGCGCATTTCCCCAAACGTAAAACCAATCTAGATCAATTGTTTACCCCCGAAAACCCCCATATACCAAAGGACATCAGGCACATGAGACCCAAAAGTGTATAAACATAGTTCTGTTATCTATAAACACTTTATGTTAATAGAATCATAAAACAGCAGCAACATTATTTTTTTACTCCTTCATTTAGCTTTAATTAATTATTGAAAAAAACAAAAGCATATCAATGAAACGGACATCTTTGTCAGCGATTGCACAAGTCTCCCCTGGGTATATTTGTTCTGTGGCACAAGTGATTGCGCATTAAAAAAAAATATCTGCCGGCTGTCAGTCAACTGTTAAAAGTGTTTTGTTACGTGCGGTGCGACATATGCACAGAACTCGTACATTGTGGTGCTAATCTGTATCACTAATGTTAATATGTGCACACTACCGTGATATGCCAATAATTATGGCCATAATTTTCCTTATTCCTATACGCATAAGGTTCATCAATGGTCATAATTGTTGGCATATTACGGTAGTGTGGCCCTAGCATAACGCAGCTAACGAAACGTGTAGTCGTGGTGGTGTTGCTATTTAGTGTCGGGATTACCAAAAAAAAAACTTTCAAACATAAATAACTCTTAAAACATAAATCTTCGTAAAAATCTGAATATTTTCTATGAATTACTAATTACATGCCTGCATTTTGGAAAATACAGAAATGTTATACATTCTTTGGTTTTTTTCTATGGGACTCTGCCTGATGTCCTTTAATTCATTTGAACTTAGACTTTTTAAATTATGACTATCTGACCGTGTTTAACATTTTCATTTTCGACATTTTAATCGTTAGACTTTCTAATTTCGTCTAATTCGTTAGCTTCCCGTTCTCGGTTGTAATGTACTTTTACTCGATTTACCGGAATGCACCACATTAATGCGTGCTGAAAAAATCAGGGGCTGAAAATAACTAGGACGAATTTTATTTTTTCCATGCTAGTCGATTCTGAAAAATGATCGATGACTCAGCGAATAGTCTGTTAGAATGCACCCAAAGTCATGACACGAGACTATCGGTGTTTTCGTTCTATGTATTCTGTGTTTGTAGAATGGAACAAGCGTTTGTGATGTTAATGTACTTTTGAGTACCAAATTAGTGTCGATATCGTTTAAGCGTAGGATTTTGTATAGAGAAACGCTTAGAAATATTTTTATGCAATATGATTTGACTTGATTTTGGATTACTTATGGTTTTAAATTAACAATAATGCAATGTTATGTGTGTAATACAGTCACAGGCATCCGATGGACGACTATTTGTTTAATTTAAGGTAAGATCATAGTTTTATTTGATCAAATAGAAACATTGTACATTTGAGTACGAATCAACAAATTCGTGACGCTTGATCACGTGACCTATGTCAATCCCATACATTGTCTTTCTATTCTACTAGCGTTAATTGTAGTAAGTGGCCATTTGAGTAGGCCCCCAGATCATTAAATCGTCAACGTTTTACGATTTTATCATCCACGTCTGGCCGGATCGTATAAATAGGGTAGGGTGTCAATAAAATATATCTTTATTATGTAATAATTGACAAATGTAGAGTAATATTTTACCCCGTTACCCATTTTACCCCGATACCCTAACACAGTAAAGACCTGCTCTTCAATTTTTTATCTAAAACGTAGTAAAAATCACTGCTACTTACTTGAAAAAATAATAAATCGGTTGCCTCAAAAGTGAAGCTGCATTTAAAGATTAAAAAAAAACCGGCCAAGTGCGTGTCGGACCACGCGCCGTAGGGTTCCGTAGTTACCTTATACCAACCACTATTATTTTTGGTCTGCAAAAATAACTTTGTTTTTCACAGTGTTGGTATGAATGACAAAGTTATATTTGCGGTTTTGGAAAATGTGCTATATCTCAAAAACTAATTGTTATATTTACTTCAAACCAATTTTCGTTGAAAGTGTTTATTATGATCTACACTATATTTTTTTTTCAGATTATTCACTCTCTTATTTCAAAAGTTAGAGGGGGGGGGCACACATTTTACCACTTTGGCAGTGCTTATCTTTCAAACGGTTGACTTGGAAAAAAATTCGCCTTAGGAACCTCAATGCCATTTTTAAATACCTATCTATAGACACCCCACACGTATTGGTTTGAAGAAAATAATAATATTCATTATATTTCATACATTGCCTAAAAGGGCCAGGCATTGTATACAATGCCTGCGTTTCATACATTGCCGGTGACATATCAATTACGTGAAGCCGGCCTTCGCACGGTCCTGGATCGGAATGAATCCTATCTTGAGGAATAATATAACATTACTCAAACTTACTAAGTACTTATATAACAGGCTTATTATAATAGGCTATATACCTTAAATATAAAAAAATCGTACGCAAACTTTGTGGAGAAACAAACAAACAAACGAACGAACAAAAGAGAAAAACCTAATAAAAATGTGTTAAAAATCTTTTTGATTCTAGAAAGAGTTGGAAAGCTGCATTTAAAGATAAAAAAAAAACCGGCCAAGTGCGTGTCGGACCACGCGCCGTTGGGTTCCGTAGTTACCTTATACCAACCACTATTATTTTTGGTCTGCAAAAATAACTTTGTTTTTCACAGTGTTGGTATGAATGACAAAGTTATATTTGCGGTTTTGGAAAATGTGCTATATCTCAAAAACTAATTGTTATATTTACTTCAAACCAATTTTCGTTGAAAGTGTTTATTATATGTCTACACTATATTTTTTTTTTCAGATTATTCACTCTCTTATTTCAAAAGTTAGAGGGGGGGAGGGCACACATTTTACCACTTTGGCAGTGCTTATCTTTCAAACGGTTGACTTGGAAAAAAATTCGCCTTAGGAACCTCAATGCCATTTTTAAATACCTATCTATAGACACCTCACACGTATTGGTTTGAAGAAATTTTTTTTTTTCAGTTTCAGTTCTATGTTTGGAAAGGGCTTTAATCTTTTATTATTTTTATTTTTGTATTAAATTCGTTAAGGGGTTAACAGAATACATCTATCTACCAAGTTTCAACTGTGTAATCCTGATACTTTCGGAATAAAGTGGCTGTGACATACGGACGGACTGACAGACAGACAGACATGACGAATCTATAAGATTTCGCTGAAACTTGGTAATATGCCCCCATAGTTTTCGGGAGTAAACATTCGATCTAGATTAGTCTTTTGTTTGGGAAAACGCGTGTTTTCGAGTTTTCATGCGTTTTCAGACAAATCATCGCCATTTAGACAAAAAACGGAACTACCTAAATGGCAAAAAACGGCTACGGAACCCTAAAAATGCCTAGTTTAACCAGGAATCAAACCCACCAAAATCAAAAAGGTAGGTTAGGTACCTATAAAAAGGGGATTTTTTATTATATGGTGTATTTATTATATTTATTGTAATATGGTGGTGTTTAGGTGATAATCTACATTGTTATCTCAAACATTATATAACTAGGTACATTTTTTTAAACTTGTCTAAAACAATAAAAATAAAATATAAACTTGAATATGTAAAAAAACAAAAGTAGGCTACCGAGCGGGATTCGAACCCGTAACACTCGTTTCTTGCCGTCCGCGTCTTAACCCGCTGGACCAGACGGACAGTGGCCGGTAGGACGAAATTAGCATATTCTGCGTCGAAAGAAAACGCATGAAAACTCGAAAACACGCGTTTTCCCAAACAAAAGACTAATCTAGATCGAATGTTTACTCCCGAAAACTATGGGGGCATATTACCAAGTTTCAGCGAAATCGTTAGAGCCGTTTCCGAGATCACAGAAATAAATTTATATACAAGAATTGCTCGTAAGATATCTTAGTATCATCTACCTAGGAGGACTAGGTACGGTCGGCAACGAAAATCACTTAACACTTTAGTAATTTGTCATAGCAACTTTATTGACACCTGTCTCAGTTTGAAGCAAAAGTAAAAAAAAGTTAGGTACCACCACAAAGTACTAAAGTGTTAAGCGGTTTCTGTTGCTGACTGTACCATAAAAATACTTTATTGAGTGTGCCGCTACGAGCTACGACTACGAATTGCCGTAGAAAATGTCTTTATTTAGCCATCCAAATAATGTCGCATGAAATCATAACAATTCCAGCAAACGTGCATTGACATTTTCACTTTGATAGCTTTCATTATGTTCGAATCATTGGGCCGTCAAGTTCTAATTGTGCGGCGAAACATAATTTTATTTGCATATTGTTATTAACCATCCATTGTTGTTAACTTGATAATCTATTGGTAACACGAGGTACGGTCAGCAACGAATGTATGAACAATTTAGTACTTTGTTAGCTGAACGTATTAGTTTTGGGTCTTATGCATCAAACTGTGATAAGGGGTCGTCCATTAATCACGTGAGCATCGAAAGGGGGGGGGGGGGGGTAGTTGAAAAAAATCACGAAGTATCACAAGGGGGACGGGGGGGTGTAGTGAAAAAATCTGCTGTTTCGAATACAAAAAATAATAACTTAAATATCAAACAGCAGATTTTTTGCGATTTCAGAGTTGGTCCCATACTAAGTAGAAATAGATCACGAGCGAGTCGGACTCGTGCACTGAGGGTTCCGTACACAGAGTGGTTCCGTACCATCATAGTATAAATACACTGCAGAGTAGAATAATTATTTATATTGGCTTTGGAATTCGCGGGTCAAAAGTGACCCGGCCCTTTCAGGCTTGCGTGGGGATGTGGATCCAACACGTAGAAGCCATTTTTAGCGTCTTTAATCTAAAATGCGTGTGATATAACTGCTGGACCTAATCTCTGACTACATCAGTTTGATATACTCAGAGACTATCCCCAGCAAATGTACAGGAGCTATGGAATCTACTGGATAAGGACTAGTGGGCTATATGGTTGGGATTGAGATGGACTAGGATTTGGGCACTACTTATTCTGTGATTTGGGTTATGGAAAGAGACTACCGGACACCTGCCTTATCATAGTCTCCCAGACTGAAAAATTGGCAGGCGGTGACTAGCCAAGGACTAAATGGGCTCTCCAAAAAATAGCCGCGATGGCAAGAGAGCAACATCGGTGTCCTTGGCTGCAGGGTGTAGAGTGTGCACCGCTTTCTACCCACTGTACATGGGACAGTGCCAACTCACGTCTTACGCATGTTTGACTTCCACCCTGCAAGCCTGGACGGCCGTTGAAGGCGAGCCAGGGGCGGGAGTCCACAGGCCCCCTTGAGGTCCTCCCCTGCTGCGGGGACGACGAGGGCCTGGGTGTCTCTACTCACCAACAGCTCGCCACAAGCTGCCCTGCGGGTTTATTATTGTTATTATTATTATAGCAGTTTTAGCTCAGCGCCATCTCTTGACCGATAGTGGAACGAATTTATTTTTTCTGCGATGTAGAATATTGCAGTTTTAGGTCAGCGCCATCTTTTGACCGATAGTGGAACGAATTTATTTTTCTGCGATGTAGAATATTGCAGTTTTAGCTCAGCGCCAACTCTTGACCGATAGTAGAACTAATGTAAGTTTTGTTGATAACCAACCATGGGAGCCTTCGGAGCCCTACTTAAATATTTATTTTATTCTGTTTTTTAGTATTTGTTGTTATAGCGGCAAGCTTTCTGTACCCTTAGCATGAACAGCTATCGAGAAAAATAACGCGCGTAAAATTACTCGATAGAGAATTCTCTATGGAAAATTTAATTTCGCTATTCGGCGGTAGATGGCGCTGTACTAATTTTTCATACAAAATTGCACTATCGAATGATTTTACGAGCGTTATTTTTCTCGATAGCTGTTCGTGCTACGGGTACAGATCATAAAGGAACAGAAATACCTACATCATCTGTGAAAATTTCATCTGTTACGGTTCATGAGATAATAGCCTGGTGACAGACAGACGATAGACAGACAGACGGACAGCGGATTCTTAGTAATAGGGTCCCGTTTACCCCTTGTGTACGTACGGAACCTTAAAAACAAGACTGTAGTTTCCGATACAAAATTAATTACCCTATACTTACCTATCGTTTCTTTTTAATATTGGCGTTTTTTTTCTCGATAGATGTTCGGGCCAGGGGCCCTACTGGCTAACTTTTCGAACTTCGACGGGTCTGCCGAGTTTCAACTTAAAACAGATAAATCGAAGTAAGGAATTTCGTACTGTAGGCACAGAAATATAATAGTACTAACGCTGTAGGTTGGAAAATATCGATGTTCGTGTGACCACAGAATAGATAATAGTACTGGCGTACAGAAGTTGCACTCCGAAAAATCGTTTAAATAAATTGCGACTCTTGCTCCGACACAATAAAGTGCAATTTAGGTCGTACAGCGCTCCTTTCGCTCCAAAACATGCACTTAATAGTTGCCTCTCTTTCTATCGCGTAGGTCTTATCTTTTCTGACGTATGAAATTTGTCCTCTCAGAGGACGCCGAGAGCTTCAACTCGCGCGCGGAGTGACTGAGCCGGTGTGACACCATACGCTGCCTGCTACGCTACTGTTTTGGCCGATTATTTATCCGTTTTAATTTAAAGCCCGATACACTTCCCGAAGTTCGATGCGTTAGCCGGTACGTACGGCCCAAAGTTGATTTTTTTAAATCTTTCGAGAAAAAAACGTGCCTAAAAAATAATTATAATTTTGTACAAGAAGTACAGCGCCATCTACCGCCGAATGACGAAATGACTACTTTTATCCTTCTTCTTTCTTTTTCTTATAAGGCCTTTGGGTTAAATCCCAATATTCAATTCAAATTGTTGAAAGAATACGCGCGTTAAGCTATAATGGAAAATAGTAGATTATAAGTACAACAAGTGAATAAAAAGGGAATTTAGTTGAGGGACTAAGTTGGATCCCGAGAGTAGCGAAGGATTCTAGAGTTGAATCCCGAGAGTAGCGAGGGATTCAAAAGTAGAATCCTGAGCGTAGCGAGGGATACAAAGGACCGAGATTTATTTATTTATTTATTATTTTATTTTTATTTTATTTTATTTATAAAAATACAATGCAAGTTTACAGAGACATTCTCCAAAGCACATGCAAGTCACAAAAAATAATTACAAAAGAATGTGAAGATTAATATTAGTAGATCAAGGTAGGATAACACTTATAAAATAATTGTCTAAATCATGTCAAAATACAATAAATTAAAACTTTATAGTCAAAAAGAAAAGAACTAGAAATGTCAAAAAAAATACAAATACATGTTAGTGTCGTCATTAAGGAACTGTACGCCTAACGAACAAGAAACTGATAAGCCGTAGCACAAATAATTGGTATAGAATCAGCGAACAAGTCAATTTCATCACACTGAGTGAGCATGTCGCCAATCAGAATAAGGGCGCGCACAGTAGGCGCATGAGCGGCGTATCGCGTGCGCGTGACCGGTCTCCTCAGCAAGCGAGGGCGACGACGAGGTGCCACCATCATTCCCCGGCCATCTTGGGGCATGCGTGTCGGAACTAGAAGGCCAAACGCTCCAAGTATTGCTGGGCTGTCAACCCTTCCGTGTAACACCTGGAGATAGTGCATTATTAGTAGTTTTATCCTCCTAAAATGCAGTGTCTCAAAACCTACCATTCCATAAACAAACAGAGAAGGGTACAGGAAAGGATAATATCCATGAATCCTTTTGTACAACCACCGACAAAATTTACGCTGCACTCTTTCTAGCATGAGGATGTATTTGTCCTCATAAGGCGCCCAAATCACAGCAGCATATTCAAGTTTACTGCGTACATAGGCGTTGAATAACACTACGGCCGCCAACATATTACTAAATTGTGAGGCAGTTCTCATAATAAAACCTAAAGTCCTGCTTACCGATTTACTCAGTTCTGTAATATGCTGATGAAAGTCAAATTTATTGTCCAATGTCAGTCCAAGGTCACGAATATTATTAATTCTATCGAGATGAAATTTTTTGTTCACGAGTTGTGTACTCTACTTTTTACCATTGACTGCGAGAAAACAAATAGGTAGGTAGGTACCTAGCAGTACTTTAAACTTAGTACCTATTTATACAAGGTGTTTGTTAAAAGCCTTATAAAGCCGAATATGGTAGATAGGGACCATCAAACTAAACAACTTTTTCTTTGGGACCAACTCTGAAATCGCGAAAAAAAATCAGCTGTTTCATACAAAAAAATAATAACGAAAATATCAAAATGTATGAAACAGCCGATTTTTTTTTCGCGATTTCAGAGTTAGTATCATAGTAAAATTTGTTCAGTTTGATGGTCCTTATCTACCATATTCGGCTTTATAAGGCTTTTACCACACACCTTGTAGATGACCATCAGCCATTTTTAATGTCCCCACTGCTGGGGCACAGGCCTTCCTTATGGGTGGGAGGATGGGCCATAACCCACCACGCGGGCCCAATGCGGATTGATGGGTGTTAACAACTGCAAATACAGCCGGGACCAACGGCTTAACGTGCTTTGCGAGGCACGGAGGAGATCGAGATAATAAATTTTTGGTCACCCATCCCATGACCGACCCATGCGACCCATGCGTGAAATTAGAAATTTTCCAATGACATAAAACAACCAAGATAAGAGAGAGATTACAAGATCAGTCTGGCATCAATCCATTTCATCAGTCTGTATAGACTTTGTATTTTTGCAGACTGAATATCGTACCAGACTGATGGAATGGACTGATGCAAGACTGAACATTCAATCTCCCTCTAATAGATACAAAAGAACCCAAAGATAAGACACCAAAAAGAACCTAATTAAATTTGGCGGACTATTTTTTTTCTTTAATTTTATTGGGGAGGCGAAGGCAAAGTGAATTACAGATGGCGCTTCATTCTTTGGAACAATTGTCAGTTTGAGCTTATATTGTCTTGACTGTGTATTACGTGATTTTACTTTCTTAGATTGTATTTTTTTCGGTTTTGCGGACAAACAATGTATTATATGCTAACTTTAGCTCATATAAAAGAAGAATTACTGAAAAGGAAAGCCAAAACAACAGGCAAGAAAGTTTATAGCAACTTACAAAAAATTGCTAACAAGCATTACATTTCTTTAAATTTCGTGTAAGATTTACAAGTAATCTTTTTATTTCAGATTAGAAGCATATGATTTAAATTTTAACAAAGCAACTGAGTGTGAATTTCCGTGTTTATAGTTGCCTGATGATGCCTTCTGTGCAATAGTAATTTCAGGTTTCTGTACTGGAATTTCTGTACCATCCAAAATTACACGAACCGTTTTATCATATTTATTTTATTATTCTAAGTTTCTTGAATGACTCTGGCATATAAAATTCTATTAATTCTCTGTTTGGCCCCAATATTGGGCTTATTCCATATTTGATATACCTATCAAATTCATCCAAGTTATAAATATGTTAGAAACTGCTAAGGTGTAAATATTAAAGAACAAAGCTGTTATAATTCAAATGTTGTTTTATTTTGGCGAAGCTTTATCAAATTCATGAAACATTCCTTTTCGTTTATAATGTTTCTCAGGCTCGGCAAAGGAGAAAATCGAGGGAAAAGCATATTTTTTTTGATATTTTTTTGCCCAATATTTTTTTTGTTACTGGGAAATCGATGAACTCCAATATTTTACAAGTTACATGCATAACAATGCGGAATTTTCTCAGTATAAAATTAAAAAGTGCAATACTCCAAGAGATTCCCATACGTTTTGACACTTTCTTTGAGGCGGCCCGGTACCAAAGACCAGACGCCACCTATCGGGATAAAATTGCGCTTTTCCTCCCCAATTAAACGCACTTTTTAGAGTGGCGATTGTAAAAAATATATTATTATAATTTACTTGAAATAATACACAAATACACAATAGATTTAATTGAAAGCATTTATAAAAATGTTTGATGTAAAAAAATATTCGCGTGGACCGTTTCTGGTCTTATTTGCAAAATTTCTCGGAAAGAGAACATTCGTTGATGTTAAAACCAACCAGAAAAATCGGCGATGTTAATACCTTCAATCTTATTGAACAGATTTTTTTTAACTAACTCGAAAGCGAAGAAAAGTAATAAAAACATGTAAAAAATGAGAATTCGATGCTACTAAGTTCTCAACACAAAATAGACATAAGTACTACCATAGTAATACCACAGTATTATAAAGCACCTAGTTAGTAGTAAAACTGTGCTGTGGTAGTAGATACTATGGTAGTACTTATGTCTATTCTGTGTAAGTACTATCATAGTAGAAACAAATAAGTAAGTCGTCTTACTCATTATACGCCCGAACGCGGTTTGTATGTGAGCGCGGCCGTACGTATACGTCGTCGCACGTACACACTGACAACATTTATAGATGACTAGCCGATGCCCGCGACTTCGTACGCGTGGACTTTATGACTTCGGCGTATGCATATAAATGAACTAATGTACTTAGTTACATAAGAAAAAACTTGTAGGAGTGTTATGGTTCTGCATCAGATGTTCCAGATCTTCAGTCTGAACAACTTTTGCAAAGATGTCATTTTTATATTTTGTAAAGTTTAGCTGGACCATTATGGTTCTGCATCAGGTGTTCCAGATCTTCGATTTTTATAGGTACCTCAACAGAAAATGCTCATCAGGCTGAACAACTTTTGCTGAGGTGTCTTTTTTATATTTTATATAGTTTAGCTGGATCATTATGGTTCTGCATCGGGTGTTCCAGATCTTCGATTTTTATACCTCAACAAAAAATGCTCATCAGGCTGAACACCTTTTACAAAGATGTAATTTTTATATTTTGTAGGTATAGTTTAGCTGGACCATTATGGTTCTGCATCAGGTGTTCCAGACCTTCGATTATTGTACTTCAACAAAAAATGCTCATCAGGCTGAACAACTTTTGCTAGGGTGTCATCATTTTTATATTTTGTATAGTTTAGCTGGACCATTATGGTTGTGCATCAGGTGTTCCATTTTCCAAAATCAATTATACCCTAAGTTATGCCCAGGCTTAACAGCTATATAACAAAAAATGTTTCATTCGAATCCGTTCAGTATTTTCGGAGATTAGCGTGTTCAAACAGACAAACAAACAGACAAACAGACACACTTTTTCTACAAGGATAAAGATGCGTTAGTCGTGGTTGCGCCGTACCTAATACCGCCCGTGCAACGCACGCTCCGCCGTATGTAAATACATACTTACTCCTTTAACTACAAATTCGTGAAGATGGCTAATTTAAGTAGCTGAGCTGTAGGAAATATTGCTGTGTTTATGGATGTGTCAATAGCAGTTTGTCCATGTCCAATCCAGAATTATTGTCTTTCTTCACATTACCTAGCGAACAAGAACGGTAAGTATCTAATCTACTACCTACTATATCATACGTAGGTAGGTACGTTAAGTCTGTTTATCCTTACTTGTCTTATTTAGTAAACAGTTTTTGACAGTTCAAAAATTGTTCAAAAATATGTTAACTAATAAAATCAAATAGTAGGTAACGATATCTTTCGTATTCTGTGTGTGGGAAACCGTTTGTTTTATATTATAAATGATTATTTCAGTAAAGAGCTGGGTGAAGATTGTTTACCAAATAGGACAAGTAAGAATAATTTTGTGTTAGCTATTTACCTATCTGAAAGTGTTTAGGAAATACCTACCTACTACTTAATACTTCGTTGACAAAAAAAGGGACCTAGTTGGTCCCTTTTTTTTGTAGAAATTTGTATAAATCAAAGTAAATCAAATTTTAACAGATATAAGCAATAAACTTGAGTATTTTGATGGTTGAATAAACTATAAGCGACAGCCCTACCAATCAGCCAGTGTTTAGGCTATTATCGCTCGCTCACGGCCAGGCCCGGACTTAGAGACCCAGGGCCCCTAGGCACTATACATTTGGCCCCCCTCATACCGAACCCATTTTGAAAATTAAGCAAATAAAATGCACTAGTGCAGAAAATATAATATAATTTTTAACCGACTTTAATTAGGTACTATAAATTAAATATAAACATTAGAAATAATGCAGTCTATGTAGGCCTGCCATCACCTAAAATTATGGACTATGGACAAAGATTTAAAAAACCCTAGACATTTGAGTTACTTAAATAAAGAATTTGACCCGGACGCACTTGTCAGCTTCCAGCAAAAAAACGGCCGCGCAGCGCGATTTTCAGTTAGTTTCAGCAACTAATCTTGATATCTTGTCTGTTTTTAGGAAAAAAATGTCCGCGCAGCAGGATTTTTAGTTAGTTTCATCCACTTATCTTGAAATCTTGTCCGTCTTTAGGAAAAATACGGCCGCGCAGCGCGATTCTTGGTTAGTTTCATCCACTAATCTAGAAATCATATCTGTCTTTAGGAAAAAAAGGAACGTGCAGCGCGATTTTTAGTCAGTTAATTTAATGATCAAGTAATCTTGCCTGCCTAGAGTAAAAAAAAACGGCCACGCAGCGCGATTTTCATTTAGCGTTAATCTTGTACTTTTGCCTGTCTATAGAAAACATCGATTTTTTAACACGTTTTTATGAGGTTGCTTTCTTTCTCATTTGTGTGTTTGTTTTTTTGTTTCTCCACAAAGTTTGCGAACGATTTTATACTAGCTTTCCGATGAGCTAGAGACTTGACATTTTGAACATAGATCAGAACTGGAAGGCAATGCAATATTATGGTGGCATTGAGCTGATCTGATCATGAAACCGGAAGAAGGCCACAGGAACTCTATGATGAAATCATACAACCCCATCGTATTTGAGCTCGTTAGAATCGTCTTGACAAGTACTCTAATGGGAGATGAGGTCCAGGGTCTGATGATGAAACCGAAAGGCCATGCCATAGGAACTCAATATTGAAATCGTGCAATCCCATCAAATTTGGGCTCGTTTGAATCGTCTTGACGAGTTCTTTGTTGGGAAATAGTTTCCAAGGTCTGATGATGGAGCCGGAAGAAAGACACGAGAACTCTTCAATAAAACCACGCTACCCCATCGAGATTGGGCTCGTTTGAATCTTCTTGACGAGTACTTTGTTGGGAAATAGTGTCCAGGGTCTGATGATGGAGCCGGAAGAAGGCCACTGGAACTCAGTAATAAAAACATGCAAACCCATCGAGTTTGGGCTCGTTTGAATCGTCTTGACGAGTGCTCCGGTAGGGGATGGTATATTTTCAGTCTTAGCTCGTTAACTAAAAAGCAGAAAATAAAAATTTACTGAAAAGAAATCTTTTTTAAAAACACGTTTTTAAAACGGACTAAATTATTTCAAAAAATCGGACTAAAAACATTAAAATGGACTAGTAAAAACAGACTAAAAAGTAAAAAATAAATTCTTCTGTAAATATTTATAACCCTATACCTACAGAAATTTTAAACCTAAAAACGTGGGGCGCATGCTTAAGACAATATGGATGACAAATTTTACCAAATGCGTAAATTTTACAAAATTAGTAATAGGGTTGCAAATATTTACAGAAGAATTTATTTTCTACTTTTTAGTCTGTTTTTACTAGTAGTCAGTTCATCGGATAAAAAACATTAAGTTTTTAGTCCGATTATTTTGTAAAATGTAAGTCAGTTTTAAAAACGTGTTTTTAATAAAGATTTTTTTCCAATATATTTTCATTAGTTAAAGTCAGTTCAGAGTAAAAAAATCGGCCGCGCAGCGCGATTTTTGGTCAGTTTTATCCATTAATCATGTAATCTTGCCTATCTATAGGAAAAACTAAAAGGCCCGCACAGTGCGATTTTTAGTCAGTTCATCCTTCGTTAGGGACTATCGTCAGTTGGGGCCCCTAGGTTGGCTGGGCCCCTAGGCCAGGGCCTTGTAGGCCTAGGCGGAAATCCGGGCCTGCTCACGGCTCGAGTTGGCCTACTTATTTGATTCTACTTTGGTACTATGGTCTCCTATGATAGTGTCTGGCCAACGAGTCGTGTCATCTGAAACCCGCGGCAAATTTAAAATTTTGAAACTGTATTCACTCAAAATACTGCGAAATAGCAATTTTAGACTTTCATTATATTGTTTTAGCTTAGACTTTTGTCAAGGTTTATATACCGAAGATAACATTCATAAATCGTAGTATTTTAAGTGAATAAAGTTTTGAAATTTTAAATTTGCCGCGGGTTTGAGATGACACGACTCGTTGGCCAGACTCTAGTACAATACTTTTAAGGTCCGACCAAGATCTCTCGGACTCGGCGATTCTCGGCAAAAAATAATTCTTGGTCTCGTTCGCTGCCAAAATGGCCGAGAATCTCAGCCCAAAATAGTATCTACAAATCTATGTATGGCGCGTCAGTATAAGTTTGCGAGTGATAGGAAACTAATTTTGGCAGTTGTTACCTACTCCTAACGATTATCAAACATTTTCATTTAACCCTTAACCCACCTACCATAGAGTTTGATCAACGAAAGATGAGTCTCAAGGTCCGAACAAATTATCGGACGCGGCTTATGGACGCGGCTTACTGCCGCGGCTGATAAGTGTGCACGCTCTCATAACATCCTGCGTGCCAGATAGCTATCGGACGTCCGATGACGTCATATTAGTCTATGGTTTCGTCCGCGACCTACTACATCCGATAGTTTGCACACCTCAGATCAGCCGCGGCAGTAAGCCGCGTCCGATAATTTGTTCGGACCTTCAGTTGGAAATGGAACAAATTTTGCGCCTTATTTCAAGGTTCAGTTTCCAACAACTTAACCTCTAAAGGTTAATATAACAGGTAAAGTGTCGCCTCCATTTCCGGTTCATCTTTCGTTGACCAGACTATGTCTCACAAATCCTGTCGAATGAATAATCGTGAATATTTTTGCACCCGAGTTTTGTATTGACTGTACCTGAAAGAAATATAATTGATTGATTACAACGATATTACATACAATATCGTTGATTGATTAATAATATTTCGATATTTTGAAATCATAGTTTTCAAATTAATGAATAAAATACAGTCAATTAATTTAAATATAGCCTAGCAGGTAAGGTAGCCTACTTATTAATATAGGATCATGTCACAACTTCTAAGTAGATATTTGTTTAGTAATATTAGTGATGCGCGTGGTGTACTTGTATGTAAGTCCAAGTAGGTAGGTAGCTATAGGTAATACTTGAAAAATTACACCTTTTATTTCAGCGCTAACATTGAAGGAAAAAGTCCATCACCTCGAAAATATGTTTTTTTGTCAAATTACCACTTTGTACTTTCACAAAACCTTATTCCATTATAATAAAATAAAAACTCAACTATCTTAAATAAAAAAACAAAAGATAGAGACTTTTAGGTACTAAAGTATGTGAATAATAAGAACAACGCGAGGTAAACGTTACTATTTTGTGTAATTTGTAGTGCGGTGCGCCCGGTCCAACGTGTGAGAAAGTCACCTGACGTCACCGCCATGTTCGAGGCCACAGCCAATTCCCCGCCAAAATATCTCTTGCAAGATCCAACTTAGCTACCGAGTCACTAGTGTAGTGGCATGGGAATGTGAGTGGCATCGTCGAAATTTTTTCAAATAGGTATATTCTACTCTTACTCTGCAAACCAGCGTTATTTCATCAATGTGAGCAATAACCTTGACCTTCAATGGGGTTGGCAACGCAAAGCTAATCGCAGATGACGCCAGCGGCGATCTAACTACTATCAAAACTTTGATTGGTTGAAATATGTCACAATGATATTAATTTGAAACAATCCATCAAACGATTTTAGTTTTTTAGTTAGATTTTAGTACAAACGCTTGTGGTTGTGGCGTCGTTAGTTCCTCAGTTTGCATCCCCATTGAAATATCTTTACAGACATTTTAACAATTGATAAGATGAACAAACTATATTATTTTTAAATTGGAGGTTTTTAATTTTTTTTTATTTGAGGAGCATTCACAATGCTATTTTTATACAAAAAAATTACATATTAGAAAAAAATCGACTTGTCACCAGATCATATTCTGAGGCGGGAGTCGAACCCGTGACCTTTGTAAGTCTCTTCTAACTGAGCTACCGAGTCACTAGTGTCACTTCTTTGCTTGCCATAAAGTAACTTTTTTGTTAAATCGATGGCCAGATTCATTTTCGCCACTTTGTTGCAATGTGAGATTTCAACACTGACGTCCATTATACAAGTACGCTGGACAGGCTATTGTCATGAAATGACAGCAATTTTTTGTGCCGATTTGAAAATCGCCATATTAGCGCTGAGAGCAGTAGATTCTACTATGGTAGTAGTGAGTGTACTTGGTACTAATTAGTTCTAAGTACACTCACTACTGCCATAGTATATGTAGAATCTACTGCTCTCATCTCAGCGCCAATATGGCGATTTTCAAATCGGAACAAACGATTGGTGATGAAACGTCAGTGGATTTCAAGAAAGATTATAATTCTCGGTCTCAATCTCAGCCGAGGTATAGACTGGTGTTCATTCTCGGTCTCGGCTCGGTCTCGTTTTGGGTTCTCGGCAGAAAAAAGGGGGTTTGGTCGGACCCTATGGCTAGCACAGCTGCTTGTTGTCGTGGTAGTCTGTGTGACAGTGACAACTGGCGTGGCACTGTCTTGTCGGTAGTCTGTACTGTCTGTAGTCACAGTCAGTAAAACTAAAAATACATTTATTTTTTTCATTTTCTTTTCTTGTTGTGCGAAGTGGAAAATTAATAAACGATCGAATTGAACAATTTAAAAATCATGTCTCCGGAAGAATCTGTGGAAAAGTTTAAACGCCTAGGTCTAAGTGAGCAAAAGGCGAAAGAAACTTTAAAAAATAGTAATGTATCGAAATTTTTACTTGCGGCTATAAACGAGGTTAGAATTGTTTTTAACTAAATAAATACATGTATTTTTAGTATTCTTTGTGCGAAAAACCTAAATCTGAATTATTATTTTAGGTAGAAGGCTTGAACCTACCAGCTGGAGCAGGTATGCTGGTATACCATCTGGCAACAAAAATCAAGCCTCAAATTTCTAATCGGCTTCCTCTTGTTTGTAAATACATAGCTAATGGAAAACTTGATTCGACATTAAGGATCGACGCGGCATTAGACTATCTTCTCAGTAATGTGAATGAGGCCAAAGTGAGTGTCGAAGCTTTTGAAAAAGCTTGTGGTGTTGGAGTGGTGGTCACCCCGGAGCAAGTGGAACAAGCTGTGGAACTTCATATGGCCAAGTATAAAAATGAATTGCTGGAGAAAAGGTATCGATTCAACTCTGGCATAGTTATGCAAGCTGTAAGAGCAGATTTACCATGGGCTGATGGGAAAGCTATTAAAAATGAAGTTGATGTGCAGGTAACGTTTTGTTGATAACCTAAAGTAATGTACAGTAGAATCCGGATATAGACCTTCAAGGGACCGGCGATATTATGTCGTACTAACCGGATGACGCACAAAACGGCAGGATTATTTCATACATACTTAACTTACGAATACAACATAAATAAGTCAATATTATAAATGTAGAAGTTTGATTTTCCTATTTAAGTAAATAAAACATTTTCTAGGAATCGCATTGCTTTATTTTAATTCACAGGCTTCTAATCGATGTTTTATTGCACTTTTTTCTTCAATTGTAAAACACTTTTGCTTCACAGAACTCATTTTGTTGAGCTTTATAAACTTGTCATAACAGGTGACAAACACTGTGTGATTTACGCGCGCCAATAAGGAGAATTGAAAAAAAACATTGGGCGTTGTTTTAACCGGACGTATTATCATAAATAATGGTCGCTATAAGCAGTTGGTCGCTTAAACCGAAGTCGCACTAAACGGTTATGTTTTCTTAGTACCTAGCTATAAAACCTAACTTGAGTAAACATTATCGTCGCTAAAATCGGTTAGTCGTTATAAGCGAAGTCGTCATATATGAATTCTACTGTAGTTTGTAAAATTAAAAAAAATTGTTTAAATAATTTATATGTGAACCCATTTACATTGTACTATCCCCGTCAATTGGTAAAGCGCTGGAACCTTGTCAAATTAACATACACATCATCGTCATCCGCAACTAAAAATGACAAAAAACAATAAAATTCTAATAGGTAATATAATATATTTATTATTGAATTCTTATTTTCAATTAGAAAGGGTCTAGGTATATGAGAAAATTACAGTTGTTTTTCGTTTTTGAGGTTAAATTCATGGCCGCCAAGCGAATTACCAATTGACGCAGATAGTATTGGCATATTGCTTCATAAAACCTTCATTATTTTTATTTAGTGCACCTTTTGTTTAAATAGATAGCTATTGTTGAATTGTTTCCATGTTTAATCAGGTGTTAATCATTTGTAAATTGACGATTTATGGCTTGTTATGTTATTCAATATTGGTAAAGTCACATCACATAGTTACACTCTTTCAGATTTTAGATCTTCTTGGTCCTAAGACTGAAGCTGATTTTGCACCCCCTCCAAAACCTGAGAAAAAAGCTAAAGGTGGTGATGCTGGCAAGAAACCTAAAAAGGATGACAACCAAGGTACTTTACAATATGTTAATGAATAAACGCAAAACCTCTTAGGTGGTGATTGTGCTCATGAATATGAACAACTTTTACTATGAGGCCAACTCTGCAACTCAACAACAAAAAACCGCTGTTTCATACATTCTGGTCGAGTAGGTATTGACAAATTTCATTCATTTTTTTTGTTGAGTTCCAGAGTTGGCCCCATAGTAGAAGTTGTTCCCACCTAAGAGGTTTTGCGTTTAAGGCCAGTATATTCGAAATTATCGAAATTGGCCTATCTTTGATTCAATAATAAACAATCAAATATACTTTATTTTGAGCAGATAAAAATTTGTGTTAAAGTTACATAAATGATCTTGATTATTTTACAGTTAAAAACACGATATTTGTATCTTCACTCGACTATAAAAAAAGCAAAGTCAAAGAAAATTTTCATTAATTTTACATTTTTTGGATAATACTGAAAGTTTATTAATTGCTTATTCACGAATAATATATAGAAAAACAGGTAATGACATATAGAATAGAATAGAATAGAATAGAATTTTATTCGCATTAAATAGGGTTTACATTAAGGTGTTCGTACATCAATTTATAGTATCTTATACCTATTTAGCCATTACAATGACATGCAAAAATTTAAATATATTTTTTCCAAGGTAGGTACAATGTTTACACAATATTAGTAGTAGAAATTATTCAATAATAAACGGATTTCAATGTCAAATTCAATTCATGGATAATAAATAAAAAATAAAATTATAAGATGTCAAATAGCACACAAACTCACATTACATACAAATTAAAATTAACATTTCATGTCAATCCATGCACAAAGTTAGTCACACAGAAGTTAGTACGTTATTTGCGGTATTTCAAAAACTCGTCAATACTATAGAATGTATTTTCTATCAACCAATTTCGTAGTGCTTTTTTGAAGTTATTAAAAGAGAGTTGTTTTATATCTTCCGGTATTTTGTTGAATATCTTAATTGCCATTGCTGGTGCGTTAGATTGGAACCGTTTTGTTTTTGGTATCATGCGTTGTACTAATTTATCAGGAAGTCTAAGACTTCTATTTGTAGTGTCTTTTGCCTTTGTAAACATATTGATGTGTTGCTTTACAAATATGCCTATTTCCAATATGTATAAACAGACTAATGGTAATATGTTAAGTTGTTTGAAGTAGGGTCGGCAGGAGACATCCGAAGCGATATTGCAAATGGCACGTATGCATCTCTTTTGGGATTTAAATGTTTTGTCCACTTGTATACCATTACCCCATATTAAGAGTCCATATCTTAGCAATGATTCAACATACGCAAAATACGCCGTGATAGCTGTATCTATATTCGCAACTTTTGCAAGTTTGAAAAGAGCAAATGCAAAACTGTTTATTTTACTGCTTACTTTCTCTGTCTGGTCTTTCCAGTTTAAACATGGTCCTATAATTAACCCTAAAAATGTCACAGTACTTTCATTTTTTATAACATTGCCATTGAATTCAATATCAACTGATTTGTCTTTAAAATTATTAAAATTTACTAGTTTCGTCTTTTTTAAATTTAATTGTAAATTATTTATATTTAACCAGTCTATCACCGAGGACAGGGTGTCAATAATTTCCTTTTTATGCTGATCCAAAGTACATTTTTTATCAGACGTTACTATAACTGAAACGTCATCAGCAAACAAAATCATTTTATGCTTTGTTACATTTGGCAAGTCATTCACATACAGTAGAAAAAGGAGTGGTCCGAGGACACTTCCTTGTGGCACGCCTGAGTAGTTTTTCTTTAAAGCAGACTTATAGGCTAGTATCGTGTGCTCTTTGTCAAGTTGCTGAATTTCAACAAATTGCTCACGATTTTGTAAGTATGAATTTAACCAGGTATGCGCAGGGCCTCTTATTCCGTTGTGATCCAGTTTCGTCAGTAGTTTTTTATGTGAAACAGAATCAAAAGCTTTTGATAGGTCGAGAAACAATACTGACGTATAGTTGCCTTTATTTACATTTTGCAAGATTTCCTCAATAAGATAATATGTGGCATGAGTTGTTGATTTTTTTTTGAAAGCCATACTGATGACTTGTAATTATATTGTGTGAATTGAAGAAAGAAGCAAGGTGGCCATGCATGATCTTTTCAAATATTTTTGAAAAGATTGAAACTGATACAATCGGACGATAATTACATGTTTCATCTTTATTTCCTTTCTTATGTACTGGTGTTATTTTGGAGATTTTTAACTTCTCTGGGAAAGTACCTTCTTCTAAGGATAAATTTATAAGAAAAGTGAGTACACCAGATACTTGATCTGCACAATATTTTAGTACTTTGGTAGAGACCGAGTCGTACCCTACTGTTGGAGTATTTTTTAATGACATTATCGCTTTCTTTGTGTCGTTATCATTTATAGGCTTCAGATATATTGAATTTACTAAATTATTAGACGATGTTGAAGGGTTATTTTTTACATTCGTGAGTGGCTCGGATTTATCATTAAAATAATTAATAAATGTCAAGGCAATTTTGGTGGGGCTTTTGATTTGAGTGCCATTTACTACTATTTTATTTAAATAGTTTGTGTTATTTGTTCTACTACTTTCAGATTTTATAACCTTCCATGTTGCTTTGCATTTATTTTTGCTATTTAGCACATATTTTTTATTACTTAGCCTTTTCGCGTTGTCAATGCATTTCTTAAGTAGTTTATTATAGTTATTATATTTGTTTCTATCTGTAAACGTTTTAGTAGAGTAATATTTATAGCGAAGGAATCGCTTCCTATAGCAGCTCTTATGTAGACCTTTAGTCATCCATGTAAGTTTATTTAAATTCATGATTTTCTGTTTTATTATAGGAAAACACAGCTCATAAAGTAAGCAAAATATATCATAAAATGCATTGAATGCTTCATTTAAATTATTGTGTTTATAAACATCTGAGAATGAAAGACTTTCTAAATGTTTTTTGAATTTAAGAATATTTTCTTCAGAGTAGCATCGCTTATATTTAAAAACTGTTGTGGGGTCAATTTTTTTCGAGTCAATCTGAAATTTTATTATTTGGGCGGTATCATGGTCAGACAACCATAACGGTAAAACTAGTCCCACTGCATGTGGTATGTTACTGATTATTAAGTCAAGACATGAGTTACCTCTTGTAGGATCGGTAATATGTAGCTTTAAATTATACTTTTTTATAATGTCAAGTAATGTTTTACTAAATTGATTTTCTTCGATTATGTTTATATTTAGATCTCCCGTCAATATTATACGTTTTTTAGGGTATTTATTAAAACATCTATGCAGCAGGAGGTCTATTTTTTGGAAAAAAATGTCAATGTGTCTTTTAAGTTTAGAAGGAGTCCTATACCTAGTTGGTTACTAAGTTCTGTAACTATGGAAAACATGAATAATACTAAATTTACAAATAATGCTACAATGAATTATATACCAAATGAAAGCACAAATATTTAAGATTATCATGTATTAAAATTATTCGAAATGACCGCCTCTGGCATGAATACACGCCTTTAGACGACGAGGCCAGTCATCGATGGCAGCACGAACTACCACCATATCCAATTCTGCGACTGCCTTGAGAATAGCGCGCTTAAGAGAGTCGAGATTCATGTGGGGCTTAGCACATGATTTCTCCTCAATAAGTTGCCATATGGCATAATCCAGAGGATTTAAGTCTGGGCTGGAGGATGGCCATTCTTCCTGCGTGATAAAATCAATTTTGTTAGCCCGAAACCATGCTTGTGTAGATTTTGCTTTGTGCGCAGGGGCAGAGTCCTGCTGGAAGACCCATGGCTGGTTTTGAAATAAAGTGTGGCTTAAGGGTTTGACAACAGGTTCCAGAACGGTATCTTGATAGACTCTAGCGCCAGTTTTCACACCTTTTTCACAGAAATGAACCTTACTTAGCCCTGAATAGGACACCCCCAGCCAAATCATCACTGATGAGGGTAGGTGACCTCGTTGGACCCTCGGAGCAATCATGCTGGCTTCTTTACTATTCTTAGCGTATACTCTATCATTTTGACGGTTAAAATTTTCTTCGACTGTGAAGATTTTTTCATCAGTAAACAAGATTTTTCGATGGCCGTTTTGTGCGTACTGCTTTAGTAGAGCGCGACTTCGTGCTAACCTCATAGCCTTCAATCGTGCGTTTAGCAGATGGCCCTTTCGTCTACGGTAAGCGTGAAGCCCAAGGTCATCATTGATAATTTTTTTAAGGGAACTTCTCTTCACAGTCATCTGTATTGCCAATAACTTTTGCTTCCGGACGGGATTTCTCGTGATTCTCGCCTTCACTGCCTTGATCACAGCTGGTGTCCGAACGGTGCGTGGTCTTCCTGATCTTTTTCGGTCATCGACGGTCAAGGTATTACTGTACCTATGGATAGTGCGATAAATAAATTGCTTGTTGATTTTCAACTTTTGTAGCAACTTGAAAATCATATTCGGTGGCTGCCCACATTTGTGCAGAGCAATTACAGCGACACGATTCTCCTTCAACCCCCATTCCATGGTGAAATAAACAAAATATGATATACGTGTGGTATGGAATTATAGCTTATAAAACTGTCAATAATATGTCATTTTTATTTTTTCTTTTCATTTGTTTTAATGGCCAGTAATCGATAAAGAAACTCAGTAACAGAACTTTTGACCAACCTGTGTACAAACATATGATAATTATATTATTTGAAGTGAGATTTACAGCACAAAATTCAAAATGAAATGTCAGAGTCAAATCAGTAAAACATGTCAAGTTTTTAAATTCTAGTCCTTTTTTTATTAATATACATGCACCCCCTCTTTTTTTTGGTCTCGAGTAATATGCAGCCAAGTCATAACCATTTATATGTACATTTTTCTCCTCCCCTTGTTTGACAAAAGTTTCAGTGAGACACAAAACGTCGGGATCGTAATGGTGCTCATTTTTATGTTTTAAATCTACGAGAGTAAGTTCAAGTAGCTCCTTTTTTGATAATAAGCTATGAATATTTTGATGCAAGATGGTAAAGTAATTTCTTGAGTCAGGAGCAAAAAAACAGACCGTTTTCAAGTTGTGGTGATTTTGGTAATTCATATAGTTTTGGGGATGGTTGAGATTTTGGTCTATTTTGTAACTTGGGGAAATAGAAAGGTATTGTACCCTTTTTTGCAATCATATCTTTTTTGTTCAACATTTTCGGATTTTTTGAGACTAAAATAGATTTTTTCAAGTGTCTTTTAATAGCCTCAAAACATAGAAATTGGTTCTTGTAATCATTGTAATCAATGCACAGATTAACCTTCCATGTAATATAATGTAAATAGTTTGCAGTTTCTCGTCTATAACTATTTGATTCTATATATGTACAATTTTTAAAATGTTTAGTCCATATTTTTAGGTTGTAGTTTAAATTAATTTCATTAAAATGATTATATAAGATCAAACGAACTTCTAGAAGTGAAGTTCGATCGATATTATATGAGTCGCTTCATACGAAAGATATAAATAAATATATAATTATTTATGGTTTACTTGTAGTACCTTCCAGGTACTCGACAGGTTCGCACTATTTTAAAGAGTATGAAAACTACTTGTTTTAGAAAGTGTCTCACCACTTCCGGCAATTACGTCACCAACACCCCACCCCAGCTTACTTGGTTACCGGTCTTGTGATCGTACCTCATTCTTTTAGAGATACAGATAGATTAGCAAAACTGACTAAAGGGTACAAAGGGGTGGGTGGGAAGCTTATATCTTTCGTATGAAGCGACTCATATAATATCGATCGAACTTCACTTCTAGAAGTTCGTTTGATCTTATATTATATTTCGTCGCTTCATACTCAGATATAAATAAATATATAATTATTTATGGTTTACTTGTAGATGTTTAGAGATATAAGGAAAGTTTTGCTAAACAAAAGATTCTTAGAATATAATGTACTTAATCAATTCAAAGCGTTATTATTCGTTCATAATGTAGATAGTTATTAATTATCTCAAAATTACAATAATGTAAGTGATTTGTTATTTGGAAAAGTAATAGTGAATTGATTATTATTCTTATTAGAAATAAAAACTATTATTTCTCAAAATATGTCAATTATTAAATCGAGCAAATACATAAGACCTGTCCGTCCAGTCCACTGTTCCTCCGATGGTGTCTCTCTATCTATAGAGAGCCGCAGAAGCGAGATGGCAGACGTGGCTGCTTGTCGCCGGCCATGAGCACTGAAGACTAGTTAAAAAATTGAGAACTGGTGTTAGTCCCACTTTCATCGGACAACTTTTGCTTGATCTACCGATCAAATTGATTGCGACCGACGTGACGGGCGCCTCTGTACGTTCTATGAGTAAATAAGAGATAATATATGTTAAATAATATACCACAGGAATGAGATTATTCATGTTATTCGGCCTTGTGTCCCTGGTCACTGACAAATAGCTCTGTAGCATTATAGCCGGACATATATTTTGATGGTGATCAAAAAGGGAAATAGGTAAAAGAGTATATAACAATGAGATAGTTCACGATAATATCTAAAATAACAGTGTATTTCTTTGTGTTCTGTTTATAAGTATTTTTATTTTTAATAAAAAGTGTTTTGGACTTTGTGGGTGGTACAAAGAGCCAACAAATTTAGAAGTAGGTGCCTTCGGTAGGCATAAAGCTAGATTTAACTACTTGATTATAGATTTTAATACCAATTTGAAATCTATTGTATGAACCCAATATCTTGGTCTAAGAGTTCTTTTGAAAACTCTTTTGTAAGCGTTTTACGTTTTCATCAGCTCCAATCAAGTTCTGTTTCCATCCTAATAGGGACAAAGCAGGTCGATAGGTTTTTTTTTACAAACACAAATTAACAAAATGAACAATTTTTTTATATAAAATTGTTCCCTTAATAAAAGTATTAGATCTTGAACTGAATTATGATATGGATCAAGTTTTTGCCTGAAAAAGAATGTTTCTAAAGTTAAAGCTCGCTGAAAGTGAGACCATCATCAGTTCTATCTACGGCCGCCGCGCCGCTAGTTTCGCCTTCTGCATGAAGGCCGCACGCCGACTGTGCGGTCTGCAAAGCTACTGATGTTGCCTGTTTTAAAAATATTAAGTTTATTTCAGGTTTTTAAAACTTGGTTAAAATATATTTTAGACTAAAATACATTTTAGAAGGGGCCGTTGAGATGGCCGAGTAGGAACATAAAATGACGCAAGCATATTTAATAGATAAACAGAGGCTGAAAAAAGTATATATACCTACTATATGAATATATATATACAAATAATCATATTTATATTTATACAGGAAACAAGATCAAAGTATATATATGTACATATACATATTATACTTTGATCCATAAGTAGGTAAAATAGATAAACAGAGGATGAAAAAGTATATAAAACTACTATTTAAATATATATATATATATATATATATATTTACATCCAGCAAGCTTTTTGGCGTCATGCACGTGGTGCATCATTACGACGTCCCCCAGTTCCCCTTATTTTTTTTAACATGTCTAAATGAATATTGCTTAGTTTTTTGATTTCCAGCTCCGTGGGATACGTCATTTTCCGATAATTTTATATTTCGCGATATTCGTCTTGCAGTCATGCTCCAACCTTTTTGAATCCCTAACCATGGTGATACATTATAGGCATCCTGGATATATTGATCGTAATTTATCTATGGCATCGATTATTGAACGTCCTCACAGGATGAACGGTATTTGGGAGTGCGACGTTGCCAGCTTTCGGTTTATCATCTCTTTCTTTTCCTATCGCTTGTCTCTAGTACCCAGTTTCAACATTTAATTTGTTCCAATATTCGTAAAGTCTATACATATACGGATGCCCAATATGTTATAATATGTAAATACGCGTAGGTACCTAGTGTGCTTGCTTTATAATTATTTGATTATATTTTATAATAAGTCTGTTGTGTTGCAATGAGCATAGATGAATGGACTGAATGGTAAATGCATGTCCGTCTTTCATGCAACACTTACTGGACGATCTTTAAAAAAATTTGGTAGATTGTGTATCTAAGCTACCCATATTTACATATAATAAAGACAAAACCTCCTTCAAAAACCTTAAAAATAACCTAACAATAACAGATTCAAAAATAAATGGCTCTAAAAAGCAAGAAATAAAATACTTAAATCTGCATAACAACTAACTCGAAATTGAGTACGCATATCTAATATTAAACAACGCATTTTGAAGTCGGTTGGGGGGAACGGGGGACGACGACGATTATGATTATGGGTTTCAACCCCACCCGACTTCAAAGACGTTGTTTAATATTAGATATGCGTACAAACTTTCGAGTTAGTTGTTATGCAGATTTAAATATTTTATTTCTTGCTTTTAAGATCCATTTATTTTTGAAGCTGTTTTTGTTAGGTTATTTTTTAGGATTTTGAAGGAGGTTTTGTTTTTTTGAAAATCTTTTTCATTTCGAACTTTTTTGTGGTGGGTATATTTAGTGACCATATTATCGAAGTTACAATAGCCTTATGCCAATGGCTCATCACCTTTTACAAAATACAGCTTTTCCCGACGCAGGGGCGTTAATTGTTGAGGAGTTTTCCTGGTACTTCACTATCAGCTCCACTTCACCATATGTATTATGATGAGCATAAATAGCCTAGCAACCATATCAAAGTAATCGTATCGTACCAGTGAAATACTTAGTATTGAATAGTTCCGATGATCATCTATGCTGGTCTTCATCATCAGTTCTACTTCACCAAAATGGTACTTTTTGAAAGAAAATACACAAGTTACTTAAGGAAATACCAAAATCGTAATGGGTGTACCTATAATATTTAAAAAGTTTCCTTGATTTCTCCAGGATCCCATCATCAGATCCTGACATCATGACAATGGGACCAACTTGGAAGTATATACTTTCAAAAAAAAAATATTTTTTCAAATCGGTCCAGCCGTCTTCAAGTAATCGAGTAACATATATAAAAAAACAAAGATTCCGACGAACTGAGAACCTCCTCCATTTTTTGAAGTCGGTTAAAAATGATAGTTTATTACAAAACATGAAAGAAGTCAGAAATGCGATAGATTTTATCATGTCGACAAAAAAGAAAAATTATTCAATGATATCACTGTAATCAACGCCATCAAAATGGGTATACGATCACTGATTGGTTTGGTACATGGCACATTGAATATCAACATAAACCTGGATAGATCCCCACTGATAAAGTCCATGCTTCGACTATTACCGACCCATATTCAAAACCCCAAAAGCATTCAGAAGTCCAAAACCGCTTCAAAGCCTTTGAGAACAGCATAGAAGGGGACGATCTAAACAATATGGTGGTGGATACTGTCCGTATGGTAGGGTCAAAGTTCTTTAAGACCCGCCGCCCAAGCTAAAGAAACTCTCCAACCACACTCCTACTCATGGATCAGAGACGTGAAATGAGACTCCAGAGTTCAGTGGATGCTCATCGTTATCGGCAACTAAATAGAAAAATATCTAAGTCTTTGACGAGTGACCTTCGCCAATTAAATACGAATCGTATTAAAAAAATAATCGAGCGGAATAAAGGCTGAAAACTATCGACGGACGCATCATCTCATCGAAGCCTGAAATCCTGAGAGAGATCAAGAGTTTCTATGGGCAGTTACAATTCAGGCAGACACCTGTTGAAAGCAAGGCTAAAAACCCCAGATCCAAGCTTACCCGACACTATACTGAAGATATCCCGGACGTCAGAGCCGGTGGTAAGCCGATCCTTAAATTCCTTAAGAAGCTTTTCAATTCCGTCATCGTCGAGGGCGGAACACCGAAGGCATGGAACATAAGTGAGGTGATTTTGTTCTTTGAAAAGGGTGACAAAAGACCCATCTCACTTCTGAGCCATGCCTTTTTCGAGAATTCTTACGAATCGTCTCGCTCGCAGGTTTGACCACTTCCAATTTCCAAAACAAGCCTGGTTTCGAAAAGGCTTTAGCACCATAGACCACATCCATACGCTGTGGCAGGTTATGCAAAAGATCGAGGAGTATAATCTGATTCGATTGAAACCGATGGCATTCCGCCAATATTTTTCCAAAAGTGTGCTTCTGTTCTATCAATTCCACTTTGCTATATTTACAATGAATCTCTGGCAACTGGGACTTTCCCGGAAGCGTGGAAAATTGCAAAGGTAGTTCCAATACAGAAATCTGGCGATAATCAGTCCGTTGAAAATTATAGGCCTATAAGTGTTCTCTCAATTGCATCTAAGGTTTTTGAATCAATAATTTGCCCTTTCATCTGCGAACACATAAAGCCAGCCATCACACAACACCAACATGGTTTCATAAGGTCTCGGTCAACTGCCACTAATCTGATCACATTTGTGGAGGATGTTACACATGCCCTGGACTCGAGACAAGAAGTAGATGTTATATACACTGATATGAGTAAAGCCTTTGATAAGGTGCCTCATGATATCTTGCTACAGAAACTATTTGAAATGGGTATTGTTGGTAATATGTTAAAAAGGGTCGAATCATATTTTAATAATCGTAAATTCTATGTAGTAATTAATGGTTTTAGCTCTAATATCCATAGTGCAGATACGGGGGTGCCGCAGGGCTCAAATATCGGTCCTATCTTATTCAATATTTTTATAAATGACATTGTGAAATGTCTCTTTCATTCTACTCCGTATATGTATGCGGATGATCTGAAAATTTCAAGGGTTATAAAATCAACAAATGATGTTATGTTCCTCCAAAATGACATAAACAACCTAGTACGATGGTGTGACATGAATAAGATGGACCTGAACGTTAACAAGTGTTTTCATGTAAAGTTTAGTAGAAAGCAAAAACCAATTGATTCAAAGTATTTCATTGATGGCACACAGTTGAAAAAATTTAGCAGCATAAAAGACCTAGGAGTGACATTTGATTCAAAACTTACCTTCGAAGAGCACATTGACAATGTTATTAAAAAATCATCCAGGATGCTTGGATTTGTCATCAGAAACAGTAAACAATTCCGTAAATTAGAAACAAAAAGGCTGTTGTATAATTCATTCGTTCTTAGCATTTTGGAGTATTGCAGTGTTGTGTGGAGACCACACTATGCCTCTCATTCGCTGAGGCTTGAACGAATTCAGAAACGATATCTGTGGCATCTAGCATTCTCAATTAATAAAAGTAGAAGAAGTTTTTCGTATCAACGTAAACTAAATTATTTTAAATACTTTTCTTTAGAAAAACGAAGAATAATAATTGATCTTCTTTTTTTGCATTAACTTCTTAACAATAAAATAGATTGTCCACAGTTATTACAGAGGTTTAACTTTAAAGTACCAAGCAGAATGCCTAGATCTCAATTGGTTCCACAGTCCACTAGTGCCACCATCACGAGTGACAGTGTTTGGGTCGAACTCTCCGGTTCCAAGAATGAGTAGACTTCTTAATTGTTTCGGGAAATCGATCGATATTCATGCTGTAAGCTTAAACACCTTCCGAAAACATTTACAAGAAATTGTTAGCGGTGATTAAAATGATGTATGTGTGCATAGATTCACAGTTGTATGTGTGTGCGTGTGTTCTTTTTTCTACATTTTAATTTTTAAAGTGTATTTAATTTACATTAGTCATAAGTGATAGTAAAAATACATATACTAGTATTAGCAGGTGGTGTTTACCTTTAAGTAATTGTGCATTTGGCATAGTACCTAATCTTAAGTTTCTAAAAATATTTTATCAGTGTTACGATTGTTGGTAGACCTTTAAATAAAATAAATAAAAAATAAACCTGGACGATGCTGCAGTCTCTCCAAAGGTGCCAAGTGGACTAGATACAGGTATATCGAGGTGTTGAGTTGGTGTTGCCACCATGTCGATCGGAGTACAGAAGCAGAGCACAAATCCTATCCAGTTGCATCGATGTGAGACAGGGAGATGTTATTTTTCCGAAACTGTTCACAGTTGCGTTGGAGGACATCTTTAAACTCTTAAACTGGAAAGGACTCAGCTTTAACATTGATGGTCAGTACCTAACAAACCTTCGTTTTGCCGATGATATAGTTCTTATGGCTGAGACCTTGGAAGACCTCAGAAGAATGCTCTAAGATCTCCGCAGTGCTTTCCAAAGAGTGGGTTTCAGGATGAACATGGATAAGACGAAAATGATGTCGAATGCCCATATCGTGCCCGCTCCAGTTCATGTTAGGAATCAGAAATGAGGAGATTCACAGAAGAACTAAAGTAGCCGACATCGCTCGCAGGATTGCTCAGCTGAAGTGGCAGTGGGCTGGACACATAACGAGAAGAACCGACGGCAGTTGGGGCGGAAAGGTTCTGGAATAGCGATGACGCACCGGACGACGCTCCGTAGGTAGGCCCCTGACATGTGGACCGATGAACTGGTGAAGGTTGCGGGAAGCCACTGGATGCGGGCAACGCAGGATCGTCGTGGAGATCCTTAGGGAAAGCCTTTACCCAGCACTGGGTGTCATGCGGCTGATATGATTAAAATAAAAAAAAATACTAGGAACAGTGCTATCATCTTACAGTTGGTACCTAGCTTGCAGCCACATAGTACCGTATTCGTGGAATCACGATCGCCAGGCTATTAAACATACGTATACTTATAGCTATTAAACGTCCGTATACAGCTATTGGGCGTCCTTCTATGGCCATTGGGCGTCCGTATACAGCTATAGGGCGTCCGTATTTAGCTATTGAACGTCCGTATACAGCTATTGGGCGTCCGTATATGCCTGTTGGGTGTCCGTATACAGACAGCTATTGGGTATCTGTATTAGGCTACTGAACGTCCGTATACAGCTATTGGGCGTCCGTATTTAGCTATTGAACGTCCGTATACAGCTATTGGGCGTCCGTATATGGCTGTTGGGCGTCCGTATACAGACAGCTATTGGGCATCCGTATATGGCTATTGAACGTTCGTATATGTACAGCTATTGGGCGTCCGTACAAAGCTTTACGTTGATTTGTATACCAAATGACAAATACCAATACCGATACCAACATATCATCATAATCGGTATAGCGGTTATACAAACTTCCACCGCTTTTTACCCCCTAAGAGGATGATTGCGTCAATAAAAACTACGCTAATATGTCTTCATACCAAATTTAAATCGGTTTAGTGGAAATAGATTCCCTATACAAACTTCTACCCTCCTTTTTGCCCCTTTAGGAGATGATTTTGGGGACAAAAGTGTCCTATGTTCTTTCTCGGGTCCGAAACTATCTCCATAGTCCATACTAAAGTTAATCTAAATCGGTTCAGCAATCTATGTTTGAAGAGGTAACAGACGGAAAAACTTTCACATTTATATTATTAGTATGGATTATTATCTATTTTTATGAATAAAGTTGAGTTTATTTGTATGTTTCAGTAGTAATTATATTTTATATTAATTAATAAGATCGAGCGCCGAATATTACGCAACGCGTACGTGGCCGAAGACGATGTATATTGTTTAAATTACAGTAAATATTATTTGAGCTATTGACATAGATTCAATGAGCGAGCTGGCAACGTTGCTATTGTGGACGCCAAATACGCGATATCGTAGTCAGAAATTCCCCTCGATATACATGCGTGGATATACGCGCTGCAGCAGCGCCTCACCTGCGCTGAGATTTCTTCGGGAACTTTTCAATATTTTTTTGCAGCCATTTTATACGATTTTTGGCTTCCGCCGATATTTGAACTATGGCTAGCTAGGACCAATAGGGCCTAAGTGCCACCGGCCAATAAAGTGGCGTCCGGTATGCGGACGCCAAAAGCAGGTGGACGCCAGGTCAAATGCATTTTCGCCTTCAGGGGACGGCCAATTGTTTGCGGGATAAATATATATATATATATATATATATATATATGTTATAATATGTAAATACGCGGATCAAAGCATATTATATATATACAATCATATATAAACTTATGTAGGAAAAAAGATCAAAGCATAAATATGCTTTGATCCTATTTCCATGACATGTAGGTACCTAATCTACAATTTGGCCGTGGTGCGGGACGCAAAGAAATCAACCTAATTTGTGATTTCTGAAATATTGTGGTTATTTCAGAGAATGCAAGCTCAGATAATGACCACTCTGTGTTCGTGTTTAGTTTTCTAGATTTTTAATCAGCTCCGCGAGTTTTTATCGTTTTTATGTACGGATACGAGACGTATGCTAACCATATAATTACGGCTATGGCACCACTGCCAAATTATGGTAGATTAATTATTAAGATGAGGGCAATGCACCCTATAAAATAAATTAACCATTAAATGAAATAAATGGCTGTTGTATTATTTCAGCCTAATAATACTAAACAATTAGACTAGATTTTGGCAAATGTTTTTGGTGTCAAAAAGACTGCTGAAATTGCTAGTTTAGTGAAAATTTATATTTCAATGGTATGGTAATGGTCTTATAATTATTATACACACAATATTCAAATATTGTAAAAATGTTTTGTAACTATCGGGTTATATATTTTTATATTATCTCAGGAATATTTATTACGGTATCATGATCACTATTTCAGTGTGACGCTCCAAAGTTAAGAACTTTGTCTATCTTAAACCTTTGTGTGTAGCCAACCATAATACTTTGTAGCTGGGCAAGCAGCTGTAATGTTCTAAAAATATTTGAGAATTTTCTTATGCTACACTGTAATTTGAATTTCTTGAAGAGATGATACCTACCTTCGTAGGTAGGTATAAGTAGGTATAAGTCTAAGACTTGCACATCTGCATAATGTAGGCTTTAAGACTACAACCAAGAATAATTTATTAGAAAGTCAATGCCTTTTTGATACTTAAACTTAATACAACACCATACGAGATACGAGTACATATGTTCTCTAAATTAACACTTACCTCTTAGGGAAGTTTATCTTGCTAAGACATGAACTTATTGAAAGCCCGATAGCATGCTTGACTGTCAAAGTAAGTACTTGTATTAAGATATTCAAATCATAATAACTTGTATTCTTAAATAGTAATCAGCAAAAATTGCATTGTTAAATGCTAAAATTCCAAAATTAATCTTAAAAAAAAACTCATTATTTTTTGATACTCACAGGGGCAAATAAAAAAGAATTAAGTTTATTTCTAATCAATGTTACAGATTATATGTTGTGTTATTAGCTTATCAGTCAGCAATTTACATGCAGTTTGATAATTTTCCATCTTAAATTGATGTTTAAGATGTTTAAAGTAAAGTTGTACTTAGTTTAAACTAATCTAAATTAATACTGGTCAGATGCTATGAATTATTTTGTCACTATTGAACTTACTAAGTAAATGACAAAATATAAAGAAACTGACCTTTAGACAGTTGAAATTTTTGAATTGCCCCCCAATTCTAATCATATAAGATTTTATATAATAGGTATGTAGTTATAATCATGTTCTGTCTATAGAAAGCTATATAAACGTTTAGTAACTTTATCAGCAAAGGGCAAAATCCCATTTTAGTTCAATCTTTACTATTAATATTGGCTATTTTAAATAAGTATTAAAGTACTGGATGCAGCCAGCATGTACCTTATTTAGGATGATGTGTCGTCCAAGGGGCACCTCTGGATGCACTCTATCGACGATGCGATGGCGGAGGCTGCAGAGTTGCTCAAGGAAGCCTCTGGCTGCTCCGGCTGCTGTAGCGGTCTGCTAGGGGTCTCTGGATGCCTCCTCGCCCCCCCCCCCTTTTTCGACGAGCGAGAATCAGCCAGTGACTGGCCCAGTTGACCTGGTTGCTATTTATGGCACGGCCTGAAGTGAGTCGACGCGTTCACATTTCTGTAACTTACAATCCAAAGCCACAGAAATGTGTGACCCCGTCTTTTGCTGGCTTTAGTTTTAGTTTTATCGAACAACCTGCTGCCGAAAAGTTTGACTTTTCTAATAATCTTGGATAACTTGCGAAACTGATTTATCCAGGTTAGGCATTATATGTTTTTTACAATGGAAGTCGCTCAATAAGCGACAATTAAAGGCAGTTACTTTGTTCGCTTTTTATAAAGGCGGTCATCGCCTGACTTAACACGGGAATATCAATGCCCAGTCGTTGTTGGCTAGGTCAGACCCTGGCATAGCAACAGAAATCTTAATATTTAAAAATTAGTGAGATTAGCTACGATACCCTCTACAAACGCAGGTGCGTCATTAATAGCTCTTTGCAGCTATGGATCTAGCTTTATCTACCTGAGGAGATGAAGCCTTTTGAGAAAGTTGTTCGAGTATCGGGGTTGAAGTTACAGCTAAAATGTTTTTATAACTGGTTTGGTTAGAAATGTAATAAGACAAGCCTCTCTTACCCAAAACAGCTGCCCGTCGCACATGAAGGCACAAGTGCCTCATCAAAATCTGTCAAACAGATCAGTGTTTAAACGCCACGCGTTGACTCGCAGTCAACCCCTAGGCGATATTTTAGCCATTGTGTTAGCTTGCCGCTAACCCCTAGGCGATATTTTAGCCATTGTGTTAGCTTGCCGCTAACCCCTAGGCAAAATTTGCTACTTGTGTTAACTCGCGGTTAACCCCGAGCATTGATACTTATAAAGCAAAACGGGCCCTGCCGCGGATGTATCGCGGTGTATTAGCTCACAGATAACCTTGTAATTTCTCATATTACCGAACATTCTTCATTTCTTTTCGTTGCATTTAAATTCATGAAAAATACTTTCTTGAAATTTAGTATACTGTAGATATACAACACTTTGGCGTGGTGAGTGAGACGTGCGAACACTGCCGCGCACCAAAAAAGAATGAGGTACGATCACAAGACCGGTAACCAAGTAAGCTGGGGTGGGGTGTTGGTGACGTAATTGCCGGAAGTGGTGAGACACTTTCTAAAACAAGTAGTTTTCATACTCTTTAAAATAGTGCGAACCTGTCGAGTACCTGGAAGGTACTACAAGTAAACCATAAATAATTATATATTTATTTATATCTGAGTATGAAGCGACGAAATATAATTGTAATTAATTGGCAATAATAATACTGATACGTTTCTTAATTTATTAAGGGCTATACAAATATTGGAGTGTAAGATATGTAGGTCTTTGTCATGTTTACCAAAGCCTAAAATGACTACATCATCTTTTTTAAGTTTGGGGACTATTTCGTTACAGTAATCTAATATCTCTAAACTAGTTCCGCCGGTTATAATATGAGCAAATGAATTATACGAGTTGTTCCATTTGCCAACTCTTGAGTCCATGATTTGTGATGATAATCCTCGTAGCTGCTCATCACCGAGAATATAAATATTTTTCTGATGGTCAGTGGCATCCACAGTAGCGTCCTCAATCCCGGTGCTAGGGAAGCAACATGACTTTGTGCTGTCCAAGTTTGTTTCAGTTTCGACAGAATAGCAGAATATTCAACGGTTACTTTTTCAATTAGTGACTTAATGCTTAAAATAACAACAAAAACATTGAAAAAATGAAAAAGTGAGGTTATTTTTATTACTCTTCACACGTCAAGGAAAAGACAGAGACAGAGTTTTTGGAATATACTGGCCTTAACACGTTTTATAAGGCTCTTATTATAGAATCAAACTAAAATCTCTGCTTGAGTACAGGCAGAAAGGGATGTCGCTTTATGCGATAAATAGCACCATCCTTTTCTAACTATACTCAACTATAATAAGTATAGTATATTAAAAAATATTTAGAGCAATTTTATCATAATAATTTTTCTGTCTTTTAGCAGCAAAACCTGTTAAATCTGAAGATTCTGGCGATGTTGGTGGAGCTACATCAATTGCAGAGTTGATGCGGAAACTCCCCTTCCATGCCCCCGGAGAGAACTTCAAAGCCGATGGCTATGTAGTAACACCTGACACAAAGCGATTACTTGAAGAACACCTTAAAATTACATCGGGCAAGGTTCGCACTCGATTCCCTCCAGAGCCCAATGGTATTCTCCACATTGGTCATGCTAAGGCTATTAATATTAATTTTGGGTATGCTGCAGCTCACGACGGTGTTTGTTTTTTGAGATATGATGATACCAATCCTGAGAAAGAAGAGGAGAAATTTTTCATTGGTATCAAAGATATGGTGGAATGGCTTGGTAAGGGCATAATTAATTACTTCTAAATGTATTTTTGTGACAATAATCATACTTCAATTTTTATCGATTCTGTTTTATTATTTAAACACTTATAGTTGTACTATCTCACAAACACAGTTTGGCTATGATTGTTGTTAGGTGTGCACATACACATTATTTTAGTAGGCATCTGTACACTATGATTAACACTTACATAAGTACACCTACCCGCTCTTAAAATTAATTATGTTTTATTTAAATTCTGTTGTTAGTTGCTCTTTTTTAAGTTATTTATGAGAACCTAGTATCTAGATAAACTTAATTTAGGTTTTTAAGATACTACTAACCATTAATGTAACATGTTTATTGGCAAATGAATAAATGAAAATGAAATGAATGAAAAAACTCTCCTATTAAACACACTAAAAGAATGTGTATGTCCACTCCTAATAACATTCATAGCCAAACCACCTTTTTGAGATAGAATAAATGTACCATGTGTTCACACAACAATTCAAAAGCAGATCTTTTGTTAATGGATTGGAGTAATGAGGATCAGTAACAATTTTTGTTTAGTGGCTTATTATAAAGCTTATGCCACCACATGATTAACTGTGTTTTTTTTTTTACGATATCTCTTAAACCTGAGAAGATATAAGAGCTAAAACACTGGTTTTTAGGGGGTCCTTATGACGTCATCGCGACGTACGCGAACCTTATGTCGTACGTGATAAAGCACATTTGCATTGAGCTTGGCATTTCCTTCAAACCCTTTTAACTCAACTATTTCTAAACCGATTTCAAAAATTCTTACACTAGGTTTCATAGCTATCAATATGTGTTTATATTAATAAAACTATAGGGTTCAAACCTGTTACTGATTGCTTGCTTATAAAGCAAAAGAAAAAAAAAGGAAAAGTAAAAAAAAAAATATTGGCAAAAAAAGACCTGCCAAAAAGCGGGGAGCTAAAGCATAATTGAAAAAAAAAAACCTGTTACTGATCCTCATTGTCACGTCTCATTTACTACTGGATACAGTAACAAAATCACATCAGATTGTGAGTTTACTCTACCAGGAATCCGATAAAACAGACCTGTAAAATGGATCAGTATTTTTACAGACTACATACGCCATCACCGCATAAAAACGTTTATGGTGATACAGACGGCTGTGTGAACAGTCACTTACTTATTACTTTTGTATTTTTTATAGGCTACAAACCATACAAGATTACTCATTCTTCAGACTACTTTGATCAATTGTATGAGTGGGCAGTGCAGTTGATCAAAAAAGATCTGGCATATGTGTGCCATCAGAAGTCAGAGGAAATTAAAGGCTTCAACCCTCCTCCTTCACCTTGGAGGAATAGGCCCATTGAGGAAAGTTTGCAGTTATTTGAGGTAGTTTATTTTTTGGTGTGACTGTGATTAATTTGTTAATATTTTCTCACTAGCGGCCGCCCGCGGTATCACCCGCGTGGTTCCCGTTCTTGTGGGAATATCGGGATAAAAAGTATCCTATGTTTTAATCTAGGCTATCTACTATCTGTGTGCCAAATTTCTACCAAATCCGTTTAGTAGTTTTTGCGTGATTGAGGAACAAACATCCAAACCAAAATTTCTCATTAATCTTTTTTCTTTCTCTTTATCCCTACAAGGATATGAAAAATGGTAAAATTGATGAGGGTGATGCCACTTTGCGAATGAAGATTACTTTAGAAGAAGGAAAGCAAGACCCTGTGGCCTATAGAATAAAGTTCAAGGCACATCACCGCACTGGAAACAAATGGTGTATTTATCCCACTTATGATTACACCCACTGCCTCTGCGATAGTATTGAACATATTACTCACTCATTGTGTACCAAGGAGTTCCAGTCAAGAAGGTTAGTTTTATGACGTGAAGGGATATTTAAGGGATATTTGTATTAAGATGATTAAAAATGAAAAATATTAGAAAAAATCGACTCACCCGTAGCAACTCAGACGGGATTATCATTTATTAATCATCTTAATATAAAATTATTACAAAAAAAATCGGACTAAAAACATTAAAACGGACTAAAAAGTAAAAAATAATTTCTTCTGTACATATTTATAACCCTACCTACAGAAATTTTAAACCTAAAAACGTGGGGCGCATTTTGTAAAATTTATCATCCATATTGTCTTTAGCATGAGAGTACTCGTCAAGACGATTCTAACGAGCCCAAACACGATGGGCTTGTATGGTTTCATCATAGAGTTCCTGTGGCCTTCTTCCGGCTTCATCATCAGATCAGCTCTATGACACCATAATATCGCATTGCCTTCCAGTTCTGACCTATGTTCAAAGTTTCAAGTCTCTAGCTCATCGGGAAGCTAGTACAAAATCGTTCGCAAACTTTGTGGAGAAACAAACAAACACACAAACGAGAAAGCAACCTGATAAAAACGTGTTAAAAATAGCATTGTGAATGCAAAAATCTAAAAAGTTTAAAGGATATTTGTATCATCTTTTATTATAATAACTTTTCTTTATTCCAGGTCATCTTATTATTGGCTATGTAATGCACTCGGCATCTATTGCCCTGTACAATGGGAATATGGTAGACTCAATGTCAACTACACTGTTGTCTCTAAGAGGAAAATAGCTAAACTTATTGATGAAGGCATTGTAAATGGTAAATTGTTTCTTCAAGTTAGTTTTAGCCAGGTCCAAGTTTTTTTCAGCCTCGTGAGTCAAATGATCTCTTAGTCTAGAAATCATGGTACAATAATATACTGCGCCAGCTATATAGCACTCCGAAACAGAGGAAGTGATGTGGGTCTGCACAGGCATACGTCATCTCCGCTATCTGTATTGAAAATAACGTTCATTCATCTTTAATTGAACTGTTTCGTATGTTAAGAGAAACAAATCACAATTAAATGCACTATAATAATTTTGTAATGAGGGTGACAGAAAAAATCTCCATTTTTTGCTTGTTAAGTCGTACATCAGTAACTG
Source organism: Agriphila tristella (assembly GCA_928269145.1). Lineage (NCBI taxonomy): Eukaryota > Metazoa > Arthropoda > Insecta > Lepidoptera > Crambidae > Agriphila > Agriphila tristella. The sequence goes on from OV743433.1 coordinate 14,507,130, forward strand.
GATAGTGACGTATACCTGCACATTGCCCAGAGACCTTGTATTCTTGGACCATGGTATAGTTGTGACTGACCCAAAGCGAATGCTTGTTTTTCTAGTGAGGAGTATGATTGGCTGACGCCCATCAGTCACTGTGGACCTAGCTATTGAAATAGAAAATTTTCTCATAGTTAAATCATATTGAAACTATTTGATATTTTCAGACTGGGACGATCCTCGTCTATACACGTTGACGGCATTGCGTCGTCGCGGCGTCCCGGCCGCGGCCGTCAACAACTTCTGCGCTGGGCTCGGCGTGACGGGCGCGCTGGGCGCCGTGGACCCCACCATGCTGGACGCCGCCGTCCGCGACGCGCTCAACCTCACCGCGCCCAGGTAACTCCCCGCCTGCCCTGTGTGTATCGATGCCGCACGCCGCTACTACTGTATGGGGCTGGCTGACGGGCGCGCTGGGCGCCGTGGACCCCACCATGCTGGACGCCGCCGTCCGCGACGCGCTCAACCTCACCGCGCCCAGGTAACTCCCCGCCTGCCCTGTGTGTATCGATGCCGCACGCCGCTACTACTGTATGGGGCTGGCTGACGGGCGCGCTGGGCGCCGTGGACCCCACCATGCTGGACGCCGCCGTCCGCGACGCGCTCAACCTCACCACGCCCAGGTAACTCCCCGCCTGCCCTGTGTGTATCGATGCCGCACGCCGCTACTACTGTATGGGGCTGGCTGACGGGCGCGCTGGGCGCCGTGGACCCCACCATGCTGGACGCCGCCGTCCGCGACGCGCTCAACCTCACCGCGCCCAGGTAACTCCCCGCCTGCCCTGTGTGTATCGATGCCGCACGCCGCTACTACTGTATGGGGCTGGCTGACGGGCGCGCTGGGCGCCGTGGACCCCACCATGCTGGACGCCGCCGTCCGCGACGCGCTCAACCTCACCGCGCCCAGGTAACTCCCCGCCTGCCCTGTGTGTATCGATGCCGCACGCCGTTACTACTGTATGGGGCTGGCTGACGGGCGCGCTGGGCGCCGTGGACCCCACCATGCTGGACGCCGCCGTCCGCGACGCGCTCAACCTCACCGCGCCCAGGTAACTCCCAGCCTGCCCTGTGTGTATCGATGCCGCACGCCGCTACTACTGTATGGGGCTGGCTGACGGGCGCGCTGGGCGCCGTGGACCCCACCATGCTGGACGCCGCCGTCCGCGACGCGCTCAACCTCACCGCGCCCAGGTAACTCCCCGCCTGCCCTGTGTGTATCGATGCCGCACGCCGCTACTACTGTATGGGGCTGGCTGACGGGCGCGCTGGGCGCCGTGGACCCCACCATGCTGGACGCCGCCGTCCGCGACGCGCTCAACCTCACCGCGCCCAGGTAACTCCCCGCCTGCCCTGTGTGTATCGATGCCGCACGCCGCTACTACTGTATGGGGCTGGCTGACGGGCGCGCTGGGCGCCGTGGACCCCACCATGCTGGACGCCGCCGTCCGCGACGCGCTCAACCTCACCGCGCCCAGGTAACTCGCCGCCTGCCCTGTGTGTATCGATGCCGCACGCCGCTACTACTGTATGGGGCTGGCTGACGGGCGCGCTGGGCGCCGTGGACCCCACCATGCTGGACGCCGCCGTCCGCGACGCGCTCAACCTCACCGCGCCCAGGTAACTCGCCGCCTGCCCTGTGTGTATCGATGCCGCACGCCGCTACTACTGTATGGGGCTGGCTGACGGGCGCGCTGGGCGCCGTGGACCCCACCATGCTGGACGCCGCCGTCCGCGACGCGCTCAACCTCACCGCGCCCAGGTAACTCCCCGCCTGCCCTGTGTGTATCGATGCCGCACGCCGCTACTACTGTATGGGGCTGGCTGACGGGCGCGCTGGGCGCCGTGGACCCCACCATGCTGGACGCCGCCGTCCGCGACGCGCTCAACCTCACCGCGCCCAGGTAACTCGCCGCCTGCCCTGTGTGTATCGATGCCGCACGCCGCTACTACTGTATGGGGCTGGCTGACGGGCGCGCTGGGCGCCGTGGACCCCACCATGCTGGACGCCGCCGTCCGCGACGCGCTCAACCTCACCGCGCCCAGGTAACTCCCCGCCTGCCCTGTGTGTATCGATGCCGCACGCCGCTACTACTGTATGGGGCTGGCTGACGGGCGCGCTGGGCGCCGTGGACCCCACCATGCTGGACGCCGCCGTCCGCGACGCGCTCAACCTCACCGCGCCCAGGTAACTCGCCGCCTGCCCTGTGTGTATCGATGCCGCACGCCGCTACTACTGTATGGGGCTGGCTGACGGGCGCGCTGGGCGCCGTGGACCCCACCATGCTGGACGCCGCCGTCCGCGACGCGCTCAACCTCACCGCGCCCAGGTAACTCCCCGCCTGCCCTGTGTGTATCGATGCCGCACGCCGCTACTACTGTATGGGGCTGGCTGACGGGCGCGCTGGGCGCCGTGGACCCCACCATGCTGGACGCCGCCGTCCGCGACGCGCTCAACCTCACCGCGCCCAGGTAACTCCCCGCCTGCCCTGTGTGTATCGATGCCGCACGCCGCTACTACTGTATGGGGCTGGCTGACGGGCGCGCTGGGCGCCGTGGACCCCACCATGCTGGACGCCGCCGTCCGCGACGCGCTCAACCTCACCGCGCCCAGGTAACTCCCCGCCTGCCCTGTGTGTATCGATGCCGCACGCCGCTACTACTGTATGGGGCTGGCTGACGGGCGCGCTGGGCGCCGTGGACCCCACCATGCTGGACGCCGCCGTCCGCGACGCGCTCAACCTCACCGCGCCCAGGTAACTCCCCGCCTGCCCTGTGTGTATCGATGCCGCACGCCGCTACTACTGTATGGGGCTGGCTGACGGGCGCGCTGGGCGCCGTGGACCCCACCATGCTGGACGCCGCCGTCCGCGACGCGCTCAACCTCACCGCGCCCAGGTAACTCGCCGCCTGCCCTGTGTGTATCGATGCCGCACGCCGCTACTACTGTATGGGGCTGGCTGACGGGCGCGCTGGGCGCCGTGGACCCCACCATGCTGGACGCCGCCGTCCGCGACGCGCTCAACCTCACCGCGCCCAGGTAACTCCCCGCCTGCCCTGTGTGTATCGATGCCGCACGCCGCTACTACTGTATGGGGCTGGCTGACGGGCGCGCTGGGCGCCGTGGACCCCACCATGCTGGACGCCGCCGTCCGCGACGCGCTCAACCTCACCGCGCCCAGGTAACTCGCCGCCTGCCCTGTGTGTATCGATGCCGCACGCCGCTACTACTGTATGGGGCTGGCTGACGGGCGCGCTGGGCGCCGTGGACCCCACCATGCTGGACGCCGCCGTCCGCGACGCGCTCAACCTCACCGCGCCCAGGTAACTCCCCGCCTGCCCTGTGTGTATCGATGCCGCATGCCGCTACTACTGTATGGGGCTGGCTGACGGGCGCGCTGGGCGCCGTGGACCCCACCATGCTGGACGCCGCCGTCCGCGACGCGCTCAACCTCACCGCGCCCAGGTAACTCGCCGCCTGCCCTGTGTGTATCGATGCCGCACGCCGCTACTACTGTATGGGGCTGGCTGACGGGCGCGCTGGGCGCCGTGGACCCCACCATGCTGGACGCCGCCGTCCGCGACGCGCTCAACCTCACCGCGCCCAGGTAACTCCCCGCCTGCCCTGTGTGTATCGATGCCGCACGCCGCTACTACTGTATGGGGCTGGCTGACGGGCGCGCTGGGCGCCGTGGACCCCACCATGCTGGACGCCGCCGTCCGCGACGCGCTCAACCTCACCGCGCCCAGGTAACTCCCCGCCTGCCCTGTGTGTATCGATGCCGCACGCCGCTACTACTGTATGGGGCTGGCTGACGGGCGCGCTGGGCGCCGTGGACCCCACCATGCTGGACGCCGCCGTCCGCGACGCGCTCAACCTCACCGCGCCCAGGTAACTCCCCGCCTGCCCTGTGTGTATCGATGCCGCACGCCGCTACTACTGTATGGGGCTGGCTGACGGGCGCGCTGGGCGCCGTGGACCCCACCATGCTGGACGCCGCCGTCCGCGACGCGCTCAACCTCACCGCGCCCAGGTAACTCCCCGCCTGCCCTGTGTGTATCGATGCCGCACGCCGCTACTACTGTATGGGGCTGGCTGACGGGCGCGCTGGGCGCCGTGGACCCCACCATGCTGGACGCCGCCGTCCGCGACGCGCTCAACCTCACCGCGCCCAGGTAACTCCCCGCCTGCCCTGTGTGTATCGATGCCGCACGCCGCTACTACTGTATGGGGCTGGCTGACGGGCGCGCTGGGCGCCGTGGACCCCACCATGCTGGACGCCGCCGTCCGCGACGCGCTCAACCTCACCGCGCCCAGGTAACTCCCCGCCTGCCCTGTGTGTATCGATGCCGCACGCCGCTACTACTGTATGGGGCTGGCTGACGGGCGCGCTGGGCGCCGTGGACCCCACCATGCTGGACGCCGCCGTCCGCGACGCGCTCAACCTCACCGCGCCCAGGTAACTCGCCGCCTGCCCTGTGTGTATCGATGCCGCACGCCGCTACTACTGTATGGGGCTGGCTGACGGGCGCGCTGGGCGCCGTGGACCCCACCATGCTGGACGCCGCCGTCCGCGACGCGCTCAACCTCACCGCGCCCAGGTAACTCCCCGCCTGCCCTGTGTGTATCGATGCCGCACGCCGCTACTACTGTATGGGGCTGGCTGACGGGCGCGCTGGGCGCCGTGGACCCCACCATGCTGGACGCCGCCGTCCGCGACGCGCTCAACCTCACCGCGCCCAGGTAACTCGCCGCCTGCCCTGTGTGTATCGATGCCGCACGCCGCTACTACTGTATGGGGCTGGCTGACGGGCGCGCTGGGCGCCGTGGACCCCACCATGCTGGACGCCGCCGTCCGCGACGCGCTCAACCTCACCGCGCCCAGGTAACTCCCCGCCTGCCCTGTGTGTATCGATGCCGCACGCCGCTACTACTGTATGGGGCTGGCTGACGGGCGCGCTGGGCGCCGTGGACCCCACCATGCTGGACGCCGCCGTCCGCGACGCGCTCAACCTCACCGCGCCCAGGTAACTCGCCGCCTGCCCTGTGTGTATCGATGCCGCACGCCGCTACTACTGTATGGGGCTGGCTGACGGGCGCGCTGGGCGCCGTGGACCCCACCATGCTGGACGCCGCCGTCCGCGACGCGCTCAACCTCACCGCGCCCAGGTAACTCCCCGCCTGCCCTGTGTGTATCGATGCCGCACGCCGCTACTACTGTATGGGGCTGGCTGACGGGCGCGCTGGGCGCCGTGGACCCCACCATGCTGGACGCCGCCGTCCGCGACGCGCTCAACCTCACCGCGCCCAGGTAACTCCCCGCCTGCCCTGTGTGTATCGATGCCGCACGCCGCTACTACTGTATGGGGCTGGCTGACGGGCGCGCTGGGCGCCGTGGACCCCACCATGCTGGACGCCGCCGTCCGCGACGCGCTCAACCTCACCGCGCCCAGGTAACTCCCCGCCTGCCCTGTGTGTATCGATGCCGCACGCCGCTACTACTGTATGGGGCTGGCTGACGGGCGCGCTGGGCGCCGTGGACCCCACCATGCTGGACGCCGCCGTCCGCGACGCGCTCAACCTCACCGCGCCCAGGTAACTCGCCGCCTGCCCTGTGTGTATCGATGCCGCACGCCGCTACTACTGTATGGGGCTGGCTGACGGGCGCGCTGGGCGCCGTGGACCCCACCATGCTGGACGCCGCCGTCCGCGACGCGCTCAACCTCACCGCGCCCAGGTAACTCCCCGCCTGCCCTGTGTGTATCGATGCCGCACGCCGCTACTACTGTATGGGGCTGGCTGACGGGCGCGCTGGGCGCCGTGGACCCCACCATGCTGGACGCCGCCGTCCGCGACGCGCTCAACCTCACCGCGCCCAGGTAACTCCCCGCCTGCCCTGTGTGTATCGATGCCGCACGCCGCTACTACTGTATGGGGCTGGCTGACGGGCGCGCTGGGCGCCGTGGACCCCACCATGCTGGACGCCGCCGTCCGCGACGCGCTCAACCTCACCGCGCCCAGGTAACTCGCCGCCTGCCCTGTGTGTATCGATGCCGCACGCCGCTACTACTGTATGGGGCTGGCTGACGGGCGCGCTGGGCGCCGTGGACCCCACCATGCTGGACGCCGCCGTCCGCGACGCGCTCAACCTCACCGCGCCCAGGTAACTCGCCGCCTGCCCTGTGTGTATCGATGCCGCACGCCGCTACTACTGTATGGGGCTGGCTGACGGGCGCGCTGGGCGCCGTGGACCCCACCATGCTGGACGCCGCCGTCCGCGACGCGCTCAACCTCACCGCGCCCAGGTAACTCCCCGCCTGCCCTGTGTGTATCGATGCCGCACGCCGCTACTACTGTATGGGGCTGGCTGACGGGCGCGCTGGGCGCCGTGGACCCCACCATGCTGGACGCCGCCGTCCGCGACGCGCTCAACCTCACCGCGCCCAGGTAACTCCCCGCCTGCCCTGTGTGTATCGATGCCGCACGCCGCTACTACTGTATGGGGCTGGCTGACGGGCGCGCTGGGCGCCGTGGACCCCACCATGCTGGACGCCGCCGTCCGCGACGCGCTCAACCTCACCGCGCCCAGGTAACTCCCCGCCTGCCCTGTGTGTATCGATGCCGCACGCCGCTACTACTGTATGGGGCTGGCTGACGGGCGCGCTGGGCGCCGTGGACCCCACCATGCTGGACGCCGCCGTCCGCGACGCGCTCAACCTCACCGCGCCCAGGTAACTCCCCGCCTGCCCTGTGTGTATCGATGCCGCACGCCGCTACTACTGTATGGGGCTGGCTGACGGGCGCGCTGGGCGCCGTGGACCCCACCATGCTGGACGCCGCCGTCCGCGACGCGCTCAACCTCACCGCGCCCAGGTAACTCGCCGCCTGCCCTGTGTGTATGATATAGATTTATTCTCAATATTGCTGCGAGGCTCTCCAGAGACTGGATACAACCAGATTACATCCTCTCTCAACTAACCGGCCATTGATTGGTGTAGTTTGTAGTGAGTCAAGAAAAGCTCAGACAGGGAAAGAGTTCTTTCAAGTACTCCTGCGCTCTCCCGTGATTCGGTTCGTATACCGAGAAGGAAGGAAGGACCATGAATTGGTGGAGGGTTTGTCCCTGTGAGTATCGATGCTGCACGCCGCTACTTTGTATGAGGCTCGGCGTGACGGGCGCGCTGGGTGCCGTAGACCCCTTTATGCAGGACGTCACCCCGTCCGCAATCCGCAATGCACTAGGTCTGGCGTCACAGGCGCTAGAACCCACCATGATTGTTAATTAATTTCATACTAGGGATTTTGACGCAGATTGTCATTTTCGCAAATGGTCATCGCGAAAAATTTGGTCACTTTCGTAGAATGTCATTTTCGCAACTGGTCACTTTCGCAAAACGTCACTTTCGTTCGCAGAATGTCATTCACAATTTTTTCTCAAAGTCACAATTTTGAGAAAAAAAAAGAAAAAAATTGTGAATGACATTCTGCGAAAGTGACCTGTACCTTGATTACGTAAAGCTGTTGCTAACAATTATCGATTGAAATCGATTGAAAGCGCGGTTGCATTGCTGCTTTAGTTAAGACTAGCTTCCGCCCGCGACTTCGTCCGCGTGGATATTAGAGAAAATCCTTAGGGAACCTTCAACCAGGATCCGACCAACCGTTTTATACGCGATTAGGCGGGTCCCCACCAAGCGCGCTGCCTCGCGAGGCAAAACATTTGCGACGTGTGACAGGCCTCGCACGAGGCTGCGCGCTTGGTGGGGACCCGCGTAATCGCGTATAAAACGGTTGGTCGGATCCTGGTTGAAGGTTCCCTAAGGATTTTCTCTAATATCCACGCGGACGAAGTCGCGGGCGGAAGCTAGTTTATTACAATAATCAGAATTAGGTCCAGAGATATTAAGAGTATCACGTTCCCGTTTCTTTACTCTTTCCCGTTTCCGTCCCCGCCCCCGTTCCCGTTCCTGTTCCCGTGTCCGTCCCCGTCCCCTTGGGCTGAATCATGTCCACCGTGTTGGACTTCAAAATAAATGTCATTTTCGCATTCCTCATCCCATAAAACCTCAAGAACGACATCCACATCGGCTTTCATGTTTACTTACCCCATTTACCCCCTAACGGATGATTTTCAAAATAAGAAAATATGTGTTTGCCTATTTATTTTTAGACATGCTCCTACGAATTTTTAAGCTGTAAACTATGTAATGTCTATTTTATATTATTTTTCCATATATAATTTGTACCCCATTTTCACCCCTTTAGCGGTTAAATTGGACTTCAAAATTAATGTCATTTTCGCAATCACCATCCCATAAAACCTCAAGAACGACATCCATATCGATTTCTACGTTTACTTAGCCCATTTACCCCCTAAGGGGTTGATTTTCAAAACCACAAAATATATGTTTGCCTATTTATTTTAAGACATGCTCCTACGAAGTTTTAAGTTGTAATGTCTATTTTATATTGTTTTCAATACCAAATTTAAATCCAATTTTCACCCCTTTAGGGGTTAAATCATGTCGACCGTGTTGGACTTCAAAATAAATGTCATTTTCGCAATCTTCATCCCAGAAAACCCCAATAACGACATCCATATCGATTTTTAGGTTTATTTACCCCATTGCACCCCCATTTCATCACCATGGGGGTTGAAATTATACCAATACAATATGCGTTGCGTTAGATTTCCATCCATAAGCCTAAATTACAAATCTAGCGATTTCTACTTCAAAAATGAAGGATTATCTTCTAAACACAACTTCATCCCCCTTTTCACCCCTTTGGGGGTAGAATTTTGAAAAACGCTGAGACACGTATTTATTTATTTTCAATCATCAGCCTAAACACAAAATTTGAAGATCCTAGCTTCAAAACTGAGGGACTTTCATACAAACTTTCATCCCTTATTTCATCCCCTTAGGGATGGAATTTTCAAAAATCCTTCCTTAGTGGATGCCTACACTGTATAAAGTATCTGTGTGCAAAATTTCAAGTCTCTAGGTTCAGCGGTTTGGGCTGTGCGTTGATATCTCACTCAGTCAGGACTTTGAATTTTATATATATAGATAGTTGTCACATTGGTTCTTACTAAAGCAGCGATGTAACTGCGATTTCTGTCAGAGTTGATTGCAACAATTTTACATAATCAGTGGGCAGGGGTACGATTGCGTAAGTTAATCGTATTCATTTGACAGTTCATATCGTATTCCATCGGTTGCATTTTGTATGGGATGACATATATTATGATACAATATGAACTGTCAAATGAATGCGATTGGCTTTACTCAATCCCTAGCCAGTTGCGAAAATGTCATTCTGCGAAAGTGGCCAAATTTTTCGCGACGACCATTTGCGAAAATGACAATCTGCGTCAAAACCGTATTGAATTCATAAGTTCAAAACCAAAATCAACTCAACATTTTCTTTTTGTTGCAGAATCATGGTTGTTCTGGAACCACTTAAAATTACAATCACGAACTTCCCGAGCGATAAACCAATCACGATAAATGTTCCCGATTTCCCTAACGAGTTTGACAAAGGATCTCACAAGGTGGTGCTCAATAAAGTGTTGTATATAGAATCGAATGACTTTAAGGAAACGCCAGAAAAAGGGTATCGCCGTTTAACACCCACTCAGTCTGTGGGGTTGAGACACGCTGGCTATGTTTTGAAGGTATGTACTCATAACTTTTCATACTAATATTATCTACCTAATGTTATATCAGGGCTTCGTCACTCCGCGCGCGAGTGTGAAACGCTCGGCGTCCTCTAAGAGGACAAATTTCATACATCAGAAAGGATAAGACCTACGCGATAGAAAGAGAGGCAACTACTAAGTGAATGTTTTGGAGCGAAGGGAGCGCTGTGCGACTTGAATTGCACTTTATTGTGTCGGGGCTAGAGTCGCTATTTATTTAAACGATTCTGCGGAGTGCAAATTCTGTAAGCTAGTACTGTGTAGTACTGTATCTATTCTGTGGTTATATCGATACTGATCAGTTTTCTTGCCGGTTTTATTTGAATGATGATGAAACATTTTAACCGACTCTGTGGTCTAGTGGTTCGCCTACCCGTGTAAGGCGCAGGTAAGGGTTCGATTCCCATGAGGGGGGTACAATTTGTACTCGCTTTGGTTGGTGGTAGGGCTTATTTCAAGTCCGCCTGGCTAACTACCTAAGTCTGACGCCATAACGACAATAAAAAAAAATGTGTTCCGGTAGTTAGACGTAAGATAGCCAGTTCCTCAGTGATGAGAATTCCGGATGTAGTGCGCTTACACTTTCGGTCTTATCGTCACTTAACATCAGGTGAGGTGAGGGCAAGAACTATCCCGTTGTGAATAAAAAAAACATGCAATAACTGTCCTATTTTTTTTTTATTTCAGGTATCTAAAGTTATCAAAGACGGAACAGGCAACGTTACCGAGGTAGAGTGCACCGCCGAGCCCACCGAGTCTGCTGAGAAACCCAAGGCTTTTATCCATTGGGTCTCCGAACCAATCAAAGTTGAAGTGCGCTTGTATGAACCTTTGTAAGTTAACTTAGGCCCGTATTTATAAACCGCTCTCAATACCGATCTCAAGAGCGATCTCAGCTGATACGCTCTCAAGATGTGAACAGCATCTTAAGTTGCTTATCAAGAGCGTATCAAATGAGATCGATCTCAGCTCTGAAGATCGATCTTAAGAGCAGGATCTTAAGTACACAGTGATTTTTATATAGCCACTTGACATTTTTGAGTTGAGATTGAATGATTGATGTTTCGTTTAAGCTTTGTAGAATAACTAACTCAAACTATAAAATATAATTATTTTAAAAATATCAAGTTAAAAAACCATGTTTGGCCTTTCGAAATGTTTGGCGGACTATAGAAGACTGAAATTCTGTGGCTGTATAATGCAAATGTGCCTTTGCCTTTGTTTCAAGAACAAAAAAGCAGAAAAAATTGGCGGGATATCGTAATAAAATTATTATTACCAATACATTTCGTTATTTATGTAATTTCGTAATCACTATCATCATAATGATTAATTTCATTTATTATATTTTGAAACTTCATAGTTTTATCCACGTAGATAAGTACAAACACATAAGTAACAGTTCAAAATAAAATTATTATCCCGTGCGCGGACGGCAGCACTTGGCAAACACGCTCTCAATCATCATCTCAAGAGTGATCTCAAGTGCAGAGTTTTGTTTATTAATATGAGTGATCTCAGTTGATACCACGAACTTAAACCTGAACTTAAGTATGATCTATTAATTAAAACAGCATCTCGAGTATGATCTCAAGATAGCTCTCAACGTTGAGAGCGGTTAATAAATACCGGCCTTAGACACTGTTTAAATGCGATGCTGTCACTTTTTTACCGACTTCAAAAAAAGTTGGAGGTTCTCTGTTCGTCTGTATATTTGTTTTTTTTGTGTATGTACACCGATTACTCAAAAACGGCTGGACGGATTGAAATGATTCAAACGTTGTTACGACGGAAGACCAGCGCTGGTCGCAGACCATGCATTATGCTGAGTCGGGACCGTTTTGGGACAATGTGCTATGTTTTGTTTGTTCATTTTGTATGTTGTCTCAAATAAATATTATTTTCTTTCTTATTTCTATTACTAATGTAATAACGTTTGAATCATTTCAATCCGTTTACCTAATGGTAAACTCCCAAGTTGGTCCTAATTTTTGTAATTTGGAAATCGGTTCAGTACTTTTCAAGTAATCTTAAAAAAAGTACGAAAATAATATGATTTTGTGTGAATTACCTCGACTCGATGATAATGGTCGTATAACTTCTTTGTAATGCACTGAATAAGATAATTATTTTTTTGTTGAAAAAGGGATATCTTAAGTGTAGTTCTTTAACCGACTTAAAAAAGGAGGTTCTATGACCTGTATGTATGTATGTTTCTCCGTGATTATCTTGCATTTGGCTGAGCCAATTTTTTTACCTAAATAATATACTACCTAATACCTAATACATAAGGTAACTACACTAAAAATAAAAATAAATGTTTAAAAAACAAAAACCGACTTCAAAAAACCTACTCTAAAAAGCAAGAAATAATAATGCGTATCTAGTGATTTGAATATTATTTCTTGCTTTAAAGAGGTAGGTTTTTTGAAGTCGGTTTTTGTTTTTTTAAACATTTTTGACAATATTGTTTGAAGAGGACACCATCCAATTTAAAAAGTGTGTCCAAGTAAAACAGGTGTTTAAAAACCTTTTGTAAGAACACCGTATGTTTTTAACATGATCTATAGGTTCAAGCACAGGAACCCTGAAGATCCGAGCGAAGTACCTGGCGGTTTCTTGTCGGACTGTCGCACGGACACGTTGAAGAAAGTGTCGGCGCTCGCGGACGCGTCCACCCGCGGCGCCAAACTGTACGACAAGTTCCAGTTTGAGAGGATCGGCTTCTTCTCCGTGGACCCCGACACTAGCGCCACCCATGTGAGTGTTTATCCGTGTATTAAGGCGATTAGCTTCCTCACAGTGGCGCCCTCGCCTCAAATAAATTTATTGCTCGCTAAGTACATAATGAATCGAAAATTCAAACGTTGAGATTGAAGCTAAGATTATATAGTTTATTTACAAACTATAACCTCTGTACAAAGGTTATTGTTTACAAATAAACTAGAGAATCTTGACTTTAATCTCAACGTTTGAATTTTTGATAGATTATGTACTTAGCGAGTAATAAATTTAATTAAGATGAGGGCGCCACTTAAGGGTACTAAGCACCTTAAGCCGCAAACAAATCGGACGCGGCAGATGGACGCGTTTGACAGCCGCAACTTATAGGTATCTGTGGCTCTACCATGAGTTGACGCAAACTGTTTACGTTACGTAAACATAATTTTCTCTCTTTCACTCGCATTGACTGTGAGCAGTATATTCGATAGTTTACAGTAACAAACTGTTTGCATCAACTCACGGTAGGGCCGCAGGACTATGAAAATACACAGGTGTGCAAACTATCGGACATAAGTGGCGGACGTAACCATAGAACAATATGACGTCATCGGACGTCCGATACCAATCTGGTGCGCTGGATGTTTTAACTGCACCAGTGGCGAAGGGTCCATGCAAGCTGATTCACATCGGCTTAGAAATCTCACCCCTCCGGTACACCTATGCAGATCATAACATTTTTGTAGAACGGCCTTCGATCAAGAATATCCTTGATAACACTTCACGAACTAAAACAGTACGCAAAAATGGCACCTCAAATAGCGTCCCACTTACAAACTTGGCGCTTATTTTGTACATAATCACCTCTTATTTTATGCAAACTCACATTTTATATCACTTATTTTGTACAAAAACACATCTTTTATCACTTACTTTGTGAAAAATAAGCGCCCAGTTTGAAAGTGGGACGCTATTTGAGGTGCCATTTTTGAGACTCCGACCGGACATCTAGGGTATTCTTGATCGAAGAGAACGGCTTACCTTCGCCAATATCACTCCTCGCCACTGCTGTGGACACTTATCAATTATTGCGGCTGTCAACCGCGTCCGATAGTCTGTTTCCAGCTTTACAATCCAGTCGGTAGTGGAACGATTTGACAGGGAAGTCGGTTACAGTAGCAAGGTACTGTTCCATAGCCTTCTCTATTGTTCTACAAGCCATGCTATTAGGTTTGGCAATGTCGCATTTTGGTATTATGCGTGAACCGATTTGACACAAATCCGCCATAGATTTATAGCAACTAGCTAGACAAATTAAAAAGACGCCGATTTTTTCTAATATTTTTCATCATTTATTCATCTTAATATAAAAATAGCATTGTGAATGCAAAAATCTAAAAGTTTAAGACGCCGTTTACTAAAAGTCATGGTGCTTTTTTGACCATCTTAAATCAACAGCCGATAGGTTCACGCGCAACGTTGCCAAACCTAATAACATGTCTTATAGAACAATAGAGAAGGCTATGACTGTTCCCATCTGTACTTACCGCAAGTTAAGTACACATGGGAATTTTAATTCTAATTCTATTCTTCTTTATTCTACTGCAAGTTTCATCACGAAAGATTTCAAGTGCGCAAACTAAGCGTGTTTGGCAGCCGCGACCCGCGTCGCCTGCCTTTCCCAATAACTTTTAATCAATCGTAATTTGGACCTCAAAGAAGGTTATATTATAAGGATTATATTATTTCCGAAATTCCCACGAAATAAGCTTAAAAAGGCTACGTAAGTGGACGATCCTTAAAACTTTCGCCGGATCTGGACGAAACCCTTAAAATTCGAGTTAAATATTATTACGTACTCATACTCTATTTTTAGTTGGATACTCATTACCTTCTTAGAAACATTATCTAAAGTATCTTAAACTTTAGAGCAGTCATTTGGGAGACTAATCAGTATAAAAACACAAAAAAATACCTCGTGACTACACGACGTGAAAGTAATTATTGTTGATACATAGATTTTAATTTAGTCGCGATTATTAACCCCGCGGGTAGAGGATTCGATCCCGGGATCCCGGATTTCGGGATCCCGGGATCCCGACAGTTTTCAATACCGAAATTTTCGGGATTGAGTTTTCATAATCCCGGGATTTTCGGGATTGGTTAATTAATTTTAAAAAAGTAGCAAAATGTAGTGCGTGATGCTAAACGCTCAGTGCCAGTGCTCTCAATATAATTGCACGGCTATCATTTATCATATAAAATACAAGAAAACCGGTGTTTCATTCAAGCAGCATTCCAAGCAAGCAACACAAATTAACCCAGCGGGTTTGCGAGGGTTTCTTGGAATATTTTTTTCTATTTTGAACTAAAATGAAGACAAGTAACTCTCACTGGGTTATGTGGTGATACACTTCAGTGTTACTGCTACTGAACAAAAATGTATGAACATTCTTCAAGTTTAGTTTAGAAATGAGACATTTTGTGACTCATGAATATTATTTCAAATCAGTTTTTGCTAAGAAACTACTTTACTACCTAGATAGTAATTAGGTTTTTACATGAAATCCGTCTATTTGGTCGACGTTAAGAGAGGTTTTGTCAATTATCTTTATTTGCATAGTTTGTTAAATATTTTTTTCAGTTTATTGTTTATATGAAGATCTTATTCACTCATTAATAATATTTTTTTATAAATAAAAAGTGTCAAACTAACCAGACTTAAAGTCTGGTTAGACTTAATTTGACTCTAACTTTGATTAGTTAGTGATTAGATTAGCTAGGTGTGTATTGTAACGTAAAATATGTTGGTTTTCGTTAAAATTTTGATTAAAATACGTCTATTTTTGACGAAATCGAAAATTTGAATTTTTAATCTACAATCCCGAAATAATCCCGGGATCCCGGGATTGCCTAAGTGTAATCCCGAAATCCCGGGATCAGAAATAAGGGCTGGGATCGAATTCCCTACCCCGCGGGTCTCGTAATTAGCCGACGTGACCTGACGAATCAAATATGAAAGAATAAAAACACGTATTCGTGAAATAATGGAGAAATAACTAATGATGGTAAGTATGAAGAAAATAAATTTCGTCTCCTAAACACCAATGAAATATAAAAAAAGAAATACTAAAGCAGTAAAACCCTGTCCACATTCTGGTGGTTTTTTTAGATTGAAAGTTGTTTCTAATAGATAGGTTGATTCCTTTAAATTATTTTATAAACTTATTATATCATCATCATCTCGTGCCATCTTCATATTGAAGTTTGGCTTATTTATTATATTAACAATGTAATTAGGTACTTGTTTAAATTGATAGTCATTAAATTACAACACAAACCTAAATTAATTTAGATAATTGTTTGTTCCAGATTGTTTTCAACCGAACTGTTTCTCTGAAAGAAGATACAGGAAAATAAGTCATACTTGTTATGTGTTTTTTTTATATTTATAAATATTGTGATTAATAAATTATTATTTATTACATTTCTGTTTTTTTCTTAAGGCTCCTATATACCTCAAAGTAGCGCCCTCATCTTAATTAAATTTATAATTATAATATATCGGGTCATTTTGAACTTACCATTCAAATTTTAAGAATGTGTCCAGTCCATGAAACTAAACAATTTTCTCTAAGAAACATGTGTCAAATTTCGCCAAAAAAAATTTGTCATCTCATACCAAATTGATCACGTGATCTCTTTGATTTGTATGGAAAGTCAATTTTTATTTTACACTAGCTTCTGCCCGCGACTTCGTCCGCGTGGATATTAGACGAAATCCTTTTAAGGAACCTTCAACCAGGATCCGGCCAGCCATTTTTACGCTATTAGGCGAGTCCCCATCAAGCGCGCTGCCTCGCGAGGCAAGACATTTGCCGCGTGTGGCGGGCCTCGCACAAGGCTTCCAGTTCCCGATCCCGCTCCCGCTCCCGTTCCCGTATCGTAAACGTCCCGAAACCGTCCCGTTCCCATCCCGTTCCTGTCCCGTTCCCATCCTGTTCTCGTTCCCGTTCCCGTCCCGTCATATTCCCGTTCCGTTCACGTTTCGTTCCCGTCCCCATTCCCGTTCCGTTCCCGCTGCGTTCCCGTCCCGTAAACGTTCCCTAACCGTCCCGTACGCCTTACGTTCCCGTTCTTGTTCCCGTTCCATTCCCGTCCGGTTCTTGTTCCCGTTCCCGTTCCCATCCTGTTCTATTCCCGTTCCGTTCCCGTTTCATTCCAGTTTCGTTTCTGTTTCGTTCCTGTTTCATTCCCGTTTGGTTCCGTTCCCGTTCCGTTCCCGTCCGATTCCGTCCCGTACCCCTTCCGTTCCCGTTCCCGTACCCGTCCCGTTCTAGTTCCCGTTACCGTCTCGTTCTCGTTCCCGTTCCGTTCCGTTCCGTTCTGTTCCGTTCTGTTCCGTTCCGCTCCGTTCCGTTTCGTTCCGTTCCGGTCCGGTCCGTTCCGTTCCGTTCCGTTCCGTTTCGTTTCGTTCCGTTCCCGTGCCCGTGCCCATTCCGGTTCCCGTTCCCGTTCCCGTTCCCTGGATGTGCATGTCCAGGTCCAGGTCCATATGTGTCATGTCCACCGTGTTGGACTTCAAAATAAATGTCATTTTTGCAATCGTCATCCCAGAAAACCCCAATAACGACATCTATATCGATTTTTATGTTTTCTCACCCCATTTACCCCCTAAGGGGTTGATTTTCAAAATAACAAAATATATATTTGCCTATTTATTTTTAGATGTGCTCCTACGAAGTTTAAAGTTGTAATGTCTATTTTATATTGTTTTTCCATACAAAATTTGGATCCCATTTTCACCCCTTTAGGGGTTAAATCATGTCCACCGTGTTGAACTTCAAAATAAATGTCATTTTTGCAATCGTCATCCCACAAAACCCCGATAAAGACATCCATAACTATTTTTAGGTTTTTTTAACCCTCTTACCCCCATTTCATCCCCTTTGGAGTTGAAATCCTAACAAAAACAATATACGTTGCTTTAGATTTCTATCCATAAGCCTAAATTATAAATTTAGCGATTTTTACTTCGAAAATGAAGGATTTTCTTCAATACACAACTTCATCCCCCTTTTGACCCCTTCGGGGGTAGAATTTTGAAAAACGCTGAGACCCGTATTTATTAATTTTCAATCGTCAGCCTAAACACAAAATTTGAAGATTCTAGCTTCAAAACTGAGAGACTTTCATACAAACTTTCATCCCTTATTTCATCCCCTTAGGGATGGAATTTTCAAAAATCCTTCCTTAGTGGATGCCTACACTGTATAAAGTATCTGTGTGCAAAATTTCAAGTCTCTAGGTCCAGCGGTTTGGGCTGTGCGTTGATAGATCAGTCAGTCAGTCAGTCATTCAGTTTACGATTTTATATATTAAGATATTTGACCATGTGTTCCTTAGAGAAAGTTGTTCAGTTTAATGGACTGAACACATCCTCAAAATTTGGATGGTGAATACAAAATGGCCTTGCATAATAATATTTTCAGTAAAATATAGTGCGTTGTAGTAGTAGTAATCAAAAGAACAAAAGATTTGCCTACTACTACCACAACGAACGATATTTTACTGAGGTTATTGTTTGTAAATTAACAATAGAACCTTAGCATCAAGCTGTACATGTGAATTTTCAATACATTCCGCTAGCAATAAATTAAGATGAGGGCGCCACGAAGGATATAGTCGCCTTAAACTAATTTCGATGATAAGAGGCATAACCTCATACCTTACTTTGTCTTAATTATGCATACTTACTTAATACATATGAATAGGATTTTTAAAAGTCTCGTGTACTTCTTACTACGAATTTCTATTATGGTCTTAATTTAAGACTGGTGACTGAAGTCAAGTGTGCGTATTTTTATTAGGTATATTATATACTGTACAGTTAGAATGGTCACATACAGACGGAATTTCGTTTCGGAATAATTCCGAACGCAGCTAATCCATACAAATCCATGGACCTACCACACATGCCGGAATTTTCCGTACAGAATTTTCATACATTATTGATATTCCGTTCCCGAATCCCGAATTTAGCCGGCTTTAGCATTTCCATTTATAATTTTTTCGGTCCTTATAGATATTATATTTACTGTAATCTTTTTACTTTCAATGTAAGCTGTTTGTTGAAATTCAAATTAGGATATTTCTGACCCATTTACATAAATGAATACGATTTGCTAACATTCAAAAACAAATCCATTAAATGAAATTCTTTTCAGAAACACTTTGTACAACCCGAAAAGTCTTACCAAGTACTTATAAAGTTAGATGTTTCCAAATTAGTTTTGAGAAGCTTTATGTTTTGTTTACAAAAGATATTTACATTGCGACTTGCTCAACGACACGAGTTTGTTTGCAGCAGCTAAAACGTGTTTTGATTTTGGACAAACTAATAATATTTTTCAGCGCTACCATTTATGCGAAATATCAAATAGTTATCAACAGCTACTTTGAATGGATTAACCATCTGTGTATATTAACCATGGCTGGGGCCGTACCGGCTAACGAATCGATTATCGAAAAGTCTGCCGGGTTTAAAATTAAAACAGTTAAATCGAGCCCCAATTGGCCCAAAATGGCGAACCTAATTCATGATGTCACACGAACATCGATATCTTCCAAATTACGTCAACAGAAAGTACAAGACGAAATTCCTTACTTTGATTTTTCTGTTTTAAGTTGAAACTCGGCAGACTTTTCGATAATCGATTCGTTAGCCGGTACAGCCCCTGGTTTGTTCTTGTTCTGGAATAACGGTAATGGTAAAATAAAAGCTAGGTATCAAAGATAATATAATAATTAATGTTTTACAATGTCTTTGGTCTTGGACTAACGATAAATTTAAAGCCGTAAAATATACATTATTTTATCGAGAAAAATACATGTTGGGTCCATCCCCTTTCCTGTTTAAATGACCGCCATTTTAAATTCTACTTTTTATTCGGCCGCCCTGAAAAAAAAAATTAATTTCTCCGGATCTAGAAGTCCTATAGATATTTAAAAAATATATAAAATTTAAAAGCTTATAAGACCTACCACAAATCAAGTGAAAAGAATCATTGTGTATATAAAGTTTAAATTTTATAAAAGTCAATTTTAATCGGTATTTGTAACTTTATTTTACACATAAGTACCTCAAAAATTAGGACTTAATGTTATTTTTTTTGCATTTTATGATCCAGAAAAAATAATATTTTGTACAAGGCCGTCTAAAATAAAAAGTAATAAACAGGAATGAACCCCCCAACATGTGGGTGTTTTTGTCGATAAAAAAGGTACTTATATTTTACGCCTTTACATATTATCGCTAGTCCAAGACCAAAGATATTGTATACAGTGTGAGTCTTTATAAAGTGCACAAAGCAAAATAAGTGAAACTGTGCTTTATTTCAATGACGGGAAAAATATTTTAAAAATCTGACTACATTGTGAAATTAAATTTATTTTTTCTGGAAAAAAACAGTTTATTATTAAACTTATTTTTTTATAAAAATGCATCTTATTGTGGATTAGCATCATACTTTTTGATAATTAGATTTTTTCTAGTCATTATTCAGTTAGTTTCATCACAATGTTTCATAGTGATAGATCATTAAGCTCAAAAGTTTTGTTCACAGTAGCAAACAAGAAAACCATTAAAAATAAAAATATAGTTTTTTTTCATATTTTTCCCATCGTCGATAAAATGAAGCAAAGTTCCACTCATTTCAGTTGTGCACTTTATAAAGACTCACACTGTATTTTAATTTTGCCAATATTTGACCAATAGGGAATATGCATAAGTCACCGATTTTGATAAAATTGAGCTTGATCGCTGCGGACACTTTTAAAAACATGATGGAACAGGAAAAAAAATAAAAAAATGTATTATTTTAGTTTTATCACACGATGAAATCAGGGAAAAATAACGATATTTTTATTTTATTTTCGGATATAATGCACTTTACAGTCAGATAGAATATCGAATAAGAAACAATATTTTGTATGACACATATGTACTTAAACGCAAAATTTAGGGAGATAATTGAAGATTATTGGCTAACTCCATGTTAAACGCGCCGAAATACACCTGAAACGTGATGTGTGACGTCACCGTTTTGTATGGAGCGTTTTCGGCGGGTGCTGCTGCGCGCTAACTTCAAGTAACTATATCACGTGAAAAAAACGCAAGAGAAAAGTTTTAATATTACAGTTAATTTTCTCACGCATTATACTTTTGATTAAGATTAAAAAAAAAATGATGCATATTCCCTATTATGAGAAGTAACAGCTGTTGTCTCACTCTTCATAGTCTTTCTCAGTACTTACGAGAAAGAAACTATATTATAAGGATTTATGTTTCGAAATGTGGACGTGCTTTGTAAAAGTAAATTGGTAAAGGCTTCATACAAGCCAGGAAACGGAAGCCAGCAGTAGAATAACGTGCCCGTGACCTTGAAATGATATGATTTATAGCGTTTCTATTCATCACAGTTAGATTCTGTTACAGATGTTACTAGGAAGGTACCGTGTTTGTTTCATATAGTCCTTATTAATTTTTTAGCTTATTTGGTTAAGTTATATCTAATTCCAACTTTTTACTGATATATCGTGTGGAGATCATTGTACTGCGAGAAGAGTGACTGTGCGAAATGGTCCGGGCGGAGCGGCGGGCGGGCGGGCGGCGAGTGCGGGCACGCGCGGCGCGGCGGCGCGCATTATCGAGCGTGGGCGGCCGCGCATGCCACACTAGCCTCCGTGCCGCGGTATGCACTACGCGCCCGTCACCAACCCGCCACTACACCTCTCCGAAGTGCGGGCAAACTATGTAGAAAACAGCGGGACCCTCCATGTAACGTTAAGGTAAGCCATTTCATTTTTTTATTTCGATTCGTCTATATCATATTTGAGGGTTAAGCTTCAGCCCCAAGTTTTCTCGGCCCCGATTCTTCATTAACATGCTTTAATGGAAACGGATTCTTAGTGCGTCACGTTGACGTTTTTATGACGTAATAAAGTGATTAATAGGTATGTGCAAATATTAAAACATTATTATTGTCTATTAGGATTCTGTCCCAAGTTTCAAAACATCGTAAAATCCACCCTAGTTCGTATTGTACCTTCCCAAATAAATCGACCAGCAGAGCAAGGTCACAGCTTTAATATTTATTGTGTATGTACCTATAGGCATGGACCAAGGATGATAGGTAACTTTGAAAAATATATGATAGCAAATTATTAGTATTATAAGTATTTTTGAATTTTTTTGATTATAGGCATTCACAATGCTATTTTTATATTATGCTAATAAATTTAATAGAAACAATACTAGAAAAAATCGACTCACCCTTCCCGTCTGAGCTGCTACGGGTGAGTCGATTTTCCTAATATTTTTTCTATTAAATCTATTAGCATAATATAAAAATAGCATTGTGAAAATGTATTAGCTTATTATAAGTATTTCCTTTTTTATGATAAACAATTATTATTTATTATAATACCTATGAAATTGCATTGTTAATTCGAAAAAAACTTAAATTTTAAGTAATACTTAACATTTTCCTTTAATGTGTTATTAATTTGTAAAGTTACCTCGACTTGTTTAAGAAGTATCTTACAAATTGTAAGCGACTTCCTAAACAATTCGAGTTAAAACTCCTTTCCATTATATTATACGGAATAGCTCAACTGTTGTAACTAATAAGTAGTTAACTAATACTGTAACTTAAATTAATAGTATTTAAGATAAGTACAGTCATCGACATATTACAGTCCATATTATATAGATTGGTTCATTCCCATAAAACTGTCTTCCATTGGAAAAGGACATATCTTCCGTTTTCATCTCATGTCTTCCAGCGAACACATTAACAATATTAAACTCCTGTATAATAAAGACATAAAGTTGAAGGGACGCGTTTAGTGGGTCTCTGAAAGGGAATTCTACTCGCCTACCTATAATAAATTCGCGTCCGTCAGTCTCAAGTTAGTACTAAATCATGAAAGGTATAAAAGCTTTCACCTGTCTTTGTAAATCCTACAAGGCTGATAAAATAAGTCCCTTTATAGATGAACTTTTATACGACTTCAATATACTTATCTTTGCTTTTGCGTCTTGTCCTTGATAATCCTTTTACTTCAGAATTTCGTCTCGAATATTATGGCATCATTTATACTTTGCTGAATAAAAAAGATATTCAATAAAGTAGTGAAACATTAAGTATGTGCAAACCCAAATGAAATGGTGTCGTAAGGTTTTTTCCAAATGGATCCCATTTGAAAAAAAGCTTATGACACCATTTTATTTGACATAAGTACTTAATTAAGATGAATAAATAATGAAAAAATATTAGAAAAAATCGGCTCACCCGTAGCAACTCAATCCCGTCTGAGTTGCTACGGGTGAGCCGATTTTTTCTAATATTTTTTCATTATTTATTCATCTTAATATAAAAATAGCATTATGAATGCAAAAATCTAAAAGTTTAAAATAAGTACTTAATGTTTCATTTTATTGAATATCCTTTTCTTCAGCGAAGTATAAATTATGCCATTATCCTCTAGCGAGAGCTGTTTGTTTTAACAGTTTATAGAAGATATAATTCATTTTTTTATATTATGTACTGGCTTCTGTCCGTGAACCTCTATACAATATAAGCACACTAGTGGCCGCCAGCGTCTTCGTCTGCATTTTTAAACCTAAGGAACACACAGGTATTTTTTAACACTCAGGATCAAAATGATCTGATCGTTTTGTCGCTGACTGTACTTGTCATCCAGGAAAACTGTCCCTACGCGAAGAGTTAGACTATTAGTATGGGTAATTAAGTAACTCTACTTATATCCAGGTTTTGAATTGGGTAACTTGATGGTTAGAGCAATGTCAGTACACTTTTGAACTTTCGCGTTGCATTTTAATGGAGCAATAGGGAATATGCATATTTTTTTTAAATCTTAATCAAAAATATAATGCGTGAGAAAATTAACTGTAATATTAAAACTTTTCTCTTGCGTTTTTTTCTCGTGATATAGTTACTTGAAGTTAGCGCGCAGCAGCACCCGCCGATAACGCTCCATACAAAACGGTGACGTCACATATCACGTTTCAGGTGTGTTTCGGCGCGTTTAATATGGAGTTAGCCAATAATCTTCAATTATCTCCCTAAATTTTGCGTTTAAGTACATATGTGTCATACAAAATATTGTTTCTTATTCGATATTCTATCTGACTGTAAAGTGCATTATATCCGAAAATGAAAAAAAAATATCGTTATTTTCCCCTTATTTCATCGTGTGATAAAACTAAAATAATATTTTATTTTTTGTCCTGTTCCATCATGTTTTTACAAGTGTCCGCAGGGATCAAGCTCAAATTCATCAAAATCGGAGACTTATGCATATTCCCTATTGCATTTTCAATTATTAGAGCAATAACGAAAGACTTTCTTTATCCGGTTCTGTATATAATATAGTTAAACCTTTCGTTACAAAAAAACAAGCTACTATTTCCATGGAAAGACTTTGACGAAACCTCTTTAATAAAAGGGATCTGGTACAAAACTATTCAGAGAGCCTCCTCGTATACCCTGGAGTGCAAATATTGATTTGTGTAGGAAATATATGTTGCAGTGGCGAAGGGTCCATACAAGCCGATTCCCATCGGCTTACCTTTCAGAAATCCCACCCCACCTATTGACTATGTAGATCATAACATTTTTGTAGAACGGCTTACCTTCGCCATAATTACGGCTTACCTTCGACATAATTTCACCCCTCGCCACTGATATGTTGTAGGTACTTTTACTTAGACTACGGTCCGGACTCTTACCACTGAATCGCCGAACTGTGACGCGTGTGGTAAAGTAGATAATGTGCAACACTTGTTGACGGAATATGTAAAAAACCAAAGGGAGAGACAGCAACTAACTCATCATTTAAGCCTAAAGGCATTTGATGTGGGAGCTTTGAAAAAGTATTTTGGCAGATCCCGCATCGGTTGCAGCCAGGCTTGTCTGTGACATGGCGCAATCACATTCTTAATTTGTTGTAGAGAACTAGGGGTATAATGGGACTGATGTACTCTGTGTAAAAGTCCCTAAATTAAATAAAGAATAAAAAAATGCTACTATTTCCGTAGTGAACATGACTACTGAGGCTTATCTGCCGTTATCTGGTGTATTGCTTCAGCCGACATGCTGGCGCGATTACTTAAATGGAACGCAATTTGCATATCTGCACTTGTACTCGTTACTTGTTTTATTTAAGTGACAGATAATTTTAAACGCTCTTTTTCCTCGTTTATATCCATATAAACCTTATAAGTAATCTGTTTCACAGGTTTCGGTTAGAACTATCTTCGAGTTTAATTAAGAAACACATAATTAAAAAAAAAATGAAATGATCATGCATATGGACAAATCTAGAATCTGTGAAATAAATTCTTAGTTAAGTAGGTACGTGTAAAGTTAAAAATTAATAGTTATGTGCAGTTTCATACACCACTTTTTCTTCGCTCATACGATAGTCATTTAAATGCCATACAATACATTAAATGGACTTTTCCACCCAACTTTGAAGGGTCATAAAACAAATAATACGCAATATAGAAGTCTTTGTACGCAATATATAAAACCAAGAGGTATACAAGCTACTCTAAAAGTTTAATATGTTTACGATTTTTATTAGGATTTCGTTATTTTATTCATTAGTCATCACCCCTATTAGGATTTAACCTACTAAATAAACCTTAATAACTAATACAAAAAATAGAACCTAAATGAAAACAATTTTCTTTCTTTTCTTTCTTATTTCTAAATAAAAGATCAATGTTAAAAAAATAGTAGTTTCTCGACTTTTCTGGTAATTACTAAATTTTGAGTCATTTCCGGTGATGCATCTAAATCTCGGGCGGAGTCCACTGCTATCAGACATTTTTAAGCAAGAATTAAAAAATCTATGAAATTAAGTAAGTGTCTCCAATAAAAAGTAAAAATTGAAATCAAAGCTCTTTTGTATTGCTTTAAAAAATCAATATGAAAGAAGATAAAAAGCGTTAACATTCAAATCGGTATTAAGCTTTAAAAAGGTTTTAAAGAGGTTTGGTTCATTAGCTGATTGGTTTCTGAACTAGGTTGACTATCACATATCCATACATACTTACATAATAGTCTTTATTTGAATAAAAACATAATATAAAAAAGGTAGCATTGTGAATCTAAAATTTAATTATTGATTATAGAATTTCAATTCGGAAGAAAAGGATAAAAGATTTGTATGGATTTGCTACATACGGAATTCCGAATCGATATTCTGTTTCGGAATGGGTATAGTATTTAATCGGGCGACAATAAATTCCCATTTTGGGTATCAGAAATACTGAACACAGCGTACTGAAATACTCAGTGGGCGACGGACTGAGTGCGACTACAAATGTTGAAAATAGGTGACTTTTGGCCGAATACTCAAACGCTACTTAACTTTGAGCGGCTCTCAAACAGCATGCTGTCTTTGTCATATCTTTGGCATTTAATGCGACAGGATGACGTTTGAGAGCCCCTCAAAGTTAGTTAGCGATTGAGTATTCGGCCATTTGAAATACAAATTGAGTAACTAGTTATTCAGAATGGGCGACAAAATTACTATATGGGCGACAACCTTAGGGAACACAAAAAAAAAAAAATTTGGCATATATTTTATTTAAAAAAGATGACTATTATCCTAATCCAGATGACAACAATACCATGTTGGACAGCATAAATCAGTCCGTCATTTTGTAGTCGTTAAATTAACTTAAGGGTGAGTTGTACCAATGAAAATAAACATTTTTGCCCAAGAAACATGGGTCGAAAAACGACAAAAAATTTTGGGTCTCCCATACTAACTAGACAGCTAAAACATTTTATTAGTATGGGAAAGTCAATTTTTTTTGTCGTTTTTCGACCCATGTTTCGTTGGCAAAAATGTTTAGTTCCGTTAGTAAAACACTCCCTTAAGTTAATTAAAACGACTACAAAATGACGGTGTACATATAGTTACCTACTTGGTATAAAATAGTTGCCCAATCAGTATTTTTGTCGATCATTTAGAATTTTCACTGCTAACTTAAATTATTTATCTCCCACATGTAGTCGCCCGTTTTTATTTTTGTAATCCATAGTTTGTCGCCCGTTTAGTTATTTTGTAGCTCAAAAAATAAACCGCTGCCAGGTTTAGTATTTAAGTATCCCATTAACAGTCGCCTTTAATTATTTCCAGTCACCCAATTAATTAATTTCCTTCCGGAATTCTGCAACAAACGGGGCTATGATAATGCTAATCATCCTAAAACGGAAAAGAAAGATGAATGAATTAAATTTTAAACAATTTTGGTCTAGTTTCTCGTATAAAAATTGTATGCCCACGGCATTTAAGTTATTCCATGTTTTGCTAAAAGTTTATAGGTAACGGATAACTCCCACGCTCCTGACGTCGTTTGATAAAGCACACGTCACATAAAACATTCTCGATAATCCGTTGTTCGCACGTCATGTCGTTAAACAAAATTAAATTATTGCTCACTTTCCCTTTAGATTACACAATCAAGTCAAATGTTTTGCTAAATCAACAACCCACCTACGCCAAAAATGAAATGATGCTTATCCTACGCTACGTTTCAGCAGTTTCAGCCAAAGGATTCTAGATTATATGAACTTAAACACATATGACAGCACAACAGCTTTATTACGTAGGTAGGGCATGAAGACGGTCTTATGGTCAACATATTGTAGGATGTGCCGTGTATACCTACCAAATTCATTTCAATTTAAGTATGGTTAAAATTATTAACACTAAACACTACAATTTCATGGAGTTTAAAAACTTTAGCGTTTGGTGAAATTATCTATCTTGACCTTTTCAGACTATACACGCTGAAATTTTAATTATTTGGTTCCCGCCGTGGGGTGGTTCCACTCATGATTACAAGCAACTTTTACTATGGGGCTAACTCTCCTGCTCGCAAAAAAAAATCAGCTGTTCCATACATTAAGGTCGAGTAGGTACTGCACTTTTGTATGGAACAGCTGATTTTTTTTTGCGAGCTGGAGAGTTGGCCCCATAGTAAAAGTTGCTTGTAATCATGAGTGGAACCACCCCACGGCGGGAACCAAATGATTAAAATTTCACCCTGTATATGATCTATCCGCCTACGTCCTTAAAAGTGCCTGTGGCCTAAATAGCTAATTGGTACAAGATATAAGGCCAATGTTTCTGTTAACGAGAAATATAAAACTAAATTATGCTAAAATTCAGACATTGTGTTTTTAAACGTTAATTGCTCGTATATCTTACTTTATTAATTAAGTAGTCATATTTCCAAGTGTTTTAACGACCTAAAATTATATGATGTATGCAACCGAGACGTCAGAGAGAGTTTTATAGGTTGTTATCTCTTTCTTTGATGAAATGGGTCAAGGTGACGAGACGGTCAAGGGGTTTTGTACTCTGGTATTGATGTTATTGAGATATAAAAGACCTTTTACGACCTTTTCTATTTATTTAAGTAAGTAGGTATTGGGATAATACGATACATACTTACGTATATACGGTAGAGAACAATTAAATCGGCTTTGATTTGAACGAATTTTATTTGGTATCTAGTCGGTCAGGAACGATGAAGAGTTTATTAAATTAGATAGATTGATAGGTAGGAAAACATTTTCTTTGTTACACATTCTTAGATTTTGTAACTATTGAACCATTTAATTTAAATTGATAAATTCACTGGTTGCTATATGATCCGTTTCCAAGAATATATCTAACCATTGCATCAAATTATCTACTAAATTATTATTTAGTGGTACTCGACTGATACTGGAATCTGGACATCACAGAATAACTAATAGTACAAGTACAAGTGTAGATATTACCACAGTATTATAAAATACCTACCAGTAATTCGACTCTTTTGTTGATAAACGTATGCCGCCATAGGCTTGTTGAAAAAATATCGATATATCGATATTTTTTGTTCGATATATCGATATTTTTAGCCGATATATTTTGATTCGATATATCGATACATCGATACAAAATAACCAATATCGAAAATAGTATCAAAATCGATATATTTATTAGCATCACATCATTCAAAAGTCGCTAGAATGGTAGGGCGGCACTCTTGGTGGCGCTACTGCTGCTGGAGACCTTTGTACGGGCATTTAACTCCAATTTTTCCATTTATTTTAAATTATATCTTAAAATTGTGAATACTAATAATAATAACTATGGAAGTTGGATAGTAAATAAATTAATGATTGAAGAAAACTAAAATAATTCATTATGTTGAAAGAAAAATTGATATTCACGAAAAGTAAAAAAAAACTATTGAGATTTCTGAGCTAGGGTGAACTAAATACATTATTATTTTAAAACTGCAAATGTTGGCTGAACATTTTACCGATATATCGATATTTTTTTCGCGATATATCGAGGCCGATATTGATATTTTTATAAATATCGATGTATCGATATATCGATATTTTTTTTCACTTTCGACATCCCTATGCCGCCAATGCGTAGGTATGTGCACAGAAACTCCGTCAAAGGTCAGGGTTGTCACAGCAAAAACTACTCAAATATTTTACATAAAAGTTTTAACTTGTAATAACGAAAGAATAAAAATAGTCAATAGATTAGAAAAAATAACGTCGTAACGGATTAAACAGAAACGGCAAACATGAAGCCGCTGACATTTTTTCGCGATTTCAAAGTATGTCCCATAGTAAAAGTTGTTCAGTTTGATGGTCCCTATCAAACTTTGACGTGGATTTACAATAAAAAATTTAACAAATCCTGTAAACCATTATGACGCTTTGAAATTTCGTTACGCTTCTTAAAACGTACACCCCTTCAAATTAGAGAGCGCAACTAGAGAAGATTGCGCTCGCCGACTCTGCCGCTCACTTCCCCGCGTACCCCCCATCGTTGCCCCGCGCAAGTACATGAGTCGGACAACTGTTAGTAGTATTAAAACTGTGATATTACTAAAAGGCTGTTTTAGTAGTATTAATTCATACTTTTGCAGCATGCCAGCGGGGCTACTCAAATGGCCACTTTTAATATTCGTTCGCTAACTCTAAAATTCAAAATAAGCCATAAACTCTAAAATTAGGTGTCGTAGGCTTGTCAATTCCATACAATACAACAATGTCTGTGATTTACATAAACTTGCGACGTGTGACTTGATCATTTAATTGCTTAATTTTAAGCTTTAAGTTAGCGAACGAATAGAAAAGTGGCCATTTGAGTAGCCCCGCAGAACAGATAAATTATTTATTTTGCTAAGTATTACCACAGTTTTAATACTACTAACAGTTGTCCGACTCATGTACTTGCGCGGGGCAACGATGGGGGGTACGCGGGGAAGTAAGCAGCAGAGTCGGCGAGCGCAATCTCCTCTATTTTGCGCTCTCTAATTTGAAGGGGTGTACGTTTTAAGAAGCGTAACGAAATTTCAAAGCGTCATAATGGTTTACAGGATTTGTTAAATTTTTTATTGTAAATCCACGTCAAGGTTTGATAGGGACCATCAAACTGAACAACTTTTACTATGGGACAAACTTTGAAATCGCGAAAAAATGTCAGCGGTTTCATGTTTGCCCTTTCTGTTTAATCTGTTACGACGTTATTCTTGAAAAGGTTCTATTGACTATTTTTATTCTTTCGTTATTACAAGTTAAAACTTTTATGTAAAATATTTTAAGTAGTTTTTGCTGTGACAACCCTGACCTTTGACGGAGTTTCTGTGCACATACCTACGCATTGGCGGCATGCGTTTATCAACAAAAGAGTCGAATTACTGGCAGGTGCTTTATAATACTGTGGTATTACTAACCATTAATTACTTAGGTACCTATCTATTTTCATAATTAATTTTTAATTAATATATAAATTAAAATAGTAAATCAGCTTTGTTTATCCAATATAAATATTTATTGTTTCAGGAATAAGTATAATAAAAAGTGATAATTATGACAAGCAATATAATAATAAAATATAATGGGTACAAGAAAGCTGACTCCTAGAGTGTTCAGCAATTGGAGCATATCAACAGAAATATGGACATTCAGAAGCAGCACTTGTGTCCGCGGCTGGTGGATTATCTGACCATCGTCGGGGCGCGACCGTACACTTCCAGGAAGGGATTAGCTCCTGTACAGGTATAGTTTAGCATTTATTGTAGTTTTTATAGGTATTTAAAAGGCAGTAATATAAGGCGAGGTTACCACGCCTCCAGTTGGCAGTTTTATGATAAACCGCATTGCAGGCCGCTCGATACAGATACCTACTCTCTTTATGTATTCTGTACTCTCGATACAGGTACATAACGGCAACCGCTACAAAAAGGATTGTTTCTAACGCCAGCTACTCTAGCGACCACATGTCGTACTTAACCTAGATTTACTTCTTCGAGATTTGGATCTCGTTGAAGAAAATTTATATAATCATTTATTTCCTCTTAAGATTGAGCACAAATTAGTAATAATTAGTAAATTAGGTACTTATGGACTAGTCGAAAACTGAAATGTTCCTAAAGGCTTATTTTGAACTAGCGACCGCCCGCGACTTCGTCTGCGTGGAAAGTTTTTTGCTCTCCCTCGGGAACAGTACTTTTTTCTCGATGAAAAGTACCCTATGTCCGTCTCTGTACCCCTGACAACGTGTATGCAAAATTTCATAATGATCGGTTCAGTAGTTAAGACGTGAAGGCGTAACAAACAAATAAACAAACAAACAAACGGACTTTCGCATTTATAATATTAGTAAGGATTGGCGCTCTTTCGGTATCCCAAATCCTGCTTAAAAGCTCACATTTATCTCCATTTCCTTTATTATAAAAAAGGTCATGAAACGGTATTTCCACTCATAATCCTATTAGGGTTATTATAAAATAACTTATATCCTTACGCGGTTTCTTAGCACATCCGTAGGGAGCTCGTCCTTAATATTCCTTTTAACCCATTAATGATAAAGCTAAAGTTATTCAGAAGTTTTGAACAGGCTGACCCACTTATCACAACGTATTAAAGTCAGTTTTGTGAGTCTGATAATCTTAGTGCTTGTTTAAACTCACTCTATTTTGTCCCTTTAACTTGATAACGTAATTTTGAGGCTTACTTTGAAATTGTCAACTAGAAGTTGGTAGTTTAGGTACAGCATAATAATAATCATTATTTTTTTTGTTTTATTTTTTATTTTGCCCTTAGAACGGCTTATAGATTGTCAAAATGAACGATAATTTAAATCTAACCTTTTCACTAAAGTAACTTAGTTTTTATTTCAATGTGTACGTTGTCACGTTTTTCTTAATCCATTTATAACGAACATGTAAATTGGATTAGGATCACAGTTAAATTTTATTTTTAAAATTTTGTTCTTAGGTACAATGGTAACACATCATGCCACTCACAAAAACGAAATGGGATGAGAGTATTGGATGGCGTCGTCGTCGTAGTTAAAATCATATTGATTTGTATGTATTGTACTTACACCTGTATTCACAAACACTACTATGAGGTCTCACAGTG
This sequence comes from Agriphila tristella, assembly GCA_928269145.1. Lineage (NCBI taxonomy): Eukaryota > Metazoa > Arthropoda > Insecta > Lepidoptera > Crambidae > Agriphila > Agriphila tristella. The sequence goes on from OV743433.1 coordinate 14,539,138, forward strand.
CCCACGGACGCACAGAGTCCCAACTAACAATCACACGTTATACGTAAAACAAACGAACCAATCACAGAGCTCTATTTTAATGCAGTGCGTTCGCATAGGCAAGGGTCGAAGGAGTTGTTCTTAACTACGGGTGTAAATGTTTTCGGTTGACGTTTGTTTCTTTTTGTTTAGTCGACAAATGCCAACTTAGTTTAAAACGCCAGATTCTGCAAATGTCCAATTCTACAAATGCCCACTTCTACAAATGCCAAATTCTACAAATGCCAACTTCTACAAATGCCAACATTTAGTTGTAATATTTTCAATCACTTTTTGATATATATTTTTTTGGTTTCCATATTTTTATATGTATTTATTTATTTACCTTCTCCATAATTATGTGATCCTGGTACTTTGGAGACGTTTTTTTACGAAGGAAAGAAAAAAAACAAAATTGATTGAAAATACACAATATAAACGCAAAAATATATAAAATATTACAACTAAATGTTGGCATTTGTAGAATTTGGCATTTGTAGAAGTGGGCATTTGTAGAAGTTGGCATTTGTGTAATTAGACATTTGTAGAATCTGGCGCTTTAAAACTAGTTGGCAAACTAAAGTTGGCATTTGTCGACTAAACCCTTTTTTGTATTTATACAGGCTCCCGAGCTTCTCCGTCGGTACCCGTTGACAAACCACGATGACTTCCCGCTGCCGCTGGACATGGTGTACTTCTGCCAGCCCGAGGGCTGCGTGTCCGTGGGCCCTCGCCGCGCGCCCGGCCACCTCGCCTCCAGGGACACCACCTCCTTCGTCTTCACACTTACAGATAAAGACTCGGGTGAGTTGCTCAGTTGCAGGTGGAGGTACCGCATCTGGTGCGGTACGCTCGCTTTAAGGCCCTTATAGCCGTCAACTAGCGCTGCCAATTCATTTATTTTTATTATACGTAAACCAGGTCAATATTTAAAAAAAGGAAACAACCATGCCCTCTTGAATTGACTAATATTTTTTTAATAACTCTGCAACAGTTTTCATTATTTCTGTAACTCTTAAAATCCATTGAAACCAAAAGTGGCCACTGACGTTTTGATTGCATTTTGAAACTAGTACCAAGAATGAAAAATATTAAAGAGTTATTCAAAAAATATTAGAGAAAATTTGAGAGGGCATGGTTGTTTGACGACCTCCGTGGTCGAGTGGTTTACACGCCGGTTTTCAATGCGTCACCATCTCTTGTGGTCCCGAGTTTGATCCCCGGCTGGGTCAATGTAGAAAATGAACTTTTCAATATTGTCTCAGGTCTGGGTGTTTGTCATACCACCGTTGTTTCTGATTTCCATAACACAAGTGACATAGCTACTTACTTTGGAATTGGAGCAATGTATGTGATGTTGTCAAATATTTATATTTATTTATTTATTATTGTTTCCTTTTTGTAATATTTACTTGGTTTACGAGTAATAAAAATAAACGTATTGGCGGCGCTAGTGGTCCAATATAAGCGCCTTAACGTCCTCAGTTAAGGTGGTTATACCACCAAAAGTGGCGCCCTCATAGGATTTTATTTAATAAGTTGCTAATAGAAAATTATTTTAATAAAACTACGTGGAATTTTAAGGGCCCATAGCTTAGTATATTTAGAAGATATCACTACATTCCCTTGTAGTCATTCGTAGAAGTAGGATAGCAAATGTGTCAAAACGGCCACTTTAAGCAGTTTTGCTATCTACTTCTAGCAGCAACTACGAGGGAATGTAATTATACCGTCTAAAATACTGCGGCGCCACTTTTGGTCATACAACCAACTACATTTTAAATTCACACGGCAATGGTTCATTGTAATGTCACATTTACATATTTGACCTTTTGGAGTAGGTAAATCTATTTTTCGTTAGTAAAGTGATGATATTGAGTTGTTTTTAAATTGTTAAATATTTACGATGAAGAGTATGGAGATTGACCCTTTGACCCTTTTTATCTTTTTGCCTAAAAGGTTAAAGGTTCAACACACCTTTTAGACACCCCACCAACGCATTCATCTGATATAACGTTTACGTATTACGTACACATTCACTTCTACTATGATATCATCTTTCTAAACCATCAAATCCTGACCTCGTCACCTAGAAACCCTAGGGTCAAGGACAATTACTTTACTAGTATAGAAATTATTAGGCTTGATCGAGTTTGATTAAACAAACTACTATATCATCCCAGGAGGGTATCTGATAACAAGTTAGTGTAGTTTTGTTACAGCCTTGTATTAATTCGGTGTAGGTATTATTTAAGGACCTCTAAGATAAATATATCTTTAATAAATGGCAATTCAAGTTAACTTTAGTACATAATACTTAGACAAATATTTAGTGAAATTGTTTGTTAAATCTGATTTTCGATGTATATGTACAGTCAGCGCCAAAATGATTGAACGAATTGCCAAAATAGCTGATCATTTGACAAAAAACAAAATTTTTCTCAATACATTAGACGCACTTTCATTTGTTCTCAGACAAGACAACAAAGTTGATTTTTGTCAAATGATTAGCTATTTTGGTAGATTTGAATGCTCAGATCATTTCGGCGCTGACTGCACCTATTACATCTCTATAAATATGAGATGGCTGAGGGCCTTTTACATTGAAATTTGTATCGCTACCATATAATCGCACAGTCTTCGTCGTTGGATTTATTTAATGTTGAACTTATGTCACGAAGCAGAACGAACGTTGCCAGATTATCGTGACTCTGTTCTCATAATTAGGACAATGTGTGTTCCGGCAGTTAGATGTAAGATAGTTCCTCAATGATGAGGATTCTGGGTGTACGAGGGTGGATTGATAAGTCCATGACTTTGTAATGAAGAAACACTTTTTTTCGGAATATTTTGTTTTATTTCTCTACATAATCTTGTTGTAGCTCTGCGTATTCAGTCCAACGAAGTTCCTACCTCTTTAACCCATTTTTTTTTTCATTGCCTGAAAACTGGTAACAGAAATGAGGGCCCATTTCAGACACCACCTTTTGGCTTGATGAAAATCTTTGCCCGCCAAGTCATTTATTCATGTTTGTTAAGAGAAAAAATCTCAGTGGGTTGAATCTAGAGCATAGAAAGGATTCACATCTTTATTCGTTGAGTTTTGATGTCATGAGTGCCGCCGAGAGGGTCGACAGGGTCATTATGAAAAGTTAAAAGTCGCTTGGACTTTTTGTTTCTAAAAGTATAATCTTTTGCCGGATTTGAAAAAATGTAGTGTAAAGATTCCTCAAGGAGTTTATTTTTAAGATACAAAAATAAAATATGTAAAAAAAGTATTTCTTATTTTCAAAGTCTTTCTTATAAATCCACCCTCGTAGTGCGCCTCCACCTTCGGCCTTATCATCACTTAACATCAGGTGAGGTGAAGGAAGGCCAAGCACTATCTCGTTAAGCATAAACAAAATGTGAACAGGTAAAACGCGGTATGGGATCTGCGTGAACTTCTACCGCGCCGTGGAGCGCGCGGCGGCGCCGGGCCCGCAGCGCAGCGTGCTGCGCCGCGAGTCCTGGCGCAAGTCCATGGAGAAGAGCTCCGACTCCGCCTTCTCTAGGTGAACATCCATTTATCGCCCACAGAGCTTATTAAGTAGAGTATTTTTTTTAATAAACTTGATGATATTCCATTTTGTTTAATTAAACCAGAAGTTAGTGCCCATGGTTCAAGAAAACAAGGTCTGGCATTCCGGGAGTAACATAGGCTTACTACCTCACTAACAAGCAAAGAATGAAGTTGTTTTTATTAATTTTTTAAATCATAATTCATTTATTCCATAACAAAATAATTTGTGTCGGAAAAAAATACAAAAATAATTAAATTAAATTAATCAATCGGCAAACATAAAAAGGCATGTCAAAATATTCACAAATGTCAAATAATTAGTTAAGTAATGAGAATTAAAATAAAAAATCCATACGTTTCGAAATTAATACTTCTAATGTCATTATAAACATTTTTTAACAAGAAGTCCCTTAATATTAATTAATCTTTGAAATAATTTATCGTCAACAATAAATTTTAGCGTGATTGGAAGGCTGTTAAACTTTTTGACTGCCTGATACCAAACGCTGTGTTTTACTACTTTTAGCTTTGGTACAACCAACTGCGATAGATCCTTTCGGCGAGTTTTCAGACGGATGTCTCGCTCCGTAGGTGTTTCAAACTTTTCTATGTTTTTAACTAGATTTGTCAAAATCACTAAAATATAAAGACTAGGGACGGTTAAAATGTTTAACTTTATGAAATATTCTCTACATGATTGCCATTGTGGAATCCGAACTATAGTTCTGATAGCTATTTTTGTAACACTTTTTTCTGTCATACTCATTACAAAATAATTATAGTGCATTTTTAATTGTGATTTGTTTCTCTTAGCAAACGAAACGAGCCTAATTTTCAATACCGATAGCGGAAATGACGTAAGCCTGTGTTACTCACGTGACTTTCTCTGTCTCGGAATGGGAGTACCATGCATGCTAGTGCCTAACGAAGATTGTGAAACAGGCATACAATTAGTGCTGACTTTGACAAGTCAACTCAGCTATAGTCTTTGACTAACTCTGATAATTATTGTAGCTTAGAATCATTGAAACGACATGTGTACAAAAATTATGTTGTTACATAGCCTTGAAAAAATTGATCCGAAGTAAAATGTGAAATTCACGGTGACAAAGCTAAACTACTTCTATGCTAATTGCTACGAGATCTTTTTATGACTGGTCCTGCGTTTCTTATTGACTTTTGGTAAAATGTGGCAATATCTGGGGTTCTATCGGCTAACTTACATTGTTATCGAATTTGCATTACATTGCTACTTTTCTTTGTTAAGTTTTTATTTGTGCCAAAACGTAGTAGCAATGTATCAACACAACATATCTGTCAAATCACAATTTACATCAACTTCATTGTTTTAAGCCGATAGACTTCCAGAGGTTCTACCGGCTAACTTTTCGAACACCGCCGGGTTTCAACTTAAAACAGATAAATCGAAGTAAGGAATTTCGTATCGTACTATTTGCCGTAGTTACTATTTGGAAGATATCGCCATTTTGGCCTGATAGTGGTTCGATTTATCTGTTTTAATTCGAAGCCCGGCAGACTCGCCGAGGTTCGGAGCGTGAGCCGGTACGGCACGTCGATGTGGCTTCACGTCTATGACACCTATGTCAAATAGACCGAGGCTGATCGTGCGGTACTGGAGACACAGATAATAGGACGTAGCGCTTGTTTCAGTGACTATAGGAGCAGCAACGTGGCGCCGAGCGACTCGGAGCGCGACTGCAGCGCGCTGGGCCCGCGCCTGGCCGCCGCCGCCGCCGCGCCCGACTCCGAGTCCGGCGGCAGCCACTCCCCCAGCCCGCGCGCCACTAGGAAGCGGCAGGTATGTTGTAGCGGCGACTGTAGGAGCGGCAACGTGGCGCCGAGCGACTCGGAGCGCGACTGCAGCGCGCTGGGCCCGCGCCTGGCCGCCGCCGCCGCCGCGCCCGACTCCGAGTCCGGCGGCAGCCACTCCCCCAGCCCGCGCGCCACTAGGAAGCGGCAGGTATGTTGTAGCGGCGACTGTAGGAGCGGCAACGTGGCGCCGAGCGACTCGGAGCGAGACTGCAGCGCGCTGGGCCCGCGCCTGGCCGCCGCCGCCGCCGCGCCCGACTCCGAGTCCGGCGGCAGCCACTCCCCCAGCCCGCGCGCCACTAGGAAGCGGCAGGTATGTTGTAGCGGCGACTGTAGGAGCGGCAACGTGGCGCCGAGCGACTCGGAGCGCGACTGCAGCGCGCTGGGCCCGCGCCTGGCCGCCGCCGCCGCCGCGCCCGACTCCGAGTCCGGCGGCAGCCACTCCCCCAGCCCGCGCGCCACTAGGAAGCGGCAGGTATGTTGTAGCGGCGACTGTAGGAGCGGCAACGTGGCGCCGAGCGACTCGGAGCGAGACTGCAGCGCGCTGGGCCCGCGCCTGGCCGCCGCCGCCGCCGCGCCCGACTCCGAGTCCGGCGGCAGCCACTCCCCCAGCCCGCGCGCCACTAGGAAGCGGCAGGTATGTTGTAGCGGCGACTGTAGGAGCGGCAACGTGGCGCCGAGCGACTCGGAGCGCGACTGCAGCGCGCTGGGCCCGCGCCTGGCCGCCGCCGCCGCCGCGCCCGACTCCGAGTCCGGCGGCAGCCACTCCCCCAGCCCGCGCGCCACTAGGAAGCGGCAGGTATGTTGTAGCGGCGACTGTAGGAGCGGGACATGACCAAATCATCACATGAAATTCAAATGTCAACTGGCAACCGAGGTCATGCGATTTAAGGACGTGCGATTTTTTTCTTTGGGATTTTGAAAATTTTTGGTTATAGCCGAATTAACCAGAAGCAATTCTTGATCTCAACGTCGAGTCACATCTTTGCTTTGCTGCACAAAAATGTAATGAAAAAATCAATAGGTAGCCTGTTATCAGAGCCGCAGAGCGCTTTGCCAGATATTTTATTCCATACTTAATCGCGACATGTCTACTGTAAAATGCAATAAAAATATCACAGCTCATTCATAAAATTATTGATTTTATTTTTATATTGTTAAATATAATTGTTCATGGTATTACGTTTTGTAAACTTATTCTCTTTTGTTTCAGCGTGTGCGGAATCATTCCTTGACATCTCTATGTTTACTTTCACATCATCCCTTCTTTTCCACATTCCGAGAGTGCCTATTTATCCTAAAGAAATTGATAGATGCCTGCAATGAGTCTTCCAGTCCACGGCGCGTCGGGGCGTCCAGACAAATATTTAGGTATGTTAATTCAGCATTGAGGTTAAACATTACCACTGGACTCAAAACTATAGGCCAATCTATGCTGACAGCATTGTAAACCTAAGCTTTCCCCCAGGATTTTAGTTTATGTTCCATACATTATAGTCGAGTCGATCTTGTACTTTTCTATGGAACAGCTAATTTTTTTTTCGAGATTCCGTGGTTGGCCCCATAGTAAAAGTTGTTTATTAACATGGTCTGAAATCCCCATTTCATTTTTAGATATACTTTAAAATTAACGGTGTATATTGTGTAAAAGTTAAAATCCTGGAAAAGCACGCTATGATAAAATGAGTGTCATCTATTTGGCCTATAGTTTCGAGTCCAGTGGTGATGTTTGACCTTAACGTGGTTACTTCGTGATGTCAGGAAGAAAAATAAAACGCTTATTTACCTTGTGCAGGGATACGGTATGGTCAGTGTTGACGGGTCAAGCATATGACAATACACCTACGATAGTACTGCACGATGTGAAGGAGATAGAAACGTGGATATTACGGCTTCTATCCGCGCCCGTCCCCGTGCCCGGGAAGACTCGGGTAGAGCTCGAAGTACTGTCGCCGACTGCGCACGCGCCGCTACTGTTCGCGTTGCCCGATCATACGCGCTTCGCCCTTGTCGATTTCCCTCTACATTTGCCTTTGGAGCTTCTAGGTAAAACACTTTTGTATTAAGATAATTTACATAATTGATAAAATACTAGAAAAAATTGACTTAATCGTATCTTAATATAAAAATAGCATTGTGAATGCCTAAAATCTAAAAGTTCAATAAAACACTTTTATCATCTCCTTTTTGGTATTTTTGAGTAATTTCAGATGTATCTGATCTAATATTTAATATTTATTTTATCTTACCTAATCCATGGTTGTGTAACTTTATATCACTAATGTCATTTAAGGCATAAGCACTAAATATAACTTAAGGCGCCGAACTACCTACAAGTAGCGCCGCCAATACATTTATTTTTATTACTCGTAAACCAAGTCAATATTAAAAAAAAGCTAAGATCATGCCCTCTTAAATTGCTTCTAATATTTTTTTGATAACTTCAACAGTTTTCATTCTTTTCGTAAGTTTTAAAATCCATTCTAGCATGGGTGTAGCAGGGGGTTTTTTCTGCCAAACATTTTTTTAACATGGACCAACGCACCCTAATAACTGTATTGGCGACTCTACTAGTGGGTAGCAGGGCGCCTTAAAGTAGTTTCACGTTCATTTACGATAAATCAAAAATAAAGATGACTTCTCGGCAGGCGTAGACACATGTCTGAAGGTTCTCACGTTGATCATCCTGGAGAACAAAATAGTGGTCCAATCGCGCGACTACAACGCCCTCTCGATGTCCGTGATGGCGCTGGTGGCGATGTTGTACCCACTCGAGTATATGTTCCCTGCGATTCCGCTGCTGCCGTGCTGCATGAGCTGCGCGGAACAACTGCTGCTCGCGCCTACACCATTCCTCATAGGGATACCGGCCACCTTCCTCACCTACAAGAAGAACTTCAGGTGAAGTATTTCAGATGCATTTCGATAAGTACTTCCTGATAGTAGCGATGCTGTACCCGCTTGGGTACATGTCCCCCCGGCAATTCCCAGCTGCCCAGCTGTACAATCCGATTAATTTAACAATGTACAACATAAGTGGCTAACTTCAAAGCGCTTGCGGTACAAACGACGTATTTTAATGTGTCAAATTTCCTCTTAGCAAATAATAATTGAGAGAAGTTGCAGCGGATCACTATATATTGTCAATTTAATCGCATTGTATGAGCTGTACTATTTTTAACGTCCCCATTTAACTACCGGGTGGGTCGGGCCCAAAGAGTAGATTTTTATAGGTCGGGCTCTTTATGGATGAATAAAAAGGTAGGTAGGTACTTAGATATATTAGAATAAAATTCGATAAACTAACTAATTTGGTGTTTGATCAGTTGATTAGATAGTCTAATCGAATAACTGTGATGGATCCTAATTTCAATATAAATCAATCAAAAATCTAACCTTCGTTCTGAACTAAAGACTTCGAAATGTGTTTTAAGCTCTACACACCCAAGATCCATTATTGACTTAACAAAATTCTAAAGTATCAACTCAGTAATAACTCTTATTGCTATAGATTTACAGTTGAAAAACGATGTCGTACTTTTAATTTAATATTTTTAATTTTGTGTTTATTTAGTATTAGTACAACCATTCAAATTTGATTCATTAATGGTCTATTACCAAAACGTTCGGGGTCTACGAACCAAAACGGAGACTTTCTTTAGAAGGTTGTCGATGACGAGTTATGACATTATTGCCCTGACGGAGACCTGGCTTGTAGGGGATATACTGGATTGCGAATTATTCGATAGCAGATACTTAGTTTTTAGGCGCGATAGGGACTACGCGAGCACTGCTCAATCACGTGGTGGTGGTGTGATTCTTGGCATCCGCCGGGATCTGCCTGCTATTGAGAATATTGCCTGGCAATCTAGCGCTGAAGATATTTGGGTGACAATTTCCTTAAAGCCCCACAATTTAAGCTCCGTAGTTAAGCTTCATATATGCGTATTATATCTATGTGACCAACATAAAGGTAATTCTTTCTCAACCCAGCTTTACACATATTTAGACAAACTTTCCGACACAGTATGTCAGAATCCGTCTGATCACTTTCTTGTCCTTGGTGATTTTAATATGAGTGCCATATCATGGAAGGTTTTAAATGGCAACGTGACACCAATTTCACCTCCTCTAAACTTATTTACTTATTTTGTCGATACGCTTAGTCTATGTAATTTAAATCAATTTAACCTATGTGTCAACAAACATGATAATATTCTTGACTTAGTTTTATCAAATGAAACGGTCTCTGTTTGTGCGTGTGCGGACCCACTGGTACCTGAAGATAGTTATCATCCTTCCTTAGTTATTTGTCTCGATTTCATCCAGCTGCAACGTACACTTAAAGCGCCGGTTCGTAAAAGTTACTTGTACAACAAAGGTAATTATGAGCAAATAATTATTGATTTAGCCAATATTCAATGGAGTGACGTTTTGATGGAGGGTAGCGTCGATGAAGCAGTGTCTAAATTTTATTCTATCGTGTTCAAGGTCAGAGATCTATATATTCCACAGCGCACACTACGGGATTCCAAATATCCTCGCTGGTACACCGCTTCACTTATTAAAATTATTAAAGAAAAATATAAGTATCTAACTAAGTACAACATCTATGGTAACATTTCTGATCTAGTATCGTTTCGTATGTTTCGTGAGCGGGTAAATGAGACCGAGCGTTCCTGTTATGAAGCGTATATGACCAGAATTGAATCTTCAATTACGGAGACTCCGAAAGTGTTCTGGTCTTATATTAAAAGTAGACGAATGAACAGCAACTACCCATCTAATATGTCATATAAGGGCATTAATTATGAAACTGGACAAGATATATGTGAGTCCTTTTCTGACTATTTTGGTTCCACATTCTTGGCACCTCTTGCATCTGATAATGACTCATTTCAGGCGCACTATACATTCTCCTGCTCTAATATTATTAATTCAATTGAGATTGACCCTATGGTTGTGCAAAAACATCTGAAGGCTCTCGACCTGAATAAATCTGCCGGGCCTGACTGTCTTACAGCAGTATTTTTTGTTAAGTGTGCCGATGTATTGACCGAGCCCGTGACGATACTTTTCAAACGTTCTTTAACTGAAGGTGTGATGCCATCCAAGTGGAAATCAGCGTTCGTCACGCCAATCCACAAGAAAGGTGCTAAGACTGAAATGGAAAATTACCGCCCAATATCTAAACTCTGTATTTTGGCTAAAATACTTGAGCGCATAGTTTACGATCAATTACTCAGTAGCTTATCCCCATCAATTATCCCGCAGCAACATGGGTTTGTACGAGCTAAATCTACTGTGTCTAACCTAATGCTTTTCACTGACTTTGTCTCGGAGCAGATGGATGATGGTGCTCAGGTTGACGCTATTTACACCGATTATAGCAAAGCATTTGATCGGGTTGACCATGACATTCTGCTGCGTAAGCTCTATGGTCTCGGAATAAGAGGTGATCTATATAGATGGTTTTCATCTTACGTCCAAAATCGAACTCAGGCAGTGGTACTCAGTGGTTACACATCCGCATGGACAGGGATCCCGTCAGGGGTTCCACAAGGGTCCCTTTTGGGTCCCTTATTATTTGTAATTTTCATCAATGATATCGACGAATGCTTTAAACATTCCAAATTTTTATTATTCGCGGATGATATGAAAATATATAAAAGGATTGATTCTTTGTCTGATGCACACCTCATGCAAGAAGACATCCTAAGGGTAGTTGACTATTGTAATGTGAACCGTCTTCATCTTAACATATCCAAATGCATGGTATTAACTTTTTCTCGGAAAAAAAGTCTAGTGAAATTCGATTACTCGATTGCCAATACCCCATTACTTCGCGTGGATAGTACTGTGGATCTTGGTGTACACTTGGATAGTCGGCTATCCTATAATTATCATATTGACCGGATCGTAAAAAAGGCTTCTGCGGCCCTGGGCTTTATTATCCGCAATAGTCAGGCGTTTTGTACCATGAAATCACTAAAGATTCTCTACTGTGCTTTTGTCAGGAGTCATTTGGAATATGCCAGTCAAATTTGGAACCCTAATTATGCTATACATGCCTCAAGGCTGGAGAGAATCCAAAAGAAATTTACTAGATTTCTGTGTTTTAAGTTCAAAATACCTGCTATGATCTATGAGGATCGTTGTTCACGTTTCCATCTGTTTCCACTCGAGACCCGTAGGAAAGTCTCTGATCTCCGTTATTTAATGAAGATAGCTCAATGTAAAGTCGATTGCCCTGAACTCGTTTCTAAATTAAAGTTGAATGTGCCATCCCGTCATTGTCGTCCAAGAAATCTACTCCACACTCCATTCGTCCATACTGTACACCACAAAAATGTTTATTATATTCGTTCTAGTAATTTGTTTAATAGCATTAATAAGCGGGACATCTCTGCTCTAGACCTATTCTGTGATAGTCTGTCAGCTGTTAATAGAGTTTTTAGTTCATTACAAATTTAATTTTAATTCTCTTTTAATATTGTAGATTGCAATCAGCTGTTTAATCACGAAGTTAGCGCATAATTAGCTATATTCACTGTTATCTGTGGAGGCTTGTAATTGGCTTCTTATATTTTATTTAAGTATCTACTCTGTAACGTTAGCTGTAAGCCCCCCAAATATTATAAAATAAAAATAAATAAAAATAAAATGTTGCCAACAGATTACCTGACGATATATGGCTTGTAGATTTAGATGCCACAAAACTCGTAGCGCCCTCTGGAAACGATCAAGATCTGCCTCCGCTACCTGAACCCGAAGGTTCCGTTTTAAAAAATCATCTGAAGCAGGTATGTCAAGTATGTGTTTTACTGAACATTTTCTATTCTTGAATACTGATATCACCTAATCTTTCTATATTACATGCACTTGTGAGCGCATTGTTCTCGATGTCGCTAAGCTAGGCTGCAATGTCTGGTGTCTGCATTCTCAATCTACAATTCTTTCTTAGGTGTTAACATACAGGCCATCACTGGTCAAGGGCTATAAGACAAGTAAATCCTTATTCAATACAACGTGCTAAGGTGGGATAGCCCACCGAAAGTGGCGCCCTCAGAGACTTTTATTTAATAAGTTTTTAATAGAAAAGGATTTTAATAAAACTTTACGTGGAATTTTTAGGCCCCGTTGTCTAGTATTTTGAGAAAGTATCACTACATTCCCTCGTATTTATTTGTAGAAGTAGATAGCAAATGTGTCAAAAACGGCCACTTTTAGCAATTTTGCTATCTACTTCTAGCAGTGATAACGGGGGATGTAATTTAAATTGTGTATTAGAATTTTCATCGCTGCGCCACTTTCGGTCATACAACCGCCTTAATGAATGAACCCAAAATGGGAAAACCGTTTCTACGGACCATCAAAATGAACATGTTTTACTATGGGACCAACTCTGAAATCGTAAAAAAAACATTAGAAGTTTCAATCATTTTTCTATTTTCGTTATTATTTTTTGTTTAAAATTGCTGATTATTCTCGGGATTTCAGAGCTTTATCCCATAGTAAAAATTGTTCAATTTAATGATCCGAAGAAACGGTTTCCCCATTTTGAGTTCATTTATTAACACGTTTTATAACTCTTTTGGTTATAACTACTATTACAATACGAGACATAGGTATATCTTGAAATCGGGTGGGTATTGCGCGGAACGCGTATTTTGGGCATTCGTAGCGGTGAGGGGCGCGGGCGGCGGGAGGGGGGCGCGCGCTATTGGTCGCTCACAAGAGCACATGCGCGAACTTATCCCCGATCCGTCGAAAAAATTTCAAGATTTATATACTTCGTAATGTACTTCCAGCAAGCAAATCGGTTGGTTCGTACAGTGTAGTTATATATACAATTACTTAATTTATAATAATAATGATATTTGGATTGAAGGGATTTATTTGTCCTAAGTCCAGCACTTTCTCTTCTCTTATCCTCTTTACCAGCATACCTATTTAAGTTCACTAACATGGGACCTCACTTTCCTGTCGTCACTAGGCGGTGCATCTCATGGGAAGTGCCGGGATTGGTGTAAATATCAATTACTCTCTTATTACATTGCACACTTTGACTTTTAATTCCACTCAGTACTTGTTACATATTTGCTCTTTCATGGCAATGCGAAGGCTACACTTTCAAAATAAATATTAATTAGGTAAATATGGTAAATAATCTATATATAGGTAAAATAATCAAAATGCTAAATCTAAGCATTTTAAATGAGCTAAAAGAATGGCTTCATAAATTTTACATCGTTAATTTGTTGAGAATAAGCTACAAGAAAATCGGCAACGGCTGTCTAACTTTCTTTACGTATTACAATATCGTTAAACCAAATATAAAGAAGAGATTTATTAATCAATATTTATTTTGGAAGTTAGCATAAATACAAACTGACTGAAATAAGTGTTAGTGACACTACACACTTGACATAACTTAACCCTACATTCGTTCATCCGCACGGGACGGGGACTAACACAATTTCAGTCAAACTGCGCTAAGTGCCGCATGTCGGTTGGATTGTCTTGTGGTGCTAATATAAACGCTTCGGTCGAAGGTGGAGAGTGTTTGCTTGGAGTGACACGTGTTTGAGTACCTAGTGCATTTGGTTGTTTACATAAGTCTATTAAATATGTATGTAATTATTGTAGATTGTATATGAATGAGCGTTAAATATTTATTAGATTTTATGTCTTTATTATGTAAACTAATATATTTACTTGCAGATATTATTAGTTGGCCTTATTTGAAACAACAATAATATTAATTAACGATTAATTTTCTTTCACAAGCCTTAATATTTTTATTAAGTTTTTTTTTCGTATACATAGTTTAAAAATTAACATGCAATACTTTACGTTTTTATCCCTTTCGTTTTTGTCAGGCTCTCAACAGTTTAACAAACTCTTCAGCCGAACAAGCGAATGCTCTTTTGATGCCATCAAGAAGAGATAGCGTCGGCGGTGCTACATTGAAGTAAGTAGGAGAGACATTAGTCATCTTTTTTACTTTTCGAACCTTTGTTGTCTGGTTTCTTAATCAAAATACGGTACTTCGTTTCTTCGAGTCAAAAAAATTATGAGATGACTATAAGGTTCATATTCGAGGCATGCATTCAATCTAGTAATAAGGCTTACTATTTTATTTTATAATTAAAAAAACATGCAATAGAGGGCTTCATGGGGTGTAAATAGATCAATTAAATTATTTATCTACACAAGTTTTGTCTGGTGTTCTTACTATCATCGATATAATCATCATCATCTCTCTATAATATGTCTTTTTTTTTATTCTGGTTAGTGGGTTAGTGCTGGACCTTCATCTCACCTGATGTTAAGTGACGATAAGGTCAAAGGTGGAAGCGCAGTACACCCGGAATCCTCATCACTGAGGAACTGCTTATCTTACCTCTAACTGCCGAAACACAATCAAATTTTAAATTGTTGATATGGCGTCAGACTTAGGTAGGATGTTGGAACCCTACCACCAACCAAAGCGAGTACAAATTGTACCCTCCTGGGAATCGAACCAGAGGCCCCTGCGTCTTACATGGGCGAACCACTAGATTACAGAGGTGGTCAAAGATTTGTCTCTATAAAGATCTCAATGAGGATCAGTAACAGGTTTAAATTCAATAGTTTTATTAATATAATATAAAATCATATTAATAGCTATGAAACTTAGTGAAAGATTTTTTGAAATCCGTTTAGAAATGATTGAGTTATTAAGGGTTTGAAGGAAATGCCAAACTCAATGCAATATGTGCTTTATCACGTACGACATAAGGTTCGCGTACGTCGCGATGACGTTATAAGGACCCCCCCAAAATAACAGTGTTTTAGCATGTTTTAGCTCGTACAACTTCTCAGGTTTAAGAGATATCGCAAAAATTTCTTCGCAGTTAATCATGTGGTGGCATAAGCTTTCTGATAAGCCACTAAACAAAAATCGTTACTATTCCTCATTCGGTGATAGGGTGCATCAGCCGTCGTTCCGGGCAGACGGCACGTGGCCGCACAGCACGCCGGAGAGCCGGCGCGTGTCCATCGGGTCCGCGTCGCCCACGCCCGCGCCCGCCAGCACCGGCCACACGCCGCAGCGGCTGTCGCTCGCCTCGCCGCACCACCAGGCGCAGCCTTTCAACCCACTCATCTACGGGAACGACGTCGACTCAGTGGACGTCGCGACTCGAGTTGCAATGGTCAGTGACAGACATAACACATTATCTCCCATCACTATCTCGAGTTACTTAGTCCAACGCTTCCGCTACGTCAGACATCACAGGACACACACAGCACCGGCTGTCACTCGCCTCGCCGTACCACCAAGCGCAGTCTTTCAACCCCGTCATCTATGGGAATGAACATTTCCCATCACTTACCGATCATTCGCCTGTGTGAATGATCCATAAGTGATGAGACATGATAGAGACCATAGAACAATACTCGAGTTGCAATGGTTACTTAGTAAGTTACGTGGCACAAGCAATCAATCATCTCCCATCACCAATTAATACTGTTATTTTTATCACATTAAAACTGTGATGATTGTGAAACTTCTTACAATAAATAATAATAACTTCTGAAGATAAGTTTGACTTTTGCAGGTGCGGTTTTTCAACTCACAAAATATATTGGCTAACTTCATGGAACATACCCGGACCCTCCGCTTGTACCCGCGGCCCGTCGTAGCTTTCCAAATCAACAGCTTTCTAAGGTCTCGCCCAAGAACAACTTCGTTTTTAAATAAATTTGCCCGGACTCAGGTACCATTCAGCGATAATATTGGATCTTTACCTATGAAATTGGCGATTATTTCTCACAAACAGAACTTCACTCTATGATTTCAAATATTCATCAATTGCTTGATATTTTATCGAATTGAATATTGACCATTATAGACAACTATCAATAGTAAAAGAATTGAAACAAAAAAAACATCTTTTTTAGCAGAAATTACCACTTTTTTTGTTTTAATTTAACTAAAACAATTTTTTTTCGCTCAACCTAAGTGGCATAGTGTTTAAACATAAGTGCATATAAGTTTTAAAACATTAGCGTTTATGGTTGTTAAATAAATTAAGAAAATGGGAAATGCAACTTCTTTAAAATGCTCCATACAAAACGCCAATTTCATAGGTAAAGACCTAAAATTAATACAATATCAAAACGTTTTTTTTCTCAATTAAATATATTTAAACATCCATAACGTTTACAGGCAGTTGAGTTCCTTGCTGAGTGGTCACTCACACCGTGCAATGTCGCGTTTTTGAGGGTCCAAACTGGAGTTTTTGACCCGCGACAAATTGGGGACAAGCCTAAATGGTTTGCCGATCAGTTGCAGCCGATTCGTTTCGCCGTCTGGGATGATGGTAGCTCTCTCAACGGAGCCTTGAGGCAGTTGCAACGCCAGGAGAATCAACCTACTGGTAATATACTTACTATAGTCTTATTATCCTTACTTTGCTTACTTGGTAAACAATTTTCACCCAACTCTTAATTGAAAAAATCAATCACAAAATTCAACAAATGGTTTTGTACACATAGATTACGAAAGAAATTACTTATTGATAAATATTGAGGAGCTCGGTGGCTCAGTGGTTTAGCGCCTGGCCCAGCGATTGCGGAGGTTAAGCAACTTTCGCAAGGGTCGGTCATGGGTTGGGTTGGGTAACGAATAATGTATATTTAGCGTTTTAGACCGTTATTTATTAAAAAAAAAGTAATTCTAACAAACACAGATTTAATTAATATCAAAATCAAAATTACAAACTAAAATTGAAAACTAAAAATAAGAGCAGTATTAGTGAACGTCCGTCTGATCCGATGGTCGCAGCAAAAGTGAGCGAGTAGTGATGGGCCAACTCGAGTTCCAACCCGGGTTGACTCGAGTTGCAGTTGTATCGGGTCAACTCGAGTCAGCCCGTTAAGAACTCGAGTCAGCCCGTTAAGAACTCGAGTCAGCCCGTTAAGAACTCGTGTTGTGTACCTTCGCTTCCGCCATGCTCAGCCCGGCCCGGCGGCGGGAGTGTATTTCATGACTTCGACGACAAAACTGCGCATAACACGATCGCGACAGCTTGTTACTGCCGCTACCGTGGTTGCGACAGAAGACTACTGCGCATATCGTCATAGCGACTGAACTGTACTGCGGTGCACCCTACTCCGATATAACGCTACTTCGACAACTCAAAAAAGCGACGGGACAGTCCGGCAGTGCATTCAGTTCCATGTTTGGGAAGGGGAAATAAAGGGGGGGGGGTTATCTTTTACTTTTTTTGTGAAAATAAAGCGGTTTACATCTACCTACCAAGTTTCAACTGTGTAATCTATAAGGGTTACGTTTTTTGCCTTTGTTAAGTTTTCCGTAGCCTAAAGGCAAAAAAAAACCCCGCCTGCATAAAAAGATAAGTTAACTGAATAGATAGAAACAAGATTAAATATTAAAATCAACATAATAACATGCAGTCGGAGGCATGCATAAAGAAAGTGACATTATTAATGATTTGAATTATGCCTCCGACTGCATGTCATTATGTTGCCTTTAATATTTAATCTTGTTTCCATCTTTTCAGTTGACTTGTCTTTTTATGCAGGCGGGTTTTTTAATATATATTTTTTGCCATTAGGCTACGGAACCCTTAACAAAGGCAAAAAACGTAACCCTTATAGATTACACAGTTGAAACTTGGTAGGTAGATGTAAACCGCTTTATTTTCACAAAAAAAGTAAAAGATAACACCCCCCCCCCCTTTATTTCCCCTTCCCAAACATGGAACTGAATGCACTGCCGGACTGTCCCGTCGCTTTTTTGAGTTGTCGAAGTAGCGTTATATCGCAGTAGGGTGCACCGCAGTACAGTTCAGTCGCTATGACGATATGCGCAGTAGTCTTCTGTCGCAACCACGGTAGCGGCAGTAACAAGCTGTCGCGATCGTGTTATGCGCAGTTTTGTCGTCGAAGTCATGAAATACACTCCGGCGGCGGAGTTGGCCGATCAAATCCGAGTTTAACCGTAGCACCCGAAATTATGTTTTCTTACTACCGGCGAATTTTTATATTTTACTGTTTACTTGTTTTGTTTCTTTTAATGTTTGGATAGACAGATATTAAAGTTCGGTTTTTTTATAAGCTCTTTTTACTTCGTAATTGTTTTGAGTGTGTGTTTTGTGTTGTGTTCAACTTTGAGACAATGTCATCCAGTCGGAAAAAGAAACCTAACCTAACCTACTTAGCTAGTATCTAATCTATGAACAAAAAGGTAAAGGTCTCCACAGTTGCTGACCATCTGTGGTCGGTTCCGAACCGATTAGGCAACTCCGTCTGACTCGCTTACAGCTACGGAAATTCGCGTAACTCAGTTTCAATTCAACTCGAGATAGCCGACCCGAGTTGGTTAACGGGTCAACCCGCTACGACCCGCTACGACCCGCTAGCCAACTCGGGTCGGCTTACTCGAGTTGAATTGAAACCGAGTTACGCGAATTTCCGAGTTGACTCGCGGGTCGTAGCGGGTTGACCCGCGAGCTAACTCGGGTTGGCTAACTCGAGTTGAAACCGAGTTACGCGAATTTTGAAACGGGTTGACTCGAGTTGGAAATAAACCGAGTTGGCCCATCGCTAAGCGAGGCCCGCCCGCCTCGCGCCTTATATTCCCGGCGGCGCGCGCGCCCCCTTCCACGCGTCGTCCCACCATCGCGTGATGCTGACGTCACAGACAGGCCACGCCTCCTTAGGCCTATTTTTCAGCTAATTCGGCCGTTCCTGAAGGCGGCTCGTCCTCGACCGCAGCATCCCCAGGCAGCACCTGGCGTGGTCGCGATGGTTGAGAGTGGACCTCCGCTTCTACCTCTTGTAGGCCTCCCTCGACACTTTCTCCGTCAGACGAGATGTCAATCTCCACCTCGTCATCAGTACCTATGAGCGATATTGTTTGCATTAGTACATAACCAAAAAGTAACAATAAGTACCTATAGCTCATTGTTTATAAGTCAATCGTTACTAACAAAAATGGATTGTAATATCTGAGATATTAAATAAATTACTTTTATTATTATTCATAAGTTAATCGTTACTAAAAAATGGATTGTAATATCTGAAATATTGAATAAATTACTTTTATTATTATCATAAGCTATACACAGTCAACAACTCCTCCTCATCCTCTGGGCATATTTTTATGTTAGACCGAGCCTAGGATGTCAAACATAAAAATATCCTCACTACTAGCAGAGCCCTCAGGTTACTAGTTACCGTACAGAGCCCTCAGGGTGTACGAGTGGCAGGGCCCGCAGGATGCCAACATATCGACGAGCGGTAATACAACTGAGCCATCAGAGGGTTATAATAAATAGGCGCAGGGCCCGCAGGATGCGCACCATGCATGGCAAACCGCTTATTCACAGACATACTCACAATCGAAGAATGCCGTACACACGTCGGGGGTCCACTCTCCCCGCCACAGCGTCATGTATTCGGCCGCGGCTCGCGTGGTTTTACCATACGACCCACTGACCAGCTTGAGCTCGTATCGGCCGCGTGGCAGGATCTTGGTGACAGCGTAGGGGCCTCGCATCCCAGAGTCTAACTTCCCAGTAGACTGACTCGTCTTGCGCACGAAAACCAGGTCATCCAGCTGGAAAGACCGGGGCACTGAGCGGCGCGCGTTTACACGTGCGTCCTGTTGTGCTCGGTTTTCATCCAGCAGCTCGCTTGCGCGCTGCCGCGCCAGTGTGCGCAGAGACTCTCGGTTGGGACTGGATGCTTCCATCGCGATGTCACGGACCACGGATCGTATGACGGGCGTTACACCATCTCTGCCAATTAATAAATTAAAAGGTGAACATTGAGTAGATTTTTGCACTGTAATATTCAGGTTGAGCTGTAATTTCCAAAGAATTTTAGACCAACTTTCTTGACGGAAGTTTGTCTCCACACGAATCATATTCATAACGGTTCTACAATACCGCTCAACCTGTCCATTACTTTGGTGCATTTCTGCAGTAATAAAGTGAATATCACTACCTAACTCTCTAATCCAGTTACAAAATAAGGAACTTTCATACATTCGACCTCGGTCCGCTACAATTAAGCGAGGAGTACCAAATAAAGAAATAGCGTTCTCAAACACACGTTTTAATTCATTAACGTCTTGTCTAAAAATCGGATACAATAAGCAATACTTCGTAAAAGCATCTATTATCAAAATAACAAACTTATAGCCGTTCGAGTCGGGAAGAGGGCCTAAAACATCTGTATGCAGGGTATCAAAAGGAGTACCAGGCTTGTCCCACGACTGGATCGGCTGCAAAGGTTGGCGCGGTAACTTTT
Source organism: Agriphila tristella (assembly GCA_928269145.1). Lineage (NCBI taxonomy): Eukaryota > Metazoa > Arthropoda > Insecta > Lepidoptera > Crambidae > Agriphila > Agriphila tristella. The sequence continues at coordinate 14,559,875 of OV743433.1, forward strand.
TATGCGCTAAGCAAACAATGCAATGTTGAATGTATTTTTTAACAAATTGCCTTAAGCCGGGAAACCAAAAGTGTCGGAGAATCAAGTCGGTTGTCTTCTCCGCACCTATGTGTTGGTGTTCGTCGTGAAAAACACGCAGCAAGCTTAGTCGGTGACCTTTAGGGACATAGCATAAAAAGCGTGGCTGTTCTCCAGTCACATTAAGCTTATAATATAACACATCATTACGTTTTACATAGCGTTGCGCATCAAGCTCACCGTCATTAAGCTTCTGCAGTAGTGACCGGGTCTCTTCGTCAGCGGCCTGCGCTATCTGGGCCCAGTTGTGCGGCCGCGGTATTTGACACACATTAATTGCATTACGACTCAAATAGTCCGCGTGCGATAGCGCAGTCCCCTTACGATATTCTAGGTCAAAATCATAATCTTGTAAGTACATCCACCAACGAGCTATTCTAGGTAAGAGGTCTTTCTTACGCTGGGTGAGTTTTAAGGCATTGCAATCTGTAACGACTTTAAACTTGTTTCCAATTAAATAGTGCCTAAAATGTTGCAGCGCCTTAAGCACAGCCAACGTTTCCAACTCGTATGAGTGGTAACGAGGCTCCGCACCCTGAGTTACCTTGCTGAAGTACGCAACGGGTCGTTTGCGTCCCTCAGCGTCAGCTTGCAGCAAGACAGCTCCATAACCCCGCGAGGACGCATCAGTGTGCACCTCTGTGGCCAGCGAAGGGTTATAAATGGCCAGCACTGGTTCGTTAGTTAATCGATCAATTATATCTTTACGAACTTGTTCGTGCTCATTGGTCCACTGAAAATGCACACCTTTGCGAAGTAAGTTAGCAATGCAAGCTGTTTTAAGAGAATAGCCGGGAATGTACCGCCGAAAATACCCAGCGAGACCAAGAAATTGTCTTACCTCTTTGACGTTGCTAGGTGTTCAAGCCCTGACCAAAGCTTCAATTTTATGCTGGCTCGGCTTAACCTTACCATGGCTTATTGTACGCCCCAAATATTCAACTTCTCTAGCAAGAAACGTACATTTCTTTAAATTAATTGAAAAGCCTGCAGTGGTCAGAGTCCGCAGCACCTCGCGAAGCGTATTCAAGCCTTCATCGATGGTCTCGCTTGGTATAAGGACATCATCGATATACACTAAAGCCCTACCGGCCTCGATAAAAGGACGTAGGGTGTCAGATATGATGCGCTGGTAAACAACAGGTGCGTTGGCGAGTCCATAAGGCATCTTAAGGTACTCATAGTGACCTTTGGGCGTCACAAAACCAGTGCAGTGAATGGAATCGCTATCCATTGGGACCTGATGAAAGCCTGCGGCCATATCTAGACTAGTAAAGAACCTGGCTTTGCCCAGGCGGTCAATGTGGTCTTCAATAAGGGGCAATGGATAACGATCCTTCACAGTGTTCGCGTTCAACGCCCGGAAATCTACACACATCCTGTCGCTACCATCTTTTTTCTTAACTAATAGGATAGGACTCGAAAACTCCGACTCTGACTCCCTAATAATCCCTTTATCGAGTAAATCCTTAATAATATCACGCACACGCATTTTCTCGTGATACGACATTTTGTATGGCCTATATACAACAGGGGTCGTATTATGCAATCGAATGTGCATCGAACCAGTTTTAACGGTTGTGGTAGCTGTACCGGTAACAAAAAAGTCTGAAAATTCGTTAATAATAGATAGCAAGCATCTTTTCTCATCACCATCAACCGTTGTATTTATTTGTTCATGCAAATTTGACTGCACACTGAGAACCGTCTTAGAACGCGTCAAGCGTTGTGCGCCTCGCGTTCGCGTATAGATCACACCATCTCTATTGAGTACATCTGTACCTAGTATAACCGGAGTATTCAAATATCGGTCAGGAACTACGTGAAAATCAACTTCGAGAGAGATCTCAGGAAACTCAACGGTCAAAGTCGTAGAAAAGCTAGATTCAACCTCTTGGCATCCGATGCCACGCAATGAACAAAAAGACGGAGTTTGAGTACACTGAAAATGTTTCACGATCGATTCCGAAATTAAAGAAATTTGCGAACCACTATCTATAAGAATATCTAAAGGTACCCCTTGGATCACCGCAGCTGCTATATCGTTCTGTTTATATTCATCAAAACTTTCACGACAAAAATTAACATTGGACTTGCCACGTGATTCAGAGCGTTGTTTCGCAAAACAATCCTCGACTTTATGTCCTACCTTTTTGCAAAAACTACATGGGTCGGATTTACTTGAAAAATTGTTCGAAACGGATGACACCGAAGTTGACGGCTCGTTTGTGTCGGTAGGATTACTTAATTTCACACGTTTAAAACATTCATACTGCTTGTGACCAAAACCGTTACATTTATAACATTTAGATTTTGTAAAAGAGTGTTCTCTTTTTCGCGAATGACTATTAGAATCATGAGATGTTGTAAAGCGAGGCTTAACACGGACGGGAACAACCTGGGTAGGTTTGATATAAATTGACAAAAATTTAACTAAATCACTTGGCAACAAATTAGCATTCGTAGCAGCCGCGCGGATCTGCGGGTCGGTTATTCCACGAATAATAATTGCAGATATAAGTTCGTCGCTTAGCCCGGTAACAACACGCAATCGCAACAAAGAACGCCTAGCGTACTCCGCGTATGTAGGATAACGATCGGAATCAGTTTTCATAACGTCGAACAAAATATTAGCAGTATCTATTCTACGGGGGCACAACGATTGAAAATCACGCTTAAAATTTGACCAAGTACGATCATTAGTCGTCCACTCATTAAGCCAGACGCGAGCATCACCTTTTGAACAATTACCAATTCGCGCCAAACACTCACGATCATCCCAACGGTGAATACTACGCAAATGATCTACTTCGTCACACCACACAATAAAATCATTTAAAGAAGGATCAAAACTTGAAATAAAAAGATTATGGTTGGATCTTACCGGGTTTATGGCATTTATTGCGTTCGCAAGCTTATCTGCTACCTCACTCATGATGACGTCAGTAGCCGACGGCGGCAGGCTCGGAGGCAGCGACGCGGCCACGCTCGCTGTACCCGATGTCACGCTGGGAGGCACTACTAACGCGTTTAATAGATTAGTGATAATAAAACTATGGAAAATAATGTAATGTCATAGTTAGAATGATTGATGTAAACCTTATTATTTGTTTGTAAGTTTATGTAATACTTAAATCATTATTTGTTGCTAAGTTTATTAAAATGATTTGATTTGATTACGTGATCCATGACGATCTGCTACCGTTTCCTGTTATTCGATTATTTTTGCCTAATTGTTATAAAAAGGAATTGATTTGATGTTGGTCTGCTACCATTTCCTTTTATTCAATTGTCATTTTAAAATAGGTATAAAATAGATATCTTTATTATTAATTCAATGATAAATAATGTTAATTATATTATATTTTAATTGTCACAGGCTATTTATTTAATTAATGGTTATTTGTATAAAAGTATTGATTTGATCGCTTGGCGCCATATGGCAGACTTGTTTTCTGTAATGCTTACTCCTGATTGGTTGTTAAAATATTGGCGGGATATATCTTGCTCCTGCGGAGCGTAGCTTATTTTTAGTCACATTCTACTGTAGTGAGTCAAGTGAAAAGGTTGTGGAACAGAAAGTTAAGTATTATTCTAACATGTTTTATTTCTACTGTTCACATTATTCCATTCAATTATCCATTATTTTCTGTGTTTAATGCTTGTGTTATTTATTTAATCTGGTCGATAGTTGTTGCATAATGAACGTTAGTGTTACGTTAATTGTGTTACTTATTTGATGTGGTTAATAGAATTGTTGCTTATTGAACGTTCATTTTTTGTTAAATGTGTTATATATCTAAGTTAATTTGGTTGATAGAATTGTTGCTTAATGAACGTTCCGATTATGTTAATTATTTAAGATAATAAATTATTTGAACAATTGTTGAAGGACTTCTTACGTTTTATTAATAGTATTTCCCCTTAGTTTTCCTACATTCAGTTAGTCTATATTCAGTTAAATAGTCTACATTCAGTTAAATAGTCTACATTCAGTTAAATAGTCTACATTTAATTCAATAGCTTACATTAATTGCACTTTAAACTAAAGAGATATAATAGACAATAGCTTAGTTTTTGATTATATATTGCTCTATCTTACAAAAGCTATCATCAGAAGTGGGATTGTCTCTGTCCATTTCAAAATATTAACACCGTTTCCTAATAATTTTCAGGGTGGATGCTGATGTGATCGGCCAGATGACTCCGCTCCGCTGCCGTTGTGAGGTCTTGATCCCGAAACCTGCATCGGCGGAGCTACAAGCTGCTGTCGCAACAATTTCGAGTTCCTTGAGTCGAAAGGAAAAAAAAAACATCCGGACTCGTTCCCTGGTGCAAAGGCCGGTAAGGCCCTCGGTGGCTGTGTTTTTTTTACGATAACTGTGATTTATACACACAACCTGCTAGTCAGTAATTTAGTTTAGCGAATAATTGTCGTAAAATTAGTAGAAGATAAGTAATTGAAATAAAGTAAAGATATTTATTGAAAAAAGTAATATGTGATGGTATTTGTGGTACACATTTGTGGTTTCATTAGTAGCATATAGTAGGATAATGCATTTAAAATGAGGCGAACAAAATATTTGTTTATTTAAAATAGGTTCACAAGTAGGTGAGCAGATTTTACTAAGTATGTACAAAGGTTTTATGTATCATAATACATATAATACATAATCCAAACTTTTTCAAGTGCATAGAAATTGGTGACCATTTGGGTTTAGCAAAAATTTTTTTTGCGGCATGGCTTATTAACTACGTCACTACTACTTTTATAAGTCTACACTACGAAATAACTTAATAATTTAATATTATTTGTGTATTTTGTTTAGTCATATTTCCATATTTTATGCATTATGGACGTTTTGGTTATCCTTCCCAAAGTAGTAATAAAATCCTTTGACGAAAGCAGTCTTCTAACCTTTATCAAAGCATTGGTATCAAAGGTATTTAGCATTTTCATTAATAGTTTTCTTTAATTAAATTATCTATTTGAAAGTGTGTGAAAATAAAATCGGTCTAATAAGCCATTTTCTTTATACTATTCGAGTATGTTAATGAGAGTAAGCATATTAAACACAATAATCTGAGCATGCTCCTTGTTCAAAATTTGTTTTTGTTCTGATTCAAAAATATGCTCAACCAAGTAAACTTGGGTACGCTCGCCCAATGGTCGGAATTATAACGTTATTATTACTGATAATTCAAATTATATTTTTTTTATTATTGCTGGTATTGATGCTGGTATTGATGCTGGTATTGATGCTGGTATTGATGCTGGTATTGATGCTGGTATTGATGCTGGTATTGATGCTGGTTTTGATGCTGGTATTGATGCTGGTATTGATGCTGGTATTGATGCTGGTATTGATGCTGATATCGATGCTGGTATCGATGCTGGTATCGATGCTGGTATCGATGCTGGTATTGATGCTGATATTGATGCTGATATCGATGCTGGTATCGATGCTGGTATCGATGCTGGTATTGATTCTGGTATTGATGCTGGTATTGAAGCTGGTATTGATGATAATGCTAATGATTCATGATTATGATAATGATAATGCTTATTTATTCGCAAACTGATGAAGCCACATGATATCCAACCACATATTTGTTTAATAGAATTCTTTTCTAATCATACATTGATTGATTTTAATTGTAGACATTAGTAATAAGTATAGTGGTTTAGTGCTTTGACTGTTTTTGGGCTACTATTTTTGCCCAGTCCAAGTTTTGACCATATGAATAAATTTATTTATTATTTGACTTTGTTGTTGTGGCTGATGGCCATCAATAGGCAGTGGTTTCGAAAATAATATAGTTATATAACTGTTTCAAGTCAGATTGGCCGAACGGTTTGTGTAAAGTGCAAAAAACCACTATTCAAAAATCCACTGAATTTAATACCTTTGTGATTGCTGATAGCAATAGAACCAAATTATACCCTTACTTGTATTCAAGTCTGACGTGAACTCCACTTTTTTTAATAATTTAAAACGCTGCTAAGCCACATGCTTGGTATCGAATCATCTCACTGGCAGCGGGTGAATGTGATCGGTATGTCTATGTATGATTTGGCAGTTGTGTTTATTCCATTTAGTATAAATAAATAAAAATAAAATAAAAATAAAAATAAAAATAATTTATTTTCAGACCAAAGATCCATAGTTTGTTAGTAACAATAATATTTGAAACGCTGTTAAGCCACATGCTTGGTACCAGAATCATCTCACTGGCAGCGGGTGAATGTGATCGGTATGTCTATGTATGATTTGGCGATGAATGTTATAGGTATACCAGGTACACGATATTCGCTGGTCGGCCTTATGCTTGGTACTGGTTGATCTCACTGGCAGCGAGTGAATGTGATCAGTATGTCTATGTATTTGGCAATCGTGGCCTCGGTACATGGTATTCGCTGGTCGGTCAGATGCTTGATGTCAGTTATTCTCACCAGCAGCGGGTGAATGTTATTGGCATGTCTAGGTGTCTGGCAATACCTACCTATAAGTTATGTTGATATTAAGAAATTGGTATTCGCTGGTCGGTCAGATGCTTGGTGTCAGTTATTCTCACCAGCAGCGGGTGAATGTTATTGGCATGTCTAGGTGTCTGGCAATACCTACTAAAAAGTTGTTGTTATAAAAATGGAATAAAAAGTTTATTAATTAATAAAAAAAGAAAGGTGGAGTAAACGTATTATTATATTAATAAAAGAAAGTGCCTCACGGATTCCGGTTAAATTCCTGTTAAGTTTGTTGACAACTAATTTCATTTCTTTAATTTCCTTAATTCTTAGATTCAAAGTGTTGAAAATATTATTAACCGAAGTGGCGGAAACTCGTGAGATTTATCAAAGTACTAAATTACTCATTATGAAACAATGTTCAAAATATACTTAAAAATGGGTATGTATTGCAATAATGTTATGAAGAATAAAATAAACATTGTATTTTTTTTCTTTTCTATATTTTTATGTACACACGACAGCACGTCAGGTTATACAATGAAGCTGCGAAAACAGCTTTTATTATAGGGCATAAAAGCGGCCTCAAGGGCAACATGTATAGTCTGAGGTGCCGTTGTGTGTACTTCGAGGACGAAGTACTGTCAGTATGGCCGTAATAGATTAGTGATAATAAAACTATGGAAAATAATGTAATGTCATAGTTAGAATGATTGATGTAAACCTTATTATTTGTTTGTAAGTTTATGTAATACTTAAATCATTATTTGTTGCTAAGTTTATTAAAATGATTTGATTTGATTACGTGATCCATGACGATCTGCTACCGTTTCCTGTTATTCGATTATTTTTGCCTAATTGTTATAAAAAGGAATTGATTTGATGTTGGTCTGCTACCATTTCCTTTTATTCAATTGTCATTTTAAAATAGGTATAAAATAGATATCTTTATTATTAATTCAATGATAAATAATGTTAATTATATTATATTTTAATTGTCACAGGCTATTTATTTAATTAATGGTTATTTGTATAAAAGTATTGATTTGATCGCTTGGCGCCATATGGCAGACTTGTTTTCTGTAATGCTTACTCCTGATTGGTTGTTAAAATATTGGCGGGATATATCTTGCTCCTGCGGAGCATAGCTTATTTTTAGTCACATTCTACTGTAGTGAGTCAAGTGAAAAGGTTGTGGAACAGAAAGTTAAGTATTATTCTAACATGTTTTATTTCTACTGTTCACATTATTCCATTCAATTATCCATTATTTTCTGTGTTTAATGCTTGTGTTATTTATTTAATCTGGTCGATAGTTGTTGCATAATGAACGTTAGTGTTACGTTAATTGTGTTACTTATTTGATGTGGTTAATAGAATTGTTGCTTATTGAACGTTCATTTTTTGTTAAATGTGTTATATATCTAAGTTAATTTGGTTGATAGAATTGTTGCTTAATGAACGTTCCGATTATGTTAATTATTTAAGATAATAAATTATTGGAACAATTGTTGAAGGACTTCTTACGTTTTATTAATAGTATTTCCCTTTAGTTTTCCTACATTCAGTTAGTCTATATTCAGTTAAATAGTCTACATTCAGTTAAATAGTCTACATTCAGTTAAATAGTCTATATTCAGTTCAATAGTCTACATTTAATTCAATAGCTTACATTAATTGCACTTTAAACTAAAGAGATATAATAGACAATAGCTTAGTTTTTGATTATATATTGCTCTATCTTACAAAAGCTCGTTCGTGCAGGTTTCGTCACGCACGCCAACAAGTGCGGTAGACTCGCTCGTTAAATGAAACTAATATCACAATATATTAAAAAAAAACGATTTAAATTTTAAATTCGTATGATAAGGATGAATTCATATGTATTTTGCGACGTAAATCTAGAATTATTTTTAATCAAACCGTTTTTCATACAGATGAAAGTGGTTCGGACTCTGATGCCGCCGAAAGTACAAGTTCATCTTACTCCTCCCTTAGCGATTTGGTATCGGAAATGGTTTCTTCGGATCTTTCACCAGGTAAAACTTATAAATAATCAATATCTTCCCAATTTATGAGGATTTCTCAGGTGACTGAAGTAGAATAATTTTATGTTGTTGTAGGCGGGAATGTTCATCATCATTATCAACATGTCATCGGAGAAACATATAATGCAGTTGTACAAGTACCGATGACTCTATCGTCCTCTTTGGACCCTAAAACGGTAAGTCAAAAATGTTATTCATAATTCTAGTGTGCTTCTTTTCCTTTTATGATAACACAAAAACATAACTATATTTACGTGTGTGAATACGAATGTGTCTTTTTGAGAATGAGGTATTATGCGAATAGGCCCTTTCGAGAACAAGTCATTCCGAGAATGTGCCCTTTTTTTGGTCGTGTGGCATTTTGCGAATAGGTCCTTTTGCTACTAAGCCTTTTTTTCGAACTAGATAAATAAGCACTTTTGTAACATTAATGTGAATTGTAAAAAATTCAGTATCACATGCAGTTTTGGCACCCTACATAGCCAAAAAGTATCGTTTTGTTTGAAAGGTACAATGCGTTCAAATTGGCAATGTTCAACTTGAGTATCTAACTAGAGCGCTTGCGGTAACGACGTATTTATTGCTAAAGCTACCGCACATTGGGGCACTAGTCGCGGCCACTAAACGCGACTACAAGCTGCGGACGAGATTTTTCATAAATTTTGTATACCGGGAGTAACAAGACCCTCAACGAAGCCGACGTCTACGTATTCTGCCCATCATCAAGACCATTTGTGTTCAAAATGATTGCTGGAAAACGATTTTAAATTTTGGTGTTAAAAAAGCATTGCATACAGTACCACGCAATGTAACGCGTACAACAGACCGCGCCTGCGAGTGTATGCTACACAGCCTGCATGCGGCCGAGTTGAAAGGCAGCGTTCATGTGCGTGCTCATGAGATACATTGAGTGATAACGTTTTGAAGCCATTATTGTTTGTTACGAAATATTTAAAATTTTGATAATGTTTCTTTGGACAAAAATTAGGAAATAACAAATAGAATAAGATTTGACTTTGAATGCGTGGACTTCGGCTTCGTTGAGGGTCTTGTGACAACCGTTAGTATTGGCGCAAACCGGGCGTTCGAGTGACCAACGAGCCACAAGCTGCGGGAGTCGCTCGCGCTCACTACTTGTGGCCGACTTTGTCACTCGCATCGCGCGCACAGTCGGCCACAGTAGCCGGCTTCTTCCCGGCGGCCATTAAGTTACTAGTGGCTGCGTCTAGTGGCTTGAATGAGCCGCTAGTGTTCGCGCTTAGTGGCCGCGACTAGTGGCCACTAAGCGCACCGCAATGCACGGCAGCTATTAATCTGTAAAATTTTCTCTTTTCTATACATTCTCGAGTGGAGTTGCAGTGGATGACTATCTCTTTGTAAACATATTATCAGGTGTACACCCCCCCATCGTCACTAATGTTCGGCGAGGGGGAGGAGGTGAGGGTGGGGGACCGTGGACGCATGTCCACGTCCCCCTCGCCGTCCGCCTCCAGCTCCGAGCACAGCGACCTGTCCGACGACGAGCCGCGCGACGACCGCCGCCAGCATCACGCCGCCGACCAACAACACCCGCCGCCCGTCAAGAAGAGCGTACGTACACTAGCAACTATTGTAACATTATATTGTATAGTGACCATCAGCCATTTTTGATGACCCCACTGCTGGGGCACAGGCCTTTCTTATGGGTGGATAAGGAGGATAGGCCATAACCCACCACGCGAGCTCAATGCGGATTAGTGGGTGTTAACGACTGCAAAGGCACCCGGGACCGTCCGAAGCACGGAGAAGCTCGAGATAATTTGTTGGTCGACCATCCCATGACCGACCCTTTCGAAATTTGCTTTACCTCCGCAATCGCTGGGCTAGGCGCTAAACCATTGCGCCATCGAGCTCCTCGATAGTAATATAGATATTGTATAGTGTTTAAATCAAAATAGCAGACAAACAAAGTATATTTTGAAAGGGACTTTGTAGTCTTAGGATTAGTACGTTGTCATCAGGGACCCTATTTTTGAATCGCTCGACTGGTGTCGAGCGCTCTATTCTACTGATTTTCGTTCGACAGCTCATACATTTGAGTTGATTTGTCGAACGAAATTCAGTAGAAACGAGCGCTCGACGCCAACCGAGCGATTCAAAAATAGGGCCCCTGATGTCGGAACCTGCCGATCATTCCAGGTTCGCATTGAAATAGCATGGTTGGGGCTAATTATCTTCTTAATAATTAATTGTATCGTGACAGTGGAGGAGAGCTACTATGTATTGACTTTGTTTATCATCTCAAAATGACAAGGAATTCATTATTATAAATATTAGAACTTCTTGCAATATAAAGATTAAAAAGAGGGCCTAAATCATATCACTTAAAGGCGGACCTAGAATGACCGGCAAATTCCGATGTCTGGTTACCATAGAATAGATACGTTATGCTTACATCAAGTATATCATAATCTAGCTAGCCTTTTCACACTGTAATTTATTCATATTAACAGGATATCAATTTTATTGTAACCAGTTGTGCTAGCAAGATCAAAGCTCTAATAGTAATTGTCCATCATTTTCGTGTCACATTTAGTAGTTTATCATACTTATCAGAAATCAATATCAAGTTACGCTAAACTATATTCTAAAAGACTATGATTATTTCTTGCTTCATTTAATTTAGAACAAGCCGCATTAGTGACCCATATACCACATTGCTATCGATATAGGACACCGACAGCGGTAGTTTCGGCCGCGAGTCGGACTCGAACTCGACGACGACGCCGAAGACTGTCGTCAGTCGACAACGCGCCGCCGCGGACAGCACTAGCACTAGCGACTCGGACCGAGCTCTCACGCCCTCGCACCACTCTCTGCCACATTCACATGCCACGCACGTTAAGGTTTGTCCCTCGCACCTATCAGATCTAATAACCAAACTCGACGAAGACTGTTAAGTTGACAGCACGCCACTGCGGACAGCACTAGCGACTCGGACCGAGCTCTCACGCCCTCACACCACTCTCCGACACCTTCACATGCCACGCACGTTAAGGTTTGTCCCTCGCACCTATCAGCCTCTTTACTCAAATGGCCATTCCACTAAAATTAACGCTAGTAGAATAGAATCACAATGCATGGGAATGACATCGGCTAACGCTTAACTCCTGTCAATCCCATATATTGTCGTTCTATTTAACTAGCGTTAATTTTAGTATAATGGCCATTTCAGTAGGCCTTCAGGGGGTCAAGTCTGCTAATGTTTTCGTCAAAATCGTAGTTCAATGGTGTTTTAATGGTAATGCTTTTTGACACAGGTCTTGTTTCTTAAACCCAAAATCAAGACACAATATATGTTTCCGTTTTGGATTTAAGAAACAAAAACTGTCAAAAAGCATTACCATTCAAACACCATTGAACTACGATTTTGACGAAAACATTAGCAGACTTGACCCCCAGATCTAAGGACCGAACTCGACGAAGACTGTCATAAGTTGACAGCACGCCGCCGCGGCCAGCACTAGCACTAGCGACTCGGACCGAGCTCTCACGCCCTCGCACTTATCAGATCTAATAACCAAACTCGCCTCATACTGTTAAGTTGACAGCACGCCACTGCGGACAGCACTAGTGACTCGGACCGAGCTCTCACGCCCTCACACCACTCTCTGCCACCTTCACATGCCACGCACGTTAAGGTTTGTCCCTCGCACCTATCAGATCTAGTAACTCAAGTCAACAGCATGCCCCGCCGCCGTGGACAGCACAAGCACTAGTGACTCAGACCGAGCTCTCACGCTGTCGCTCAGTTTCTGCCACCATCGTATTCTAGTTATAGCACGTACTATTTATCTATTCTGTGATTATAGTGAAAATAGAACTTTCTGGTTATAGTGAAAATAGATTACTATCCCCGTCAATTGGTAATGCGCCTGGCGGCCATGATTTTAACCTCAAAAAAGTAAAACAATTGTAATTTTTTCATATACCTAGACCCTTTCTTATTGAAAATAAGATTTCACTAATTAATATATTATATTACCTATTAGAATTTTACTGTTTTTTGTCATTTTTAGTTGCGGATGACGTTGATGTGTATGTTAATTTGACAAGGTTCCAGCGCATTACCAATTGACGGGGATAGTATGTTACATCATTGTATTAGCTAACATTTTCACACCATTAACGAGTTTCGTAATGCGTTATGCGTTAATATTAGTATTGTTTATTTATTTTTCTCAAACATGCTTGGAAATTCGAACATTATTTTGACAACCTTCTTCGTGCTAAATCGGAGTTTCCGGACAGACTTAAACCGCGCCGGCAACTTTTGTATGAAAATCCATTACTAACGTGTAATAATGGATTTTCATACTAAAATTGCCTGCGTCTGACCGTAAAGGTTAGTACTGAAACTCATTATACACGTGTTATTCAGAAATGGAACGAAATTTTCAATGAAACACGACAGCCAATGAGGTCTGTGATCATCATCAATATTTAAAATTAGAACTGGCTTTGTAAATGGAAAGTTCCGAATCACGGTAACAGAGTGTCATGAGCGCAGTAACGCCCGCCCATTAATCCGTATTCCTGGTTACAAAACTTACGTGTAACATACGATTCGGACAGGCGGGTGGCATAAAAATAACGTTGTATTATCTATGGATCTTGGCGCGGGAAGAATATTTTGTTGAAATTGTTTGTTGTTTTGGCAAATATTTTATATTCGATTTAAATTAAGTAATTAATCTATTATATAAATGAGTTCAAGCGACGAAAGTGATATTTTGACGCCACCTGAAATTCAAGTAGCGGCATGAACTGAAATAGAAAACATGTTGACTCCAAAATCAAAAAACATTAAGTAAACCAGATGTAAACCTAACTGCAATGCAATGCACAAAAGACAATCACAAGGGTATAAATGTAGGAAGTCTGCATCAAACGTGCAAATTTTCTTGCCTAGCATCAGACAGTGTGTATTTGGATCCTAAAGTAAGTTTTCGTATTGATAAGTACCTAGGTACTACGAGTAATTTACCACTTTGTTTTAGTCAAACAGCTAACATCACAACTTTACACGTTCTTTATTTTAGTTGCAGGTTTGATTTTTGGCATTTTCGGTGCATGAATATGCAACGATATATATAGAGTATTTATATGTAAAAACGTAGAAACTCAAGACAGTGCGATTTTACTTTCAATCTAAGATTTAATCTTTGCTTTTAATTACTGTAATTTTAAATAAAAATTTAATGTTAGAAAAGTTACTACATGGTTTGAATTTCCGCGCATTATTTGAGAAAAGTACTATACAAGCCTTGGCAGCAACTGGGCATTGATGGACTCACGTATGTGTGCCTCGGCTTCGCCTCGGCCCACATTTTCACGTTCGTCCTTCAATGCCTGAGTTGCCTGCCGCTGCAGTAATGTACTATATTTCCTATTAGCTCTGCTGGTGTGGTCTCTGGTACTAGTTACAGTACGAGACATATATCTTGATTTTTTTTCGATGGAGTGGGGTTCGCGCATGTGCTCTTGTGAGCGACCGAATAGCGCGCGCCCCTCTCCCGCCGCCCGCGCCCCTCACCGCTACGCATGCCCAAAATACGCGTTCCCCGAAATCCTCACCCGATTTCAAGATATAAATAATGTCCAACAATTTTTAGAGTACTAGCACCGGTGTATCCAGACAAGCCTCGCAGTCATCTCTTTTGGAACAATTTACTGCTCAAGCCAAAGAACTCGTGAGAGAAACGACGCGGCAGAGCAGCCAGGAAGGCCTGCTTGCTCATATGGACAAGGTAAATTTTAGTGTTTTTCATGAACAAAGCAAAGTTTTGATGTATTTATTTTATCATTTCTCTGTTTAATTTCCTTATTGCCAATTTATTTTTAACTGTTATTCTTATATTCTTTGTATTCAAATCAAAGAAAGGAAAAGTGACAGATGGGGATGAAAAGAAAATGTTTGCTCCCTTTGGTCAGGTATAAGTGAATAAAGAGTGATCGCTTTCACATCACATAATCATACATTAATAAGCAGTATCAAAAAATATTTAAGAGTGTTTTCAATAAAAATGTTTTTATATGCTTATCTCCGTATGATAAGTTTTTACGCAGATTCATTCACATCATGAGCTATTATATCTTGTAATTGCACGCCTGTATAATAATCTTGCCAATCGTCTATACCTCTCAAGTATGGACATGGACATAAATCGCTAACTTAACACTTATGTTCGTATGTACAATACCGTTTCATATGAAAGCTTATTTTAGCTTAGCAAAGGGTCTTCAATAAAAAGTAGACTAGTTTTTAATAATAAGTAGTTTCACTAAAACCTAATTTTCAGCTATAGGCTACCATTTGTTGTCATCAAAATGTTTTCCTAATATAAAATCTTTCCATAGCTTACACTACACGCTAAGAAAGCAGCAGAAGAAGCATCAAAGAGTATGCATGAGGCATCTAAATCTGCGTTAGAAGCGAGTAAAACTGCCACTGCAGCCAGCAAAAATACCTTTGAAGATCTCACTTATGTCGGCAAATCTACTTTTGGTGACCTTACCAAGAGTGCCAAAGAAGTAGCTGCTAAGAAAGGACTCTTGATCAAGGTACAAAATGCATCCCTATGTTTACTTAAGCTAGTTTTTTTATGTATTATCAAATAGGTACATTATTTTGTTTAGTTTATCCGTTCGATCTATTTCAAGAAAAATGTTCTTTGATGATTTTTTATGTATTTCAAATAAGTACTGATCTTTTGCAAGATAAATGTTCTTTGATGAAGCTAACACTTTTCTGTGTGTTAATGGAGCATACATCCTTACTAATATTAGGTCTTTACCTATGAAATTGCCGTTTTGTTTGAAAAAAGTTAAAGTATTTTTTTTTCGAACTCATTTATTTCTTTTATTCAAAGTAATCACCCCTGCAATCAATGCATCTTTGCCAACGCTGTGGCAGTTTATGGATGTCCTTCTTGAAAAAATCAGCTGGACGGGAGACAACAAACTCTTCAAAGGCGTTTTGTAATGCCTCTCGGGAATGGAATTTTTTTCCCGCTAAAAAGTTGTCCAAATTTTGGAAAAAGTAATAGTCGGTAGGCGCAAGATCTGGTGAGTATGGCGGATGAGGGAGAGCTTCCAAATTCAACTCATGCAGCTTAGAGACGGTCTGTTGTGCAGTATGGGGTCGCGCGTTGTCGTGAAGTAGCAGTGGGGCACCCATCTATCAAGCTTTTTTATCTTGCCAATCTGTCGCAAATGGACCAATATTGTTTTGATGCTAACATCAAAAGCTGCTGCCAGCTCAGCTGTAGATTGCGATTCATCTGCTTCCACAATCGCCTTTAATTCATCATTGTTGACCAAAGTTTCCGGACGACCACGAGGTTCATTTTTCAAGTCAAAATTCCCAGAACGGAACCGAGCAAACCAATAACGGGTTGTACGTTCGTTTGTACAGTTCTCTCCGTAAACGTCGTTGATGTTACGTGTCGTTTGTGCCGCGTTGGTGCCACGACGGAACTCATATTCCATAATTACACGAAATTTCGAAGTATCCATTATGAGGAAAAATGTTGAAATGTAATGAAAATACAACGCTAATCAATAAACAAAAGACTGATTTTGTAAATAGAATGTCATATTTTTAAAACAAAATTAATTTGAATTTAGAATTCATAGCCAATCAAAACTTTTTTTTGTTTGAAAAAGTCTGTACTGCACTGCAATACGGCAATTTCATAGGTAAAGACCTATTATTATAAATGCGAAAGTCCGTTTGTTTGTTTGTTTGTTTGTTACGCCTTCACGTCTTAACCGCTCTACCGATCATCATGAAATTTTGCATACACGTCGCTAGGGGTACAGAGAAGACATAGGATACCTTTCATCCCGAAAAAATGTTTTGTTCCCGAGGGATAGCAAAAATCATTCCACGCAGACGAAGTCGCGGGCGGCCGCTAGTATCTTAATAATTGTCCCTACTTATACGTCAACGAGTGGAAATTGCACATCCTGACACCGTTGGACATTTCTGACTTTGAGCGGTGTTAAATTCTTATTCAAAACTTTTTTAACACTAGGGCGAGAGTCAAGATTCGACAGGCAGTGGGTCCGCCCGCCGCGATTCAACGGCTTTGCAGACGACGAACATGCTCGCGACCACGCAACGAGACTTCTTTTCTAACATCAGCTCCGATCTGAACGGACTTGCGGCGTCAACCTCTAGCATGTTCAGTGATTTCTTTGGATCTAAAGGTAAATTACCCATTTTTAGCTGTGCCATATGACACGTAGGGACATGAAATCGTTATTAAGCAGAGACGCCATAATAAACCAACCACCCCGAGTGATCTCCGAAGCTATACTTACTATCTCTCCAACTGCCTTTTTATTTCAAGATTAAGTATTAATTTCTTTGTCGTACCTCCCGAAAACTGGGCCTACTTTGTGACGTGTTTCCTTCTTCCTACAAAACGGCTATAGTCTGTTTATCCTTACTTGTCTCATTTTGTAAACAGTTTTTGAAAGGTGTAATACGTCTTTTAAACTTAAATCGCTATTTAAAAATATGTCGCCTTATTAAATCGAATTGTCAGTAATAATTAACAATATCTTTCCTATTCTATGTTCTATGTGTGTTATTATATTAATTTATCCGAATCTATAATTTATTTATTCAGCTATAATGATAAAGTGCTACAAGCTCGGCCGCTTAATTATCGGGCGCATGCGCTGCTTCTCTTATGGCCGAATACTCAAACGCCAATTAACTTTGAGGGGCTCTCAAACGTCGTCCTGTCGCATTAAATGTCAAAGATATGACAAAGACAGCATGCTGTTTGAGAGCCGCTCAAAGTTAAGTAGCGTTTGAGTATTCGACCATTAGACTAGCATACGGTATCGGCGGGCATTTTTGTGTCTCGTCACAGATTATGAAATCGGCTGATTTAGTTAGCTATCATGTGCGCTTCTACACTCGAATGCCTATGTTGTAGCACCGATAGTTTGATCGGCCGATGCTCCATGCGGCTCCATGCGCGCCTAGCCGTAATCAACCAAGGTGCGAAGAAGAGACATCTGAATAATCTGAAGAGTAGAGATGGGAGTTTTTGGCGTCATTTTGTCGAGTTCGGTTCGATGTCTATTTTAATTATTTACAAATTGATACATAGTGGATATTGTGTCTTAAAATTGGTGCAGTTTTGTGGTACAAGTGTCTACGCAACTGAATATTATGTGGGATAATTGAAATAGGCGCGATCTTGGTTGTGTGAAGCCGAGACTTTTATTGTAGTGGTGGCTACCTCGGCAGATCTTACCGAGTAAACTGTCTTGATATACTTGGTGCCAAATGCTCCAAGCAGCATTGGAATGCAATGCTGCTTCTATTCTAATGTAAACTGAAACAATACCTACCACTGAACTATTCAACACTTGACACTGGCAAAAATTACTTCCAAGAGGAAAATAGATTACCAAAACAAAAATAAGAAGAAAAGTAGAGATTACTTTTTTGAATATTTTGACGTCTTCGTAGGAAAACAAGTGAAGCCATCAGAGCCACCCCGCTCGGCACCGCCTACATCGCAGGCGACGACGCCGCTGTCGGCAAACTTCGGGCCGTTCTCACAGGGCGCTCGTGGACTGGTGGCGCGCTCGCCGCTCATCCGGCACGCGCCCCCCACCCCGCCGCCCGCGCCGCCGCACGCTCGCTCCACCGCCAACTCTGAGAACCAGGCTTTCCTCAACGACGTGAGTACGCTTGTAGCAAACTTCGGTCCATTCTGGTGGCGCTCGCGGGCTAGTGGCGCGCTCGCCGCTCATACGGCACGACGTACTCTGCTAAAATATCTACTCTATTTTATTAACATTGGCATATACGACAGGTTACAATCATTAAGCATACAAAGTAGAAATATCTGTTATTGTAGAATCTAGATTGAGACCCAAATATGTTAAGGCATAAGAATAAATAAAACTTACTAGAACGGACTCTTCTTTCTCCGAGTCCCAAATGCCGCCATTTATATAACTACTTCCCCCTTCACGTCGCTGCGCCCCGCTGTCGTCCAAGCGTGTTTGCCAGGGTTCATCATCATCATATCAGCCACACGACACCCACTGTTGAGTATAGGCCTCCCCTAAGGATCTCCACGACGATCGTTCCTGCGCTGCCTGCATCCACTGGCTTTCCGCGACTTCCACCAGATCGTCGGTCCACCTTGTCGGGGGCCTACCCACGGAGCGTCGTCCGGTGCGCGGTCGCCATTCCAGAACCTTTCTGCCCCAACGGCCATCGGTTCTTCTCGCTATGTGTCCCGCCCATTGCCACTTCAGCTGAGCAATCCTTCGAGCGATGTCGGTTACTTTAGTTCTCCTGCGGATCTCCTCGTTTCTGATTTGATCACATAGGGAAACGCCGAGCATGGCTCTCTCCATTGCACGCTGAGTGACCTTGAGCCTCCTTATGAGACCCATAGTTAGCGGCCACGTTTCACTGCCGTAAGTCATCACTGGCAACACACACTGTTCATAGACTTTCGTCTTGAGACACTGAGGTAAGTCGGACGCGAAGATTTTTCGAAGCTTCCCGAATGCTGCCCACCCGAGTTGGATTCGACGAGAGATCTCTTTCTCGAAGTTGGACCTACCTAACTGGACTGCCTGTCCTAGGTATACGTAATGGTCAACAACTTCAAGTGTAGTGTTCCCAACATGAACTGGAGAGGGTACAACATGGGCATTTGACATAATTTTCATCTTATCCATGTTCATCCTAAGACCCACTCTTTGGGAAGCACTACGGAGATCTTCGAGCATTGTGTTCAGGTCTTCCATGGTCTCAGCCATAAGGACTATATCATCGGCAAAACGAAGGTGTGTTAGGTACTGGCCATTAATGTTGATGCCGAGTCCTTTCCAGTCCAAGAGCTTAAAGATGTCCTCCAACGCAGCTGTGAACAGTTTCGGAGAAATAACGTCTCCCTGACTCACACCACGCTGCAGTTGGATAGGATTTGTGTTCTGGTTCTGTACTCGGATCGTCATGGTGGCATTTTGGTATAAGTACCTCAACACCTCGATATACCTATAGTCCACTTGGCACCTTTGGAGAGACTGCAGCACCGCCCAGGTTTCAATCGAATCAAAGGCTTTCTCATAGTCCACGAACGATAAGCAAAGTGGCTCATTATACTCCTCGGTCTTCTGTATAACCTGCCGCAGCGTATGGATGTGGTCTATGGTGCTAAAGCCTTTTCGGAACCCGGCTTGTTCGGGAGGTTGGAAGTCGTCGAACTTGCGAGCAAGACGATTCGTAAGGACTCTCGAAAACAACATATACTCATGACTCAGAAGCGAGATGGGTCTATAGTTCTTTAAGAGGGACTTGTCACCCTTTTTAAAGAACAAGATCACCTCACTTATGTTCCATGTCTTTGGCGTTCTGCCCTGGACGATGACGGAATTAAAGAGCTTCTGGAGGACTTTGAGTATCGGCTTACCGCCCGCTCTCAGAAGTTCTGTAGTGATTCCATCGTCACCCGCCGCCTTCTTGTTTTTCAGCTGTTTGAGAGCCATACTAATCTCGTACAGGCTTACGTCCGGGATATCTTGGGTATAGTGTTGGGTAAGCTTGGCTCTGGGGTGTTTAGCCTTGCTTTCAACAGGTATCTGCGTGGAATATAACTGCCCATAGAAGCTCTCGATCTCCCTCAGGATTTCAGGCTTTGATGAAATGATGCGTCCGTCGTCAGTTTTCAGCTTCGTCATCTGGCTTTGCCCAATAGACAGATCTCTCGCGAACACTTTGGAGCCTTTATTCCGCTCGATGGCCTCTTTAATACGATTCGTATTAAATTGGCGAAGGTCGCTCGTCAAAGACTTAGATATCTGTCTATTAAGCTGCCGATAACGATTAGCATCTACAGAAATCTGGAGCCTCATTTCACGTCTCTGATCCATGAGTAGGAGTGTGTGGTCGGAGAGTTTCTTTATCTTGGGACGGCGGGTCTTAAAGAGCTTGGACCCTACCGTATGGACAGTATCCACCACCATGTTGTTTAGATCGTCCACATCTATGCTGTTCTCAAGAGCTTCGAAGCGGTTTTGGAGTTCGAGTTGAAAGCTCTCGGGGTTTTGAATATGGGCCGGCAGTGGTCGAATTGTTGATTTTATCAGTCGAGATCTTTCCAGCTTTGGGTTGATATTCAATGTGCCACGTACCAATCGGTGATCGCTCCCCGTCTTAACAGCGTTGATCACAGTGACATCATTGAATATTTGCTTTTTCGTCGACATGATAAAATCTATCTCATACTAGCGGCCGCCCGCGCCAGGGTTGCTTACTGTTAAATATTGCTTACGTTTAAAGATCATATCGCTAAAATATGTGTTTTTCTTTAGTTTGAAATCATTATTCAACGTTAGTAGATACAAAAATAAAATAATCACTTTTTCTGGGTAAGTAAGTACCTACTTACCTACTCCTGAGTTTGTATAAATAAAGTAAATACCTAAACATTTAGTATGGAAATTAAATTAAATTTTGAACAAAAATTTACTTCTAAAAGCATTTTTAGGTTTTGATCCGCTCACTATTTCATTGTGTTTCATCACGTAGGTAACGAAATCACAGAATAGATACGAAATAGTAATGTATAAAGCTGGGTATACTTTAAGGCGGTTGTATGACCAAACACACCACAATAACTTGACGCCATTGTTATTTGTTTCCAAGATCGTACGGATCGCACAAACAGGCAAACGCGCGTGCGGCGACGCCGGCCGTGACAGCCCGACTGAGTATTCTGTTTAACGGATAGGCTAATATCGTGACCTTGAGCCCGTTCGGAGCGGGAGTGTCCGTTCTAGTAAGTTTTATTTATTCTTATGGTTTAGGCACAGCATAAAACCCCTTCCACACGTTACAATTTTACGTCCAATTTGATTAGATTGACAATCGAATTGGGTCATGTGGACGGAAATATGAAATTCAAGGTCACTGGGTGGTCGGTATCGCCCGATTTGAGATTGCCCAATCAAATTGGATGGTGTGGACGCTAATTGGCCAATTTTTTGACGTAGTCGCCGTGCAAACGGCGTGCCGAGCGGGCGTGCAACCATTCTCTCAACAGGCAAATATTATATAGGAAGGGGACGGCAATCTTTTAAAAGATTTTCTGATATTGCATAAGAAACCCTACTAAACTTTTGTGTTATCAGTATTTTAATTTTAGAAATATTTTTCTTATGTTACTTTAGAAGTTAACCTAAGTTTTTTTTAATCCTACTAATATTATAAATGTGAAAGTTTGTGGGTTTGGATGTTTAGATGTTTGGATGTTTGTTCCTCAATCACGCTAAAACTACTGAATGGATTTGGTTGAATTTTGGCACACAGATAGTAGATAGTCTGGATTAAAACATAGGATACTTTTTATCCCAGTATTCCCATGGGAACGGGAACCACGCGGGTGAAACCGCCGGCGGCCTCTAGTAATAGGTATAACCGTAACTACAACAGAAATAAAAATATTGCTTTGCTGCTATTAACAACCATGGTTTTGTCCATATTCTTCTTTTTCTTTTTTTTTACATCTGTAGTTAGAGCCAAGATCAATTAAAATTTTTACTTCTTGGTAAGAGGCATCTTGATACAAACAAGTCCGTTCAGTAGAGGTAGCAAAAGAAAACTAAAATTGGCGATTTAGTTGTGTACGTGTGGATGGACGATCAGATTGTATCCAATTCAATCGGCAATCAAATTTACAATCAAATTGTATCGTGTGGAAGGGGTTTAACATGCGGAGAACACACAAACTCAAGTAACATAGCTTATACAGAAACTGATGCATAATGAGGAGTATTAAATAAAACACGGGTGTGTGTTTAAAAACCGACCCGTGGTCGACGCACTATACTAGATATTATACTTTATGTGGTTCAATTCTGGCCT
The DNA here is from genome assembly GCA_928269145.1 of Agriphila tristella. NCBI lineage: Eukaryota > Metazoa > Arthropoda > Insecta > Lepidoptera > Crambidae > Agriphila > Agriphila tristella. The sequence continues at coordinate 14,582,421 of OV743433.1, forward strand.
GAAGATATAAAAAATCTAAGTAGTTAAAGCAAATACCTACGTTCATAACTATTATAATACATATTAATTTATTCCCTCTAGCTCGTCCAACATGTTTTGGAAGGCGAAGGAGTCGGCTGGTTAAAGCTTAATCGGCTCAAGAAGTTGATGGAGGACGAGTCCTACAGGAATATGGTGCTCAGCAAACTCAATAGAAACTTCAATAGAAAATCTATGCCAATCGATAAAGTTGACGATGTGGTAAGTAACATTTTTAATAAGATTGTTAAAACAACTTTTCTGCTGTCTATGAAAGTAAAAATTTATAATTGATTCATAGTAGAAACAGCACTAAAAACACGATTCATTATTATGCATTTAAAATATGCTTTTCTTTTCGAAGTAATTGAGAGGCCGCCGTATAGGATTTGCCGCTCTCTCGCTCGCTTTCATGTTTTTTCAAGATTGCTTAAATCTCAAAAAGTTGACGTTTCTGACAGTTAAAATAACTTTCAGAAACAACAACCTTTTGTAGCTCAGCAACACGAAACTGAAATATATGTTAAAATGTCCGTAATATTATATTTATTGCGAAAAGTGCCGGAACACATTTTTTAATTACTCACTCAGATTTTTTAAGAAATCGTAAGCAAAAGAGCTGCAAATCGTAAACGCCCTCTTAAAGAAGACAAATGAAAGTAAGTTTTGAATAAATAAAATAAGCTAGATTGGTTAACTTTGTCAACAGTTCATAAGCAAACCTGTATGGAAGGGCATGTTGAAAGTCCTCCAAGCGGTAGTTCACGGCTTAGAGCACACGTACTCTAACTTCGGGTTGGGCGGAATGGCGTCTGTATTCCAACTAGCCGAGATGGCGCATACACACTACTGGAGCAAGGAGATCGCGGGCCTCGAGCACGGCGGCATGGGCGGCTCGGCGCTCGACCATAGACACGACTTGGATACGCCTTCGTCCTCGCCTTCTTCTAGGAAAAGCTCGCAAACTGGTAATACACAATGCAAAACTACAATGCGATTAAAATAACAGAGATTGTAGAAAAAAGTTATATAATTATGATGAATGTTTTTTGATATGGAAACACTACGGAAACAACGAGTCATTGAAAACGTTTCGTTATCCTCATTAAATTTTCAAAGGACAGAAAAGTCCGTATGAAATGTAAAAAACGTGTCCGCTTCAACTATAAATCCTTTCCTTTTTCCGAAATTAAGAAAACGAAATGTCAGTTTAACTTCCGATTTAGAATTTATCTAGCATTTGGTTAACAGATACCACAACTAATAAGTGAATAATTCCAACAGATTATGATTAAAATACGTCGTTTTGAACCGCAAACGGTCTGAAGTCAATTACTTCAGTTGCACATTGTTCAATTAATCGCATTGTACAAGCTTATATATTTTTTTCACAACTTAAAGCGATATGAATTTCATCTAAAACTGACAATTCATGGCGGAACCTACTGCGGTTTCGCTGGTATTGTTTCGCGGCGGATGTCTGCTACAGGCGGAGATTATAATTATATAATTCTCAAGCGTATTTTTCATTTTCATTCTCTTATACAACTGCATTGTTTTTTACTAATCTTTGTTTCAGATGTACCAATCGTGAACTACCCAGAGATGGACCCCGCGGACTCTCAGAGCACAACTGAAATGTTCAAAGACATGTTGAATCAAAAGAGAAATCTTCTCTTTAGCAAACTGACTTCTTTTGAGTCGGACGTAAGTTGCAATGATTGCTGTCTCTCTATAATGTTGTAACGGTGTTGCATGGTGGAAAACTGTGAGATTGATGTATAATATACTTAAGTGTATCTATGTTCATATGGTACAGCTCGCGCAATATATCTTGAACCAAACCACACAATAGATATAAAAGTACTATGTACGGAAAGGACACTCCCCGCCCCGCCCTACAATCAATTACCTCACCCCACCCCGCGTGTTCGTTTGCCAAATCGTATGCCGTGTTTGCGAAATGTCAACTTATTTTGATATTCAAAGCAATTCGTCGTAACTTTATTTACCAAAAAGTTCGAATAATAAATTGAACACCGCTCATACAGTACAAACCGCGCGGTAACCCTAGACTTACACACACAGTTGCGCGTGTACACGAACGTCAATGACGTCATTTGTATGGAGTGTCCGGGGTGTGACCAAACCATAGACAATGAAGCTTGCGCACTAAATATTTTTGTGCCTAAAATTGCTACTGCGCAAGCCTAGTACTAAAATTTGGGCCAAGTTATTTTGCGCGAGTTGTATAGTAGGTTCTCTTGAGCATGACATCAACATGTTTGTCATTTGTCCGCGTTTTGTACTGTGCATTATTTTGAAACAGTCACTATAGATCGCGCCAACTTCTAGCCTGATTTGGAGTTGCTCCGCGCATGCGTCCAGGTTATTTTTCGTAAAACCTTGTGAATTTATGGATCGCCTAGCGAAGTAGTTGTTTGGCGCCTAGTAGTTTGGCGCGATCTATACAAGTCCATTAATTTCCTTATTATTGATTCATGTATTATAGTCAACGGAATTATTTTAAAGAAGTACATACATATTTATCGTTATGGATAATTCATTTTTTCATAATCTTTACATTATCTATAGGAACATAACAATCAAGCAGTAATAGGTGAGGTTTAATATTTTTTTGTTTGAAATCTACTTTAGGCACCTGAAATTTCGATATCTTTATTTAACTGTAATAGCTTGTATTGTTATGGGTCTTAAACTTTATTTATGTACAATTCATTTTTGAATATTGCTAAAACTTTTTACATTTTATCTCATTATATATATTTCCATCTCAATAATGTTCTTTAAACTTATTTTCACACAGCGACAAAAACAAACAAAAAATACAACATACCTGCATTGAATTTTTTTACAAAGATTTTCACACTGTACACAAAAACTTTACCATTCCATTTTGACATAAATTAACATAAAATATAAACATGCATCACATCAGCTAAGAAAGTAAGGTTGGGCCAAAACTGCGCACAGCCCTTTAAGGAGCTCAGCGGCATGCTAGTATGTAAAGGGCCCGTTTGTGCGTAGGCGGCGCCATCTTCCGAGTGCTCGGGCGACGAGAGCGGCTCGATCACCACCAACCGAGCCAATTTCGACCACCGCGCCTCGTTTAAGTCCAACCTCTCTGACACTGATGTCATGTTTCTCAATGTAAGTCCTAGTGCGTGTTGTGCTAGTTTATGCTGTTGCATTGCATTGGTGGTGGCGGTACTTTACTGCTTTGTAATTGATATATTTAGGTACTCTCAACAACACATCTTTGAAAAATAAATCTCTCCAGAGATGTTGAACCTTGTGACTAAGATTTTAAAATATTTTGTTGTATGCACCTTGAAGTAAAGACGTAAATCATACGAAAAACACACAAAGGACATCAGGCACATCAGACCCAAAAGTGTATAAGAATAATTCGGTTATCTTTAAGCAATATGTATTATTAGAAACATACAACAATGACAACTTTATTTTTAAACTCCTTCATTTCGCTTAAATTAATTATGAAAAATCGAAACTATTTCGATTAAAAAGACATCTTTGTCTGTGGCTTCGGAACATACGCGTGTCATCAATGTCATCTTGAATGACTGACATTGACAGAACACGAAGAAAACGCGAAAGCCGATTGGTCGGCCAGTCGCGGTCTGTCACTTTTACTGTCAGTCAACTGTCACTGTCAATCAACTATCAAACAGCGTTTTGTTACGACATATAGACACTTCTTCTGTTTTGGTTCTAAAGCAAAAACCTGACTTTGAGTGTTGCTTGATAGATTTTGTTGAATGTTTTCAAAAAAAATTGTCGCTGGAGACTCGACTTTATGGTTTTTAGTACATTTCGGTATTTTGGTAGAACACCGATTAATCACTAGTGCAGTTATCGAAACGTTTTGGTCATGTAACTGGTGTTGCTGTAATAGTGTCGGGGTTACCAAAAAAATTAGTTTCAAACACAAACAACTTTCAAAATATAAAGCTTTGTTAAAAGCAGAATATTTTCAATGACTTACTAATTACAAGTCTTAATTTTGGAAACAACAGATGTGCTATACATTCTTGGGTTTTTTGTCAAAAGTATTTGCCTGATGATGATACCAAAAACATGTTTTAATGTCGTTAGTAATCTGATTCTCCACCACTTGCGGTGTAACTGTTCCCTGTCGTAGTTACTATCTGCTTATGCGATTCGACAAATGGCTATAAAACAATTGGCAGCATTTGATACTCACAAAATTGAACACGGGCTATTTGTCGTTACAGAGTAGACTTGCATGGTATAAGCTGCCTTTAAATACTGTTGTGTTGTAACTTGTAAACCCATTCTTTCAAAGATCCGTAAGGTATGGTTATGTGAGCACAGAACCTATTTATGGATTATACCGGAATTTGTAAGTACGTTTAAATTACTTTCGAATCAACACAACCCACTTAAAATGAATGACTTGATAAATGAGCTACAATATGTAATAGCATACATTGAAAAGTCACCTTAAACAATAGCCTGTAAAATTTAATATTTACAAATGCAGCAAACGATTCCAGTATCAAATAAAGCTAACGTAGTAACACATTCAAAAATTATCCTTATTTTTACCTGCATACATTACAAGTTGGAATGCACAGGTTGCTCGTGCCACGTGTGTTGGTGGGAAACCTCGGGCGGCTAGTGTATTCTCGTCCAAGTCTTCATTGAGTGGGTACAGACCGCCTGCAGGAGTGCCAACAACTTCGCCTTTGACATCTCCGGACACTGCCAGGACCTACTTGTTTCAAGGGCTCATTGGTAAGTAACAAACTTACCAATATGGACAACGTTAATGACGTTGTCTAATATAAAAAATACCAGCTTAGTTTGTGTTAGTCGAGCAGTAAAAAATGACCTCACTTTAAATGCTGAGGTCATTTTTCAATTTTGATGACTCTGTATGAAATATACAGGGAGAAAAAAGCGGCCCATGACGAGTTTCTTGCCGGTTCTTCTCGTTTCAAGGTCTCCCGCTTAGGGTTTGCGAACCGATGGCGTAGCTTCTATGACATTCACAAGTGCTTGTAACAGCCTAGACTGAATAAATTATTTTGAATGTTCAGATAAGAGTTAAGAGGTCGCACGTAAATATCGTTCCATTTTAGGCAAAGAGAGATCAAATTTATGGGACCAAATGCAATTTTGGGAAGACGCGTTCTTAGACGCCGTGAGTCAGGAGCGTGATATGATCGGCATGGACCAAGGCGCCAATGAGATGATGGAGCGATACAAGTGTCTGAGTGAGACGGAACGAAAAAGACTGGAGCATGAAGAAGACAGGCTGCTATCCACCGCGCTGTACAACCTCACGGCGGCGTTGGTGATGTTCGGCGTCGAAGCTGACATAGTGAGGAACAAAGTGCGGCGGTTACTCGCTAAGAGCCACATCGGATTGGTGTACAGTCAAGAAGTTAACCACTTGTTAGACGTCGTTCATACATTAGTGAGTTAAATATTTCAAAATACATCTGATAAACTGCCAATAACATCTGAGGCTCTACCGCCTAACTCAAACCTATAGCGATAGTGATACCAATACCAGTTGACGTCATAAACTATAGCAGTTTGCAAGCAATTGAGTTAGGCGGTAGACCTTCTGGTTTAATTTACTTATTATTTAATTTTATAAGATTTAATTTGATGTAATAGAAAAAAACATCTAAACATTATCTCATAAAGATGGTTTATTCATCGCAACTCAGCCGGATTCTAAGAAAGCAGTATTTTTTCCGAAGCGTTATTTATTGATGAAAAGCTTATACCCCACCACCACTCTAGCTTAGAGAGTGTGTTGATAGTCGAGTCGTAGTATTGACAGACGATTTCTTTGTAACGTAATATACTAAAAGCTGGCCCCGGAAATAAGTATGCAATTTACAGAGCGACGAAACCCCTCTAGTTAGTGTGCCACACCAAATCCACAAGTCTCTGTAAATTGTATACCTTAATTCGGTTTTCCAGCCCCTTTGTTGCCACCACTCCCACCCCCACCACTGAAAAGCTTCCAGGCGCTCGGATCTATTAATAATGATACTAAGGCAAACTAACCAGAGAGACTTCGTCGCTCTGTATATTGCATACCTATTTCCGGGGCCAGCTCTTTAAGCTCCATAATATGTTGGTTATCACAGCATGGTAACGACATCGAGCTGAAACCGCTCGGGTCGCGGCAGCTGCGGCGCGCCTCGTTCACCGTGCACGAGGGCGACGCCGGCGGCGAGCTGCGCTTCATAGAGGTGCGCGACGACGGGCTCGTGCTGCGCTCCCCGCAGGGTGAGTCGCTATTGCTGCCATCGAGCACAAGCCGCTCGGGTCGCGGCAGCTGCGGCGCGCCTCGTTCACCGTGCACGAGGGCGACGCCGGCGGCGAGCTGCGCTTCATAGAGGTGCGCGACGACGGGCTCGTGCTGCGCTCCCCGCAGGGTGAGTCGCTATTGCTGCCATCGAGCACAAGCCGCTCGGGTCGCGGCAGCTGCGGCGCGCCTCGTTCACCGTGCACGAGGGCGACGCCGGCGGCGAGCTGCGCTTCATAGAGGTGCGCGACGACGGGCTCGTGCTGCGCTCCCCGCAGGGTGAGTCGCTAATGAGTTAATGACGTTAATGACTGTGATACACATGCCAGGTGGATGGCATACTAAGCGCTGGTTAGCTGACATGATGTATCGAACTGATACACATGCCTGTATCTAGCATGCCAGTTTCTAGAAAAGCTGCTAATGTGACAGTGACGTGCGAGTAAAGATTTTTTCACCTCTCCAGCACGAAAAGGGTGCTTTTGGCGCGTAAAAACTCGCAGCAAAATCGATTTTTGCTGCGAGCGTGAGACAAAGTGCTTTTTTAATTTCTTACAACAACTTTTAAAATAATAAAGAAAAAACAAATAAAGTGACAAGGATGACACTTGTAAAATTGATATGTAAGAAAAGGATAGATAGAGTGCTTTATGGTGTCATACACGGATTAAAAAGTAAAAAAATAAAATGCACGGATATACCAAGGAGTTTTAAATAAGGATTGTTAAAAAAGAAGGTTGATAATTCGAAATAAAGAGTATGGAGGTAATGTGGTCACATGTATGAAACAAATATGAAATAAGAAAAATTAATGAAGTTTATTAACAAATTATATGTTTTATGATTATAAATAAATAAATAAGACGGAATATTAATGAATAAGAGAAAAACACAACGCAATGTAATCAAAACGACGGGAATCTACTTTACTGACTCTGTGAATAAAATTTTTCAGCATAGGTTTGATTGAATTATTTTTGTGATAAATTACAAAAATGAATGCGTCCAACGATGAAGATAGTTGTCTAACTCCAAAAGAGTTAAGTGAACAAGTTTCTAATGCTAAATTAACCTTTTTTACCAGGAAAGTCACGTGAAAATTTTCTCGCTGGTCGAGGTGAAAAGTTGTATGTTTTACACGAGACCAAAATGTTGTTCTGCCTCGTGCCTTTAAATCACTCACTGTGCTCAGTAGTCTATATTAGAATCACTCGCTAAGCTCGTGATTCAATTCTAGACTACTTCGCTAGTTCGTGATTTAAAGTCGCCACTCGCAGCACAATTTGATTTTGGTCACTTGTATAACAAATAACTATTATATAATTTTATTTTTATATAGCGGAGACGAATTCCACAAACATGGTTGTTCGCTATACAATAAAATGAGTAGCAAAGTCTTTTTGCTACCGCAACGAGCCATTATTTTTTAATAAAGTTAAAGACTACTAGCTAGCAAAATATACAAAACGTCATACAAAAGACAACGACTTTCTAGTAAACTTACACATTTCGCGTGCCTATAGCTGACATGCGAGTCTCCCTCCCACGCTTTCCCGCAAGGGAAAATAATCGAACGACTTGCGATCTCTGCTTCTGCTTTGTACTGGCACTTGAGCTCAGTCAGAAACTCGATACACATGTCAGTATCTTCCTGTAACGCATGCTGTTGTGCGAGTAACAAGCATGTGTATCGCGCGTTTAAAGAAGACTTCGCAGATTAGGTACAATATGCTCGGCCGCCGCACGCTGGGCAGGCAGCTCAGTGGGTGACGTGAGCGTATACTAGTACGATGCCATTGCCACTCAGTACGATGCCGTTTGTGCGTTGGAGCGTGCAAAGCGTCACGCGTTTTATTACTGCTATTTTATTTATGCTGAGTTTGAATTACCTATATCAGCGAGTGGCAAGCCCGTGTTCTCACGGCTAAAACGCGCGGTAGGCAATCGCAAACCGCGCGGCTCAACTGAACGGGTCGATGCAGGTTTGTAGATCTTGAACCGCGCTGCACCGCGCGCACAACGATGTGTTTCAATTTCGCCTACAAATTGAACAGAAGACGATTATGAATTATGCTAACTAAACTTCACTTTTGTTTAAAAAAAGCCGCACATCATATGCCCCACAACACCGCATTATTTAGGTATTATAACAAAAGCGGAAAACTTAAAGTAGGAAGGTTTTGTACCTAAATAAAATAGTAACCTAGGTATGTAAAATAAAATTGAACCTAAAAAACCGGTATTAAATTAATTTGTTCAATTTTTTCGTCATTGTGTACCGCAAAAAAACATTCAGACGAACTGAGAACCTCCGCCTTTTTTTTTGAAGTCGGTTATAAAGAATAAAATTTGTTTTAGGTACTATCGTTGAGAGATGGTGGTACGAGCGATTGGTTAACATGACGTACAGTCCGAAAATACGAGTTTTGTGCCTTTGGAGGAAGAACGGTGGTCAGACGCAACTTCACAAATATTACACTAAGAAGGTATTTATTTTACATTTATTTTTAAATGTAACTATTATTCGACATAGAGTGTAAATGGCGTATGTTTGATTCCAGTGCAAGGCATTGTACTACTGCATCAAAGAAGCGATGGAAAAGAGCGGTCGACGTCAAGA